>JAQFVV010006459.1:0-1412677 GCA_028023455.1 Epiperipatus broadwayi | reverse complement strand
TATATATACAAATTATTCTTTCAAATAATAATTATTTGGATTATATGACATCACACACGTAAGTAATAGTTTATATTCATAACGATATGAAGAGATATCCTTTCATGAACAAGAATTATTTCAAAATACTATGAATTAATCAAGATTCTGGCTTTATCGAGGACAATATGATAGGAAATTAAACTGATTCTTACCTTAAAAAAATTTGGTCATTCAATCTAATAAAATTAAACAGGCAGATATACATGACACTTATACGTCTTCTGATGTTTGTAATCTATCTTTAAAATATAAGTAACATCCATTCTAATGGATAAAAATATTCCGATGGTTTTGCAACATAATGAAGCAATTTCTATGTTTTTTTCGCCTTTTTAATAAATTGTCATTTCCGCCATAAAATTTTCTTAATGTGCTGCCCTCCATTTTGTTCAGTCAACGATATATTTAAAGAAAATAAAAAGAAAATCATATAAAAAAATTTATATGTCCTTCTGTTTAAAGCAAAAACGGTAGTCCAGTATTTACCTTGCTATGACATCATTAGCCTGAAGGCATACCACTCTAACCATCCGATTTGTGGACAAATGTAATCGCTAAAATTTTGCCGCATATCACGTGGTGACGTTACATCAAAGATCGCTAGATTAGAATGGGATGCCCTCAGGGTAATGACATCATAGAAACAAAAGATCGGGGAAAAGGCACGTGGTACAGGGTCATGAGGTAAAAATGGAGAAAAAGGCACATGGTACAGAATAATGCTGGTGCTGTCCATCCTGAAAAAAAAATGGTAAAATTAATAAATAGGACACAAAATAGAGTGATATGTGGCAAAAAAAGGTTAAAAGTAATATATACATCATGAATAATTAACTAAAATTGGATGCAAAATAGGAAAAAGAAAAAAAATCTTAAAAAAAATTAGAAGAAACTCCCAAATTCCAAAAAAGAAAAAAGGGGGGAGGGTTCCGTCTAATTGGACGCAAAATAGAAAAATGAAAGATAAATATCACTACAAAATTAATAAGTAAAAACTGTGAGTCATTGCCATGACAATGTTCATGTGTTCTTCCAATGACGCAAATATTGGAAAATTACAGTTGTATGCCTTCAGGCTAATGATATCATAGCAAGGTAAATACTGGATTACCGCAAAAACAAGAGAGAGAAAATGAGTTTAAACTATTTTCTATTCATAAGATTTTTTTATGTCATGGTAACTATAGCAACCCTCTATATTCACTCCTTAAGTGATGTCCAGTAGTTTTCTCTAATAAAAATTTGTATTATTCAACAAATAAAAATAAATATTTTAGAATTATTACATACAATAAATATTCACATTTTATAATGCCAGTACTATTTTACATACTAACAAAAAATAAACAATCTACATTACATTTTCAATATATTACACTGAAAATATATTTTTATATATATTTGTTAAAAGGTTACCTTGCTATCAGTTTCCTTGACAACAGTTAGAAATTGTTGATTGTTATTGATATTGGAATTGCCTAAGTGTTGAGAGGTTTTTAGTGATTACTTATAGATCCATTTAGCCTTGAACATTATCAGACTTATTATTTAAGTAATACTTTGAGTGTAATTCGAAATTTATAATTGTAGTTTGTAATGTTTATTGGCTGTTTATTAATCTGCATTCAGAATAGGTTTTATTTACCTATTTAAGGAGCTTTACAATCTCTGTGGGCAATTTGTAATCTTTAGTGTGTATGTAAGTATATTAGACCATTAATAAGAGTGGTACTCTATCCTTATTGTTAAAAGGAAGTTGCCTTGACAACAGTTAGAAATTGTTGATAGTTATTTATATTGGGATTGTCTAAGTGGTGAATGGTTTTTAATGATATTTCTTTAGCATAACATCATACAAATAAGAAGGACAAATATATTTGAAATATTAAATATTTATTTGTACTGTTTATAATTTACTATTGTGAATGCAATTATAGGGGATTTTTTTCCATATGTCATAGCATGGCCTGGGACATGAACCCACAACCGTCTGCAACCAACTACTTACTTGCAAGGTGGCTAACAACGCTTGACAATTATAGGGATTTAAGCCCAGACTTTCAAACTCCCTTTTGTCATTCACTCCATCTTATACAAACCAATACACATGACAACATACATGTGAAAAAAATAAATAATCTCTAATATTTGCATTTCATGTTGAATCAGCACTCATCAGTTGGTCCATATCATCATCTCCCACACACATACATAAGCAGTGCTTGATTTATATTAAGATAGCAAATCTTCAAACTTGAATGGCAGGCTGTAATTTTCTCTACTCTCCAACTTTTCCACCATCCAGATCAGTGAAAATCTAATGCATATATTGAAGATCATTTAATCTTTTTCACATGTATATGGTCATGTGTATCAGTTGTATAAGATAAAGTTAATCCAAAAGAGAGTTTGAAAGTCTGGGCTCAAATCTCCTATAATTACATTTAGCTTAAAAGTATATACAATATATTTGTGTTTAAATATCAGGAATGCAATAACTAAAATGAAAACATATAACAAAAGAATAATAATTTTATCCAAACTATGCTTTATCATTTTCATATTCATTTCCCTTTTTAAAATGAATGCTAACCCCGTTATTTTATGCTCAGAACCAAATGACTACAGGAGAAAGATAAAAGAGGCATTCTACATTAACAGAGACATCCATGCAATCAACAGAAGAGACACGTGCTTCGACATTTCGAAAAAATGGGCTACTTAACAGTAACTCATTTGAATATTCTCATTTACATATATCAAGTACATTTTCACGAAGGCTATGAGTATGAGGCACGGTTCCTCGAAAACGTTCAGCCAAATTTATTACTAACTATATTTTTTCTCTAATAATTTACAATTAAGTATTTTCATTTTTACAAATAAGGAGAAATTAAAACCACAAATATAATTAATAATAAACAGTTTTATATTAATTTTACCATTGTCATAGCAACCCAGTTCAATACTTCATATGTCAACATATTCACCATTCAATAATCAATCAAAAAAAATTATGACTGACATTCTATCACATACTGAAATACATCTCAAATTTCAGTAGGTATATATATAATATTTGAAATGCCCCATAGCTATATTATTGCAGTCACACTCCCCTTTCAAATAAAGAAAACTCAAATTTTAACAATCCATGTGTGATGTCTCTCTCTCTATCATCATCATCATCAACCATTATCACTCTACTACAGGATGAAGGTCTATCCAAGTTCAATCCATCTTCTCTAATCTTTAGCTTCTCTTTCCACATCACCCTTGCACACTTTCTTATTTCATCAATCCATCTCACATGTGGTCTATTTCTGTGTTTTTTACAATCTCTTGGAATTTAGTTTAAGATTTCAATTGTCCACCTATTATCATCTTTTTTAGCAATATGTCCACCCCAACTCCACTTCAATCTTTTAATTTTTTCAATGAGGTCAGTAACACCTGTTTGTTTTCTTACTCGTATATTGCATTTTCAATCTCTTCTTGTTACTCCTAACATGCATATTTATATCCTCTTGCCATCACAGGATTCAATAATTCCACTGTATTTAATCTATAAGCTAGTATTATTGTATTAATTTTGCAATCTTTTTCTAAAAGACATAGATGACTTATTATGATTTCATATTATCATTAAAGTGTTTCTCTAAACACATAGACTAGTATTTAAATTCCATACTAATATTATAGTTCATTCTATAAACCATATGGGTTACTTTTAGAATTTCATAAAATGTACTCTTTCTGTAAATATCATGTAAGTTAGTATTATAATTCTATATGAATTTTGCCATCGTTTTCTAAATAACATATACATGAATGCTATAATTCAATACAAAGTGTTTGTCTAAACTATACATTAGCTATTTTAGTTGGGATAATATGTTGCACTATTTCCATTATTTATCATTAAATGTTGAATGTCTAGAAAAGTTTAAACTTTATTTAAACTTTTCCAAATACGAACAACTGTAACAACACACAAGTTAGTAGACAACCCAGGTTAGTAGATTCCATGTTATTAAAACAGACAAAACTCTCCATACAGTAGTGCCACCTAGTGCAAGCCAGAGTAATCAATGGATGCCAGTAGGCTTGTGCATAAAATCCCTATCTAGTGCCTACTTATCCAATATCCCCAGACTAGTTTCTAGCCTGTGGCTTTTGTCAATGAGGAGCTTTGGATCTGAGAGCATTGCACCTAGATCTTAGGATCTCATAAGAAATGCTGATCATGTGATGTTTAGAGATTACATGTTTCAAGTGGCATTATTCTCTGCTCTTCTTCAGGTATGGCTGGCCTGACTAGTGTCAATGCTAGTGTAGGAGACAAACTTACACCTTTAGCTTCTTGAATATCAAACTTTAAGGTGTAAGCTCAACTCCTATGCTAGCATCATTGCTGGTCACACCAGCAACACCTGAACAAGAGTGAGGAATAATATTACTTGAAATGTTGTGTAATCTACTAACATGTGCTGTCTTTGTGGATTATTACTAACAGTTGTTTGTATTTCAAAAAGTTTAAATAAAGTTTAAAATTTTCTAAATATTCAACATTTTAATGATAGATGATCAACGTATTATCACATATACATTGTCTAGTATTATAATTCCATACTATCCGTATCACCTGTTCATTTACACTGCCCTTGAGGCTTGACACAAAATAAAGCTTAAAGAAACCTATTTATTCCCTAGTAGATTTTCTGACCTATGGGTGACATATCTAGGGACAGATGTCTCTCATCAAATTGTTCTCTTGTTTCAATTCGCCATTTTTTTCCTGATGATGGTGACTACACAAACTCTGTGATGGTTTAAATATCTCTTCTTGTTCTTTCTAGAATATTACAACCTTTGGAGATAGACGTTAATCTCTTAAGCTGATAAGATATATTTAATCAGCTTAAATCTAACTTTTGATAAATAAAATTTGCATTCCTTTAAGTTCTTTTGTTAGCTGAAATCTTTTATTTTTCTATTGCTTTAATTAGATAGTCCTCAAGCCGATATATTTTGTTTTAAATGTCTTAATTAGTTTTTGCTACTTTTATTTGGTACTTTAGTATCGGATCTGTTGTGATGAAACTCGATCTCAACCCTAAACCTAGTCCTACCCCTAAACCTAAGCCAGTAAGGCTGTGATATTTCACAGCAGGTCTAATACTAAAATACTTTATATTTTACTTTTAATTTTAGTCCATTTTGCTTATACGTTTGTTTTTATTTGCTATAAAGATTTCAGTTATATATATATCATTAACCATTTGTTATTTGTGACTTAAAATCGTGGTGCAAATAATCAACACACATTGCAGATAATAGCAGACTCTTAGAAAAATGTGTGTATCATAATTGTCTTAATATTTTTGTTTTTTAAAAAAATGCACATTAATTTCTTAAGAGCTTCTTAATTTTTTATTAACGGGGATCTCATCATTTGTTTCTCTGAAGATGAAAAATATTTTTTTTCTCTTCATTTAAAAAATAAGGTTTTTAAATACTTTTTAGGAAGAAAAGATAGGTAGTTCTTATTTGTTTTGTTTTTTAAAGTATAAAATAGTAAAACGATTTGATTGGTTTTAAACGCCCTTTTTTTTTCAAATTAGAAGTTGAGTAGTACAATTTTATCGTCCTCCTGCGGTGACAACGGTAACTACTCTTTTAAATTAAATTTGGAAAAGCACTCGAGCGGAAAAAAAAGTTTGTCACTTTTTCTAAGCAGATGAATAAATTTTTAATTACATAAATTAATTTAACCAGAATCAAAGTGTTGAGATTAAACCGAAAAACTTTCCTGAAACCTTAAAAATGTCCGAAGTAGAATGCCTAAAGTGTAAGTACCTTTTTTTAAATTAATCAATTTAGATTTTATATTTTGAAACAACATACTTAATTACAAACTGCCATTGCGATTGTTTACTTCAAACTGACCCTGTAAAGTATATACTGTACACTGTAAAAATAATCTGTTATGTACTTTGTCCGAGTAATAAGTTAAACTCGTATAACTATTCCAGAGAACAACTTAAAGATTTAGCCCCAGACTGAAAGTAAAGTCATATTCTGTAAAATATTTTATTAATGTGTGTAAAAGTTTTTGGCAAGTTTGTTATTAAATAATTTATTATTATTATTTTTAAATATGGAGGTCTTAATGTTAGAGTATTTTTAAAGGGGGGGGGGGGGTACTCTCGAACCGTAATAAAATAAATATTTATTCTAATATTTTTATTTTATAAATTCGAGAATTTAATTTATTAATGAAACTTTGTTCTGGTTATTTTTTTTTTTATAAATAGTATTTCATTTTATTATTATTTTTTAAATAAATAATATAATATCGTTACGCTAACTGAAGTTTGTAAAGTGTTGTTTAAACTCATCTAGAAGAGAAATAAAAGAGTATTTTTTATCTCCCATGTTTATCGAGATTGATTTTTTATCAATTAAAAAAAATAATTCGACCCTAGTCATAAAGTGTGTTATGTTTTAAATATCAGCATTTGCATAATTAAGTATATTTTATAAATTGTAGTATCTTAAATACTCTTAAGGATTTGATTATTCTATTATCATCCTAAACAAAAAATGGAAATCGGGAAATAGAAAGACGACCTACGGTTACGTAAAAGTATTCTATATAAATCACTTGATTCTATTGATTAAAATACAATACATATTTATTTTAATGATCGTTCTTGGAAGAGACCTGCTTTCAGTTAGGAAAATATTGGAATGTTATGAAAAGATTTGTGTCAGATATTCGTATCGTATAGTTCTAAAATTGAATTGCCAGGATAAATTGTGTTAATAGAATGTCAAACAATTACGAGCTATTAAGATAGTTACCAATTACCATTACTTGATCGTACGATTCTATTTCTTAATTATTCCTATAGAATTTCCATGTACACACTTGTCCTAAAATGGACTGTTAATGGCAGAAAATAATCTACAATATTTAATATAAAAACCATGGCTGTATCTGAAGACATATTTCGAGCTCATAAACAATAGAAAAGAAGAGTTGTTCATTTCAAATAATCCTAAAGCTATTTTATGAAGCTGTTAATAATAAATACTATCAACATGTCATTTTAGTATTGTAATTTATTCACAGTGGCTTATCTCTAAATTTGCTATTCAAGATTTCAAATTGCCTTTTCATGTAATTGAAAAGATGTTAGGAAGAATAGGTTCAGTAATTAATCGTAACAACTACTTGATATCTCGTGATTTGCTGCAGAGATAATAATTTGCAGCGTAAAAATATGCTAATTTCTATGAGAAAGAAAATACTAGAAATTACCGTGACAAAGCGTGACATTGCTTTTATAAGCTTGTATTTACAAAAATGTAATACAGAGAGCGATAGAAACTGTGTAAAGTTTTATTCAATTGTTAATTTGTTGGCACCCACACAAGCCATATTGAATTTTTATACATATGGTTGAAGATCTAATTTTCATAATAACTTTACAATATGCAAAGATATACTATATGTTGCCTTAAAATCAACACACTATGAACAACAATAAAATTGTGAAAATAGAATTATTATCATAAAATAAAAACAAACAGTTGAAATATTTTTAAAACTATTAATTTTATATTTATTCATAAATTAAGAATTTTAACAAATAAATTTTCAAACGATTATTTTAATTACAGATTTCACATGACCACTATCTCTTATACTAGCACATAATTGTTAATAAACTAGTCTAGGGATATTGGATGAGTAGGCACTAGATAGGGATTTTATGCACAAGCCTTCTGGCATCCATTGATTACTCTGGTTGGCACAGGGTGGCACTACTGTATGGAGAGTTTTGCCTTGTTAATTACAGATTTATTATATTTCTTAATTAAAACGATTTAAAAAAAAGTATTACATTTTGTAGCTTATGTCTCTGATATTTAAAAATTAAAATTACTGTACATTTTATTTTTATGCGAGATCTGCTGCTAGCGAAAGATAAGTGAAGAGTATTATTTCTTATTTAACCAAATGAATATTAGACCATACAAAAGCTCATATATTAACTGCATGTATAAGAGATTTATTTGCATATGTACACATAATACTAAATCATCCATGCACTTTACTACTGTTACACAATGCTTTATTTATTACCCTCTTTTACAGTTTACAGTTGCGATTGCCCCAGCAATCTTCTTCAGAACTACAATATAATACAAACATGTGAATATAAATATACATGAACATATAATGTACACATATTTAATAAATGTTCAATTATTTGCACAAACTTCTGATTAACCCTTTTTTTTTGTAAAGATAATATATAGGATATATGAGCACAGACTTTCACCCACCCACCACTCTCCACTCTATCTTATAACACTGATACACTTGAACACAAATGTCAAAAAAGATAAATAATCACCAATATACATATTTCATGCTAAACCAGCAATCATCAGTTGGTCCAGATTATCATCTTTACACATATATGCAATAAGTGCTCAGATATATATTAAGATAGCCAATCTTTATACATTAATGGACAGGCTTCAATCCACTCCACATTCCAATTCTTCAACCATCCATCCAATTGAAAATCTGATGATGGAATGCTCAAAGTCCTCTCTGAGGCCGAGATTCTCGTCACTCCCATGTTGACCTAAAGTCAATCTAACCCCTCATGTACAGGACATAATCCATTTAATACATATATGAGGGATGGGCAGACATCTCTACTATGTAATAACTGAAATACAGGCTTATTATATACCTGTATCAATTTATGTAATATATAGGGTATATGAGCGCAGACATTGAAATACATATATTGGTGATTATTTATCTTTTCAATATATATGTGTTCAAGTGTATCAGTATTATGAGATAGAATGGAGAGTGGTGGGTCGTGTGAAAGTCTGTGCTCATATACCCTATATATTACATATATAGACATAGGTATATAATAAGCCTGTGTGTTTCAGTTATCAAAGATAATAGTAATGTAATAATTTAATTTTCGGAAAAACAATTTTGAACTAATAAGTCATTGGGGTCTTCATAAATTTTCATTTATTACAAAAAGTTTTTTCTTAATAATAAAAAGTATAAAGATTTTTTTAAATATCTACTTAAAGAGGATTTGAATCTAATCGTTCAAGCCCTTTTTAATCAACCATTCCATCTTATACATACATGCAAAAAAGATAAATGACCTCCAATATATGTATTTCTCATGCTAAACCAGCACTCATCAGTTTGTCTGAATCATCATCTCTCATACACATATATAGTAAGTGCTTGGTTTATATTAAGGTAGCAAATTTTCAAACTTTAATGGACAGGCTTAATATAAACTGAGCACTTATATATATATGAGAGAAACAATCTGGGCCTCCTGATGAGTGCTGGTTCGGCATGAAATACATATATTGGAGATCATTTATCTTTTTTTGCATGTATGTGGTCATGTGTGCCAGTTATATAAGATGGAGTGGATAACTAAGGGAGCTTGAAAGTCTGGGTTCAAATCCTTTCTAATTTCATCTAGCTTAAAATATAAATACTATACATGTATTTAATTATTAAATATCTACTGTAATTGTAACCATCATTTCTGACAATCACACAGTTTCTTCATTGTGTTTATTAAATTTGCATTCACAAAACCATCAAAAAATATGTACTTTAGTAAAAAAAATCATAAACATACGAATACTTAAACAATATGAAAAAGAGCTTGTCAGTTCAACAAATTTTTTATCAATCAACATATCAAATGCATGCATATTTTATAAACTTTTCTTCCAATTTAAATAAATGACAAAAAGAAACCCAACTTATTAATTTAAACCTGTTGTTAAAATAGGCAAAACTCACTATACATATTGCCACACACAGCAAGCTAGAGTAATCAATGGATGCCAGAAGGCTTGTGCATAAAATCCTAAGATCTAGGTGCAGTGCTCTCAGATCCAAGGCTCCTCACTGACGAAGGCCACAAACCAGAAACAAGTCTGGGGATATTGGATGAGTAGGCACTAGATAGAGATTTTATGCACAAGCCTTCTGGCATCCATTGATTACTCTAGCTTGCTGTGTGTGGCAATATGTATAGTGAGTTTTGCCTGTTTTAACAACAATACAAGCATAAGAAGTGGTGGTCATGTGATGTTTATTGGTTTAATTTAAACCTGTCTTTAAAGTGTTTATATCAGTTAATCTGTTAAATAATTATGGGTAGCCATTTGCAAAAAAAAAAATCCGTTGAAAGAATGTGCAATTTAGGATTATTATCAATGTTTCTAATAGCAGAAAGGTATATTAGTTAGCATTTATAACTGCCATGTTGCTGGATTGAATCAATACTAGATGAACTTTAGTATTTTTTTCAGCTCATGAATAAAATTAGGATTTCTTTTTTTTTTTTCAAATAACTACATAGTTAACCCGACAAACAACTATTAAGGTTGAGAAAATACAAAAATATTGGATAGAGAGAAAAAGGTATAAAAAAGAAAATTCAAGGAAGCTGCTTTCATAATAATGATGAATAATCCCATAAGCCAACCTAGTGTGACTATACACAATGTATGGAAACTACTACTCAACTTTTGCCCTTTAGAAAAAATGGAGAAATCATTAGGAACCTCATAGATAAGTACATGAAGTTTCTACTGACTATTGCCTTGGCAGGGTGACTTGGTTAGGATGGTACCTTAAAATTCAATATTCAAGAATCTAAGGGTACAGGTTGAATTTCCATGCTAGTGCTGTCACTGGTCAGGCCAACAACACCTGAAGAAGAGGGGAGAATAATACTTCTCAAAACATTGTGCATATAGGTGATGGAAATAGTCTAATATATAAATACAATTAAAATACCATCATCACAAACTTTCAGGAAACCAATATTGGTTGATGTCAAACATTATTAAGTCAAGCACAGCAATTTCAAGTTAATTTGGATTAACCTGGTGAGTGTTACTTTCTTGACTTAAAAGCCAAAAATATTGTTATGTTTATCTCGAGTGGTAGAGTTATAAGGAATTTTATAGGAGTTGAGATGTGCTTATAGTTAAACAGTTTCAGCTTTTATTAATTAAAATTTTGCCACCACACTTTCTCATTATCAATTACATGCTAGCAGTCACAAAACTTTATTCATCTCTGGATATAAATTTTATGTAGGTAATACTTTGATAAGTTCAAGTAATGACTTATATCCACTTGAAATCTCTATGGTATATAAGTTTTTTTGGTGCATAGTCTGATAATATCTAGCCACTTAAAAATCCCTCTATATCAGGATCGATTAAATTGTCATTTATGCAGTTCAAACTCAGTTTGAAATAGTCACTATGAATCTGGTATACAATACTGAAAGTGCATGGTGAATTAGTATTTGTGTTTATTTTTTTAAAAAAATGTATACTTTGTGTAATATTTATATAAATGTTGGTTATTTATATATTCATAAATAGAGATTTCAGACCACTCAAAAAAGTATGGAGAGATGCATATTGGGAGTAACAGAAAGAGATCAAAAATGCAATATATGGGTAAGAGAAGAAAGGGTGTTACTGACCTCATTGAAAAAATTAAAAGACTGAAGTGGAGTTGGGCTGAACATGTTGCTAGAAGAGATGATAATAGATGAACAATTGAAATCTTAAACTGGATTCCAAGAGATTGTAAAAGACCCAGAAAGAGACCACATGTGAGATGGATGGATGAAATAAAGTGTGCAGGGGAGATGTGAAGAGAAGCTAAAGATCGGAGAAGATGGATTGAACTTGGAGAGACCTTCATCCATCAGTGGATTAATAATGGTTGATGATGATGATGAATTGTGACTGCACAGGAAGTTAAGTGAAATTTTCAATCACTTTTACAATGTAAATAAATTCACAAAGGATGGATGATTCTATTTGTCTCTTAGCATTTGTTTTTATGTATGCTTAGTTTACTTAAGTAATTTTAAATGAGGGAGTGAATTTGATCTATTGATTATATATATATAGATTTCAACTATAAATAATTTTGTTCTTCTCTGAGTTAATGTAATATACAGGACTGTTGATGAAAACATCTGCAGAAAAGGTAGTTTTTAAAAAAAATATTCAGTTTCATTACTTTCTAGCATGCTTCTGATAAAACATGCATATCATATTCATGGTTTAAAGTATATATGACTTTTACATGTTATATTGAAAGCATGCTAGGCATTAATAAAGCTGAACATCTTTTTTAAAAAACTATCTTTTCTGCGGATGTTTTCATTAACAGTATTATATATTTATAGAATATATGATAAGAATCCCCATTTGAATATTCATAGGGTCAAAGCCAAGATTTAGTTTAAACAACCTCTAAACAGGAAATGACAACTCAGTTTTAATATCTGTAAATAATAAATAACTCGGAGCGAGTTACTCCCTCATTTAAAATTACGTAAATAAACTAAGCAATTACAGTTAGGCTCCAGGTATGTGAAGAGTGCCTGTATTTCAAATATTTACACATTAAGCCTGTATCCTGCCCATCCCTCTTCTATGTATTTAAATGGATAAGGTCTTATACATGAGGGGTCAGAGTGACTTTAGGTCAACATGGGCATGGCAATAATATTGGCATCAGCATGGGATTTGGGCTTTTCACCATCAGATTTTCGGTGGTATGGATGGCGGAAGAGTTGGAGGTTGGAATAGATTGAAGCCTTTCCATTAAAGTATGAATATTTGCTATCTTAATATAACCTGAGCACTCATTACATATATGTGTGGGAGATGATAATCTGGACCAACTGATAAGTGCTGGTTTAGCACGAAATACTTATATTGGTGATTATTTATCTTTTCTACATGTGTTGTGGTCATGTGTAATGATGGTATGAGATAGTGCCGATAGTTGATGGGTACTTGAAAGTCTGAGTTCAAATCTCCTATATTTAAATAAACTAAGCATATATAAGAATAAATACTAAGAGACAGGTGGTATCATCTGTCTTTTGTGAGTTTATTTACGTTATTAGAAGTTTCAGTTATTTCCTGTTCAGTTACATATAATCTTGAGTAATTATCATTTATTCATAATTAAGGATGTTTATTTGCATACTAAGTAGTTTATTTGCATACATAAGTTGAAACAAATATCGCAAACATTTTTATTGCTTTCAAATGAAGGCATTTTTCTATGCTTAAATTTTAATAAAAATTAGATTTTTTGTATATTTCCCATAAATCTTTTGTATATTTCCCATAAATCTTTTGTATATTTCCCATAAATCTTTGTTACATTGCAAGTTGATCAACATTTGAAGAAAATAATTTGGGAATAATTGGTGAAATACTTTCACTGTCTTGAATATATTTAAATTTTCATTTTTTTTTCATTATTGTATTAATTTGATTACAACAATTGTTTAATTTTTTTTTAAAAATATCTACTATTGTCTTTTAAAGTCCTAAAATGATTAAATTTTGAAATAAAAAAAATGTATTACGTTTGGTATGAAGTTGTGAGAGTATAAATTTTCTCTTTGTAAAATTTTATTAAAGATGTTAAAATGGTATTCAGTATCAACAAAAAAGTAAAGTTATGAAGTCAATATGGGTCAGCTAATTTTTGAAAGTCAACGTTTTTTCTTTAAGTTGAAAATACATTTTTTCTTTGAGTTCTTATACCTGCTTTATTACCTTATCTGAAATTTACCAGTGAACTTGATTATGACATGAAACATTCACATATTCAGCATTTTATTTTTTTAAAGAGGAAATGAACTGCTTGTGTGTTTTATTCATGTGAACATAGAAAATTAAAACGTTTTATAATTATTTTCAATGTTTTTGCACAAAGTATGTTGATGTATTTATAATATAGGGAATAATTTTAATTATCTGATGGGATTTAGAAATTTACTATGAGTTATCTGTACAAGACCTCCATTTTTGCTTATCATGCTGGGTGTCCCATCTTTTGTCATGTTAACCAACTCTTTTGATTCACTATAATGTTAAAAACATGTAACATTGCTTTTGATTCACGATTATGTTAAAAAAATATTTTTCAACTTTATTAAAATGTCTTCGGTCACCAATGAATTTAATACGTTTGTCAGTAGCATTAATAAAAGCTAAATAGCTACATAGTATCTCTTACATTATCGCCCTAAAGCTATTTCTTAAAAAGTCAATGATAACATGTGTTCTGCACATTTAAATTTTTATTTATTGCTTCTATTTTTTTATAATAGTTTGTTGAGAAAAACTAGTGATCTCAAATTTAATTCATGGCCATACAATACATTGGAAATATTTACGATATACTTTTTATCAAATTTTCCTTTAGAAAAACATTTACCCCATATACGCTATTACTAAAATATCATATAATCAGCATTTTTTATGCTTACACAAGCTGTTAAAACAGTAATGTGATGTGATGTGGCTACTCCTTTATTAAAGTCAAGAATCTCTTAGCCAATATGGCCAGAAAAACCTGTTAGCCACCTTACTTTTTCTTTCCATTCCCCACCCTAAATTTTTTCTGTATTCTATTCTATCTTGCTCTATCCTATTTCCACATCATCATCTTTGTCCACTTCATAATCTTTATATCTAAATCTCTCTTATCTTTTTCCTGGCCTAAAGACCATGAATCCACTTTCTGTATAATCCCTTGGTTTATATTTATTCTTCCACAACTTAATTATTTGAACACTTACACTCAATTAGTAGATGCCTAATATTTTCCATTCTTTCCTTACATAACTTGCAGCCTAAATCATCCACATTTCTCCATTTATATGTATATTCTGTTGTTGCTAACAATCTCATTCAAGTCTTAAGCAGTAAGCTACTTTCCTTGCCATCATCATAAATTAACTTACACCCAATATTTTGTTTACTTCTATATATATTTAGATGTTTTATTCTCTATACTAGTTCTCCATTCCTATTTTTTATTAATGTGTCTATTCTTCTATCCCATTCATTGTTACTATAGCACTTAATAACCCTCCTAACCCAATCATCCCATCTTTTGTATAAGTATACTGACATAAAGCCTTTATCCAAATCTTCTGCATACCATACTACCTTTCTCATCCATCTTATTGTCTGTTCTTTACTTATAACCCAATTAAGTACTATATTGTCTATTCTCTTACTATCTATAAATTGCAATCTACCAAACATTATCATTTTTTTTTTCATCTCTCAAATAGCAAACTCTGCATACAATAGTGCCATTCAGTGCAAGCCATAGAAATCAATGGATACCACTAGGTAGTGATCTTATGCATAAACTGTCGTGCATCTATTGATTACTAAAACTTACACTGGGTAGCACTACTGTATGGAGAGAATAGATGCACTAATAAAAAAATAGGGAGTTGGAGAGATGGAGAACTAGTATGGAGAGTAAAAAGAGTTTAAATATATATAGAAGTAAATGGAATATTAGGTGCACGTTAATTTATGATAATAGCAAGAAGAGTAGTTTACTGTTTAAGGCTTGAACGGGATCTTTAGGAATAGGGGATTATACATGTAAATGGAAAAATGTTGATGATTTAGTCTGCAAGTTGTGCAAGGAAGGCATAGAAAATATTAGGCATCTGTAAATTGAATGTAAATGCCTGAAAGGAGAAAGGATACAAATAATAAAGTTGTGGAAGAATAAATATAAGGAAAGTGATTATACAGAATTTTATGCTGGGTTTGGGAAAAGACAAGAGGGGGTTAGATATAAAGACCATGGAGTTGACAAAGATTATGGGGTAGAAATGGAATGGAGCATATAAGAGGTGAGGAATGGAAAGGGAAGGTATAGTGGCTAACAGATTTTTCTGGGAATTGTTGCTGAGAGATTCCTATCTCCATATAAGGAGAAGTCACAGTGCATCACATTAATATCACATAATGATTTTATAGTATTGTTTGCCACCAAACTCTTATAAATGTCTGTTTATACTTTGTAATGTTGTATAAAAAGTATTATTTAACTATTTTACAAGTTGTTCTGCATAATTGTACCTATTATTATTTAAATTCTTTGTATATATGATTTATCTTGAAGTATTTTCTTGATTTATATCCATTTAATACAGATACAGATAACTGATAAATGGGCATAGATGTTTCTTTTTGTAAGTCACAAGAAAATATTTAAATTTTCACTATTTATTAAAGAAGTAACATTCACTGTTTTATTTATTTCTTGATATTTCTAATTTTAAGGCCAAGTATTTTTACAAAATATTTTTTTTTATTTAACACTATTTTTATTAATGTAAGAGACATCTACCTTTTCATATAAATAATTTTTTAATATAAAAATTTCATTTGGAATTAGCTGCTTTCATGAACCAATAGGTCATGGTTATGGTAGGCTGTTACATTTTCTGCTAGATAACATAGGGGAAGAGGGTATGGGACATAGTGCTAAGAATTAATCATCATTGTTAATAGTCATCGCTTAGTACAATCGATTATAGCATTTGAATATTTAGGATTATATACATTTTCTAGAGATTTTTAAATGTATGCTAAAGAATTAATGTAATAGCTAAAAATATCTGGGCAAATGTATAAAATAAAATAAAAATCAGATATATTAATCTTTAACTGGGGTTTAAAGTTTATATCTGTGCTAGAGATAATCTCTAGTTTCGAAAATGATTAGTAATAATTATTATTGTATTTATTTGAAATAGATGGCGTCAAAGTAATGAGTGGAGGAAGTTTGACAATGGTAAATGAAAATGTAACAATAATTTTTATTTTATAGTATCAAAATTATTACAAGATGAATATATTTAGCATTAAGTCCTCGTTCATTTCTTTTTGCTTAATTAAATATATTGAATTCATCTGATTTTTATACTTTAAACATTAGTGTTGTTCAGTCTATAGAACTTTGTCAGCACTCATTATATTTTTTCAAGGCATTATACTATAAATTATATATAATATAAATCCATTTACTTCTGTTTCTAATCATGACTCAATCCTTTTTTCTTTTCAAAAATATACAGTACATATAGCCATATAATTCTATAATTAAAAATCACTTCTTTTCTTTTCAAAAACTTTATTTGATGTATATATATATATCCACTTATTTCCAACGTTTCGACTATCTTTACTCTATAGTCATTTTCAAGGATCTAGAAAAAACATTACATTATAAACAAACTTCACATAATAAAAACAAAAATAATCAAAAACAATATAAAGCATATAAACCCCATAAAATTTAAAAATAAATAAAATACATTAAAATCAATTAAATTAAAAACACAAAACATACACCACACTTACTTGACTCCCTTCTCAAAAAACTTTCCCTTTTTACATTTTTTATCCAAAAAACCAATTGTTACAATAAAAAACTTATTTCCTTTTTCTTTCTTATATACTTCAAAAATGAATTTATTTCCAAAAATAATTCTTTATTCATGTCTTATCCAATTCTATTTAAAACAGGTTTATATCTTTTTATATATAAACTCTCTTTTACCATTCTTTCTTTATACAATCTAACCCCCTCCAACATTTTAATCTTAAAATCTATATGTCCAATTTCCTTACTATGTATATTTACATTAGAATTCCTATCTCTCAAATGCTGTTTCAATCTTGAGAGATAGGAATTCTAATGTAAATATACATAGTAAGGAAATTGGACATATAGATTTTAAGATTAAAATGTTGGAGGGGGTTAGATTGTATAAAGAAAGAATGGTAAAAGAGAGTTTATATATATAAAAGATATAAACCTGTTTTAAATAGAATTGGATAAGACATGAATAAAGAATTATTTTTGGAAATAAATTCATTTTTGAAGTATATAAGAAAGAAAAAGGAAATAAGTTTTTTATTGTAACAATTGGTTTTTTGGATAAAAAATGTAAAAAGGGAAAGTTTTTTGAGAAGGGAGTCAAGTAAGTGTGGTGTATGTTTTGTGTTTTTAATTTAATTGATTTTAATGTATTTTATTTATTTTTAAATTTTATGGGGTTTATATGCTTTATATTGTTTTTGATTATTTTTGTTTTTATTATGTGAAGTTTGTTTATAATGTAATGTTTTTTCTAGATCCTTGAAAATGACTATAGAGTAAAGATAGTCGAAACGTTGGAAATAAGTGGATATATATATATGCATCAAATAAAGTTTTTGAAAAGAAGTGATTTTTAATTATAGAATTATATGGCTATATATAATATATGGCAGTCACAATTTTTAACATAAAAATGTTTTATCTAATCTACATAAAGTATAAAAAAAATTCTAAATGCTAGAAACTTTAAGAATTATCCATGTATGTTATGATATTTAAAAATTTTTTGCTTGATCTTAAGCTTTGGAGAAATATTTTATTACAGCTTTTGATTTTACAAGCATAACATTATATTGAAGGTTTCTTGAGATGTTAATTCTGAGTTAAAATATGACATTCTAATCCTGGATCTAATAATGATTCTCATTTGATGGACTCTGCAAAAACATTGTGGACATTCATTTTTTTACTAACTTTTGTTTTGTATAGGCATACACTTTTATTTATATTTAGAATTGAAGGTTTTAAAAACAGCACCTCTACTTTGGATACTTTTTAGCAAAAAACCTTTTATTGTATATATATATGCATACACAATCTTAAGTTTTGACTGTCCTGCAGTCTTCTTCAGAGCTATGATATAATGAACAAAATAAAATACATAATTATAAATTGTTCATATGTATTTATACAGTCAGGAATATACTGAATTATTTATATTGTATATTTTGTTTTATATTAACTGGATTATTTTATTTGGGTTTGATTATATTTATATTAGTTTTATTATGTTTTGGTATATTTTATATAATTTTTTATTGAGTATATTTTTTATGATATTATTTATATAACTGTGTATTTTATTTTGTTCATTATATCATAGCTCTGAAGAAGACTGTAGGACAGTCGAAATGTAAGATTGCATTTGCATATATGTACAATAAAAGTGGCTGCAGAAAGGAGTTTGCTATTAACTGAAAGGAGACCCTTTGATTCCTCTTGGAGGCCTTAAAGGAACCGAGCAGGGCAAATTCCTAATGTCCACTCCATACGTTCTTGCCATTGCAGCTGTTATTACTATGTGATTATTCATATAGTATACGAACATGGATGGGCTGCTCACCAACACACATTAGCCAGCGTGGTGAGTTTATTGGCTTTTTACCTCTGAGTTTAAGATCAAGAAACACCATGGTCTTTCTTCTCAGTTGCCTGATAAGGCAGAATGAATGTTTGTGTAAATGATAAATATTTTTCCAATACATATATACAATTATGACAGACAAAAATAAATCATGGCCCTTATTCCCAGGAGGCTGTAAAGTCACCAACCAAGGCAGCAGTTGGTGGCCGAAGGCAGAGGGTGCTAAGAATCCCCTGATTGTGGACCCAGGCTGCCATTTGATGATGACTTTTTATTTAGGTACTTACAACTGCAGATCACTTTCAAGTGAAGGAAGATTGCAAGAATTAGAAGAAGAACTGCCTTATATTAAATGGGACATTATTGGACTTTGTGAAGTTAGAAGAAAAGGTGAAGAGACAATTGATTTAAAAAGTGGACATGTACTCTATTATAAAGGCACAAATATTGGAAATACAAGTGGAGTAGGATTCATTATAAATAAAAAGTGGAAGAACAATATTGTGGAGATTGATGGTGTATCGGACAGAGTGGCAAGATTAGTTATACAACTTAATAGCAGATACCAAATGCAGATAATTCAGGTTTATGCCCCAACAAGTTCTCATAGTGATGAAGTAGTAGAAGATTTTTATATGGATGTACAAAAGGCTTTTGATCAGAGTAAACAACATTTTAAAATTGTTATGGGAGACTTTAATGCTAGAATTGGTAAACAAATGAAAGATGAAAGTGCTGTAAGTAATTTTGGTTATGGTAATAGAAATGAGAGAGGACATAGACTTGTGGAGTTTGCAGAAAAAGAAAAACTTTATATTATGAATTCTTTTTTTTTTTGGAAAAAATGTTAAAAGGAAATGGACATGGAAGCATCCAAATGAAGGTACAGCAGAATTGGATTATATTTTGACCAACAGAAAATACATATTTCAAGATTGTAATGTTCTTAATAAATTTAACACAGGAAGTGATCATCGATTAGTAAGATGTAAGATACGTGTTAATGCAAAACTAGAGAGACAAAAATTATTAAGAAAAACAATATTTACAGTTGATATTCCTAATCTTCAGAAACATTCTAATGAATTTAAATTAGAACTTACAAATTGGTTTCAAGTATTAGTAGATTTTGAACATGATTCAGATTTGAATGAAATTAATATGAAAATAACTGATACACTTTTAAAAACTGCAACAAAGATAGCTGGTAGAAAAAAGCAGCAATTGACCAATAAAATTTCTACTGAGACTAGAGAATTTATGAAGAAAAGAAGGAATATGAAGATATACAAAAATGATGCATTAAAAAGGATTGAATATCTCAAATTTTGTAAAATGGTGCGGAAAAGAGTTGAAAATGATATAAGAAAGTATAACTGTGAACTAGCAAGGAAAGCTGTAGAAGAGAATAAAAGTCTCAAGAGTGTAAAACAACATTTTGGTATTGGTAGGAAATTTATATCTGCAATAAGAAAAAAAGATGGAATTATTAATAAAAAGAGAGATGACATCATGAAATGGGTAGAAGACTTTTATCAAGAATTATATAGTAATAAAGAACAAGTATCTCCTATATCTATTACATCTTCCGAATTGCCCAGAATTTTAAATGAAGAAGTGAGACATGCAATTAAATGTATGAAGAAAGGAAAGGCTCCAAGTAATGATGGAATTATAATTGATATATTAAAAGAAGCAGGTGAAGAAATAGAAAAAATTTTAGCAAAGTTATATACCAAATGTCTAAATGATAAAGATGTACCAGATGATTGGAAGAATGCAGTATTAATATTAATATTTAAAAAAGGTGATAAAGAAGATATTAGAAATTACAGACCTATCAGCCTTTTATCAGTTTTATATAAAAATTTTACCAAGATAATTACAACTCGTCTACAGAGAACATTGGATTTCCACCAACCAAGAGAACAAGCTGGATTTAAAAGTGGTTTTAGTACAGTAGATCATATCCAGGTATTGAGAGAAGTTATAGAAAGGACAAATAAATATGAGTTGCCATTATGCCTTGGATTTGTAGATTATGAAAAGGCATTTGATTCTATAAACATTTCTTCAGTGATTAAAGCATTGGATCATCAAGGTATAGATCCAGGATATTGTCATATTTTAAAGAATATTTATAAAAATGCAACAGCAACAATTAGATTACATAATGATACTGGGAAAGTCAACATTGAGAAGGGTGTAAGACAGGGTGACTCCATATCTCCAAAACTTTTTACAGCAGTGCTGCAAGAAGTATTTTGTGGATTAAAATGGGAAGCTAAAGGAATGAAAGTAAATGGAGATTATTTAAGTCATTTAGATTTTGCAGATGATGTAGTTGTTTTTGCAAATAATGCTTCAGAGCTGCAGGAAATGTTGCAGGAGTTATCAGATGAAAGTAGGAAAGTAGAACTAAAGATAAATGTTAAAAAGACTAAAGTAATGTTTAATGGATTTTCTCAAAATATGAAAATAAAGATTGATTATGATGAGTTAGAAGAAGTTAACAGCTACAAATACCTTGGTCAGATTATTAATACAGATGGAAACATAATGGATGAAATTAATCATAGAATTAAACTTGGTTGGAGTGCTTTTGGTAGAAATAACTTGATACTAAAAGGAAATATGCCTATGTGTTTGAAAAGGAAGGTTTTTAATAAATGTGTTTTACCAGTTCTTACTTATGGATCTGAGACTTGGACACTTAATAGAAGAGCAATACAGAGACTTCAGACCACTCAAAGAAGTATGGAGAGATGCATGTTGGGAGTAACAAGAAGAGATTGAAAATGCAATATATGGTTAAGAGAACAAACAGGTGTTACTGACCTCATTGAAAAAATTAAAAGACTGAAGTGGAGTTGGGCTGGACATATTGCTAGAAGAGATGATAATAGATGGACAATTGAAATCTTAAACTGGATTCCAAGAGATTGTAAAAGACCCAGAAAGAGACCACATGTGAGATGGATGGAAGAAAGTGTGCAGGGGAGATGTGGAGAAGAGAAGCTAAAGATCGGAGATGGATTGAACTTGGAGAGACCTTCATCCTGCAGTGGATTGATAATGGTTGATGATGATGATGACAATAGAAGTTTTTTTTCTAAAAAGTGTTCAAAATAAAGTGGATTCTCTTTTGTCCCAGTCCTGATAAGATCAGAGCTGGGATACCAAGTATATTTAAGAATAATAGTCAAATATGTTTCAAAATACATATATACAAGCAACAAAGATTACAAATTATAAAATTATCATAGAAAAGCCTTTTTCGGCAAATTATGTTCTTGCCCTTTTCAATATGTCTCCACAATTTAAAGCACATACAGCGACATCTATATCAATACATGAGAGAAGACAGATTAACAAATGGATATCTGACATGATCTATTATGTGATTTTTTTTTCTTTCTCAATCCTACTATAAAATTACTCTGTTATATATATTGAATTGATATATATGTTTAGTAATTTAAGAATAAAATTATAGATATTAAATATCTCTTTGAAAACTTTGGTAAAGGCTTGTTTTCATACATGGGTGCTTGCGTTTTGTTCTATATGCAATATTGTGTTTAAGATGCATATTTGTTTACAATTATAACCCAACAATAGCTTGAAATAATAAGAGAAAGGGATTTTAAAAAAGGTGCTGAATACAAAATGTACATAGAAACCTGTTCAATTCTTTTTCAATATTTACAACTATAACATGACATCCTTCATTTAAAAATTACAGAATATATATATGTAATTGCTGTGATTCACATGTCATGTCATCAACATCATGTACATATAATTTTAATTCTTATGTAATAATTTAATATTTTTATTGTTTTTTTAATTGTATTTTTAACATTGGATATTATATGCGGACAAACGTAAAAAATGTTATCAATATTTTTTTGATCAAAGAATGAATAAAGTATTTTCCTGAAGGTTTGTGATGATGATGTTTTAGTTGTATTTCTATATTGAACTATTTCCATCATCTAATGTGAGTATTGAATGTCTTTAAAAAATTTAACTTTATTTAAATATTCCAAATACATTCAACTATTCGTAATAGCACACAAGTTAGTATATGCATAACATTTCAAGAGGTATTATTCTCCCCAATTCTTCAAGTGTTGCTGGCCTTACCAGTGACAATATTAGCATGGGAATTGAACCTCTACCCTTAGATTCTTGAGTATTGAATTTTAAGGTAGCGCTCTAACCAACTGTGCAATTTTAAGCTAATGCTTCAACCATCTGCACTCAGTTTGTTAGAGCGTTATCTTAAAATTTAATACTCAACAATCTAAGGATCCCAGTTAGATTCTCATGCTATTACTGTCACTGATCAGGCCAGAAATACCCCAAAAAGAGGGGAGAATAATACTTCTTGAAACATTGTCCATATACTAACCTGTATGCTATTACTAACAGTTGAAAGTATTTGGAATGTTTAAATAAAGTTAAATTTTTCTAAAGACGTTCAATTCTCATATTAGATGATGAAAATATTTCAACATATAAATATAATGAATAAAGTACCTTTGAAAGATAAAAAAAATAAACTTTGATGCCTAAAATATTGCAATTGACATAATAAGATTTAGTTCTATTTAATTTGTTGACAAGTCAACAAAATTATTACTTTATAAGTATGTCATGAAGAAATAAAGAATATTTATTTAAAAATATAAAATTTGGAATGCTATGGATATATCCTAATGCATTTAATGTGATAATAGCAAAATGAGACTAGGCCTTCAAAGGTTAAGTGAATAAAGTCTTTTTTTCATTCATTCACAAATTCATACTAACATCATATAATTACCATTTCTTATGCTTGCTCATAACTGTTATTAAAACAGGCAAAATTCTCTATGTGTATTGCCACTCAGTGCAAGCCAGAGTAATGAATGGATGCCACAAGGCTTATGCATAAAATCCTCATGTAGTGCGTACTCATCCAATATCCCCAGACTAGTTTCTAGCTTGTGGCCAGGCCACAAGCCAGAAACTAGTCTGGGGATATTGGATGGGTAGGCACTTGATGGAGATTTTATGCACAAGCCTTCTGGCATTATTTAAATGTTAGTAATTACGTTTTTAGGAATTGTTAAATGTATCTCTAATAGATAACTATGTGTCTTATCATTTGATTTTATCTTGGTGGATTTTCTGTTTTGCTATTAATTTTTTAAGCTGTGTAATCAATTTATCTTAGGGTCTTAATTTTTATGTTTTACCCAAGCTAGTTAGATCTATATTAAAAGTGGAAGAGAATAAACTATATGATAAAGAGTATAGGAGACAATATTGTCAAATAATGCTGATTAATGGTATCAATGCCTGTATGATATTATGTGATATTTAAATATATAATGCAGAACAGAAACATATCAAACAAAATATAAATCATCAGATTTTTAATGAAATGGATAGCTGAAGAGTTGTGGATTGGAGCAGTTTGAAGCCTGTCCATTAAGGTATGTAGATTAGCTATTTAATATAAAGCTGAACATTGATTATATATATGTGTGGAGGTGGTAATCTGGAGCAACTTATGAGTGCTGGTTTAGCACAAAATATGTATGTTGGTGATTATTTATCTTTTCAACATGTGTGTGATCATGTGGATCAACAATATGAGATGGCATGGAGAGTTGAGGGTCATGTGAAAGTCTGAGTTTGAATCCCTTATATATGAATCTTTTTTATGGAATATGATAATCTAAATTACATAACTGTCACATCCTCCTCTTCATTCTCATTTTTGGAATTAATGTATTGATTTGTACTTTTAAATGTTTATACTCCATATAATCTTCATCACCATCATTGCCACCCCTTCAGTTAAATATAATTATATTTGTTATCCCCTTATAAAGGTTTATCTTGATATACTTATAAATAGTATACCTTATCGTGGTTAATAATTAATCATTGTAATCATTATCTAATCTTCTCAGTTAATAATTTGGCTCTTTAGTTTTAAAAAAAGTTGTAAAAGGTATCATTATGTACAAAACAAAAAAACATGGGTGAGAGAACAAACAGTGTTATTGACACCAGTGAAAGAATTAAGCAAGTGAAATTGGGCTGGGACATATTTCTAGAAGAGATAATAATAGATAGACCATTGATATTTTAAACTGGATTCCAAGAGATTGGAAAAGACCTAGAAAGAGACCACATGTGAGATAGATGAATGAAATAAGGAAGTGTGCAGAGTTGGTGTGGAGAAGAAAGGCTAGAGATCAGAGAAGATTGATTGAACTTGGAGTGACCTTCATAACTACAATGGATTGGTAATCATTTAAAATATTGATGATGATGATGATGTAGATCAATTTTCCTACTTGGAGCCATTATACTTTGAAAAGATTTTGCAATTTAAAAGACTGAATAGATCATGAAATGGCTGAATGATGATTTAATTTTTTTGCTATTTATTTGTAAATATTGACCAAGATATTAAAATTAAGATATTGATGTCTTAGCAGAAATTAATACAGAAATCTCTATGTCTCTGATTTAAAAGTTCTAAAACTGGTTTTATAATATATGAGCATACCAAATCTTATGTCACACTTCAGCAATAAAGTTTAGGCAGTGAGAAGAATGTTACTGGATGGAGATTTTATTCTGTCCTCATGAGAAACACAGCAGTTCAACCCTCAGAAGGTAATAAGGTTTAGAATTCAACTTTAGTGATATGGCAAGTAGTAAACCTTTTTTAAAAATTTAATCAACAATTATCCTGTATAGAATTTTACTTTAGAGGGGTTTGATGATATATTAAGGATCAGTCTGAAAACAAAGACATTATATAACTAGTTGTTACTTTCCATCTAGTTAAATGGTTAAGTCAATGATATTCTAATAAATTATCCAGAATAATCCTGATATATTGTGTCATTGCTAACCTGTGTTGTCCATTTGTGTGTTACAGTTGTTTGTATTTGAAAAGTTTAAATAAAATTCAAAATTTTCTATACATTCAACATTTACTGGTAGATGATGGAAATAGTCCAACATATTACCACATTCAGTTTATTTTATTTTAAAATGTGAAAAATAAAGCAATCCCATAATTATTAAATGCAATGCCTTGAATAATTATTAAGCATATTTGGTTGAATTTAGTAAATGTCTGTTTTTCAACAACTTATAAAAATTAAAAATAGAAACCACACTCTTGCATTTGCTGATATATATGGCTAGTTGAAATTAAATTGAAAGGCTGCAAACCTTTCGTGCTTATTACAATACTTATCTGACGGCCAATCAGATGTTATGATGGCTGTCTGAATAATGATCAAACTGTAAACACAAGACAGAGAATTTTTACAAGAAAAGGGCAGTCCACCTTTTTCTTTACTTGTCTTTCTATATATCTAAGCCAGTCTAAAGTATTTAGGTTTGAAAGCATGAAGCTTTAAATATCTTCACATTTAACTCACTGTCTAAATTATAAACATACTGCACGAAATCCTACAATTTACTATGCCGTAGTTTTTAGATGTTATAACTTGCAGTAACATATGTAAATAATATTTATTTTATATAAAGCACAGATAGTTAGTTGAAATTAAATTGAAAGGCTGCAAACCTTTCATGCTTATTACAATACTTATCTGACAGCCAATCAGATATTATGATGGCTGACTGAATAATGATCAAACCATAAACACAAGACAGAGAATTTTTACAAGAAAATGGCAGCCCACCCTTTTCTTTATTTGTCTTTGTTCTTCTTCTTGTCATCCCTGTATTTGATTATCTGTTTTTATTTTGTTTGCTATCAAAATTTTGTAATTCGTTTGATTGATTAAATGTTATTCCTCGTACACTATTTTACCCTATGTTAAATTATATATTTATTTGCAATGATGGTTTTATCTTTTGTAATGTAAAGTAACTTATAATTTGATGTAATTCATTTTCTGCTCAAACACATTACTTTTAAAACTAAATTTAGCCTTTTGTTAAACTAGTTAATATAATTTATTGATAAATGAAATGTAGTTACAATAAAGAGTCATCAAGAATTTCCAATATTTTGGCTGCTTCTTTGATTTGACAATAATTTAAACATTTGTCATTAGCAATCATTGGACAGTTTTTTTTATTTTTTATAATTACTTGATTTTCAATCCAAATTCTCTATATATGAAACAATTCTAATATTTGAATATATAAAATAGTATCTACTAAGACCAGGCTTCTTAAACTTTTTTATATAGCGACCCCCTTCAAGCTTAGGAAATTTTAAACGACCCCCTCCTCCATATAATGAAATATATATTAACCGTAGATGTAGATGTAATATCGCACTATTTTACAATGTAAATAAAATAAGGATTAAAGAATACGTACCCATTCATTTCACATATATATAATTGGAAACGTTGACGGGATATCGGTCGTAATAAAACACAATAAATAGAATGACATAAAACTATATATAAATTTATTCAATAGAAAAAATAAACTTTTGTAACAATTTTTTTATAAGAAAACATATTATTAACATCAAACAATATTAATGTGACGGATGTGATTGTTTATTTTTACACAAATAATTAAATCCAGGCTCAATTTGAGTTAGTGCAGATCGTAATAAATTTTCAACGTTTATTAAAGTTGAACGGTATTTTGATTTTATGTAAGTTAATGTGGAAAAGGCTGATTCACATAAATATGTTGTACAAAATGGCAGTAATTTGTTCATTGCCATTTCCGATAGTAGGGGATATTCTGATTTGATTTCTATCCAAAATTCATGCACAGGCACTTGAGAAAATCTGAGTCGCAAGGTAGTATCACTTGTTAATTCGGCAAATTCTTCTTGTGCTTTTAAGTTTAAAAAATTAATTTCTTCCATTTCAATTGAAAATGGATTGCAAATCCATTGTTGTGTATCGATATCATTGGGAAAATACCTATGCATGTAAACTTCCATATCCTTCAAATGATTAACTATAATTTTTGTTATAGGAGTATCTTTTTTTGAAATATTGTTACTAATTATATACTCGTCAGTAAATGGAAACATTTCGAGCGATCCACTTTCCACTCTGTTCTTCCATATAAGAATTTTTTTAACAAAGGCCTCAAGTTTATTTTTTAACATAAACATATTAACGCAGACTCCCTGCATTGATAAATTCATATCATTGATTTTATCAAAAATATCTGCCAAATAGCATAGCTTGAGAAGCCATAAATTATCGTGAAAATAATCGGCCAAATTAGAATTTTGCTCTGTTAGAAATATAAGAACTTCATCTTTTAAAGTTAATAATCGTTTCAAACTTCGACCTCTTGATAGCCACCTAACTTCAGCATGTAGCAATAAACTTGTATAATCCGAATCCATATCAATGCACAAATTTTTAAACAATCGACTATTAAGTGCTCGACTTTTAATAAAGTTGATGATTTTGACTGCATCAAAAAACACAGTGTTTAATTCTGGTGCAATTTTTTTAACAACAAGTGCCTCTCGGTGAATCATACAATGTGTAAATGTAATATGATCATTTCCAGCTTTAACAAATGCTGTAAAACCAAGATCTTGTCCGGTCATTGCTGCAGCACCGTCCGTGCACACACCAACACAATTTTTCCAATTTAATCCTTCTTTTTCAAAAACTCATTTACTTTTTTATATATATCTTTTCCACGAGTATGACCTTCCAGAGGACGACAAAACAGTATATCTTCATGAATGCTTCCCTCATAAATATATCTTACAAAAAGTAACAACTGTGCCATTTTTGAAATGTCTGTTGACTCGTCCAGTTGTATTGCAAACTTTGAGCTGTCTTTAAGCCTCATAAGAAGCTGTTGAAATTGATCATTGCTAATGTCTGAAATTCTTTTGGACACAGTGTCATTTGATAATGGAATTTTACTAATTTCAGCAGCATACTGTTTTCCATGAACAATTTCAGACATTCTTATAGCTGCAGGTAGTAAAAGTTGCTCTCCAATAGTAAAAGGCTTTTTCGTTTTTGCTATCAAATACGAAACTTCATACGATGCCAATAGATATTTATCATTCAAAGTAACATACTTCTCCAAAGTGTTCTTTTCTTTATTTGATGTTTGCAAAAGACGCTCAAAATATTCTATTGGCTTTTTTGATAACGTTGCATGTTTAGTATTCAAATGTCGTTGCAGTTTTGACGGTTTCATGCTTTCTGCAGCCAAAACTTCTTTGCAAATTAAGCACACTGGTTGTTCTTCATTGTTGTGAGAAGAGCATGTGAAGCCATACTGCAAATATGATTCGTCATATTTTCTTTTTTTTGTTTTGCTAGAAGTCGGATTTGAAGCACTGCAACTTGGTTGTGACGGCGTGGCAGACTTATTAGTTGGAATTTTAATTAGCCATTTATCCATGATGGTTAAATAATAATAAATAATTAAACAAAATGTAGTTGAACTTTAACGTAATAATTAAAAACACCAACTGAAAATTACACAGTAAATACACACATGTCACTACGAAGACAAAGCTGAGTCCAAACTGAAGTACAAACAGAAAAATAACTACACTCGAATCTTTACCAGTGCAATGACAACAAACTACGATCAGATCAACCCCGACGCATGGCGTGTTCAAAGTGTGCAGCGCACAAAGGCACCGTATCACAAAGACGCCGAAAAAGAAGCTTTCATTTAATTTTTTTTATTATTATTTTATAAAAATAATATGCCGATTCGCCTAGCCTAGCTTGATTATGCTTCCGTATTGTATGTGTAAGCTGTAAGGCGACGCGGCGTCTGGGTACTTATAATCACTAAGTTATCTTGCAAACACTGACGCCGGCGGCCAGACATCAATGTCGAACGTTCAGTTGAAAATCGAGGAGCGCGTTGTATTTATTATTTTAAATGCTACTTCCATATTTTCATTTATAGGCCCTACATAACAGTTTTGCATTGCCACTTTTTTCAAAAAATAGTTATAATAAAACTACAATAGTATTTTGTATGATTTTTATTTGTATTTATATTTGTACGTAGTGTGTATACTAATTTTAAAATTTTATTTATAATGATTGAAAAGTATCAGATCTTTGCGACCCCCTTTCAGTAGTCTCGCGACCCCCCTGGGGGTCGCGACCCACAATTTAAGAAGCCAGGTACTAAGACAATAAAGCAATCAACCTTTAAGCTATCAACAATCTCAATCTGTAGTTAAGGCAACAAGTTATCAACAATCTCAACCTGTAGTCAATGCAACCTCCTTTAACAATAAAAAAGGTTGCCTTGACTACAGGTTGACATTGTTGATAGTTTAATGGTTGTTATCATATAGAATAGTAAACAAATTTTTAATACAATAGTTATAGCTAGGGAAAGTGTTTAAGAAGGGTAATTAGAATAATTTGTGGATAATTTATAATAGATTAGAAATATTTGAATAATAAGGAAATAAATAAATTGAAAGAATAAATTTGCAAGCAAAAGAGTAAATAAAAAAGTTTATTTATTAAATAAAATATGAGTGAAAAAATAATTGGATTAGATAAGTACTTAGAAATTGTGTAAATTATTAATAATTTTTATTAGTCATTCATTAGACTAGAGATTATTCACTTAACGAATATTTCTGTAGTGTAATTTTCACTACACTGCCATCATGCAAGATAGAAACTGGTTTCTGTCTGCTTTTAACACCTCGTGGAGGGGTGTAATCATAAACCTATGACCAAAAACATAAAAAAAGATATATGATCCCAAAGGTGCACATTTCATGATTAACCAGTACTCATCAGTTGGCGCAGATTACAATCTCATACATATCTTTATCATAGTGTATATATAGATAGGCAATTATTACAGTTAAATTGATGTGTCAAATTACACTATAGAAATATTATTCATGTTGGGAGTAACAAGAAGAGATTGAAAACGCAATATATGGGTAAGAGAACAAACAGGTGTTACTGACTTCATTGAAAAAATTAAAAGACTGGAGTGGAGTTGGGCTGGACATATTGCTAGAAGAAATGATAATAGATGGACAGCTGAAATCTTAAACTGGATTCCAGGAGATTGTAAAAGTCCCAGAAAGAGACCACATGTGAGATGGATGAATGAAATAAGAAAGTGTGCTGGGGTGATGTGGAGAAGAGAAGCTAAAGATCGGAGGAGATGGATTGAACTTGGAGAGACCTTCATCCTGCAGTGGATTGATAATGGTTGATGATGATGATGAAGTAGATAATATCTAATCTAATGAATGACTAATACAAATTATTAATATATTTGCATTAAGAAGTTTGTGACAAAGTTGTGAGGGCAGTAAGTTTGACACATCAATTAAACTGTAGTAATTGGCTACTCTGCTTTACAAATGTGGATATAGCTTTTGATTATGTCATTAACGCAGTTAAAGAACTCAAAAAAGCTGGTTACATCAAAGTAATTGCCGTTAGAACAGTAAACAATGATAATATCGGTAATAATTACAAGGACCCAGACGATTTTTCAATTTGGAATGCACGAATATGATTTCGCTAAAAGTTTGGGAGCAAGCCTTCGACATTTTATGTTAGAATCTGTTTAACAGGTTTAAGAAAATATTCTCACCCCGTTTATGGGGTGCGATCGAAGCTACGAAATACTTCAAAGCGATTAAACTTTACGAATGAATATCATCCTACGAATACACCTGACAATAAAAAATTTACCATTTCTCAAAATAGAGTGATTGCTGAATTTATTGCGGGCGAATACGATCGCAGGTACACCGCTTGCAATATCCGCCTGAGAATATCTGAAAATCATAACGCCAAAGTTTTCGAGACTTCTGCGTCTAATGTATGCAGTTGATCTTGAAAATAAGCTTCTCTATGAAATTTCAACGTTTTGCAAAGTAAATCATATTTATAAAGATCAGCATATTTATAAATGTTTAAACCCTCAAGTTAACTGCGTCAAAGTTAAAAGAAATGCTTCCGAACTATAATTGGAGGGTATGCCGTATTACGTTTGTTTATCTTCGCACTCTCATACGTCAACAAAAAGCTAAAGAAAACGAAGACCATGTAGAAAACATTACATACAAATATTTCATTTAATTCGGGTTGAATGAAAATAAAAAATATTTATTTTCTAAAAAAAAGACAGTTTGGTTTGGTTCACAGAATTTGCCTTTAGCAAATAATTCTCATGTTGCTTTTAGTCATTTCATTATACGCTTTGATAAAATGTCGAACTGTTGTTTGAATTAATTGAATGATCATATATATATATATTGAAATAGATATGTCATGAGCATTCGGTAATTTTCAGAAATAAAGTAGAGAAAAAATAGATCTTATTTAAGATTAGTTAGGAAGAGCTTGAGAAAATGTTATTTACTTATATTTAACTATTTAAACTCAATGCAAATTTAGACATTTAAACATCACATATTTTTACACAAACATTAAATTATTTGTGCGTGTATGATTGAATGTTTGTGTAAGGACATTTACATTTTTAAAGCATTAGTTGAATAAATAAAAATATATTTTTAATTTTTTTTATATAAACAAAAAGATGTAAATTTAACTTTTAAAATCGTTCTTTTAAATAAATATGTTTCTTATAATTTCAGTTCTAATTTGAAAAAAAAAATTAAAATAATTTGTTTAGTTTTAATTAAAGATGTTTTTCAAAACAAAGCTAATGAAAGGTTTAAGGTTGATAATGATAAAAATCTGGAAATGAAAAATAACCTACAGTTGTTTGGATTTTAAATATAAAATTAAAAAAAAAATGTTTTGGTAAAATGTATTAATCATTAATTACTTATTAATTACTGTAAAATTATGAAGGTAGAAAGTCTTGTTTAATTAGTGCATAAGACAATTTGCAAGTCAGTTATATAAAGTCATTTCATAGGGAATTTAAACCCAGTCTTTCAAGGTCCCTTTAGCTATCTACTCCATTTCGTGCAACCGATACACATAATCACACACACACGTGAAAAAGTTAAATGAGCTCCAATATAAATATTTCATGCTGGGCTTTCATCAGTTGGCCCAAATCATCATCTCCCACACATATATATATAATCAGCTGGTTCAGCATGAAATACGTATATTGGAGATCATTAATTTTTTTCACATGTGTGTAGTCATATGTATTGGTTGTATGAGATTGTGTTCAAATCCCTTATAATTACATCTGAACTCCAAATATATAAATTATACTTGTATTCAAGTACAGTCATTTTAAAAAAAAAAAATTCTATAGAAGAATTAACTACTGGAAAAGAATTTCTATTGAAGGTGCAACTTGGGGGAAGGGGGTCATTTGTCTTTTATTGTATCTTTATTTATATGATTTGAAAAAAATGTGTGGTGCTGTGGAGGTTATTTACTATTTATATACAAAAGAAAATCAGACCGATTCCCATATTCTCTTCAAAGTCATCAGGAAGTGCCAAATTATGGATAATCAAATGGTCATAAAAATATTACCTGATTAATTGTTTATTGTTAAAATTTGTCTAAAGTTTGTTTCAAGGTACAGTATTTTTTAATAATAACTTTATGTATTTGTAAACTAAGATTTAAAATTTTACATCAAACTACAACCATGCAAGAAATTTACTGCAAATATTGTTGACAAAATTCAAACAATTTTCATAGTTCAGAGATTATTCTATATTAATGTTATAAAATTGTCTAAAAAAAAGCCATTGATAATTAGATGCTACCAATAGACTTCTATTTAGAAAAGAAATTGTTAGTTTTTTTTTACATAAACAGTTACTTTATTAAAACTTTATATTCTTGAGGTTACAGCCTTAGTAAATATTCCTTACGTAATCAATGTGCATTTGAATAAATTTATAATTACAACTTTAAATTATCGTAATAGATTTTTAACTATAAGATCTTTCTATTGACTCGTAAATCGAAAGATTTCGCTAGTATTATTGTGTAATAAGAAATGTGGACTTAATCAGTGAAGTATTGAATAGCTTCACGCTCTCAGATCTAACCGCTTCAGCTTCACCTATTTATATAGAAAATAGATTGAAGTAAAGAAGGGTTCCTCTCTTTTCCAAAATGTAAGCTTGTGGTTAAGATCTGTAGAGGTCCCTACTATCACATTTTTACACACATATTCTTGAGGTTACAGCCTTAGTAAATATTAAAACTTTTATTAGAAAAAAAATGTTATTCAAATATTTAATTATAGATTATGTGCATAATTTTCCTAATTTTTCAATGTTTTTTTATTGACTTAACCTGTCTGTGTAGGTTTCTGTCTGTATGTTCACATTTTTGAATTTTGCTCTGGCTGATATTTCTTTTTAGTTTTAATCAAATAATACGTAAAAACAAAAAAATTTTAAAATAATGCTTAATAAACAATATTAGCTGACTAAAAAGCAGAAAAATAAATAATTTGACTAAAAAGTAGAAAAAAAGGGAATTTCAGTTAATTTTTCATTCTCAGAAAATATTAGAGATCTTAAGAATCTAAAGTTGTTAGAAAACAATTGGAAATTTCATGTACACCTGGGTCTCATTTTATGCAGATTTTTTAAATGTGATTTTGAAGTTATGTGATTCATGTTTCTTAATATCTTTTTATGCGGGTTTTCTTTTATGCGATAAAGAAGTTCATATTTCACTATATTTATTAGATATCAAGAAATTTAAATTATTAATGACTTATTTTGACTTGAAATCCTTTTTTTCTCAAAAATATAATGTTATATTAACAGCTAATGTGAATATGGCCTGAAGCTATATTTAGAATCTTAGCTTCTACATAAATAACCTACTTATACTTATGAGTAAATAATAATAATAGATTTATACTTACGAGTATAAAAATATTGCAATAAATATTCAAAAATTTTAAACTTTTAAAACATATTTTGTTAGATATAACAGAAATAAATATTCTTTTAGATTTTTAAAATAAATAATGAAGATTTTGTAAACTGAAAATAATCTTTCTAATGATAATGTATAATCTTTTTGTTTTGATTGCGATCTCATTTTTTTAATATAGAAACAAAATGTGAACATTTAAAATTTATTTCAGTAGTAAACAAAAATATCTATCAAATGAAGACAAATTTATTATTTTCTGATAAGTAAAAATCATTTAATCATAGATTTTACATTGATGTGTGAGACAAAGAAAAATGTCAGAAAATGCTGAAATCTGAGAGAGTTTGCTGCAATGAACAACCTCTTAAATTCCAACAAGAGCTAAATAGTTATATGTCTGGATATCATGAGCTTTATAAACAATTAGTAAAATCATCATCTCAAAGTTTAATCACCGATTACATTGTCGACAGAAAACCATTAACACAGCACAAGACTGAAAGTGGTGCTAGTTGTACTTCCTCTTGTGATGAATCTGATTTCTTACCAATTCACAAACAAATGACATATTGTCAAATAGCGATAATGATTAAAATATGTATGAAAAAATGTAAAATTAAATATTGTAGTTAATAAAAAAAGTAAAAAAGTTTGTCTTGTATCAATTTTTTTCAAATATTCAAAATTTTTTATTAGTCGTACTTTATTTTTTTATTTTTTTAATGCGAATTTTAAAGTAATTTTTCTTTGTTGCTTTGCTTTTATGCTATTTCTGAAAATTACAGAACCTATCCCCCATTTTTCAAGGTAAGTTAAGTCTATTTTTGTGTGATTTTTTTTAATGCAGGTTTTATGCAGAACCTATCTACAGCATAAAATGAGACCCAGGTGTATATTATCATTTCAAAAAGGCATTTGAGGCTCAAATAAATCGTAAAAATCAAAAAGGTCTCAAATGCTTTTATGAAATGACAATATTTCTGCAATTTCCAATTGTTTTGCAACAAGTCTAGATTCTTAAGACTTCTGATATTTTCTAAGAAGTGCAAATTAATTGATATCTGTTTACATAAAAGCAATATTTAAACTTTTTTTATATATATTATTTGTTATCTCTTTAATAGTTTAATGTAGAATATATGTTACTTTAGAATAATATTCTCTATTTTTTTATATATTCTTGAAGGATCAGAATCTATTTTAAATATAGACAAATATAATAAGAGGAAGAATGATTTAAATTCTGTTAATATTATTCAGTTTACACAATCAAATAATATTGGTTTAAATACAATCACTCATGTATAAAGATTCAAAGTGTTTTACTGGTTCTAAAATGTAATTTTAATATGTTATAATATTATGTTTTAGCTTATATGTAATATATAGGGTATATGAGCACAGATTTTCACATGACCCACAGCTCACCACTTTATCTCATATCACTGATTCACTTTGAACACATATATGTCAAAAAGATAAATAATTACCAATATATGTATTTGATGCTAAACCAGCAATCATCAGTTGGTCCAGATTATCATCTCTACACATATATGCAATAAGTGCTCAGATATATATATATTAAGATAGCCAATCTTTATACTTTAACAGACAGGCTTCAATCCACTCCAACTCTTCAACCGTCCACCCAATTAAAAATCTGATGATGGAATGCTCAAAGGCCACCCTGAGACCAAGATTCTTGTCACACCCATGTTGACCTAAAGTCAATCTGATACCTCATTTACAGGATGTAATCCATTTAATATATATAGAAAGGGATGGGCAGACATCTACTATGTAATAACTGAAATACAGGCTTATTATATACCTGTATCAATATATGTAATATATAGGGTATATGAGCACAGACTTTCACATAACCCACAGCTCACCACTCTATCTCATATCACTGATTCACTTGAACACATATATGTCAAAAAGATAAATAATCACCAATATACGTATTTCATGCTAAACCAGCAATATTATGCTTGTAAAGGTGGAACAATCTATTTATTTATTTATATATTAGATTATGAAACAAGGTATAATTTTAAAATGTTATGGTATTAAGTAAAAAGAGGAATACAAAAGAGTTTAAAATTATTTTTAAAAAAAAATGGAAATGTTTAATAAAAAGAGCTTGCTATATTAAATAGGTTTGCCAGATTAATAATAAATAATTTGTAATATAGAGAGCGTACCAATAACTCAAACAAGCTCTTAATTCATAAGTGTAGTAAGAGAAAATATTTAAAATCTCTATCTGGAACATTCCTATTCCCAGACCAATTAGTTCCGAGCTTATGGCTCACCTCAGTGAGGAACTAGAACATCCAGAAACGATCTAAAATATCAACTAAAAAACAGCACTGAGTTGATATTTTAGATCTAGTTTCAGGATGTTCTAGCTCCTCACTAAGGTGAGTCATAATGGTCTTGGGATAGGAACATTCTGGATAGAGATTTTAAATATTTTCTCTTACTGCACTTATGAATTAAGAGCTTGTTTGAGCTATTGGTACGCCCTCTATATCGCATTTTTGTAAATACAAGCTTTTTATAAAGCAATGTTATGCTATATATGACTTGCTTTATTGATTACAATAAATAATATGATAAATAATGAGTAAAAGATTTACATTATAAATTTCAAACTTATAAACCAAAGAACTGATAAAAAAGTTAACAATGATTTCATATAATAAATATGATGTAGCTAGAATTATTTGGAAAGAAGTGGCAGTAGCAGAGTAAACTTATGGTAATGATGCATTATGTGTTAGTAGTATTACTTAGAAAAAGTACAAAGAGAGGTAGGATACATGCATTAGATGCAGATGTGTGGATGGCAAAGGAGGCAATTCAAGGAGAAATGGGATGGTCAAGTTTTTATACGAGAGATGCAAAAGACAAAATGAAAATTTTCAGTAAATTGCAATTCATGGATAATAAGAGGGTTATGAGTAAAAGATGGGCAACAAGATGAGAGAGAAAGATAGTATTTTATGCAGAATATTTGTGTAAAGATTTTATGTCAGTATACTTATACAAAAGACGGAATGATTATGTTAGGAGAATTGTTGAATGTTGTAGTGGCAAGGAATGAAATAGAAAAATAGACACATTAATAAAAAATAGGGAGTTGAAGAGATGGAGAACTAGTATAGAGAATAAAAATGGTTAAATATATATAGAAATAGACAGAATATTGGGTATGACTTAATTTATGATAATAACAAGGAAAGTAGTTTATGTTTAAGGCTCAAACAGGATTGTTAGCAACAAGGAAACATACTTGTAAATGGAAAAATGTGGGTGATTTAGTCTGCAAGTTATACAAGGAAGGCATAGAAAATATTAGGCATCTGTTAATTGATTATAAATGCCCGAAAGCAGAAAGGATGCAAATAATGTTGTGGGAGAATAAGAATAAACAAACCTATTATATTGAAAGTGGGTTTTTGGTTTTTATGTTAGGTTTGAAAAAAACATAAGGGAGATTTAGTTTTTAAGGCCATAGAGTGGTCAAATATAATGTTATGGAAATGGGATGGAACAGAATAGATAAGAATATTGGAAAAACTTAAAGTGGAGAATAGAAAATGAAGGTAAGGTGGCTAACAGGTTTCTCTGGGCATAGTGGCTGAGAGATTCCTGACTGAGGAAAGGAGAAGCCACAGTGCATAGCATTACATCTCATTGTGGGAAGGTGAGTTGAACATTTTGTATTTGAATTTTCAGCTAATGATATGCATTGGGGTATTTTTTTTAATATTGTGTTGCATGCGAATAATATTACCCTGTTATACATACTCCTGAATATAATTTGCTTATCATCATCATCATCAACCATTATCAATCCACTGCAGGATGAAAGTCTCTCCAAGTTCAATCCATCTTTTCCTATCTTTAGCCTCTCCTCTCCACATCACCCACACTTTCTTATTTCATCCATCCATCTCACATGTGGTCTCTTTCTGGGTCTTTTACAATATCTTGGAATCCAGTTTAAAATTTCAATTGTCCATCTGTTATCATCTTATACTGGATGTTTTATAGTTAGTAGAGGGGTTTGAACTCAGGATTTTTCAGTCTATTCATCCTTCACTCCATCTCAGGCAGCCAATATACATAACTGGACACATGCAAAAAAGAAATACATGATCCCCAATATATATATTTCATGCAAAACCAGCACTTATCAACCAGGCCAGATCATAATCTGTCACACATATATACAATCAATGCTCAGTGTACAATAAGAAAGCAACTTCTGAAATATTAATGGACAGACTTCAATCTTTTTACCCAACTATTCACCCATTCATTTCATTGGAACACCAACAATGGAATGCTCAATGCCCTTATTGGAAATACTTTGAGAGTTCCATCATTGATTTTCAATAAAATGGATGGGTTGAATAGTTGGAAGGATGAGAAGATTGAAGCCTATTCATTAATGGTTGAGGAATTGCTTTCTTAATATAAACGAGCACTGATTGTATGTATGTGTAGGAGATTATGATCTGGCCTGAATGATGTATGCTAATAATGCACAAAATTTGCATATTAGAGATCATGTATCTTTATTGCTTGTGTGTAGTCATGTGCATTGATTACTTGAGGTCGAGTAGAGAAAATTCCTGAGTTCAAATTCATCTAATTATAAATATAAGAAACATTCAGTGTAAACGAGTTACCTACTGCTTTAGAATTACATATTGCTTGAAAAAAAGAATATTCATGAATATATATATATATATATTGAAATAGTATTTTATATATTATGACTTGAATATGGAATGGTGGTTACTGTGATATGTTTTTATATACTTGGTCTTATTTGATGACATGATTGTGTGTTTATCAGTTTTACTAAGTAACTCAGTCTGTTTCAAATTTCAATTCTGATATACTGCCATTACATATATAGTTCAGGAAAATAATCTTAAATACATGATCAGTATATTGAGTTTTCAAACCAGGAAATGATATTAGTTCAATATTAAAAGAATTTACAATGGATTGATAAAGAAGAAATTTGTTTCTAAAATATCGCTTTCTAACTCGTATGTGGATGCATTCTCGATAATGCTGAAAGTATATATAGCATGTTCTCATCAGATTCTCAATCTTATATTAGGATATATAGAATAACTATTATCATAATAAATTAATAGCTATGCCCTTATTATGCTGTAATTAATTTAATTACTTGTAATAAATAATACAATATTTAAATTCTATTAAGTATATGATAATTAAATTTTGAATGTGAATTAATTAGAGAATAGAACTGTGTAAAATAGTCTAAGAAGTCAAGCTCATTTTAAAATTAAGTGCTGTGAACAAATGTTATACTTTGTGGACTCAAAACTTTAATTAATAAATTAGTGTCCTTTTGGATAAATTAGTATGGAATATGTACTGAAGCAACCACAATAGTCAAGGTTGCATACACTCACCAGGCTTCACAACTGTCAGATGTGAGGCTTTTTATTATTTTTCATTTTTATATTACCTTCTCATTAAAAAGAGCTATATACTCATTAATTGACCAATTTATGATGACTACTTGGATTATCTGTGATCCAGCTAACTGAAAAATAATCTTAAGCTCATTTGAAACTTGGAAAAAATGTCTGCATTTGCAAATTTTATCTGGTCCAGATTGTAATCTCAGAGTATATCTATGATATGCAGATATATACTAACCACTATATTACAGTCTACTTTCCTATATATATATATATACATGTGTGTGTGTGTTTATTTACTTTATTTTTCTACATGCTATTAATTAATTTTATTGCTTCATCTAAAAAAAAAAATATGTTTGAAAAAAAGAGACAATTTTGTGAAATTGAATATCATTTATTTGAAAGAAATACAATTCTAAAATTATTTCATGATTTCAATTTATAACTTTTCTACTATGGTTTTTTTAAAAGTATTTTTAAATCCAAAGCCATCTCTGTTAAAATAAAATGTTTTTTTCATGTTCTAGTTCACTATTTCAATTATTGTTAGTTTTAATTTAAACATCCAAATAATTTCCTTTTTACCTGTGCTTTCATGCACAAAATTTGTAACCAAGTTAGTTTCTTAAATTATTTCCACATTTCTTGAATTGAGAATATAACTGGAGGTAAAAAGAACATCTTCAGTAAACATTTTTAAACTTAATTATAGAGTACTAAATTTCCTTATATAAATTTCACATTTATTTAAAATTTTAATAACCATTTCAGACCAGATTATGAAAACATAATTAACTTCTTAATTGTAATACATTTTAAAAATCAAATGAATATAATACAGTATATAAAATGAAATATACAATTTAAGTGAATAAAGATCTATGAAAACAAAAAAGAAATATAGCAGGTTGTTTTTATAATTGAGATTATAGATATTTGTAAATGAATAAACTTAATATAGAGGGAGAATTTACAAGCAATGGCCATTGTTTGTAATTTATATGTATTTAGTATATGCAATTGATCAATTAATGTACATTGATATTGGGATTGTCTAAGTGTTGACTGGTTTTTAATGGAAAGTATATTATATTATGATGGAATGGGGTAGTTGGGGTAAACCTGGGGTGATGGCAAATCATCATCAGCCCCCAGTTTAACAGATATTTCAAATAATTCTGCTTAATATAAATATAAAGTAATGAGTAATATCAAAAAAATAAATATATAAGAAATGTTATATATTAAAGAGCATAAGAGATCTTAAGAACTCTCGGAAATCAGCCCAGTTGACTCCTTAGAGCAACTATAAGTGTAATTAACTATACATCAACCAACATTATCAATAAGTAAAAGTAAATAATAGTCCTACTCATTCGTCATCAGTGAATGATTAACAATAAAAATAAATCAACAGTCAATCTTGTGACTGGATTTGAAATGGGAATCAACAGTCAATCTGATGACTCAATTAGCATTTGCCAACTTGGGCAAATATTTAAACGTAATTTGGATGCACAAACTAAGTGCTCATCCATAAGAATATATAACTATAAAAACAATAATGCTGGGATATTCAAACATGCTGATCATCATCAATGCTCTGTCCCTTTGGTAATGGACTGGCCAACTATAATTTAAATTATACTAAGACTAGACTAAAATAAAATGTAATGCATGGACATTGAAGAATATAATCCTCATACCAAAACCAGGGCAATATCATACTGGAATGCCTCTCCACTAAAATACATTCCTTTTCCATATAATAGAACATTATGCAGGAATCTCTCTCAGAGAACATAAACTCTATAATTGATTTTGTGACCAAAAGGTGATGTAAATTAATGTTCTTAAAAAAAAATTTAGAATTAAATTACTGGAATTATTTTAACAATAACATACAAAACAACAATAACAAAAAATGAAGTTAAGGTCTCTAAAATAAGGCTACACACACAGGCTTTCTGATTTTGATTAACATACATAAATAAAACTATCATACTTGTGATTTAGAAAATTATTACAAAATTCAAGTTATTACATTGATTTACAATACCTCTTAATGGTCTACATACAACACATATATAGATATGCACACAGACATGCATTTTACTATAAATGAATTTATTTGGCTTGTCTTGAAATAAAAATACATCATTAAAGTTTTTAAGTTATATATTTTTAAATGATACAAATACCTTATACTAGAGTTACACAACATCAAATCTCTAATTGGCATATCAGAATTTAAATAAGATGACTTATCCATGCAGACATCTATGGACAACCCTGCCAGTTGTTAAATCTCTAACCAAGTTCTAAAACCTTTGTGCGTATTAATTACCGTTGAAATTTTTTGTTAAATTATTACAGGATACAATTGCGACCAAAATGTTTTTTAATGACTGATTCAAGATAAAACTTGAACCTACATGTATTTTGTGCAATAATTATCCAGAAGAAATTTTACACCTTTTTTATACCTACCCATAGTGCACAATCAACTTCAAGAAATTGCTCAAAAATATATACTTTCAGCCCTGTAACACCTATAATTATTCATACACTTAGATCCAAGTCGTTTGCATGCTGCTTTATAATATTTGACACTAAGAAGTCCAATGTACTCATAAGAAATAATGAGGAATGGTTAAAATCATACCTATACTCTCTCAAAGTTTTACCCAGGAACATCATGATCAAAACTTGGCAATCTACAGTTCATCACAGTTGTGCTATTTGATAGCTTAAACCTTTATTTTCATTAACACTCTACATCAGATTTTATTCTTGAAAATAAACACATGAACTCTTCATCTGTTTAGGCATCATGGTTATGCAATATTAGAATATCACACCCTGCAAATTAGGATCATTCTTTATTAGGGTTAACTTATTGTATCTCCTATACCATAATGGTTGTAGTTTCTGCATAATTTTGTCTTCTATTGTAAATATGTTAATATCTGTATGTAATTTGTTAACAATAAAAATTTTTTTAATCAAAAAATAGATGTATATTTTACATTTTAAATTGGTTTCCAAAAGATTATAAAAGAATTTAAGTTTGTTAGAGTGATGTGGAGAGTTGAAAATTAATCAGAGAAATTTGATTAAATATGGAGATTAGTAATGATTAAAAATAATGAGATTATCTATATAATACAAAGGTACTGTAACAGAGAATATACTTTAATATTTATTTTAGTAACCTCGTATTTTAACTACATATTAAAGAGCTAGAAAAATTCATACAAATAAACAATAGGTTTTTAAGATATTTAACATAGTTATAATTTTTGAAGTAATTGTCAAATTAACTCAGCCCATATCTTTGACACCATCAACTTTAGATAAATATAGTAATGACTACTATTAATCGTTTATTAAACTAGAGATTGTTTAGTACAGATATAAACTTTAAAACTCAATTAAAGATTAATATATCTGCTTTTTTAAAATTAAACACACAAACACCACATGGAGTTATTCACATTCTTTTTCCCCACGTGTAATATCTTCGTAAATATATTAAATAATCTCAGTATTACCACATATTCTTTTAAGTTTGTTTAAATAAAGATACAATGAAAGACAAATGACCCCCAAGATGCAATATATGTATTTTAATAAGTTATGAAATTGATTTACAGAGAGGAAATAGATAAATAATAGTGTACAATAATTATTATCTGAAAGAAAAAATAAATCATCAGATAATGAGAGAAATTTAATTAGTACTAATTAAAATACTAATTAAATTTACGGAGATTAAACTGATAATACATCCACAAAACAGATTTTCTTCAATGAGCTTAATTACTCCCGAAAACAAAAGGATTAAAAGTATATAAACAGTGAGAAAAAAACAGGTGGTCATCTTCGAAACAATTGTGACATAAATGAAGCAGTGAAAAAAAACTAGCAGGGGGGGGGATCTTATTCCCAGACTCTTGGCTTCTGAAGATTAATAGACAGACTAGAGTCAAAACAGATCACCCGATCTTATTATTTTAAAGGCCTTAAGGGTAGCCAGGTTTAAAGAACAGTGATGATGGTAAAGGTAGACGTCCTTTAGTATTCTAATATTATTGAATAAACTTAATAAGTGGAAGGATTTATATTCCTTATAATCTGTGATCAGGTTATATAAATTAGAACATAGCAATTTTGATAACCAGGAGGTACTAAAATGTTGGAAGTATACTAGCTTATGTTAAGTTTTAATGACACTTTAGATTTTAAAAAATAGAATTCCTGTTTATTGAAGATGTTTTACTAAATATATGTATGTAAACAAAATCTATCATATATGGACTTCATGGCATAGTGGTTACTGATAACATTTGTCATTCATATGCTCTGGGGTTGAAATCTGGATTGATTAAAATTTATGGCTTTTCGTTGCAAGCATGTTTAGAATTTTCTCTTTTAGGTAGCTCATCCACAACCACTCACAGCTGGCCATCCAACTACTATATTGGTATCTAGCTACTCTTATCTGGAAGATAAAAGAAAAAAAAACCCACAAAATAATCATCTTGCAGTTAAATAATCTGACCAATAATGCTTTTTTTTTTCATTGTTCCTCTTTAGAGATCTGTTGAAGATATCTTTGTTCTTATAATGGATTATTTCAAGCCTGTTTTATATCAGTATGTACAAAGTATGTGCTATTGTATTTATTAGATGGTAGATGGATAGATAAATCATTATCGTACTTGTGAATGTTGAAATAAACCAAGATGGCAGACTGTATTTTTGATAAATTATGGTTTCATGATTCTTCACCCCACCCCAAAAAAATGTTTCCAAAAAATGCCTGCTAGGAAACATTGTATTTAATAACTATCTTTTATTTTTTATTACTGTTATGTAAAAAAAAACAAGAAGACATTGTGGGAAAATTAATTATAACATTTACAGTTTATTTTCTTTTTTTTTTTTTGATTAACTTATTAACAGAAAAATGGAAAATATATATATAAGTACAATATTTTCACTTTATTCATGTCAGCGACATGCAATAATATCATGACCATGATAATCACATTTTTCACATCATATCATGACCATTATAATCACACCTTTTCACAAGGGCAAGATCCTGTACATTTGGAAATAGTCAACTGCATCACATTCCGTGACAGGAAGGTCCCAAATTTTTATCATTATGACAATTTACCAAAAAAAATCGCTGACAAAACGAAACACGGAATTGAACCGAAGTAGACTGTTTTTTGCATTTCATCACTTCTCATGTTATATAAGTAAAACAAAAAAATTGAAATCTTGCTTCTTAATGAAATTTATCGGAATTTATTCTTTTTAAAAAATTTAACAATCGAATTATTAATTTTGTTTTAATTTAATAACTAACACATCTTCGGTAGATTATAGGCCCTTGAAACTGTATATTTATCAAAAATATGGTCTGCCATCTTGATTTACTTGAAAACTCACAAGTACCATAATTTATAATATGTGAGATAGAATCAGCTAATTATGTTTATAATAAAAGTAAAATACTATATATGGTCATTAAAGATCTTAAATAATATATATATATATTTCTTAAAAGTATAGGAGGTTTTATATGGACCAGATTTAATGAATGTAGTAAAAAAAAGTATAACAGATTGGAGGCTTTAGAATTTTTAGAAAAGAATGGAAAAGTTGAAAAAATAAGGCTAGCATTATATTGGGAAGAGTAAGTGAAAAGACATTACTTTTTACGATAGTTCTGAAATGGGGAAAAATTGAGTGATAAACAATTATGAGAGTATAAATACATGAATAAATGAAACAACTAAGCAGTAGGATTTGATTTTTTAATGAGCCTTTTATGTAAATAAAAAGTATGAACAGAATTGGGCTCAACATGAATTAAAAAATAGAAGAATTGTGGCATAATGTTAGAAAAAAATTATGAAAGTTGAGAGGATGGAAAAAAAAGGTTTAACAAGAGTTGAAAATGATATAAGAAAGTATAACTGTGAAATAGCAAGGAAAGCTGTAGAAGAAAATAAAAGTCTCAAAAATGTTAAACAACATTTTAGTATTGGTAGGAAATTTATATCTGCAATAAGAAAAAAAGATGGAATTATTACTAAAAAGAGAGATGACATCATGAAATTGGTAGAAGATTTTTATCAAGAATTATATAGTAATAAAGAACAAGTACCTCCTATATCTATTACATCTTCCGAATTGCCCAAAATTTTAAATGAAGAAGTGAGATGCAATTAAGTGTATGAAGAAAGGAAAGGTTCCAGGAAATGATGGAATTATAATTGATATATTAAAAGAAGCAGGTGAAGAAATAGAAACAATTTTAGCAAAGTTATATACCAAATGTCTAAATGATAAAGATGTACCGGAAGATTGGAAGAATGCAGTAATAATACTAATATTTAAAAACGGTGATAAAGAAGATATTAGAAATTACAGACCTATCAGCCTTTTATCAGTTTTATATAAAATTTTTACCAAGATAATTACAACTCGTCTACAGAGAACTTTGGATTTCCAGCAACCAAGAGAACAAGCTGGATTTAAAAGTGGTTTTAGTACAATAGATCATATCCAGGTATTGAGAGAAGTCATAGAAAGGAAGAACGAATATGAGTTGTCATTATGTTTTGGATTTGTAGATTATGAAAAGGCATTCGATTCTATACACATTTCTTCAGTGATTAAAGCATTGGATCATCAATGTATAGATCCAGGATATTGTTATATTTTAAAGAATATTTATAAAAAATGCAACAGCAACAATTAGATTACATAATGATACTGGAAAAATCAACATTGAGAAAGGTGTAAGACAAGGTGACTCCATATCTCCAAAACTCTTTACAGCAGTGCTGCAAGAAGTATTTTGTGGATTAAAATGGGAAACTAAAGGAGTGAAAGTAAATGGAGAGTATTTAAGTCATTTAGATTTCGCAGATGATGTAGTTATTTTTGCAAATAATGCTTCAGAGCTGCAGGAAATGTTGCAGGAGTTAGCAGATGGAAGTAGAAAAGTAGGACTAAAGATAAATGTTAAAAAGACTAAAGTAATGTTTAATTGATTTGCTCAAAATATGAAAATAAAGATTGATTATGAAGAATTAGAAGAAGTTAATAGTTACAAATACCTTGGTCAGATTATTAATACAGATGGAAACATAATGGAGGAAATTAATCATAGAATTAAACTTGGTTGGAGTGCTTTTGGTAGAAATAACTTGATACTAAAAGGAAATATGACTAGGTGTTTGAAAAGGATGTTTTTTAACAAATGTGTTTTATCAGTTCTTACTTATGGATCTGAGACTTGGACACTTAATAAAAGAGCAATACAGAGACTTCAGACCACTCAAATGAGTATGGAGAGATGTATGTTGAGAGTAACAAGAAGAGATCGAAAATGCAATGTATGGGTAAGACAACAAACAGGTGTTACTGACCTTATTGAAAAAATTAAAAGATTGAAATGGAGTTGGGCTGGACATATTGCTGGAAGAGATGATAATAGATGGACAATTGAAATTTTAAACTAGATTCCAAGAGATTGTAAAAGACCCAGAAAGAGACCACATGTGAGATGGATGGATGAAATAAGAAAATGTGCAGGGGTGTTGTGGAGAAGAGAAGCTAAAGATCAGAGAAGATGGATTAAACTTGGAGAGACCATCATCCTGCAGTGGATTGATAATGGTTGATGATGATGATGATGATGATCTGACCTACCATACTGGCAGCAATCGAATTCAGGGAGCCTAACTAATGTGTAAACATGTGGACAACCAATGTATAAATATGGCCAAAGGGTAAAAACAAGTTTGACCAACGTGTAAACATGTATATAAAATCCTACCATTGGTTAGGCTCTCTGAATCCGATTGCTGCCAGTAAGGTAGGGAATCTGGTAATAAATAGACAGCATTTTTGGAGGCAAGGCAGAGAATGTCTGTCTAACCTAAATGATAGTATGCAATCTTAAGAGAGAGAATGTCTGTCTATCTATATGACTGAACGTGCTCTCCATTAAAACCACTTCCAACAGCGGTGTTTCTACTATATTTACTACTGATACATCTATGCAGTTGTCCTAATAAAACTGGAAGCTGCTATGATTACAGCAGACTTAAGGCAAGCTGTTTAGTACAGCCGGAAGTGTCATTTAACAAACTTGAGGCAAGCTGTCCAGTACAGCTCATGTGGCAAGCTAAATATACAGCTGGAAGTGAGTCCATTCATTTGACACGACCAGCACAATATTAACTACGTTTATCTACATACAACTGTATTTTGGGAGTGTTCATATTTTTTTTGATGTTACTGTTGGTTTGAGTTTGAACCCTGCAATTCAGCCAAACACAACATAATGAAAAAGAGCAAACATCAGTGGAATAATGAAGACAAGATCATCACTTAGAGGAAGTAGTCTGGTGTGTTTGTTGAAATTTTTCCATACTCTTAATATTATGTCTTGAGAAAAAATTAACTTTATTTAAATATTCCAAATATATTTAATTGTTAGTTATAGCAAACAGGTTAGTATATGCACTATGTTTCAAGAGGTATTATTCTCCTCTCTTCTTCAGGTGTTTCTGGCCCGACCAGTGATAGTACTAGCATGGGAAATGAACATGTACTTTTAGATTTTTGAGTATTGAATTTTAAGCTAACATTCTAACCAATTGAGCTATCCTTCCAGTGGCTCAAGTATTATCTTACAGTTTAATATTCAAGGATCTATAGGTCTAAGTTTGATCCCCGTGATAGTACTGGCACTCATGAGATGAGTGATTCTTAATGAAGGGAAGAAAATAATGTCACTCAAAACATTGTGGTTATTAGTAACCTGTGTGCTATTACTTACACTTGAATGTAATTGGAAAATTTAAATAAAGTTAACTTTTTCTAAAGACATTCAATACTTAATATTAGATGATGGAAATAGTTCCAATTTATAAATACAACTAAAATACCATCATCACAAATCTTCATGAAAACATTAGGCTGGTGGTATTTATATATTGCACTATTTCCATCATCTAATATAAGGTAGCAAGTCATGTATGTACCAGTGAACATATGTTCAATTGGGAAAATACAAAAATATTGGATAGAGAAGAAAAGGTACAAAGAAGAAAATTTAAAGAAGCTGCTCACATAGCAATCATAGACAACCCCATAATTCAACCTAGTGTGACTATACATAATGTACAGAAACCACTATCAAGTTTGTTCTTAGGAAAAAGTGGAGAAATCAGGAGGAACTTTCGTAGATGATGAAATTTCTACTGACTGTTGCCTTTGGCAGGATGGATCAGTTGGTTAGAGCATTACTTTAAATTCAATATTCAAGAATATACATGTCCAGGTTCGATTCCCATGCTAGTACTGTTACTGGTGAGGTCAACAACACATGAAGAAGAGGGAAGAATAATATCTGTCAAAATGTCGTGCAAATACTAACCTGTGTGCTGTTACTAACATTTGAATGTATTTGGAATGTTTAAATAAAACTATTTTTTTCTAAAGACATTCAATACTTATATTAAATGATGGAAATAATCCAAGCATCATCACAAACCTTGATGATATAATAAGAATAAATGCACGTGTTATGCAAATTTCTCAAAAGTGTAATTGAAGTTTCTTGGTCATTCAAAACCATCATATTCCTTCACAATTATTACTTTCAGCTTGTATGCCTGACTTCAAATGTAATCAGCCATTTATAAACGTCTACAAACATTATTACGTTGGGAGTTATTTGTCTTTATTGACTCTTGATTCATATGATATGTGATAGAGTAGAGATTATTATATTTATAAAGATATTACAACATGGGAAAGAGAAAGGTGAATAACTCCATGTGTGTGTATGTTTAAAATTTAAAAAATCAGATATATTAATCTTTAACTGAGGTTTAAAGTTTATATCTGAGCTAGAGATAATCTCTAGTTTAGAAAATGATTAGTAATAATCATTATTGTATTTATTTGAAGTGGATGGTGTCAAAGTTGTGAGTGGAGTGAGTTTGACATTTGTAAATCAAAATGTAAGAACATTATTTAGAGTAAGTGTAAATTTAAATGGTTGTGTTGGTATATGTGCATATTGTTTAAAATCATAACTTTAAAAAACTGGCAACTCTTTTATCTTTACATGCATACAAATTTAAAAATATATTATAACAACTGAAATCTCTGATTATATATGTAAAAAAATGTGGGAGAGTGGGAGATTAGTTCTTTCAGATGTTAAATGCATTAACCGGGAAGCGAACCCAAGCCAGCTGCTTGGAAGGCAGCTATGCTAACCACTAGGCCATCAACGCTTGATGAGGGTGAGATTAGTTCTTTCAGATGTTAAATGCATTAACCGGGAAGCGAACCCAAGCTAGCTGCTTGGAAGGCAGCTATGCTAACCACTAGGCCATCAACGCTTGATGAGAGTGAGATTAGTTTCTTTCAGAGGTAGGAAAACTTCCTAAATAAATATTACTCATCTGAATGAAAAATGCTATATTATTTTAACTTTTCAATACCGAATTCACCACTTCCTTTATTTTGTTGTAATGTCTTATATAAATGCATTTTCTTCACTGTACTTTAAACACTTTTTAGAAGAAACCTTTTATTGTGCATATATATATATATTCTTACATTTTGACTGTCCTGCATCTTCTTCAGAGTCACTTTTACTTTATTTTTTTTTAACATATATGCATGCACAATTTTACATTTCAACTGTCCTGCAGTCTTCTCCAGAGCCAAAAAAAAAATAAAGTAAAAGTGGCTCTGAAGAAAACTGCATGACAGTTGAAACATAAGATTGTGTATGCATATATAAAGTAAAAGTGGCTCTGAAGAAGGCTGCAGGACAGTCGAAACATAAGATTGTGTACGCATATATAAAGTAAAAGTGGCTCTGAAGAAGGCTGCAGGACAGTCGAAACATAAGATTGTGTCCGCATATATAAAGTAAAAGTGGCTCTGAAGAAGACTGCAGGACAGTCGAAACATAAGATTGTGTACGCATATATAAAGTAAAAATGGCTCTGAAGAAGTCTGCAGGACAGACAAAACATAAGATTGTGTATGCGTATATAAATTAAAAGTGGCTCTGAAAAAGACTGCAGGACAGTCGAAACATAAGATTGTGTATGTATATATGTACATTAAAAGGTTTTCGCTAAAAAGTGTTTAAAGTACGGTGGACAAATTGCATTTAGTCAATAATAGTTGTTTACTTTCCTAGAATGTTTGAAACAGAGGTAGTCATACCATGTTTAATATTCATTTAATCAAGAACGAATGCATAATCAAAAATCTGAAAATGATGAAAACATTTTAAAAAAATTATTAGTCTCTTCTGGTGCAGTTAATCAACTTTGTGTTGAATTATGATTCCAATCAAAAATTTCTGTTTTTGTTTTTTATGGATTATAATTTAGTTGAAGGTAAATAAGTGAAGTCCAATTATATTGATAACATTTATAGATGAAATGCCTTTTTATATACTGGATTTTTGATTCAGGCAAAGAATTTAACATAATTAAAAGTTTTTCCTTTGGAAAAAGCTAGGGCCAACTAAAAATAGAAATATATGTACAAGTTGTATCAAATGTCTGTTTATTTATAGCAATAGTTTATAGTGTAAAATGCAATTGTTTTCTAACTTTTAAAAAGATTATATCTGAAATAAACAGTCATTTGTGTAATCAATAATATTTTTCTAGAAATGTACCATATATATTATGGTGCTAATTTAGTACATGATCTCCGCCATTTTTAATTTGAAAAACGACCGAAAACATCGTCTGACACATCTAAGTGATAAAAAAAAACACCAAAAGTGGGAAAATTTAAAATTTAAGTCATGTGACTAAAATTTTACGCAAACACCTTCTATAATCAAGTTGTAAATCTTTTATGTTTTGGCTTTTTTTTATTATGCGATCTCAGATCTATTTTGTGAAATTTGGCTTTTACTTGATTATAGGTGTTTGCATAAATTTTTGGTCACATGACCTGAATTCTAAATTTTTAGACCTTTAGCATTTTTTTATCACTTAGATGTGTCAGACGACATTTTTGGTCATTTTTCAAATTAAAAATGGCAGAGATTGTGTACTAAATTAGTACCTGCAAAATATATACAGAGTCAAAACTCTCCATTCAGTAGCACCACTCAGTGCAAGCCAGAGTAGTCAATGGATGCAGGAAAGTTTGTGCATAAAATCCCTATCTATTGCCTACTCATCCAGAGTAATCAATGGATACAGGAAGGTTTGTGCATAAAATCCCTATCTATTGCTTACTCTTCCATTTATGCACAAATCTTCCTGCATCCATTGAAATCTTAAACTGGATTCCAAGAGATTGTAAAAGACTCAGAAAGAGACCACATGTGAGATGGATGGATGGAATAAGAAAGAGCATAGGGATGATGTGGAGAAGAGAGCTAGAGATTGGGGAAGATGGATTGAATATGGAGAGACCATCCTGCAGTGGATTGATAATGGTTGACAATGATGATGACATGTTCATATATTTAAATATTATTTTTTAATAACTCAAAATAAATGAAATAATGTGGAAGTATTGAAAAACCACAGAAATTTATATGTACATTAACTTTCAATAAACGTAAATGAAGAATGAGCCTACATTTGCTGACAGTTAACACACACATGGCTCACTAGAGGTTTTCAGTATTTTTGCATTATTTTATATTCACATATTTTGAAATAAATATATTTTAAACTGCAATATTTGTCTCAAATTATTATATTCTGTTTTATATATGTAGACGCATCTATAATGGCTAGTTATCCAATGATGACTTGATACAGTGGCACTTCTTCTAAATTGTGCATCCTTGCTATTTTAATAAAATTTGGATACAAGATTAATTTTCATAATAATTTCACTTTACATGATCCAAAAATAAAATATTATGTTTTATAACATTAATATACCATAAAAAACAATAAAGGTAGAAAAATATAGTCAATAGCATAAAATAAAAATCGAGGCTAAACAAAGAATTTAAGTATTTTTAAAATTAATATATTTTAGATTTATTTACAAAGTATGAATATTAAATAAATACATTTAAAATTGATACTTCAGTAACAATTTAATCTCATTTCTCATAAAATTATAATTAAAATGGTATACAATAAATGGGTTGCACCCAAAATATTATTGATTCAACAGCTAATATACAGAACAACGTGACTGTGGAAGATCATTTCATTGAAAAGTCATTTAAAAAAAACTTAATTCCCTAAAATTATATGATAATAAAAGTCATGTAACCAAAAGATAATATGGCCAAAAATTATTATTTTTGAAATTCAAAGAAATAATGTAACTATTAAAAAAAGGAACTATTTTAATAATAAAAAATTAAAACAGGCAAAACTCTCCATATAGTAGTGCCACTCAGTGCCAACCAGAGTAATCAAAGGAAGCCAGAAGGCTTATGCATAAAATTCCCATCTAGTGCCTACTCATGCAATATCCCCAGACTAGTTTCTGGCTTGTGGCTTCATCAGTGAGTAGCTTTGGATCTGAAAGCACTGCACCTTGATCTTAGGATCTAATGCAACCCTCCAGCAGATCTAAGTGCAGTGCTTTCAGATCCAAAACTCCTCACTGATGAAGGCCACAAGCCAGAAACTAATCCGGGGATATTGGATGAGTAGGCCTAGATGGGGATTTTATGCACAAGCCTTCTGGCATCCATTGATTACTCTGGTTGGCATTGAGTGGCACTACTATATGGAAAGTTCTGCCTGTTTTAATAACAGTTATGTGCTAGAAATGGTGATCATGTGAATAAAAAATTAAATATCAATTTTAATTTTAGTGTATTAGGTTTTAATGTTATTGCATTTTTTCCCTTTCATAGAAATATAAGTTAATTTATCAAAATTCAATTTTAACTCGATGTAAACACAATTCCATGTTTACTAAGAAAAGATTATGTTTAATAAAAATTTGTATGCTTAGCATGTTTTCAACTATTACATACTCGTAATCATTTTTTGCTACACATGGAAAATATGTTTACATCGAGTTACAATTTGAAAGGAAAAGAAACAAATACTTATTAAATTACAAAGATCAATTTATGAAAAACTTATTAAAAACTCATACTATTGCCATATTAAGAAAACAGGCTATATTAAGACATTGTAACGATATATAAATATGCCGCATTGAGAAATAATATATGTCCTAGAGATTATTTGTCATATGCAGAACTTAGATGCTACTTCGAACTTTTAAAAATCAAAATATAAAAATCAGAAACAGTTGAAAGTATATGTAGAAGAGAAAAAAATTGATATTTATTAAATGGAGAATATGCTAGTAATAAATATAAATACCTAAGAGATTGTAAAAGACCCAGAAAGAGACCACATGTGATATGGAAGGATGAAATAAGAAAGTTTGCAGAGGTGATGTGGAGAAGAGAAGCTAAAGATAGGAAAAGATGGATTGAACTTGGAGAGACCTTCATCCTGCAGTGGATTGATAACGGTTGATGATGCTGATGATGATGAATATAACTTGTTTTTTGATTATGAATGCATGTATGGTTTTGTACATTATAAATATGGTAAGTGCATATTTACTGACATTATCTTTTTTTTTTTTTGATTATCATGTTTAATTTTTTTTTTTTTTTTATATAATGTTTTATAATCAGGTAAAATCGTTTAAGTGTTTGATCTTTCTCCTAGCTATAAATCATTCAATTATTTTTATTAAAATATTTAATTTGCATATACATGTATCACTTTTAACTTCATTCTTTATAAATTTTTATATTAAAATTATATGTTTGGATTTTAGTATTAATACATATAATAACTAATTTGGATTTCAAAGTAGATTTTGTATTTTCAAAAAAATATTTTGGTTAGTAATAGATATAATTTGCTAAAATTGATAACAAGATGAATAAATTTGTACATACATTTATTAATGCGTACTATTTTTATAAAATGTTATGATTATTAATTATGTGGTCAATTATTTTGCTATTACATCTATACATAAATAAACATAGGTACACATATGCCATATATTCAAATTTTAAACAGTCATGCTTTTCATTAAAAAAAAATACTGAAAAAACATTTAAGGGGAAAAATTATTTCTACACTTTGTATATCCTTTGCTTATCACATGATCACCATTATTTATGCTTACACAAGCTGTTTACACACACTGGCAAAAGTAGTCTGGTGATATTGGATGAGTAGACACTAAATAGGGATTGTATGCACAATCTCCTTGCATCCATTGATTACTCTAGTTTGCACTGAGTGGTGCTACTATATGGAGAGTTTTGCCTGTGTATATCTTTTACTCATAATATTTTGAAATATGTTTAATTTTTGTCAAAAAAAATTTTGTGTTAAAAAATTTCTCAGGGGCAAGGTTTTTTTCACCGAAAGATAAATTAGCAATAATAATATTTAAAAGTAAAAAATCTTAAGGATGAGGAAAAAGGTCAGAGATGCGTCTTCTAACTGTAATTATTTTTAAACAAAAAAATCTGGCTAGCTATATTTGTAACCAATTAGAAATGTCTAACTATGTTCTTTATATTAAAATTTTATTTGTATTTATTTTGTCCATATTTTTATCATTTTTTGCTATTTGTATATACCAGGGGTGGCCAACAAGTCGATCGTGATCCACCGGTCGATCGCAAAGCCAATTTTGGTTGATCGCAAGACCAATCTGGCAAGAGCTGTCAGGTAATGAGTAAAACAAATTAAGTCAAGATTTTCACGTTTTTTTTTGTTATTTTTGCTCTTGTTTTAAATTTTTTTTGAATTCTAGATAGGTGAAGTCCACTAAGTCGTATCATTATTGAAAATAATATTTTTAATCTTGACTTAATGTAGCTAATTTGAATTAATAAATATTGCTAATTATTACTCATGTTGTTTTAATCTCCCCCCCCCCTGCGGACATGAGTCTTTTGGCCAGTTAAATAATTGTTATTTTTTTTTCTCATGTGTCATAGCATCAGCCGGGAAGCGAACCCGCTAATCCGGGATAACTGCTTGTAAGCAGCCGTCGCTGACCTCTTGACCACCAATGCTTGACAATTGTTATTTTTTACTAGGTAGATACATACAAATAGTATGTATTTTACACCCTCTCCACTTAGACTACGCCTATGACAACAAGTCGATTGCAACACATTTTTAAAATGAAAAGTAGATCTTATGAACACAAAAGTTGGCCACTCATGGTATATACATGTAGTGTTTTGTAAAAATTGAATGCAAGTTTGTGAACTCCAGAAAAACTAGTATTTATTCAAGAGGTTGTTTTTAGATCGCGCACTGATAACTGAGGAATTTAATTAAGGCATTAACGTAATGGCGAATGTTAATTCCAAGAAATATTTGCTGATTGCAAATATTTCTAGATAAAAGACATTACCTTATTGGACAATGTGATCAGTTATCAGAAAGCTATAAAAAGACTGTATAACAACTACGCAGAGCAGTATAGAAAGTAGCAGACAGTATTTGAGTGCATCTACAGTAGAGTTACTGTTTAATTCCAATAGGAGACATCTAGTGTCAGTTCTTGCGGGTAATGTCCAGTGCCCAGTGGAAATGTAGTTCACGGGTATAGCTAAAGGAGACCACAGCCTGAGGAAACCATCTGGATAGCAGCTGAATAAAGAGTTGAGTTTCCAACGGTTTTCAAGTGAAGTAGACTGTTGCAGAGATGGAAGCTGTAAGGAGCTTAAGGTCAGTCGCAGTGCTTACTACGAAGAGTTTGTGTACAGCTAAACTGGACTGGGGCTAAGGTATGCCCATTGTGAACCATTTTTGTATCAGCCAGCCTGAAAGAACATCGAGGGAATTGAACTTTAGCGAACTGTAGAAATAGAGTTGTTGTGGACTATTTGCTATTCTGATTATGTGAAATATTGTGAGTCTTTCATAGTATATATTTAATTGCTGGCCACACAGTCACACTTGCGGAATATAACAATACATTATGTGTCAATTTTACCAATTTTAATAAGCTTGTATGATTTATTAAGTATGTAATGATGATAATATAAACTTATTCATAGAACAATCAAATCTAAAGATGTTACTATGATTATTCATAATCCAAGTTTATTTAAATAATTTTTGGGGGGATTTAGCTTGCGAATTATCGTAGTAATGTTTTCAGATTTGATTGTTTCCTGCAAAAGTTTATTATATATCAAATCTACCTTGATTCTTACATTTAAATATCTGATCAACATATTCAGTTTGCTATACATGCATTTTATAAGTCTAAAATTTGATATTCAAAATAAGTCATAGATCACATGACCCAATTCTCTTAAGCTTGTAAGACATAATCAATGAGGATTGCCAATTCCTCAACAAGCTTTGGGATAAATGCTTAGCTAGAGAAAGCATTTAAAATATCTGTCAGGACCCTTCCCACCCAAACCCCTGACCATGGTTTCATGCTCTGGCACTCCTCAGAGAGGTTTGGGGGGGGGGAAGTCCTGACAGAGGTATTTTAAATGCCGGCTCTGGCTAAGCATTTATCGCAAAGCTTGTTGAGGAATTGGCAATCCTCATTAATTAAAATTTGATGTAATCGGTGTTTTAATTAAAACAAACTATTTACTAATTGTATTTATGTGTTGAACTATTTTCATCACTTAGTCTTAAATATTGAATATCTTAAAAAAAACAACACCTTTGTTTAAATTTGCAATACATTTAACTGTTAGTAATAATAGCACCCAAGTTAGTATATGCACGGTGTTTTGAGTGATATTATTTTCTCTTTTCTTCAGGTATTGCTGGCCAGAAAAGTGACAGAATTTGTGATACCTGAAGAAAAGAAGAGAATACTACCAAGTGAAACATTGTGGGTATTCTAACCTGTGTGCTATTACTAACAGTTGAATGTAATTGAAAATTTAAATAAAAAACTGTAAAATATGCATTTTAAATTAAATGGACATACGAAAGTGACTTGTTCTAAAATATTCATTTTAAAAGACATTTGAAATTTCTAATGTTGTAATCATAGACATTTTAATTAGTCCTTGTCTGATTTGGGTTAAAATGCAATTAATTGAACCAAACTAATTAAACAGATAATGACAGGAATTTAATTAGCAAAAACTAATTTAAATACTAAGCTAATTACTCCGATTTATTAAATTCCGTCCTAATCTTACAATGTAGATTTACTCCAGAAATCAAAAGAAACAAAATGCACACACACACAGAAAGAGTTCAGAGTTCATTCAGTGAATTCTTGGAGAGCATCTGTTGCAAAGGAACAGTGTGAGAATTGTGAATCACCCTATGTTGAGGAAGGAGTGAATTAAGACATAGATGCTATATGTTTGATTATAGTGCGTGTATTCCTTATTGTACATACATAATGTACTTTTCTAATACAGCTCGGCGGGAAGCAGAACTGTTTTAATTTGTATACGTCAATCTCTTATCATGACCTTAACTTGGAACAGTTGAGAACTTTGTCTAAACTATAAACTAGTTAGCGAATTAAATACTTTGTGAATTAAACTCTAAACTGGTTTGTGAATTAATATTTGTGTGCTGTATTTGATGAGTCAATACACAGCAAAGATATTCGATAATTAATATTAGATGATGGACTAAAATATTGGATAGAGAAGAAAAGGTACAAAGAAGAAAATTTAAAGGAGCTGCTCACATGACAATGGCAAACAATCCCATAATTCATCCTAGTATGACTATACATAATGTATGAAAACCACTATCAACTTTGCTCTTAGAAAAAAGTCGAGAATGAGGAGGAACTGCAAAGACAAGTATATGAAATTTCTACAGACTGTTGCCTTTGGCAGAATGGCTCAGTTGGTTAAGGTATTACCTTGATTAAAATTCAATATTCAAGAATCTAAGGGTCCAAGCCGATAACATTGTCACTGGTCAGGCCAGCAACACTTGGAGAAGAGGGGAGAATAATACCTCTCAAAATGTTGTGCATATACTAAGCTGTATGCCTCTACTAACACTTGAATGTAACTGGAATATTTAAATAAAGTTAAATTTTTCTAAAAACATTCAATACTTAATATTAGGTAATGGAAATAATCCAACATATAAATACAACTAGACTGTCATCAGCACAAATCTTTAGGCAAACAAAAAACCATTTATACTAGTTAAACTTGTGACAATGTTTCTGATTTCATAATATAAATATACTTCATCGAGATATTCTATTTCCTGTAAAAGAAATATAAAAAAAATTGTTTAATCAGTAAGATAAACAATTATTATATATATTAACAAATATAAGAAAGTTGCATAAATTAATTTTAATAAAGTAAATTATTCAAAAGATTTCACATCTAACAGGCATCAGATTAAGAAAACAAAAATCATGAATTTATAAAATTCATAAATTTTTGTATTTTTCAATATATCTTGATTTCCGATCAATATTTAAAAGATTCTTTCTTGTCTTCTCGTTGCTTTATCCCACAATTAAAGTATTCTTCATCTATAGGAAAATAATATCTTTCATTGATAGAAAACTGACATCATTAATTTATTAATATCGTTTGTAATTGTCTGATGACTAAACATCAGACAATTCGGTCTGTTATATATTATTTTATCTTTTATTTAAAAAATAATAATAATAATCGGCTTTTGTTATAGTTCATATTTTTACAGATATAATAAACATCTCCATACTTCCCCATTCTTTTTAAATTCACTTAAATCAAGATATAATAAAAGACAAATGACCGCCAAGATGCATTTCGTGCTGAACCAGCACTCATCAGTTGGTCCAGATCACTATCTCTCATATATATATTATATGAAAAGTATTTATCTAAATAAATACAATAATGACCATTACTAATCATTATCGAAATTAGAGATTATCTCTAGCATGGTCATTATTGTATTTATCTGAAATGGATGGCGTCCGAGTTGTGAGTGGAGGGAGTTTGACGGTTGTAAATGAAAATGTAACAATTCATATTTTTACTTAATGCATAAGTTAAAAAAAGATGATAACTTAACTTGCAACGTTTTTTTTACTTTAACCACAGGTTGATTCAAGATCTACACTAGTTGAATGAATAATGGACATCATCACTCCATTACTTGATGATTTTTCTAATAATGATACTGAATATATGTACGTTTCAGTATTTTAACAGCATGCATAATAAATCTGACCTCCATTTTTTTTCCTGAAATTTTTACCATATTTTTTACTTAAATGATAGTAAATATAAGGGACTTGAACACAAACTTTTAAGCTCCCTACAACTCTCCACCTACCTTATAGAACTGATACATATGACCACATATATATGAAAAAGATAAATGATCTCCAATATATGTATTTCATGCTGAACCAGCACTCCTCAGTCGGTGCAGATCACCATCTCCAACACATATATACAATCACTGCTCAGTTTATATTAAGATAGAAATTCTTCAAACTTTAATGGACAAGCTTCAATCTTCTCCACTCTACAACTCTTCAGCCATCCATATCATTGAAAATCTAAGGATAAAATTTTCAAAGCCCTTGATGATGCCGGTATTGTTGTCATACCCATGTTGACCTTAAGTAAATCCGACCCCTCCCACATAGGTCATAGATCTTAATATGTCCATTTAATTATACAGAAGAGGGATGGGAAGCATATAGGCCTAATATGTAATATTTAAATACATGTATATTGTCTATACTAAAGTTAATATAATTATAAGGGACTTGAACTCAGATTCTCAAACTCCCCACAGCTATCCAATCCATCTTATACAACTGATACACATGACCACATATTTGTGGGGAAAAATAAATGATCTCCAATATACATATTTCATGCTGAACTAATACTCATCAATTGGTCCAGATCATCTTCCACACATGTATACAATCATTGCTCAGTATATATTATGATAGCAAATCTGCAAATTTTAATAGACAAGCTTCAATCATCTCCATCCTCCAACTCTTCAGCCATACGTATCATTGAAAATCTGAGGATGGAACACTCAAAACCCTTATTGATGCCAATATTATTGTCATACCCATGTTGATTTTTAAGTAGCTCTGACCCCTCACTTATAGGACCTTAATATGTTTATATTAATTGATAGTAAAATAAATCCTAAGTTTAATACTAGATATTTTTTTTTGTTCTGAGAAACATTTTAATTAGTCAAGATGTTGTAACAAAGCAGTAAAAGTAAAAACATTCATAATTAATTTAAATGAGTTTCATTCTTTTTAAAATATTAAAAAAAAAAAGATTTTGTTGTTGTTTTGTTTCTATTATCTTGGAATTTTATTTGATTTAATGGAAATGTTTGTAGTGGAATTAAAAAAATATATTTTTTTTTTCTCATGCGTCATAGCATCAGCCGGGATGCAAACCCGCTAACCCGAGACAAGCAAGCAGCCGTCGCTGACCTCTCAACCACCAATGCTTGACAATGAATAATACAAGTATTTTCTACAGTTATTTAATAAGCAAGCAGGGTTAAAACACATAGAACTTAAAAAATAAAAAAAGCTAAAGAACGAAGAACAAAAGGATTGCAGTCAGATTTGCTATGTCTTTAATTAAAGAATGAAATTGTTTTTTATTCAAATACACAATGTTATAATCCATGAAATCAAACTATTAATAGAATACCAATGTTTGTTTAGAGTTAATAATTATAGTAGTATAGATGGATTATTGTAAAGTTTGAACCCATTTATGATCAAATGTGGATTCTATTTATGCATTAACTGTCCTTAACTTGTGTATTAACTAAAATTATAACCTGTAATTAACATAGTTATTTATTAAATAAAGGATATGATTATTTATAATTAAATTGGAAATTCATTTAACTGATTTCAATTAAATATTTTGATAAAATTTCCATATTGATGAAGATTTCTTACACTTTGAGGAGACAATGCATAAACAGAAAAGGTCTCTTTAAATCTTAAACAGGTATAAGTTAAAAAATACAAAATTTTATGAATTAATATTGTAATTTTTATTTTTTTAATCAGATACCTGTTAGATGTGAATCCCTTTGCATGCAAAAAATAAAATAACTTATTGTTTTATTAATATTAATTTATATTGTTATTAAAACAGGTAAAACTCTCCATACAGTAGTGCCACTCAGTGCTAACCAGAGTAATCAATGGATTCCAGTAGGCCTGTGCATAAAATCCCTATCTAGTGCCTACTCATCCAATATCCCCAGACTAGTTTCTGGCTTGTGGCCTTCATCAGTGAGGAGCCAGAAACTAGTCTGGGGATATTGGATGAGTAGGCACTAGATAGGGATTTTATGCACAGGCCTACTGGCATCCATTGATTACTCTGGTTGGCACAGGGTGGCACTACTGTATGGAGAGTTTTGCCTGTTTTAATAACAGTAATGTGCTAGCATAAGAAATGGTGATCATGTAGTGAATTTATATTGTATTATTAAATTTATTAATATGTATATTATGTTTTTAAATTTCTAAATAGATAAAAACATACTGAAAAGAATAACTTTGTTAATTAAAAATGTTTGTATCATAAAATAGTGTATAAATCTATCAAAAATAATAACGCCAATTAAAATAAAAGCACTAAACATCACACGAACCCCATTTTTTATGCTTACATAAACTGTTTACACAGAGGCAAAACTCTCCACACAGTAATGTTACTCAGTGCAAGCCAGAGAAATTAACAGATGCAGGAAGATTTGTGCTTAAAATCCCTATGTAGTGCCTACTCATCCAACAATATATCCAGACTAATTTCTAGCTTGTGGCTTTCTTCAGTGAGGAGTCTTGGATCTGGAAGCACTGCACCCAGATCTTAGGATATAATGCAACCATCCAGCAGCCACCTTTTACTTTTTTAGCTAACTATAAAGCTTTGAGTCCAAAATATGATGTAATGCAACTCTCCTGCAGCTGCCTTTTATTTTATTAGCTAACTATAACGCTTCAAGTCCAAAATAAAAATGCAATAATGTTTTCAATTCAAGCTCGTTAGCTTGTATAGTCATACAGATCTTAACTCACTTTAGCATCCATACTTTTTGGTGTCTTTGGTTTTTTTAATAACCACAGTCACCAAAATCCTATTGGTCAGGATTGGTATTAAATCAATAAACATACGATTACCATTCTTTATGTTTACACAGAGGCAAAATCTCCATACAGTAGTGCCACTCAGTTCAAGTCTAAATAATCAATGGATTCAGGAAGGTTTGTGTGTAAAATCCCTATCTAGTGCCTACTCATTCAGTATTCCCAAACTAGATTTAGCTTGTGAATTTCATTAGTGAGGAGCTTTGGATCTGAGAGCACTGCACCTAGATCTTAGAATGTAATGCAACCCTCTAGCAGCCACATTTTGTCTTATTAGCTAACTATAAAGCTTTGAGTCTAAATTAAAAACACAATTTGATAGGGATTTTATGCACAAACCTTCCTGCATTCATTAACTACTCTGGCTTGCACTGAGTGGCTCTACTATGTGAGGAGTTTTGACAAATTAAAATAGTTTATGTGTGTCTTAAACTGGGCTTATATACATTCTCTAAATATGTAAAATGAGAAACTGTTTATTGCCACCTAATAAATAAATAAAATAAACCCACCTAAAATTATAATATAACCAACATAGCTAGTGTTTTTTAATTGACATATGGATATTTCCAATTGTGTCTTCTGTAAATAAAATTAAAGACAAAATAATCTAAAATAATAAATGTACCTTAAGTTATATAGGAATCATAAAAGATATATCTTTGGCCTTTTCACATTTTCTTGAGAATTTTGTATTACTACAAACAAGTAATATTTTTGCTTATAATTAGCAAATTAGAACTAAGATATATATATAGTCATGGAAAACTTTCTTCTATTTTACTAGATTATTTTAAGGAAATATAGAAGTGCTGAAGACTAGAAAATATGGAATTTATGTAACTGTTTTTAACCATAAACAGTTTCAACAAGACATAATAAAACTAACACTGCTTATTATCAATCTATAACATTCTGTAAAGTCTTACTATTCCCAATCATTATGCTTTTCTCTATTAGTCCATAATATCTTTTCCCAAATTTTTTTCTCTAATTTCTTTATCTATTTCTTCTTTCCAATTCCTTTTTTTTTTTTTTTGGTTGCCTTCCTTTTTTGCTTTCTGGTAGGGCTCAGTTTAATACCATTGTTTTCCCGAAAATAAGATCCAGTCTTATATTAATTTTTGCTCCAAAAGATGGCTTAGGGCTTATTTTCAGGTGATGTGTTATTTTTGTCATGTACAAAAATACATATTTATTCAAATACAAAAATCTACATTTTTTTTTCAGTCAGGCGTTGGTGGCCTAGTGATTAGCATAGCTGCCTTTCAAGCATCTGGCCCGGTTCGCTTCCCGGTCAACGTATTTGACTCATGAAAAAAAAGAAAAAAAAGTACATTTATTTAAGTACAAAAATCTATATTTATTTAACATTACCAATTTCAACAACGCATTAAATAACTTTTACCACGGCTTGAATATTTCACGTTTAGAATTTATAATCAGATCACAGAATATTCTCATTATATATGAGAATATTAAAAATTATTTACATGTTGAAATTAGTAATATTTAATTTAAATAATTAAAGCTGAAATTAGTCATATTTAATTAAAAATCATATATGAAATGTAAAGCTAGCTTGATTAATTTGTGAACTGAAATTGCCCAATAGTAATAAGTTTCAGCATTTTCTGCTATTAATCGTGATTTATTTACAATGTATATGATTGGATGTCAGATGAAAGAAGATTTCTGTATCAGACTGAATGAAGGCAAATGCATTGATAAATGAAAAGAAATATTGTGGTTGCAAGTTTATTAAAATAATAAGGGTAATGAGTCTGCCTGCAAAATAATTTTCAGTAACATTTATTAAACAAAGGCAAAACTCTCCATACATTAGTGCCACCCTGTGCCAAACAGAGTAATCAATGTATGCCAGAAGGCTTGTGCTAGTATAGAGATGGTGATCATGTGATATTTAGTAGTAACATTTATTCAAGGACAAAAACCTACATTTACATTTATTTATACATTCATTAATTCAAAATGTTTTTTCCATTTCTTATGCTAGTTCTAATATATAAATATAAATGTTTTGAATGATATATTCATTATAATTTTATACATCCATCAATGTGTTTCAATGGACAAATGACATCTGACCATCAAGCTGAGAATCTTGACTAGATTCTATATTTGTGGTAGCACTGGTATTATCAAGATCCTGAAAATTGATGCTAGGACTTATTTTCTGGTTAGGTCTTATTTTCAGTGAATCACGGTATCTATTTCAGTAATCTTTTCTGAGTCATCTTCTGTGCATAATCATACGATTTCAAATATCGTGTTCTGATTTCATTTCCTATAGTGGGTTTGATGTTTCTAATTTCTCAAATTCTTTTATTGCTTATCCAAATTCTCTTCATCTTTTTTGCAGATTTTTGTCAGTAATTCTATTCTGTAATCATCAATTTCCTTTAATTCTTTCCATCAATTGCAAGGTCTCACTTCTACATGTACTAAATACTCTTTATTATGTCATATATTCATCAGTGACTTTTGATATATTCTGATCTCATAATATCTCATTTATCATTGATATAGATTTTCTATTTGGTACATTTTTCCTCTTGTAGCTTCATCTAGTGTTTTCCTTTGTTTTGTAATTCTATTAAATTACACCTGGGTCTCTTTTTATGCGGATTTTTTTAATGCAATTTTGAAGTTATGTGATTCATGTTTCTTCTTAATGTCTTTTTATACGGCTTTCTTTTATGTGATAAAGAAGTTCATATTTCACTTAAAATTGGGATTTATCCATTTTATATACACACATTAAATTTTACAAGATTATAATGTAAATCAGTTCAAACACTGTAGATGGTTGTACTATGTATGTTGTGTTTTTGCATTTTAAATCACTTTCTATTTTTGCTTTTTAAAGAGTAATTAATTAATCATTTGGTGTCCGCAAGTTTATTTTTAAAAGGCGAGTAGCAGTGTTGGATAAACTAGAAAATGAGTCAATAGCAGTAATCGACACTTGGAAAAAAAATCCTTTGCCTGTATAAATGATGTTGCATTTGCTGTTACTCATATAAAATTACACACATTAAATGCCTGTTGGAGAAAGGCTTGGCCTACATGTCTTTAAAACAGTGCAGCTATTCAAACATCGATATTATAAGATGAAATAATTATTTTGGCACATGATATTGGTGGAGAAGGTTTTGATTCCTTTAGCTAGAATGATATCAACGAATTGCTTGAGGATAATGCCTTAAATAATAATAATATTATTGCAATAAGTTTAGATCCTGTACAATATTTAGAAAAAGATAATAAAACAGAAGTGGAATCTGTTTCTTTCACAACAAAAATGATTTGAGAAGGTTGTCAACTTTCTAATCAATTGGAAAATTATTTTCTTGTTAATGACATGAATTATGAAGGAGCTCTTAAATTCCAATGAGAGCTAAATAGTTGTATGTCTGGATATTGCAAGCTTCATAAACAATTACTAAAATCATTATCTCCAAGTTTAATCACCGATTACATTGTTGCCAGAAAACCATTAACAAAGCACGAGACTGAAGTTGGCGCTAATTCTGTTGTTTGTGTTTCTTCTTGTAACAAATCTATTTCTGTCACCAAGTTCACAAACAAACCCACATATTGTCAAATAGTGATGATTATTAAAATATGTATGAAAAAATGTAAAATAAATTACACATAAAAACATATTGTTTTGAATAAAATTAAATAGTTGATAAAAAAGTAAAAAAACCTTGTCTTGTATCATTTTTTTCAAATATTTGAAATTTTTTTTTTAGTCATACTTTATTTCCTTTTTTTAAATGAGAATTTTAAAGTAATTTGATCTTTTTGTTTTGGTTTTATGCGATTTTTGAAAATTACGGAATGTATCTCAAATTTTTCAAGGTAAGTTAAATCTATTTTTGTGCAATTTTTTTTAATGCGGTTTTCTGTGGAATGTATCTATTGCATAAAAAGAGACCCGGGTGTATTTGTAAAGTAGAATGATAACTGGAGTATTTTAAACTTTGTTTCAGCACACATTTAAATACTTTAATGATTGGAACTCACATTACATTGCATTATTAAATAATTAGCACGAAAAAGTTATTAGATTGGTGGGGAATTTGTGTTTTGCCATAATACATTACTAAATTGTCTTTGAAAAGATTTCATTTAACGTAAGTAATGGCCAAAAATTTATTAATAACTTTTGCAAACCAAGTAAAATTTTGTGAATTGTTTTTTATACAAACAGACTAGTGGCTTAGACAAATTTTTCTCTGAATCTCAATCATAAATATGGTCCACCCATTTTCTTAAAAGTTTCATAAATTTTTAATTCTATCTTCTATATTTTGTCATCATACGCATACAGTCACAGTAAAATTATATAGTGATGATAAAAATATCTAGATCTAGATTCTTATATTTCTTATATTGTATAAATAATAAATTACAATATTTTATTGATAATCAATGCATTTTATTCAAATAGTAAGCATTAAATATATATATGTGTGGATATATTTTTATATTGGGATATTTCCAGCATCAAATGTGCGTATTTAATGTCTTTAGAAAAAAATTAACTTATTTAAATATTCCAAATACATTCAACTATTATTTTGAGAGATATTATTTTTCCCTCTTCTTCAGGTGTCGCTGGTCTGACCAATGACCATACTAGCATGGAATTCGAACCTGGATCCTTAGATTCTTGATTATTGAATTTTAAGTTAACGCATTAACCAACTGAACCATCCTGCCAAAGGCAACAGTCAATAGAAATTTCATAACTTTGTGCATATACTAACCAGTTTGATGTGCTATTACTAACAGTTGAATGTATTTGGATATATTTAAATAAAATTAATTTTTTCTAAAGACATTCAATACACATATTAGATGATGGAAATAGTCCAATGTAAAAATACAACTAAAACACCCTCATCACAAACCTTCAGGAAAACAGCTACATATGTGTGAAGTCTATAAAATTTCATTTAGCCTTTGTAAAGCTTCTTATACAGGTATGAGCAATTGTCGCATCAGTGATAACATTCGTCATCAGCAGCACTATTTATCCATACTATAGATTGTTATATCATGAGATTACTATCAAGATGTACACCCTCCAACATTGTCAATTCAAAGAAACCATTGAGATGATTAAAAAGCCAGATGTATCAGCAAATGTGATGTACATGAATGTTATCCTTTATTTGGAAAAATTAAAAAAAAATCCTTAATTTAAATGATTTCTGATAATTATTATTTCTGTTTTCTATTGATAGAATGTTCATTGTTATTATATGTCAATGTTTACCCCGCCTCTACAACTATTTTCATAATACTTATTACCTAGTTGATGACCGGTGTGCCGTAGCTGAAATGTTGGTATATATATATATATATTTACTACAATTAAGTATACATGGATGTACCTGGATAACATTTCATTTATATATACATACACACACACACACACAAATTGAACACTGTATTACAAATCTTAGATCATATCCATTTTGATATTTTTGAAAATACAAAATATATTTCTGAAAATGATTGGTAATGAAATTAAATCTAATGAATATTACTAATTAAAATATTTTAATGATTTTGAATGACTAGAAAAGTTTAAGCTGATTAGATTAAAAAACAATCTTCTCCACTTTATTCTCTTCATTTCCTAGCTCTTCAATTCCACATAACTCTTTTCATCTTTTATATAATCCAAAAAATTCAATTTTTTTAATTTTTTCTTTTTGCTTCCATGTGCATTTTCGATTAAGATGAAATTTATATATATGCCAGCATATGTTCCCAGACTACGGAAAGGCCGTCATAATTGATTGGCTGCTTTAATAAATTTCAATGATGCATGGGTATTACTGTGGAACCACAAACTATGCAATATTAAACTACACAAAACTAAATGAAAATATGGTACTATAGCATCTATTTTTTTCATGTGTCAAAGCATTGGCTGGAAAGCGAACCTGCAAACCCAGGACTACTGCTTGTAAGGCAACTGTGCTAACCACTCAACCACCAATGCTTGACTATAGCATCTATTTTTTTCATGTGTCAAAGCATTGGCTGGAAAGCGAACCCGCAAACCCAGGACTACTGCTTGTAAGGCAACTGTGCTAACCACTCAACCACCAATGCTTGACTATAGCATCTATTTTTTTCATGTGTCAAAGCATTGGCTGGAAAGCGAACCCGCAAACCCAGGACTACTGCTTGTAAGGCAACTGTGCTAACCACTCAACCACCAATGCTTGACTATAGCATCTATTTTTCCCCTCACTAAATATCACATTTTAAACATGAATAACATAATTACATTTTGTTCAAGATTTAAATACTATACCTATTCTGTTCTGTACTGCAGTCAAAAGCACATTTTGTCTGAGCACTTTTTGTTGAAAAAGTTTTATTCCAATACTATATTTTTTTAGAATCCAGAAATGTATCTGGTCTATGGAAGACCATATTTTTTTAAATCAGCGGCTTTAACAAATTAGTTCCTTCACATAAATGCTTCGTAAAAAATGATTACTGTTTATTAATAGTGGAATAGATAATTTTTTCCATTGACAAATATGCCCTCTAACAAAAAATCTTTAACTTGAATATCAAGTAACAACATTACAGATATTTAGGCATTATATATATATATAAGATTTTAACTCAATGTGACGATCAATTGCTAGCATACTTTTCTCACCACAAGCAATCACAATACAAATAGATAAATACAAATATACATGAACATATAATTTTACATTTTATATATATACATATATTCTATCTTATAATCATTATTTATATACCCACATATAAATAATGATTATAAGATAGAATATATGTATGTATATAAAATGTAAAATTATATATTCATGTATATTGATATTCATGTATTTGTGATGTGTTTGTTATAATTCTGAAGAAGATTGCTGGGCAATCGAAACTGTCAATAGTGGATTGTAAAAAGCATTGTAAAAAGTAATAAAGAATGTAAATGATATTAAAATTATATTATTAAAAGATTTATTTGGTAAAGTAATCTTTTCTATTTTAAAAACTGATGTTAAAATTATCATTAATAATTTTATTAATAAAATAAATGATTTTTAATACAATGATGCTAATATTTATTAATTATAATTTGGGGCAAATTACCTTTTGTTCTATGACCTTTTGAGCAAATTACTATTCATTCATATGATTAATTAGTCAAATTTTCATTTCGAAATTTTTATTCTGTCTTCTAGCTGTTGATCTATTAAGTGTGAATATTTTGAGAGAAACTCATAAAAAGTCTTACCTATGATAATTCTATCAGTAATCTAAAATTGAAAATGATATATTTTTTCATAGTAAACAGTATATTTATAAATGATATGGGAGAAATATATATTTTTTCCTAATAAAATAAATATGTACTTTGTTTTAAAGTGTTTATTAAAAATAACATTGATTAATTATAATTTGAAAATGCAAACATAAATCATTACTGTATATGTGAAATTTATTTGAATTTGTATATATAGTGAATTATATGTGCAGATTACCCTAATAACTTATTAATTTTGAAATACTAGTTCACCAGAGCCTTTATACATTTTTAAATGCTTTTATTCAACTTTTTTATGTTTGTTTGTATATTTGTTTCATAGATATAGTTTAAGTAAGACAAGTGAGAGGGCAATATAGAGATTTTTTTAGTTTCAGTTAATAGCTTTTAAAATTGAGTTTAATACAATTTGATGCACATGAGGGCAGTATAGAGGTTTTGTTGTTTGTGTATTTGTTTCATGAATATGCTTTAAGTAAGACAGGTAGCAGGGGGGTATAGACATTTTTTTTTGGTTTCAACTGATAGCTTTTAAAATTGAGCTTAATACATTTTGAATAATCGGTAATTTTTGGGAGTTTCAAGTAAAAGTTTGATTTAATGATTTATTACACAGATATAATAATGTACACATACTAAATATGATATATAGATAAGAGATATGCTTATTAACTTATTGCAGAAATAGCAATTGATATATATAAACTAGAAGTGTAAAATCAATTTAAAATAGATTCTGCAATCTTTAAATTGATTTAACACTTAAAGTTTATATATGTTTCAGTAAGGAATAAATACATCATTTGAAGTTGAATTTAACAAAAGGGAATTGCAAAATATCTGAATATTAAAAAATAATAGAAATAATAAGTATTTTGTAGTAAATTCTTTTATTCATCTTGCAATAAAAAGGAAACAAAATCATTACTTCTTTAATCACAATTGGGTTTATAGATTGAATTTGAAATGAAAGCATGGGGGATTACAGAATTGAATTAACTCCATACTTATGAACCTCTCCCTCATGCTTTTATTTCAAGTTTAATCTAAAAAACCCAATTGTGGTTGAAGAAACAATTATTTTCTTGGTTTTTAGTGCATGATAAAAGCATTTGTTAAAAAATATTTTTTATCTCTATTTTTACATCTTTCTACTTAAAAAATATTTGTTAAAAAGGTTGCATGGCAATAGTGTATAATGGTAAAGTTTAACTTGACCTTATTTGTGGGATTCCACTGTATATGTATTCACACACACACACACAGAGAGAGAAAGTCAATATTTAAAAATATATTTCTAAATGTGGTGTTTGTTTTTTATAAATATGGACACACATTCAGATAATATGTGAAATAATTTTTTTTATATATATAAAGTATTACATTTAATTTTAAATAAGTTTCATTAATAAAAATATTTAAATTTACAGTAATTATTTATTTTTATAATTATGAATCCTAATGATAGAAGAAGTTATTAAAGTTTATAAAACATTTCTAAGTTTGAGATGCTAAGATAGATTATCTTAAAATGGTGGCAAGTAATGGCAAAACCTATCAGTGAAGGGAAAATGTAATTATTTAGTCATAGTTCACTATGACCCTAGTTACTCTGTCTTCAGGAAAACAAAAAATAATATATATGCATAAAATCTATACCACTTAATAAATAAATGTGATATATTTACATTTCAAAATGTTAAAATTTTATTAAAAGTTTTATCAATGTACATCAAACATAACACAATGTTTGTTGAAATGTTAAAACTGATTCTAAATAATTATAAGATTGGTTGTTCAGGAACTCAGTCTGGCATTCAAGCAACTTATTAAAAATTAAGGACAATAGTTTTATTCAATAAAGCAAAGTAACTTTTTTATTTACTCACTTCAGCAGGGAAGTCATCTGTGAACATTTAGCAGCTATATCTGTCAATCCATCACTGGACCTAGCTCAATGAAACATTTAAACTTTAACGTTGAAACTGTATAACTGATATACAAACATGTGCCTTCACTTATATATAAAGGAAGTATTTGGTATTAAATATTATTAGTTGAATTACATTAGTCAATCTTTCCATAAAAAGTATGTCTTTGTGAATGAATCTCACTGCATGCATTAACTGCGTGGATTCTTAAAATCATGCATGTTCTGAACTTATAGAATACAAAAACAGACATTTGTGTATTTTTGTTTAAAACAAACTTAATGAATTATAACTTACTTTTTAAAAAAAAATGTCTTTAAATACTTTGTACATATATTATTGACATTTCTATGTCCTCGTATATTATTTTTTACACAGGATGAATGTAAATATATGAATCCTGGTGAGGAACATTCACTTTAATGAACAAAATGTCTGGCAGCAGATCATGGTATGGACAATAAAATTTAATAGTTTATTTCAATAGATATTCAGACATGCATCCTGAGGTGCAATAGATATTAATAGCTTCCAGTACATTTAATAAGTAAAAAATATGACATTTAATCTTAGTGATATAATTACTTCAGTGAAACTGTATCATCATCATCAACCATTATCAATTCACTGCAGGATAAAGGTATCCCTAAGTTTAATCCATCTTCTCCATTCTCCAGCCTTCTCCATGTCATCCCAGCACACTTCCTTATTTTATCCATCTATCTCACATGTGGTCTCTCTCTGTATCTTTTACAATCTCTTAGAATCCAGTATACGATTTCAACTGTCTACCAGTTATTATCTTTAAGTTCAATCCATCTCCAATTTCTAGCCTTTCTTCTTTGCATCACCCCAGTACACTTTCTTATTTCATCCATCTATCTCACACATGGTCTTTCTCTGGGACTTTTGTAATCTCTTGGAATCCAGTTTAAGATTTCAATGGTCTACCTATTATTATCTCTACTAACAATATGTCTAGTCCAACTCTACTTCAATCTCTTAATCCTTCCAATGATGTTAGTAACACTTGTTTGTTCTCTCATCCATATATTTTGCTTTTGATCTCTTCTTGTTATTCCTAATATATATCTCTCCATACTTTGTTAAGTGGCATGTAGTATCTGCATTGCTCTTCTGTTAAGTGTTCAAGTCTCATATTTATAACTAAGAACTGGTAACACAGTTATTAAAAACGTTCATTTTCAAACACATAGGTATATTTCCTTTTAATATTGTTATTTCTACCATAAGCACTCAATTCAAGTTTAATTTTACAATTAAAGTTTGTCCATTATATTTGCATATGACTGTTAACTCACTGAATTTATCCTGTCAAAAGTGTATATGGACCCCCTAGTTGTCATAAAATAAGGACATTAGAAAAGTTTTAATGAAGAAATTTGGTAATATTCTGATACATGGTAAGACTCAAAGCCAAGCTGATGTATTTTTCAGCTTATTATTTGCAAGAACATTTAATCTGTAGTTGTAAGAAAGAATTTTATTTGTCAGGGCATGTAAAGAGAATGAATTCATAAAAAAACATTTTATAGAAAACTTGAACATGGCTTCATGAAAGATTATTTATTTCAAAATCATTTTAAAGAGATCTAATATTGATTTCTTTCATTGTAAGGTTATGGTTCAGTATAGAATTAGACAAGACTATTGAAGTGATAAGAAATAAAAGGTTTGGGTTTGCTACATAAGAAGTTAGAAGGTAGCATTTTGAATGTCAAATAAATTGTTGGAAGCAAACTATATAATGTGTAGTTATTCATTTGTATTATCATCACCGATTTTCCTATTTTAGAATTAAAATGGCATATTTATTTACAAATGGCTGCTAAAGATAATAGTTACAATAGCAAACTCTCCATACAGTAGTGCCACCCATTGCAAGCCTTAGTAATCACTGGATGCAAGGTTTGTACATAAAATTCCCATCTAATGCCTATTCATCTATTATCCTCAGACTAGTTTCTAACTTGTGGCTTTCATCAGTGAGGAGTCTTGGATCTGAGAACATGGCAAATATTTCTTAGGATCTAATGCAACCTTCCAGCGATCACTTTTTATCTATTTAGTTAACTATAAAGTTATGAGTTTGCGATGAAAAAAGCATTTTTAATCCAAGCTCTTTTACTTATTCAATCATATGAATCTGAATCCAGTTCAGTATCTATACATTTTGCATCTTTTGTTGCTTAAAAATCACAGTCCCTATCATCTTACGGTCAGGAATGCTACAAAACCATTAAAACATCACTTAGATTGCATTTCATCAATATTAAATTAAATTTTAACTTAATTTTCAGTGTATAAGTTATCATGTTAGCCATATTATAAATATCAAAGGTATAATATACTATTTATTGAATAGTTCAATCATGCCATAAAATAAAAGAAATTTTATATGTAAATTATAACCAGAATCAATAGCCATTTTTCAACGTATTACCCTCTTATACTTTCAAATATTAAAAATATTGAGTCTGCAATCATTTAATGATCCAACAATGTATCAGGATTACTAATTAGGTTAATGAATACATATAGAATGTATCCATGATGTAAGAGACTAGTAAATATGTGTTGGAAGGAATTTTTACTAATTTCTATACAGATAATAAAATGCCATACTGGTACCCTGTAGAAAATAAATTTTATGATTATCATATATTAAAAGTTTGAGAGTGAAAGCTGATATTTCCAGATAATCTACTTATTGTAAGTAAAGGAAGAAAAATTGAGTAATTTTAAAATGGTAAAGAACGTTACGTTAGTTAAAAGGCTCTGCTGATTTCAAATGGTTGTATTTTTAAAAAAATTTTGTTTCACAGAAGAAACGTGAAGAAAACTTATGTAATGATGCTTTATTATTATTTTAACATGTATTATGTTGTAATTATATGTTAATAATATAGATTTGGCAACTGGTTTGCTCATAAAATAAAAATTATTAGTGTGGCCGTAAGAGTGTTTATGAAATTAAAGACACGGGTAATACTATTAAATATAAAATTTATTTATCTAAAGACCTACTTAAAGGTTATCGTAAATGAAATGGTAAAATTTCTCACAATAAATTGTTGAACTTTATTCTATTATTATAATTTCATCTTATTATTTTTCCATTAGTAAAGCTGCAACTACTGAATCCAATTTTAATCAATTTTGGAACATTGATTATTATGTTGTATATTATATGTAATTTATTCCCGTTAATGATTGTTATAGCTGTGGATCACTTTCGAATTGATAATTGTAATTTTCATGTATTAATTAATAATATATTCCATTTTGCTTAATATTTACATTTATATAGTAAGTGTTATTAGTATGAGATTTGGTTGTTGTCATGTTAAATGATTATGATGATATGCATATAATATTTGTAATTTATCAATATAACCATGTTATTTCATGTCAGGTTTACTTGTTCCCTTACCCTGTTTGAGTTCATAAATTATTATCATGGGTGAATCATGTACGATACCCATAGAGCTTTGAGTGGATTAAGGCTATGTTCTCATAATGTATTTTGAATAGTTACTTAAACAAGGAATCGACCACCCCTCCTTTTTTGTGTTCTTAAAGGTGCTCCAAAAGTGACACCAGGATTCCAGACCATTTGTAATCATGAAATGACCATGGTCTAGGTTGTTTGTTCATTTATTTGTTTTAGCTTAACCCCATCATATCTCTGTATATATTTCATACTCTTAAGTATTAACAATTTGATATTGGTGGCAATGAAATTGTTTCTGAAAAAGGTAGTCATTAGAAATGTAAACTGTGTTTAACATTAAGCAAACGATGATAAAAAATAATTATATCTTATCAAGTATTATTTTATATTAGTAGACTATTGTCTAATGCCTTATCTATTCAAGGTGATTTCAAGTATATAAGTAATCTTTGTTATTTACTATTGATAGCTAAGTATTTAAAATGCTGATGAAAACTATAATATAAAATTAATAATTGAAGTGTAGAACAATATTAATATTAATTCTCAAAGTAACTATTGAAAGTCTAGCATCCTAAATAAATAAATAAAACAGGAAGTCAATAATTGTCTTAATATATTGTGATATAAATTATTATGCTTTATGAATACCTATTATATTATAATATCTTGCCTAATATTGAATATTGCTAGCTTGTTAATTATCGGATATGAATTAGGATTATATTACCTATAATGATTTTTAAATAAATAAGTTTCACAAAACTATGCTGGATAAATAAATAAAATATAAAATGTGTAATAGGTTAAAGTAAATCTAATTTAAAGAATAGATGTAAATGGTAATTCACTACATGATGATAATGTATTAGAATTTTAAACAGACCCAAAGAGATCTTTCTTTAATAATATTTAAATATGTAACTAAATCTTGTTCTGTGTAGTTTCTGTCTATAATTTGATCAAGAATATATATGTTTTCTATGTTTTCTTTTGTTGTTGATGATTTATAAGATATGTAAACAGTGTAAATAAAATTTGGTTTTGAAAATGTATTCAGTTGTCTGTAGCCTTATTGCTAAACACTCCATATTGTTATTACTATTGCTATCCACACAATATTATTATTGTTATAAACATCATCAGCAGTTAATATGATTGATTTTATTATATGTTAACATATCAGAAATAAGTTTTGCCAAGCTGTTATATTTAGAGTATACAAAATTTTACTGTTTATTCATCAATACATTGTTAATATTATGTAGATATGCTATTTTCAAATAATGTCTTAAACATTAAATATTTAGTTTTTTGTGAATAACCTTTCTATAAATTATCAGATTCTATCATTCACTGAACTTGGTTATATTGTTCATTGTGGTCAAATCAAAATTAGTTTATAAATGGTTACTATATTTACCTTATTATTATTAGGGATTTATTGATTCCTCATAAAATTTAATGTTTACCTTTCTTATTGCCAGTAGAGTAGTTAAATACTCTTTACTAACTTCATTTATGTATTATGAGTCATCTTTGTTTTCTATATTTGGATAGTAGTAAAATCTCTCTTACTGATCCAAATACAGCTTGTAAAAGTAGTGACATTTTAAATTATATAAACCCTGAGAAATTAAGTTATTGATTTTATTATTAGTTTTCATTTCTTAACTTATTTGATGTGCATTATCTTTGTCACTTACTTTCATTCTTATTGCTTATTTGATTCATCAAAATGTGAAAGATCTAAGCTTCCTTCTTTAGTTTTCAAAACTTAGAATCCATTTTTGTTAGTAGTTAAACTTTCTGCTTTAATTAGCAAGCTTAAAACCCCTTGCTTTTATTTCATAGTATCTTGCTTTGTTTGAAATAATGTCAGTTTAATAGTTCAGAATCCCCTTCATCATCACCAATATTGTTATCATAGGTCATCCATATTTTCTTTTCTTTTTATCATCATCTCATTTTATTATACCTCATAATTTATTCATTGTTTATTCATCCCTATTCTATAATACCCTTAAATATTCATTACCCTAACACATTTCCTTTTTCTTCTCCTTATTCTTAGATCTATTCATTATTCATTATCATTAGTTAATTACTATTTGCTCTTCACCACCTACTTCTACGTCTTTATTCATTTATCATTCACTCCATACTTCTAATTTCATATTCCCCTAATTAATAGATGCCTTCCTGATTATTAGTCCCTTTTTAAAGTTGTAAATTAAATGGTTTTTTTAATAACTTGTTTTAGATATTGGAAATTAGTTTAATAAATGTGCTTTATTAATATTAGAAAGGTTAATATAATGTAAAGTCAGTAGTGCACCGTGGCCTCTCCTGTATATACTCATGCTTATGTGAGTCAGCCATACTGTATATTCCTTCTGTTTTGTATTTTACTTGTACTTTTTTATATTTTTAAGGTTACAATATATTATACCATTAACACCTTTTTAGATACTTTATCAATACTTTTATTTGTATTAAACTAACAGTTTCGACTGTCCTGCAGTCATCATCAGAGTTCTTGTTAACTCTGATGATGACTGCAGGACAGTCGAAACTGTTAGTTTAATACAAATAAAAGTATTGATAAAGTGTTTAAAAAGGTGTTAATGGTATGATATGTTGTAATAGAAATCAATACATAGGAAAAGAAGAAGTAGAAAAAGGTTACAATATATAAATGATATATTTTGTGGGTTAATCCATGTATAATTTTGATTATGAATATACCGATGTTTTAGCTAGATTATACAAGCTATCAGCTTGGTTATGAATAGAATATTATAAAGATGTTCATAGAGAAGCGGTAATAGCCAGTTTATAACAATGTTAATGTTAAACTTCCGCCAATAGAAAAAAGAGGTTATATAAAATTGAAAAAACAAAAAAATCTTCAAAGTAATATATTTTTTACAAAATTTTCCAAATCGGAGGAAGTTTGCATGTGTCATCATAGTTATTGATACAATTTGGTTTTTTAGTATCTCAATAGCTTCTCTGATCATACATTGGTAGAGAATTTCACATCTGGATATGATCCTAATATTAAGAAATCAATATCATGACCTGAATTCTTATCGAGTGAGAATGCTGATAATGAATGGTGCTTAACTGCATTAACATGTTCATCTCTTCTCGTACTGAGGTGATGGTTGCTCATACTTCAGGTCACAATATCAGGATCCTATTCATATGTGACATCATCAACCATTGTAAGAGCAGAGAATCCATCGAGATATGAAAAAACCAAAATTATATCAGCAAATATGATGTCAAATTTGAATTTCCTTCTATTTGGAAGAATTTTTTAAAATCATTGAAAATTGCCTTTTATTTTTTCCAATCTGGTTTTATATTGGTGGAACTTTAACATCATTGTAAATCAGTGTTTATAGGACCTCTACAACCGTCTTTATAATATTTTATTTATCACCCAGTTAATGGGTTGTGTAATCACACTAAAATGTCAGTATATTCATAATCAAATTTGTACACAGATGAATACACAAAGTATATCATTTATATTTGTAAGTCATGAAATTTTTTTTATCAACATATATATAAGTTGATCAAACTAATGAGATATCTGTTTCAATTTTATTGATATGAGAAATCTTCCATAAAGGTTGAAATTATATGTTATTTGAGTAATGTCTAGAAAAATGTTAAGCTATTTCTCATGAAAATCCTCAAGATTTTAGAGGGTATCAATCTCACTTGATCACCATTCTTTATGCTTACACGAGCTGCTTTTCACAGAGGCAAAACTCTCCATATAGTAATGCCATTCAGTACAGACAGAGTAATCAATGAATGCAGGAAGGTCGGTGCATAAATCCCTATCTAGTACCTACTCATCCAATATCTCCAGAGTAGTTTCTAGTTTGTGGCTTTCACTGATGAAAACCACAACTAGAAAGTAGTCTGGGGATATTGGATGAGTAGGCAGGAGATAGGGACTTCATGTACAGACTTTTCTGAATCTAGTGATTACTCTGACTTGCTACTGTATGGAGAGTTTTTCCTCTGTGAGGATATCAACCTTTTATTCACAAAGTATCCAAATCTGTAATATTACAGTACAATGTTCCTGTGAAGAAATATTAAATAAAGGTCTTATTAAAGTAAGTTGTGTTAATAATTGTCTCCATAAAGAAGAAATCATTATTTTTTGGAGATGAAGTTCTATAATGTTGTAATACCACAGACACATAATTACTAGGAATTTCTTAAATATGTACCAAAGGTATTAATATAATCAAATCTGCAGATTCATTTGAGTTTAGTTTTCCCAGTATAATTAGAATAACAGCAGAGATGTGGCACAAGTGAAGTTATTTAAGAGACTAATAAACAACAATGGGGGACAGCAACAAGAACAATGAATACTACTAATACTAATAATAATAAATACTGCACCATGATGTAAATCTTAATTTACGGTATACAATAAGCATAAATATATTAAATTTATTGAGCGCAAATAGTTGACAGTAATAACATGAAAGGCTAAAAACCTTCACTAGATGCACTTTAAAAATGCTTATGTAACAGCCAATCAGATGTAACAATGACTGCAAGTGGAACTCTTAATCCTAAAACACAAGCCAGAACTATTAGAAAAAGGTCATCCTTTTCTGATAATTCTGGCTTGTGTTTTAGAATTAAGAGTTCCATGTGCAGTCATTGTTACATCTGATTGGCTGTTACATAATCATTTTTAAAGCGCATCTGCCAAAGGTTTTTTAGCCTTTCACGTTATTAAGAAGCATAATTGTAAGTACAACATGTTTTTTTATTACTAGCTTTTCTAAAACAAATGTAATTTACTCATCAATGTATTTCTCTTGCTTAAAAGATTTCAAATGTTTAATTTTATGATCCTATATTCTAATAGAAATGTGATAATAAATGCATTATAATTAGTGTGTTATACACAGAGTCTAAACTCTATACAGTAGCACCACTCAGTACAAACCAGAGCAATCAATGGATGCAAGAAGGTTTTGCATAAAATCCTTATCTAGTACCTGCTCATCCAATATTCCCAGACTAGTTTCTAGCTTGTGGCTTTCATCAGTGAGGAGCCTTGGATCTGAGAGCATTGCACCTAGATCTTAGGATCTAATGTACCCCCCCCCCATCAGTCATCTTTTACCTTATTATCTAACTATAAAGCTTTGAGTCCAAAATGAAAACACAGTAATGTTTTCAATTCAAGCTCATTAGATTGTATAGTCATATAGATCTGAACTCAGTTCAGCATCCACACTTTTTGGTGTCTTTTGTTCTTTAATAACTACAGTCACCGTAATCTTATTAGGCTACTTAACATCATATGATCACCACTCTTTATGCTTTCACACTGTTTACACGTAGACAACTGGATGAGTAGGCACTAGATAGGGATTTTATATACAAACCTTGCTGTACCCATTGATTATTCTTCTTGCACTGAGTAGTACTACTGTATGGAGTGCTTTGCCTCTGTGTTTATTCCCCAACTCTAGAATCATGTTAGAACTAAACAGTATTGTAGGGATAGGGGATTCTTTCCCTAATTCTCGAACCATGTTAGAGTGACACCATGTTCTAGGAATGCCATATTATACAAGGATTATCTATATTTACCTTAAGTTCTCACCTTAGTAGTAACATGGGTTAAACAGATTACACAATACTTTGATTAAATAATAGCTTCGCAAAGTAACAACACTAGATTGGCATCAGTGATAGACCTGGACAATTGAAAATTTAATTATTTTATATAAATAGCCAATGAGATAAGACTTTTTCTGTAATCGGAAGAATTCAACCGTGATATTAACATAATAGTATTGAAAACAATAAATAATGATACAATATCAATAAATACGAACAATAATTCATTTTTTTTTAGAAACTATTAATCTGTAATTCTTATATAGATTTTTAATATACATTATATTTCACTGGCATTATACATATTAAACATTTGGTTTTTAAAACTGGAAACTTAAATAAAGCAAAATTATTGAATTAAAAAATCAGTCATTACCTGCCATCAAAAAGCAAATTTGGTCAATAGATTTAATGGCTTGCAAGGAAATAATTATACCTTTACATTTTCGCCTGATTTAACTTCACAGACTGAAAAAACCCCTCAAACAAACATTTACTATAAGTTTTCAGCTAATTGCCAAAGCGCAGTAGAGAGGTTAGGGAGGAAATGGTCAGCCATTAAAAATTAATTAATTATTAAGTCAAAAAAAAAAAAAATCTAGCTGAACGTCTTGACAAAAAAAATTGTCCCGAAGATAAATATGTAAATTATTGACAACTACAACCAAAAACCTAATTTTATTGATAAAATATTGAAATATTTACATATACTGTAGATAAATATAGTCAGGACTATTATTAATCATTTACTAAACTAGAGATGGTCTCTAACACAGATATAAACTTTAAAACTCAATCAAAGATTCATATATCTGATTTTTTAAAATTAAACACACACACACACGGAGTTATTCACATTTCTTTTTCCCAAGTGTAATATCATTATAAATATATTAAATAACCTCAGTATTACCACATATTCTTTTAAATTCATATAAATAAAGATACAATAAAAGACAAATGATCCCCAGGATGCATTTCGTGCTGAACCAACACTCATCATTTGGTCCAGGTTACAGTTTATATCTGTGCTAGAGACAATCTCTAATTTAGTAAATAATTAATAAGCCATTTCTATATTTATCTAAAGTGGATGGTATCAAAGATGTAGGTTGAGTTAATTTGACACTTGTATATAAAAAATTTAAAATCTATATTGTGCCGGTCACTCTATGAGTAACCACACACAAGGTGACTGTAGCGGAAGCTACAGCTCAGTTATGTATATTTAGAATTATTAATTTTATTTAGCTATTATATAAACTGTATAAAATGGATGAAGTTGTCTGTGTATATATTTCGTACCCACACACACTCAAGAATATTAACTCACCAAAGTGTAAATTGACGCATAATGTTATATTATATATGTGTACAATATTTTTGGTTCATTTTATTTTGTTATTTTAATAAATGTAAACGTGCTTCATATATAATTTTATATTCTGTTTTTTTGATTTTTCTGTAAAAGGTTGTTTATGTGTTGAAACATCTAAAGGAAATAAAAATAGATAAAATAATTAGAAAAGAAATTGTAGATGTTCCAACACGTCGATATATTTTTTTTAATTAGCAGATTTTCTATTAATGCATTAATACATTGTACAGGCTTAAACCTGCATTTATACATGTAATATATGCGGGGTTCGAACTCAGACTTTCACACGACCCACCACTCTCAGTGACATCTCATATTGCTGACCCACCTGATCACACACATGTTGAAAAGATAAATAATCACCAATATACATATTTCATGCTAAACCAGCAACCATCAGTTGGTCTAGATTACTATCCTCACACCTATATATAATCAGTATTCAGCTTTATATTAAGATAGCCAATCTTTATACTTTAATGGACAGGCTTTAATGCATTAAGAAAAATCAGGTGGCTATTGTGTTACCAAATATAAAAATGGACTAATGTATTTTTAGCCATTCTGCTTTGTACTCTTATTTTTACTAACAAAGAAGTGCAAAGAATTTGGATGCCAAGATAGAGATAGAAAATCTTGTTAATTTTTTAAGTAGCAAAAATAATTTTATCTTTGTATGTAAATTTGAAACTGATGTTAGCAGTATAGTGGTCTGAGTCGCACAGATATAAAGTTAAACTTAGAATATTGTGAAATTAATTAAAAATAACATTCTTTAAGAAAGAAACTGTAAATTATTTTTAAATGAATTAGCCACCAAGATAGAAGCTTGGGGCAATGATTCGAATGGGGGGGGGGTAAACAAATTGACCATGTAATGGAGGTGCGACCATGTAATGGAGGTGCTATATATACTGTTCACCCAGTGCTGGGGATCTTTCTTCTGCTTACTTATTTGTTTCCCCAGAGAGAGACTTCAAGAGATTATTCTCTTATTCTTGTTCATTTTTCTAGAGAGACCTCAAGAGATTATGATTCTTATTATGCCTTTTACCAGAGAGATTGGAAAAGCAAGCTAAGCCATTTTAGAAGATATCTTGCATGATCATTGCAGGTCAACTAGTATTATATTTTAGCTCCTGCCTATATTTCATGACCCCCATCTAAAGCTAAGGTTACTTACACAGAATAACACAGCTATGGGGTACGGACCTAAAATTGAATGGTAAAAGCTATAGTCAGTTCAGAGCAAAGTTAAGTTTCCAAAATCTTGGGATGCTAAAGAGTTCCTGTCATGTCCAGTTGCATGCTGCACTCGCCTCACTTCCAGGCCACAATTTAGAAGACATGAACTGTCAAGAAAGAGCCTAGAGCCGAGTCTTTACGGAATCCTTTCCAAGAAAGTAAATAGCGGTGTTCGTCTGATTGACACAATATTAATAATCACAAAATGAATACCTCTCTACACCAACCAGCAAGATGATTATGGGGTAGAAGCCAGCTTCAGTATACCCATTCAGCTCCATCCAAAACCATTAAAAATGTAGCCACCCAGATCCAGCAGACATTGATGATGAAGATCACCAAACCACCATAGTGAAAGAAAGAAGTCCTTGATGCCCTGATGAACAGAGGTATATAGCACATTCAGAGACCCTAAGTCCGGATGAAGTCCCAAGGCACTGGAGGCTAAAATTTGTTTCATCCTTTTAATAATATTATTTTTTTGTGTTTTTAAAATTTGTTCAACCTTTTTAATATTACTTTTCTTTAACTACTTATATGTTTACATTACATAACATGTTTAAAAACCTAATTATGCCAGAGATCTACTTTATATTTCGGTAGTGCATGTATGTAAGTCATTTATCCGCTACATGCAGGATTCCCTAAGTTAGTCATTCTTCCACATTTGTTTTAAAATGTACATAAACTGTAGAATGAGAATGTGCATTTTACATCGTATCGTAATTATGCTCAAACCATTTAAATGCGTATACATTAAGTCAAGTCACAGCACATAAAATGATGCTATTACTTTGTTTATTTATATGTTTAAGTGTATGTAAATGCACTATTTTAAAATATTATTAAACTGTGGAATGAATGCAGAAATGAGCATACATGTACGACCGAATATTTAAGGATCTCATTTTTTATTATTATTATTGCCTAATATCTGCATGTGGGTATAGAACTCAGACCACTTCATCCGAACATTTTTTATGAATTAATTATGGGAAACGGATTAAATAATTTATTTTCTTTTATTTATGTAATTGGTGATGGGGTAATGGGATTTAAAACATATTAATTGATATGAATTATAAATATTTTATAACTTGTGCATTATATTTATTTTATTTCACTTTCGAAATATAACACAAATAAATATATTTCTGTGAGTGACTTTTAAATTTCTTTTATATCACCTGAGATAAGAGGGCTGAGCATAGCACAATGGGATACAACTTTATCAGGCCTTAGAGAGTTGTTATATGTTAGGTAATGGTTTGGGGGTTGTATATCTTTCCAGTCAGGGATTTTCTCTGTCTGGGAATGGCACGCAAAGACGTATTATTTATGCTCTTTCAGAGGTATGCAGCCATTAACAGTTTGACATCTTTGGGATCATACTACATTCTTCCACAAGGTATTAAAAGCATATAGAAAACAGTCCCTACCTTGCATGAGAGTGTTGCAGTGAAAATTACACTACAGAAATATTCTTTAAGTTAATAATGTCTAGTCCAATAAAAACTTTAATTCAATGGCATTTTAATAAAATGGTATTGATTAAAATATATGGCTTTCTTTATTTTTGTTATTCAAAAATAGTTGTAAACAAGTCTTTTTCTTTGCATGTCTGATTTTGAATCATAATTTTAAAAAATCATATAAGAAATGCATGTGACAGGGTACATTGAACAGTATCTAAGTTACAATAACATCTTTTCAATAATGTAAGTCATTCGCGTCTTAATACAATCAAAATGGCAACCAAAGAAAATTTCATAATATTTTATCTGTTTCAGACATATTCTTTTTTGCAACAAACATTTTCAGGATTGTAAATGAATTAGAGAAATATGGTTTTCAAAACCGTTTCAAAATAATTATTTCTAAATAATTTATTCACCTCATTCATGGATATTGGTACATACAGATAGCGAATTAGAGATTTTATAAGTAAAGAATTTATGGTTCAAAGGTACTTTATTCGTTGCTCGAAAAGAAAAAACATTTTTGACAGAATAGCTCAGTTGGTAAAGCATTTACCTTAAATTCGACATTCAAGAATCTATTGGTTACATTTGTTTACTTTTTTACAACATTAATTAAATCATAAACATTAGATACAACAAATTAATATATAAAAAAGATTTTATTAATGAGGCAAGCCTATTGTGCTATAGCTTTGAAGATTGGAGAGTCCCGACCAGGTTTCTATATATACCTTGTATTGGAAATTTTATGCTAGATAGATAAATATAATTTCAATCAATGACGAGACCTATATATATATATCATGAAGGCTTGGTAATCATTTCATATTTATCTTTTGGATACTATTTGCAATGCCATTTTTAAAAAAAATTCTTTTAAACTCCCCTCCCATTTTAACTAATGCCTATGATAATGTAAAATTACATTATTTAATAGCTTCAAAAGATTAATGTCATTGCAGATTTTAATCTTATCTCAGATTGTTATCAATAAATACATGAACCAACAATTAAACAATATCCATAACAATCAACAATCTCAATCTGTTGTCAAGGCAACTTTCTTTTTACAATAAAGGTGGATATCCACCTTTATCTATAATTCAGGATGTTTATATAGACATTAAAGATTGTGACTAAAGAGAGTGAAATTATTAATTAAAGAAGTTTAAATAAATTTCATTAAATGGGAAATTATAACATGTTCTGAAAGCAGACTAATAAATAGTCAATTATAACTTTCAAACTGTACTGAAACTATGTATTACTTAGATAATAAAGTTAATAATGCCAAAGACTAGATAGGTATTCAGTGTGAATACATGAAAACTGTCTGTGTCTAAGCAATAATAATCACCCATGACAATCTGTAATCAAGATAACATTTTTACTTTAAAAATGGATATCCATTTTTATGTTCTCATATATTTATAAAGACATTAAAGATTGCAACTTGATTAAAGAACGTAATATTATTAATTCAAAGAAGTTTAAATAAATCTCATTAAACAGATAAATATACCCTGTTCTTAAAGCAGACTAACAAAGAATTAATTCCATTGAAACCGTATTACTTGGATAATAAAGTAGGTTATTTTTGTAAAAATATTATACAAGTTTGTGCACTCCAGAAAAACTATAATTTATTAGAGAGATTTTTTTAAGATTGCGAACCGATAACTGATAAAAATTTAATTAAAGAATTAACGTAATGACAATCGATAAAATTCCAAGAAATATTAGCTGATTGCAAATATTTCTTGATAAAAGACTAAATTGTCTTATCTGGTAAGAAATTCCAAAGGCACAATTTAATTAGCTATGGACCTAAATACTTTATCTCATATGGAGAAGGTAATTAATTGTAGGAGTAATCAGAAAGCTATAAAAAGAGTATGTATCAAGTACATTGACAAATTCAAAAGCATCTCAATCGTCCAGATAACAGCTAAATGAGTTAGAGTTTCCAGTGTTTTTTCAAGTGGAGTTACAGGTGGACTGTTGCAGAGACAAGCTGTAAGGAGCTTATAGGCAGTCACAGTGCTATACTACAATGTGTTCGTGTGCAGCTAAACTGGACTGGAGCAAAGTGTGCATAAACCATGCCCATTGGAAACCATTTTTGTAGCAGACAGCCTAAAAGTAAATTATGGGAATTGAACATTAGTGAACTGTTGAGATATTGTTGTTGCAGACTATTCACCATTCTGATTATTAGTTTATGTGTATTTGTTCACTGATCACCCAGTCTTAGTTGGTGACACAGCATAAAGCTAATAATGTTCATGGCTAAATAGATATATAAATGTAAATAGATGAAAGCAGTTAGCACAAACAACACTAATATCAATAAAAAATCAACAATTTCAATCTGTTGTCAAGGCAATATTTTTACAATAAAGGTGGATACCCATCTTTATCTATGGTCCAATATGTATGTATGTATGTTGGGTAAACATTTCAATTAATTAACTTAATAACTTATTATAATGGTCAAATATCCAATACAATTTTATTTGTCTATAATGTTACAAATACATAAATAAAGAATCGCTCAAAATAAGATTGAAATAAACAACTATCAGTAACTATATTATAATATTTATCAAACTGGCTTTCATTACCACTGAGAGGGTCTCAATGGATATGAAAGCCAGTTTGATAAATATTATAATATAGTTATTAATAATTATTAAACCATCAAGCATCACATGACCACCATTCTTTATGCATACACAAGCTGTTTTTCACAGAAGCAAAACTCTCCATACAGTAGCATCACTCAGTGCAAATCAGAGTAATCAGTGGATGTAGAAAGATTTATCCATAAGATCTCTGTCTAGTGCCTATTACCCAATATCACCAGAATCTTGTGTAAGCATAACGAATGGTGATCATGTGATGCTTGATGGATTAATACCATCCTGCCCAATAGGATTATGGTGATTGTGGTTATTAAAGAATCAAAGACACCAAAAAGTATGGATGCTGAACTGAGTTCAGATCTATACAACTATACAAGCTAATGAGCTTAGCTTGAAAATATTACTGTGTTTTCATTTTGGACTCAAAGCTTTATAGTTAGCTAAAAAAGTAAAAGGTGGCTGTTGGAGGGTCACATTAGATACTAAGATCTAGGTGTAGTGCTTTCAGACCCAAAGCTCCTAATTGCCAAAATTACAAGCTAAAAACTAGTTTGGTTATATTGTATGAGTAGGCACTGGATAGGGATTTTATGCACAAATCTTCTTGCATCCATTGATTACTCTGGCTTCCACTGAGTGGCACTATTGTATGGAGAGTTTTACCTCTTTGTTATTAATAGTTGTTTATTTCAATCTTATTTTGATTGATTATTTATTTCAGTTAACATTCTGAGTTGTAACGTGATGAGTAAAATACCATTGTTTTAGCATAAAGATGATTTATTTATTCTTTTTATTAACAGACTCAGTATTTGAGAGTTGAATATAATTTGATGTATGCTGATACTGTTATACATATATCGGTATAAAAGTAACACTGATATATATGATTTTATAGATACATTAAATAGGTAAAATGTCAACTCTAATTTTATTTGTGCATATTTGCATTTCTTAACTTTATTAAATTTTTATTGTTTGAAATTCAAAAATTTCTTTGTTTTTTGGCATTATGCAGTTTAACTGTTCATGTGTGTTCATAATATATATTTGATGATAATGAAATAAAAGGTTGTTACTTATAGTCTAAGAGTTAAGGGCAATACAGTGCAACGTCATATTATACAGTAATGATTTATCAACTGAGTTCAAACCCAGGGGTATAGATTGATGTAAATTGAATATCTAAAAGAAAAGAGGCTAGAATCTGCAGGAATACCAATTCATTGACCTAAATTGATGGTGTTCTTCTCATGGACCAGTTATGAATATTTGAAATTGAAGCTCTCCCACTCCCCCACCCCCATATGGTTAATTATACACTTGTAGCACCAAAATGTGTCATATTTGACAATCACAATATGCATAATATATTACAAATGATCTAAAGTATCTATATCATTCAGCATAGAATAAATTAAAATAGGCAAATCTCACCATACGTATTGCCACATACAGCAAGCTAGAGTAATCAATGGATGCCAGAAGGCTTGTGCATAAAATCCCCATCTAGTGCCTACTCATCCAATATCCCCAGACTAGTTTCTGGCTTGTGGCCTTCATCAGTGAGGAGCCTTGGATCTGAGAGCAGTGCTCCTAAACTAGTCTGGGGATATTGGATGAGTAGGCACTAGATGGGGATTTTATGCACAAGCCTTCTGGCATCCATTGATTACTCTAGCTTGCTGTGTGTGGCAATACATATGAGTTTTGCCTGTTTTAACAACAGTTATACACAAGCATAAGTGGTGATGGTCATGTGATGTTTATTGGCACAGAATAAATTGTATTAAAAGGCTAAGAAATATTAGCAAACTATCACCGTAAGCATCATCATGCTTGTAATTATATGATGAACTATCTCCACATTCTTGTTTTAATTGCTAAATGCTTTTAGAAAAATCCAAATTTAATTGCAAGTAAATCAAATCATATATCACATGGCTTAATTTAATAAGCTTGTGTTATAAATATTATATAATGAGTGTGTCAATAGCTTTTAACAAGCTTTTCAGATAAAGTTTTGAACTTGACCTGGTATTTTAAATTTAATGCTCAAATATTCTAGTGCCTCACTGATGAAAGCCAGAGCTAGAAACCTGTCTGAGGATAGGAAGATTCTGAAAAGCTTGTTATAAACTATTGGTATGCTCCTTATATAAAATAATAATCCAAACTTAATTTGAATTTTTTAAAAGAAATTCAGCTGATAGGAATAAACATATCAATAAATAGAGAAGATAGTCCAACATATAATAACAAGCAAAATGCCATCTTTGTAAACATTCAGACAAATTAGGCAACATAGTATCATTATTTGGCCAGTTTATGTTTGGTCAAAGACATTAATATACGTACATTAAAAGACAATTGTTAAGAAAAAAATGTAAATGCAATTTATCCACTCTACTTTGAACACCTTTTAGCAAAAAACCTTTTATTGTATATATATATGCATAGACAATCTTATGTTTCAACTGTCCTGCAGTCTTCTTCAGAGCTATGATATAATATGTGCAATAAAAGGTTTTTTGCTAAAAAGTGTTGAAAGAAGAGGGGTCAAATTGTATTTATATAAGATATTACAGCAAAATAAAGTATGTGGCGAATTTGGTAAAAGAATGTAAAGTTTTTGATATATTTATAAAATAGCCATTTCTATTATTTTTAGTGCCTATTTTTTCACAATTGTACTCGTGTCTTTTTAGATACTTGGACACATATACATTTCAGTGTGAGTTGGTGTTTATATGCATATATTTAAGGTGTGAAGTTAAGATTGGTTTTCTTGGATCAATATTGTTCTGCATAATTTGGTGCATTGGTATAGTGATAGGCTCTGATCTACAGGTCCATGGATTCCATTCCACCTCTATCCCTTCCAGTATTTGGATTTTTTTAACTTTCATAAGCAATAAGCCATTAATATTATACTTTCAATGTCAATATATGGATACATACATCCATGAGCTGGTAATCTATGTTTTTTCTCTTCACGTAAATATACACATGTAGAAATGAATTTTAATAATATCAGCGGAATACATTAGTTAATCCTGTTGCTGTGCCACTTAATATGGACAGAGCCAGACCATAATCTAAGCAGCTGTGAACATAAAAATTACTTTAAATTAAGCACACATGAAAGTTTAAAATAACAAGTTTATTTACGCAGAATAATGTATAAATTAATGATAGATTAGTAATAGAAGTGAGACATGCAATTAAATTTATGAAGAAAAGAAAAACTCCAGATAATGATGGAATTATAATTGATATATTAAAAGAAACAAGTGAAGAAATAGAATTTTTTTTGGCAAAGTTATATACCAAATGTTCAATTGATAAAGATGTACCAGATAATTGGAAGAATGCAGTATTAATATTAATAGCAGTTTTGTACAACATTTTTACCAAGATAATTAATTACAACTCGTCTAGAGAGAGAAATAAAAGAGCTCTGCTAATTGTTTTAACAAGTTTTATTGAGAAATTCCAGCCTAACAAAGCATTTAAAAAATCTCTATCTAGAAGCCACTCCCCAATCTCAGACCATTGGTTTCATGCTTTGGCACTCCTCAGTGAGGCACTAGGATAGTTTCAGACCCTAGATCTAAAAACATCAGGCCAAAGCCAGCATTTATCTAAAAGTTAACTATTAAGTAGAAAATCTGAAATTTTTAGAACGAGGAGTGTCAAAGCATGAAACCATTGGTCTGACGTTGAGGCATGGTTTCTAGATAGAGATTTTTAAATGTTTTGTTTGTCTGATATTTATCAATAAATCTTGTTAGAGCAATTAGCAGAGCTCTTCATCTTTTATTTACAAGCTTAAAAATTGAGTCATGTGATATATGACTTTAATTTTTAATGACTATTTATAGTCTTTGCCTTAAGCAATGTTATATTGCTAATGCTATTAATATATGTTTTGAATGAAGATCTATCAGCCCCATATAGCTATTTAAGTTAGATAGCTGGGTTTGAAGACATATAGGTATCTAAAAATTTCAGATTTTCTACTTAATAGTTAACTTTTAGATAAATTCTGGCTTTGGCTTGTATTTTTAGATATAGTGTCTGAAACTACCCTAGTGCCTCACTGAAGAGTGCCAAAGCATGAAGCAATTGGTCTGAGATTGGGGAGTGGTTTCTAGATAGAAATTTTTAAATGCTTTGTTTGGCTGGCATTTATCAATAAATCATGTTAGAGCAATTAGCAGAACTCTTTATTTTTTATTTGAAGCTTAAAAATTGAGTCATGTGATATATGACTTTTTTATTGACAGTCTACAGAGAACATTGGATTTCCACCAACCAAGAGAACAAGCTGGATTTAAAAGTGGTTTTAGTACAGTAGATCATATCCAGGTATTGAGAGAAGTCATAGAAAGGACAAATGAATATGAGTTGTCATTATGCTTTGGATTTGTAGATTATGAAAAGGCATTTGATTCTATAAACATTTCTTCAGCAATTAAAGCATTGGATCATCAAGGTATAGATCCAGGATATTGTCATATTTTAAAGAATATTTATAAAAATGTAACAACAATTAGATTACATAATGATACTAGGAAACATTGAAAAGAGTGTAAGACAGGGTGACTCCATATCTCCAAAACTTTTTACAGCAGTGTTGCATGAAGTATTTTGTGGATTAAAATGGGAATCTAAAGGAGTGAAAGTAAATGGAGATTATTTACATCATTTAGATTTTGCAGATGATGTAGTTGTTTTTGAAAATATGCTTTAGAGCTGCAGGAAATGTTGCAGGAGTTATCAGATGAAAATAGGACTAAAGATAAATGTTAAAAAGACTAAAGTAATGTTCAATGGATTTTATCAAAATATGAAAATAAAGATTGACTATAATGAGTTAGAAGAAGTTAACAAGTACAGATATCTTGGTCAGATTATCTGTACAGATTGAAACATAATGCATGAAATTAATCATAGAATTAAAGTTGGTTGGAATGTTTTTGGTAGTAATAACTTAATATTAAAAAGAAATATGCCTATGTGTTTGAAAAGGTTCTTTATAAATGTGCTTTATCAGTTCTTACTTATGGATCTGAGACTTGGAGACTTAATAGAAAAGCAATATAGAGACTTCAGACCACTCATAAGAGTATGGAAAAATGCATGTTAGGAGTAACAAGAAGAGATCAAAAATTCAATATATGTGTAAGAGAACAAACAGGTGTTACAGACATCATTGAAAGAATTAAAGACTGAAGTGGAGTTGGGCTGGACATATTGTTAGAAGAGGTGATAATAGATGGACAATTAAAATCTTAAACTGAATTCCAAGAGATTGTAAAAGACCAAGAAGGACACCACATGTGAGATGGATATATGAAATAAGAAAGTGTGGTGGAGTGATGTGTAGAAAAGAGACTAGAGATTGGAGAAGATGAATTAAATTTGGACAAACCTTAATCCTGCAGTAAATTGATAATCGTTGTCAGTGATGATGACCAACTGGCAACTGACTGGTTGAACGCCACAATAAGTAATATTCATCACTAAACAGTTCATATATTTCCACCCTTTATTAAAAGTCCGTCTTTTAAAATCTCTTCACTTTATTCAAAGTTAATCATTTTAATAACTTTCTACATTACTTTTCACTTCATTATTCACTCACATTTCTGAATCAGTTCAATTACATTTGACAGCATCGCTTTTCTTCTGCATTATCTGGTCTGGACCTACACCTTCAGCACTACACCCATTAAACTGCTTTCATTCTATTCTACTAGTTTCTCCTGTCTGAATTTTTTCATTTCTCATTAGATGCTCGGCAGGCATTTTAATAACTCTGCTAATTTGCATATTGTTAAACAATGTTTTATGCAGATTATAATATGTTGGTTTCTTCCAGTTTGCTTAATTCTACTTTTCTGCTTATTATTTCTAAAAATGACACTGCCCGTATTGACTAGCTTGGCACGCACACACACACGTATATATATCTTTATTAAATAAACACAAACTAGTTAGCAAATAGCAGATACTTTCCGAAAAAGACATCTTTTCTGTCAAGCGTTGGTAGCCTAGTGGTTAGCATAGCTGCCTTCCAAGCAACTGGCCCGGATTCGCTTCCCGGTCAACGCATTTGATATATGAAAAAAAAAAAAGGCATCCTTTTCACAGTAAATTGAAATGGTATATGTGTGAGTGCATGCTGTGGTATTCCATTTTCATTCTTTATTATTGTTATTACTTAACATTAAAACAAATTATTATTATAGATAATACAAAAACAAACTATTAATGAAACATTGTACTATTTCTTCTTTGTTTGTTTTTTAAAAAACTGTGAATACATTCATTTAATTAAACCAAATTAATTCAATATTTTATTTTGAGTAAATAAAGTGAAAATAAAATATAAAAAAATAGTATAGTGTATTGTTTCATAGCTTGCAAATCAGGAAGTACGGATCTTACCCTTATTTCTGAGAGATAATTATTTCAATTAGAGATATTAATTTTTAATTATTTTTTATTAAAAAATATTTCAAATCAAAAATATGCTAAACCAATTCTCTCCATATATAAAATAAAGTATGGATATTTTGTGTGCATACAACTTGGATACTAGTGGATTTATGTTGATGTTTTTACCCCCATACGTGGGCGGTTTTAGACTTTAATATTTTATTTTGCCAGAAGTTTGGGCCTAAAGTCAAAATATTAATATTTCTCCTATGAAATGGGAAAAAACTAACATTTCTTATACATTAGCCGTATTTTAATTCTATATATGTTGGTTAACTTTCCTATATAATTGCTATTGATACAAATGCTAGGAACGCTAAGAAAAGCATAAACTATAAGTTTTATTACCTTAAGCTGAGCAGCTTTTGATATCTTAATCCTACCAGTCTGATATCTGGATTAAGATATTGAAAACTGCTCAATATAATAAAACTTTTAGTTTAAGCTTTTCTTACCTAGCATTTCTAGCACTTATATCGATAAGTTGTATTTATTTATTTAAAAAAAAAAAGTAAAAATATAATTTTAAATTGTACATCAGCTATATATTTACTACAACAAAAGATAAAAATAAACAATTTTAAATTATTTGAGAATGAATGCTAAAAATTGCTATAAAGTTTAGAATAGTCAAACTTGAGATAGACTATATCAAAGTAATGAGATAATTTAAATCGTATTGATTGAAGTAGATATTCTGCATAATAAATTTGAGTTTTGCATGTTTAAGTTAACATTTTTTTTTTCATGGGTCAAAGCATCCGCCAGGAAGCGAATCCAGGACAATTGCTTATAAGGCAACTATGCTAACAACTCGGCCACCAATGCTTGACAAAAGTTAACATTTTCAAAGCAGAGAAAGTACTGGAAAACTTTTAAACGAAATGGCAAAATGTGTAATTTTTTTTTTTAAAGGTGATGTTTAGTGGTTTAACTAATGACTCCAGAAACAGAAACCGGTCTGTGATTGAGAATATTCTCAAAGCTTGTTAAGAGCTTATTTTGCCTGCTCTATATATAACATTTGTAAATACAAGCTTATTAAATTAAGTCATGTGACATGTGACTTGATTTTTTTATCATTTTTATTTCTATTAAGGCTTTGGTGATTTTGTATTGCTAAAGCTATTAATATATGGTGTCACTGAAATTAATTCAGTCCCAAATAGATATTTGAGTTACTTATAATACTTCACTCATATACACTTTAATGCAAGTAATTTTCTTAACCTTCTTTATTTTCTTACAGTTTCGACTGTCCAGCAGTCTTCGTCAGAGCTTAATCCTCCTTACAGTTAATTAAGGTTAAACTGTAAGGAGGATTAAGCTCTGACGAAGACTGCTGGACAGTCGAAACTGTAAGAAAATAAAGGTTAAGAAAATTACTTGCATTAAAGTGTATATGAGTGAAGTATTATAAGTAATATATATGATTATATGAAGATATGCAAAGAAAGTGAAGGAGAAGAATAACATAGTATACTTCTGATATTTGAATTAGATAGCTTGATTGGAAGACATATGGATGTCTGACAATTTCAGATTTTCTACTCAATAGTTATACATTAGATAAAGTGCTGGGCTTGCTTGGTATCTTTAATCTAATGCTTGAATATCCTGGCACCTCACTGATGATGCCAGAAGCAGAAATTGATTTGGGCTTGAGGATATTCTCAAAGCTTATTAAGAGCTTATTTTGTGAGCTCTATATATAACAGTGGTTTAACAAAAACAATACAAAATAATGTCAATGAAATTGTAAAATTGTAAGCATACATTTATAATAATACAATACAAACTATAAAAAGTTGTATATTATGACAAAAAGATAATACATTGACGAAAAACATAAACTTGTGGACAAATTAATGTAATTTACTAAAAATTAAAACAAACTAATGAAAAGTTATTTTTAAAACAATAGGCAAACCTTATTACTGGTGATAAATGGTATAGTTCATTAATAAATTAATAACAAATTATGGATTCAATATTTTAACTTATTTTTTACTAATTACACAACATAATAATTTTTTAGCAATTTTTTTTGTAAATTACACAAGATTTTACAGCTTGTATTATTATTATATAATTCTATAAACACTTCTTTCTTCTTTCTCTTCCTTAATTTTGTTTCTTGATATACAACAATATATCTTTTTAAATAATTCCATCTTCTTACCCCTTTTAAGCAAAAATATTTATTATTATAATTACAGTTTTGACTGTTCCTTGCAGTCATCTTCAGACCTTATTCTATTTCCCTACTTTCCCCTTTCCACCACTGGAGAAGGCTGTGAAGAACAGTCGAAACTATAATTATAATAATAAATATTTTTGCTTAAAAGGTGTAAGAAGATTGTAATTATTTTAAAAAGATAACTTGTAGTATATTATTACAAAACTACAAAGTTAATTTTACATTTATGCTCAACATTACAAAATCTTTTTCATGATGAGGGACATGCAGTATACTATTTTAAAATTTTGCAAAAATTCAATGTACGTTCATTCAAGTATTGCTTGTGTTTGTTTCGCATATTGTCAATTTTAAAATTGTTTTTTGCAAAATTACTATAATTAGTTAATCACCGATACAAAACTCTCCATACAGTATTGTGTTTTTGCCACGTATTCAAAATGCAAGCACTCTGAATACCAACAAATAAAACAATAAATGATAATGAGGAAAAATTGTTGCTGCACACACAACACAATGTGTATACTTCAACTTTTGGCTCACTTTCCATGAAACACTTGACAACTGGCTGCTTTCTAGATGGTTTCCTCTGGCCTTGGTTTCCTGGCCCTGTTTAACTGCTTGCTCATGAACACATTTTCACTCCAGAGCACTTCACACTCACATAAGCTTTTTCCAGCTACATGCACTTCCATTTCTCTGCCATTGTCCACTTGTTAACTCCCTGAAAGTAAAACTCTTCACATCAGGCTGCTATCTAGATGGTTTCCTCCAGCTTCAGTTTCCCAAACTCTTTAGCCCTTGTCAGCTGCTGCTTAAGAAAACATTTTTGCTCTAAAGCACTGCACTCTCACTTAAGCTACTATCACTTAAATCTCTCTGCAACCGTACTCTTAAATCTCTCTGGAAAATGAACGATGCACTTTGTGTTATTCAAACTATTTATATATGTAGGTTTGTCTCCGGCAATCCAAGATTCATTCTTGATGTTATCAATCTTGTATTTCTTATTTGTGTTTTTAATTAGTATTGTATCAAGAAATATTTGTAATTAGCAAATATTTCTTAGCATTTATTGAATGCAATGTTCTTATTGCAAATACATAAATTTAAACGCAATCCTTATCAGTTAGCGACCTAAAGTATATTTCTTTAATATATTTTCTTTATTTTTTTGGAGTACAAAGCTTATACTTGAATTTCCATGTACATTTTTATAGAAAACATGATAGTTTGCATTTTGGAAACAAAGCTTTATAGTTAGCTAATAAGCAAAATGTAGCTGCTGGAGGGTTGCATTAGATCCTAAGATCTAAGTGCATTGCTCTCATATCCAAAGCTCCTCACTGATGAAGGCCACAAGCCAGAAACTAGTCTGGGGATATTGGATGAGTAGGCACTGGATAGGGATTTTATGCACAAATCTTCCTGCATCCATTGGTTACTCTGGCTTACACTGAGTGGTGCTACTGTATGGAGAGTTTTGCTGCTGTGAAAAACAGCTTGTGCAAGCATAAAGAATAGTGATCATGTGATGTTTGATGGTTTAATAATTAGTTTAACTTGTTTGGCTGAATTGCTTTTTTTTTAAAAACTGAAAATTGTAATAAAGAGTGGAAATTATTTGTTTGAATTTTTCTATCTTCAGTATGGTTTTGGTGAATGCACCTAGATTACCATTTAAATTTAATTAATTTATTTTCATCTCATTTTTTGTAATAAATGAATAAAGATAAGTTATAATTAAATTTTAATTTTTATTTTATTTTTAGAAGTCAATAAGTACAGATCTTACAAGCCAAGATATCCATTATTCTGTAGGCTCTATTATCTTAAAAAAACAATACCATCATCATCATCAATAGTACCATGGACATGTCCAGAGATTAATCACATTATCAATTCATCTATTTTTTTCACTTCATTTTCTTCATGGGTCATTTTCAATTCCATGTAACTCTTCCCATCTATATCATCCAATAATGTCAATATTTTACATCTTTTCTTCTTGTTTCTATTCACCATTCCCCCCAAAACATCTTTCATTAAACTATACTTTCTTCTTAATATATGTCCAATCAGTTTTCTTTCTATTTCTTATTTCCTCAATCATTTATTTTTCATTTGTTCTGTTCAAAACTTCATTTGTTATTTCATTCATCCAACTGATTTTTTTTATTCTTTTCTATGACCACATCTCAAAGGCTTCTTACCTGTTTCTAATTTTATTACTTATTGACCACATTTTACAACCATACAATAGTACATTCCACTCTTTAATTCTCTCTTCAAAAGTCCACAAAATAATTTATTTCTCTTAGTAAATATCTCCTTTGCCGATGCTATTTTTTTTTTTAACATCATCTTCACTTCTTCCATCCTCAACCAACTACTCAAATATCTAAGTTCATTTATCTGGCGAACTATGCTATCATGGATTTCAATTTGTAGTCTTTTTGCATTTCTCTCTTTGGATGTATATTTTGGCTGCAAAATGCTATTATTGGTAAGGCTTACCAAACTTTACATAAGTATTGTGTTAGATAGGAAAAATAAAGCATTAAAATTGATGCCAAGTTTTACATTAAAATATTGTTATTATAATCCATATCATCTATATTTTCTCATACTCATTCAGGTAAGATGAAATAAAAAAAAAAGATTAAAATGCTCTCAGTGATGTGAAATTTTATTTCAAAGATATTGGGAAACCTATGAAATGATAAACAATTCCTTCCAAATTTCACAATCTCCCACAAATCTAAATACGTTAATAAATCTTTAATTAGGAGGTTCGGACACTGGTATCTAGAACCAAAGTACTTGGATTTCCTCATTAAAAGTAATTCTTCAGCTCTTCCCACTAATTATTTTCTATCACAAAGAAGATTCATCACAAAAGTTGATTCATATGTCAGCTCTGTCACAAGGAAGATGAGACTACAGATCATGTCTTGTTACACTGTCCTGTTCTCGAAATATATAGGAACATCATAGAGTTAGAAACACAGCTTAAAATATCAGCCATAGTATCACTGTCAGAAGGATTGGAAAAAGGCATATTCCTATTACTAAGAATTTTAACATTTTTAACCTTCACCATTTGGTGGACTAGATGCAAAATGTGTTTCAGTGGAATGTCTGGTTGCACAAGATTAGTGTTTTATAATAAAATTTAAAAAAAATTAAGATCAGAGACCAGATAATTGCTCCACAATACCTGGTGCAGGTAACATGGGCTCTGTTCAATACTGGGTGAGAGAGGGGCACAACGATTGGGCCGGTTCTTGTTAATAACGCAAACAAAACATTACCCAACTCAATTAAATAGTTATACATTGATAAAAGTGACTGACGTCATCTCTTTGGGATGCTCATGAGCGACAGAGGTTTTTTAAAATTAAAAATAACTGCTTGCATGTTAAATCGGTTTTTTTTCTCAAAAATTAAAACATTTTTTTAAAGTAATTACAAAATATGACATTTAAGTCATGGTTATACAGATTAATATACAATGTGTATGTATATGACATCTTTGTTTTGATTATGTTCAACATAATATAAAATATGTAACCATTTGTTTGTTTACTCACTAATAATAAAATATATAGTTACAATAAATAAATAAAAAATCTAAGAATAATAAAAAAATATCAAATTTGATATTTTTTAAAATAAAATTCAAGTTATTTTGTTTAGGCTGTTATATCAGTAAATCAAAGATAATTTTTCCAATAGTGAGTAATTAAATAAAGTGGTAAGCTCAACTTGTTATTTCAAATGCTCAGATATCACATGATTTCCTGAATAATTAATCAATTAATTTTGTTTTAAACAGAATGATGTGATGTCATGTACTATAGCTTCTCCTTAAACGGAGTCAAGAATCTCAACAATTATGCCTAGATAAACCTGTTAGCCATGATGTGATGTGATGCACTGTGGCTTCTCTTTAAATGAAGTCAAGAATATCTCAGCAATTATGCCCAGATAAACCTGTTAGCCACTTTAATTTCCATTCCCCACTCTAAGTTTTTCCATATTCTGCTCCATCCCATTTCCATAACATAATCTTTGTCAACTCTATGGCCTTTATATCTGAATCCCCCTTATCTTTTCGCAAACCCAGCATAAAAACCAATAACTCACTTTCTGTATAATCACTTTTTTCATATTTATTCTCCCATAACTTCACTATTTGTACCCTTTCTGCTTTCAAGCATTTACATTCAATCAACAGATGCCTAATATTTTCTATACCTTCCTTACACAATTTGCACACTAAATCACCCATAGTTTTCCATTTACATGTATATTCTCTTGTTGCTAAAGATCTCATTCGAGCCTTAAACAATAAACTACTTTCCTTACTATTATCTTAAATTAACTCATATCCAATGTTCCGTTTACTTCTATATATATTTAAACTCTTCTTACCCTCCATACTAGTTCTCCATCTCTCCAACTCCCTATTTTTTATTAATGCATCTATTCTTTTATCCCATTCCCTACCACTGTAGCACTCAACAATCCTCCTAGCTCAATCATCCCACCTTTTATAAAAGTATACTGATATAAATTCTTTATCCAAATCTTTTGCATACTGCATTACCTTTCTCACCCATCTTGTTACCTGCCCTTTACTCATAACCCAATTAAACACTATTTTGATTATTCTTTTACTATCCATAAACTGCAACCTACCAAACATTTTCATTTTACTTTTTGCATCTCTCATATAAAAACTTGACCATCCCATTTCTCTTTGAATTGCCTCCTTTGCTGTCTACATCTCTGCATCTAATGCATGTCTTCCTACTTCCCTTTGTACTTTCTCTAAATAATCTAAAACACTTTTACTAACACATAATGCATCATTACCATATGTTAATCCTGCTACTGCAACTCCCATACAATTCTAGCTACATCATATTATATGAAAATACTGTTAGTTTCTTTACCAAACCCTTTCTTTTCTTTGCTTCATTTACCAATTTTTTCTTCCCTTCATCCAAGCAATTTTCCTGATTACATAAGATGATTCCCAAATACCTATATCTATCCACCACACTTAACTTTATATCCCCCAATAAAAATTCTACATCTTCTCTTTCCCCAGTATTAACCATCATTATATTTGATTTTTCTTCACTAAATTTAATCCCCATCTCTTTACCCACCCTTGCACATGTCCTCAGCATAATTTCCATAGCCACTTTATTTTCATACAGCAGTGCCACCTAGTGAAAGACATAATAATCAGTAGATACTAGGTTTGTGCATAAAATTCCTATCTAGTGATTATTCATTCAATATCCCAGACTAATTTTTAGCTTGTGGTTTCTATCAATAAGAAACCTTGGATCTGAGAGTGATTCACCCTAGATCTTGCACAAACCTTCTAGCATTTATTGTTTACTATGGCTTTTACTAGATGGCACTACTGTATGGAGAGTTTGCTACTGCGTTAACAGCTTGTGTAAACATAGGAAATGGTGATTATGTAATGTTTTAGTAATTTTTTTTAGTAATAATTGTTGTAACTTAATCACAGAGCTTCTTTTATTTGTATATAAATCTATTTTAGTATCAGTGCATTGCATGTAGGTCATAAATATTTGTAAGAGAACTCTAATTGTTAAAAAGTTTTCCAATTTATTGTGCTTGGAAATTCATAAAAAATTTCAGCACCAGAAGTGATCTAAGTGGAGCAATGATCTCTTACATTTTGGTCTGCCTCTTACTACTGCAGCATTAATAAATAAAAATGTATTTAATCCTGAGGTACAACTTCATACCTATATATTTGATTGCAAAATAGTTGGAATTGGAAGAAATGTTTTTACAAATATTACGTAAAGGTAATATTTCTATAGTGTAATTCTCACTACACCACTCTCATGAAAGGTATGATCTGGTTTCTATCTACTTTTAACATCTTAGGGAAGGGTTTAATCATTTTATCCACTTTTAACACCTTTTGGAGAGGTGTAATCATAAACATATGACCAAAGACATGAAAAAGATGCATGATCCTCAAAATATATGTTTCATGCTTCCAGCACTCATCAGTTAGCCCAGTTCACAATCTCTTACACATATCTTTATCATTGATGAATACATATAGATAGCCAATTACTACAATTTAATTGTTAAGTGTCAAACTTACTGTCTTCACAACTTTGACACAAACCAATTAATGGAAGTAAATTATTAATTTTTATTAGTCATTTATTAATCTAGAGATTATCCACTGAATGAATAATATTTCTGTAGTGCAATTTTTACTAACACCATTGTTATGCAAGATAGGGACTGGTTTCTATCTGATTTTAACACCTTGTGGATAGGTGTAATCATAAAGATATGACCAAAGATATGAAAAATATGTATGATACCAAAGCTGCACATTACATTAAATGGATAATCTCTAATTTAGTGACAGGCTAATAAAAATTAATAATTTAAAAGTGTTTTTATTTTATCTAGACAGACAAAAAGCAATAGATGTAGGAAAGATATTATTTTGTCACATATATTGTATTTTGTTCTGTATGCTTGCTCATTACTAACCCCTTTTTATGTTACCTTTTCAATGTGATTTTTGTCCAACCAAAATTTGTCTCACCCCCCTCCTTTTAAGTCAAGAGTGGCAACTTCACTAATGTAGAATTGTGATTTTCTCTTCTGTGCATATTACTATATGTATTCATAATCATTTAATTTTACTAGCTCAGTATCAGATTGTAATTCTATTTAGAAAGTAATAAATTCTTCTCTAGTGCTGTACACAATATTAACTCTGCTATGTTAGGTGTATCCTCGCATTTAAAATTGCAGATTTAATATTATGTATAGGATTAGAGAAGAAGGTTTATTATCTTCTAAATAGAATTATATGCATTCATGTAGAATTAAAAGAAAACAGAAGAAAATACATATCTAGATTGATTTTAAAAAAATGGCATTAGGTCAATGTAAAACACATATTGTTTTATTTATAAAACATCAAAACATCACATGATCACCATTTCATATACTTACACATGTTAATAGGAGTACTAAACTCTCCACATAGTAGTGCCACCAAGTGAAAACCTTCATAATCAATGGATGCTGGAATGTTTGTGCATAAAATCTGTATCTAGTTCCTACTCATCCAACATTCCCAAACTAGTTTCTAGCTTGTGGCACTGCTCTCAGTACAAGTCTGGGAATGTTGGATGAGTAGGAAGTAGATAGGGATTTTATGCACAAACCTTCCTGCATCCATTAATTACAAAGGTTTGCACATGGTAGCACTACTGCATGGAGTTTAATATTCAGGGAGAAATAGGGATGGTCAAGTTTTTATATGAGAGATGCAAAAAGCAAAATAAAAATGTTCAGTAGATTGCAGCTTATGGATAATAAAAAAATAGCTAAAATAGTATTTAATTGGGTTAACAAGATGGGTGAGAAAAGTAATGTGATATGCAGAAGATTTGGCTAAAGACTTTATGTCAGTATACTTATACAAAAAGAGGTTTGATTGTGTTAGGAGGCTTGTTGAGTGTTATAGTGTTAAGGAATGGGATAGAAGAATAGATGCATTAATAAAGAATAAGAAGTTGGAGAGAGGGAGAACTAGTATGGAGAGTAAAAAGAGTTTAAATATTTTAGAAGTAAACAGAATATTGGGTGTGAGTTAATTTACGATAATAGCAAGGAAAGTAGTTTATTGTTTAAGGCTCTAACGGGATCTTTAGCAATAAGAGAATATACACATAAATGGAAAAATGTGTGTGATTTAGTCTGCAAGTTGTGTAAGGAAGGCATAGAAAATATTAGGCTTCTGTTAATTGAGTGTAAACGCCTGAAAGCAGAAAGGGTACAAATAATGAAGTTGTGGAAGAATAAATATAAACAAAGTGATTATATAGAAAGTGGCTTATTGATTTTTATGCTGTGTTTGGGAAAAAACAAGGGGAATTTAGATATAAAGGTCATGGAGTTGGCAAAGATTATGTTGTGAAAATAAGATGGAGCAGGATAGAAAAGAATATGGGAAAACTTAGGGTGGGGAATGGAAAGGGAAGTCAAAGAGTCTAACAGGTTTCTCTGGGCATAGTTGCTGAGAGATTCCTGACTCAGTATAAGGAGAAGTCACAGTGCATCACATCACATCACTCTTATGCTTTACTTGTATATATATATATATAATTGTAAGTCGAGAATTTATAGAGATAAAAGTCAGTCAAATATGCAAATTATTCTTTACAACTCCTCCACCGGACCCAGACAGTCTATTCATTTCTCTTTTAAACAAAATCAAGCATAAAGACATGACCCTTTCCTCCGTTTCTATTTGAAGAAACCTGGAATCTATTCTAAATTCCAAAGCACAATACATTTCCAGATAGCTGATAACAACAATCTATAAACCACAGGATAATTCCATACCCAGGATTAATATCTCCATAAATCATCCACTATCAAACCAGTAGTGACATTATAGACTCATGTTTAGTCAATGTACTGTAAGAAGTTAATGTATTAAAAAACCAATATTCTCCCTAAATAAAATTCTTTTAAAACTAAAAGTCAGTCAAATATATAAAAATGGATGTAGATAGATGGAATGAAGAATAATAAATAAAAAGAGATAATTTATAGAATAATAATTAAAGTGATTAAATATATTTAAATAAAAAAAACAATACGAGATTAATTTGATATTTATGTTAATATATTTCTCAATACTGCATTTATATTAATTAGGAGCAATTTTCTCTACAAAGCAGATGTTCTTCTGTTAATATTTAATTGGAATATTGAAAGCTTTATCAAGATAATACATTATATTCAAATAAAATTGTTGTAATATTGCCTTTCCTTTATAACATAATTTGCATATGAAATGCAAATGGAAAGCTAAATCAAGATTTATTTATTAATTAATCTTGCCATTATTGCTTAAAACATTATTTAAAATTCATACTAATTTATCTCTGAGAATCCTTTTAAAAACGTTGTTAGTCGAGAGGTCAGCGCAGCCGCCTTGCAAGCAAGCAGTTGGTTACAGACGGTTGTTGCGGGTTTGCCTCCCGGCTGATGCTATGACATATGGAAAAAAAAAGTTATTTAATTTAATAGATATAAAGCTTTAGGTTATTTGTCACTTTAAAACCATTAAAATGGGCATACTGAATGTTACGTCATTGTTATATGATTAAAAGTATTTAAAAGTCACCAAAGTATTGGTATTGTTTAAATCAATATCAAAACAGAAAGTATAAACGAGACAGCAATGCAATTTTCAATTTAGAAGATGAGAAATATATATACATTTTAAAAGAATATAAAACTTTATGCAGTTTAAATAAAGGAATTTAAACTTAGGAATTTTATTTAGTCTATATTCGTCTTTTTTCCCATCTTAAACAACCGATACGCATGATTGCACACGTGAAAACGAGGAATGATCCTTAATATCTGTATTTTGTGCAGAACAAGCCCATTGATAAGTGCTGGTTCTGCACGAAATGCATACGAAATGCATATATTAGGGATCACTTAACTTTTTCACGTACGTGTGTTCATGTATATCGGTTGTTTGAGATGCACTCATACTACATCGCAAACAACCGATATACATGACCACACATATGTGAAAAAGATGCATCTCAAACAACCGGATATACATGACCACATATGTGTGAAAAAGATAAATGATCCCTAATATATGCATTTTTTGAAGAACCAGCACTCATCAATCGGCTGCACTCATACTACATCTCAAACAACCGATATACATGACCACACATAAATGATCCATAATATATGCATTTCATACAGAACCAGCCCTCATAGTCTGATGAAGATGCTTAGCTCAATCTTCCAATCATCAAGCCATTTTTTTTAAGACTATAAAACTTTTAAAGAGATAATAAAACAATAAGTAAATTAAATCAAATAAATAGATTACAGATGATTTAAAAAGTAAAACAAGTAAGATATAAAGGCATGTTGGGAGTAACAAGAATAGATCGAAAATGCAATATATGGGTAAGAGAACAAACAGGTGTTACTGACCTCATTGACAAAATTAAAAGACTAAAGTGGAGTTGGGTTGGACATATTGCTAGAAGAGATTATAATAGTTGGACAATTGAAATCTTAAACTGCATTCCAAGAGATTGTAAAATACCCAGAAAGAGACCACATGTGAGATGGGTAGATGTAATAAGAAAGTGTGCAGGGGTGATGTGGAGAAGAGCCACTAAAGATCAGAGAAGATGGATTGAACTTGGAGAGACCATCCTGCAGTGGATTGATAATGGTTGATGATGATGTTTCACAAAATTTTTATTGTTATAGATACAATTGCCTCATACTTAATCAGTGTTTTGAAAACTGATGCATAGATATTTTTTTAACTATCGTTCATCTTCATTTAAAGCACAGGTTCCCAATCTTTTTGGTCTTCATACTTCCTTGGCTTTTAGTAAATTATGTGGTATCTCATATTCATTATAATAAAAAATGAACAATAATTTTCATAAAAGCTTTATTCGGCCTTTTTGGTCCCCATACCCCCTTTGGTTTTTAGTAAATTATCTGATACCCCCTATTCATTATAATAAATAAACAGTAATTAAGTTTTCATAAAAGGTTTATTTGGTAAATGAATCTTAACTGGACATTTTGAATCATCGGATCCTGCAGTGAGAAAAAGTTTATGCAATCTCACTGTGTCTGTATCTGAAACATTACTGATGGTACTCACAGACAATGCCAACATGGAATAGCCCAGAAATGTTGATAACATAATTATTTTGGAATATATTAATTGCACAATATACTTCACTGTACCCCCTGAACAAGATTTCTGCCCCACAGGGGTACAGGCACTCCAGGTTGGGAATCCCTGATTTACAGTATTTTTATATATGTCCATAGCAGAAAGTTTTTTTGTACAAAAGAAAAAAAACATTTTAACAATATGCTCTTTATTTATATTACATTTCTCAATAAGTCATTGAATATGCACATGTGATCTTTTACTACTCCTTATGGTGAGTGTGCTAACATCTATTGATATATATATATACACACACAACCTATTACAACCATTCTATTTTTATTGCAATTTGTACATTGATTTTCCATAACACTATAAACTGCAAAGAATCATGCTTGCCCCCCCTCCCCAAATGGATGCCCTAAACTATAATTTATATAAATTGGAATATATATATATAGATAGATATACTACCATTTTCCTATTCTGATTCTGTTTTGAATATGAGGACAAGATAAGCCCTCAAAAGCACTAAGCCATCATATTTTTACTCTGCTCAGCTTCAGTATATCCTAGCACCCTTAACATTTATTACAATACATGCATGAGAAGTGTATACATTATTTTCATTACATAAAAAAATATTGTAATACAAAATTGAGGTTGGGGGACCATATTCCAATTAATGAAATGACCTTATAAGAATTTTCAAAGAAGAAAACTCGAATAGTAATTTACAAATAAAAACATTTATATATGAAATTGCTTAATTTCTAAAGCAAATAGTAAATTTATTATCCATAATTTGACAATTAGAACTGTATGTATTATTCAGTATGTGGTTTTTTCATATTACATGTGCACATATGTATAATAATTTAATGCAAATATATTATGTATATATAGTTAAATATATACTGAATTAAACATTTCTATAGATTGTTGTATAATAAAGAATAGAAATGAGGAGATAATATCCATGCAAATAAAAATAACCTTTAACCTGTAATATTACTGAGAATTTATCATTTACTACTAATTGACAACCCCTGAGGTTAAATCAGTTTTTTTATTAACTCTGTAATAGATTTTTCTTCCCATATGTCATAGCATCGGCTGAAGGTGAACCCACAATAACTGTCTGCAACCAACTGCTTGCTTGCAAGGCGGCTGCACTGACCTCTCAGCTAATAGCGTTTTTATTGAAATAAAAGGTATCCTCTTTTACTTCGAACCCAAATCATATATATACATTTAGACATTCTATATACATATACTGCTTCTATTGCACTTACATTCTTTTTTTAGAACAGTATAACTATTTTTTTTTTCAGAGTATTATACATTTTTTTTCATGACCTTTATTTTTTATCCTCCTTAAAATTCTTCTATTTTGTTTTACTCAAGTACGAAATGTTTAATTTTTTTATTTAATTTTTTTTACCTTTTTATTCTAAGTTCAAATTCGCATAAATGCCCATCAGTTTATATTTGATAGCTAGTATAGTCTTAGAAATATAATTTCAAATTAAGTATTTAACTAATATCTTTATCATTTGAATTAATTCTTAATAACGAAAAACTACTGTTTTATTTTAAATGGGTGTAAACTTATAATCCAGTTTTAGGCAGAAAAAACTCAAAAGATTCGTGAAAATATATAATAATAAATTTTGGACTACAGGATGATTCTATTGTTAAATAAATTATGTTATTAATAGGTGTTTTTTTTTAAAGTAATAGCAAGCATATTACAAATAATGTAGATAGATTTTAAAACACTGTCTTTACATATGCATATAGAAATATTAATCATTTGTTCACACACACACACACACCTAGGAGGGATTTATAATATATTCACATAATCAAGTGCAAATAGATGCTCAGAAATGACCCACAGATATATGTATACATTAAAATATTCATCATATCCTCAATTATGTGGAAAATGTAATATTCATTACCCATTAACCCAATTATGTATATGTAATAAATAACACAGAGGCTAAACTCTCTATACAGTAGCGCCACTCAGTGCAAGCAAGAGTAGTCAATCAATGCAAGAAGGTTTGTGCATAAAATACCTATCTAATGCCTACTCATCTAATAAACCCAGATTAAAGCTTGTGGCTTTCATCAGTGAGGAGCCTTGGATCTGAGAGTACTGCACCTAGATAGGGATTTTATGCACAAACCTTGCATCCATTGATTACTCTGACTTGCACTGAGTGGCACTACTGTATGGAGAGTTTAGCCTCTGTCTAAACAGCTTATGTAGGTATAAAGAATGATGATCATGTGATGTTTAATGGTGTAATAAATAATAATATAATATTATATATAAACAAATCAACAACTCTGTTCCAAATGTAAATATCCAATACATATATAAATATTCCACAGTGTAAAACATTTTAAAATAAATAAATACAAATTCACTAAGCGCTTACGATACTATATATCAGATTCATGTCAACTAATTTAAACGGAATGGTTAATATTCCATTGCATGCTCAATGGGACACTCATATTATGTTGATTTCTAAGTCTAATGATGTCATTAATCAACATAACATGAGGGTCCCATTGTGCATGCTCTGGAATATTAACCGTTTAGTTTAAATTAGTCGCCATGAATCTAGTATACAGTACTGAAAGCGCATGTCGAATTTGTATTTTGATTTATATATGTAATTCTGTGGAACAAAATTATTTTTCACATGTGCAGAATTAAATTGATATTAAATTGACATGCACTCACCCATCAATAAGTGTTTTAAAAGCATAGATGGACCACATGCTTTTCAAACAAATATATAGTTACAGACACATACCTCACATACACACACACACACACATATATATATATATATATATGCAGAAATGAACATACAGTGAAAGTTTATACTTTTCTTAGATGTTTCTTTTAGTTTAATAAGTATATTAGTGATTTTAGATGATAAACCACTCACCACCTGTCAGTTGCTAACTTACCTTGTCTTAGTTTCAAGAAGGTGCAATCAATATTTTGTCATAAAGTAAATTAAAATCAACCCTTGTCATTTAAATATATTATAAAAAATGGAAAACTGTCATCAATAAATATCAAGTGCATTCAATCTCAGATTTATATATATGCTAAATATGCCTAAAATGCTGGAGTCTGAGGATCAAAAAATTCCATATTTTTTTTAACATATACATTTTAATGAAGTTACTAAACGTGTATGTTTGTTTCTTGTGCATTAAATATATAGAAAAATAGATACCATTGATTGTTATATTATTCTACAAAACTATTAACATGTAGTGCCCAGTACAGTTGTCACTTTTTTATGTGCAATGTAGTTGCCATGGCAATTACGAAATGAAAGATAAAAATATAATCCAATCATATTATAACAATTTTAGAAATTTTTGTTTTTTAATGTGATTTGTTTAGTGTTGTGTTGTTTTATATACCAGTTGTATATGGAACTGTTACTTTGTGTGGATTTGTTATGATATGTGGATTATTTTTTGTGTAGTTTCTTTAAAACAATAAACATCACATGATAACCATTTCTTATGCTTGCTTGTAACTGTTATTAAAACTGGCAAAAACTAACTATATGCATTGCCACACAGCAAGCTAGAGTAATCAATGGATTCCAGAAGGCTTGTGCATAAAATCTCCACTAGTGCCTACTCATCCAATATCCCCAGACTAGTTTCTGACTTGTGGCCTTCATCAGTGAGGAGTCATAGATCTAAGAGCACTGCACCTAGATCTTAGGATCTAATGCAACCCTCCAGCAGCCACCTTTTATCTCTACTTAACTAGAAAACTATGAGTCTTAAATTGAAAGCACCTTAATATTTTAATCTAAGTCCAATCAGCTTATGTATTCATATAGGTCTGAACTCAATTCAGTACTCATACATTTTGGTGTCTTTGGTTTTTTAGTAACTATAGCCACCAATATCCTATTAGGCAGGATTGGTTTTAAGCCAATAAACATCACATGATCACCATTTCTTATGCTTGCTTGTAACTGTTATTAAACAGGCAAAACGTCACTATATATATTGCCACAAACTAGAGTAATCAATGGATGCCAGAAGGTTTGTGCATAAAATCTCCATCTCGTGCCTACTCATCCAATATCCCCAGACTAGTTTCTGCTGTGGCCTTCATCAGTGAGGAGCCTTAGATCTGAGAGCACTGCACCTAGATCTTAGGATCTAATGCAACCCTCCAGCAGCCATCTTTTATCTCTATTTAACTACAAAAACTCAGAAGACTTAAATTGAAAATACCTTAATATTTTCAATACAAGCCCATCAGCTTATGTAGTCATTTTACAATCTGAGCACAGGCTAATATCACAATATGTGTTATTAATTATTTTGTTCATACAAAATTATAAATTAAAATCATTTCATTTGATAATGTTACAGAAGACTCCACAAAAAAAAATTAGAAACAAAAAAATATCTTTAATTAATTATTTTGAAATTTAAATTTGTTTTTTTCCATTTAAACTTTAATTATGTTGATTTTTATGTCATTTAGATTCCTAAAGGATTTTTATTCTATCTTTTTATTTGAAGGGAACCTCAAAATTTGTTTATCTTAGGGCTCCTCAACAGGCTAAATTATGCCATTTATTTAATAATAGGTTTTTGAACCTGCACACATGCAAACACGCGATTGATAGAAATAAAAACGTATTACTTTAGAAAATATCCCAAACAAAAAATGCACTGCTCTACAAATTAATTGTGGAAAAACAGTATGGTAAAGTAAATTTGTATTACTAATTTGCTTTATCAATTGATAAATAGTTTACAAGAAGAATACAACATCTTATACCAACTTATGCATCAAGACAGTCATACAATATGGCTTAGGAAATTAATTCCTAACTTGAGTAAATTATCAAAACCCATGATAAACTATGTTAAATTATATATTCCCCACTCTAGGGCTATTGCCAGTATCACCAAAGATGGTGATAGCATTGCCTCTGGAATCTATGTTGATAATTACTTATTTGAAAATTTAAAAATGAAATTTGGTGTAAGCACAGATTTCATTGATCAATACAGGTGTATCATTACCGTGGAACAGAAAGAGTATATTTCGAATCAGGATATTCAGGATGAGAATAATATCCTCAAGGTACAACCAATAATGGCATTCAACACAATCCCAGCCCCTGTTTATAAACAGCTTGACTATGCTCTCAGATTTGCAATGCGGAAATTTTTTAATCAGTTGTGTTATCAGAGAATTGAATGGGCCTTTATGAGCAACAGGATAATTTTTAGCCACAAAAGAGACAAATTAGTGCAAAGTCCATCAATTGATGAACTGAGACATTTCCATAGAAGATATTGATCCAAAAATTTTGGCTAGAATTTTCCTGAAGAAATTGCATCACTGTATCAATATTAGAATATCTTCCCCTCACCATGCCATTAAGGGTAGACGTGCAGTAAATGCAGCTGTAAAAATTCATGAGGCTATTAAATATGCCAGGGATTTAAACCTAACCCAATATTATGCTGTCCAAATAGATTTTAGGACTGCTTTTGACCTGGTCAATTCATCATATTTGATTCAGTCCCTCCACCTTTTAAACTCAGATCAGATATGGTTGGTAAATGCAGTTGAAAACTATATTAAAAATAGTAGAATCTCTCTTTAAAACTTAGAAGATCTGAAATTTTATCCATAAGAGGAATATTCCACAGGATTCTCCCTTGGCAGCTCTTCTGTTTGCAGTTTATATAGTCCCTCTCATTTGTAAGATTGAGAACCTCATTCCTGGCCTTTGTCTTTCGCACTTGGGATTGCAGGTAGCTGTTACAGCATTCATTGATGATATTATAATAATATTTCAAAATAGCTATAATATCCAAATTGTGATGAATATATTAGAAAATTTTCAGGCTGAAACCGGCTCAGTTATTCAACCAATAAAGTCCACAGCCTGGCAGTTAGCTACAAGTAAAAAAATGCCATCTAACTTTATGGCTTTCCTGTCTGCTTTCTTGGGCATACCATTATATATGTCCAAGACTAAAATGAACACTTTCTCGAATAAATTAATTACAAAAATTGAAGATAATATAAGTAAATTTTCATCACTTAAATTATGTAAATAAATCAATTATTTTATATAGCGTGATGTTTTATAAACTATAATAGTTAAACAGCATTAAGCTGTTGCACATGCGCTTTGCAGATTTTAAACTATAAATGACTGAATACAAACACTTCAAACACATGATAAAGTCTTTGGGAAAAGATAGAAATTACAAGAGGGTTCATTTTTTAATTCCATTGTTTCAGGGATTTTGGCATATTATGCACTCTGGGTAGCCCTACATAACAAAACAATACTCAGAATAAACCAGATTGCAAAGAAATATTTCTGGGTTAGAGCTTCAAGATGGATCCCAATATCAACTTTGTAGAGGCCAATAGAAAAAGGAAGTCTTGGCCAGATTGATCTGGGGCTATACGTATCTTACATCAAGGCAAGTGCATTTATTAGCTTAATTAAAAGTCAATTTCTTGGGTTTTTGGTTGATCATGCTGGTGGCATCTTTAATGAAATTGTATATAAGGGAAGATATTTTATAGCTGACTTGTTCATTGCTTATAGGATCTCCAGAATGATCTGAATGTGCCCAGTTTGGAAGGTATTAAATATAAAGACTGAAAGAATTATTTTAAAAGTCATGACAATGCATGGTTGGATATATCAATGAAAAATATGTTGAAAAGGTTCCACTTTATATATGCATCCCAGTCCTATTTGGAAATTTGTTTTCAAACTAATGAATGGCTTGTTTCCAACAGCTAAAGTTTTAAATGAAAGACTACCTATGAATTTGGATCCAATCTGTTTACTACGCAAATCTGGTGATGAAACTTTTCAGCATCTATTTGAAGAATGTTTGGCCTTTGGGCAGATAAGAGCTATAGTGTTCTACAGGCCAATCATCAACTTAAAACTTCTACTTAGTCAATACATTGAGAAATTTAACCCCACAATGCAATGGTAACTGTGCATACCCTTAAGACAATATGGTATATAAGATATACTATGATATTCGATAACAAGAAATTCAACTGGCTGAGAAAACTCTATAGTGATTGGGAAACTTATATCAATCAATGTCTGATATACCTGCCAAGGAAGATGATGAATCAAATCTGAGGTGGTCCTGGAATAACTCTATGTGAGATTATCATAAACATTTGTCTTGAGTAAAAGTTGGAATTCTTTTGGGTGGCTTATTCCTTAGGCTGATCAAACATTTTGTTACATGCTTTGCTCATTTGAGTGGCATTTACTTGATGTCCTAGAGTCTCCTATTACATTGTTACAGGTCAATCTCCTTGAGTTGAAGATAACTATTTAATAGCCTAGAGCCTTTTTGTCTTAATAGTGGAATATATCAAATTCTTTGGGTTTTGGTATACAAAAGTGTAACATATATTTATCATGTGTTTAATTACTTGTATAAATTGTAAATATTTATTTTGTTAATAAAGTTTTTTATTATAATAATATTATTGACTTCTGATACCAAATAAATAGATCCACATCATAAATTTGTGTATAGTATCACATAAATATTTATAGTAAATAAAGATTAAAATGATCATTGCATATTTCTTACCACAAAACTAAACAAAATCCATTATACAAATAGCAGAGAAAATATTATATTTATAATTTTATTTACTTAACAGGAAAAATGAAATAAATAAACAAATTCCATTTTGCTACAATTATTTTATAATTTATATTAAGTTTTGAAAGATAATTAATATATTGTATAATTACTGTTTCTCATTTGGTGATTAAAATTAATTAGTCAATTTAATCAAATTATCCAAGCCTACCAAAATTGGAAAATCAATACAGCCTACAAGTTTCTTGCAATTTTATTGGCTATTGTGTGCACCAATAAAAAAGCTTCAAATAATGATTTGACAAATTAATTACTACTTTAAAACTATGTAAATAAAATATTTGAAAAATACATCAACATTATTATTATTATTTAAAAAAAACAAATATATTTGATATTTTTGCTATAAAATAAGTTCATTATATATAATATAAATACTTTTATATAATGCGTGAATTACAGAATGTATAAATATATCAAGTTTTAAATATACTTATTATAAACTAATATGAATTAATATTTATAAATTGGACTTTTTTAAATGAATATTTTGGTAGTTTACTATAAAATAAGTTTATATATGGATCTTTACAGTATGTGTAAATATTGATTTTTGTATTATCATATGGTCCTAACCTACTCTGATGAAACTTGGCATCAACCCTAACCATAAACCTACTCCGGTTTGGCTCAGATATTTTACAGCAGATCTAATGCCCATCATATTTACAAAGTTTTAAATATATTTAATAGTTCATAAGAAAAATGAATGACAAATAAATGACATACTGAAGAATACATACATCTTAAGAAATTATGAAACATATACCATGGTATAGTTAATAATAATTTTATATTGTAAGCATAAAGGATACAGATATAAATTCAATACCAAGACAACATCTTTCAAATATATTTATAAACAATTTACTTTTCTCGGTTTTTTTTCAGCCAATTTATTAAGTATTGATAAAAGTACAAAAAATTTTAAATCAATAAAAAAAATTTAAAACCATTAAATCTGAAAATTTAAAAGCTGGAGGCATTCTGCTCAGGCTACTGATAGACCCCATGGGTGGGGAATAGTGGAATGGCCTATAGATATGAAAACCAATTATAGGTAATAAATAAACAATGCACACACAGAGGCACAATTCTCCATATAGTAGCACCACTCAGTGCAATCAATGGATGCAGAAAGGTGGGTGCACAAAATCCCTATTTAGTGCCTACTCATTCAATATCACCAGACTAATTTCTAACTTGTGGCTTCCATCAGTGAGGACCTTGGATCTGAGAGCACTTCCCCTAGATCTTGGAATCTAATGCTCCTCACTGATGAAAGCCACAAACTAGAAAGTAGTCTGGGGATATTGGGTGAATAGACACTAGTCAGCAATTTTATGCACAAACCTTCTTGCATCCATTGATTACTCTGGCTTGCATTGAGTGGTGCTACTGTATGAAGATTTTTGCCTCTGGGTAAACAGCTTGTGTAAGCATAAAGAATGAAGATCATGTGATGTTTTGTGGTGAAATAAACAGTGCCTGACCAAGAGCTTTTGCTGCCTTGTAAAATAAGAGGTTGCTTCATAAAAGAGCAGTTACTGTTTTCAATACAAACTGTTTTTTTTTCATTTTTCAGTCACTTAAATTATTGTAGAACTCAGCTATCTTGAAATTTATATATCATAGAACATCTTGTCAATGGGACTGTGTGTTCATGTAACACTTTTAACTACACACATAGTGTTTCTAACTCCATTCTCCCCTTTCCCTTTCTTTTTATTTACACCCTCTAGATTAAAAAAAAGCAATAATGGAGACAATCCTAATAGCCTCGTAATTCTTAGTTGTGATATCTTATGTTCAAGGCAGCACAATGGTTAATATGTCAATTTGGAACTGGAACTCAGTATGATGAGTTTCAGCTGGCAAAAGTCATATGTTTAGGCAGTCCTATTTAGGATTTCCTCTGCCTACCATCAAAATGAAAAAGCCTAGAAAACACTGTTTAAAAATGGACTGTGTCACACATTGGCTAAGTTTTCATATCTCACCTCATGAATTATTCATTTTAGCAGTAGTAATAATATTAAAGCATGAGATAGTGGTGCCACTATAGGTAAATATTGTAAACCTAATTTTTTATAATTTAGTTACATGGAATTATAAACTTTACATGATAAAAACTCATCATTACAAGTATAAAGAAACACACTAGTGGCTAAGAAGCTCCTCTTAGTCACATGTGTCCCCCAGAGAAAGGAAGTTTGATAGAAAAGCTAGATGATTAATAGTTTTTGTTGAATGTCAGGTAAGATAGTGAAAGGACAAGGCATAGTCTTGGATTTGCTGTAATCTAATTTAGCATCTTTTATTATTGGAATTCTGTATGTCAGTGAAAAGCTAATTGCATTAAAATTCATCTTATGCAAAGATACTAATGCAAAGAAGATGCATAATTAAATTACGGCATGACCATCAAACCCCTAGAAATAGAGGATATATGCATCAGAGTGCTATAGCACCCAACTCGCACAAATATGCTGGACTAAATGCATTTCTACATAGAAACAAGTATTTATGCAAATTCAATACAGACAGAAAAGCTAACATACTACAGTATATAAAAGAACTAACATATGTTGGCCATAAATATAGAAGAATAACCAAAAGAATAGCACGATTCCAAGCAATGAATAACCATACCATACATACCAAACCATGCTAAACACTTAGTGAAAACACTGTCAAAATAATTTCCAGTAGGCTTTCGCATTTCTGCTAACACTGATAGACTCGTAAACAATTCAAAAGACAAATTAGATCCAAAGACAATGCCCCAAGTCATATATCAAATCCAATGCCCTCAGGCTGGTTGCAAGGCCTAGTATTATGGAGAAATAAAAACAACCATCACAATTAGAGCATTGCAACACATGTATAGAAGAGCATTGAACAATAAAGAGACCACATCAATATTTTAAAACATGTAAAAACTACTGGACACATGTAAAAACTACTGGACACAAATTTGAACCCACCAACCCCACAATAGTATGTAAAAACAGGCAAAGCTCTTTACATGTATTGCCATTACAGTGCAAACCAGAGTAATCAATGGATGCCAGAAGTCTTGTGCATAAAATCCCCCATCTAGTGCCTATTCATCCAAGGGCCCCAGACTAGTTTCTGGCTTGTGGTTTTCGTCAGTGAGGAGTCTTGGATCTGAGAGCACTGCACCTAGATCTTAGCATCTAATGGAACCCTTTAGCATCCATCTTTTATCTCTACTTAACTACAAAACTATTTTAACACCATAATATTTTCGACCAAGCTCATTAGCCTTATATAGTCATATAGGTCTGAACTCACTTCAGTACCTATACATTTTGATGTCTTTGGTTCTTTAATAACCATAGCCACTACTATCCTATTAGGCAGGATTGATTTTAATCTAATAAACATCACATGATCACCATTTTCTATGCTTGCTCAGAACTGTTATTAAAACAGGCAAAACTCTTTATACGTATTGCCACTCAGTGCAAGCTAAAGTAATCAATGGATACCAGGAGGCTTGTGCATCAAATCCTCATCTAGTGCCTACTTGTCCAATATCCCCAGACTAGTTTCTGGCTTGTGGCCTTTGTCAGTGAGGAGCCTTAAGATATTGGATGAGTAGGCACTAGATGGGGATTTTATGCACAAGCCTTCTGGCATCTCTTGATTACTCTGGCATGCACTGAGTGGTAATACATATAGAGAGTTTTGTCTGTTTTAATAACTGTTCTGAACAAGCATAGGAAATGGTGATCATGTGAATAGTATGTAGAGAAAGAAATGACCATAAGCATAAAATTAAAGAGGCCTACTTCATAAATAATGATACTAATTCTATAAATAGGAAGGACATCTGTTTCACCATTTCAAAAAGATGGACAAATTAATCAAAACAAAGAAAATGCCATGGCCTATGGCAAGATGAACAGCAAACTAATTTGCATAAATTACAATACTCCTCCTCATTATCACTGACTGCACTCAGCTATGAATATGAAGTCTGAGAACTGTGAAAGTGCTTAGCATATATAAACTTGTAAACAAAATTAAACTTCTCTAACAAGCATATTAGCACAGAATTATTAGTATAATATTTATTTTGTTAGTGCCTATGCTCCAATCTTGGATTTAGAGAAATAAGACAAGTTTTTATTTTTTCTTCAATAGCATTATAATAGAAATATCATTAAAATATCATTTTTTTCTTTTTGGAGACTTTAATGCATATGTTGCAGCTGCATAAATCACCAAATAATTACTTCTACCATATATGCCACTTAGATTTGTGATTCAGTCATTTGAAGTGTACTAAAGGCATCTGGGAACAGAACATAGTAATGAACACTTGCTAAAACTATTAATCCTTGGGTTGCCTTATCTGATTCAATACATTCGATCACAGATATCTCAATCCTACAGCTTTTGCAGTAATATTTGAAATTTCCTTGAGTTTCATTTCAGAGTCTTCCTTATTTTGTGCCCATTACCTACTATGACCCCTGTGAATATTTAATTAGTTTTCTAACCAAGATACCCATAATGCCTTCTCTGAATTGTCACATGTGTTACATAATCATTGTTTATGACATGAAATGTGACTGTGTTTTATAACTTTGTAGAAAATTGATGACGAAAGGAATGCACTAATGGTATTTTGTTTTTTTTTTTGATCGGGAAAAACTGTTACTGAAATATTTGAAGTCATTCAAACCATGTGCAGCAGTGAAGCCATGAATTTCAAAAACATTTTAAAGTATTTTGCAAGATTTAATGATGGCAAGGAGAATTCTGAAGATGATATACGACTATGTGCATCATAAATAATCGGAAGTGAAACAAACATGCTAAAAAGTTGCCGAAATTCTTTGTAATGATGATTGCCTTTTTTAAATTCATTGAAGAACTTACTTGAACCTTGGAAAAGAGGATGGAGTATGCCCACTTTGTGCCTTACTTGCTGACAATTGATCATAAAGATGACAATGGAGCAGAAACCTGCAAAGAACCATAATTGTGAATCCAGATTTCATGTTGAACATCATAACAGGTAATGAGACATGGTGTTTCAAATATGAGCAATTAGTTAAGCACCATAGTGTGGAATGGATATCCATAGAAAAGGAAAATAAAAAAAATCATGGAATACAAAAGAATCGAATCAAAACATTTTATTGTTTTTTTTTTCCTAATGATATTATTCACCGTAAATACATTCTTAAAAATCAGTCAGTAAATTCTAATCAATATTTGGATGTTTTTGAATAATTTGTAAGCCCAGAATTGTGTGCAAATGAAATGAATACCATGAGCAAGACATTTGGTTATTGTTGTATGATAATATACTTTCCCACAGTCCCAAGTTTGTGCATGATTTTTGAGGCCCAGAAAAAAAGTAACAATGTGCTGTGCATCAATCTAGTTCTCCTGATTTAGAATTTGGCTGACTTGGCTGTTCCCAAAATTGGAGTTGGCCATGAAAAGAGAACATCGTAGTTCAATACAGAATATCCAGTAGTTTGTGACAAAGTTTCTGCAAAGAATTTCTGCCGAGGATTTTAAAGGCGGTTTCATACATTTTTAGTGGTGTATTAAGTCACAAAGAAGACTCTCTTAAATAACCAATAATAAAAGGAAACAAACAATTCTTTGTCTTTTATTACACATTAGTCAGAACTGTGTGTATTCACTTAGCTTCGTTAACTTTTTAGTCATTCTTATTACTTTAGTTCTCTAAGATGGTGTATGGATATATAGTTAAAAAAAATTTAAATTGACTTTCAAGTGAAAGGGCTCTGTGATAAGAAAAGCTTAGTATTTATATAAATTTTAATTGAGCTTACTACTTTCGGTACCTTATAAGAATATTTGGTTATGATTGTGAGAGATAACACCTCGAAAATGCTTAGCCTACATTGATTTATTTTGATTGTTTTTTCTTGCCATTAACAGCTTCTTCACCCAGCGTTTTAAAGTGCTTGTATATACTATATACTATGAATATGATACTAAAAAGGTATCGAAAGCACTAAGCTCAATTTCAATTACATAATTATCAAGCTTTTCTTATCACAGTGCCCTAACACTTGAAAGTCAATTTACAATTTGTCTAAGAAAAGTTAAACATTTTAAGTAATAATAAAGAAATTAATGATTATTATGTTGGTAAAAATTAGTGGAGATTTTTTTCTTATATAACAAAACTAACTTGTATATATAATTATTTTTAATTTTTTGATTCATTGATTACATGGGTTATAGTTATTCTTTTATTTGTTTATTTATGAATCAAACATTGTTTTCTTTAGCATCGTTGGTTTGTTTAGTTTTATTAATTCATTGTTTATAATTTACTTTATTGTTTTAATATTTTCATTTCCTATCTATTTGTAATAAATATAAACATTAGACGATTTAAATCAAAGTTAATTAATAAATACTTAATCCAAATTCATTTCCTCATAAACATTAAACATTGTCGCTAGTAATAAAATTTAACCCCTTTTATCTAGAGATCAGCCCTCTTTTGATGGCTCTAAAAGTTTTTAATACGCAAGGTACAATTGGATTTTTTTTTTTAAAAAAATATTGCTGACATTAATAAGTATATTTTTGTTTTATAGCAAAATAAGCACTACATATAAAATATTAAACCACTAAACATGACGTGATCATTCTTTATGCCTACACAAGCTATTTACACAGAGGCAAAACTCTCCATGCAGTAACTCCACTCAGTGCAAGCCAGAGTAATTAACGGATGCAGGAAGATTTGTGCATAAAATCCCTATCTAGTGCTTAATTCAACTTCACCAGACTACTTTCTAGCTTGTGGCTTTTAACAGAGAGAAGCTTTGGATCTGAGAGCCCTGCATCTAGGTCTTAGGATTTATTGCAACCCTCCAGCAGCCACCTTTTACTTTATTAACTAGCTATAAAACTTTTGAGTCCAAAATGGAAAATGTAAATAGTTAGCTAATTAAAATAAAAGGTGGCCACTGGATGATTGCATTAGATCAGATCTAAGTGCAGTGCTCTCAGATCCAAGGCCCCTCACTGATGAAGGCCATAAGCCAGAAACTAGTCTGGGTATACTGGATGGGTGGGTAGGCACTAGAAAGGGATTTTACACACAAACCTTCCTGAATCCATTGATTACCCTGGTTTGAACTGAGTGTAGAGTTTTGCCTCTGTGTAATGATTCAAGTCAGTTATTAAGCTTTACACTCAATTTATTAATTTCATGTTACCTCCTAAAAGTTTTTTTTTCTCGGTAATAAGCATATTGATTTAACAGGATTCTGTTAATTATTATTTTCAGTTGTCAAGGCTAACATTAGAAATTGATATGTGTATTATAAAACTCAAAAATCATTTTTTAAAAAAGAAATGTTTAACAAGTTTTATCTAGATCAATTAATCATATTATGCTTTATGGACAGGTCCAGAGACTAGTCACATCATCAATTCACCCATTGTTTTCACTCCATTGTCTTCTTTGTCCAGCTCTTCAATTTCACATAACTCTTCTTATCTTTTATATCATCCAACAGTGGCAATCTTTTCCATTCTTTATTTTTTCTTCCACTCACCATTCCCTTCCAAACACCATTTACTAAGTATACTTTGTTCTTAATATATGTCCAATCCAGTTTTTCTTTCCGATTTTCTAAATCCATCTTCTTTCTTCATTTATTGTTTTCAAAACTTCTTCATTTGTTATTTTATTCATCCAATTGGTTTTTTATTCTTCTTCATATCCGTATTTCAAATGCTTGCAATCTGATTCTAATTTTATTATTTATTGTCCACGTTTCACAACCATACAATAATACACTCCACTCATAGCATTTAACTCATAGCATTTAATTAATTTTTTTATTAATTCTCTCTTCAATGGTTCACACAATACTTTCTTGCTCAAGATATTTTGAGAACATAACTTTAAGAATTGTTCATTTATTTCAAAAATATTTCCCAAATTTCAAAGTTGCTAACTGATATTTTCTTCCCTTACATATCCACAGAATGTTACAATTTAACCACCACTTTTGATATTCAAGATAAATTAGTTTTTGTTCTTACTCTTCAGACACTAAAAATAGGGTAATATTTTTAAGTAATTGTTATTGCTTTAAGATAGACTCAATCTTAAAGTTTCACTGTGATAATTTTATTAGTAACTAAAACTAAATGAATTATTAATGGACGTTTACACCAAATAATATCAATGGGGGTAAATAGTTGATTCCACATAAAAGTACATTCTAATGAGCAGCAGTTCCTAATTAAGGATTAGCAACCACAATGTCCCTCTCTCATATTAAAATAAAGAGATTGGAGAACCAATTACTCACCATGAAAACTAAAACCCCAACAAAAAAATAGAGTGACTAAAATTATCCATGAAGGATAGTGACGGAAAACATAGAATACATTCTTGTATGAATGTGGATTTAAAAGACTCACAGCACAAAATACTTTATCTATCTGCTTTGTAACTGAAATTTAAGAGATTTAAGTTTTTTTCCCAACTAAATGTTTCGTCACAAATACAGCTAAATATTCAATTAGGGGCTAATATTTAGATACCAAGTTATGGATAGATACTCTTAACTTTCATCACATAGCAGTTGGAAACCTTGATGAACACTCCTTCTCTATTGTTTTTCTGTGAGAGGCTGTTTAAGATCCCTTTATTCTTTTCATAATTTTCAAGTATAATGGATCCACTGCAGAATGAAGATCTCTCCAACTTCAGTTCATCTTCTCCAATCTCTAGTCATTATGAACATATTCTCTTAACTTTCATCACATAGCAATTGATAATCTTGGGGAACACTCCTTTAAGGTTCTTCTGTGAGAGGCTATTTAAGATCTCTATCCACATCATCATTTTGGATCCACTGAAGGATGAAGGTCTCTCCAAGTTCAGTTCATCTCCGATCTCTAGCATCTCTTATCCACATCATCCCTGCACACTTTCTCATTTCATCCATCCATCTCTCATATGGTCTCTTTCTGGGTCTTTTACAATCTCTTGGAATCTGGTTTAAGATTTTAATTGTCCATCTATTAGCTTCTCTTCTAGCAATATGTCCAATCCAACTCCAATCTTTTAATTTTTTCAATGAGGTCAATAATACCTGTTTGTTCCCTTACCCATATAGTGCATTTTCAATCTCTTTTTGTAACTCTTAACATGCATCTCTCCATACTTCAAACATAATATTAGCTAAATCCTATATAAATGGAAGATGTAACACAGAAACATCAATAAATAAATAAAGTAATATGGATAATGATATTACTAATTGGCATTCTAATGCAAATAATAAATATATAAAATGAATAATATCTTTCAATCACTTTCTAATTCTAGCATTCAAATCTCTTATGACTGGTTTTGTCACTTAAGCCAGAATTATCTGTACTTAGTATCTATCATTAAGTTGAGTAACAAATTTGCAATTCTGTCTTATGTATCATCAATCTCCACACTTTTGTTCTTTCACTTTTTATTTATAATGAATCCTACTCCATGCATGCTTTCAAAATTTGTATCTTTATAATAAATCATAATTAAAATCAATCAACATTTAGACAATCGTAATATCAACAACAATCAACAATTTCCAAACTGTTGTCAAAGCAACCTTTTAACAATGAAGTTGGAATCCCATCTTTATTAATGGTCTAATATACTTATATTGACGCTAAAGATTGCAACTTGATCACAGAGATTAAAATTGTTGATACAAAGGAAGTTTAAATAAACATCTTTAAACGGGTAAATATAACCTATTCTGAATGCAGACTAATAAATAGTCAAATTCATTATAAACTGCAATTATAAATTTCAAATTGCACTTAAAGTATTATTTAAATAATAAATGTAATAATACTCAAGGCTAAATGGGTTTGAAGTAATCATTAAAAACCAATCAACACTTAGATAATCCCAATATCAATAACAATCAATAATTTCAAACTGTTGTCAAGGCAACCACATGTCTATTTGAAAATCAATGATCACTCCATCTTTTCTTTTAACTCCATGAAATTCAGCAATATTAGACAATTTTTGTTCAAATTCATGTATTTTTTCTTTACTCAAAATATATAGATAACTAAATAAGGTCATCAGGAAATAGCTATCCGGCTATACAATCAGGAAATTTGACTACCAACTGCTCGCCATCTTGGCGGATGACTTTATAGCTTTCTGCCAATAAATCCGATTATTTAGTTGTGTTTATTATGATTATGACTATTTAAAAAAATCATTTATACACACATCCATCCTTCCTTCAAGAGAACTGGATGGATGTTTCAATTAAGAACTATCAGGCAATTGTGAAGAAAGAACATGGTGTTTCTTTAATTTAAACTCACAGGTGAAAAGCAATAAACTGATGGCATAGGTAGATGCATATTGGTGAACAGCCATGTTTACTATATAGATGATCACATATAGTAGTAAAAGCTTCAATGACAAGACTGTACGAAGTAGCATAAGGAATCAGCCCTTCTCAGTTTCTTTAAGGCTTCAATTAAGAATCAAAGGATTACATTTCAGTTAATAAAAAATTCCTTTTCGTAATCCAAATATATATATATGTGTGTGTGTTCAATAATATACATTAACTAAACATTATAAGCCTAAAGCTAAACTAATCAATAAAAATAATCAAAATTATTCCAAATTCACAACTCAGCTATACTAGCTGCTTTGTTGTTATATTGTAGTCTTTTGCATTTGTGAAAGTGTGTTTGTAGCAGTGAAGTCATTGATTGTGTTTTAGAGTTTCTTTTCTTTAGCTTGAATTGTTATATTGTAGTCCTTTGCACGTGAGAAGTTTGCTTGTAGCAGTGAAACCATTGATTGTGTTTTAGAGTTTCTTTTCTTTGGCTTGGTTATTATATTGTAGTCCTTTGCACTTAAGAAGTCTGTTTGTAGCAGTGAAACCATTGATTGTGTTTTAAAATTTATTTTTCTTGGGCTTGGTTGTTATATTGTAGTCCTTTGCACTGGAGAAGTCTGTTTGTAGCAGTAAAACCATTGGTTGTGTTGTAGAGTTTATTTTCTTTGGCTTGGTTGTTGTATTGTAGTGCTTTGCGTATGAGAAGTCTGCTTGTAGCAATGAAACCTGTGGTTGTGTTTTAGAGTTTATTTTTCTTGGGCTTGGTTGTTATATTGTAGTCCTTTGCACTGGAGAAGTCTGCTTGTAGCAGTGAAACCATTGATTGTGTTTTAGAGTTTATTTTTCTTTGACTTGGTTGTTATATTGTAGTCCTTTTCACTGGAGAAGTCTGCTTGTAGCAGTATAACCATTGTCACATGTTTGCCGTAATATCATATAAATATAATTTATCCAAACTTCAAACACTTTTAGCAAACTTTGCTAAAGTTTGCTAAAAGTGTTTGAAGTTTGGATAAATTATATTTATATAACCATTGGTTGTGTTTTAGAGTTTATTTTTCTTGGGCTTGGTTGTTATATTGTAGTCCTTTGCACTGGAGAAGTCTGCTTGTAGCAGTGAAACCATTGGTTATGTTGTAGAATTTATTTTCATTGACTAGTCTGGTTGAGTTGTGAATTTGGAGTAATTTTGATTATATTTAACTAAAGAACCATTAGCTTTTGTTATAAGTGAAAATATTTATGAATTATTATTTAGTTTGTATAAGTTCCACAAAACTCATCTTTTTTTCTCCCATCTGAATTAATGTGGCAGCAAACGTTTATGTTTTGCTTCTAATAAAAATGAATATACGTTTTCATTAAATTATAATCTATGTTTAAATTATGTTAACGTTAACCTGTGATAACAAAATAATAAAATTGAAAAGTAAAGGTTATTATTTTTTTTAATAAATTGTCTTTAGATAAAATAAATGTAAAAAAAAAACCCCAAAAAGTAAAAAAAAAAATACTAAAGTTAATTTAATTTAATTTTTAAAAGTTGTATGTAAAAACGTCTTTACTTCTTATGATTTTCCCGACATATAATGGCTGTTAGCAACGACTCCGAGCCACTCCTTAATATTTTTTACTTAATTAACCTTGTAGAAGGGGATTTATAATATTGTATATTAATCTTGAATCTTAGTATTAATATCAAAAGACAGGTGAGAATATAACTAATAACCATATATATAATTGATCATGCTACACCGATGTATTATTAATATAATAGCTATAGATATAACTAAATATTTGTCTGAAGGTGTGTGACGTCATTTATTTGTAATTATATGTTGGAATATTATTTTATTTACTTGAGTAATTAATAACTTTTAGATAGTCATCTTTTGTTTATACTTTTCAAATACATTTAACTGTAAATAATGAAACTTAGAATATTTATATTTATATATTGGATTATTTCCATCATCTAATATAAGTATTGAATGTCTTTAGAAAAATTTAACTTTATTTAAATATTTCAAATACATCCAACTTTTAGTAATAACACACAAGCCCCTGCAAGAACACAAACTAATGATTAGAAGAGGGAAAACAGATGTGTCTAATATAGCAGACCACGTATGTACCAATAAACATATGTTCAATCGGGAAAAAATAAAAATATTGGATAGAGAAGAAAAGGTGCAAAGAAGAAAATTTAAAGAAGCTGCTCACATGACAATGGTAAAAAATCCCATAAGCCAACCTGGTGTCACTATGCATAATGTATGGAAACCACTAATCAATTTTGCTCTTAGGAAAAATTGGAGAAATCGGGAGGAACCTCATAGATAAGTATATGAAATTACTACAGACTGATGCCTTTGGCAGGATCCGCTCAGATGGTTTGAGTGTTACCTTAAAATTCAAAACTCAAGAATCTAAGGACCCAGGTTCAAATCCCATGCTAGTATTGTCACTTGTCGGACCAGCAACGCCTGAAGAAGAGGGGAGAATAATACCTCTCGAAATGTTGTGCATATACTAACCTGTTTGATGTGCTATTACTAACAGTTGAATGTATTTGGAATATTTAAATAAAGTTAAATTTTTCTAAAGACATTCAAAACTCATATTAGATGATGGAAATAGTCCAGTATATGAATATATCTAAAACGCCATCATCACAAACCTTCAGGAAAATGGTAAATATTAACACATTTACAATAGAATAAAATTATGCTGCATAGGCAAATATATGGTGAAACTACAACCATAATGGTACAGGTGGCACAATAAGTTGTTTAACACCAGTGAGGTGTGATCTAAATATAAAGAGTGACGTATTCTAATATTATATAATCATGATAATTAAACTGAAGAAGAATTTAGATATTTGTTTCCCAAGATTGGAATCTAACAGGGAGTGTTAATGGAAATAAAAATTTAAACAATGAGCGAGCACAAGTGGGGCAGACTGATGATTGCCAAGTTTTGGTCATGGTGTTCGTAAATAAAAATTTGAGAGTGAACATATGAGTTGGACCATTTTTTGTATTTCTTAATTGTCAAATATTATGGAACCACAACCAAGCCAAATGGTTCTTAATGTGTGAATAATTACAGATGCAATATAGGGCTGAAAGCATTTTATATACTTTTTTTAGTAATTGCTTGAAATCGATAGCACGCTTATGAAACACGAATAGGCATAGAGATAAAAAGTATGGCAGGTTTGAATATTCAGGATAGTTATTGCACAAAACACATGTAGTTTAAGATTTAGCTTGAATCAATCATTAAGAAACATTTGGGTTGGAGTTATACTCTGGAATAGATTAAAAAAAAATTTCAATGATGATTATGGAGCACAGAAATTTTGGAACTTCATTAGAGTTTTAACAAATGTCAGAATTGTCAATAGATGTCTCGATGGATAAGTTATCTTATTTAAATCTTTAAGTGGTATGTTGATGTGATGTATGATGTTATACTGAACTAATAGGCCTTCAACTTGAAAAGAGATGATAAATATATCATTACGTTACAAAAACAGACTTTTAGTAATGATAGAGTAGTATTTATGGCGGTATTCTATATAAATGTTCATAATCAGGGATAATAATGTATTATTGTTAAGAATACCTAAATGTGTTTGGAAAGGTATAAATAGCTCTAAGTTTTTAAAAACATTTTATCTGGATAATGGAAATAATCTAACACATAACTACAAAATAGACTGTTATACAACAGTTTAACTTCTCTTCAATATTTGTTCTAGTCAAAAAGACGCATAAAATTTAAACACTATTTTTGAATGATATCTCCATAGCAGTTTATATTCTTATTATTTTTTTTATATTGAATACCTTTTGATTTCAGTGGTGAAGATTAATAATTTTTATTAGCCATTAATTAGATTAAAGATTATCCATTTAGTGAATATTGTAGTGTAATTTTCCTACACCACTTTGACACAAGGCTGGGAATGATTTGCATCCACTTTTAACACCTTGTGAAAGAGTGTAATTATATCCTTATGACCAGAGGCATGTAAAAGAGATGTATGAACCCCAAGATGCACATTTTGGGCTGTACTGGCACTCATCAGTTGGTGTAGACCACAACCTCTTACACATATCTCTATCATTGTTCAGTATATATATATATAGCAAATTACTACAGTATATTTGATAAGTAACAAACTCACTGCCCTCACAGTGTTGACACAGACCATTTGATAGAAGTCTATTAATAATTTTTATTAGGTATTCATTAGACTAGAGATTATCCATTCAGTGAATATTTCTGTAGTGTAATTTCCACTGCACCATTCTCATGTAAGGCTGTGACTGGTCTCTATCCAACTTTAATATCTTGTGGAGGGATATAATCTATATATATATTGAATAATACTAAAGGTACAGGTAAGTGATTGTGATATGGGTAAGATATTGTGATCTGGGTCAACTGATAAGCGTTGGTTCAGCACTCAATGTGCATCTTAGAGATAATACATCTTTTTCGCATGTCTTTGGTCATATATTTAGGATTACACCCTTCCACATGATATTAATTGGTAATGATGGATTGTATTTGTTTATTGTGGCACTTTTTTTAAAGTCTTTTCACTATTTGTTCAGTTGGAGATAATTTTTTTTATCTATCTGTATATTTTTTGTCTCTATACTTATTACTACAGCTTGTTATCAAAAAGGTTAAAATGATAATAGGTTCCAAGTTTATCTCCTCATTACATGAATGATATTAATAGTAGTATATTTCACACTCAGTCATATTTGTTCATCTTTGGATAGAATGTTTTCAGTCATTAGATACTGTTTTTGTGACTGCAGATTTATTAATAAATTAGTTTTTTTTTTTTTATAGGTCAAAGCGTCAGCCGGGAAGCGAACCCGGGATAACTGCTTGGAAAGCAGCTATGCTAATCACTAGGACACAAACGCTTGACTAATAAATTGTTTTTATATATTGATTTTCTTTTTCTGTAATTTATCTGAAAATATCTTTTCCTTTCTTTTAGTATTTTTTTTCGTCCACTTTTTTTTTCAGTTACATGTATTTTTATTTCTTGCTTTGTTTTAGTTATTTTTCCCTTTTTCTGTCCTTTTTCCAAATTGTCTTTTTATTTCTTCTAGTTTTTTTTATATATTTATATACGATTTTTAAAAGTGACTTCTTGAGCATCTGTCTCTGATTTTCAAAGATTATACCATTTGTGACTTTTTTTAAAGGTAAATTTTGAAAACTTCGACCATTTGCTTGTTTATACTTCTTTTAAAAATTATATACTTTTATTTAATATATGATTTTTTTTTTCTACAGTACAGGCTTTTTCATACCTGCACTCCTATATGTAATATATAGGGGTTTGAACTCAGACTTTCACATGACCCTCAACTATCCATGCTATCTCATACTGCTGACACTCTTAATCACACACATGTCGAAAAGATAAATAATCACCAATACATGTATTTCATGCTAAACCAGCACTCATCAGTTGGTCCAGATTATCATCTCCCCACATATATACAATCAATGCTTGGCTTATATTAAGATAGCCAATCGTCATACTTTAATGAACAGACTTCAATCCACTCAACCCCCAACTCTATAATTATTAAAAATTTGCTTTTAAACAATGTTTTTTTTATATCTGAATAAAAGTTTTGAAATATGAGTGCAATTAAAAAATTTTTGGATAGATTTATTTATTTATTTAACTTTCTTATATTTTTCTCAAATCATTGATCAATAGAAGTATACTCTCTTGAAAATTTTGTCATAAGTTTTTCAAATATGTTTTTTCCACTTATTTGAATTGTTTCATGTTGAGTATAAATGAAGCTAAATGTACTCTGGGAAATTTAATGTACCACATGTTTTCACTGGTTGAATCAGTCTTGATTGTGCCTTACTACTTGAACATGTCGATGAACAGCTGATGAATTCCTAAACTTATTTTCTCATTCAAAAAAAGAGTACCCTTTGACATTTTACTCACTAGTACTTGGAGGTATAGTCAAATTTTGAGGTACAACACAGATTCTAATGTGCTTTTTTTGTGTTTGATGAGTTACACATATTTCATCATTGAGAAATGACTACTGAAACTAAATTAGCTATGGATATCACTGGATGTACTAAAGTAAAATTTGGATATCCTATCAATGCTATCTACTCAATTTATTGTACTAAAATAAAATTTGGATATCCTATCAATGATATATAAAAGTATTAGAAAAGTTTCTGTTAACAATGCTCTATAAAATGTTTAAAATACAATAAGCAATTCATGAAACCAATCAATATGTTCTTAAATTTTCTGGATGTGATGATTATTTTAAAATCACACCTTGGGTTGGACATTCAATTAATTATTATGGGAGAGATAGAATCTGTCTTCATTATAAGAACAATCTCAAATACATTCCAAAGAAATGCATTGCTGATTATTTTCATCAAGAAGTATGGCTGAAGATAGAATACATTGGAGATCTACAATTAGGCATGAAAAATACACACACCACCACCCCCCCCCCCAAAAAACAAAAACCAAAACACAAAAAAAAAAAAAAAAAAAAAAAAAAAAAAAAAACCCAAATCTTCATACACAAAAAAAAACAACAAACCCTAGGCCAAAAACTACCACCCCCCCCAAAAAAAAATAAAAATAAATAAAAAAAAAAAAAAAAAAAAAAATCTTCCTCCTAAAAAAAAGAGGCCCCCCACAACCAACCCCCCCCCCCCACCCTCCACCCACCAAAAAAAAAAAAAAACAGAGGAAAGAAAAACCCCCCAACCCCGGGGAGGGACCACCAGACCCCCCGGCCCCACAAAAAGACCCCAAAACCCCCCGAAAAAAAAAAAACCACCCCACACAAATGAAAAGGAAGGGGGAGAAACATTAAAAAAAAAAAAATAAAAAAAAAACTTAAAAATGTGTGTGTTATAATTGTGAATAGAGAAAAGAGAAGAAGAGAAAAGAACACAACACCACCCACCACTCTCCACAAAACACAAAAAACACAAAAAACACAAAAACACAAAAAAAAAAAAAAAAAAAACCAAAACAAACATACATAATAAAACCAAAACACAAATCAGTAGGGAGAGAATATCACCCCCCACACACATATATACTATAAGTGCTCAGATATATATTAAGATAGACAATCTTCCTACTTTAATGGACAGGCTCCAATCTACTACATGGTGTTGAAGTTTTTCAGAAAGAAACATTTTCTGCAGATGAAATTAAAAGACACTAACTTAGTATATCAAATAAACAAAAAATGGCTAGTGGATTCTATATGTGTTTATATTTGTGGCTCACAGATTGGTTTTTGTAGTCATTGCAAAATTTATTTCTAGGGCAGTTTTTGTCCTCACATCTCTTTTTCTATGTTGTTTATTACTTTTTACAATGCTTTTTTAGAACCCACTATTGATAGTTTCGACTGCCCCAACAATTTTCTTCAGAACTTCTAACTATAATTCTAAATTATAAGTAAATTATAAGCAGAAGTTCTACTTATAATTCCAATAAGTAGAAGTTCTGAAGAATATTGCTGGGCAGTTGAAACCGTCAATAGTGGTTTGGAAAAAAGCATTGCAAAAAGTAATGAAGAACATAGATGATATTAATATTATTTGAATTTGGTAATGCAATAACATCCCTTCTTCTTTTCTTTTTAAGTTAAAATCATCATACTCATTTAGAAGTTGCTCTTTATTGTTATTATATTATGACGGTAAGCATTTATCAATACCCTTATGTGCAGAAATATCATTGAGCTCCAAAACGGAGGTATTATTAGCTCCGTTCAGTTCATTTACAATGGATATACTAAGTTATATGCTCATTATTGTGTACTTTAACATTTCTTTCTGACATTGGATTATGCTTTATCATTGGAAGTCCTAATAGTAGTGAATTAATCTTTACCCCCCCTCCAAACAAGTTGTTAATTGTATTAACATTTGCTTTATTAGTCTATTTGTTCCCATAGTTTTTGATTTATTATTTTGCAAATGTAAAGTATAAATGTTTTCCTGACAGTTTGTGATGATGGCGTTTTAGTTGTATTTATTGTTTGGACTAATTCCATAATCTCATATGAGTATTGAATATCTTTAGAAAAATTTAACTTTATTTAAATATTCCAAAAACATTCAACTGTCAGTAATAGTTACCAGTTTGATGTGCTATTACTAACAGCTGAATGTATTTGGAATATTTAATATAAAGTTAATTTTCTCTAAAGACATCAATCCTCATGTTAGATGGTCAAAATAGACCAAACAATAAATACAAGCAAAGTATAAGTGATTTTAAAGTTTCAAATCATCCATGTTACTTAATGTCAATAAGCAGTATTAGATTACAATGAATTAAAATCATCTTTTTATAATTATTTATACATTTTTTTTTGTGTGGAAGTAAATAAAAATAACTTGACACCAGTAACAATATTGTATAATTCTCAAAATTGCAGTTATATGTGTAAGTGTATTAGTTCCAGATATAGTAACATATTTTAAGGAGATGTATGTTAAGTTGTTCACTAAGAAAAGAAATTGTACAATCAAAACAATATAATACAATGTTTACGCTACTGATAGATTTAGTGGTCAATTACAGTTGTTTATTGAGGCTTATTCCCTTCTTAAAATAAATTATTATAGCATATAATATTACTAAATATTTATCGAAGAAGCTATATTTCAAGCACCAAAGTAGAATGACATTTGAAGCTATATTTAAAGGGTTGTCTGATGAATTTCAATACAACTTTAGCAAAGAGCTAATAGAGCATAAGAAAGCATTCAGTCTATCATAAGGCTAATGTAACATATTTGTAGTAGATGGTCTTTTGTTATCCAAATCTAATGGCCAAAAAATTATTATTTACAAACTATGCTGAAAAATTGCAATATAGTATTAAGGTACCAATATGGCAGTAGGGTATACTGGAGATGAGTGGCTCTAATAATGATGGCGTTCTTCTTAAAAATATATAAAGGGACACAATGAACTACTCATTGATAACTGTGATAATGATCTTTCAACATTACTCCATGATTGTATGCTAGATAAAATCAAAACTCATCACTAAATAACATCATGGTTCTATTTTACGCTGTTCGCGTCATTGATAAGTTATGAGTTTCATGTTGCCTTTTGGACTTAGAAAACTATCACAAAGGTCTCTAAAAATTCATGACATCATCTTCCAATTTTCAATTCACCAGGACATTCTTGTCCTTGTCATTAATAATGCTAACGGATAAATATTAATAAATATATAAATCTTACTTACGTCTGTCTGATTTCGCCAACAAATATTTAGCATTTTTGCTGTTGACAAACATATCTAATTGGTCTAAGCATTCTGATGTAAAATCACTAAAGCATCATTTGATCACCGTTTCCTATGCTTACATAAGCTGTTGATACGGTAACAAAACTCTCCATATAGTAGTGTCACCTAGTGCAAGTCTTGGTTATCACTGGATGCCAGAAGATTTGTGCATAAAATTTTTTATCTAGTGCCTACTCATCTAATATCCTGACTAGTTTCTAGCTTTGGCTTTCATCAGTGAGGAAGCTTGGATCTGAGAGCACTGCACCTAGATCTTAGGATCTAATGCAACCTGCCAGAAGTTACCTTTTATCTATTTAGTTAACTGTAAAGTTAAGATCCCAAAATGAAAATATCACAATATTTTCAATCCAAGCTCAGTCGCTTGTATAGTCACATAGATTTGAACCCAGTTATCTATACATTTTAGTGTTTTTGGTTCTTTAAAAATGACAGTCACTATTATTTTATTCACAAACCTTCTTGCATCCATTGATTATTAAGGCATGCACTGAGTGGTACTTCTGTATACAGACTTTGCCACTGTATTTACGACTTGTGTAAGCGTAAGAAATGGTGATCATATGATGCTTTAGTGGTTTTGTACCAATCCTGCTCATAGGATAATGGTGACTGCAGTTTTTAGAAAATCAAAGACACCAAAATGTAGATACTGAAAAACTGGATTCAGAGCTATATGATTATACAAGGGAATGAGCTTGGATTGAAAACATTATCGTGTTTTCATCTTGGGATCATAGTTTTATAGTTAGGTAAAATGTGGCTGCTGGAGGGTTGATTATATCCTAAGATCTAGATGCAGTGCTCACAAATCCAGCTCATCACTGATGAAAGCCTAAAGCTAGAAACTGGTCTGAGGATGGATGAGTAGGCACTAGATAGGGATTTTATGCATAAACTTTCTTGCTTTGATCGATTACTAAAGCTTGTATTGGGTGACACTACTGTATGGAGAATATGCTACATTCCGATATAAATGATGTATCATGCATGATCCAATCATCTACTGATGGACTTGTGATTATATTTCTCCATAACACCCAAGTGTAGGTAGGTTATTCGTTAGTACCAAAATTTTTAAACATTTAATAGAAAAAATAATATACAGATTAACTTTCTTAAACTTTGTTTTTTCTTTTCGCTTGCTTATTGGCTGTAAATTATATTTACCAGCTTGCCACACACACCCCGTCGTGTATATATATATATATATCAAACTAATATAAACCGTAAACTGTTGCACAATGCATTTATGTATAATATTTTCTTATCTAGATTTCTAACTAGCAGTGATTTCTTTTTCTAGATGAATCCAATCCATAAACAAGTACTACTTGAAGATTTTCTTGAAAATTAAACTTTTCTAACTATCTAAAGTTTGTTGTTATAGCAACTACAAAGCTTAATAGGTATTTTAATTATCACGTTCTCTTAATTGGGCTGTTTCATTAACTTTGTTAATGAAAGACAGGTATCTAATAAACTAAAGCAATTATTCTTAATTAAAATTTTTGATTTTATTGATAATCATTAACATCTTAATAGAATTTAAAAAATAATAGGAAAAAAATTATATATATATTTATAAGAAAATTTAAACTTAAAAATAATATTTTAAAGTTGGTTTAGTTTATTTAAGATCAACTTCATTGACTATAATAGATCAAATAAATAACAAATAGATCATTATATGCAATAATATGTTAGACTATCTCCATTATCTACCATAGAATGTTGAATGACTCGAAAATTTTAAACTTTATTTAAACTTTTCCAAATACAAACAAGTGTATCTTTGCATGTTGGTAGATGTTATATATGTTATATAATGAGCATGTCAATAGCTCTTAACAAGCTTTTCAGAATATCCCCATTCCCAGATCAGCTTCATGCTTTTGGATTTGAAGACATATGGATGTCTAAAAATTTCACATTTTCTGCTTAATAGTTAAACATTACACAAAGCTCTGGGCTTGACCTGGTATTTTAAATCTTGATTGAATATCCTAGCACTTCACTGATGAATGCCAAAAGCATGAAACCGATCTAGGAATAGGGATATTCTGAGAAGTTAGTTAAGGGCTATTGGCACGTTCATTACATAACATTTGTAATACAAGCTTATTGAATTAAGTCACATGATATATGATTTGATTTTCTTGCAATTCAGTTAGTAGATTACACAACATTTTGTGTAGTATTGTTCTCCATTCTTCTTCAGGTGTTGCTGGTCTGATCAGTGACACTGCTAGCATAGGAGTCAAATTTGCACTTTAGATTCCTGAATATTGAATTTTAAGGCAATGCACTTAACTAACAGAGCATTGCCTTCAAGTTCAATGTTCCAGTATCTAAAGGTATAACTTCAACTCCTATGCTAACCATGTCACTGGTCAGGCCAGCAATACCTGACTAAAAACATTGGCTTATAATTTGATATTCTATGAATCTAAAGGTGCAAATTTGACTTCTATGCTAGCAATGTCACTGGCCTAGCCAGAAACACCTGAAGAAGAATGTAGAATAATGCCACTTGAAATATTGTGTTATCTACTAACCTGTGTTGTCTTGGTATGTTGTTACTAACAGTTTTTTATATTTGTAAAAGTTTAAATAAACTTTAAGACATTCAACATTTAAGGATGGGCTTTTCAATATACTATCATATCTAAAATACCATCATAAACCTTTAGCCAAATAAATCAATAGCATTCACTATATTTGGTCTTATTTAATACCATTTATATATATATTTTATTCATTCTTAATATCTAACATCACTTATTTTGTAAATAATTTTCTTTGTATAATTAGTTTGTTTATGAAACTTAAATTAAAAGTTGTTATAATTGTTAGAACTATAGTTTTAATAAGCTTAATTCAAATTAATTAATAATCTATATTTATACATACTATTTATTATCATTGTCAGCCATTATCAATATCACTTTAGAATGAAAGTCTCTCATAACTTAATCCAGTTTTTCTGATCCATAACCCAATTTTTCTACCTAACATCAGCATTTTTTCTTATTTTATCCATCCATCTCTCATGTGATCTTTTTCCAGGTCTTTTATAATTTTTTAGAATCTATTTTAAAAATTCCATTATTCATCTATTGTATCACTTTATATGTCCAATCAAGTTCCATTTCAGTCTCTTAATTCTTTCATTGATGATATTGGTTTATTTTTTTTGTTCAAGTATATCATTTTCTATCTCTTCTTAGTATTCCCAACATATATATCTCTCCATGCTTTGTTGAGTCGTCCGAAGTTTCTGAATTCCTCTTTTTATAGTGTCCAAGTTTCAGTTCCATAGATAAGAACTAATAAAACACATCTTTTTCAAACATTTTCAGCATAATTTCCTTTAATATTAAATTATTTCAATTAAAAACATGTTATCTCAGTTTAATTCTATGTTTAACTTCATCCATCATATTTTTAATCTGTAGTAATGATCTGATCAAGGTATTTGTAGTTGTTAACTTGAAATTTATAATTTGTAAATTAGTTCATTGGACTATATTTAATCTTATTATTATTTATCTTTAATCCTACTTTTCACTTTCATGTGATAACTCTTGCAACATTTCTTGAAACTCTAAAGAATTATTTGCAAAAAATAACCTAGCTACAAAATCTGGGTACCTTAAATAATCTGCATATATTTTTATTTGTGTAGTTTTCCATTTTAATCCTCCAAAATACTTTTTGTTTCATAGATTTAATAAAGAAACTTTTGTGGTAAGTTTGGATAAATTTTTTGCTTTTATTATAGCATTAAATGTATCAGCGAAAAGCTTTAAAAAGATGACACACTCAAATATGAATTGTCAGAAATCAGTGTCGATAACATTGTATATTAATAGTTAACTTCCTAATCATTTTCAGAAGTTAGACTAATGTATTTTGTGTATAAGAAATCTGTATAATAGATTCAAATTTGCAAATATTTGTTTGTCTATGTAATGAAGTGGTTGCTTTTTTCTTTATAACCTAATGCTAAGTGCACTTTTGGTGAGGTTCACCAGAATCATAGCTCTCTTGAATTAATTAGTGTTGCTGTTTTATTTATATGTAATTATGCACACACTTTTACTTAAGTTAGCCCATTTAAATATTCTGCCCAAGCCATGGATTAGCCTCCTGTATATTCCTAGAATGTCAACAAAGCTTCAGAAAATTTTCTCGGACAATGCTCGAATAGCATTTCGAACACTGCCCTCTCTTAACAATGTTCTGAACAATACTAAAGACAGAACTTCATTTAAACATGCTCCTCAAATACTTTTACAAAATTCCATGCCCATCTCCAGTGTGTAGAGCGGCATACTATGGAGAGTCTTGAGCTAATAGATCTACGAGAATTGCCCAGGACACGTATCTTTATAAAAAGACAAAACAAGACTGGGAATATAAGTCAATTTTTATGGAGCATGAGTTTGCTACAGGACATCCCCCCTCCTATTATTAAGACCATTTGCACAGAGAGGGATGATCATAAGAGACAGTTCAAGGCATGGTTTATTACAAGAGACTCAAATTCAATCAACAGGAAGAAGTCTTCCATCCCTTTGTCAAAAAATTGAACAGCTGGCTTTTATAATTTATATTTTTCATTGCAATAATTTGCATATTTTATAAACCATATATTCATCATGCTTCTGGCATTGTTATTTAATTAACTTTGTACTGTGATTCTGATGAAAAGTCACCAAAAGCTAACTCAGTGCCATTAAGTTAGAATATACATATATTTGGTTTAAAAATACCTTTTCCTAGTGGCTTGACTCAGCTCAAGGTTTTAGAGTATTTTGTTAGATAACTGTACACTCTCTTCTCTTCTGTTTATTACATTTCTATGGTTGGCAATAAAGCACACCTTCTTACCTTTTTTTTTCTGTCATTGTACTTCATACACAGTAGATTGACTGTCAATCAAAATTAGGATCAAATTGTTTTACATGATCCCAAAAAGCAGAACTTGTATTCCATGTTGTTTTTAGTGCACCAATATAAGTACTTGTTCTGAGGAATCTGATTGAAATCTTAGTTCCAGATTTCCTGTAGATACAGTCATTCAACCTGGGCTTTTGCATGGAATCTCATACACTATCCAAGATACCTTTCTTTAATACATACATATGATTATTACTGATGCTAAAATAATAGTCAAAGCAAAGGTAATTTATTTTAGTTCCTAGTCTATTCTTCAATTAATCTTTTCAGAAGAAGAATCTCTAAATACTTAGATATCTCTGAAAACTTTGTTCTATTGCTTCAGTGCCTTCTCCCTTTGTAATTTCCAAACATACCTTTTATCCGAATTGACCTTTTATTTTTCAGAAGCATTTTTTTTTCATATGTCATAGCATTGGCCAGGAGTCGAACCCCCAACAACCGTTGCAACCAATTGCATGCTTGCAAGGTGGCTGTGCTGACCTCTCGGCTAACTTTATATCTGTTTGAAATAAAAATATTATTTAAATGATAATATTGAAACAACTTCCTTTCATTTTCAAATATAACTCAGTAAATAGCAAATTATTCCCATTAACCATTAATAATTGGATTAATACTAAATTGAAAACAATTTTAGAAATTTACACTTCACTGAAATAAAAGCTTAATCTTATTTAAGTACATATTTCTTTCACCTACAAATCTCTCCTAGATAAATAACATCACCTTTAAATAATAGAACATGCTATAAATAGTCTTACTTAATTAAATTCATTTTAAACCACTAAACATCACATGATCACCATCTCTATACTAGCACATAATTGTTGTAAACAAAGGCAAAACTCTCCAGACAGTAGTGCCACCCTGTGCCAAACAGAGTAATCAATGGATGCCAGAAGGCTTGTGCATAAAATCCCTATCTAGTGCCTACTCATCCAATATCCCCAGACTAGTTTCTGACCCATATGACTATATAAGCTATTGAGCTTAGATTGAAAATGTTATTGTGTTTTCAATTTCATTCTCATAGTTTTGTAGTAAAGTAGAGTTAAAAAGTGGCTCCTGCTGGAGGGTTGCATTAGAGTCTAAGATCTAGGTGCAGAGCTCTCAGATCCAAGGCTCCTCACTGATGATGGCCACAAGCCAGAAACTAGTTTGGGGATATTGGATGAGTAGGCACTAGATAGGGATTTTATGCACAAGCCTTCTGGCATCCATTGATTACTCTGTTTGGCACAGGGTGGCACTACTGTATGGAAAGTTTTGCCTTTGTTTAAATTCATTTTACTTTATGATTATATTTCATATACAATATAGATAGATTTCGGTATATAGTTTTCAGGAATTCCTATCAAAAATAGTATGTACTTGGCATAATAGAAGTAATTTTTTTTTAACATTTTAAATAGATGTTTCATTTAAAAAAATAAAAGAAAATGTTTTTTAATTAATAATATTTCTGTAGTGTAACTTTCACTACATCATTAAGTGGTTTAGGTCAAAGTTGTGAGGGTGATAGGTTTGAGACTTATTAATTAAAGTGTAGTAATTGCCTAGCTGTATAAACTGAACGATAAAGATAGGTGTAAGAGATTGGGATCTGGGCCAACTGATGAGTGCTGGCTCAGCGCGAAATGTGCATCTTGGGGATCAAACATAATTTTCACATTCTTCATTGTTTATGATTACACCCCTCCTTAAAGTGTTAAAGGTGGATAGAAACCAGTCCCTATTGGCGTGAGAATGGTGTAGTGAAAAAATTATACTACAGAAAACTTATTTATTAAGTGGATAATCTCTAGTCTAATGAATGAAAATTGATTAAAGTGATTTTTTGAAAAAAGAAATAGGAAGTTTATTTATCATATTAAAAACATTTACAAGAGAATATGACATAGTAAGTTTGCAACAGAAAACAATGCAAGAAATAAATATATGTAAATGCATATATATATACACTTGCATTCCAAATCTATTGCCATTTTATTAAAATAATATCAAAATGTTTTTACTTTATCTTCCAACTAGCTTCATGTAAATTGTTAGGCTCCTCACCCACGAAGGCCACAAGCCAGAAACTAGTCTGGGGATATTGGATGAGTAGGCACTAGATAGGGATTTTATGCACAAAGTCTTCTGGCATCCATTGATTACTCTAGCTTGCTGTGTGTGGCAATACGTATAGTGAGTTTTGCCTGTTTTAAAACAGTTATACACAAACATAAGAAGTGGTGGTCATGTGATGCTTAGTGGAGATATTATCATGTTTAAAATTTAGAAAGTTTGTTTACTCTATCAAAAGTGAAAAGCAAGTCAAAAAACAACAACATGACCAATGATAACGTCATTCCAAGTACAACGGGGGGGGGGGACTAAAATACTCATCTACAAAAAACAAAAATCAGCCTGTTGCATCTAAGCATAACTCAGAAACCTCCTCATTCATCCCTGAAGACTTAACATATAGCAATTCCTTTAAAGTTAATGTCACATATGGATCACCCTATCAATCCTCCAGGGCAACCAAGCCTATCAACATTGCTCCTTACCAAAGACTCTTCTTTGCCTGGACTACACCCCCTTTCCATATCCCCTTCCCATTTCATATGTATTCCCTTTCCCTTCACCATATTGTACTTGAATTTCATTTTGCCATGTAATCATCTCTTTGTAAACCTTTTTAACTGTTGTGTATTTTGTCTTTTTGATGAATAAAAGCTTTCATCACTGAGAAAAGAAAATAGAAAGTTGGTTTTTTTTTCTTGTAATTAATTTTTAAAGTGTTGATGATGATAGATAATAGTTATTGGGCATTCAAGAATATGTTGATCATTCAAGCATGGAAACATCAAGTGTGCATATTTTTAATAATTGCACTTTTAAAGTTCTTCAATACATTATATAATATTTAAAAACAATTTTTGAAAAATATATTGTTCCCAGTATAAAACAACAGATAAATAAGAATTAAATATCATATGCTATGAAAGAGACCTGCACTTCATATCATTTACAAGGTTGTATTATGTAATTACAGGGGATTTGAACACATTCTTTTAAGCTCTGTTTGGCTATCGACTCTTTTTCATATAACCAATACACATGGTCACACATGTGAAAAAGATAAATGATCTCCAATGGATGTATTTTGTGTTAAACAGCACTCATCACTTGGTCCAAATCATCTCCACATATACATATATATAATCAGTGCTTGGTTTATATTAAGGTAGAAAATCTTCAAACTTTAATGGACAGTCTTCAATCTACTCAGCCGTTTCACTCTTCACATATCCATACCATTTAAAATCTGATGATGGAACACCCAAACCCTTTGTTGATCTCTTCCCATGAGCATCTGTTCTATCTTGAGAGGTAGGGTTTCTTCTTATAAGCATGGGCAATTAGGGCTTTCTATGCGGCCACTTATTTTATAAGAAAATCATATATGTTTCACCAGATTTGTACCTTGTTTGATAATCTTGATATATAATACCTTCTTGATACTTCTCAGTCCAATATCTGTTTACTAACACCTCTTTATCATTTTGAAATTCCCCAAGATGCTTGAGATTTTCCCTGTAAGTGGTTGCAAGCTGTGGCCATCTTACTTTTTTCTGATATTAGGTTTAAATTAAAATACCTTTCCAAGCTATTTGGGTATTCGATTTGTACTCCACCTGTCTCATCTTTAAAGGTTCTCATTTTTAAGAATTGGTTCACTATGCTATGTATTTCATTATGTGTAATAAGGTTTGATTTTAAGTCTTCTGATTCCGTATTGCTTTCTTCTATGGTATTTACTATTATTTGAATCCTAGTTTCCAATTCACATTCTTTTAAATTTGTTGAGTCTTTGTATTCCTTCAACTCTTTCTGATCAGCATCTATGTTTTTCAATTGGTAAATAATTCCTTCATAAGTTTTCTGGCTAACATCTCTTTTGTTTTTTAATGAATATTTCTAACTAACTCTTCATTTCTTTTCCTGAGTTTAATCTGTAGCTTGCTTAATTTACTATTATTTTATTTATTCTCTCCTGCACATTTAGTATAACCTTTTCATTTTCCTTTCTAAATATTTAATATAGCTTCTTCATTTCACTTTTTGTTCTGTTTACTTTGTGTTGTTATTTAAGTGTTTGAAACTCTATACTTTCAAGCTTTTCTTTTGATGTTCTATTTACTGTTTTTATATATTTTCTGTGACTTGACTATATTTATCTTTCCAGTTTCTGATCATTCCTTTTAATATAGTTTGGTTGTCAATTTATATTTCTTTTTATTTCTTTTATTGCTTTCACTATTGCTTATTGACTTTTTTATTTTCTTTTAGCATTTCTTCATGTTTTCAGTATTTTTTTTTCTAACATTTTTTCAATACTTTCTTTTAACATTTTTTTGGGTTTTCTTTTATCATTTTCCATGTTATTCATATTTTTTAACAACTTTTTTTGTTATATGTTGAATCTTTTCTTTATATTCTTTTTAACATATTCACCATCCCACTTTATAATTATATCTATGTACTATTTTGCTTGACATGTGATATTGTATTTTCTACCGTCACTTTTTTTCTGACATTGATGACCAGTATCCTCTACTGTTTCTAGGACATTATTTTCATTTTCTGTTTTTTTTTTCTTTCTATTTTTTCTGTTTGCATTATTTTCTTAGTCCTGGATCTCATTACTATAAACTATTGAATTCTACTTCTAGTAAGATTACCATTGACTATTATATATATATATATATATATATATATATTATATATATATATTAATATTATTTTCATAAATGATGCACCAACCCTTACCCTCACAATGCACCCCACCAAGATCAAAACTATACCTATGTCAATTGTTATCTTTATCCATTATTATTTTTTCTTTTGCTTTTTCTGTCTGTCGCTAACTAACTTGCATCAATATCCTACTTATTAATTACTATTATTCTTTTATTATCAGTTTTATTTGTATATTTTATGCTATTCTCAAATTTTATTCCAAACTATTTATTTATTTTGCATTTTTTAGTGTACAGGCTATTAATTCCAGTTCTACATTGGGTGCTGTTTAGTACCAGGAAGTCTTTATTGTTGATGGTGATGGATATTATACTGATGACTCATATATATATATACACACACACAATAACACAGATGCTTCCAGTGTGTATATGATATTCTAAAATATATATTTCATCAGTTTACCCAAGGATAAATTGACATTTGATTAAAAATGGATCTTGATGATAATCTAACCTTTTGTCCCTTATGTAAATGCTTATAAAATACACCTTAGTTATATTTTGTGATCATCATATATCAAACTTTACCTCTGATGATCTTAACATAGTTCATAGAGTTTGCTTGATTGTACAAGGTTTGAATTTCTTTAATCCAAATTCAGGGTACCACTTTCTTCTAAAAAAGACCATATGTGAATCTTACCTTCTAGAATTATCATTACAATTCTCAGTATATCAACCCTGCTTTGCTTAACCCATAGCATGAATACCAAGGCTCTTATAATAATTACTCTTTCTTATTGCATTGACAAATGTATACCATATAATACTAAATTATCCATTCACTTTACTACTGTTACACAATGCTTTATTTACCCCCCCCCTCTTTTACAGTCTAAGTTTCAGTTGCCACAGCAATCTTCTTCAGAACTCTTTATCTCCTAACTTCAACTTACCACCCTCTTTTACAGTTTACAGTTTTAATTTCCACCGCAATTTTCTTCAGAAGTTAGGAGATATGAGTTTCAAAGAAGCTTGCTGGAGCAGTCAAGTTAGGAGATATGAGTTCTGAAGAAGTTGTTGGAGAAATCAAAACTGTAAACTGTAAAAGGGGGTGGTAAATAAAGCATTGTGTAACAGTGGTAAAGTGCATGGATGACTTAGTGTATTATATGGTATATAATACCAAGGTTAAGTGGAAGGCAATTAGGCATGCATTTGAGATAACACAATTAAGAGAATAATGGGTGGCCAACTAAATAAGTTCAATAACAATATTATTTGTTTTAGATAATCGATTTCAGAAATTACCTATAGACATTTTTGTTTGATGATTAAAAGAATAAATTAATAAACATCATTAAAAAATATCATAGATTAATTATAAATAAGCAGATATATTTGATTAACATATGTGTCTGCTTATAAATAATGTATACATTAAAAAAGTATAGTCATTAAAATATAAGTATGACATTTATATTTTAAGAAGGCCTCATATATATATAATATTCAAGTAGTTTTTACATTCCCAATTTTTCGACAAAAATAGCATCTGCCATTGTCAAAGTTAATTTTTCAAAAAAAACAGCAAAAAAACGTTATATCTCAAACACTAATGAGAGTGTGTGTGAGGTAAAGAATGAGATTGAGGGTAAAGTACTTTTTTTTTTTTAATAACTTTATTAGGTATATAAGAAAATTACATTAGTCAAAGGAACAAATCTTAGTTGTTAACAGTCATGTTGAGATGAGTGTAACATATGAGTCCTTAATGTTAAGGGATGGTCAAAGAGCCAAGCAGTTCTTGCTATTGTAGTTCTTCCATTGAAAATAGGTTCCATGTAGCATAAAAAATGAAAGATGATGCAACCTTTTGTCCCTCTTTTTGATGGTTCAGAGCTTTGCAACAAGCAGTTGACATTGGTTATGTATGATGGGATCATAAATCAGTGTGCACCTGATGGTCCAATAAGGGAACAGTAAATATGTTATTATTCTTATGCTTGGAAACATTCCATTGGCAATGCTGAAGATGAGAGTGATAAGGAGCAATTTTGAGGTTATATATATGGAGTTAATTAGGTCTCTGAAATATTGGAGAGTGGTACACTGGTTTCCAATATTTCAGAGACCCTAATTAAAGTAGTATATGTGAATTAACAAAATGTTTATTTTCTTCAGTTTCAAAAGGAAACATACATAAATATTGATGCTCAGTAGACTCTATGTCACAAAGAGGTTGCAACACAATCACTCATATTTTAAATGTCAGATTCTTGAAAATTCAGAACAAGGACCCCAATAATAATATTCATCAACAAAAACAAGAATATCAACTGTCTTATAGAGTTATTTGCCAAGCGTTACCATCCCCACATTTATGCTAGAAAATACATTCTTTTTTTCATATGGTGGACCTAATGTACATTTGTATATAATAATGATCATAGAAGACATCCAAATAGTTTTAATAACAAAATAGAAACAATATGTCAAAGGGATAAAGATTGCTGAACAAAATATACATACAAATACATGGGCATTAATACACATATGTTCAAAACTTTAATAAAATGTAATAGTCCCTAAAGGGACACAAATGTCAAAAATAGATTACAAAAAAGTTCAATTTTCTTTGTTAATTAACGTGAAACTTGTATGTCATGTGACTATTGTTTAATGTTAAATTATATGACATATATATTCTTATTTTCTGCAATTTCTTCTCATGCTGTTTATAATATGAATCCCATGTTATCACTTACTTCTGTTTTGTTCAATATTATGTGGACAAATCTACAAATGTAATCAAATATATATATATATATATAATAAAGTCCTTTAAAGGATAAGATATTTAAACATTATAATATATTTTGAACTATGGTAATAAATTACTTTTTTTTTTACCATAGCAAAGCTTTATATGGTTTGTGATCAGTTTTGGGGTTATGGTATCCCATTAGGGATAAAAATAGATAGAGCATATTCCCTTTTCTGATAAATCGTAGTCTTTATTAGGTCAGTAATATTTCTATTTTATTTTCTAAACTAATCTATTACCTAAAACTTTGATTGTAGGTAACAGACATTAATTATAAGCTTCCATTTCATCCACATTATGATAATTCAAAACATATGTAGTTAGTTTTTATTTTTTATATTACCTACTTCGGTTAAGGAGTATCATTAAATGATCTGTTATTTTATTTATATTCTTATTCTTTGTATAATTTGTTTCTAAAGATTGGAATTAAAAACATGTTTGTAAATCTAATTTTTTTTTCTCATGTATCAAAGCATCAGCCAGGAAGCGAACCCACTAACCTGGGACAACTGCTTGTAAAGCAGCTATCACTGACCTCTCGACCACCAATGCTTGACTGTAAATCTTATTTTTGTCTTTATAAGTGACAGATTGTTTAAAAAAATATTTGTTAAAAAGGTTCCATTATTTGACAATGTATTTTTAAACTTCCATCTTGGTTCTGAAGTTTATGACGTTCTAAGCATAAAGCATATGGAATAAATTGCACTCATGATTTGGAATTCTGGTGATAATGGTGATTATACATTATTGTTTGCCATGATTGATAAACCTTGTTTTTATCTGATTAGTTAACATGTGTGGGCAGTAACTTCTATTGAAATGTGATTGGTTCTCTCTCCAAGCTACCTGGTGCACCATTTCTGAATCAAAGGTGCTATTGTGTCTCGATCCTGATTTATGACATGAGATATGGCAGTGAAATTTATACCTTAATTTATAATGAAACATTCCAAGATAAATGTTTTAAATTGAGCAAAACTGATACTGGGAGTAATTGAAACGATTCAAAATGTGAACAGTAGCAAAGCCATGAGTCAAGAACATTTAAATAGAAATATTTTATGATCAAGGAAAACATTGAAGATGCTCTACTAAGGTATGAAATGCCCTAACACATTTAATGTAGTAATCATAACTCAGACCCAGATCTATTAGCGCCTTAAAATGTTTGTAGTGGATAGCTGAACTATGGTTCTACATAAGCCACATTGATTCAGGGATAGCACTACAGGTGGTTTGAAAAAGAACTAGTTATCTTTTCATCGCAATATACTGCATCTGCCTCAAGCAGCTATAAAATAGAAATTGGAAATTGTGACTTATTTTAACAAGCTCATTCTTAAATAAAATATTAGATGTTCCATATTGGTTTATAACTAAAAGTAATTGGGTAGACAAATTATTAAAACAGGCAAAACTCTCTATACAGTAGTGCCACTCAGTGCAAGCCAGAGTAATCAATGCATGCCAGAAGGGTTGTGCATAAAATTCCTATCTAGTACCTACTCATCCAATATCCCCAGACTAGTTTCTGGTTTGTGACCTTTGTCAGTGAGAAGCTTTGGATATGAGAGTACTGCATCTAGATCTTAGGATCTAATGCAACCCTCCAGCAGCCACCTTTTAACTCTAAGCTGCAAAACTATGAGAATAAAATTGAAAACACAATAATATTTTCAATCTAAGCTGAGAGCTTATAATATTTTCAATTTTATCCTCATAGTTTTGTAGTTAAGTAGAGATAATAGATGGCTGCTAGAGGGTTGCATTAAATCCTAAGATCTAGATGGAGTGCTCTCAGATACAAGGCTCCTCACTGACAAAGGCCACAAGCCAGAAACTAGTCTGGGGATATTGGATGAGTTGGCGCTAGATGGAATTTTATGTGTAAGCCTTCTGGCATCCATTGATTACTCTGGCTTGCACTGAGTGGCACTACTGTATGGAGAGTTTTGCCTATTTTAATAATAGTTATGAGCAAGGATAAGAAATGGTAATCATGTCATGTTTAGTGATTGAATACCCATCCTGCTAATAGAATAGTGGTGGCTATGGTTATTAAAGAACCAAAGACACCAAAATATATGGATACTGAACTGGGTTTAGACCTATGTGACTATATAAGCTAATGAGCTTAGATTGAAAATATTGCTGTCCAAGTTTTGTTCTCATTGTTTTGTAGATAAGTAGAGATAAAAGGTGGCTACTGGAGGGTTGCATTAGATCCTAAGATCTAGGTGTAATCTCAGATCCAAGGCCCCTCACTGATGAAGGCCACAAGCCAGAAACTAGTCTGGGGATATTGCATGAGTAGACACTAGATAGGAATTTTATGCACAAGCTTTCTGTCATCCATTGATTACTCTGGTTAGCACAGGGTGGCACTACTGTATGGAGAGTTTTGCTTGTTTTAATAACAGTTATGAGAAAGCATAAGAAATGGTGGTCATGGGATGTGTAGTAGTTTAGACAAATAATATTAGTGTCATAGTGATTTTTTATTTTCTATATAATATTTGAACTCTGCTTTCATATTGCTAGAAAAGATGATAACAGATGGCCAGTTGAAATCTTAAACTGGATCTCAAGAGAATGTAAAAGATCCAGAAAGAGATCACATAGGAGAGGGATGGATGAAATATGGAAGTATGTTGGGATAATATGGAGAAGGGAGGCTAGAGATCAGAGAAGATGGATTGAACTTGGAGAGATATTCATTCTGCAACTGATTGATTGTGGTTGACAGTGCTGATGATGATTATGATATATATATAGTAAATACAGAAGAAAGACTTGAGATCAGAAAAATGGATTGAACTTGGAAACACCTATATCCTGCAGCGGTTTTATAATGGTTGAACATGATGATGATGATATACATAGTAAATACAGAAGACAAGCTAGAAATAAGAGAAGATGGATTGAACTTGGAAAGATCTATATCCTGCAGCGGTTTTATAATGGTTGAACATGATGATGATATATATAGTAAATACAGAAGAGAGACTGGAGATCAGAGAAGATGGATTGAACTTGAAGAGACTTTCATTCTGCAGTGGATTGATAATGGTTGAAAATGATGATGATGGTGATGATATATAATAAATACAAATAGAGGCTAGATATCAGAGAAGATGGATTGAACCTGGATAGACCTTCATCCTGAAGTGGATTGATAATGGTTGAAAATGATAATGATGATATACATAAATACAGAAGACAAGCTAGAGATCAGAGAGGATGGATTGAACTTGGAGAGACCATCCTGCAATGGACCAGTAATAGTTAAAATGATATATATATAAATACTTGTTAATTAGTTTTTTATATATTGAAATGGGAAGCTGTAGATTTAATGAATTAAACTCCAACTTAAGTAGATTTTCTCAGTAGATGAAATTCATTAGTTCATTATTAAACATTCTTGGATTGATTCTTAATAAAATCATTCAATATATATATAAACAAATACGTTAGATATGTTGCTTGGTCCATAATGACAATAAAGTAAATATAATATTATTTGTAAATGTGTTTAAAGAAATGCTTATTACAAAATAATTTATTTCAAGGGATCAACTTTCTGACTCCAAGTGGGATTTGATCATTTATATAGATAGCATTTTGCAAAGGTTTACTGTATTTTTATCTTAAGTTTTCAAGTATATCCAAAGAAAATGAGAATCGTACTAAATAAAAAAGCAAAAACAACTTAATTAAAAATAATATTTTAGTTGAATTACATAGTGGGTAATGTTTTCTTCTGCCATTCTCAGGATTTACGATTCAAATTCAGGGGATTTGAACACACTTTTTTGCTTCCTTCAGTTATCCTCTCCATCTTATATAACCAATACACATGTGAATAAGATAAATGATCTCTAATATGCGTTTTTCATGTTGAACCCATACCCATCAGTTGGTCCAGATCATCGTCTTCCACACACACATATATAATCAGTGTTCAGTTTATATTAAGATAGTAAATCTTAAACTTTAATGGACCAACTTCAATCTTCTTCATCCTCCAACTGTTTAGCCATTCATATCATTGAAAATTTGATGATTGAATGCTCTGACCCTTGTTGTCATAACTATGACCTTAAATCACTTTGACCCCTCATATGTATGACCTTAACATGTCCATTTAAATATACAGAGTGATGGGCAGAATTCAGGCTGAATCTGTAATAAATCAATATTTGTATAACGTAAATACTGAACTTTTAAGTTGTAATTAAAGGGATGATTTGAACACAGACTTTTAAGCTTTCTTCAGCTATCCGCTCCATCTTATATAAGCAATACACATGACCACACATATATGAATAATATAAATGATCTTCAATGTACATATTTCATGCTGAGCCAACACTAATCAGTTGGTACTCCAATTATATCTTCATGTTCAATATTTAGAATATACTAATATTGATTTATTAAGAATCAAATCAGGTAGTATATAGACATTTTTTTAGTAGTTGAAAATTTTTAACTATGTCTACACTATTTTTTAGATAATTGACTAAATAGCCAGTCCAACTTTCTTTAACTGGTGTCTAGTTATTAGTAGTTAGCAGGGTAATGGTCAAGTGAATGTCATTGCTTTGATAATAATATATGATTATATATTTAATCAATGTACAGTACTGGGCAGTTTCATCTTTAGTACACATTCAATATCTTCTCTCCAACATCTCTTTTTACATTAACTGCATTTTAAGAGAATTACACAAAAAATATATATTTAGGCTTATAAAAAGTTTTGCTTCCTTTTTTTTAAAAAAAAAATTGAATATTTAAATAGCTAAAATGTGTTACCTAGCAACATATTACATTTGCCAGGTCATCGTCATTATCATTTTCGTCCATCCATCTTCTCCAATCTTTAGCCTTTCTTCTCATTACTCCAGCATATTTTCTTTCATTCATCTCACATATGTCTTTTACAATCTTTTGGAATCCAGTTTTCTTGCCATGTACTGGACTTTAAAACTTATGATGTGCAGAATATCTATATACATTATTCTTTTAATGATAATAAGCATTTAAGATATTAAGTAATTTACAATTAATTGTACAACTCATGAATTTTTATTTTAATTAAGTAAGCTAAGAATTTACTTGCTTGGAAAAAAATTCTGTCTGGGGTCATTAGTAAAATATAGAACATAAATAATTTTATTCCAAAACATTTCCTATGAAATACTGAATTTGACTGCAATGTACATACTGAACTTTAGATGTAATTAGAGGGGATTTGAACACAGACTTAAAGTCAACATGGGTATGTTAATATTGACATCAACAAGGTCTTTGAGCATTCCATCATCATATTTTCAATAATATGGATTATTGAGTGAGTTGGAGAGTGGAGAAGATTGAAGTCTGTCCATTAAAGTTTGCACATTTCCCATCTTAATATAAACTGATCACTAAGTATATATGTGTTTGGGAGATGATGATCTGGACAAACTGATGAGTGGTGGTTCAACACAAAATATATAAATTGGAGATCATTTATCTTTTTCACACGTATGCAGTAATGTGTATCAGTTATATAAAATGTAATGGGTAGCTGAAGGGAGCTTGAAAATCTGTGTTCAAATCCCTTCGAAATACTAAATTGTATTAACTGCTGCCGACCGTTTGAATGCATTTCCTACAATGTTTTATCTTGTTATGGAATAAATATTATACGTTCTTATATATGATCAAAAGCTAGTATCTGTTTTCAGTGTGTGTGTATATATATATTACAAATAAAAAAAAATTGGATTTTTTATTTTTGTTTTTAGAAAGAAGTAATAGTTTTGTAACCTAACTTTGTTTATATTTATAAGATAATTTAAAAATATTTTAAATGATTTAAGACTTGAAATATCTTGTTTTGTATTTACTCAAGTTTTTCAAGCATTATAGAATAATCTTAGTCATTGCATGCGATCTCCAAACATTCAACAATTTATTCCTAAATTTCTTGTTTTTATTTTAACATGCTTATTGTATAATTTTGGAAGCAATTAACATCTTATGTTAATTGCCATATTTTTAATTATTTGATGCGATTGGTCTAAAAGTTATTTTAAAATTTTCAAGATTTCATGCAATGGAAAAAACGAATGTATCAGCATAACCCTCAGATTTATTAGATAAATCAATGATTTTTGATTAATTAATTTGCATAATTGATCATATTTCAATAACAAACCAATCAGAAAAATCTTCTACATATTGCCGAACTTTATTATAAGCTTTGTATTAGCAAACAATAATTTGCTCTGTAAAGATGGGTAAGTTAATCTGAAAGACTTATTTATTTATTAAACACATATTCTTAAAGTATTTTATCATCTTATTCAATTACTAATATTTTAAAAATTATATTTATTTGAATTCAGTATTCAAAATCGGGCAAAAAATATATATTAACTAAAAAACGTATAATAATTCTTCTAAGAAATACTATTTCACAAATAAAAATTACAATCTTATTTTTTTAAATTATTGTCATTTCATGAATGTTAAATCAATTTCATATTAGAAATCGAACGATACTACATACTTTTGATTTATGTTTTGCATGCTGGAAAGATTCAATTATAAGTTTACAAATATATGTTAAGTTTTCTGCTCAAAGGCGTGTTGTAAAGTATAGGAAATAAGACCAAATGATAACACATCATTGCTGTCTATTTATATTACTATCTTTTTTTTAAAACTTTTTATGTTTAGTTCTAACTCAAAAGCAATTTATCACTTCTGAAGACTCAATACACATGTCAAGCGTTGGTGGCCTAGTGGTTAGCATAGCTGCCTTCCAAGCAGCTGGACCGGGTTCGCTTCCCAGTCAACGCATTTAACATATATATATAAAGAATCAATACACATCATATACCCATCCAGACATGTGAAATAATAAACTTTCTGTTTATTTATATGTATGATTAGGTATTTGAGGGGTAAGTAATTAGACTGATATATATATATTTTCTCAACTGGTGATTGCAAGACAAACTTTTTCTTCTAACCAGCTGTCCGAACCATAAATCCGATTAAGTTCTAACAATTTTCTGCATAACGGCAGGTTAAATTATGTAGGCAATAGAAAAGTAATTGTGTGTGTGCATGTATATGTATATATTTCTGTGCTTATATATAAGCATGCTTATTTTTATTGTATTCACAGAATTGATTCATAAAGGCATCTACTAATTGCTTGCTAATTTCTTTAATACACATCCATATACAATTATATATATATATATTATAACTATTAAGTATTTTCAAATTGATGTCTTCTGAAAATTATACATATGGAATGTCTGGTTTTTCTAATGATGTTGGAATTCATTCATCTTATTCACCCTTATTTTTCTTTTCGTTCATTTCCTTAATTTCTGAGCACTTTTCTAATACCTATATGTAATCATCTATCTCACAATATGACCAATATAAAATGATTTCAATGTGATCTTGGTATGCAAGTGAAAGTTCACTTATAATCTGTTTGGAAATTCACCTTTCATTTTTTTTCTCATTATTGTTCATATATTTTCAAGTAGTTGTTGTTCAAAAGCACCAAATGTTTTTTATATCTTTTATACCTAACTAATATGAGTTTTTATATTTAGATAATGCTATGATTTCTATGATAATTATTTATTTAAAATATCTGACTTCACCAGGATAGTTTTTGACAGTGATATATCCAAGACCTTATATGCATGTGTATGTGTGGATGAAGTAGCAAGGATAGTTTTTGACAATGATATTTCCAAGACATTATATGTGTGCATGAATGAAGTGTGTGCATGAATGAAGTGGCCATACCACTAAGGATAGTTTTTGTGTGCATGAATGAAGTGGCCATACCACTAAGAATAGTTTTTGACAATCATATATCCAAGACATTTTATGCATGTGTGTGCATGAATGAAATGTCAGTACCACTAAAGATAGTTTTTGACAGTAATATATCTAAGACATTATATGCATGTGTGTGCGCAAATAAAGTGGTAGTACCACTAAGGATAATTTTTGACAATGAAATATCCATGACATTATATGCATGTGTGTGCATGAATGAAGTGGTAGTACCCCACTTTTCCACTTATTAAAGATTGATTAAGCATTATATATGGTAAAATGAAAATACACACAGAAAAGGTAGTTTTTAAAATAATATTTAACTTTATTACTAGGCAATAATAAAGCTAAATATTGTATAAAAAAAACTACCTTTTTTATGTATACTTTGGTTTTATCAGATATTACTTTGGCTCAGAAAAGAAGAAAATTAGTAACAATTGGATTAAACATTATATATGCATATGTTAACAAGGTGAATATCCTATTAGAAGATAAATAACAGTATCGGGTAATGGAGCTGTTTTTACAATAGAAAGTACATTTATTGATACACCATCGATAGTTTTCTATTTTCAAAAATCTGATCTTCCACTGATTTTTATCAATAAAAAATTTATTGATTTAGTAATCTTATGTAATTCAATGTTGGGTGTGTAATTTACTATTCATTAGGATATACATATTTTCTACTGTTCATCATCATCATCCATCTTCTCCAATCTTTAGCTTCTCTTTTCCACAACACCCCTGCACATTTTCTTATTTCATCCATCCATCTCACATGTGGTCTCTTTCTGGGTCTTTTACAATCTCTTGGAATCCAGTTTAAAATTTCAATTGTCCATCTGTTATCATTTCTTCTAACAATATGTCCAGCCCAACTCTATTTCAATCTTTTAATTTTTTCAATAAGGTCAGTAACACCTGTTTGTTGTCTTACCCATACATTGCATTTTCGATCTCTTCTTGTTACTCCCAACATACATCTCTCCACACTCCTTTGAGTGGTCTGAAGTCTCTGTATTGCTCTTCTATTAAGTATCCAAGTCTCAGATCCATAAGTAAGAACTGGTAAAACACATTTGTTAAAAACCATTCTTTTCAAACACATAGGCATATTTCCTTTTAGTATCAAGTTATTTCTACCAAAAGCACTCCAACCAAGTTTAATTCTATGATTAATTTCCTCCATTATGTTTCCATCTGTATTAATAATCTGACCAAGGTATTTGTAACTGTTAACTTCTTCTAATTCTTCATAATCAATCTTTATTTTCATATTTTGAGCAAATCGATTAAACATTACTTTAGTCTTTTTAACATTTATCTTTAGTCCTACTTTTCTACTTTCATCTGCTAACTCCTACAACATTTTTTGCAGCTCTGAAGCATTATTTTCAAAAACAACTACATCATCTGCAAAATCTAAATGACTTAAATACTCTCCATTTACTTTCATTTCTTTAGTTTCCCATTTTAATCCACAAAATACTTCTTGCAGCACTGCTGTAAAAAGTTTTGGAGATATGGAGTCACCTTGCCTTACACCTTTCTCAATGTTGATTTTTCCAGTATCATTATGTAATCTAATTGTTCCTGTTGCATTTTTATAAATATTCTTTAAAATATGACAATATCCTGGATCTATACCTTGATGATCCAATGCTTTAATCACTGAAGAAATGTGTATAGAATCGAATGCCTTTTCATAATCTACAAATCCAAAACATAATGACAACTCATATTCGTTTGTCCTTTCTATGACTTCTCTCAATACCTGGATATGATCTATTGTACTAAAACCACTTTTAAATCCAGCTTGTTCTCTTGGTTGGTGGAAATCCAAAGTTCTCTGTAGACGAGTTGTAATTATCTTGGTAAAAATTTTATATAAATCTGATAAAAGGCTATAATACTATTAATCTGGAAACGAATAATTTGGCAACACTTTTAATTGGATAAAATTAACAAAATTATAAGGGAAGAGAGTGGCTTTAAATTATCACAACTATTATATTTTATGATGTCAAATATGAATCTTGAATTCACACACTTAAAAAAATATATAAATATAATACTGCAAATATATTAATGTATATACTTGTTTATGGATCTGAGACTTGGCAACTTAATAGAAAAGTAATACAGAGACTTCAAACCACTCAATAAAGTATGGAGAGATGTATGTTAGGAGTAACAAGAAGAGTTTGAAAATAAATATGTGGATAAGAGAACAATCACATGTTATTGACATCACTGAAAGAATTAAGAGACCAAAATGAAATTGGGTTGGACATATTTCTAGAAGAGATAGAACAGATGGACAATTGAAATTGTAAAATGAATTCCAAGAGATTGTACAAGACCTAGGAAGAGACCACATGTGAGATGGATGGATGAAATAAGGAAGAGTGCTGGGGTGATGTGAAGAAGAGAGACTACAGACTGCAGAAAATGGATTGAACTTGGAAAGACTATTTTGCAGTGGATTGATAATGTCAAAAATGATGATGATGATGATAATATGCATTTTAAATATTTGGTGGGAAAAACCCTCTTTCAAAAAATACCTGCAATTGACCTCAGCATTATTTTTCGCTTTTTTTTTTAGTTTATTCAACAGCTTTGCTTAATTTATTATTATTATTTTTTTTTAGAAAATGGAAATAGTAAACTTATTTAAAAATTGTTTATTGTAATTGATATTACAGCAAGCAAAATATACATTTTAATTTCTAAATTTAATAACTGAAAACAGGCTTATTATATACCTGTGTGTCTATATATGTAGTATAGGGTATATGAGCACAGACTTTCAGATGACCCATCACTCTCCACTCTATCTAATATTACTGATACACTCAAGCACATATATGCTGAAAAGATAAATAATCACCAATATACGTATTTCATGCTAAACCAGCAATCATCAGTTGGTCCAGATTATCATCTCCCACGCATATATACTATAAGTGCTCAGATATATATTAAGATAGACAATCTTCCTACTTTAATGGACAGGCTCCAATTTACTACACCTTCCAACTCTTCAACCATCCATCCAATTGAAAATCTGATGATGGAATGCTCAAAGGCCACCCTGAGGCTGAGATTCTTGTCACACCCATGTTGACCTAAAGTCAATCTGAACCTCACATGTACAGGACATAATCCATTTAATACATATGCAAGGATGGGCAGTCATCTCTATAATGTAATAACTGAAAACAGGCTTATTATATACCTGTGTGTCTATATATGAAATACGTATATTGGTGATTATTTATCTTTTCTAAATTTATAAAACTTTATAGTAAAAGAAAATTTGAAGATAAAAACGCAACAACTCCTAATTGTGATACTAAATGAGCTCCTGTCCATTTTATAACAACAAAAAGAAATTACTAACTTCCTTATTTTTGATTGTCATAAAATTGCTTTATAATATAAAATACTAACTATATAAATGTCTATGAGGTCAATCCAGTAAATATAATAAATAATATTTACTAAGGCTGTAAACCTTAAGAATATGCACATATTCTTAAGGTTTACAGTCTTAGTAAATATTACTTACGTAATCAATGTGTGTTTAAATAAATTTATAATTACAACTTTAAATTATCGTAATAGATTTCTAACTATAAAATCTTCCCATTGACTCGTTGTAAATCGAAAGATTTCGTGAGTACTAATGTGTAATAAGAAATGTGGACTTAATCCATGAAGTATTGAATAGCTTCACGCTCTCAGATCTAACCGCTTCAGCTTCATCTATTTATATAGAAAGTAGGTTGAAGTAAAGAAGGTTCCCCTCTTTTCTTCCAATGTGTAAGCTTGTGGTTAAGACCTGTAGAGGTCCCTACTTTCGCATTTTCATGCACATATTCTTAAGGTTTACAGCCTTAGTAAATATTACTTACATAATCAACGTGCGTTTAAATAAATTTATAAATATAATAAAGAAAAACATGCCATAATATATCCAAATCATCTCTACAATTAATTAATAATTGGTCATTTAAACATTTGAAGAACAATATCATATGATCTTCTCATTTTCTTATATGCTTCCAAGAATGGTTATGTTCACTCTACTGTAGAGTGATTAAATGTTAGCTTAAGAAATCAGTGGATACCCTTTGGTATTGCACTATAAAATTCCCATCTCTGAACTGGTTTCTGGTTTTTACCTTTGTCAGCAAAGACTGGTATCCAAAACTTTATCTAATGCAGAAACAGTAAAGAATTGATCTAATATCAGAACTATATAATTATGAAAATGAACTAACTTGGGTTTAAAACTTAGTATTTTTTTTTTAAATTCCAGGTTATTAGCTTGAACAATTGTTGGATTCTCCCAAGGCAGCAACAAAAATTATAAATCTTTCAGGGATTTGTAAATTTTTTTATTAATGCGGTTATGGATAACATATTGCATAATTTATAGATGGCACTTTAAATGGTTTACATTAGGTAACTTTATTATATATTCAAATTAATATGTTTTAATTGAAACACAGGCTTATTATATACTTGTGTCTATATATGTAATATATAGGGTATATGAGCACAGACTTTCACACCACCCACCACTCTCCCTCTATCTCATAACACTGATACACTTTAACACATATATGTTGAAAAGATAAATAATCCCCAATATACGTATTTCATGCCAAACCAGCAATCATCAGTTGGTCCAGATTACCATCTCTACACATATATGCTATAAGTGCTCAGATATATATTAAGATAGCCAATCTTCATACTTTAATGGACAGGCTTCAATCTGATTATTTATCTTTTCAACATATATGTGTTCAAGTGTATCAGTGTTATGAGATAGAGTGGAGAGTGGTGGGTGGTGTGAAAGTCTGTGCTCATATACCCTATATATTACATATATAGACACAAGTATATAATAAGCTTGTGTTTCAATTATTACGTAGTAGAGATGTCTGCACATCCCTTGTATAAGTATTAAATGGATTATGTCCTGTACATGAGGGGACAGATTGACCTTGGGTCAACATGGGTGTGACAAGAATCTCAGCCTCAGGATGGCCTTTGAATGTTCCATCATCAGATTTTCAATTGGATGGATGGTTGAAGAGTTGCAGTGAGGAGTAGATTGAAGCCTGTCCATTAAAGTATGAAGATTGGCTATCTTAATATATATCTGAGCACTTATAGCATATATGCATAGAGATGGTAATCTGGACCAACTGATGATTGCTGGTTTAGCATGAAATACGTGTATTGGTGATTATTTATCTTTTCAACATATATGCGTTCAAGTGTATCAGTGTTATGAGATAGAGTGGAGAGTGGTGTGAAAGTCTGTGCTCATATACCCTATATATTAATATGTTTGTGAAATAAAAAAATCTCTTTCACTTGTAAATAGACTTAAAGCATAAGGTGTAGCAGTGAATAAAATCAATGAAAGATAAAAATAAACAGAAAAAATGTTAAAAATATAGATAACGATAATTATGTTTTTGCTTTACTCCTTAGAAATATAATCAGTTGAGTAAAGATTAATATTAGGAGGTTCCTGGTAAATGAAAGCCTTCATTTGTATAATTTTGTATTTCCTATTAACTATTTCCATGGCTTGTGGAAGATTGATTCGATAAAGTGATGCCAATTCACAAGTTAAAATTGGTCTTTCTATATATTATTGACATTTTTTTTTCTTTAAAATCAGATATACTAAAAAGTATTAAAAATGGGAATTAAAATTGAATTGGGGGGGGGTCAGATTCTCTCCTCATAATACAAATTCATAATAGAGTACCCTATGAAGGGTGGTGCAGTTTAAAGGGTGTCCAATTTGGTATCGGCAGGTCCTAGGATCAATTTTGGTCTTTGCATGTCTGGTGCTCAATCTTTTTATGAATTCCTGAGCAGTAATGCTATATGCCCCCCCCCCGTGTGGTTTGGTGCAGTTAATAAAACATCCAATTTAGAATTGGGGGTCCCAAGATCTATTCTGGTGCTCACAGGTCTGGCTCTCTAACATTGTATGAATTTCTGAGCAATAAAGCTATTACCATTTTTTGTCCTTGGTGTATTTGGGAGAGAGTTTAATTTAGGATCGGGATCGATTCTGCCATTCAAACTTTTTACGAATTCATGAGCAATAAAGTCATTAACATATTTTTACCATGCACAGTTTGGTGAAATTGATAGTGTCTGACTTGGGGTTGGGAGGTCCCAGGATCGATTCTGCCATTCAAACTTCTTATGAACTCCCAAGCAATAAAGCCATTAGCATTTTTTTGTCTGCATCATTCAACCCAATCGATAAAGTGGCTGGCTTGGAATCAGAAGGTCCCAGGATTGGTTCTGGAACTTGCAACTCTGGTGTTCCAACATCTTATGATCTTCCAAGCAATAAAGCCATTAGCATTTTTTTGCCCTGTCTCATTTAATGCCATTGGTAAAGTATCGACTTGAGCTCTGGGAGGTTCCAGGCTCAATTCCGGCACTCACAACTCTGGTGTTTGAATGTCTTATGAACTTCCAAACAATAAAGTTATTATAATTTTCTTATCCTGGATCATTTAACGCAATCGGTAAAGGGTCCAACTTGAGATTGGGAGGTCACAGGTTCGATTCTGGCACTTGCAACCCTAGTGCCCGAATGTCTTACGAACTCCCAAGCAATAAAGGCGCTGGCATATTTTAAATAATAGAATCATTTTTTACAATTTAGAACTGTGGATTTTTATTTTAAATCTTTTAATTTTGCACAATAAAATGCAAAGTATATTTCAAGTGTATGTAATGAAGTGGATTTTTTAAAACTATAATTAAACATCAGTATAGACAGGCACAATTGAGAATTTGTCGGACTGATTCCACTTCTAAAAAGTTCATTTCTGTTAGATTGATGAGTAAACTCTGTAAAGCTTTGTCTCATAGTAAATATGATTTGATAGTGTCTACTATAATTTTTTTAAAAATATATACATATTAATAAATAAGGCAAAACACTCCATACAGTAGTGCCACCCTGTGCCAACCAGATTAATCATTGGATGCTAGAAGGCTTGTGCATAAAATCCCTATCTAGTGCCTACTCATCCAATATCCCCAGACTAGCCTCTGACTTGTGGCCTTTGTCAGTGAGGAGCCTTGGATCTGAGAGCACTGCACCTAGGCATTGATTTTTCTGTTTGGCACAGGGTGGCACTACCATATGGAGAGTTTTGCCTTGTTTAATAACAATTATGAGCTAGTATAAGAGATAGTGAACATGTGATGTTTAGTGGTACATATTAATAATTTGCATGTTCATATTTTCAGCCACTGCTGACAATGCTCTTGTTTTAAGTTTAATTTCTCTAATCCAAGGGTTGATAAACTTTTTAACTTGAAGTGCCACTTTGTGTAAATCCCAACCTTCCCATTAAAGGTGCAAGGAAGAAGGCATTTCCCCTCTCAATTAAAGAGCTGCAAGGAAAGAGATGAAAAGTGTGTTCATGAAAAATACAAATTTGTGAATGGTTGTGGATATATTTGAATTCATTTTAATAATTGAATATAATAGAGTCTGTATATATCCTAAAGAAAATAAAAAAGTATCTTAAAAAAAAAATAAATGAAAATAAAAAATTGCTTTTTCACTTTGGTTTATCTATAAATTTCCTAATATTTAAATATTTATCATATACAATAAATTACTATTGTACAGCACATTTTTCTCACCTAGAGTCATCAAAAATTTATTTACAAATTACAAGAGAATAAAAATGTATTTATGTTTATCATGATGAAAAGAGCCATGAAATTAGAATCAAAGAGTCACGTTTGACTCATGAGCTGCAGTTTGCCAGCCCCTGCTTTAATCTGTAGATTCTCATTCTTCATATTACTCGGCAAATTTAGTTATCCCAATCATCCATCTCATATATGGTAATTTTCTTTATCTTTATGAGATTCATTTGTCTTATCTCTATTCTACTCTTCTAACTTTTTCAATGATGTTTGTGATACTTGTTTATTTTCTCACCTATATAATTCAATTTTTCTCTTTTTTAATTCCAATTTACATTTTACCATATTTTGCTATATAGTTTGAAGTCTTTGTATTTTTCTTCTATTATCAATCTCATAGTCTGAAGTCTTTGTATTTATCTTCTATTATAAATCTTATAGTGTGAAGTCTTCGTATTTCTTTTCTATTATTAATCTCATAGTCTGAAGTCTTCGTATTTCTCTTCTGTTATCAATCTCATAGTCTGAAGTCTTTGTATTTCTCTTCTATTATCAATTTCATAATTGAAAAAATGTCTGATCATATTTTCTTTTTCGCATCGTAGATGCCTCTTTCTGATTACAAGATTCTACTTGAAGAAACTTTGTAGCATTGCCATCCACATCATTACCTTTGGTACTGAAGTTCAACCATTTATCCATGGGTAAAAAGTATTTTTATCCTAAAATATAAATAAAATAACATTACTTATTAGTTAGCAGAGACACCAAGTGTCAGTCATGTTTTTTGTTTAATTATATGAAGCATATTTGCTCCCGTATGTTCTATTTTTTAATATCCCCATATGTTTTATTTTTTAGTATTTAAAAAATATCAATAAATCAATTATAAATTACCTTATTAAGTTAAAAAAATAGGAATATATTTTTACTTGTTAATAAATAAATGACAATAAGTTTCAATGATGATAAATTTTGAATAAAAAAATGAGAAAAAAAATTATACAAGCATTTTTATATACAAAAAATAACATCTTTCATAATATTTATTCAAATAAATACAAATCTTAGTCAAGTAAAACAGTAAAATACAATATTGTATTGTTCTTGGAATGTGGACACTTGTTGAAATGAAACCGAAACAAATAACTTGACTGGAAATGCATTATATAATCACAATTGCGCCAACCTTATTCTCACCACTGCAGCATAGATTTTGATTCTGAAATAACTTATATGCTGAAATTACAATGCAACATCACTATTATGATGCATTTAGTGTTATTTTTCAATATGTAAATATAATTTACAACTCAACTTGGCCATCATTACAATTTTATAATTGTGCTGTACAGAAAACATAATACACCTGGGTCTCGTTTTATGCGATAGATAGGTTCCTCAGAAAACACGCGCAAATGAAATCACGCAAAAATAGATGTAACTTACCTTGAAAAAGGGGGGATATGGACTGTAATTTTTAAAAAATCGTGTAAAAGCAAAGCACCAACGTAAAATTACTTTAAAATTCGTGTGCAAAAAAAAAATAAGGAAATAAAATATGACTAATAAAAAATTTCAAATTTGAAAACAATTGATACAAGACAAACTTTTTTTAACTATAATATTTAATTTTATTCAAAACAATATATTTTTATGCATAATTTACAGTAATTTACATTTTTTTATACACGTTTTAATTATTATCACTATTTGCCATTAAACAGGTTCGTTTGCAAACTGGTAAAAAAACAGATTCTTCACAAGAGGAAATATAACTAGCACCAATATCACTCTCATGTTGTGTTAATGGTTTTCTGGTGACAACATAATTAGTAATTAATCTAACAACTAAAAATTAAATTCTTATTTTTGTCTTTAATTTTTTAATTTTCAGCTTTAATTGTTCCCACTGCTATTACTCACCTTTTAAAAATAAACTTGCGGACACTAAATGATTAATAATTGATCACATTCTTTTTTAAAAAGCAAAAACAGAATGTGATTTAAAATGCAAAATTAACACGCACAATGTTTGAACAAATTTAGATTATACTCTTGTAAAATTGGTACTCATCTTATAGCTAAAGATGCCATTCTATGGTGCGGTTTTCGTGCTAAAACACAAAAATGCTGTTTCCACGGCCGACACATTCGAACCCGTGTTTTCTATAATTTAACTTTTTTGCTGTGCTACAGAATGCAGGCCACTATGTCACATCACAGTACAGCATGTATGTCACTAAGCAGCAATTACATTTTCCGAATTTGCACAGTTTATAAAATAATTACGGCTTGATGAGAGAGTTTGTATTTGAATTGTATTGAAGTGTTGTTTTCATTGGATTTTTTTTTATTTTAAACTATCAAAATGTTCACATTTTTTAAAACAATAATTATAAGACTTTTTACAATGTACTGTATTGAACTTTTATTTGGGTAAATGTTAAATATCTATGTTTTTATTGAGTTGCAATTAGGTAACGTGTCAAGTAACGTACTGTTAGTAACATTCCATGAGACAAAGAAGATTCTACCGTCTGTATATTTCTAAATTAAAAAAGAGCGGTACGAAAAAAATAACCAGTAAGAAAAGTCCAAATATACAGTTTTTTTTGTAAATTTAATAAAAGGCAAATATTATAAACATGTTTAATAACTAAGAAGACATTTGTATGTGTTTGTTGTTGTTTGAAAAAGTTTGATTTTCTTTCTTCTGTCCGAGTACGCTTACGATTTTGAATTTTTTTATTTTAGCATTACAAACAAACAGAACACTAACCCTAAAACTAACCCTAAACCTAACCCTAAAACTAACCCTAAAACTAACCCTAAAACTAACCCTAAATCTAACTGTAACAACTTTTACTTTTATTACGATTATTATTTTTTAGTTAAACAACAACAAAAAAAGTTGTAACACAAGTAAAAAAATATCCGATAGAAAATTGATAAAAAAAAAAAAGCCGTAACACAAGTAAAAAAATATCCGATAGAAAATTGATAAAAAAAAGCCGTAACACAATTTAAAAAGTATACGATATAAAAAACACGAATCAAATTGTAATTTGTTGATTTTATTTCACATTTATTATTATCATTTAAATTGTATACGTTAATAAAAAATAATATTTAAAAAAGACTATTTTGTTTTGTTTTTATTTTCGCATTACAAAAAAAGCACAGAAAAATTATTAAAATCAACGGCCCATGAATGTTCATATTTTATAGTTTTAGCGTGAAAATGGCACCATCCAATGGCATCTTTAGCTATAATACAAGCACCGTAAAATTTAATGTGTGTATACATAAAATGTGGAAAACATGATTTTAATTTCATTATTGCATAAAATCTTACTATTATAAAGCACTGAAAATATTGAAATTACTAAGATGAAAGTCGAATTCCAATAATGTGCTATTACTTTCAATATGACATAAGTGCACGAAATTTATTATTTAAAGTAATAGCACATTATCGGAGTTCGACTTCCAGAGAAATGTGAATCGCATAACTTCAAAATCGCGTTAAATAAATCCGCATAAAAAGAAACCCAGGTGTATATTAAATTAAAGATAATGAAGGGATTGCGACTAATATTTCTTTAAATATACGTATTTGAATTAAATTTTCGTGACCCCAACTTTTTGGTTCATGGACACATTTGGGAGCATGACCCACAGTTTAAGAAATGCTGGTCTATTTAATGCAATGCACTGGCCTAAATATATTTTCCACTCTGAAGTAGTCCTGAAGCACTCACAAAGTGATGTCTTTTAATGTCTCCATCATTTTTTTCTCCACCACTTCTATGTCTGAAAAAAAAGAAGTTTTTTCATCTGAAAAGAAGTTGCATGGAATAACATAGAGTGAATATGGCTTATAGATAATCTGGGTCATGCTGAGACTTTGTACATTAACATATTGTCATGATAACGCATGCATTCATCATTTTGCCACAAAATGAGATGTTTAAGTTTTACTGCATTATGCAAAAGTTTCAGAACTTAAAGGTTTTAAATGCTTGATCATTACGTTCAAATTCCGAGGGAACAATACCATCCGCATTTTTAAAAATCAGCAGCATTTGACATTAGTCTCACTCACCATGCTTTTTTGGGACGGAGTAAATTTGACACTTTCATTAAACCATTCATAAACTTGTGCTTGAAAGCTGTTTCATGCATTACAACTGTTTTCCCTGTCATTTTCTCTAAAAGAAAACAGGATTTTACATTGTTTCAACTTTTCAGCCATTACAAAAATTGATAAATATGCAAAACGTACTTTACAAAAAAATGTACTTTATGGCATTACGATTTCACAGGATGACATGGTAAATGCAGAAGGGTCCCAACAAAAGGTATTCAGCTGGAGAAGCATATACTACAACAGGCATGCCTACTAGAGAACAATTCTAGTTATTTTTAAGTCTCCATTCATATTGTTAGCTATAGTCCTGAAGAAGGCTACATAGATAGTCAAAACATAAAAGAAAGTTTTTTAAAAAAGCAGCATTGATTTAAATGAGTTATTAATTTTTAAAGTACATTTATCATTCATTAATTGAAAACGCAGTCACATCACCGAAAAAATTAAACCTGAAAAAAAAAAAAACAATTGATATAATTTTAAATCAGTTTTACTCACTGATATAGAAGTTATTAATGGCAAAAAGTACATTTGCAAACTTTTTACTGAATAGTTGTATTTCTAAATTGAACTATTTCCATCATCTAATATGGGTATTGAATATCCTTGGAAAAATTTAACTTTATTTAAATATTCCTAATACATTCAACTGTTAGTAATAGCATACAGGTTAGTATATGCACAATGTTTGAAGAGGTATTATTCTCCCCTCTTCTTCAGGGGTTGCTGGCCTGATCAATGACAATACTATCATGGGAATTGACCCTGAACCCTTAGATTCCTGAATATTGAATTTTAAAATTGGCTAACCAGTGACAGTACTAGCATTGGAATCGAGCCTATACCCTTAGATTCTTGAGTATTAAATTTTAAGGTAATGTTTCAAGGGGGTATTATTCTCTCATCTTCTTCAGGTGTAGCTGGCCTGACCAGTGACAGTATTAGCATGGGAATCAAACCTGGATTATTACTTTAAGGTAATGCTCTAACCGAGCCATCATGCCAAAGGCAAGTGTTAAAGTGTTACATTAAAATTCAATACTCAAGAATCTTAGAGTCCAGGTTTGATTCCCATACTCTTACTGTCACTGGTCATGCTAGCAATACCCAAAGAAGAGGGGAGAATAATACCTCTCATAATATTGTGCATATACTAACCTGTGTGCTATTTGTAACAGTGAAATGTATTTGGAATATTTAAATAAAGTTAAATTTTTCTAAAGACATCCAGTACTCATATTAGATGGTGGAAATAGTCCGATATATAAATACAACTAAAACACCATCATCACAAAACTTCAGGAAATGCTCTTTACTGAATACTTTTTGCATTTTGCAATGAAATACATTGTTTAATTATATAACATATGGTCCATTATTCAGTACATCAAGTAATAAATCAATCAATATTATGATAATTTCAAGCAGATATTTCTTTTTCACTTTTTTAAATTATGAATTAACCCAAGAATTTTTAGTTATACCTTTTCTTTTAACCACAAAGCTATATCGTACAATTAGACAGTCTTTGAGCAAATTATAAAAGACTAACTACTATAATGTATACACTTATACATATGCACATATATGTCTGTTTGATTTATATCTATTTGCATTCTCTGAATGGTTTGGCAGAGCTGGAAATGCATTCAACTTGGGATCGAGAGGTCTCCGGATCAGTTTTGGCACTCACAGGTATGGTTCTCAGACTTTTTATGAACTGCAGAGCAGTACAGCCATGTGTTTTGTTTTTATATCCTTGGATGTCATTAGAGCTTATAATAATGCTCTAATGTTGAACTTTTAAGTAAATTATATTATAAGAATAGCAATCACTGATAAACTATGCTTAAAAAAATATGATTACTTGGTTGGAAGTTCATTGAAAGCTTGAGCTAGAGTCGTGATCTTTGACCTCCAGATCTTCCATTGCACTAAATCACACTGAGTTAAGTGTTGTCACCTGTCTCCTGTTATTCTATCTGATTTTAAATAGAGAATTGAATTCATGAGTTATGAATATTTACATTCCAAATAGATGAAATTATCCAGAAAATTTAAGATAAAAGTTAAATTTTAATTTTCATAATAATATTTTTTTAAAGCTTAAACAATTAGACAAACCCAAAATTCAATCTACATAGGTTTATTACTACTATATTAATAATTTTTATTAGTCATTCATTAGACTAGAGTTTATCCACTTAACGAAACGACCTTGTATAATAGTGGTGTAGTAATTTGCTATCTATGTATGTACTGAACAATGATAAAGATATGTGTAAGAGATTGTAGTCTGGGCCAACTGATGAGTGCTGGTTCAGCATGAAATGTGCATCTTTGGAATCATAGACTTTGAACATATGTTTATGATTACATTCCTCCACAAGGTGTTAAAAGCGGATAAAAACCAGTCCCTACCTTATGTGAAAGTGGTGTAGTGGAAATTACACTACACAAATATTCATTACTGGATAATCTCTAATCTAATGAATAATAAAAAAAAGATAGATAGATAGATAGATAGATAGATAGATAGATAGATAGATAGATAGATAGATAGATAGATAGATAGATAGATAGATAGATAGATAGATAGATAGATAGAGGATAGATAGATAGATAGATAGATAGATAGATAGATAGATAGATAGATAGATAGATAGATAGATAGATAGATAGATAGATAGATAGATAGATAGATAGATAGATAGATAGATAGATAGATAGATAGATAGATAGATAGATAGATAGATAGATAGATAGATAGATAGATAGATAGATGTAGATAGATAGATAGATAGATAGATAGATAGATAGATAGATAGATAGATAGATAGATAGATAGATAGATAGATAGATAGATAGATAGATAGATAGATAGATAGATAGATAGATAGATAGATAGATAGATAGATAGATAGATAGATAGATAGATAGATAGATAGATAGATAGATAGATAGATAGATAGATAGATAGATAGATAGATAGATAGATAGATAGATAGATAGATAGATAGATAGATAGATAGATAGATAGATAGATAGATAGATAGATAGATAGATAGATAGATAGATAGATAGATAGATAGATAGATAGATAGATAGATAGATAGATAGATAGATAGATAGATAGATAGATAGATAGATAGATAGATAGATAGATAGATAGATAGATAGATAGATAGATAGATAGATGAATAATAAAAAAAAGATAGATAGATAGATAGATAGATAGATAGATAGATAGATAGATAGATAGATAGATAGATAGATAGATAGAAGGCAAATGGTTTGTGTCAAAGTTGTGAAGGTACCACATTTGACACATCAATTTGCCTTCTATCTATCTATCTATCTATCTATCTATCTATCTATCTATCTGTTTTGTCTGTCTGTCTGTCTATCTCACTCCATCCATCCATCCGTCCATCTGTCTGTCCGTCTGTCTATCTATCTATCTAGTGAACAGTGTTAAAGTTATATGTAAGAGATTGTAGTCTGGGCCAACTGATGAGTGCTGATTCAGCATGAAGTGTGCATTTTGGGGTTCATACATCTTTTTTACATATCTTTGGTCATATGTTTATGATTACATCCTCCACTAAGTGTCAAAAATGGTTAGAAAATAGTCCCTATTTTGCGTGAGAATAGTGTATTGAAAATTATATTACAACATTATTTATTAATACAAATACATTTATATTACATATAAAAACAATTTTTTTATGCATTTTTAATGACTCTCTCTCTATTCAGCGCCTAAAATTTTTGAACAAAAAATGTTTTTTTACATGGTGATATTTACCATCCATTTTTATATATGATTATTTAAATAAATGTAATTTCAAAAATATTTTAACCAATAATAATAGTGTTGGTAAGTATAATTATTAAAATTAAAAAACTTAAAGAAAGCAAATAAATACCTTACTAATAATATGCTTAATGATAAATATAACCTTTAATTTCTTTTTGAACATAAAAAAAAATATTTTCGATTTGCTCTTAGTAGTAAAAAGCTATCTAAAAAAAGATTGCAGATTTTATGAGTTATACTAGATTGTTTTATTACTTAAATAAAAACAGATGCTTTATACTATATTAGAAGTATTCAAGTTTCTTGTCTGCGTCTAAAGTTTGAGATTTTAAAATTAAGTGAACATTTTGCATAGCTTTGACTTCAAAATGTGTGAGACAGACAGCAGACAAATCGACAAAGTTGTTTAAATTTCTCAAATGTTTTCTTGGCTATGGCAGATACAAAATGCTTATGAATAAATTTAAAATACATTTATAAATAGAAGTATATATTTTTGTTATTTGGTCTTTTTTTATGTTGCTTTTTTTAATGCGATTTTGAAGTTATGCCATTCATGTTTCTTCTTAATATCTTCTTTGCTATAAAAAATACATATTTCACTTAAAATCGGGATTTCCCCGTTTTATATACACACATTAAATTTTCTAGAATATAATATACAGAGTATATGAGCACAGGCTCTCACATGACCCACCACTCTCCACTCTATCTCATAACACTGATACACTAACACATACAAAAAGATAAATAATCACCAAAATAATGTATTTCATGCTAAACCAGCAATCATTAGTTGGTTCACATTATCATCTCTACACATATATGCAATAAGTGTTCAGATATATATTAAGATAGCCAATCTTCATACTTTAATGGACAGGCTTCAATCCACTCCACACTCCAACTCTTCAACCATCCATTCAATTGAAAATCTGATGATGGAACATTCAAAGGTCACCCTGAGGCTGAGATTCTCATGTTCACACACTATAGATGGCTGTACTATGCATGTTGTTTTTGAATTTTAAAGCACATTCTATTTTTGCTTTTTAAAGAGTAATCAGTCATTTAATGTCCGCAAGTTTATTTTTAAAAGATGAGTAGCAGTGTTAGATAAACTAGAAAATGAGTCAATAGCAGTAACTGATGCTTGGAAAAAAATTACAATCTTTGACTGTATAAATCATGTTGCATTTGCTGTCATTCAAATAAAATCACATGCATTAAATGCCTGTTGGAAAAAGATTTGACCTACATGTCTTGAAACAGTGCAGCTATTCAAACATCACATTATCAGATGAAATAATTACTTTGGCGCATATTGGTGGAGAAGGTTTTGATTTCTATATCCAGAATATCGACGAATTGCTTGGGGATAATGCCTTAAATGACAATGATATTATTGCAATAAGTCTAGATACCGTAGAAGATTTAGAAAAAGGTAATGAAACAGAAGTGGAACCTCTTCCTTTCACAGCAAAAGTGATTCAAGAAGGTCTTCAACTTTCTAATCAATTGGAAAATCATTTTCTTGTTAATGACCTGAATTATGAATGAGCTCTTAAATTCCAATGAGATCTAAATAGTTGTATGTCTGGATATCTTGAGCTTCACAAACAATTAGTAAAATCATCATCTCAAAGTTTAATCACTGATTTACATTGTCACCAGAAAACTATTAACACAGCATGAGACTGAAGTTGCTGCTAATTCTGCTGTTTGTGTTTCCTCTTGTGACGAATCTGATTTCTTACCAGTTCACAAATGAACCCACATATTATCAAATAGTGATAATGATTAAAATATGTATTAAAAAATGTAAAATAAATTACACATAAAAACAAATTATTTTGAATAAAATTAAATAGTTAATAAAAAAGTAAAAAAACTTTGTCTTGTATCAATTTTTTTCAAATATTTGACATTTTTTTTAGTCAAGGTGTATATATTTTTGTACTTGTATATTATCCTGTCTTTCAAGCTTGGCAGCCATTTTTTTAATTATACAGTTTCCGGGGCATACAATAAATAATTAAACAAAATGGCTGATCATGAAGTTATCTTTTTAATATATTTAGTTTTTTTAATTATTTTAAAAAAATAAAAGTTTCTGCAAAAATTAATTATAATATTTCTTCTTTATTATTAATTTTTTGTATTAAGTCAACTTGTTAACTGATGTATAAGAAACCTTAATTATCATATCACACCCATTTTTTGTGAGGGCAGGATTTCATACCTTTGGAAATACTTCGCTACATGCTGTTCTGTCAAATGAAAATCCCAACAGTAATGACAAAAATAAAGGTGCTGAATGCCAGCAAACTACAACAATGTTTGCAACATGTCAGCCTTTACACATTATATTATATAAAAAAATTGAAATAAACCTTCTGAATGGAATTTATAATTAATTTATTAAATTTTTTAAACATAACAATTAACACATTCCGTAAAACAAAATTGAAAAAAATAAAACAAATAAATATTTGTAGGGCCCCTAAACTGTATAATTAAAAAATGGCCACCAAGCCTGATAGACAGGAGATACACAAGTACCTGTGTTTTAAATCAATACTAGTTGCAGCAAACTTGTAATTAAAAATCCTGAATGATCACCTGTTTTTAAAATTATTTGAAAAAAGTTCTAAGATTGTCTGTATATTCTGATTATTTAGTATTTTAACTGCAAAGATAAAAATAGTGGGCTAATAGGGACAAAAAATGATCACACTCCATACACTATAAAGTTTATGAATTGTAATCTGTTGTTATATTTTTAGGACTGAAAAACTATCTTAAGATTGTGTAATATTCAATTTTATTTACTAGCACAGAGATTAAACCACTAAACATCACATGATTGCTCTTGTTAGCACAAGATGGCACTACTATATGGAGAGTGTTGTTTTGTTTTGAATTGTTAGCACAGAGATTGTATGTAATTAAAACAGAAGGGATTTATGCCCTAAGTACATGCACTGGAGCTCAATGATCTCTTGTTGAGTGCTGAGTATACTGTCAAACCAAATCATAAGATAGAAACTTTTGACAAGATAAGTGTGACAAACTTATTTTTTATACCTAATTTCAGTTACATAGGCCAATCTAAAGTATCTTAATTTGAGAGCATGAAGATGTTCTTTATTCCCTTTACATCTATTAATTTATTTCTATATATTAATATTTGCAAAATTTTCCAATTTACTAAGCATTAATATTATGAACTATTAGAAATTATGTAATATTCAATTTCACACGTTAGTATATAGAAAAAAATAATGGATGTAAAATGAATAAAAAACATCTCCACATTCTCAAACTAAGACATTTTAGATTAGCCCATATAATTGAATTTAGGTACAGAAGCCAAGATGGCCACTTTTATCTTTTCAAAGGTCTATCCTATGCTTTGATTTGGGAGTTTCCTCAGTTCTCAACAAGGTATTGGTGACAGTGTGTGTGCTTAAGATATAAATCCCTTCTGTTTAAATATCTTAAGATTAATAAAATAAACTCAAGGAAAATGTCTTTAATTATGTGAAACATTATTATTGTAATAAAAATAAGCAGTCTTTAAATAATGACTGCAGATTAAAGGCATCTTCAATAACATTCATAAAGGAATTTTAAAGACAGAACAGTGAGGCTTATTAATTGCATGATGATTAGAGTTGAGCACTTTCTTGTTTTTGTTTTATATCTCTATCTAAAAATAGATAAATACCCAAATACTAATTAATACTAAACAGTCGTCTAGGCTCAAATCCAAGGCTCCTCACTGATGAAAGCCACAAGTTAGAAACTAGTCTGTGGATATTGAATGTGTGGGCATTAGATAGGAGCTTTATGTTCACACCTTCTTACATCCATTGATTACTATGGCTTAGACTAGGTGGCACTACTGTATGGAGAGTTTGGCACTGTTTTCGATATACCTTAGTTATAGCAAAATAAGATATAATAATAAAGATAAAAAAATTTATATTAAATGCTTTTATTGATCATGCATTAAAAAAGAAATAGAATAATTATTTTTTCAACCAAATGGGAGGTTTTAGACAACTTGAAATAAGAGCATGGAGTGGTCCAGAAATTAATTAAGTCATTTCCTTGTTATAAAAAATAGGGATTGACTTAATTTCTGGACATAAGAAATATCTAATGATTTATATAAAATATATATATATATTTAGTATGTGTACACAATTATATATGTATAATAAATATATAACTAAGTTTACTATTTAAATTGATAGATTTATTTTAAAACAGTTTTTTTAAAAAAATGCTAAAAAAAAAAGCGTCCCTATCGTTTTTAAACTTTTTTGCAATTATTTTAAATAATACAATTTTTCTAGTTTTCTTTTTAAAAAAACAATTGTTTTAAAATAAAAATACAAACAATTTTAAATAGAAAACTTAGATACTGATTTATAAATATGACAATAGTTTAAAATGGTTTAAAAAATGTTATTAAATTAAAAGAAAAAAATTAAACTGTCCTCTTGCAGTGATTATTTAAACCAAATGAACATTCTAAGATTAATTGTTAAGTGCAAAATGCAAAATTATTGTATATTTTTCATATTTTTCTTGCCCTCTGTTTCATATCTATCAAACTAGTTGATATACTAAAAAGATACATGTTTCAAATATATTAAGGTGTTATAACTTAGTTATATATCACTTTTCAAGAAATTTTATTGAATTTAAATATATTAAATCTTGATTTTAAAATTTCATTCTAACATTAAAAAGATCAAAAGTTAACCAACAAACACACAGATTTTCCAACATCAATAAAAGCATTTAAAAATGTATAAAGACTAATAGTTATTATTGCCAGATTATTTTTCAGAAGATGAAATTATTAGTTCATTATTTTTAAAAGAAAACAGTAAGCATTGTGTGCAGGCTTTCTATGCAATTAATGAGCTATATTTTCACATCAAATTATAATTTATCAAGTTATTTTATATGAGTTAAAAGTGAATTATTGCATAGTTTAATATTTATTTTATTTACTTTGTTAGAGAAAGAAGTATATCTTTAACATACTGAAATGATAAATAAATATTCATGTTTAAATTCAAGATTATTTTAAATATAGATTTAGTCTATTGTTTTAAAACATGTTTATATATGTAGTGTTATTTATTCCTATTTTAAAATTCATAGTAACATTATTTTAAAACTTTGGTATAAAATTTCACTTAATTTTATTTATTAATGAGATCATTTATTATGACGTAAAAATTATTTATTTTAGTATATATAACTGATATAGTTTAATTGATTGAAACTACATAGTATTTTATTTTAAAAATATTGATTTAATATTTTAAATTGTAAATATGTAATTTGAAATATTTTATGTGTAAAAGAATGCTACAACATTAAAAATGGATATTCCAGAATTCAAATGTGGTTGCATGGATCTTTAAAGTATAGAAATTTGTTTCAAGGACAAAGCAAGTACAAATATGTGTGGAAAGGGGATTTTAGTACATCACTGGAAATTATGACATAAATAATGATTTGGAAAATAATCTATAAATATAACTGAATTTTATTGATAACTTACTTACCTTCATCTTTACATAGGCATTTGTCATATGTTCTGTTTTAATTTTAATAATCATATGAAACAGATTTTTCAAAAATGAAATGCTAACAAGCAAAGAAACATTTGCCTCATGAATGCAAATCACCTTCTAAATTGCATTAAGTTATTAACATCTTGGAATGTCATTAAAACAGTCATGCTATAAGCTGATGGAGAGAACAATGCTAAAAATTAATTTCATTGAAATGCCTAAAGAACTACTATATCTTATTTTCATAATCTAACCAATATAATGAGAAACCCCTGCATTAATAACTTTTCTTGGAAAAGATTTCATCATCTTAAAATTTTTCAGAAGAAGCGTCAATGGAATTACAATAACAGAAAATTACAGACTGCTGAAAGAACTTTAATTTACTATTTAACATTAGTATTTTTGTTTTGCAATTGTTTGTTATTAAAATATACAATCTTCATAACATACTTCTATTATACAGATTTATTTAATGTAGAACAATCTTAAAAAACAGGTATTTTATAAGTTAAAGCATATATTTATAGTAGTATCGAAATAGTGTTTATTTGTACAAATGTTTGTTTAAAGAAACATTGTTTTAAATTTAGGTTTGAATTAATGCTTATGATTATCTACCTATATAGTAGTATGTTTTATTAAACTTATAAATATTTTCTGGTCTTCATGGCAATGAATTTTTCTTATGTATTTGATGTTTTATTATCATTTAATACAACAAAGTCCGATGCTTATATTTTTTCATATAAATAAACTGTTCTTTAAAGCCATATATATATAGAGAGAGTAATATATAATATATAAGAATATTTATGTTAAATATTTTGTGATAAAGTAGTCCATATGGTCATTGAAAATAGATATTGTGATAGTAAACTGGATATGAATAAAGACTAATGTAGTTCTTTTGTAGAAATTAAAGATTAAATAAACATTAATTTATTACAGCTATTTTTAATTCTTGTTAAAGCACAATTTGTGGTAATCATAAACAGTCTTCCATGTTTAGGGTACAAAACTAAGTTTAACATTTTATTTTGTATTTTAAGATTATCTGAGAAAATGTCATATTATTACTATTCATCTATTTATTATTAATATTTATTTATTTATGTTATTTGGCTTTAACCTTAATACTATGTGCCTTAAGTGCTTAATTTTACGATAAGAGGGACCTCTACAAATCTGAACACAAGATTATGACTTTATAGAGATAAAAGTGGCCATCTTATCTTCAATCTACTTTCTAAATATATAGGCAAATCTAAAGCATTTTGATTTAAAAATGTGAAGTTAGTAAATTCTTCACTAATTAAGTCCACTACCTCAACTAGAAATCAACATTCTCAAAATCTTTTGATTCACAGCTTGTGTTAAGATTTATAGAGGTCCCTCTCATGATAAAATTAAGCACAAGGTGCATAGTATTATGGTTAAAGCCTTATATGTACTTATGTGTTGGCCATGCACTTAATAAGAATTAATGCTTATATTATTTATTTTATTTATTCTTTTTTATTTTACAACATATCTCATTTTATCAATTAATTTTTTTTCTTTTTGGTCTTCTGAGATTTAATTGATTTAGCAGATTACTCAATTAAGAGAAAGAAAATATTTTGCCGACGTTTGAAGATAAAATTAAAAGAAAGATGAAGTACATGTTGTTTGTAGAGAGTACTGTTGTATGGTTGGGAAATGTGAACAATGAATAATAAAATTAGGAATAGATTGGAAACCTTTGAGATGTGAACATGGAGAAAAATGGAAAAAATCAGTGGATGAATAATATAACAAATGAAGTGTTAAAGGATAAATGAAAAAAGAAGGTAGATTGAGGAAATCAGAAAGAGAAAAAAAATAGATTGGACCTATATTAAGAAAAAATTATAATTTAATGAAAGATGTTATGGAGAGAATGGTGAGTGGAAGTAAGAAGAATGCATGGAAATGATTGACATTATTGGATGATATAAGAGATGGGTTGAGTTACGTGGGATTGAAGAACTGGCCAATGAAAAGAATGGAATAGAAAAATAGATGAATTGATAATGTGGTTACTTTCAGGATTAGCCTATGAGACAGAATACTATTGGTGATGAATTGATTACATATTTTCTCATTGAGAAGAAAAACGAGAATAAAATCAAGTCATTAGAACAACGTGTGAATAAAAATTTTAATTTCAAAACCAATACCATAATACTGTAATGAAGAATTTTTATGAACTGCCATGCACTTAGCTTATATAGTGTGGAGTAGCAAAGACTTTTAATATCGATATGTAATGTGTGATCATTCCTGTTTATTTTTTGGTATAAATTTAATAGCATTGTGCAAAGATTCTTGTAGGTATTATTTAGGTTTTATACTTTGATGGGCAAGTATTATTTAATAATATTTTGATGTGTAAAAGATGTAGAGTTTAACCTAGATGAAAAGTATTTAGATGTTTTAGATATTTTTGAAAGATGTTTAATTTATACTTCCATTCTGCTTAGAAAATAGTTTGGAGGACTACTTTTAATTACACAATATGTCAATCATATGTAGTTAGATTTTCATAGTGAGATTAATATAGAGTCATCAGTGGTTTATTATTATAATTGATGGTCTTATCCAAAATTATGAGCAGAAAAATCGATTATACCTTCAAGTAGCAACTGAACCAAACTCATTGATATATTACCAGATGTGGACTAAGTGATTTGCTGTTTTGACAAAATTATGGTTTGCTGTTGAACCCAAGACAGCATAGTTTAGATACCATAATGCCTTTTAAGATTGAAGTTAGTGGGAATTCAAATTTGGATGTCTGCATTTTTTAGTTATCTGTATGTTGTCATGTCAAGCACTTATTAATCACACTCTGCAGCAATTACAGTGTTGACATTGCTTTACAACAAATAGTCAGTTTGCTCAAAATGATGTCTTTTTAATTGTATCATTAGGATTTCTGGTGTCTTTTAGAATATCAACAACTATGTCCAATTATTCAAATATGTTTGACTTTTAAATATACTAATCTTCCAGTTGTGTAACTCTTTAAAAAGGAGCATACTTTTTTTAACGCATTCATCCCACACATAGGACTGTTTGCCAATGATTTGCATATCTTTCCTATTAGGAATTGCTTATTTATTATATACTCATATATTAGTATCGTTTGTCAATGTCTTTTTTTAAATCTTTTTATATGGTTCTCCTCTGCATCCAGTTTAGTTTAAATTTATGCATTTTCTTTTCTAAGTTCATTTGTAAAGTTGCTTTCCATCATCAGATTTTCAATGAAATGGATGGCTGAAGAGTTGTGGGTTGGAGTAGTTTGAAGCGTGTCCATTATTGTATGAAGATTGGCTATCTTAATGTAAAGCTGAGCACTGATTGTATATGTGTGTGGAGATGGTAATCTGGATCAACTGATGAGTGCTGGTTTAGCACGAAATACGTCATTGGTGATTATTTATCTTTTCAACATGTGTGTGATCAGATAGGTCAGCAATAGGAGATGTCATTGAGAGTTAAGGGTCGTGTGAAAGGCTGAGTTCGAATCCCTTATATAATACGTAATTGAACTAAATCTAGTGTTTATATGCGACTAGTTTTTTATATCAACTTTTTAAATCTTATGCTGATTTGTACTTCAAATTAATTTACGTATTTTTTTTTTTTAATTTTCTTTAATTTATATTCATTATAACTTTGAACGTTTACAAAATTATATATAAGGCGTTAATGAATACATTGATTTTTATTTAATTTTTTTTTATAAGAAACATAAGAGGTTTGCCTTTAATTAATATGCAATTTGCATATAAAATAAATATCTACCTTTTTAGAAGGAGGAGTTGATCTTGTTCTATATATATATCTCTCACGACTAAAAATTTTTACAAGAAAGAGGATTATATTGAATACCAAGTTCTCAGCTTAAAGGTAAATAATTAAAATGATTTTAATTTTTAAATATCTTACTTTGTCGCTAATTCAGTGCTTTTTAATATATCATCTCGCTAATTATAATTATTTATAATAAGAGTTAGACATAAAGCATTAGATACTATTCCGATTATGCGTCTTACAGTTTAGTTTCTTTCTGGCTTATTGGTATAAATACGTGATTACGTTTAAATATTGCGTATATGATGTATGCATATATGAATTTTTTAAATAAACTATTTAAAAAAGCATTCCATCATCAGATTTTCAATGAAATTGACGCCTGAGGAGTTGTGGGGTGGAGTGGTTTGAGGCCTTTCTGTTGGAGTGTGAATATTGGCTATCTTGATTATAAGCTGAGCTTTGATTGTATATATGTGTGGAGATGATGATCTGGACCAGCTGACGAGTGCTGGTTTAGTATGAAATGCGTATTTGGTGATTATTTGTCTTTTCGACATGTGTGTGATCAAGTATATCAGCGGTATGAGATAGCATGGATGATTGAGGGTCATGTAAAAGTCTGAGTTCAAACCCCCTGTATATTACATGTAGAAGTGCAGGTATGAAAAAAAGCCTCTAATGTATAAAAAAATTAATATTTTAAATTAACTACTGAAACTTTGAGTATAAATAAATCTTATGTACTAATATTAATATGCACACACATTATTAGCGCACACATTTACATGCATAAAATATATGTACTCAATAGAAAATTGCGAAATAATATTCATTAGCTAGAGATTGTCCATTTAATGAATAAAATTTCTGTAGTGTAATTTTCACTACACCACTCTCGCGCAAAGTAGGGACTGGTTTCTATCTGCTTTTAACGTTTTGTGGAGGGGTGTAATCCTAAACCTATGATAAAGGACATGGCAAAAAAGATACGTGATTCCCAAGATCCACATGTCATGCTGAACTAGCGCTTATTAGGCAGCCCAGATCACAATCGCTTACCCATGTCTTTATCATTGTTCAGTCTATAGAGAAAGCCAATTATTACAGATTAATTGATGTGTCAAACTTACTGTCCTCACAACTTTGATACAAACCAGTTCACAAAAGATTATTAATACTTTTTATTAGTCATTCATTAGACTAGAGATTATCCACTTAATGAATAATATTTCTGTAGTGTCCACTTACATAAGATAGAGACTATTTTCTATCTGCTTTTAATACTTTGTGGAGGAATGTAATCATAAACATGTGAAGGGATGTAATCATAAGCTTATTACCAAAGACATGTTAAAAACGCATGATCTCTAAGATGCAAATTTCCTGCTAAACCAGCACTCATCAGTTGTCCTAGATCACAATCTCTTATGCATGGCTTTATCTTTATTAATCTCTTATAGAGCATCATGTACACTATCAGCACATCCATTTTTTATATGCCTACTGTCTAAATATTTAAGAAATGTGTATAATGATGACAATATTTTATTATCTTCAATAATATTGTGTAGAGACAGTATTTGAATCTAAAACTAATTGTAGTTTAAATTGGGTGGAATTTTAAATTGTTAGAATAAGGCCTAGAAAATTATTGTCATTCCTCATGGAAAAAAGCCTTGGTTTTTGGGAGATATCTATAAAGGATATCAACTCACTAGTTGTCCGAGAATGATTTACAAAATAATATCTACATCAGGTAATTTGAAAGGTCATGATATATGTTTAATATTATTTTTATGGTTTCAAACCTTTAATATTCGTAAGGTCATGATATATGTTTAATATTATTTTTATGGTTTCAAATCTTTAATATTCATGCATTGCATGAAATGAATCACTATTAATTTGAAAGATGCTAACAGTATAGAATAAATCCAGTCTTCATTTTGTTCAAATTCTGTGTATCAGAATAAGAATTGAGTCTCTAAAAATCATGATCTCTCTTCCATCACATCTGACAATTAAGAAAAGGCATTTGTTATCTAGTAATAAGACATGTCATTCATTGTGTAACTTTTATTCTCATCCACTATTGATTTTAGTAAAGTTTTGTCTACCCCTTTTGTTAATATTATTGCTACTTCTTAGTATTCATTTATGATCGTAGGTCATTATATTAGCATTTCTTTTTCATTTTCAATAAAGGCTAACATCATCTTCAAACTATTAAAGCCGAAACATTATAAAACATTCCACAGACTTGGACATTGATAAGTCAGATAACCAGATAGTAATAATCTGATTGTTTTAAATGCTGTCATGATTAACTTTGCTTTTTATAGGCTTATTGTAACTGCTATCAATTCCTTATCTTATCCTCTTAACTATCTTCTTGGGTTTTAAATGCTGTCGTGATTAACTTTGCTTTTTATAGGCTTATTGTAACTGCTATCAATTCCTTATCTTATCCTCTTAACTATCTTCTTGGGGTCATTTCTGTAAAGGAAAAATCTTTCAGTGATATGTATTTCAATTTCTGTTCTATACTGTAACGGGCACATACGTACGTGTTGTTTTTTATTATTAAACGTGAAAAGAATAAAAGTTCGCAAATAAAAACTTCTTTTTTAAGAATTAAAAATTGAAAATTAAAAAATCACCTTAAACTTGTATATATATAAAATCGCACAGATAAAAAAAAAATTATTAAAATAAAACTTTATTAAAAATAGAAAAACTAAATCTTTCAACAAAAAGATTTAGAGATAAAAATATCTTTAAGTTTGGAAAACACATTAATTAATCAGAAATGGAAATGATTATTTTAATTAGACAAAGTGAACTAGCCTTTGGGCATTTAAATGTATAAGCAGCGGTCATATAGGAAAACAATAGAAACTAATAGCAAATGAAAGAAATCCATCGGGAAATCGGACCTCAACGGAAGAATCATCATCAACGATGGCGTAATATCCATTGGATTCTTAAAATTAATATAAAAGGAAAACCTTGGAAATTATTAGTTAGTTATTATGATGTGACTATAGGTGTTAGTACGGAGTTGAAGGAGAAGGGATTGAAAGATGCACTTTTAATTCCTTCAGTTGTTAAAAAAAAAGAAACATCATTTTCCGATATTGCGGACCACAGGACATCAAGGCCCGGAAGAATACCATCAACCATAAAGGACCAGTGATTAACTGCACACCGATCTCCTTATGACTTTGTGGTATTAATACCTTCCATTACAAGAAATCAAAGAAAACGGACATTTTTCAAAACAGTAAGAAATATATAATTTATGAACATTTCTAAACAAAAGAACTCTAAATACTAAACTTTTCAATATTTATAAATATAAGAATTTCCTATCTGACTAAAGTAGTTAAAATGTTATTTGATGTATTTCTTTTGTAAAATCATTTCCATTTACATTTTTTTTGTTCTTTAAGTTTTATTATGATTTCTGTTTTCCGATAAATTAAAATATATCAATGATAAATTTAAGTTGGGCATGAATGGCTGTATAGATTTGTAAAGTTATATTAGGGGAGGGTAATCTTAGGTTATTTGTGTCGTTGTTGAATTGGGTCAATGGATTGGACATATTGATGTAGTTAGTAGATGTAGTATGAGTTTCAATATGTGCAGAATCGCTGTATACACCGCACCAACCCTTTGCCTATGGATGGGATTGTAAGTCAGCAAAAAAGGATCGTGGTCCTTTCCTATGGAGTTTTTATTTTATTTTTCTTCTTGCCATACAGATGTCATATTCCTGTATTGGACAAGAATCAATGTCTTCTCTAATTATACTGTTCAGATGTCCATTCCTGACAGTATAGTATATTTGTGCTGTTGTATCTTCATGCTACATTGAATACATAAATGTATCAGATGGATTGACACCAGTTTGACTGCGAACTTTTAGCCTAAGGTTAAATAGGGATAGAATATTTTCTTTTCAAATGAGAATCTATGTAGTCTATTCATACTCGACACCCTAAATAAAATTGCATTAAATTTAAGTTGGGTATATACGTTTGCATGGATTTGTTATCGGTTAATTATGTTTTGGTTTTCATATTTGATCAAAATATATAGACATTCGGTAAATTATGATACCTTACGGTGAGTATCTAAAATATATTTATTTGGATGTCTTTTAAGTTATTGGTGTTAATGTGGGCATCTTACGATGAATGCTATTGGGTTTCTTGTGAATTCCCTCATGCAATTCCACCAATGATTTTATATTTTGATCGTTTATGTTTATTTTGAAATGTTTTTAACCATGTAATCTATGTAACCGATCTATACTCAACATTATAAAACAAGCTTTTATAATCCCATCTGTGCGAACTTACAAAAAAATTAAAATGTAAATTTATAAAAATTAAATGTAGATTAAAATCAAAAATCAAAGTTAAAAATGTAAGTTAAATTTTAAAATGTAAAACTAATTCTAAAATAATTTTAAATCTGATATATATGTGCATAAATAAATGTTTGTGTGTTAATTACTGGCAGTGGCTTATTTTATTCTTTTTTTATATATTCTTAGATAAGAATTTATTATATTATTTAATCTCTGCTACTCCTTGAGCTAGTGACATAGTCTAACGACCGGATATCAAAATATATAAAATAAAAAAAAATTTTTTTTTTGACTTATGTATCTGCCTACTTTATAAATTTTTCTAGGTTCAAATGCCTAGATGGCGCCCTGTAGTGCAGATGACGTTAAGCTACCTTTTTCCGGATCGTTATAATACGATATCAAAAATGTAATTTTAATATGAGCGGTGTTTTTTATTATTTATTTGTTCAATTCTTGTGTGAGAGAAATTCATATAATCTAAAAATTGCTCCACTTTTAATGATGTGGAATAACTCATCAATTAGTGATGTCAAACAACAGCAATTATAAGGTATAACTCATCAATTAGTGATGTCAAACAACAGCAATTATAAGGTATAACTCATCAATTAATGATGTCAAACAACAGCAATTATAAGATATAACTCATCAATTAGTGATGTCAAACAACAGAAATTATAAGGTATAACTCATCAATTAATGATGTCAAACAACAGCAATTATAAGGTATAACTCATCAATTAATGATGTCAAACAACAGCAATTATAAGGTATAACTCATCAATTAGTGATGTCAAACAACAGAAATTATAAGGTATAACTGATAATTTGTGATGTCAAACAACAACAATTTATAATAAGGGCATAGTATTAAAATTCTGATTTAAACAAAACTTCAACTGTGCAGATACTCCTATCCCATAATATATATCAGTATTTTGCATCATCATTTTCAGAACATTATTGAGCCACTGCAAGATGAAGTCGTTTCATTTCACTCCATCCCTTCTGATCTATAGCCTTTTTTCTCTTCATCAACCCAGCCCACTTCCTTATTTCATTCATCCATCTCACATATGGTCTCTTTCTAGGTCTTATATACATACTTATATATCGTCATCATCATTTTCAATTATTATTGGTCTACTGCATATTGAAGGTCACTCCAGGTTTAATCCATCTTCTCTGATCTCTAGCCTCTCTTCTCTTCATCACCCCAGCCCACTTCATTATTTCAGTCATTCATTTCACATATGGTCTCTTCCTAGGTATTATATACATACTCATATATCATCATCATCATCATTTTCAAACATTATCAATTCACTGCAGGATGATGGTCTCTCCAAGTTCAATTCATTTTCTCCAATCACTAGCCTCTCTTCTCTTCATCATCCCAGCACACTTTCTTATTTCATTTCATCTATTTCACATATGGGAACTTTCTAGGTCTTATATAAATACTCATATATCATTATCATTTTCAAACATTATCCATCCACTGCAGGATGAAAGTCTCTCCAAGTTCAATTCATCTCTGATCTCTAGCCTCTTTTCTCTTCATCACCCCGGCACCCTTCCTTATTTCATTCATTCATTTCATATATACTCTCTTTCTAGGCCTTAAATACATAGTCATATATCATCATCATCATTTTCAAATATTATCAATCCACTGCAGGATGAAGATCTCTCAAAGTTCAATCCATCTTCTCCGATTTCTAGCCTCTCTTCTCTTTATCACCCCAGCACACTTCCTTATTTCATTCATCCATTTCACATACGGTCTATTTCTAGGTCTTTTATAATCTCTTGGAATCCAGATTAAGATTTCAACTGTCCATTTATTATCTTCTCTTCTAGCAATAGGTCCAGCCCAACTTCACTTCAGTCTTTTTAATTATTTCAATGATGTCAGTAACACATGTTTGTTCTCTCACCAATGTATTTCATTTTTGATCTTTTTTTGGTGGGTAAAAACATGATTTTTCGGAGACATTGTGTAGGTAATAAGTAATACTTTTCCAATGAGCAACTTTCTGCATTCACTCACTTTGGAACGTGAATATTATTTGATTTTATTAACGTATTATCAATTTTATTCAATTCTAAGGGGGAAGTGGAAATTAAAACAAAAAATTATACGCTAGAAATTAATTTTGTGAAGAGTATACAACTAATTCATGTACCATAAATATATCCAAAAGTATAAACACAATGATCCACTAATCTGTTATTTTCTGAGGCGATCTTTTAACTTCTGCATAGATAATTTATTTTAAAGCCTTCAACTCTCTGTTCTGTTTTTTCTTTATCCATATTCTAATGAACACAATCAATATTGCATTTCTTCATAAGTCTTTAAGTTTATAGTGTAAACAAGGTTTGCTTTTCCCTGGTAGTCACCATTTAATTGAACTTTAATATCAAAAACGTCAAAATCTTTGTAGTTCGTAATTGTATTGACAACTTATACAATGTTTCTTATTCTTATAATTTCTATTTTTGAAGCTTGTTAAAATAAAGCAATATCGTATATAAATTTCACTAGTAATTTGAGATGCAAAGAGAACTTAAATCCGTCATGAAATAGGTTTTTGTTGTCATAAAATTTAAGAGAATTAATACTTTAAATTGTAATCAATTTTTATTTTAAATGTATTTAAACGTACATTGATTACATAAGTAATATTTACTAAGGCTGTAAACCTCAAGAATATGCATGTGAAGGTAGGGACCTCTATAGGTCTTAACCAAAAGCTTACCTTTTGGAAGAAAAGAGGGGAACCCTTTTTTACTTCAACCTACTTTCTATATGAATAGATGAAGGTGAAGAGGTTAGATCTGAGAGCATGAAGCTTTTCAATACCTCACTAATTAAGTCCACAATTCCTATTACACATTAGTACTTGAGAAATCTTTCGATATACAATGAGTCAATGGAAAGATCTTATAGTTAGAAATCTATTATGATAATTTAAAGTTGTAAATTGACTCATTGATGTGTAATAGGAATTGTAGACTTAATCAGTGAGGTATTGAAAAGCTTCACACTCTCACAACTTTAAATTATCGTAATAGATTTCTAACTATAAGATCTTTCCATTGACTCATTGTACATCGAAAGATTTTGCAAGTACTAATGTGTAATAGCAATTGTGGACTTAATCAGTGAAGTATTGAATAGCTTCACCCTCTCAGATCTAACAGCTTCAGCTCCACCTACTCATATAGAAAGTAGGTTGAAGTAAAGACGGAGTTCCTTCTTTTTTTCCAAAGCGTAAGCTTGTTGTTAAGACCTGTAGAGGTCCCTACCTTCACATTTTCATGCGCATATTCTTGAGGTTTACAACCTTAGTAAATATTATTTACTGTATTATGAAATAGAATCACAAAAGTTAGAAAGAAAAATAGAATAGATAAAGCAGAAGTAATTTTTTTAAATGTTTGCATAGGTGGCAGTATATTTGTACAAAAGATGGGATGATTGTGTTAGGAGGATTGTTGAGTGTTATAGTGGTAAGGAATGGGATAAAAGAATAGATTTATTAATAAAGAATGGGGAGTTAGAGAGATGGAGAACTAGTATGGAGAGTAAAAAGAGTTTAAATATATATAGAAGTAAACAAAATATTAAGTGCGAGTTAGACAATTGAATTTTTTGAAACCAAGGCTATTAAAATGGTAAAAAAAAAATTTCCAACATATACTCAATTAAATGATAAATTATTAGTAAGATTTTTCAAAATTGCTTTATTAACTACTAAAACAAAAAAAAATTATACAGTTGGTGAAAATGTCATTTTATCAGCAGTACTATCGATGGTTCTGGAATATCAAACCCTTTTAAAAAAATTTCCATATCCAATGACAAAATAAATAGCATTGCCAACAATCATCATCATCAATAGTATTCTATTCCATGGAGAGGTCCAGAGAGCAATCATATTACCAATTCTTCCATTTTTCCACTTTGGTCTCTTCATCTCCTAGCTCTTCAATTTCACATAATTCTTCTCATCTCTTATATCACCCAACAATGACAATCTTTTCCATCCTTTCTTCTTGTTTACACTCATGATTCCTTCCAAAACATCTTTCATTAAACTATACTTTCTTCTTAACATATATCCAATCCAGTTTCTCTTTCTAATTTCCTTAATCAATCTTTTTTTATTTACTCTTTCAAAACTTATCATGTATTATCATGAATCAAAAAAGTACTACATTTGACGTATAATTTGATGATGAAGATCTGTTTTATAGAAATTTCTTAGATGCAAGTAAATAATGCATTTTTTACTTTTTAGTGCAATTATTTTTTTTAGATATAATTTAATACTACTAAATGGAGGTAGCATAAAGAATACCGAATATTAGTTATTTGTTAATTGAATAATGCTTGCAAGTAGAAAGAGCACAAATAATGAAGTTGTGGAAAAAATAAATATAAACAAAGTGATTATGTAGAAGGTGTGTTCTTCATTTTTATGCTGGGTTTGAAAAAAGATAAGGGAATTTAGATGTAAAGACCATAAAGTTGACAAAGATTAAGTTGTGAAATGGGATGGAGTAGGATAGAGAATATGGGAAAAACTTAGGGTGGAGAATAAAAAGGGAAGGTAAAGTGGCTAACAGGTTTCCCTGGGCATGGTAACTGAGAGATTCCTGACTATGAAAAAGGAGAAGCAACAGTGCATCTCATCTCATCATCATCCCATATAAAATTAGAAATTGTTTTGCAAACTCAAGAATATCTTGCCAAGGAATACATATGTTTGTAAAGTTGTAACTTAATCAGGAATTGGGAAGTGGTGATATTTCTCAGACAGGTAGGCAAACAAAAAATAAGTAAATTAAATAAAAGTATATAAAAAAGGAGCTTGATAGAAAATTAGTAGAGTATTTGTAGTAAATACCGTATCACAAATTTATTGCCTGTCTTACTATGAGTTTTAAATACATTTGAAATTCATTATCTGAAAGTAACTTACTTAGAAATTCTTTTTGTTTTAAATTGGACTCGTAGTTATTCAAAACCACTGAAAAAGAAGAGTCATTCTAAAAATATATATATTTGTTTTAATCAATTATTTTACCGGCGCAATTTTATATTATATAACATCAAAAACAATTTTGATTGTGTTATTATTAAATGCATAAACCCATTAATACTTTACATCATATATCCATAAGATGAATATCTAGGTTATATAATCGTTTAATTAATTTATTTGTTAGGAAGATGGATCATTATAGTCTTCATACCTTTCACATTAGTGTATATTTATTGAAAGAAATCCATGAATAACAAACTGCTTTTACAGAGGCAAAACTCTCCATACAGTAGCTGATGAGTTTGAATTGAAAACATTATTGTGTTTTCATTTTGGACTTAAAGCTTTATAGTTAGCTAATAAGGTAAAAGGGCTGCTGGAGGGTTGCATTAGATCCTTAAGATCTAGATGCCATGCTCTCAGATCTAAAGCTCCTCATCGATGAAAGCCACAAGCTAGAAACTGGTCTGATATTGAATGAGTAGGCACTAGATAGGAATTTTCATGCTCAAATCTTCCTGTATCCATTGATTACTCTGACTTGCACTGAGTGGCGCTATTGTATAGAGTGTTTTGCCTGTGTGTAAATGGCTTGTGTAAGCATAAAGAATGGTGATCATGTGATGTTTAGTGGTTCAATAACAAACTATAATTCTTTTTCTTGCTTAATAATAATATTAAAATGTCTCCTATAGTAAATAGAAGATTATGATCTGGTCCAACTGATGAGTGCTGGTTCTGCACGAAATATATATATTGGGTATTATTTACATGTATATGATCATGAGTATCAGTTGTTTGAGATGGGGTGGATGATAAATACAGAGTGAAAATACTAAATTCAAATCCCTCTATTTGATAATATTAGTAATATGATATTAATATTTAAAAGTTAAAAGCATGATTGTTTTACAGAAATTCCTAGAGTGTCATACAATATCAAATATAAAATAACATAAAATGGTTAAATGAGAACTCAATATTTCATACAAACGAATGTGAGGGGGTGGAGGAACAAGAATGAATAATTGATTTTTCAGATTTTTTTTTCCCATATGTCAAATACGTTGACCGAGAAGCAAACCCAGGCCAGCTGCTTGGAAGGCAGCTATGCTAACCACTAAGCCACCGATGCTTGACTGGATTTTTAATATATGAACAGACTGTAGTAAATTTTAAGTGAAAAATTTACCAAAATATGTTATTTAGCTCTTGTATACTATTAACAAAGTATGTTATTAAGCCAATAAACATCACAAGACCACCACCTCTTATGCCTGTCTATAACTGTTGTTAAAACAGGCAAAACTCACTATACATATTGCCACACACAGCAAGATAGAGTAATCAATGGATGGCAGAAGGCTTGTGCATAAAATCCCCATCTAGTGCCTTCTCATCCAATATCAACAGACTAGTTTCTGGCTTATGGCCTTCGTCAGTAAGGAGCCTTGGATCTGAGAGCACTGCACCTAGATCTTAGGATCCAATGCAACCCTCCATTTAACTATTAAACTATGAGTCTTAAACTGAAAACACCTTAATGTTTTCAATCCAAGCCCATCAGCTGATATAGTCATATGGGTCTGAACTCAGATCCAAGGCTCCTCACTGATGAAGGCCACAAGCCAGAAACTAGTCTGGGATATTGGATGAGTAGGCACTAGATGGGGATTTTATGCACAAGCCTTCTGGCATCCATTGATTACTCTAGCTTGCTGTGTGTGGCATACACATAGTGAGTGTTGCCTGTTTTAACAAAAGTATGTTATTGTTATCGTTTAGGAAAACCAATCTTGGTTTACTTAAACTCACAAGTAGCAAATATTGTTACTGATAAGACAAAGGGAAAATTGTTATAAAATGAAGTCATTCATTCCCATCTCAAATGAGTTTTTTTGGTTGAAGCTCAAATCCATATCAAGAGGATTAAATTTATCTTCAATTTCTACCTGGAGATCTCAATACCATACAAACTTGCCTTTAAGAAGGTAAATTATGTCAAATGTAACATCGTACTTAATCTCATCCAGTATTTATAAAAGTAGATTGTGTAGTTTTGTTGACAGTTTCATCAATTCCATTCAGGGCTCTATATAAAGTTTATGAATCTTAGTTCACTTATTGAGTTGAAATAATACTTTGTTGTCTAGAGTCTTTTTCACTGGAATGGTTGGAAAAGTCAAATGTTCCATTTCTCTTGCATTAGGGATTTTTTTGTGCTCATAATTTTTGTTGCACAATTGTCTGAATCATTTTGAGAATCGGAATCCATTGCTGAATTATTGATAATTACTGTGAGTTCCATAGTTTGATTTATATTTGTATCATTCACTTTATTGTAGAACTCTTGTTGATTTTGGTTTTAAGAGACATGATGATCCATATTTGTAATTAACCTATTATCCTTATTGATAGTTGTTTGAATTCATACAGGGTCACTATGCCCTTTTTTTGGAATGGTAATGAAATTTGTAACCACAACCATTGCACAATATAGTGGGCCAGTTCTTTGATTAGATGTATTGTCAATTTACAGTGAAAGTCTTGACATGGCATGTCTCTGAAGATAGTAATCAAAGGGAATATTTCGATGGCATGTAATGTTGGTAGATCCAAAAAGTTGAATTATTTTAATAATGTGAAATATAGATATTTGTGAGCATGGTTTATTGAACACTAATACTGCTTCTCTTTTTAAAAAATATAAATAATTGAAAGTTGGGATTAAAGTGACAATTTTCTGTCTGGCCAAAGAGGCTTACTAAACAATTCATATCTACACAGATTAGTAGTTGGTTATCGAAAAAGTGAAAAGATTTTTGAAGTAAGTTCTTTTGGCATGCATTATAGAAATCCAGGCTTAATTGCTTGCTATTATGATATTTCGAACATTTTAAATGTTTTTTTTATATTATTGATAGAATTCATCCACAACAAACTCATCCACAAGAAACTTCCTTATGGAAATATTAATATTTGTAGCTCATAAAATTAGCATTTTGGGATTATATAATACTGGATTAGGAATTGTATTGTTGAACTTTATGGATTAACTTCATTTATTAATTCTTTGTGCTAATATCTTGTGGATTAAAGAAGTATTAAGTGAATCAGCACTAGAGATTATGTTGCTTTTCAATACGGAAGCATGAAAATGCTGTTTATCATCACTATTGTTTGATTGGCTTTACAAATTTTTAAATAAAGAACTACAATTCACTCATAGTAATACAAGACTACACATATTAGAATCAATTTTCACTAAGATGGATTAAATTTAGCACATTTTTGTCAGCCATTTTTTAACAATAGATTGAATCTTCATTAATTTTTGAATCCATTTCAGAAATCATTAAATATCAATTTTATAAACGAATAAATACTGATAAAAATTAACCTTAATATTTATAGATTTAATGAGTAATTGATTTGGAATACTTGAAAATTACGAAATTTTATAAATAGTTAAGATTTTACTTCATTAACGCTTAAATAAATTAATATATATATATGTGCTCTGCGCACAGTTAATGAAGCTATTAATATAGGGTATATGAGCACAGACTTTCACACCACCCACCTCTCTCCACTCTATCTAATAACACTGATAGACCTAAACACATATATGCTGAAAAGATAAATAATCACCAATATACGTATTTCATGCTAAACCAGCAATCATCAGTTGGTCCAGACTATCATCTTTACACACATATATAGTATAAGTGCTCAAATATATATTAAGATAGACTATCCTCATAGTTTAATGGACAGGCTTCAATCCACCCCACATTCCAACTCTTCAACCGTTCATCCAATTGAAAATCTGATGATGGAATGCTCAAAGGCCACCCTGAGGCCAAGATTATTGTCACACCCATGTTGACCTAAGGTCAATCTGAACCTCACATGTACAGGACATAGTCCATTTAATACATATGCAAGGATGGGCAGACATCTCTATAATGTAATAACTGAAACACAAGCTTGTTATGTACCTGTGGCTATATATATGTAATATAGGGTATATGAGCACAGACTTTCACACCACCCACCTCTCTCCACTCTATCTATTATTATTATTATCTATGTATTAAATGGACTATGTCCTGTACATGTGGGGTTCATATTGACCTTAGGTCAACATGGGTGTGACAATAATCTTGGCCTCAGGGTGGCCTTTGAGCATTCCATCATCAGATTTTCAATTGGATGAACGGTTGAAGAGTTGGAATGTGGAGTGGATTGAAGCCTGTCCATTAAACTATGAGGATAGTCTATCTTAATATATATCTGAGCACTTATACTATATATGTGTGTAAAGATGATAGTCTGGACCAACTGATGATTGCTGGTTTAGCATGAAATACGTATATTGGTGATTATTTATCTTTTCAGCATATATGTGTTTAGGTGTATCAGTGTTATTAGATAGAGTGGAGAGAGGTGGGTGGTGTGAAAGTCTGTGCTCATATACCCTATATTACATATATATAGCCACAGGTATATAACAAGCTTGTGTTTCAGTTGAAGCTATTAATAAATTGTCAATTTATTTATTTTTTTACTGCCAAGCGCTTTATACCAGGTAATTTTAAAATCGCATCATTTGATGTGGCAGAGCTATATGGCTCCATTGACCGTAAACAATCTATCGAAATAGTCAACGATAAATTAATTGCAAGAAACTGCCCACCTACACGTGCCAAATTCATCATCGATTTTTTAAAATGGCTTGATTTAAACATAATTGCTGTTTTCAGAGATAAGTGGTTTAGTATGAACAACGGATGGCCGATGGGCCTCCCACTTAGTGGTATAATGGCAAGCGTTGTACTTGACCATTATGAGAAGCTAATACTACCTGCACTCTTCATGTCAACCCCACATATGATATATATGCGCTACATTGATGACATATTCGTTGCTGCCCCAGAAGACATCATCTCTAACCTTCACAATAGCCTCCATAATAATACCAAACTTACTTTTACTACTACTTGGGAAAACCAAGACAAACAGATCAAATACCTTGACATATGTGTTAGCAAAAATATAGATAAGCTGGACTACCAAATGGTAGTCAAACCTTTGGAAGTAAGAGGCTTAACAAACCCTAATTCTTACACGCCTCACTCACACAAACTTGCAGCCCTCTCTTCATTCATGTTTAGGAACCATAAGTTGTGCAAATATGAGGCAGATAAAAGAAAAAATCTCATCAATTATATAACTGATTTAAACCCCCCCCCCCCCCCCCCCCCCCCCCCCACCCCCCCCAAAAAAAAACCCCCCAAACCCCCCCCCCCCCCCCCCCCCCCCCCACCCACCCCCCCACAAAAAAAAAAAAAACCCACAAACCCCCCCAGGGCCTTTTGGGGATTTTTTTTTTTTTAAAATTGTTTTTTGGGGTGGTTTTAATAGAGGGGGGAGGGGGGGGGGGGGGGAAAGCTCTACCCCAATATACTATAAAAAACCCCAGGAAAAAACAAGCCTGTGTTTCAGTTATAACTGATTTAAGGAAAAATTGGACACACTTATTCATCCATCAACAGAAAAGTCAACAAATTTTTCTATAAAATAAACCACAACCACAAGAAAGAAAACAAACCAAGAATCTTAATCCCATACATTCACTCTACAGCTAAAAGCCTTATCAATCAACTATCATGTGACTTTGAAGTCGCTTTCCATTCACCTCCCAACACCAATAGACTGATAAATAATACCAAAGACAGAATCAAACCTGAACTCACCCTCAAGTTGTGTACAAAATTACCTGCCCCCAAAGAAATTGCATGGCAACATATTATGGAGAGACTAAAACTAACATTGCCACCAGAGTAGCTCAACACTGATACCTTTACAATAAAACCCAAAACAAAGTATGAAGGTAATTCGATTTTTGTCAAACATGAAAGAAACTCTGGACATGCTTTTCTACCTACCACAGCCAGTGTCGTTTGCTCTGAAACAAACAACACCAAACGTAAAGTTAGGGAAGCTTACTTCATTGTGGCTGACTCATCGGCAATCAACAGAAGAGAGGCCTGCTATTCCCTATCTCGTAAATGGTCCACGTAACATCTGCATATAAATTTGCATAAAATTTGCATAGTTTTACAGTTATTAACAGAATAACTCGCCATGAAATTTTATAAAATAAAATAAGGCATATGGCTTTATTGTTCAGGAATTTGGAAGAAATTCAAGTGCCGGAATCAATCTGAGAACCTTCCGATCCTTAGTGGGATTCTCTACCAACTGGACCCAACCACGCAGGATAAAATAGCTTATGGATTTTTAGCTTTGGAGATCATAAGCAGTTTGAGTGCCAAAATTGATCCTGGAATTTCCTGATTCCTAGTCGGACACTCTACCAATTACACTAAACCACCAGGCAAGATTAATGGATTTATTGCTCAGGAGTTCACAAGAAGTTTGAGCACCAGGACTGTGAATGCCAGAATCAATCATGAAACTTCCATATTTCTTAAGTTGGACACTCTACAAACTGCACCAAATCATGCATGGCAAAAAAATAATTTGGAATAGATATTCTTATGGTGGCCTTTTATTGCATAAGTAGCTTAATTCACCACTTGGTGTCTGTACATTGTCATCATTCATAACATTTACCTGATATATCAAAGCACAGTAGTGCCACCCTGTGCCAACCAGAGTAATCAATGAATTCCAGAAGGCTTGTGCATAAAATCCCTATGTAATGCCTACTCATCCAATATCCCCAGACTAGTTTCTGGCTTGTGGCCTTCGTCAGTGAGGAGCTTGGGATCTGAGAGCACTACACCTAGATCTTAGGATCCTAAGATCTAGGTGCAGTGCTTTCAGATCCAAGGCTCCTCACTGATGAAGGCCACAAGCCAGAAAATAGTCTGGGGATATTGGATGAGTAGGCACTGGATGGGAATTTTATGCACAAGCCTTCTGGCATTCATTGATTATTTTGGTTGGCACAGAGTGGCACTACTGTATGGAGAGTTTTGCTTTGTTTATAAACAATTATGTGCTAGTATAAGAGATAGTGATCATGTGATACTTGATATATCATGACTTCACCAGGTTTTCAAGCATCTAAGAAACAGATTGAAATTTCTTTCTACATTTTTTGATTTTATCCAATAATATAAATGTATTTGTATTTTGAACACAGATCATTCTCTTCAAAAAAAGAAATATATCATTTAGCGTAGTACAGAAATTAATTTAATTTGAATTTACTTATGATTTAAATTGCACTTAATTGAAAACAGTTGGATTTCCAATCTATCCATGAGTCTGTTAATAAACCATGTTTCTTATTTTCCATTCTCAATTTTCCTATCCATTGCAAACTATCCTTACATTCCTGCAACCAAAAACATGGTCGTACTTTTTTTGTGATCTAAAAGCACAGATGACGTTAACACTGAATCCATTTTGGCTCTGGTGTCCCATATATATATATATATATGGGTTTAGTCTCATATGAATGTTTCAGTTCTACATAGTAACATCTGGACATTCTAGATTTTAGCTTTTAATCGTATATACAATGTGCTGGCATTATTTTGGAACAATTCTATTCTATTATTTTATATTATGAGATAATGTACAGTCATCTAAGAATATAATGAATATTTGCAGAGATCAAGATGACAGAAAATAAATCATGATATAGTAATAGTGTGGTCTTAATGGTGAACTAAAAATCCAACAATGTTCAATGCAATTTGTAGCAGTAAATTAATTTTCACGTTCTGTAGTTTATTTAATAATTTAAGAATATTGTGATTCTAATATTTATCTTAATAAGAAAGTCTTCATCAAGGATTTACTTAGATGATTTTCAAATTTAAATTCCATACAAGAAGAATTTGCATTAATGCACAAAATAATTAAACTATAATTACGGAATTTGATTTATATTTTTTTAATTGGAAATAAAACCGGTCACTTTACCATGTGATTACAACTAATATTTTTCATAACTTTTTTCCAACATTTGAATTCGCAATATAAATTGATCATGATTAATAAAGCCTTTTCATGTTAAATGATTTAATGGGTCATCACCAAATAATAAAAATATTTTTATAAATTTAAAGTACTGGTATTAATTTACTTACTATAATGGTCAAATATACAATACAATTTATTTGTCCATAATGTTGTGACAATTAATCAAAATAAGATTGAGAAGGTTTCAAAAGAGATGAAAGCTGGTTCAATAAATATTATAATCATTACTAGTTGTTTTTTTTCACTCTTATTTTGATTGATTAATTATATACTGGTATTAATGTATTATAACCGTATTATATCGTAACTATCTAGAAAAAGTATGTTCATCTACCAAGTCCAAAATCTGTAGTTTGAATCTGGTATTGGAGAAATCTGAGAAAAATTTTATGCTTTTTTGGAAGATAAAAACATTTTCTATGTTCTAAAAAAATATAAAATTTTATGTTAGATAGCTGGTGGATTTTATCTTAGGCAATTGGATATAATATATTTCAATTCTAGTTTATTAAGTGGATATTAAATTATTTTTAACTTAGAAAATAAAACAAATTTGAAGAACTGCTTTTTAGAAGATTACACTCGACTATTTAATAGCTGTTTTACCTTTTAATACATTAAATTAATCAAAAATTAAGTGCTAATTTATTAAAGAATGTTGCTTAAAAAGATTACTATTTAACGAAACAATAAATTTAACATTTTACTTGCCATATTTACAAATACTATTGCTTATCCATTGTTTTCTTAATCATTTTTTTAAATCAAAACTGCTTCTTCGGTTTTTATCTTTCCTAGTATAATTTCATATTCATCAAATAAAGACTTATTATTCTTTTTTCAATCATGAAGTAATGGTTTTCTAACATTTTGATCAAATTATCAAATATTTTTATGTTATTGATGTACACTGTTATTTATATTTTACACTAACATTGATGTTCACAATTAAATTATAATCTATAGGTAAGAATAAATTACAAAGAAATTAAGTCACATGTCACATGACCTAATTTAACAAGCTTATATTACAAATGTTATATATAGAGCTCACAAATAAGCTCTTAACTAGCTTTGCAGAATATCTCCAATCCCAAACCAGTTTCTGCTACTGGCTTCCTCAGTGAGGTGCTAAGATATTCAAGGAAGCTGTGCAGAATATCTCCAACCCCAGACCAATTTCTGGTACTGGCTTCCTCAGTGAAGTGCTAGGATATTCAAGTATTAGATTAAAAATACCCTATTTTTAATCTAATGCTTGAATATCTTAGCACCTCACTGAGGAAGCCAGTAACAGAAACTGGTCTGGGGTTGGGGATATTCTGCAAAGTTTGTTAAGAGCTTATTTTTGAGCTCTATATGTAAGAATGAATGTACAATAGGCACATTATCTTGAAACTGATATTGTTTTCGCAAGCAAGATATAAATTCAATAATGCAAATGATGTACTTTACATTGTGTGTGCTAAAGAAATGATTTTATATATCTTTTTGTATATACTGGCAACTAACAAAGTTTTATACAAAAGATTATAGATGATCTGATTCTGGAATAATAATGATTGACCCGTCATGTTATGCAATCTTTGCCTAAAGTAAATTCACTTACTCTAAATCATTTTTAAATATTTTAATAAAATTTGCCGTAAGTTTAGAGATGCCATTATATTAAATGGGATAATAGAATAGCTTAGTTGGTTAGAGCTTTGGCTTAACATTTGGTATTTAAGAATCTAAATGTGTAAGTTTGACCCTATGCTAATATTGTCACTTGTCAGACCAGCAACACTTGAAGAAGAGTGGAGAATAATACTCCTCGAAACATTGTGCAATTACTAACCTGTGTTGCCTATTTGTGTGTTATTACTAACAATTAATTTGTAGTCAAAAAGTTTAAATAAAGTTTAAAATTTTTTAGATATCCAGTATTTAATGGTAGATGATGGAAATAGGCCGACATTATCACATTCTATTTAGAACCACAATGGAAGCATTTTCAAAAGTATATCTTAAATGTAAATCTCATTTCACAGTACAAAAGATGTGTATCAGGATATTGAAAATATTACTAACATACTTTTCTTCACTTTTAACCTGAATATCTTAAAATACTGAAGTTATTTATACGCTTAAGAGGATCTTTGCATCTTAAACTTATAAATGTATGCAGAGTAATTGCAGTTACAATTAGTAAACTTTATTTGTGTATTGGATTTTGTAATTAATATCTTTTATTGTGGATGAATTGATATGTGTATGTGCATGCGTAAAATGTTCTATTTTCAATATGAATGCCTGCTTAAGGTAATATAAAGATTAGTGCTGCAATTATTGTCCCTTTGTGCTTAATGGCTTACTGTTAAACACTCTTCACCATATTGTTTGCTTGCAGACTCTTAACATCGAAGCTTGTTTTACTAGAAACTTTGATCTAAAATGGGTTGTGTACAGCCAGTTGGTAGCACTATTCACCCAACGCCTCCGCGTGAGTTAATGCAAAATGGTATTAGCAAATCCCATATTTCTGCCTTGCATTTTAACGGCACTGCACTGCTTATATTTTTAAAATTCCACATTTATAGAAGTTATTTATTAGCACAAACTAATTTGAAATTAAGAGTAACACTTTTTTTATGGAATTAATGTGATAGATTAATGATAGTTTTTATAATTGACAACTTACAATGACTAATAATAATTATACTAGCTCTATCTCAGTAGCTTGATTCTATGGTGGAGGATTCACACTTCTTCATATTCATATCTCTCATATAGAATGTTCGTACTTATTGAATTTTTTTTGTAAGATACTACAATTATTAAAACAAGCAAAACTCTCCATACAGTAGTGCCATCCTGTGCCAACCAGAGTAATCTATGGATGCTAGAAGGCTTGTGCATGAAATCCCTATCTAGTACCTACTCATCCAATATCCCAGACTAGTTTCTAGCTTGTGGCATTCATCAGTGAGGAGTTTGGATTTGAAAGCACTGCATCTACCATCCGGCATCCATTGATTACTCTGGCTTGCACTAAGTGGCACTACTGTATGGAGAGTTTTGCCTGTTTCGGTAACAGTTATGAGCAAGCATAAGAAATGGTGATCATGTGATGTTTAGTGGTTTAAAGATTCTACAATACTTTAATCAAGGTTATATTTATTTTCTCTCGATGAACTTACTAAAATCATTGAAATATTATCCTAGTTTTGGTATCTGAGTGAAAGACCCTTTTTATATGTTTTGACTCTTGCTAATGAGATCAGAATATTCATATAAGAATAAAATTAGAGTAATATAAGTGATGTAAGTGTAGGGAAGGAGTTGAGTTAATAAATTGTATAAAAATAAAGATTTTAACATTATGACGTCATGGTCAAAAATACTTAAACGAAATTCGGATAAAATAAATATTGTTTTTAATATAAACATTAAAAGCGTAAAAGCTAAACTAATCAAAATTATCTCAAATTCAGAATTCAGTCAGATTAGCCAAGAAAATAAATTTGTATATGTATTAAATGCATTATGTCCTGTATATGAGGGGTCATATTGACTTTAGGTCAAAATGGGAGCGATGAGAATCTTGGCCTCAGGGTAGTCTTTGAGCATTCCATCATCAGATTTTCAATTGGATGGACAGTTGAAGAGTTGGAGTGTGAAGTGGATTGAAGCCTGTCCATTAAAGTATGAAGATTGCCTATCTTAATATATATCTGAACACTTATAGCGTATATGTGTAGAGATGATAATCTGGACCAACTGATGATTGCTGGTTTAGCATGAAATACGAATATTGGTGATTATTTATCTTTTTGACATATATGTGATCAAGTATATCAGTATTATGAGATAGAGTGGAGAGAGTGGAGAGTGATGGGTTGTCTGAAAGTCTGTCCTCATATACCTTATATAATAAGCCTGTATTTCAGTTATTACTACAGTTTTATTAATACATTTTTCTTAGTTTAATTGACAAAGGCAAGTTTTATATATCTTGGCATCTTTGGCAGATTGAGACTGACTTTTTCAATGGGGAGGAGGAGGGGAGGAAAGATTAAACCTGCTGTTATTTACTACACAATAATCATTGTTTATTTTAGAAACTTTTTAGGAAGAAATAAATAATTATCTATAGTAGTATTTGTGCCTGTTGTAAAATCACTATTATTTTCCAAAATAGTTGAATTCAAATTCTGATTCTCACTAGCAAGCTTATCTATCTTTTGGAACAAATAGTATAACAAACAAAGACTACAAAATGGCTACCTTCATATCCAGATAGACTATCAGCCTTTTTTCTCTTGTCTAACTTTAATAGCCTTACGGTCAACAAAATTAAATCATTTCAATTTTCAACAATTGTAAATAATATTTACTAAGGCTATAAACCTCAAGAGTGTGCACATGAAAATGTGAAGGTAGGGACCTCTACAGGTCTTAACCACAAGCATTTGCTTTGGAAGAAAAGAGGGGAATCCAGGGGGAACCCTTCTTTACTTCAACCTACTTTCTATATAAATAGGTGAAGCTGAAGCAGTTAGATCTGAGAGCATGAAGCTATTCAATACTTTACTAATTAAGTCCACAATTCCTATTACACATTAGCTTCACCTATTTATATAGAAAGTAGGTTGAAGTAAAGAAGGGTTTTCCCTGGGTTCCCCTCTTTTCTTCCAAAGCATAAGCTTGTGGTTAAGACTTGTAGAGGTCCCTACCTTCACATTTTCATGTGCACACTCTTGTGGTTTATAGCCTTAGTAAATATTACTTACATAATCAATGTGTGTTTAAATAAATTTATAATAACAATTGTAAATTTAAATCAAAAGTTCCCAGAAATATAAATGTATTATAATTTTTAACATAAGTTGATTTTTGTTTTACTAGCATTAATTTCAGTTGCATATTATCCTCCAAGTAGTTAATTCTGTGTTTAAATTACTAATAGACACATTAATAAATTTCTGACTTTCAGAATTTTTTAAATGAGCTGGACACACAAAATTATTCTGACCATTATTTTTAAGATTTTAAGCAATCCATGTTATATTTAATAGAGCAAACCATTGAGTACTTAATACTTTCTTGGCTTCCATAAATTAATTCACTACATAGGGGACATGACATTCTTTAAGGCCTCATATCAAATTTTAAGTAGTCCATTTAAAATAATCTAAGATTAAAGGCAAATTATATAATTATAAATAAATTTTTATTAAACTATTGCTCAGTTTCTTTCAATAACTTAATAAATCTTGAATATAAAGAGTATAACATAATCCAAGACCACTATAAAAATAATAACCTTTTTATTTATTTATTTAAACAATAAGTAAATGATACAGTAATATAAATTACTATCAGAAAAAATCTTTATTGATGACTTTTAAGTTATAATAAAAAACTATATAAAAGATATAGGAGTTTTAAGTTATAATAAAAAAAGTATATAAAAGATAATAAATTGAAAACAACATATTATTTAGAAAATAAACTGAAAATATATAAAATATTACTTATTCTTAATCAGAAGATAATCAGCCTTCGACAAGCGCTGTTTAATAATGTTACTAATTCACCAATGTTATAGTGAGTATACAGGACAGTCTCAAACCCAAACACAATACAGAGACTTTTAAAGGATGAGAACGGTGTCTTATCTTTGTGCATAAATGCAATTATTTAGGCCAATCTAAAGCATTTCAAAATGAATGCATGAATATTTAATCTTCGTAACCTTATGTCCATTACATTATTAATTTACAGTTAAACCCAGTGAAAATTTCAAATTTATGACTGATAAATATTAGAAGATGTTAGAATCAATTTAATAAATTATGTTATTAAAATATTATTTAGAATAATACAATTAATGACATAAATATATTAAATTTGGGACCATCGTAACTAAGTTGTTTCTGATTGGAAATCTTGAAAAAAATTGCTAAGTCTCGTACAATAAGCACCAAGAATCTATATCGATAGAACTGAACAACATCTGATGTACTCTAAATCCTATTAAATACCTCTTAACAGGTTAAGTATGAGATTTAGCCAAAAATAATATATACATTATTGCCCAATTCTATAAAACAGAGTAGACATTATAAAAATGCAATCATTCTCCTAAATAGAAAAATTATAATAAGCTTTGATAATAAAAAATATAAATAATAATTAAAGCTGAATAAGGTAAAAATTTGAATAAATAAAAGAACAGTCAATTTTTGTAAAAAATAACGAAGTCAATAAGATAGACTAAAATAATTAAGAATCAATAAATTAGAACAAGTACAATATTATTACAAAGCAAGAAATATGTATTACAAACAGTGATGTCAAGAGAATGTGAAACAAATCTATATGAAAAATAAATTACTTTTGTTTTTATTTTTTTAATTAACTGATAAATAATTAAGAGCTAATCATATTTTTCAAGATAATTCTGGTATATTTGTTTACATTTGAAAATATTGTTATTACCCTCTTATTATTTTATTTGATGAGATTAGAATTCAGGGAATGTTACAAAAAAATGAGTGAAAAACGATTCTTCAATATGTTATTAAAATCCGGGAAAATAGACTACCAAAAACATCATATGATCCCCATTTACCTTCCTGCATCCATTGATTACTAAGGTTTGCACTAGGTGGCACTACTTCATGGAAAGTTTGCTGCTGGAAAAAACATGTCAGCAAAAGAGGAAAAGAAAAAAAAGACTTAAAGAATGTGCTACCCTCTCCATATGCACATAATGTATATATACACACACTGTAAGCCTTCTCTGATGCAATTTTACAAGAGCTTAAAGTAATTGAATTAATGATTTAAGCTTGAACCTTTTGGGGGAAAAAGTTAACATTGTGATGTAACTCCCTTCTCATTCCAAGAGAAATTAAAAAGTAACTGATGATAAAGTTTTAAAATTGAGATGCTTTGATGGGCATCTGCAAATTGTCATTAGGGATAATCATTTGTAAATACTTGGTTGCTTCGCTAATCTTCGTCACCATTTTTCATCAGCTATATTATGAAATATTTGTGTTACAAATTTACTTTTTTTATTTGTATAATTAGAAATTTATGGTAGTTTTTTAAATATATTAAATCAATTTATTTCTAAAACGCACTGAATGTAAGTCAAGTTTTCAACTTGAAGACAATTTGTGTAATTAACAATATTACTACTGATTACCGTTATTAGTAGCTTGCCACCCATTAAACAGTTTATTTTAGAATCTCAACTACAATAAGCTCTTATTACTTCATTAATATGTGTATATTTAAATTCTCACATCTATTAAGTCTGTTTCTATTAGTTGACCTAGATTGATTATATGGAGTGGTTAAATTTATCGACACTTATTTGCTAATTGAGGTTAACGATTAATATTAGACTACTAAAGCTATTATTAAAGTTTCAAACCGAACTGTTATGATTTTAGCAAATGGTTAGAGATAAAAGAATGCTTATGTGACAAATGAAATCAATCTTTGGAGAAGAAAATTATTCAATGTATTTTAATAACTTAAACTCTCCTAGCTATATTATTAGCCCCCCTCCCTCCAGACCAAAATTGGTGTTTAATACATCTATGTAATTTTGAAATATATATATATTGTTAGATGTAGGTAAGACAAGAAAAACATTCTCTAAAGCGCAAGATTTAGACAAGAATAACCCTTTCAGTTTAGTATCCACTTCACATAAAATATATACATATATATTTATAAATGTAAATAAAATAAAATGTCCATTGTGTAATAAATATTATAATAAAAAGTAATAATGAATATAACGGTAATAATATATTATAATATGTATTTAACAGAAGTATTTTCAATTAATCACTTAACCTTCTTCAACTGTCATTTTAATTCAAATATAGCAGACGTAAACGTCATCAAGGTTATATCCCACAATTCCTGAAATTTACCATTAGTTGATTGTTGATTAATTATAGGCATTCTATTTCTATTTATAGAAATTGCCTCCTTAATTTTTCTTTTATTATGGTTTCCCTCTTTTATGAAGAACCTTAAGAATTTATGTGGATTATACTTTTTATAATATATTGCCGTTATAATCATCATAAACCTATTTCGTGCTAAACCAACACTCATCAGTTGATCCAGATCATCATCTTCCACACACATATATAGTCAGTGCTTGGCTCATATTAAGATACAAACTTTAATGGACAGGCTTTAATCCTCTCTACTCTCCAACTCTTCAGCTATCCATATCATTGAAAATCTGATGATGGAAAGTTCAAAGTTTTTGTTGATGCCAATATTATTGTCATACCCATGTTGACCTTAAATCACTCTGACCCCTCATATGTAAGACCTTAATATGTCCAGATGGCAGAATTCTGGCTGAATATGTAATATTTGAATACCAGTATAGTGTAAATATTTAAACTAGATGTAATTAAAAGGGACTTGAACATAGACTTTCAAGCTCCCTTCACTCATCAACTCTATCCTATATAACCAATACACATGATCACATACACATGAAAAAGATACATTTTGTCCAATATACCCATTTCATGCTGAGCCAGCACTCAACAGTTGGTCCAGATCTTCATTTCCCACACATAGTGCTTGGCGCATATTAAGATAGCAAATCTACAAAATTTAATGGACAGGCTTCAATCCTCTCAACTCTTCTTCAGCCATCCATATCATTGAAAATTTGATGATGCAATACTTAAAGTCCCTGTTGATGCCAATATTATTGTCATACCCATGTTGACTTTAATATGGATATTGGAGATTATTTATCCTTTTCACATATATGTGGAGTGTATTGGTTATATAGGATACAGTTGATGACTGAATGGAACTTGAATGTCTGTATTCAAACCCCTGTAAGGTATCTTAGCTTAAATATATATACTATGCTTGTATTTAAATATTACATATTCAGTGACTGCTCTGCCCATCTCTTTCTTGTGTAATTAAATGATCATATTAAGATCCTACATATGAGAAGTCAGAGTGACTTAAGTTCAACATAGGTATAATATTGACATCAACAAGGGCTTCGAGTGTTCCATCATCAGATTTTTAATGATATGAATGGCTAAAGATTTGGAGAATGGAGTGGAATGGCTAAAGATTTGGAGAATGGAGTGGATTGAGGCTTTGCTATCTTAATACGAACGGAACAGTGATTACACTTATGTGTTGGAGATGATTATCTGAACCAATTGATGCAAGCTGGTTTAGCATAAAATACATCTACTGGAGATTATGTATGTGTCATGTGTATCGGTTATATAGAATAGAGTGGCTGACTGAAAGGAGCGTGAAAGACTTTGCTCAAATCCCTTTTAATTACACCTTGCTTAAGTATATCCACTATACTTGTATTCAAACATTAAATATATTGTTAGGAATTTTAATTTTTATTCAAATAAATAATTATATGCAGTATACTTACCTGCAATCCATCAAAAAACTGAAAGAAAAGGTTTCAAGATTATATTGTCTCTGAATAAGTATGTACTCATTTAAGTAACAATACACATAAAAAGTATAGGGGGGGTGTTCCATTTGTAAACGTAGTAGAAAGTTTTAGATCCACAATGGATATGTACACATACATGTAATTTTCTCTATTCACTGATAATAAATGAAAAAAAATACTGCTTTTCATTGCACAAAGTTATATTAGTGTAAATGAAATATTCTAATAGGTTTAGTACCACAGACAAATAAAAATTAATTTATTCCTTTGTATATAGAAAAATCTTGTATTGAGGAACATCGAAAAAAAGATTTTTTAATAATATAAGATTAGACTGGTCAAACTTTAAATGTATGACTAGAGTACCCATTATTTTAAGATAATATCAAAATTTTCTGATTTTGAATGTAATTTATTGGAACAGATGAACAATAAGAAATAAAAAAAGTTGAAAAATCTTAAAAAATTTAATGAAATGAAAAACAAAAAACCAAAATAGAAGTCAAAAGAAGTAAATCAAAAGAAATATGGAACTAAAGACGGAGAAGAAAAGTTGATAAAAATGATATTTAAAAGGAAATAGGAAATTCAAAACAATCCATAAAACTACATCTAATAAATTTGTAAAAGCTGAACACTGAAATAAGCTTGAAAACAAAAATTCTTTAGAAGAATTTATGAACAAATAAAAAAAATGATAAATGCTAAAATCAAATTATATCAAATACAAACGGATATTTGAAATTTTAAAAAAAAATTAACTTAAGATTAGCTGAAAGTAAATACTAAATTGATGAAATGATTAAAAATCTTGAAGGAAATTGAGAATAACGATTAAAAGATTGATAAGGATACCTATAAATTAAAACTTCTAGAGACTTACAGATTGGAAGAAAGCAATTTTTATTTTATAAATAAAATAAAAATTACCATATCTTTTTTCAAATAGGATCTGAAAATTATATCCTTTAGAATCTTAGTATAATAGATTTTTTATATATGATTGAATTTGTTTTTGAACAAATGTTTAAAATGAGAAATGGTATATATAAGAATAGAAAGAGACATATGAAATGGTGGATAAATAAGAAGAGTGAGGAAGAGTAGAGATTGGAAGTGATTGAACATGGAGAGATTACTTGAACAATATGTTTAAAAGAGATAAGATTGTGGTGTATGAGAAAGGATATAAGTAAGGAATGTAAATGGGGGATGAAATAAGAAGGAAGGTAGGATATGAGAAAGTAATTGGAGAAGGTGATAAGTAAATAGAGGAAAGTTTAAAAGATGTGATTAGGTATAAAGGAAGGAAAACTAGGGGGAAATAAAGGAAAAGTGAGATAGAAAGAGAGTGAAATGAGAATTTATCTAGTGACAATCCTGAATGATATATAAAATAATTGTTAAATTATGTTTGATTTTAGAAAGTAAAAATGAGTTTATTTTTAAGGGGTTTTTTTTAAGATTGTCATTTTCTTATTAAAACCCTATAGAGAACTAAATAGGAAAGGGATACATATATAACCAGGTAATCAAGGGGTGCAAAAACCCTATAGGCCACCATCCAATATCCCCAGATAGTGATGCTGGGCACTTGGGGCTTTGCTAGATAATGATTTTTTTTTTTTAAATCTTAGATGGGAACAATTTGAATTTTATTAATTGAGAAGAAGAGAATAATAGAAATATCAAAGAAAACGAGAAAATAGTAAAACAATATAATACATATACTTAAGTAGATGTAAAGAGAGGAAAAAGAATCCCTCCATCACTCCATCTTATCATTGATATACAGACCACATAATGAAAAGATAAAATCTCCAACACGTATGGCAAAAAAAACAAGCTTGAACGCAAAATAGGATTGAAGGTAGAGAGGGAGAAAATAGAATGTCATGAAGTTTGAAGATTGGTATCTTAATATAAATAAATGATATATATATATATATATATATGGGGGGTATCCCTGTGAGTTTGTGCTGAATATATATATTGGAGATTTATCTTTTACAAGTGGTCAAGTATATGGTATGTAATGGAGACTAAGAATCTTGAAAGTCTGGCTTCAAATCCTATCTAGCAAAGATTATAATTACAAAAATGCAATTAATTTTAAAATTAAATAAATGCATAAAGTAATTGATAATTTTTGCATCCTTGGTAATTACCAACAAAAAATCTGTTGGTCAAAAAATTCATTGCAGAGAAAGGTTTGAAATGAAATTTTTTCTTAGACATATTTAAAAATAAAGATGAGATCTGCTATCGTGTTTCCATGGAAATAAAAGACATTGGAAGAAAATAGAAAAAGTAATGTGTTTGAACTGTGAAGAATCCCATACATCAAGAAACATACCAAATGGATACCTGATACGTCAGATAAATGTTTTATTTTCATCAAATGGGATGTTCTGATTCACTAATGTTTAGCAAAGTTGGTAATGAGGGGAGGAGAGTAAAAGAGTGACCATCAATAAAAAACCAAAAAGTGATAGGTCATTTTTGGAGTATCTTTGAAAAAAATTTTATAAACTGTGATTGTTGTTAAAAGCTATGAAAAAATTCAATATACTTTTGTGTATTTTGTCTGTTACTATTCAAACAAGTAAATACATGAAGTTCAGCAAAATTATCTCTTAATAGAATAAACAGTATCATCAAATTCAGAAATCTGAACTTCTCAATAGGTCTGTGAACCTGACAAAGGCTAAACTCAGTGTAAGTCAGAATAATCAATAGATTCAAGAAGATTTTTGCATAAAATCCCTATCTAGTACCTATTCATCCAGACCAGTTTCTAGCTTGTGGCTTTCATCAAGCTGAAAATATTAAATGAGTAGGCACTAGATGGGGATTTTATGCAAAAACCTTCTTACATCTGTTGATTACTCCGGCTCACATCAAAAACCTGTTACAGCAATTTTTTTTATAATTGGGGGTTGCACTGTGACTTTCTAAACAATTGGGGGTTGCACCGTGACTTTCTAAACAAAGTTACCTTCTCACTTACCTGATATTGTTTATGGCAATAATTTATCAGTTGTGATAAAAAACATAAAAATTAATTCAATTGGCCTGTAACAAATTAAGAGACTTCACAACTCATATTAAGTAAGCAACAAAAATGATCGTAGAATTATTTAATTTCTCTAAAAAGTCTAATAATTTTAAAAAATAAAAAAGTAATTAGAAAAGCTGGTATTGGTTTAGAATGTTTTCTTTATCATATTGATTTCTAAGGGAGGTTCCAAAACCATTGCTGACACAAATAAGCATTAAACAAAGTCAGAAATTGATGTAAATATTAAACAACTAAACATCACATGATCACCATTCATTATGCTTGCTCAAGCTGTTACACAGAGGCAAAACTCTATACAGTAGCACCACTTAATGTAAGCCCAAATAATCAATGGATGTTAGAAACTAGTCTGGGGATATTGGATGAGTAGACACTAGATAGGGATTTTATGCACAAAACCTTTCTGAATCGATTAATTTCTCTGAATTGCACTGGGTGGTGCTATTGTATGGAGAGTTTTGACTTTGTGATATAAAGTGTTCCAGTTATTTTATCCATTGCAGTTTTAAATCACAATTCCCATCAAAAAATTAAAAAATAAACATGCAATTGTTATAGAACTAAGCTCAATCAAAAAAAAAAAATACTAGAAATGAAAATATCAAATATATTAGTAATTAGGAAATGACCTTAAGCAATAACTAAAATTACATGACCAATATACAAAAACAATATTTTTGCAATTATTATTAGTAAATGCCCACAAAAATGGCAGTATAATCACATGACCAAAACTGTAATGGACAAAATAGCTAGAACACTTGTAACAATGGCAGTCAGTATTATTTGACTTCGTTTAATGTTTCATCGTGTTAGTAGTGGTTTTGGAACTTCCCTTAAAAATCAAAATGGTGGGGAATGCATTCTAAAACTGTACCAAAAATACATAAATGTATATATGTTTATTTCTAAACAAAATAAATACTTATTGTGTAACATCTTTGTTCTGGTGGAGGATTAACAATCAATGTCCATGAATTCTTAAAAATAGTGGATATTCACTATTTATATGTAAAAATTTATTAAGAGTTTTAGTATGATAGGGATTTTTAAACTTTTTCAAGCTTGACTTTCAACTCCTCAAGATTAAAAGCGAAAATACAAAACAAATAAAAGACAAGTTTGAACTGTATATTGTGATTCAACATTACACATATATATATAGTAGGTCTATTCCTGGTATTTTTTATAAGATTACATGTGGTTGTGGTAAGTTTTATGTAGGCCAGAGTAAGTTTAGCCTTAATGAAAGGATTAAAGGTCATATAAGTAGAGTTAAACATAGGTATCTTAACTCAGCTTTATACAATCATGAATTGAATACAGGTCATAGAATATTGTTTAACAATGCTTCAGTTATTTTTTATGAAAAGAATGAGTTAAAAAGAATAAAGGAGACTTTGATGATAAAACTTCTTGATTCTGAGGCTATCAATCTTATGAAGACTTCTTTTCATATTAAAGAAAGGTGGAGTTTGAAATGAATTATGGGAAGGTTTGCTTGTTTGTATATATATATATTATTTCCTTTAGTTTGATTTTCACTTGAGAAGGTCTATTTGTAGTAGATCAAACCATGGATGTGTAAGGATTTTGGATTTAATCTAGTATTATATTGTTTTATGGTTTTGCATATATATATAACTTATTGTTAAACCCAATAAAAAGAAATAATTTAAAAACTTGATGCTAATGACATCATTTGTATCCATCTATATGTTTAAATTCTGTAGAAAGAATTTTACTATAAATAAATTTCAAAATATTTAGAAACTAAGTGTAAACTTGATAATAGAGCCGATAAATGGAAAATATTATTACACTTAATTGAATACTGTTTGCAAACTCTTTATAGTTTTAAACATTCCGTTTCAATTTTGTTCATGAACTGGATAAAATGAATCATATTCTGATCCATAGATCATACTTAAAGAAAAAGATATTAAAGTGAATAACACACATTCGCTCACATAAAAATATTTGTGGTACAAATACATAAACAGAAAAATTAATTTCGGTCTGCAATGAACTAATAGCGATGATATCAGTTTATAATCTTTTATTTACAATTGATCATAATGATTAAGAATCATTATAAATTAATCTTTTTCAATTTTTATTTTTGGGTTTTGTTTCAACTGTCTCTCTTTAATATTATTGTCTTCAGCCATTTAGGTTGGTAGCAATATAAGGTCAATGATAGCATTGGACCTTGAATTATCTTCTCATTCCTACTCCTATCTTTCCTTTTATTCCCTTTTTAAATGCTTTTATTTAATGTGGTGACTCTGTTGCTTTTTCGTTTAGGATAAATTTTGTTATTGAAGTTTAACGGACTTGTATCAAATGGATTTCCTTAAAATTTTGTACATGTATTAGACATAGAGACAACGCAATATGACAACAAAATATTTGATGATTGATAATCATTTCTATAGTCTAAAGATGTTGGCAGACTGGGTTGGTATTGGTTCGGTAACTTTTCATTGATGCACATGAGAGGTTAGACTTTTTTTAAAAATCATTTTAAAAAAGGTTAAACTAAGAAGTGGTAATGATCAATTAAAATAGAAATGAAAACAAAACTAGTTCAATTCATTGTAAAAATTGCTTCTTTTAAAATGGATGAAATTTTATTTTCTCTCTATCGTAAAAGTTTTTCTTTTTAAAAAACATTTACTTCATAAACAAAATAATATTGGAATCAATTTTTAATGTGCTGTGAATTTTATGCAGAATATGACATCATTTTTATTTTTCATTTTAATTAAAAGTAGTTACGATATCTGAATACTAAAAAGATAAAAACAGTATACGTAAAAAATATTTTGTAATAAACATTCCACACTAAAAAGTTAAAAAATAATTATTTTCTTCAATCGTAATCAGAGTTTTTATATTTAACATGAAATAAAAGCATGGGTTATCGAGAAATTGATTAATTCAATCACTAAATTTTATAACAAGTGATTGATAATATGAGTAATGTGATGTGGTGTGATGTGATGTACTGTGGCTTCTCCTTAAATCGAGTCAGAAATATCTCAGCAATTATACCCAGAGAAGCTTGTTAGCCACTTTATTTTCCATTCCCCACTCTATGTTTTCCCATATTCTGCTCCATCCTATTTCCACAACATAATCTTTGTCAACTCTATGGCCTTTATATCTAAATCCCCCTTATCTTTTCTCAAACCCAGCATAAAAACAAATAACCCACTTTTTGTATAATCACTTTTTTCATACTTATTCTTCCATAACTTCATTACTTGTACTCTTTCTGTTTTCAAGCATTTACATTCATTTAACAAACTCTTAATACAATAGTGCCATCAAGTGCAAACCTTCATAATCAATGGATGCAGGAAGGTTTGTGCATAAAATTTCTATATAGAGAGAGTTTGGTACTCTTATTAACAGCATGTGTAAGCATATAAAATGTTGATCATGTGATGTTTTGATTGATAAGGAATGGAAACTGGATTGTTATATTAAATATTTTTTTAATTTATATGTAGTTGTCAGTTTTAATTTTGTTTTACATTGATTATTTTTAATTTTACATAAATAAAAGCATTAATTATAATATATATTACACACATGTGAAAAAGGTAAATAATCTCCAATATATGTATTTCATGCTGAACCAGTACTCATCAGTTGAACCAGATCATCAGCTCTCACACACATGTAATCAGTGCTTGGTTTAATATTAAGATAGCAAGTCTTTACATTTTAATGGACTGGCTTCAATCAACTCCACCCACCAGCTCTTCAGTCTGACCATTAAAATGTGATGATAACTTAATATAAAACCAAGTACTGATTATGTAGATGATGATCTTGGCCAACTGATGAGTGCTGGTTCAGCTCGAAATATGTATGTTGGAGATTTATCATTCTTATGTGTATCGGTTGTATGAGATAGAGTAAATGGCTGAAGGGAGCTTGAATATCTGGGTTCAAATCTTTTTTATTATATCTAGACTCCAGGTATTTAAAATATATTATGTATATTATTGTTTATGCTTTTTTTTTTTCTCTTACTTCTTAGTACAATAGAATGGCTATATTCATTTCTTAGTGGCTTTTAATTGCCCAAAATATATATTTACAAGAAGAATTTTTTATTGTTGTTAACATTTTTATTATTATTATTTTAGCATCAGGAAAAGAAAAATGTTGTGGACCTGGTTATGCATCTCCTTTAGAAGCAATGAAGGGGCCACGAGAAAAGCTTGTTTATTTGCCTTGCATTTTGCGCATGACTAAGGCTGATAAGTGGCCTGATTATGTGGCCACAGTTGATGTTGACCCTGAATCAACAACCTATTGCCAGGTATTTTGAATTATAAATATATATCTATATGTAAATATTTATTTATAAACATCAAAACCTTAAAGCTAAATAAGTCATTAAAATAATTCATACCAATCAGTTTCACCACTATGGTAGAAATCTGTCTAGATAGTGAAACTGATTGGTTGTGTTAAAAAAAAAAAAGACTAGTTTGATTTTATTTTGAATTTGGTGTGAAATGTTTATTTATTTACTCACATTTGCATCTGATACTTTTTTTGATCATATTTTTATTTAATATAATATCATGTAATAATAATATGAAAGACTGTAGACACATAAGCATTTTTAAGGCGCATCTGTCGAAGGTTTCAGCTTTCACATTATTATTATATCATCTGCTTGCGCCTAATAAATTTAATATATTTACATTTGATAATATCATATAGTAAACAATCTTTTCAAATTGTCTTTTTCCTGTTTCAGTGTTTTTATTCATTAAAACAATCTCATCATATATTATTTTAATTTTTACATCATTTATATATGACGATATATAGTAGGTACAGTCATTAATCTATTTTTCATACAAGCAATTAATTCTGTAAATGAATAAATCAAAGTAAGCAAAAATACTGCTGATAAACTAACCAGGATTATATGTATGTTAATGTACAGTTAAAACTAAAAAAATGATGTTTATAGAATAGATATAATAGAAATGGTTGGCAAGTTTATATATAAACAGTAGCAAACTTTCCAAACAGGAGTGCCACCTAGTGCAAGCCTTAATATCCAATGAATAATTAACTAAATAGATAAAAAGTGGCTGATAGAGGGTTGCATTAGATCTTAAGATGTAGATACGGTACTCTCAGATCGAAGGCTCCTCACTGATGAATGCCACAAGCTAAAAACTAGTCTGGGGATATGGGTAAGTCACTATGTAGGGACTTTTTTTACACAAACCTTCTAGCATTAAGTACGAAGAGTTTGTTCCTGTTAAATAAAGAAATTCATAGCAAAATTATATGCAAAAGCTAACTGACTGCAATGGTAATATTTTAAAAAGTAGCAAAGAAAATAATAAAATTCACAGATGTATCAGTTTTATAATAGTTCATTATTAATATCACTACAAATCAAATTCAGAAAGTTTTGCCCTCGTATCATTCAAAAATATTAAGTTATAATTAAACTTGTTGCCTGCTGCGATTCAAGTTTTGGAACATTCAAATTATTCACTCAGAAAAGTGTCAAGTTCAGTATATTGATTAAAATGCAAGGACAGTGATTAAATCTTTTGATAATATTTATAAAGGTAAATGACAAGATAATTTTGCCCCTCTAAAACATTATGATAATTTTGAGGGAAAGATTTTGTGATGGAAATGATAAGCAAAACTAGATAAAAGAAACAGATCATTTAAGTAATGCAGCTAGATTTATAAAAGTTATATGAAAAAGGAAGTACTGAAATCCCTGGCGAGCTATGTATAAACTAAATGTGGATTGAGTTGGTTTACTTATAGCTCGCTAGGGGCGGGGACGGGGGGTCAGTACTTACGCATTATTTTTTCTCTACGCAAGCTGGTAAAAGGTTATATGAAAGTAAAAATCAAATTATAAAATGCTAAAAAACCTAAAGTAGTGTTTAATGGCTTTTCGATAATAAAAAGTAAATATTGGTGGAAATAAATTAAAAGTTAACATCTGGAAATCTTGAAAGTACTAGGCCTAAATTAATTTGATTTAATTGTTTTAGGTTACTACTTACAGCTTCTTTTTCAGCGGGTAAATCGCTTTTATATGCTATTACGTTTTTTGGGAGAAGTATTTTAAATTATTATTATAGATACATTTGGAAATACAATGAAATTACATTCAATTTGAATAGGATTTAAATGTTGTAAAAGGAAAACCTTTTAATAAACACTTTTCTTACCAATTCTAACTTCAGAATTTAAATTTAAGTTGGATATTTGATAAAAGAATAACATCATCATCATCATCATCAACCATTATCAATCCACTGCAGGATGAAGGTTTCTCCAAGTTCAGTCCATCTCCGATCTTTAGCTTCTTTTCTCCACATCACCCCTGCACATTTTCTCATCTCATCCATCCATCTCACATATGGTTTCTTTCTGGGTCTTTTACAATCTCTTGGAATCCAGTTAAGACTTCAATTGTCCATCTATTATCAATGAATAACATATAAGTTGTAAATTACACAGCAAGGTGTGGAAAATAACAAGAAGGATTTAAAAATGAGTGCATTGATGAGAGGATATACAGGTATATCTGACATCATTGAAACAATTAGAAATGAATTTTGGGTTGCTTGTTATTTAGAAAATCTGACAATCGGTGAAAAACTGAAGTAATAATTGGATTTCAAGAGATTTATATCTGAACCCCTCCCCTCAATATAAAATGGATGATTTGGAATGATATTGAAAATTTAAGGGCGGAGAAGCTTGGTTAAACTTGGAGATGCAATGTGTTAATAATTTGATTATAACAGTTGATTCTTATTGGTAGATACAAATGAATTAAAATAAAACATTTCTAATTAGAAACAACGAAAAAAGATTATTTTTATATAATGAGAGATTTGAAATACCAGACACTCTTGGAGCCTAATTGTAAATGTAGGGGATTTGAACTCAGACTTTCAAGTCCCTTCACTATCCACACTATCTCATAATACTGATACACATGACCATACACTTGCAAAAAAATAAATAACCACCAATATATGTCTTTCATGCTAAACCAGCACTCGTCAGTTGGTCCAGATCACCATCTCCCATATATATATAATCAGTGCTCAATGTATATTAAGATAGCAAACTCTTACACTTTAATGGACAAGTTTCAACCTACTCCAATCTCCAACTCTTCGGCTATCCATATCATTGAGATTTTCAATGTGTGTGGTCATGTGTATCAGTAGTATGAGATAGTGTGGATCATGAAGGGTCTTGAAAGTCTGAGTTCAAATCCCCTATATAATGAGCATGCTAATAACTCTAAATAAGCTTTTCCTATAATGCAACTACATTCCTATAGCTTTGTTTACTTCTTGGTGCAAAGATTGCTAATATTATTAGAAGATTTTATTTATCGACCAGATAGCACTGCTTATTGCTGATGGCTAATGATTTCGTTCCAATAAGCGATTATATGGTACCTAAAGTAAATGGGTACTCACAATTTTTTTTTGGGTTACATTGCTTACTTGTAGAATGTGTTATTCTGATCTCAGATATTTAGGGTATAAAATCTGAATTGTTATAACTTAACTGCTTAAAATGGATCTCTGTGAGAAGCAGTTTTTTTTTTTTTTATAAATGATAATAGTTAAACATAGAATATATTACATGATAATCAGTGGGATGCAAATTCAATATTGATATATTGCTTGACATCATCCAAAAGGATTAATATCAAGCATATCAGCAAGGAACAAGTCTGGAATAGTATCTTGTTGATAGGTGACCATGCTTGCATGTCTTATACAGTTCAACGATAGATCTAATTCTTTGTCCATGCTTTATATGACCAAATCGACCCTTCATGTTGGAGATTACTTACATAAAACTCAAGGTCTGGGCAATAAACATGAAGAGCAAGATGAGTCTTCACAAAGGGATGCAGGCCATTCAGTCTTTTTAAAATTTCCAGTTTTATCCATTTTATAAATTTAATGTGCAATTTATTCTTAAAAAAACAGAAGATGACTTCAGATAAATTAGCATTTCAAAACTGAAGTAATAACCAAGAATACTGAATGAAGTCATTGTAATTAATGCCATAGTGTTACAAGTTAAATAAAATTTTAATTTTAAACCATAAATTAAATAACTAAACATCACATGACCAGTATTTCTTATGCTAGCACATAACTGTTATTAAAACAGGCAAAACTCTCCATACAGTAGTGCCACTCAGTGCCAACCATAGTAATAAATGGATGCCAGAAGGCTTGTGCATAAAATCCCCATTTTGTGTTTACTCATACAATATCACCTGACTAGTTTCTGGCTTGTGGCCTTTGTCAATGAGAAGATTTGGATCTGAGAGCACTGCACCTAGATTTTAGGATCTAATGCAACCCTCCAGCAGCCACCTTTTATCTCTACTTAACTACAAAACTATGAGAATAAAATTGAAAACACATGTATGGGTATTGAACTAGGTTCAGACCTATATGACTATATAAGCTATTGAATTTAGATTGAAAATATTATTGTGTTTTCAATTTTATTCTTATAGTTTTGTAGTTAAGTAGAGATAAAAGGTGGCTGCTGGAGGGTTGCATTAAATCCTAAGATCTAGGTGCAGTGCTCTCAGATCCAAAGCTCCTCACTGATGAAGGCCACAAGCCAGTAACTAGTCTGAGGATATTGGATGAGTAGGCACGAGATGGGGATTTTATGCACAAGCCTTCTGGCATCCATTGATTACTCTGGTTGGCACTGAGTGGCACTATTCTGCATAAATTAAATAAAGACCCTTAGCATAAGCTGTTTAAGCACAATTTATATTCAAAAAAGTTTCAAAAACCATTGATATAAAGATAATTTAGAAATTAACTATATTGACTAGGGAGAAAATCACTTTTCCCCAGGTTATGAGTTAAAATCACTCTAAATGTTGACTAAAGGAATCAAGAATAGAATGAATCCACTTATTCTTAGTTGCTCTGATGTTTATAATCATACCTTTGTCAACGTTGTTGCTAATTCAGAGTGAAATTAACTTCTCAACCAGATGCACTATGGCACTTAAGAGTTATTAAATTCATAATTAATAATACAGTGATCTATGTTTAATTTAAACTTTACATATTAAATCATGTCTAATTATTACAATCAAGGTGTTAAAAATGAGATGCTGTGTCTTGCATTGGTGGTTGAGAGGTCAGCATGACTGCCTTGCACTAGCAGGCAGTTGCCCGGGTTGTGGGTTCACGTCCCGGCCGATGCTATGACACTTAAAAAAAATGAGATGCTGTCTCCATCCTTGTATAATTAATTAGAGTTAATAACTCTTAAGTGTCATATTCCATCTGGTTGATGAATGAATTTCACTCTGAGTTACTAACAATGTTGATAAAGGTATGCTTATAAACATCAGGCAACTGAGAATAGGTTAATTCATTTTATTCTTGATTCCTTTTGTTCAACATTTAGAGTGCTTTTAAGTTTTAGCTAGGGGGAAAGCGATTTAATTCCTTTGCTTATATATGCAGTGAGATGTGTTTAATTTATGTGTCCATATTGACTAGATTTATGACATCAGCTGTATAATTCAAAGCTGGTATCTTTAATATTTGGTTAATAATGCTTTATCTCTATTTTTGACCTTATGATCTTCAATCATGCATTTCTAGGATATGTATATATTATATGATCAGAATACTTATTATTAATAATGAATATATGTATGGGTAATCACGTATTTACCTTGCATTATGGTCAACATTGTTTCTCTTCACTGAATTTTATGTTTACAATGTGTCTCATTTTTTGACTGAAAAGAGAAAAGTCAGCGCATAGTGCTGGAATGGGTGGGGGGAAGCTCCACTATTTTTGACTGTCCTCCGGACAGTCCAATACATGCTCAATTATAAAACTCAGTGCGTAGAAACAATGTTGACTGTCATGACATCATAGCAAGGTAAATACATTACTACTTATGTATGTATTTAAATATATTAAATTAAGTTATTGTAGACTAATGTAAAAGATAATTATAATAATTATTTTTTGGATTTGAAAAAGAGGCTATCGAAAACTATCATAAATAAAGTAAAACATTTTGAAAAGTGCATTAAGAGAAGTGTTGTTTTTATATAAAAACAAATAAATTTAATAGAAGAAACACAATAAAAGTGAAATAAATTTGGGACGTCTTTGATATATTAATTTAAGTTAGTATTTTTTAAATTTGGAACCATATTAATACAACATCAAATTCATTTGAATTTTATTTTATAGGTGATACATCGCTGTCCTATGCCTTACACAGGAGACGAAATGCATCATGCAGGCTGGAATGCTTGCAGCAGTTGCTATGGCAATGCTCATCGTAAACGTAACCGTCTGATTATGCCATGTTTACAGAGCGATCGCATTTACATCATCGATGTGGGAACTGATCCAAAAGCACCTCAAGTTTATAAGGTTAGTGTTGGTTTACCAAATTGAATTAATCGGTAGTGTTATTTTATCATTTCTTTGTAGATATCATATTCACAAAGTTTAAAAAGCTATGTTGTCGAGAATTGTCTTAAAAATTGGAAAAGTTAATGGCTGTGCAGATATTGCTAAGTTTCAATGACATGTTAGTGATCGAGGATTAAATCACTTTAGTAAAGAAAATTTTTTTAATACCAAGCACTGATTTTCCCCCTTCATTTCTATTTATTTAAATTTGCAAATGTTTGTTTGTCTGGGTATTGAAGTGGTTTCTTTCTTATTTATAAAGTAATGCCAAATGCCCTTTTAGTGAAATTCACTATAATCAGAGATCTGATGGTGAACTTCACCAAAAGTATATCTAGCCAATAACATCGCATGATCACCATTTCTTCTTGCCTTCTTATAACTGTTATTAAACAGGCAAAACTCTATACGTAGTGTTACTCAGTGCAAGCCAGAGTAACCAGGTGCAGTGCTCTCAGATCCAAGACTTCTCACTGACAAAGGTTACAAGCCAGAAACTAGTCTGGGGAGATTAGATGAATAGGCACTAGATGGGGATTTTATACACAAGCCTCCTGGCATCCATTGATTATTCTGGCTTGCACTGAGTGGCAATATGTATAGGGAGTTTTGCCTGTTTTAAGGGACTTAGCATTAGGTTATAAGAAAAAAGAAACCACTTTGATACTCAGATGATGAAATATTTGTAAATTTAAATATAATTATAATCTGACACTATGCTAATAAAATTCATTGATCATTACATTGAATACCTATCTAGCCTTCAGTATTATTATGTAATACATGGTTGGAGTGCAATTTGAAAGCTGTGATTGACTATTTGTTAGCTTCCTTTTATAACAGTTATATTTATCTGTTTAATGAGGTTTATTTAAATTCTTTATATTAATAATTTCACTCTCTGTAGTCAAGTTGCAGTCTTTAGTAGCTATATAAACCTATTAGACTATAGATGAAGATGGATTTCCACCTTTATTTATTAAAGAAGATTGCCTTGACAACAGATTGAGATTGTCGCTTGTTAATGATATTTGTATTATTAAAGTATTGGCTGCTTTCATGTATATATATATGACATTATCATCATTTTCAACCATTCTCAGTATATATATATATTTATATATAGTATATTTTTAAAATATTCATATTTGAATAATCTTTTTTCACTTCATCCCAATTTTATACCTAATTTCTCTGTTCCGAATTTCATAATTTCATCTTTATCATTACTAAAACTATTGTAATTCAGTAGTAAAATGTTCAATATTTTCTGACACATAGAATTAAACTTGGTTTGCATGTTTTTGGTAGAAAGAACATAATATTAAAATGAAATATCCCTATGCATTTGAAAAGAAAGATTTTTAATAAAGGTATTTTTCCAGTTCTTACTTATGGATCTGAGACTTAGAACCCTTAACAGAGTAGAAATACAAAGAGTTTAGGCTACTCAAAGAAGTATGGTGAAATGTGGGTTAGGAGTAACAAGAAGAGATTAAAAATGAAAAACATGAGTGAGAGGGCAAACAGGTGTTACTGTCATTATTGAAAGAATTAAGAGACTGAAATGGAGTTGGGCTGGACATATTGCTAGATGAGAGAATAACAGACAGACAGTTGAAATCGTAAACTTGATTCCAAGAGATTGTAAAAGATTTAAAAAGAGATCACATGTGAGATGAATGGATGAAGTAAGTATATATGTGGGGGGGGGGGGCTGATGTGGAGAAGAGAGGCTAGAGTTTGGAAAAGATTGAACTTCGAGAGACCTTCATTCTGCAATGGATTGATAATGGTTGCTAGTGATGATGATGATCAACAGAAATGATTTGACTAATATCTTTTATCAATTTCTAAATTTGTTTGGTGCCTTTAGACTCTGCCCTAATCTTATATCCCTCATTAATATTCTTTTTTTTTTACCAACTATTTTTAATTGTCATAATATTTTCCCATCCCCTTCACACTTTAAGTTAATACATTTTTTGCATTTCTATTACACTTCCTAACACTCTGTACATTTAATATTATACTGGAATGTTTATCTCATATTCAGTATTTTCAAATCTGTTCCCCATTCCTTTTTGTTGTTGTTTATTTTATTGTCTATTTCTGTTCAATACCCCTTCTTATTAATTCATCTAAAAATTATTTTAGCAATTCTTCTTTAATCCATAAATTGTAATCGTCCAACATTTTAATTTTATTTTTGGCATTGCACATGAAATGATGATTATCTTATTTTACTTTGTGTACCTTCATCTACAATTAAATAATAATGTCCTACTCCTTTCTATATCTTACTGTAATAATTCACATATGTAGCATACTGTATCATTTTGATGATTGACACCAGATGGAGCACTTCTTCCATAAGATTGAGGCAGGGAAGAAATTGAGAAGTGGTAAGGCAAGAGGTTTAGATGGATGGGCAGCAGAGATGGTAATGAATTTAGGATGTAGGCAAAAGTAAAGCTATTATTATGTTTTAATAAGATGGCACAGAAGAGTTTTTCCAGATAGTTGGAGTAATATGAGAGTAAGATTATTTAAAGGAAAGGGTAACGATCATAGAAAGTTAAACAATTATAGACCGATAGCCATAACATCAGTTTTATATAAAGTTTTTTCATATATGGTGGCTGGAAGAGTTTCAAAATGGATGGAAGAAAATAATGTAGTGGGGGAAATGCAAGGAGATTTTAGGTCAGATAGGTGTATAGGAGATAGTTTATTTGTAGTTACCCAACTTATGGATATGAGTAGGAATTCAGGTAAACAGTTATATACGAATTTTATAGATATAGAGAAGGCATATGATAGAGTAAATAGAAATGGATTATGGGTAAGTTAAGCAATTATGGGAGAGGATGAAACTTTAGTGGATATTATTAAGAAATTATATGAAAATAATTACTATATATTATTGAATCTAAAAGAAAGAGTAATAAAAAATAGCAGTGAGAGAGATATCCTTGAAAATGGCTGTATGAAGATAAACAGTTGAAACGTTGGAGTTTTGTATTATACAAATATATGTATATGTTCAGTATTGATGCAAGAAAATAAAGTTTTTGAAAAGAAAAAAAAGAAGAATTTTTAATTTGTTGATATTATTGTAGAACATATATATTTTAAAAGAAAAAATGTGATTGTACATTTGCTGGGTTATAATACCTTCAATTGTCCATAATTTATATCTTTTAATAAATATTTTAATGATTTCTAATTATTCTTTCTGAAATTGGAACACGTTATATTTATTTTAATCTAAGATAATACATTTCCAATATATTTATAATATTTTTTTGGGGGGATGCGTGATAATTCCATTTTTTTAATCATTTCACCTCTTTCTACATTGGGTACATATGTGTTTTAAAAGAATGCTTTATTGAAATATATATAACTATCTTTTGCATTGTTTATTATTATTATTATTATTATTATTATTATTATTATTATTATTATTATTATTATTATTATTATTATTATTATTATTATTATTATTATTATTATTATTATTATTATTATTATTATTATTATTATTATTATTATTATTATTATTATTATTATTATTATTATTATTATTATTATTATTATTATTATTATTATTATTATACTACTACTACTACTACTACTACTACTACTACTACTACTACTACTACTATTACTACTACTACTACTACTACAGAAGTTGCTAAATTTCATTGCTTATTACTATGGCAACCAAATATGCAAGAGAATCACAAATAGCATAAGCAATTTCTTTATAAATTGTTTAATTTACTACATCTTTTATTAGAATGCAATAGTGTGTCCAAAAATAATGAATAATCTTAGCCATTCACGTGACCCTCAACCATCCGTTCTATCTCATACTGCTGATAGACTTGATCACACTTATGTCAAGAAGATAAATAATCACCAATATATGTATTTCATGCTAAATTAGCACTCATCAGTTGGTCCAGATTATCATCTTCATGAAGCTCTGCTTATATTAAGATATCCAATCTTCATATTTTAATAGAAAGGCTTCAAACCACCCCACAACTCTTCAGCCATCCATTTCATTGAAAATCTGATGATGGAATGCTCAAACCCCACCTTAATGCCAACTTTCTCAGCCTACCCATGTTCAGAGTGTTTCATCATCAGATTTTCAATGAAGGGGATGGCTGAGTTGTGGGGTGGAGTGGTTTGAAGCCTGTCCATTAAAATATGAAGATTGGCCATCTTAATATAAGATGAGTTTTGATTATGTATATGTGTAGAGATGATAATCTGGACCAACTGATGAGTGCTAGTTTATCATAAAATGCATATATTGATGATTATTTATCTTTTCAACATGTGTGTGATCAAGCTTGTCAGCAGTATGAGATAGCATGGATGGTTGAGGGTCATGTGAAAATCTGAGTTCAAACCCCCTATATATTATATATAGAAATGCAGGTATGAAAACGCCTGTACTAGATATTTAGTGCTCTTTTCATAGAATTAAAGACGTCAAATTATTAAGACTGAATGAATAATTGAAACTTTTAATGATTTCATCATCATCATCATTTTAAACCATTATCAGTCCATTGCAGGATGAAGGTCTCTTCAAGTTCAGTCCACCTTCTTTGATCTCTTGCCTTTCTTCTCCACATCACTCCAACACACTTCCTTATTTCAACTATCCATCTTAAATTTGGTCTTTTTCTAGGTCTTTTATAATCTCATGGAATCTAGTTTACAATTTCAACTGTCCATCTATTATTGTCTCTTCTAGAAATACATCCAGTCCAACATTTCAGTCACCTTAATTCTTTCATTGATGTCAATAAGACCTATTTCTTCTCTCCCCTATGTATTTTGTTTTTGATCCTTTCTTGTTATTTTTAATAAGCACTTCTCTATATTTCACTCAGTGGTATGAAGTCTGTATCAGATCTATAAGTAAGAACTGGTAAAACACATTTATTAAAATCTTTTTCAACCACATGGGCATATTTTCTTTTAATATTAAGTTATTTCTCCAAAAGCACTCCAAACAAGTTTAATTTTATGATTAATTTCATCCATTATCATTCCATCTGTAGTAAATAATATATACACGAGATATGTGGACTTATTTGTCGCTGCTCCAGTAAATATTGTTGAGCACATCAAAGATTGGATACAAGCGAACACAGCATTAAATTTAAATATTACATGGGAAGATATGGGGCAAGAGGTAAAATATTTAGATATCAAGGTACACATAGAAGAAAATATGATTAATTATGCAATGATTATGAAGCCACCAGAAGTTCGTGGACAGATTCACCATGAGTCATACACGCCTATGACTCACAAGTTTGCTGGATTGACTTCATTTCTTTTCAGAAATTACTATTTGTGCAAGTTTGAGGCAGATAGAAGGTCTAACTTAATTAATTATTCTAACAACTTAATCAAATCAGGAATACAGGTGCAATATAGTATATAGCAAAATTAGACATTTTGTAAATAATATTGGAAAACACAGAGATGAAGACAACAGGCCTTGGATATTGTTGCCCTACGTGCACTCTTTACATAAAACATTTTATAAGACGTTTTCTAAGGAATTTCGTTTGAGTTTTCATACACCTAACTCAACTAATAGGCTTATTAACAACACTAAGGACACTATAGCTTCTGATCAGACCCCACAGGCTGTGTACAGAGTGGTATGCCCTCATAATGGATGCAAAGCATCATACTATGGTGAAACGAGAGCCACTATAACTACTAGGATATCACAACATAGGTATAAATACAATAAGGCACATACGGATCCAGAATGCACTTCAATCTTTGCTCAGCATCAAAAATTGTCAGGACATGTGTTCAAACCCACATCTGCAAAATTAGTTTGTATTGAGCGACATGATGTTAGGCGAAAAGTAAAAGAAGCATACTTTATAGCAGAGGACTCTTTTGCCATTAATCGTAAAGTTGCATGTTTTGCGATATCTAAAAGATGGTCTTAGTGACTCATTTGCATATAATTTGCATATCAGATTTATTTATATAATGATTTAAAAGAAAGGATCATAACTGGCTATGAATATAAGAAGTACATATTCTTGAAAGTGCTTAGCCATTAAATTTAATTTTCAATTTGTTGTTATAGCTTTACGTTGGAAGTGTGAAAGCACGATTTAATATTATTATATTGGACAAATGTAAAGTATAAATATACAGGTTATTATTGTATAAATTGCATATTGTTGTTGAATCAGTAATAAATTGAGAGGTTTCCAATCTCTTGCATGGGCCTACTGTTGCTTCTCAGACAGCCAATCAGATATTAGGACAGCAGTCGGAAGCACGATCAAGCCGCAATGTAATAATTTGACCAAAATGTTTGGAGTTGTTAACTTCTTCTCACTCACCATTTATCAATCTTTATTCCCATCTTTTGAGAAAATCCATTAAACATTGTTGATTCATACCAAAGATTATATATTTGGCAAAACCAAAATTATGATTTTAAAATTTCCATAATGTTCTGATGTTTGTACATGTTTTAAGAACAATATGACTACTGCCTGTGTTTTCTTTGATAATAAAAAAGAATGGCATACATTATCACATTATTATAGTATAGCTATTTATCATACATACATCGTACTAACTAGGGGGGAAACTTACTATTAATTACAGTGAAATCATGAACTATCCAATAAAAAATATAAATAAACAAAACAACATTAAACTTGACAAATGTGATTTATTTGACAATATGCAGGTGGCTATTTTTTCCTACCTCAGTATCAAACATGATTAAATTAGAAAAAATAAAATAAAATTTGTAAGCAAATTTTACAAGACATCCATTTTTCTGTTTCAGTGCTAAATGCAATCATAATTTTTAATAAGATTTTTTTTTGGTTTATGTTAAAAGCTCATAGATTTTATTCTTTCTTTATCTTTTTGAGTTTGATGTGTAGTATTCTGCATAGCAAAATGTTTTCTAACCCTAATGCTAAAAGTTTTATAAAACTCTCCGGCTTAACTTCCTTTCTCTATAGAAATATGCATCTTTGTAGGTTCGAGGCAGACAAAAAAAGCTAACATAGTGTCATATAGGAATGACTTAATAAAGGTTGGTTTTAATCCTAATTTAATCAAAAAGAAAATAAGGAAATTTTGCTCCAAAATAAATAACCATGCCACTAACACAGAAAAACAAAGGCTTCTACTCCCTTATCTGCCTAATGTGCATAAAAAATTTCATAACATATTCAACAATAAGTATCATTTTTGCTTTCCCCCCCACCCCCCAAACTCCAACAAACTAATTAATAATACCAAAGACAGTTTACCACCTTTGCTGATACCTCAGGTAGTTTATAATATTTCCTGTCTTGAAACACATTATATGGCATCATATTATGGTGAGACAAGGGCCTTTCTGTCCACTAGGCTATCCCAACACACTCCTATAATACAGCACTAACAGACACTGCTTGTAGTTTGGTTTTGCACAGCACCACAGCTCAGCTGGTCATGATTGCCAACCTAAAGACCCACTGGTTATTTGCAGAGAGTAGTACAATCTCAAGAGAAAGAAGGCTTACTTTATCACTAAAGATAACAACTTGATAAACAGAAAAGACTCTTGTTATAAGATCTCCCAGAAATGGAATATGTAACTATCTCATTTACATAAATTTGGATCGCTCTTAATCAATTTATGTATTTACAAGATAGCTATGAATATAAGGACCCTGGCCCTTGAAAGCACTTAACCACATACTTAGATACAGATATTTAGTTTGAATCAATCTGCATTAATATTTCTTTGTCTTCAGCTTTGTGTGTTCAAGCATTTTAGTGAATTTTATATTTTATACTTTGAAATAATTAGCCACAAAATTTAAACTCTTTGCTCATTTCAAAAAGGTTATTGAAAAACTGTTCAAAGCATATTTAATTGTGATGAAAGACAAACATTCCATTATTTATTTTTTTAAAAAAATATAAAAGCACAGTGCCATAACATTTTTTGGTATTTGTGAGTTTTGAAGTAAACCAAGATGGCTGCCTATATTTTTGATAAGTGTACAGTTTCAGGGATCTATAATCTACTGAAGATGTGTCAGTTGTTAAGTTAAGGCAAAAATGATAAATTAATTGCTAACTTTTAAAAAAAATGAATAAATTTCAATAAATTTTATTAAGAAGCTTTATTTCAATTTTTTTTTTACTTATGTTATAATGTGAGAAGCAATGAGTGACTCTTAACATTGTCCTACTTTGGTTCAATTCAGCATGTTTAAATTTCAACAGTTGATAAAAATTTGGGATGTTCCTATCTCAGAATATGATGCAGTGGACCATTTCCAAAAGTATATGATCCTGGCCTTCTGAAAAGTGTTCATTAATGGTCATAATATAATTGCATGCCAAAGATATGAATAAAGTATAAATATTGTATTTATATATTTTTTTCAATTTTCTGTTAATAAGTTAATCCAAAAAAAAAAAAACTTTAAATATTGTAATTCATTTTTTCACAATGATTTCTTTATTAAAAATAATACTAATAAAAAAGAAATTGTAAATATTAAATATGTTTCCTAACAGGCATTTTTTTTGTAAACATTTTTTGGGGATCCTCGAAACTGTAGACTTATCAAAAATGCAAGCTGCCATCTTGGTTTACTTGAAAACTCACAAGTACTATTTTTTTTTTAAATTTTTATTGCTTCCGTGAATGATTGAGTCAGTGCATATTTTATATTTATTCACAGAGGGACATTGGTGAAAAAAGAATATTTGAGAGTGATTTAAATCTTTTGTATTAGAATTTTCAGCTAGCCATATGCATTGGTGTATTCTCTATAAAATATATGCAAATATGTTTCCTCAATTTATTATTAATAACTATTATTATCACTTTTTGAAAAAAATTTTTATACTATAATCTTAAATTATGCATTCAAACTGTACACAAAGAACCATCTGTGTTATGTATCTGTGTGTGTTGAAGAGTACTGCATATTTATAGGTCAACAAACAATACATATTTATTCTAATCAAAGTGCATCAGCAAAACATGAGCTGGTACATACAATGAATGATGCATGCAGGGGGGGGTGTCTTAGAACAAAATATAGTGTACATTATGGCTCCACTGTGTATACAGCTTTTTTGTTATTGGAAAAATGAGATGTGTAACTGCAGATTAGTATTTAGCAATTGAAACTGAATGGATGGCTGAAGAGTTGGAGGTTGGAGTGGGTTGAAGCATGTCCATTAAAGTGTAAGGATTTGCTACCTTAATATAAACTGAGCACTGATTATATATATGTATGAAAGATGGTAGTCTGGACCAACTGATGAGTGCTGGTTTAGCACGAAATATGAATATTGGTGATTGTTTATCTTTTCTGCATGTGTGTGGTCATATGTATCAGTAGTATAAGATAATGTGGATAGTGAGGGGGCTTGAAAGTCTGAGTTCAAATCCCCTATATTTACAATTGAAACTGATTAAACTTTAACTGCAGTTTAAGAAATCTTAACTGTGATTATATTTTACACTGTATTTTTTCTTCTAATTGTAACGTTTGAAGATTTCAACTGTAATTGAAAACTCTAGTACAACATGAAGCTTAATTAACTTTTGCTTAAACAAATAATTATATTTTAATTATTTGTGTTAAATCCTATTAGTTTTTTTTAATTTTATTTATATATTTATTTAATTTTGAAGTTGGCGTTGGATATGAAAAAAAATAGCCGACAAGTAGTAAAACTAGTAAAAGTATTTGTTTTATTCACTATATGATCATTTATTCAAGAAATCACGTGATACTCAATCACCATAGTAACAAGAGTGACAAAATAGTTTTATTTATTGGGAATAGTTTCAGTTGGAATAGATAAATATTTGAAAACCAGGCACTCTTCACAAATCTGGAACTTAATTGTAAATATAGGTATTTGAACTCAGACTTTCAAGTACTCATCAACTATCCACACTATCTCATACAACTGATACACATAACCACACACATGTAGAAAATATAAATAATCACCAATATATGTATTTTATGCTAAACCACCAATGATTATATATATATATAAGTGTGGGAGATGATAATCTGGACCAACTGATGAATGCTGGTTTAGCAGAAAATACGTATATTGGTGATTATTTATCTTTTCTACATGTATGTAATCATATGTAACAGTTGTATGATATAGTGTAGGTAGTTGATGGGTGCTTGAAAGTCTGAGTTCAAATCCCTATAGTTGAAATAGATCTAGAAATGTGGATTGAGTAATCGCACTTACTTTTAAGCCAAACTGCTCAGGATAAATAGCAATGAATTATTACTTGTGAGAAATATATATATATATTAGTGAGAAATATAAAACAAAATAGAAATTAAAAATTTAATCAACAAAAACAGAATTTAAAGAAATACTAAATGTAATCAACGTGATTAAGGATGAAGATTTGAAAAACTATTTTTTTTTTACTTATATTATTGCAAAACATAGATCTTAAGTCTTTCATTTATTTTTGTCAATTTGTGTCAGTAAAAACGGCAGGAAATAAGAAAATCAATAAAATTAAAAATATATACATAAACAAAAATAAATAGATTTATTTTCTTCTCACACCAATGAATAAATCTAATTAGTCTTTATTAACTGAAGTTCCTCTCTGCTCATATGTGCTTTTTTAATTTGTCATGTTTAAACAGTCTTAATTAAATTAATGTTTACAGAGGCGGAAACTGATTTCCAAACTAAAATGTATTTAAAGAATTGGCATTCATTTCTTACCATTAACTGAAGCAGAAAAAAGAGATTAAAAGGGTTTATATTTTAATTTGTGTCATTTATAATGTATCATCAGGATATAAAGAATTTTATTAATTTATAGGTAGTTGTAAATAATAGAACTTCTTCTAATAGTTTGGAATGTGTTATATATGTGAAATACTAAAACAAATAGAAGTAAGGATGTGGCAAAAGATAGTAAGAAAAATCAACTATCATTAAATTGCTATAATCTATTATTCTGCGTGTTTGGAAACAAACCATTATATAAAGTGCTGGGCTTGACCTGATATTTTAAATCTAATGCTTGAATATCCCAGCACCTCACTGAAGAATGCCAAAAGCATGAAACTGGCCTGGGGATAGGGATATTTTGAAAAGCTTATTAAGATCTATTGACACCCTTATTATACAACATTTGTAATAGAAGGTTATTAAATTAGGTCACATGATATTGATTTCCTTGCAATTACTTTTCTAAAATCTGTGATACAGAAGTTTGCCAGGCATTTTTGGTTTAATTATCCATTTCCAAAAAATCTTGCAAACAATATGGCTGACTCAACGAGTTTAATATTTCCTTTTAGTTTATTTTTTTAATATGATTATAAAAAACAAAAGTAAACACACAAAACTACAAATGATTGTAATTAAACGAAATTTGTTATAAATGCAAAATGAAATGATAATGAAAGAAAGTATAACAAATGTGTGTTACAAGCATGGGTTCTTCCTGTAGGGGGCAATAGTTATTTAAATACTCAGAATAAAATCAAAAGAGAATGAATTAGCTATGTTTGCATTGAATACTTTATAACATTTTAAATTAGACAATGTTTGAAATTATGGTGCCAGCCATTCTTCAAGATAATATCTGTTGTTTGTTGTTTTAAAAAATTAAGGAAGTATGATTCATACCAAATTCTTTGACTATTCATTTTCATACGTAAGTCCAGAGCTGACTTAAACAGAGTAAGTGATTCAGATATACGATGCAGCATATATAATTAAATATGTCAACAGTTAAGAAATTTATGAAAAATAATTAATTAATACATTTGATAGTAAAGAGATTAATAATAATTCATGAAATGCAATTATTTAGATGAAATTACAAGAAATATTTTATATTAAGTAAATAATTATATAAATACAATTTGTACAACTTACTTCAAACACTTTATAGCAAAAATTTATTAATATATTGTAACTGGACCACCATACAACCGCTTTATTACCTTGGTTGTAACAATTTCCTGATGAGCATTTACAGGAAGGAACTATCGATTGGCATTCCCCAATGCAGATGTTACCCCCCCCTACAACAATATTTCCTGCTCATCAGAGGATGTAGCACCATAGAGACTGGAAGCATCTAGACATTTCTATGTTTAGTTTTCCAAACAGCACCACTAGAGTTCCATCTCACTACAACCTGACTTACTTAGGTCTAGTTATGCCAGACATAGCTCAGGAGGCATGAGATTCTTGTGAACAAGTGCACTGAATGATGAGTGATGCAATAACAAAAAAAAAATAGAATTGAACAACTGGATAACTAAAATTAATTTTAAGTAACAATAATTTTATTTAATAACAGGTTTAAATAAATGTCCATCAAATTAAGTTCCTTCATATCCATGTGAAGATCCATTTTAATTTATCTTGTGTCTTGGTAAACATCCCATAATAGTACAATATGAATTAAAGATGCAAGTTCTTTAACCATTTACATCTTTAGTTATTTAGTTAATTCACAGAGAGGAATGTGATACATGAAGACAACAGAGATAATAGTGAAGACAACTGATAGCATTTGATTCAGATTTCCCACTTAATTCAAACAAATATTTCATTTACAGTCCATTGTGTATCTTGGTATCCTTCCAATAAGAGTACTTAAAGAATGTAATTTGTTGTGTAATAAAGTCTTTCTTTCAATAGTTCTTTAATATCCATGTGATGGCTCATTTTCAGTTCACTTATGAGAAGTTTAAAAGCAGTTTATTTAACAATAATTCATTTTCAAGTCCATGCATATCCATGTGAAGATTTATTTCCAGTTCACTTATGAGAAGTTTAAAAGCACTTTATTTATCAATAATCCATTTGCAAGTCCTTCTAATAAAGTATATGCAGTCAAGCAGTTATGATTTATGCAGCATTTCATTATTTTGAGAATTATTACAGGTACTTAAACTCAGTAATTCTGGGTTTGTGAAGCATTTATAATTTAGTCAAATATAGATGAATATTCATACACATAAACTTTATTATTTTATCCAGATACAAGTAATATGCAATTAGGCATTTATGATTTATACAGCATTTCATTATTTTGAGAATTATTACAGGTACTTAAACTCAGTAATTCTAGGTTTGTGGAGCATTTATGATTTAGTCAAATATAGATGTATATTCATACACATAAACTTTATTATTTTATTTAGATATAAATACTATGCAGTTAAGCATTTATGATTTATATTTAATTATTCTAGCATGAATATTTACTTGGTCTGCTGCAGACGTATATTTTTATACATAAATTCATCAGCAGTTTCATTTATAATTTATCAATAATAAACGTATTTTCATATTTCATTTATAATTTATCAATAATAAACGTATTTTCATATAGCTACATTTATTCATAATTTTAGTTTCATTTATAATTTATCAATAATAAACGTATTTTCATGTAGCTACATTTATTTATAATTTTCTTTAAGAAAGACGTTTTGTCTTGTCTTGTCTTTTATAAACGCACATAGTATCGAATATTTTATAAAATCATTACCTTTATTTTATCCAGTTTGTTCCTTCATATCCATGATGTGATGACATTCAAAAGGGGGCATTAGATTTCAGCTGAATGGCATTATTTCCTTTCTATGATGTTTATCCAGGCAAATCTTGGAGACACATGGCTTGGAATGAAGAGAGAAAGCTGTTACCATTTAGCCTTCCATCGTTATGTTTTCCTTAATAATGTGTTCTTTTTCCATCATTAGCCGTGGCTGTAAAGGTTATATTCCAAGGTGACGAAAATCAGAGTTAAGTAATACTTAAATAAGAATTTTAACCTTTTAATTCTTCACTTTTCTTACTTCTTTAACTGCTCTTAAAAATATTTTTTCTGAAAATTTTTTCGAAACAATCTTCTTTTAACCCTTTTCCCGCGTCCGACGAGGCTCCTCGTCGACATCTGAAATCACTCTAACTCAGCCCGTTTTCATACGAAAAAATTTGTTAAATACGTATTGAATTCGTTTTTAAAAGTTCTGTACGATGGTGACATCTTCCGATTTATTTTAGAAGTAAAAAATAGAAAAAAAACGCATTTAAACCTAAACAAAGAAGGAACATTATTTGTGATTGGTTCTTAGCATGCTCTCAACCGAAAAAGACATTCTGATTGGCTGGAAAGAACAAAGAAACTGCCTGATCAAAGAAAATAAAGAAAAACGCTGAGATTTTCATTTCGAATACGATTTAAATTATTATTAAATAATATTTATGGAAATTAAACATAATTTTCAGAGAGAATAATAAAAAAACAAAATTATTTTCGAAAAATATTGAAGATTTTAGTACAAATATTGAAGTTGTAATAAAAAGAAATATTTACTTTTCTATAACGTAAAAGTCGATCTTTTTGTTTACATTATAACTTTTATGTTGCCGATATTGAATATCTTAGAATAAATAAATAGCAATTTATTTTTGAAAGAACTTTCGTTGTCTTTACAACCTTAAAAATTAATTATATACTTTTTATAAACGTATCTGAGTTGAATTTAATATTATAGGTGAATATGTTTTAACAATAGGCTTTGTCTTCAGTTTGTGAGTTGGCCAATTAAAAGATTTGATTTTTATCTGATACAACCAATGATAAAATTAGCGGTTAAAAGGTTAAAATACACTGTAAAAATCTTTTTTTAATTCCCCCTGAACTTCCAACTCCTATTTATATTCTGATCTCTGGATTGATTAAGAAGCTCAGCCCACTGTATCTTATTTGTTGTACAGCTTTTATCTAAGCCTGAGTGCTTTTCTCTTCTTAAGCATTGAACAATCTACTTTCACGGGATAGATAAGAAATCATAAGGATAAGCCATGTTTTCCAATTTGCTAAGGCTGCCTCCAGCGATTATCACACTTTATACAACAACATCGTTCCAAAAATTAAAAATGTAATATTTTTAATAAATGCCAGCTTTTATTTATATCATAATTTAAAATTATAAAATCAACAATGATTTACTTTTAACTATAAACTTTTTGCTTTATTTCTTTTTTTAATTTGATCAAACTATCTTTTTAAATGGGGGGGGGATCTTTTGAATACATACATGGAACAGTATATCTGTTTCAATATATATATTATTAAAAGCCATTCAACACTTAAACAATCCTAATATTATTAACAATCAACAATTTCAAACTGTTGTCAAGGCAACCTTTTTTTAACTTATAATAAAGGTGGAATCCTACCTTCATTTATGGTCCCAATATTTATATAGACATTAAAGATAGTAACTTGACTACAGAGTTTGAAATTATTGATACAAAGAAGTTTAAATAAACCTCTTTAATCAGGTAAGTATAACCTGTTCTGAATGCAGACAAATAGTCAATTATAACATTACAAACTGCAATTATAATTTTCAAATTGTACCCAAGGTATTATTTAAATAATAAGTATAATAATGCTGAAGGCTTATATATATATATATGCTCACGCAATGTTACATTTTGACTGTCCTGCAGTCTTCCTCAGAACTATGATGAAATGATAAATAAAATAAAATAAATATATAAATAATATAATAATTTTTTTTGTTATAAAGTAAGGTGTACAAATTAATGAAGTGGTAGATTAGTGACACCTTATATAGAAAATCCCTGAATGTTTGTCTGTAATGCAGTCACTTTTTTGTTATCGGGCATATTTTTCAAGTAAAAAAATAATTAATTGTTCCATTATTAATAAATTGTATTTTTTTTATGAAGCATTTTACACAAAGAAAGTAATTTCTTTCTTATATTTAAGAGGCTCAATTTGATTATGAGCATTTTATTTAAACAATTCCGCAAAGCAAAAAAAAAATTGTTAAAGCAACCAGTTAATAAAACTATTATAAAAATGACAGTCTTTTCATAGCCGGGGTACATTTTTGGTTTGAAAATAAATAATTATGATGAAATTCTAAGACAATATCAAGTTATTGTGTGAATTTGTTAATTTATAACCCCCCTCCCCTATTTTTATTTTTTTTTGTTTAAATAATTAATAACAAAATGACTTCTTTTTAAAATGAATGATTCTTTTTGATTACATGAATAGAATTTTTTCATTTATGTATATATTTCCCTTTAAAAAATGCATTAAAATTAGTTAATAAAATAATTTGTTTAAAAAAAAATTAGTTTAGCTGTGTGTGTGTATATATCTTAATTACATGCATGCATGTGACATATAAATTGCAACAAGAGCATATTAAAATTTTAATATCATTACTAGAAGTTAAATATTCTTTAATTTAAAATTAAAGCATTGTATTTCACATGAAGTTATATTATCACTGTATATATATATATATGATAGCAAATTTACCTGAATAAATTGGAAAAATTCCTTTTTACATAGTTCATGGAGGTATTTCTTTCCAGAGCTGCAGATTTTTTTTAATATTTAATTTTAAATTGGCTTAATTATTTGATAATATATGTTTAAATAATTTTCTAATACAAATAATTAATAGTCTTTGGGTAAGAAAACAAGTTTTTTTTTTTTTAAGTATGCAGAATAATCCTTGGCTAACAATAATGATGTTGGAATCGTTATCCTGTCAAAACTAGACAAGTAAACCAAATTCTTGAGCATGCATGTTTTTCTTCTATTTATTAGGACAGTTTAACTTACCTATCCTCTTCTCTTTGGTTATATTAATTAGAAACTGGTAACATTAGCTGAAAGCAATCCGGTTGTTATTTGAAAAACATACAGAAAAAAATAATTTGTTCTGGTCTTTGTAAGTTTATAATTGCTACCCTGTCAAAACTAGTTAAGTAGTCCAAGCCCTTAAGTATGTGTGTCTTTGGTTAGTACCATTTACAACTTTATTGAACACTTTATATATACTACTTTATACCAAAACTTTATTCTAACAGTTTTGACTGTCCTGTAGTCATCATCAGAGCTTTTTACAATCCTACTTCCAAAAACCCTAGGATTGTAAAGAACTCTGATGATGACTGCAGGACAGTCGAAACTGTTACAATAAAGTTTTGTATAAAAAATAGTATTGATAGTGTTTAAGTAAGTTGTAAATGGTATGTGTAAAAGTAGAAATTGATATATAGGAAAATAAAGAAGTCTTTGGTTAGTGATTTATTCACAGTGTAGGACAGTTTAGATTAGCTAGCTGCTTTTTTTCCTCAGTAGTAATTACTGTAACATTAATTAAAAGCAATTCTATTGTTATCTGAAAAACGTACTGAAAAAACTAATTTGTTCTGATTTTTATAAGTTTTCTTGAAAAATAACACATTTGAATCTATAAACAAAAAGGGTTTTTGAAAAATATTTTTGACATAATTAGGTCTATTTCTGAATTCATTAATTAATTCATCCAATATTCTGCATTATTTATTAATCTAAAGAAACTTCTTGCATTTTTTCAGTTTAATTAAAGTGAGAGTTTAGTAAAATATATTCACTTTAATCACAACATAATTTACACTTGCAGTTATCATTCGTAATTCTTCATTAGAAGGTAATCAGCCTTCGAGATGCACTATTTAATTATGTTGCTAAGTCACTGATGCTTATATCAGTCTATAAAATAGCATTTATGTATATAGATAACATGGTTGTTCTTATCCTTTAAAAGTCTCTATATTGCATCTGGGTTTGAGGGTGTTCTGCATATTGACTATAAGATCAGTCTATAAAATAGCACATAGGTATATAGATAGATGGTTGTTTTTATCCTTTAAAAGTCTCTATATTGCATCTGGGTTTGAGAGTGTTCTGCATTCTGACTATAATATCAGTGAGTTAGAGTGAGTTAGTAACATGATTAAACAGCGCCTGTCAAAGGCTGATTACCTTCTGATTTTGAATAAAATATATTCATTAAAAAAATAATTAAAACATTTTCATTTTTTTAAAGTTATGATTGTTAAATATATTATTTAAAGAAAACACCTGAAATTAAGCAGTTATATATATATAGTTCTTAGCAAAAACCTGTCAATTTTTTTTTATTATTTTTAAATCTGTATACACACACATGATCAAAATGTTATGTGTATATATGCTTTTGTATATTATTAGTTTAAAGAGTTATATTTTTAAGCAACATATTTATATAATAATATATTTCAAATTTGCAAACGTTTATTCATCTGCAAAATGAAGTGTTTTTTTTCTTTTTTATAATCTAATATTAAGCGCATTTTCGGTGAAGTTAACCATTGAAAAAAGAAACCCCTTCTTTGCACAAATGAATACATTTGCAAAAGAATGACATACAAATGAAGGAAAAAGTCAAGCTTACAACAGTTAAAATCTTTTTTTTCTTATATTAAACTTTTATAAAGATTAAAAGATCACTTATTTATTTATCATGATTACGTTTTTTTAGAAAGTAGCGATGACATTCATTTGCGTTAACTTAACTGTAAATGAATTATTTTTTTTATATTTCGTAATCAGAAGCCTAAGATAAGATTGTGATGTAATTGTTAAAACTATATATTAATTGACCATAATATTGATGTCATTTCAGAAATGAATAAATGTAAATTACAAAGAAGTCAAGTCATATGTCACCTGACCTAATTTAGCAAGCTTGTATTACAAATGTTATATATAGAGTTCGCAAATAAGTTCTTAACAAGCTTTGCGGAATATCCCCAACCCTAGACCAGTTTCTGCTACTGGCTTCCTCAGTGAGGTGCCAGGATATTCAAGCATTAGATTAAAAATACCAGGACAAGCCCTGCACTTTATCTAATGGATAACTATTAAATAGAAAATCTGAAATTTTCAGAGATTCATATGTCTTCCAATCCAGCTATCTAACTTAAATAATCTAATGCTTGAATATTCTAGCATCTCATGTAGGAAGCCAGTAGCAGAAACCGGTCTGGAGTTGGGGATATTCCGCAAAGCTTGTTAAGAGCTTATTTGCGACATCTATCTATAACATTTGTAATACAAGCTTGTTAAATTAGGTCATGTGACATATGACTTGATTTGTTTGTCATTTTATTTTTGCTATTAAGGCTTTGGCAATTTTATATTGCTAAAGCTATTAATATAAAGTGTATCTAAACTTGGTTCAGTCCCATGTGTCTATTTAAGTTAGATAGCTGGATTGGAAGACATATGAATGTCTGAAAATTTCAGATTTTCTACTTAATAGTTATCCATTGAATAAATGGTAACGAAAAGATTGTGATGTAATTGTTAAAACCATATATTAATTTACCATAATATTGATGTCACTTCAGAAATAAATAAATGTTAATGAAATGGTTTGTTTTTAGATATTTTAAAAAGAAAATAACGATATTAAATCAGTTTATAGCAATCATTAAAAATTAATTAAAAAATATAAACAATTTGTTAAATTCTGTGATATTTATTTAACAATAGTATAATAGTTACTGTAGCAAAATTAAATTTTTACATTCTGTCCTCTCCCCCTTTCTCTTTTCCCTCTCTCTTCCTCTCCCTCTTTCTTGCCTTTCCCATCTCCTCTCTCTTTGCTACATTCATCCATATATGAATGCAGACAGAACAAAAGTTATTTTAAAATTACTTTTCATATTGTGACTCCCCCATCCTACCCAATGTAGGTTTTACTTATTTAATCTGTTTTCTTAGAAAGAGAAGGGATATTTATGCTGTTCTATTATTTGCCACAAAATAATAAACATGTCTATGTTGAATATATGAATAATGATGACTTCTCTATTTATGCATAAGTATATATTTACAAAATTACTTTTTGCATATATGTCTGGATTTTAAAACTATAGTGTAAACATTAATTGTTATTAAGTGCACGGTCAACACATAAATACATTTAAGGCTTTAACCTTCATATTATGCGTCTTTTGAGTACTTAATTTTACCACAAGAGTGACCTCTACAAATCTTAAAACAAGATTTCGATTTTATAGAGATAAGAGGGGCCATCTTACCTTCAATCTACTTTCTAATTATATAGGCAAACTAAAGCTTTTCGATTTGAGAGCATGAAGCTAGTAAATACTTCACTGGTTAAGTCCAGTAACTCATTTAGAAATCAACATTCATGAAATCTTTCGATTCACAGTGAGTTAATATTTAGATTTTATAATTAGAAATATTTTGAATCAATTTCAAGTTGTAAACATTAATTTTTATTAAGCACATGGTCAATACATAAATACATATAAGGCTTTAACCCTAATAATATGCGCCTTTTGAGTGCTTAATTTTACGAGAGTGACCTCTACAAATCTTAACACAAGATTACGACTTCACATATTTATTTGATTAATATGATCTTAATATTGAGTGTGAAACAATTTTAATTATAATAAACAAACAAATATTTGTAATTTTTATTGAAATTACCACTATCCTATTAGATATTTATGATTGATATAATGTTCTTTTCCATTAAATTCAATCAAAAAATATACTCTCCTTTTTTTCTTTCCAAAAACTTCATTTTTTCTTTCCAAAAACTTCATTTTTTCCATCACCATATATATCTTTACTTGTTTAAACGTCCAATGTTTTGACTACCTTATTTGTAGTCATTTTTAAAGATTTGTTTCTTTTCTCCCCAAATTTTTCCCTTTTTTTTTTTTTTACCTATATATATATATTTTTGAGAGTTTGAAAGAAATGTATAGGTAAAGAAATATGGGAAAAGATTGGGGAGACAAGAAGTAACTCCTTGAAAATGACTACAAATAAGGTGGTCAAAATGTTGGATGTTAAACAAGTCATCATCATCATCATCAACCATTATCAATCCACTGCAGGATGAAGGTCTCTCCAAGTTTAATCCATCTTCTCCAATCTTTAGCTTCTCTTCTCCACTTCACCCCTGCAGACTTTCTTATTTCATCCATCCATCTCACATGTGGTCTTTTTCTGGGTCTTTTACAATCTCTTCTAATCCAGTTTAAGACTTTAATATGGGGATGGAAAAAATATTTTTTTTGGAAAGAAAAAAAACAGAGTATATTTTTTTGATTGGATTTAGTAGAAAAGAACATTTTATTTTATAAGTCATATATATTTTGAAAGAAACAAAGGAGATGTGTGCTGTTGTTAAACAAGGATTTAACAGCATTGATACTTAGTAAAATATATATTTATGGTTAATTAATCAAAATATCAATTAATAGCTATTTATTATTAATATCTTATGACATGGAGATGTTTAAAAGCATGCTTCAAAATCTTTTATCTCTCTAGGTAATTGAACCCAGTGAGTTGCATAAACTTAACTTGGGGGCTCCACATACAGCCCATTGCTTGACTACTGGGGAAGTTCTTATAAGCTGCATGGGAGATGCAGAAGGGAATGGAAAAGGTAAGATAGTTTTTTTTATTAGTCATACTAATTTTGGTAGGGAGTATTTTTTTTTTTTTAAAGTAATTACATTTAATTCAATATAAATATATCAAATATATACTAAGAAAAACATATTTAATATTTTTAATATAAATATACTTAATGTATGTAAATAGTATGCTAAGTATGCTTTTGGCCAACTCATAGTCATAATCACAGCCATTGTGGTCTAAGAGAATTACAGTAGTGATTTACATAAATTTGATTACAATATGTAAATAAGCTTATTTACATAAGTCATTTTTTCAGCAGGGGGACTCAGAATTTTTTTTTGTTGATTGCTTTTATATTATTCATGATGTGGCGGACTCCTTTAACTTTGCGTTTAGTATTGTTTTTCTCAAAGTAATTATATTTATTTAATTAAATTGGTTATCAATCCTCCATGAATACTTAAGCTAAATTAATGATTCCAAAAAGATTTTGTACTTAGATCAAATGTTGAAATATATTTTTGATCATGCAAGAGAAAAATTAGTCCCATTTAATAGTGAATTTGATGAAATACCTAACATTAGAATACTGATTTCTGAAAATTTCCAACAATATAAAAGCAGACAGATAACAATAAGAGGAAATTTAGGATGTAATTAACAATTACAATAGAATTAAATAACTTTTATTTATACAGTAGAATATGATGAATTATTTATTTGAGGCTGTAGTATTAGATCAAATAATATGTATGTGTTACTAAAAACTATTATAATGAAAATTTACAGAGGCAAAACTCTCCATACAGTAGCACCACTCAGTGAAAGCCAGAGTAATCAATGGATGCAGAAAGGTTAGTGTATAAAATCCCTATCTACTGTCTACTCATCCAATATCCCCAGACTAGTTTCTAGCTTGTGGCTTTTATCAGTGAGGAGCCTTGGATCTGATAGCACTGCACCTAGATCTTAGGATCTAATGCAACCCTCTAGCAGCCACCTTTTACCTTACTAGCTGACTATAAAGCTTTTGAGTCCAAAATGAAAACACAATAATGTTTTCAATTCAAGCTCCTCACTGATGAAAGCCACAAGTTAGAAACTAGTCTGGGGATATTGGATGAGTAGGCACTAGGTAGGGATTTTATGCACAAACCTTTCTGTATCCATCGATTACTTTGGATTGCACTGAGTGGTGCTACTGTGTGGAGAGTTTTGTCTCTGTATAAACACCTTGTGTAAGCATAAAGAATGGTGACTGTGATGTTTAATGGTTTAATATAATGAAAATTGTTAATTTATTAAAAAGTTTATATGCCAGGATAAAATATTTTTGCCAAAGCCATATTATACAAACATAAACATTTATTCATCGTGTTTCTATGTTATTGGTGTTTTGATATTGGGAGTAAATCAGAAATGGAAAGCTACTTTAATTCATAATTTTTTTGCAAAGTTAAATAATAGTTAAAAGTAAAATAATTTTTTACTTTTATCTTAGATACAGTGAGTTAATTAAAACAAAACTCTCAGTATTATTAAGTCATAAAATAATAATTTAAATCTTTTTAATAATTTTCAATTAATAATACTGGTTGTTGAAATAACATCTATTGTAGAATTAAATGTGGTTTGAGTGATTTTGGTAGAAATAATATTAAAAAGGAAATATGCCTATGTGTTTAAAAATGAAAAATTTTAATAAATGTATTAGTAGATTTACTTATGGATCTGAGATTAATAGAAGATCAGTACAGAGAGACTTCAGACCACTCAACAAAGTATGAAGAAATGTATATTAAAAGTAACAGGAATAGATCAAAAATAAAATATATGGGTGAGAGAACAAACAGGTGTTATTGACATCATTGAAAGAATTAAAAGATTGAAGTGGAGTTGGGCTGGACATATTGCTAGAAGAGGTGAGATGGACAGTTAAAAATCTTAAATCGGATTTCAAGAGATTGTAAAATATCTAGAAAGAGACCATATGTGAGATGGTTGAATGAAATAAGAAAGTGTGCTAAGGTGATATGGAAAAGAGATGCTAGATACCAGAGAATGGTGATGATGATAGAATATACAGATTTGTTTTCTTCAAATATTTATTCATTCAATAGCAGATGTTACTAAACAAGTACCACAATTCTAACTTCAGAAGCAAAAAAACTATAAAAAAAAAAAATTCTATATAGAAGACTATTTGTGTAGATCAGGAATGGCCAAACTTTTAGACATTAGGGGTGAATTTTTTGGTGAAAGTTGTACCTGAGGGTGACTACATTTTTTCCAGAGATTTGAACTAGAAACCAGAAAAAAAAAACATTATTTTTACCAGAATAAAAACTGGAATAGAAAAAAATAATGGTTTGAAGTCCTGTTTTTTTTTAAATCTCCTTGGGGATTAAAAAGTTCACAACTTCTTTGTTTTAAAATCAGTTCATTAAAATCCTTGTTTCTCCAGGACAAGTTATTTTTATTTCTCCTTGGGAAAACGGCAATTAAATATTTCTAAGAATTTTAGCTTTAGCATTACCTAAAAATAATTTAATTCTATTCAACTTCTTCCAACTTGGGTTTATTTTTGAGATCGCCAATAATAACAAGTGTTATTTTAAATTTAACTATTTTTAAATGAGAATAATTTTGAATTTTTACTTTTTTTATTATATTTAATTCAGTTCTGAATTTATCACTATAATTTACCAATGTTCACATCAGCTTCGTATCAACTTCTGGAGGCCTTGCAGTTGACATCTTGGCCATGCTTGGTGTAGATGAAGTAAAGATACACATGTAATTCTGTCATTATAATTAGTATTGAGAGATGATAAGTAATATACAAGGACAAAGACTATTACCAAAAATTTTATGACCCAATTTATTTCCTTCAAGGTAATTAGATATACTACTAGTCAGACCTTACTAATTGGTTATGCACACTTATTTGAAAGTCAACCCATCTCCTACTTGTGACTTTTATTGGTAGGGGAGTTTTGTACTCATGACATTAAAAAAATTATTATAGATGGGGCAAAGCAAAACACACACACACTCAGTGTGCATATTGGGATACAGTGTGCAAATATTGTGTGTCAGTCACATAGCAGCCACTTGTTTTAAATAGAATAAACAAGTAGATCAGAAAAGAATAGAATACATTCCAAAAAATCTGGAAAGGCAATATAAAATCAACAATATCTGTATAAATGATGTGAGAGGCATTGATTCAGATTTCAAACACAAAATTATTATTAAAGGTACTCCAATAACAATGGAATTGAATACTAGGTGTGCAGTGTTCATTGTGTCAAAAAATAAGTGGAATATCCTTAATAGAAAAATTAATCATCTTCTGTATCTTAACAGGGGAGTGATTACTGATTACCAAGGCAATCAAATATCCCACTCAGGTATAGCAAAAGTTAAAGTTACTATGCCTAATAGAACAATTTATGTGCCTTTTGTTGTGCCTGCTGATAAGCATAATGATTTATTAGGTCATTATTGGTTCAATCACTGGGCTTTACAGCAACAAAGGAGAACCAGTTCACATTAGTAAAATTATAAAGGTCTATCCAGAAGTAGTTGATAATAAACTGGGTTTGAACCTAGGATGATCCATGAAAAAAGTGTTAAAATGTGGATGTGCTCAAGTACTACGCCATATATTTAAGGGAATCACCAAATGAGTTTCAGCAGTTATAATCAAATCAAAAGAAATGGGTGATATGTTGGACTTTTTCCATCATCTATCAGTAAATGTTGAAGGTATAAAAAAATGTGAACTGTATTTAAATTTTTCACATACAAACAACTTCTCAGTAATAATACATAAGTAGACAACATAGGTTAATAATTGCACAAGGTTTCAGGTAGTATTCTCCACTCTTCTTCAGGTGTTATTGACCTGACCAGTGGCAATATTAGAATAGGAATCAAACTTACACCTTTATATTCTTGAATATCAAATTTTAAGGCAGCACTCAGTTGGTTGGATCATTGCGGTAAAATTTGATATTCAGGAATCTAAAGGTGTAAATTTGATGCATATGTTAATATTGTCATCAGTCATGCCAGCAACATGAAGAAATTGGAGAATAATACCACTCAAAATGTTTACTAACTTGTGTTATCTATTTGTGTGTTATTACTAACAAGTTTTTTGTATTTGATAAGGATAAAGTTTAAAACTTTCTATACATTCAACATTTAACGATAGATGATGAAAATAGTCTTAACATGTTATGACATCTAATATATACCTTCATCACAAACCCTCAGACAAATAAAAGTAATCTGGACTAGTCCATTATTGAAGGTAGTTTGAGATATAATATTATAACATATAAAAATATCTATGTCTACATTTAGTGTAATAGGATCATCAATAATTTTTCCCGATTTATTTTTAATAAGTTTAAAAATAACAGACGTAATATGTGGGCTTATAGAGAAATTTATTAGTTCTATAAAATTTATATGGCTGAGCACTTTTGAGAGTTTATAACATTCTCATATTCTTAGCAAGATAACATTGGAAAATAATGAAGAGATGAATGTGTATGTATATACAGTTGATGCAATTCAAATTTCTTTAAATTCCAATGATAGTTATTCAGATTAGAGTGTCCATTTCTTGGAAAGGGGAAAGGACAAATTTTTGTGATTGATAGCATTATTGTTGTTGTATATATAGCATGCTTTTCCAGTTTTTCTCGTTGAGTTATTTCTTTCTATATATTGAATATTTGCAGAAGAAGGAATAAATTGGTGTCCTGTTGGCTTTTGGTGATCCAGGAAGATAAAATTGTGTTCTGGTTTGCCTGAGACTTTTTTGTATAGATATTAATGCTTTGTAAGGTGTGTAGATAAGGATGCTTGAGTTTCACCATAATACATTGATTGATGTCTGGTATGGGGGCATTTAATTTTAAAAATGGTGCTAGGGATGAGTTCAGGTTCAAGCCTATCCTTGGAATTGTTGAGCAATATATTGGTAGATGGGAAGGTACAAAAAGCAAGGCAATAAGTTGGAGAGAATGTTTTATTAAAAGTTTTTGTTCATGTAGGAATGTATGGCAAGAGAAGCTATGTTATCTCATCAGAAGGAGAGTTAAAATTTAATGTGTTGTAAAATTGCTTTTTTTAGAAGACTTTGTTTGAATCCAATAGATATTAAAGCTTTGAGATATAATTCTAAGTTTGCCTTGTGAGATGATTCATCTTTACATAGAGTGTGGTTATGGAATAGGAAGGATAATAGACCTGCCAATTCGTGGTATTGAAGAACAGCTGAATTAGGGTGCATGAACCCACAAATTTTGAGCAGTTTAACCCACGTGGAATAATCAAGATGAGATACATTTTTTTATTATTATTAAATTTAACTATGTGAAAACATTGATGTGAATCTTCCCAATCTATTGTAAGCAGCGAAGCTGAAGGGATTTGTAGATTTGATTTAATATTCTGAATTAAAGGCTCTGGCCCAGCAATGAAAATGTCATTGACATAACATAACATGTGTATATAGGATTTGGAAGGTGTACCAAGTATGATGGAATGATTATATTTTCAGAGTGGTTTATCACTATCATAATTATTCTTTTTTATATTATTTTGCTGGTTAGAGTAAAAGCTACTTTTCTTATAGAGTTTTTCGACATTATCGATTGCAATCTCCATCAGTCCAATATCTCTTTAGATTTGTTCAATGTTATCAATCTTGATCTTCATGTATTTTTTTTTCTTGCTTTTACCAGACATATCTGCAGGAAAAAAAAATTCATGATTAATTTTCAGTTTCTTAAAAATGGCCACAATTTATTATATAGTAATTTAATATAGTATTTCATCCCCAGATCAACGGGACTTAGTACTATAGAATGTTCGTATCTTGATTGTCAGTAATTAAAGGAATTTTTATTTCTATGTTTAATACCTTTTTTTATTGGAACCTTAGTATCAAATACTAGCGTTCTTCCCATTTTGGGCAGTGGAGGTTATCTGACAAGGAATTGGTAGGTTCCAGGAACGATTCTGGCACTCAAACATTTTATGAACTCCCAAGTGATAAATCCATGAGCCTCCCAGTGATAAAACCATGAGCCTCTTTGTATATATATATATATAATATTCAAATATATTACCTATACTAAACTTAATGTAATTAGAAGGGACTTGAACTCAGATTTTCAAGCTCTCCACAGCTATGCATTCCATCTTATACGACTGATATTCATGACCACATACATTTATCTTTTTCACTTGTATGTGGTCATGCATATTAGTTGTATAAGATGGAGGGCATACCTATAGAGAGCTTTAAAGTCTGAGTTCAAGTCCTTTTTAATTATATATATATATATATATACTAGTGAAGTGATTCTCTTCTGAATAGTCCTTTAGGAGACTACTTGTAACAGGGTTTTTTGGGGGGCGGGGGGGGGGATAAACTGATTTTGTAAACTAATATCCAAATAATTATTTTTATCAATATTGAAAAGATTTAATAATTTCTGTACTAGAAATTCGTTTAGCAATATTAGCTTTTACCGATATCATTTTACAGTGAAAATTTGAAATAAAGCTTTTAAAAATTATTAACTTTTTTTACAAGTTATCAAAATTGAAATTAATAGCGTATAACTAATCAAATCAAATAAGTTAACTATTTGAGGCAGTCCCTCCCCCCCCCCTATACATATACACACACAAATAGAAAATTGTTAACTATCTAAATAAATAATCGATTTGAAGTCATTTTTAAAAATAAAAACAACATTTATATAAATATTAACATATATACAATAATTTTAATGAGTTTATTAAAAGAAAGGACATTGGGTCACAAATTTGCAAAGAATTCGGGGAGAGTGGTTGCAAAGAATTCGGGGAGAGTGGATCATTTTGAACAAGTACTTGTTGAATGAGAAAATATACACAGCTTTAATGTATCTCAGTATAGAGTTATCATAGAACCTAGTTTTGATTTGGTTATAATAAATAGTATTTCTTTTTATTTAAGCAAATGATGCATATCGTAAAGTTTGTTCTAATATTTTTCACTGGAAACTGATGTTAGTTGAAGGTTATTTTGAAACAGGGTTATGCTGGGTCATGAATTTTTCTAAAAGGGTTAGTGCAGGTAATTAAATTTTTGGATTTGTCAGAAATCTATTTGTTTATCTAGACATAATAATACAGTTTGTGTGTAATTAATAATTTAGAAAGCGCATAATCATTATATAAGTAATATATGTTAAGGCTATAATCTTAAGACTATGCACCTACACATGACAGTAGAAGTCCTTACTGTCGTATTTAGGTGCATTTATATCAGTATATTTGCGAAAGATGGGGTGATTGTGTTAGGAGGATTGTTGAGTGTTATAGTGGTAAGAAATGGAATAAAAGAATAGACGCATTAATAAAGAATAGGGAGTTGAAGAGGTGGAGAACTAGTATGGTGAGTAAAAAGAGTTTAAATATATATAGAAGTAAACGGAACATTGGGTGCGAGTTAATTTCTGATAATAGCAAGGAAAGTAGTTTGTTGTTTAAGGCTCGAATGGGATCTTTAGCAACAAGAGATTATACACGTAAATGGGAAAATGTGGATGATTTAGTCTGCAAATTGTGTATGGAAGGCATAGAAAATATTAGGCATCTGTTAATTAAATGTAATGCTTGAAAACAGAAAGGATACAAATAATGAAGTTATGGAAGAATACATATGAACAAAGTGATTATACAGAAAGTGGGTTATTGGTTTTTATGCTGGGTTGGGAAAAGATAAGGGGAATTTAGATATAAAGGCTATATAGTTGACAAAGATCATGTTGTGGAAATGGGATGGAGCAAATTATGGGAAAACTTAAGGTGAGGAATGGAAAGGGAAGATAAAGTGGCTAACAGGTTTCTCTGGGCATAGTTTCTGAGAGATTCCTGACTCCATTTAAGGAGAAGTCACAGTGCATCACATCACATCACATAGTCTTAAGGTTATAACCTTAATATACATTACTTACATAATGATTGTGTGCTTTATAAATTATTAATTACAACTTTAAATTGTTTTAAAAGATTTCTAATTATAATAACTTAATACTGACTCGTTGTAAATTGAAAGATTTCGCGTATGTTAGTTTGTATAGAAATTGTGGACTTAATCATTGAAGTATGTAATAGCTTCATGCTCTCAAATCAAAATGCTTTAAATTCACCTATATAATTAGAAATTAGGTCGAAGATGCTAGTGGCCGCTCTTGTCTTTTAAAGGAGTTAATCTTGTGTTAAGATTTGTAGAGGTCCCTACTGTCGTATTTAGGCGCATAGTCCATAGTTATAGCCTTAATATATATTAGTTTGTGTGTATGTGTTTATTTATAAAATATTATTAGTAATCAATGAATTTTCCTAACACAGTGTCAGATTGTAATTTTATTTAGAAGTTAATAAACCTTTCTGATTAGCGTCATACATAATATTAAATCAACGATGTTAAATAGGAAGATCTTACCGTTCCAGCCACAAGATATTAAAGTGTTTGAGAAAATAAGAAAACCGTTTTATTTTTAAACCTAAATGCACTTAATAACATTTTATAATTACTTTTAGCCAAATTACTTGACATTTTCTTCAATCAATAAAAATAGAATTGATGCATGGGTAAATAAATAAAATAATATTGTCTTGAAAATGATTTACATATTCATTTAAAATAAAATGAATATATAAAAAATTTATATACTAGGTATTTATAGAAAGTATATGTAAGGGTTTTCTAGAATTATATTCATAAACTTTTAACTATATGGATTAGTTTACAATTAAAATAAATATAGAAATAATTGATATTATTCAAATGTCTAAATTTTATTAAAGATATGTTCAATGTATGTCATAGTAGGAAATTAGAAATCATTATGTAATATTTAAATATATGTATATTTTTTATACTAAACTTAATGTAATTATAAGGGGACTTGAATTCACACTTTCAAGCTCCCTACATCTATCCAATCTATCTTATACAACCTTTACATATGACCACATACATGTGGAAAAGGTAAATGATCTCCAATATATGTATTTCACGATGAACCAGCACTCATCAGTTGGTCCAGATCACCATTTCTCACACATATATACAATCAGTGCTCAGTTTTTATTAAGATAGCAAATCTTCAAACTTTAATGGACTAGCTTCAATCTTCTCCATTCTCCAACTCTTTAATCATCCATATCATTTAAAATCCTTGGATGAAATGCTCAAAAGTTTTTGTTAATGCCAATAATATTGTCATACCCATTTGACCTTAAGTCAGTTTAACCCCTCCACATAGGACCTTAATATATCCATTTAATTATACAGAAGAGGGCTGGGCAGAATACAGGCTGAATATGTAATATTTTAATACATGTATATTGTAAAAACTAATAATGTAATTATAAGGAATCTATCCAATTCATCTTATACAACTGATACTCATGGCTACATACATGTGAAAAAAATAAATGATTTCCAGTATACATATTTCATGCTGAAACAGCACTCATTAGTTGGTCCAGATCACCATCTCAAACACATATATACAATCACTGCTCAGTTTATATTAAGATATCAAATCTTCAAACTTTAATGTTCAGGCTTCAATCTCTTCCACTCTCCAACCATCCATATCATTGAAAGTCTGATGATGGAATGCTCAAAGTCCTTGTTGATGCCAATATTATTGTCATACTCATGTTGACCTTAAGTCAATCTGACCCCAATGTTTTTAACTTCCAGCCATGGGAGTCAACTAATTATCATGGTAATAAATGTCATCTGGAGTGTTTAATTATCATATAATAATTATATCAAAGTACTGATTGTAATTCAAAATGAAATCTTCAGATGTTACACAGCCCTATAACAATTATTTATCTCAGAGATATAAAATAGACAAATTACGGTAATTGATGGTCACTGGTAATAGATATAAAGGTAATGCCTTTATATACACACCCAAAACTAAATCTGAAAAAGTCAGAAGATATGGACCTAAATTTAGGCATAAGAGTTAAAATATCTAACCCATTGTTTATTGAATATTATTTTAACAGTAAGTATACTAAGGATTGTAGAAGTCAATAAACATCACATGATCACCATTTCTTATGCTCGCTCTTAACTGTTATTAAAACAGGCAGAACTCTCTATACATATTGCCACTCAGTGCAAGCCAGAGTAATCAATGGATGCCAGAAGGCTTGTGCATAAAATCCCCATTTAGTGCCTACTCATTCAATATCCCAGACTAGTGTCTGGCTTGTGGTCCTTGGATGAGTAGACACTAGATGGGGATTTTATGCACAAGGCTTCTGACATCCATTGATTACTCTGGCTTGCACTGAATGGCAATATGCATAAAGGGTTTTGCCTGGATTGTAGAAGTGCTATATTTTTTTTCTGTTAATTAATCTTCAAAAATATCCTTATGTTGTTTATTATCATTGGTAACGGTTGTTACTTAGACAAGTATTTTATTCCGGCTGAAAAAGCCCTGCATCTTTTAGCACAGTGGTAAAGTGTCCAACTTGGGATCGGGAAGACTCCAGGATCAATTCTGCCACTCGCAAATCTGGCACCAAAACTTCTTATGAACTTCCGAGTAATAAAGTCGTTAGCCTTTTTTCTGTTTGAAGATGAAAGTATATATTTTACGTTGAAAAGCATTAGACCGTAAATTTTTTATGGCGTGAATAATTAATTTATTTATTCAATATAAAGGGATTTAAACTTAAAATGTTCATTCTATATTCAATCTCAAGCAGCCAATACACATGACCACACACATGTGAAAAAGATAAATAACCCCCAATACATATATATATATATATATTTCATGCAGAACCAGCACTCATCAATTGGGCCAGATCACAATCTCCCACACATATATACAATCAATGTTTGGATTATATTAGGATAGCAATTCTTTAAACTTTAATGGACAGGATTTTGTCTTCTCACCCTTCCAACAATTCATCTGTCCATTCCACTGAAAAAACCAGTGATGGGGAATATTTGAAGGTCTTGGTGGTTTTGATATTATAATCATACGTATGTAGACATTATGTCCGTTTAACCCCTCATATTGTCAGACCGTTATGTATCTATTTCTATTTATACTAATGTTTTTGGTTCTTAAAATATTAAATCAGTAATAGATTATTTATTGAAAGATTTGTTTGGATAATCCCAATCAAAACCTTTGTTAAATATTGCTACTGGTTTTGAAGGCCATAAATAACATTAGAAACATTGATTTAAAGAGATATTTTTTTTTAAGAATAAAATTAATTAAACTAATTATTATTGTAAAGTTGTAATTATTTATTAAGTGCACTGGAAATAAATGTAAATACTTTTAAGACAGGCTATAACCTGTATCAAATGCACCTTGAAATTTATAATAGTCAAGCAATATTTTTATTTTGCCGATAGAGGGACATCTCAAACTATGACACAATATAGCCACTTTTATAAAGATAAGAGTGGTCATCTTATCTTTAACCTAAATTTCCATGTATATAGGTCAATCTGAAGCATCTTTATTTGGGAGCATGGAGAGAACAACAGGTTCATGCTCCCAAATCAAATTGTTTCAGTTGACCTATATAAGTGGAAATTTAGGTTAAAGATAAGATGGCCATTCTTATTTTTATAAAAGTTACACACTCCCAAATTAAGATGCTTCAGATTGGTCTATATAAGTGGAAATTTATGTTAAAGATGGCCACTCTTATCTTTATAAAAGTCACTGTCTTGTCTCGTGATTTGAGAGCTCCCTCTATCGGCAAAATAAAGATATTGTTTGACTAATTATTATTATTATTTTTTTATCTACAAAAAATTAAATTATAAGTTGTTATTGCATTTTCTGCATTGTATTGGATAATGTTTCCTTCTTTATAATTCAGAAAAATATATTTTAGGGGAAACATTTTTTTATCATTAAGTACTGTGGTGTAGTGAAAATTACACTACAGAAAATTTATTTAAGTGGATAATCTCTAATCTAATGACTGTCTAATAAAAATTATTAATATACTTCCATCAGGTTGTTTTTGTCAAAGTTGTGAGGGCAGTAAGTTTGACACCTCAATTAAACTGTAGTAATTGGTTATCTATATATACTGAACAATGATAAAGATATGTGTAAGAGATTGTGATCTGGGCCAACTGATGAGTGCTGGTTCAGCACAAAATGTGCATCTTGGAAATCATACATTTTTTTCACGTCTTTGATCATATGTTTATGATTACACTCTCCACAAGGTGTTAAAAGTGGATAGAAACCAGTCCCTACCTTCATGATAGGGCGTAGTGAAATTACACTACAGAAAATTATGCATTATGTGGATAATCTCTAGTCTAACGAATGATTAATAAAAATTATTAATGTAGAAATGATATTAACAATTTAGAGATATCTTAATCTTGAAATGGTATTAAAATACACAGGTCATAATATATTGATTTTTTGAAATTAAATAGATGAAATTAATAATGAAGAAATCTATATTTTTAAAAAAATACATGAAACTATTATTTAAAGTGATTCACCAGGGAAAGGCCAAACTATTCTGTATATTTTATGTATAGGGTGTTTGAATTCAGACTTTTACATGACCCTCACACACATGTCAAAAATATTATTTATCACCAATATTCATATTTCATGCTAAATCAGCTCTCGTCAGTTGGTCCAGATTATCATTTCCACATATATATATATACAATCAATGATCAGCTTATATTAAGATAGCCAATCTTCATACTTTAATGGACAGGCTTCAAACTATTCCAACTCACAACTCTTCAGCCGTCTATTTCATTGAAAATCTGATGATGGAATGCTCAAAGCCCACCTTAGTGCCAACCTTCTCGTTCTACCCATGGTGACCATAAGTCACTCTGACCCCTCATGTACAGGACATAATCCATTTACATACATATACGAGGAATCGTCATTAAGATCATTCATTGATTTGTAGAATTTTCACTATTTTTATGAAATTAGTTTTATTTTTCAAAGAAAAAGAAAGATTATTTGTAAAATTGGAAAAGTATTTCTATTAGATCAAAGTCCTATTATTGATTTTAGTATTCATAATTCTTTAATCCGTATATATATATATATGCTGATAATTGATTAGAAATAATCATAAAATTAAACGTCTCATATATTTTTTTATATTTCTTAATGAGCTGTGCTGTAGTTTTTATTGGAGCTACCCAACTTTTAACAGTCACAACTCTGGTCAAGACTATTTTAGAATTGCAATTTTATTTATCGTCATCATTTTTTTTGTACTTTTTTAAATTAAGACTTTATATATTGTGCTGGTCAGATGATGAATGTTGGTTTAACTCAGTTTGAATCCTAGGTGAAAGTACCTCAAGGCCACCCATACGTGAGATATTAAATCAATAATACTATGATCTCTGCCCTCTTCACCTATTATCGAGTCTAATTACAAACCAACAACATTATCTGAGACATACATAAATTATTTGCTCACATGGCCGAGCTTAGCATCAGGGGAGAGACAATGGACAAGAATACTTATGGGACTAAGCAGTTAAATGTGCATAAAAGTACTATGAAAAATGTGTTTTGCATGCCTGGATCATTGGAAATGCAAAATAAAGCATTAAAATAAAATTAGAAAACTCAAGCTTTTTAGTTAAATAATATATTTAATTAATGACTTTTAAAATATCAATAATGTTTTAATGGCCTCCGCTATTCCCTGAATTAATGAAAAACTAATTAGACAATAAAACAGATATAAACGACATAATACTTTTGCGGTCTAAGTCTTTTCTTTCCAATTTTAATAAAATTGTCAACTCGAATCCCCTCGATAAAACACAATAAAGAATCTTTCACAAAGCATTTTCTAATTGCTTTGCGCTAAAAACAGTTTAAAATTATTTAAGACATATATAGCTAAATAAGATATACGTAATGAGCGAATGGCGGACAAAAGAGGAGTTATTGAGGAGATCAAGTGGGCAAACAAAGGAATCTTACTTGTATTTAATTTACAACACAATTGACCTTGGAAAGATATATTAAATGAAAAATTAACTTTTAAACTTAACCGCAATGGAATCCAAAATATTGATAACATGTTAGTAATGAAGAATAGCGAAGGAAAAAGGGTTAAATATATATAGATAGATGATCACACAATATATATATATATCTCTAAGATTAGGCTAATAAAAATGGTTACATTACAAATATAATTAAATAAAACATTTCAGAAATATACTACAATAAGCAATTAAGAAAGGTATGATCAAAAGGGTGGAATAGTAAATAGTTCATGGGGAGAGATACGATTACCGTCCTGGTTCCTTGGTCTTGCTCCCCCGACGATTGTAGCTTGATATGTCCATCGATAGGTATTTGTCCAGACAAGGAAATACATAGCATTCTTTCACGAAAAGTCCCACAGACATGGCTCAGAGTTCAGATTAATATAGGTTGGATACTATGGCATTTTGATGGTTTTTAGGAATCTCGGCGGTAGGCAAAACTATTTGCCTAACCGCCAAGCATAATCAAATCCATCAAATTCATATGACTTTTAACTTGTCGCATATTGAACTGATCCGTGATTTCGAGAATGATAGTTAAATAACTTTTTGGAACAAAATCTCAATGAGAAGCAAAGTCTGAGAAAACTGAATGAGTTCTCCCAAAGAGAAATCTGAAAAAGCAACAAGAGAAATCTCAATGAATTCTCCAAAGAGAAATCTGACTGAAAAGCACGCACAAAAAAAATCTGAAAGAATTCTCCAAAGAGAAATCTGACTGACAGCAAGAAAACTCTGAAAAGGCCAAGTCTTTTGTTCTCCCTCCTACTTATACCTTTTTTTGTCTGCTATCTTCTATTGTTTTGCGTATGATCTTAGATCTTGATAAGCCCCACACGCTTCTTTGTTTCAAGGTAACATTTTCTAAAAATAATTTTTGCTTTTTTATTCTAAATTTCTTTCTTTAAACTTTGAATTTTATTAATTAAAAAAGAAAGAGAAGGCCATCTTTAATTTGCCTTGAATGGGCTAATTATTTAGAAGCTGTAGGCAGGCTTATCTCAAAATAAAATCATACACCATATTTTAACAAGATTTAAAAAGAAAAATACATTCTTATTTCTTTTAATAAAATAAGCATTTTATTTCAGCAGAATTTTGCATTAACTCATATATATACGCTTGATGTATATATATGTTTGATTAAAAGGTTTTAACAATTTTTTAAACAGCAATTTAATCTTGGAACGGAATTTATTTAAAACGAAATATTTACTGCACATACAAATTTAATAAACGTAATTAATTTTAGCTGTAATGCAAAACCCTGCTGATATTGGGATATAAACTTAATTTAGGTCTACAATACTGATTAAGTTTATAGGAGGCTGTGAAGCATGGATCGGACTTTCAGATCCATTGCTTCAATATATATATATATGTCAAAGCATTGACCAGGAAGGGAATCTGGGCCAACTGTTTGGAAGGCAGCTATGCTAACTGCTAGGCCACCAACGCTTGATTTTTGAAACAATTATAATAGTAAATAAGCATTTATTTTTATAGCGCTATGTTTTATAAATTGTAATACATTAAAGATCAGCCTTTTTTTAAGCTATTGTGCATGTGCTTTTTACAAGTGTTAATAATAAATGAATACTTTCATTCCCAACACAAGATATAGTATTTATGAAAGAATAAAATGAATCCACTTATTTTTTCCAACCCAAATGCTTATATAAGGGAAAATCTTAAGTACTGAAAATGAAAGTGTGAGGATAGACCACTCACTTTAAATTACTGTTTACGATGTCTGAATGAATGACATCGATGAAATTATCTAGAATTTACTAAATGTCACTCTCAAATTAAACTTAAACATATGTAAATAAGCATTTATTTTTATAGCGCTAAAAAATGAAATATTTTTGGCAATAATTTCCAAATTGCAGTGCTATAAAAATATATGGTTATAGACAAAAGGAGAAGAGGAATCCATTTCAGAACATGAACATTAGAAATAAAAGAGTACCTCACGGAAATAACCTGAAGAGCTATATTGTGAAATCAATAATGTAAAAGAAAAAAAGAGAAATATGGGGGGGGGGGGATAAGCAGAAAACTCCTATAATAACTAGAAAATGAAATGTTAACTATTAATAAACCAACATCTAGTTATTTTTATATTGGGTTTTGATTGACGTTGTAAAATACTTACCATTACAATATTATTTAGAATATGCTATTTTAAAGCATTATGACGTAACATTTGATCAAAATGTGTCTTTTTAATTTATTCAGTTATCTATCCTTCTGTTTATATGTGTATGATTGACTCTCTTAAGTATTTATTTTCATATATTTAAATTATAAGGGGTTTGACTACAAACTTTCAAGTTCCCTTCAGTTATCCGCTCTATCTTATACAACCGATACATATAACATCACATATGAAAAATATAAATGATCTACAATATATGTATTTCATGCTGAACCAGCACTCATCAGTTGGTCCAGATGACCATCTCTTACACATATTCAATGACATGGATGTCTGAAGAGTTCGAGGATAGAATAGATTGAAGTCTATCCATTAAAGTTTGAAGAAGCTTCAATCTACTCTACCCTCCAACTCTTCACCCATCCATAGCATTGAATATATGTAGCAGATTGTGATCAAAACAAACTGACGAGTGTGGTCCAGCATGGGATACGTATATTGGAAATTATTTATCTTTTTCTCATGTGTTGTCATATGTATCAGTTGTATGTGATATAGCAGCTAACTGATGGAAGTTTGAAAGTCTGTCTTCAAATCTCTTATAATTTACATCTAAAACTCCAAGTATATAAATTATATTTGTATTCAATTGGATAATTCATATATTTAATAAACTTAGAAAAACTCCAAGTATATAAATTATATTTGTATTCAATTGGATAATTCATATATTTAATAAACTTAGAGAATATATATACCTTCCAAGGTATAAAGTGGCATATATATATATCATTAAAAAACATTCAATGCTTAGACAATCTCAATATGAATAACAATCAATAATTTTAAACTGTTGTCAAGGCAACCTCCAAGATATACAATAATATACATTCAGTTTTTGCATAATGCATTTTCAATATCAAGGACCATAATCATAGCTATTCATTCTACACTTCTAAGATGGCTCTATAACAATGGTTAATAACATTTGAAAAACACCCCATTTTGAATATTTCAATAATTAGATAGTTAGCCTCTATTGATCTTTCAATAATGACATCATTGTAAATAGCAATATACCACATTGTGTTTATTTTAGTTTTTTCAATCTTTTCACTCTAAGCTGATCAGTTTGACCTTTTGTCCTTCAAAACAGTGTTATTGCTTTATTTCATGGTTCAAGAAGACAGATGATGGGTAAAATCAATAAAGCAGAGGTACCACAAATTGTTTATGCTGTGGATTGCAATGGTCCAGGATGTTCTCTATGTATTATGGTGAATCCTGAAACAATAGAACAATTAGAATCAAACTGCATAAATATTTACAGAAAAGAATGTCAGAAGATTAAGAACATATCAGTATTCTTAAGCCATGAAAGAGAGAAAACACATATTACAATTTGCACATGATTGAACTAATCGACGTAGAGTGAAATAAAAAAACAATAAAAGAGATGTGATGTATTGCTAACCACAATAACTAATTAACAAAAGAACAAATAGTGTTCAACTATCTGATTATTGGAATATATAAATTAAGGCATTTTCCAAATTGATTATAAAGCATTCTTAGAAGTATAGTACACCATAGCTACAATTACGGCACTTAGCACCGAGAATGCTTTAAGCTAAAATTGGAAGTGTTTCTTTATACAAGTATATCTATGTATGTATCCTCTAAGGTAATTATGTTCATATTAAAAAAAGTTTTATTTCATATATTTATATAAACTTTATAGCTGTTATTCTAATGTGATGAATTTTATATTTAGATGACGTAAATATATTTTTAAAATTTTTATATTTTCTAGGAGGTTTTGTTGTACTCAATAGTGATTTTTCTGTCAAAGGCAAATGGGAGGTCGAAGGTCATAATGGTGCTTTTGGTTATGATTTTTGGTACCAAGTCCGACACAATGTCATGATGAGTTCTGAATGGGGAGCTCCAAAAGCATTCAGAAACGGCTTTGATCCAGAAGATGTCCAAAGAGGTTCTCCTTTCTTTTTTAAATTTAAAATTTAATCCTTATAGTGTATGTGAATAAAATGTTAGAAAAAATATTTACATGAATTTGCCCATTAAATATATATCGTACGAATGCATATATCTTAAAATGTGTATATATTGAACCCTTAAAAATACTACTTTTAAGTAATATCAAATAATAAAGATTTGTATATTTGAAATTGTATTTTTACTTTATGTAATATTAGTATCATTATGATCATCAACAGTCAAAGGACATTATTAGACTAGGAGTAAATGGTTAGGGTTTTTTCTTCAGATCACCTGCGACAATACGGAAAGACTGGGCGACAGTTGAAACAGTACAATTCAGATTACGGATAGCAAAAGAGCCGACAAGCAATTTACCGAAATTATTATTTAACAATATGAGCTTTATACTTTGCTTCAAAGAAAGTAAATGGGTTAAGATGTGTGCTAATATGCAGCCGAAGAGAAGTTTTTCTTTCGAGTTGAAATATCAAAATAATGCTCAGCACTTTGGAGAGTTACCCTACTCTCATAATCATAGTTTGGGGTAAGTTGTAAAGCAATGAAGTGAATGTGGGGGTAAGTGTATATACTGTTGTAGAAATTTAAATTTGTGTAAAATTAGTGAGTGTTGAAAGATATTAGAGAATCCACTTCTTGGATAGGAGGAAGGATGAATCTTTATGATTAGTAGCATGGGTGGAATTGGTTATGTAGTACGCTTCTGTCATTTTTCACCTTGAGTGGTCTCTGAATATACTAAATTGCTACTGAAGACTGTGAATAAATGCCCAATTAATTTCTGATGCTCAAAAGAGACTGAATTGCACTCCTGCTAGATGGCTGCCCTCTTGCATGTGTATTAATATTGTTCCAATTGCATAGACAAAGATGCCCAGGATCCCCCAAAATAAAAAGAATTAAAACCAGTGTGAGAGCATCTAATTCCATAGACAGGGCTATAGGGTGAGCTCAGCTTCAAATTTATCCTTTCAGTTATTCAGCAAGTTATTGAAGGGAGGGGTGTGTGAAAAGTGAAACAATACGTAGGTGAAATACTTTATTGAAGATTTTAGTGAGGGTGGGAATATATAGGAGAAGAAACCATGGTCTGTCATTAGAAACGGAGGAGGGTAGAGTTAAGCTTAGGGAGGTTACATTTGAATCTGACAGATACTTTTATGTTAGTTTTATGGGAAGATTCATATTTCACATCACATGATCACCATTTCTTATGCTTGCTCGTAACTGTTATTAAAACAGGAAAAACTAAGCCACAAGCTAAAAACTAGTCTGGGGATATTGGATGAGTAGGCATTAGATAAGGATTTTATGCACAAGCCTTCAGGCATCCATTGATTACTCTGGCTTGCACTGAGTGGCACTACTGTATGAAAAGTTTTGCCTGTTTTAAAGATTCATATTTGCATAATAAATGCTGGTTGCAAAACAAAAATTATGAAAGGCTTGCTAGCTTGTGGGCTTAAGCTGTAGTAAATTTTGGGTGCATAGAGCCACTTGCTTGAAAGTAGTTTGATAGGCGTAGAGTAATCTAGGTGAAAAGGCTTCCTGTGTATTGTTAAATCAAGGTATTTGAGATGTTGTTGAGGAGTCTTCCCATTCTACAGTGAGATGTAGCAGATTGTCTTTGAAGGCTCACTTTGATTTCTTGGATAGATGGTTCTGGTCCTGTGATAAAGATGTTATCCACCTAAAACATATATATATATGTTATCCACCTAAAACATATATATATGATAAACAAAACAAGTTATAAATTTCGTAACTTGCTTTTAGCTTGCATTTTATGATCACTAGATGGAGCTTTACCAATAGCTCCTGATAAGCTTGTTTACATAAATGCCGAGAGAGATAAAATTCTATCTCTCCCGGTGTTTATGTAAACAAGCTTGTCAGGAGCTATTGGTAAAGCTTCATCTAGTGATCATATATATATAATGTCTGGGATATGCTCAAAGTGTGATGGAATGACAGTTTTTTTGAAATGGTTAACATATAAATTAGAGATGACTCCTCAGCGAGAGACCCATAGACCAACTGTCAGACATTTTATAGCTGTGGCCATTGAAAGTGACTATTATATTGTTATTGAGCCATGAGAAAAATGTCATAATCAAGTCTCTGCCTGGTTGGGGATATAGTTGACTCTATTTGGTTTATTTTTAATAATATTGATAGATAAAAACTACTAATGGAACCATATAGCTCTGTAACATCCAGAGAGACTATTTTATGTGTTGGATCAAGCTTGTGAGAATTGATATTCGAAGTAAACTCAAAAAAGGACTTGATAGTGTAGTCACCCAACCTCAATTGGTCAATAAGCCACTGGTTTTCATAATAATGGGTAATAATGTCACATTGTCCATGTTGCAGAAAGTAACAAACAAATTCGCATTTTGTTGTTGTTTTTGGAGGTTCTTTGCCAATGTTACAGGCTCACATTTAGATGCTTTACTGCCCAGATGTTGGTGTAAGTGTTTGAATCAACTATTTTTCTGTCTCTTTGTTGTATTCGTTTAGTTTGTGGTGAGAATGTGAAGATATTTTCTGGGTTTGTATTTTTAGTGAAAATGCATCTTGTATATCAAAATATAGATAGTATGAATACGATAGCTTGTCTGCTTGTGAAGGATGTCTTTTCATAGGGTCTTAGAATGTGATTACCTTTTTGTTTTTGTAGTATTATTGAGATACGTTTGCGGGTGTTATTTAGCTTGGAGTCGGTATGAAAATATGGTGCTGTGTTTTTGCTTCCTTATGACACATCACACACGAATCTTCAGCATTTTTATGGTTTCTTTTAAACTTTGGAAATGTAGGATAGGTACAGCTTTTAAGATTACTTTCAGTAGGAAGTTTAAAGTATTTTGGTTCTAGTGACCAATGTTTATATAGTTACTGATGTATTATTTGATCTGTCTATAGGAGCTAAGGGGGGATAGTGAAGTGAATAGACTTTCCACTATGTGTATTTATTTTTGATAGGGCAGAATTGAATTTTTAGCATATCAAGTAGAGGCTTAATCAGTGTTTTACAATAGTAATTACGAAATCGGTCAGTTGGTGTGATTTAAAACCATGCACAAGATTTGAAAAATAGTTTGACTTGCAAAGATTGCATTGAAAGTTTTTGTACTTTAAATAGATGGAGGTTATTTAGTCCAACTCCATTATGTTTCAGGGGACATTAGAGTTTTGTAAATGTGATTGGATTGTTTTTTTATTATTCCGGAACAGATGTCTGCGCAGGGTGCATATTTTCCTGATAAAGGGTTTTGTGAATGGAATTGTAGTATGTAAATCTAATAAGGGCTAGTAAAGGATGTTTTTGCAAAAAGGTCAGATAAGCTTTTAAAGGTAACTTAGCAATGTACTGTACATTTTTGTGAGCATGTGCATTGCTGATAGGCCAAAGAGAAAGGGAAAAACTAGAAAAGGGCTAGGTGTCCCTTTAAATATTTTCTTTATGCATACCCCTGAATAGATTTGTGAGGCATAGGCTTTTTCCATATTAAATCCAAGTTTGTTTGTTTTGGTTAGTAATGGTTAGTCATAATTTTGAGTAGTTGAAGTCTTTGGTTTTTTTTTAAATATTGGACATGTTATCGTGCATGTGGATGATACTTGTAATGTTGGCCTTTACCTATGATATTGCTATATCTGTTAATGTTTTTTATATGGATTTGATTAAAGGATTAATATAGAGAAACACAAAAGTAATCTAAGGCAATCCTTGGGGGATGGAGTAGTATGAAATGAGGGAGGGGGGAATGATGATTTGTCATTGAGAGTTATATAAATTCCTCTACTTTGTAATAGCTTGGTCAATAGATACTATTTTGAGGGAAGGTTGGTTTCTGTGAGCAAGCTAATAAATATACTTAGGGGTACGGAGTGAAAGGTTGATGTGATGTCTACTTATACTAAGATGGAGCTGTATTTTTTTGCTTTATACTGGGTCTATAAACAGTATTGAAAGAGAAGGTTGTAGTAGATAATCTTTTTTTTTACAAATTGGAATTTGGAAGTAGTGATAATATGAATAATTCTATTTTGTCTTTTAGTACAGATTTTATAATTTTCGTGCCAAGAGGGCTCATTAAGATAGGATCGGATTCTTTAATGTAGGTTTGCTTTTTACTTTTTCAAAAAAGATACTAAACATATTGGGCATAAATCTTGAATTCTGGACCTTCTTTTTGATAGAAAGTTGGTTCTATTTGCTAAACGCTGTATCAAAGTGGTTTAAATATAAGAAACTTTTCATAGGCGGCCATATATACCTGGTTGACATGAATCTGATATTTTACTTAATTTTTTGACTGAACTCGGTAAATGTGAATGAGATGAGATGACTAAGAATTGAGGGTAGGGTTGAAAGTTTACCCTTTTTTACTTTGAAGTAAAAAAAAATTGACTCAGCATATATATTTGAGGGCAGTGAGGATACATATTATTGGTGCTTGATCTAAGGTCCATCTGTTATATTGCCTTGACCAGTTGTGCATTCGGATTAGGAGTAATCTCTCTTTTTGATGATTAGATATTATTTGAGAGTAGAATGAGCTGATTTATATGTGAGTGCCTGAATCCTTGGATGAATTTTTTCAGTTGATGATGAGAGAAGGATTTATTATGATTATCCATATTCCACACATTTAGTTATGTCCAAGACATACACACTTATAACTTTAATGCCTGGTTTCTTTTCAGTAAACATATACTATGTGGAAATTCAGCAAACCTGAAAATCTGTGGTTTGATTTCTATCTTTTACATAATTTTACTTATGTTGCCCTCTGTTCTGAATAATTGATTATGGACTAGTGAAATAACGCCATTCTCTAGATACAAATAATTTGCATTTCATTTTCCAATGTTAGCTACAAAGAGGCAAACCTCTCCATACAGTAGCACCACTTAGTGCAAGTGAGAGTAATTTATGGATGAAGAAAGGTTTGTGCATAAAATCCCTATCTAATGCCTACTCATCCAATATCCCCAGACTAGTTTCTAGGTTGTGGCCCTCATCAATGAGGAGTCTTGGATCTGAGAGTATTTCACATAGATCTTAGGATCTAATGCAACTCTTCAGCATCCATTTTTTACCTTATTGGCTAACTATAAAGCTTTGAGTCCAAAATAAAAACACAATAATGTTTTCAATTCAAGTTTATTAGCCTGTATAGTCATATAGATCTGAACTCAGTTCAGCATCCATACTGTTTGGTCTCCTTGGTTCTTTAATAATTACAGTCACCATAATCCTATTGGGCATGATTGATATTAAAGAATTAATCATCACATGATCATTATTCTTTATGCTTACACAAGCTGTTTACACAGAGTCAAAACTCTTCCTACCGTAGCACTATCCAGTGTAAGTCATAGTAATCAATGGATGCTAGAAAGTGTGTGCATAAAATTCCTATCTAGTACCTATTCATCCATTATCCCTGGACTAGTTTCTAACGTGTGGGTTTCATCAGTAAGGAGCCTTGGAACTCAGAGTACACCTAGATCTTAGGATCTAATGCAACCCTCCAGCAGCTACCTTTTATCTTATTAGCTAACTATATATAAAGCATTGAGTCCAAAATAAAAACATAATAACCACAGTTACCGTAATACATAGTTGGTTGGTTGGAGATGTTCTTATCTGTAATTGAATTCTCCAATTATTTAAAAATCCCCTAGCTTAGTATAAAATTTAATTTTTTTGGTCCTAGTCATGCTAAGTCATTAAAACAAACAAAAAAAATTGCTTGAAAATTTTAATCTACAAAAATTGAGATAAAACGTCTTTCAAGAAGCTTTTCCAATTACCTTTTTCATAAAGATTCAATTTATTAACAACTTCTTTAAAAATTGGTCATTAAGGGCATGCTAATGCTAAGTATAATTGTTTATAAAATGTTATGTGTTTACTGACTTCTTTATCAGCCACTTTTTTTTTTATTAGAAAGGATCCCAAAATCTTTGTCTCAAACTAAATTTTTTCGCAGTTGGAAACGGTAAGAAAATTTTAGACTATTTTACATGCTAAAAGCACTGATAAATGTTTTTCTTATTCGCTTGAATACAAGCTCCTCACGGCATGATCACTAGTATTATGTATCTCCTATGCCCACAAGGTGGGGCTAGAGACCAGGTGTATCTCTAAAATGTTTAAGATTTCTATTTCTAGTTTGTAAATGAATATCTACCTATTCTTAGTGAAGAAGAAAAACCATAAATCTCCACCATCTAGTAATGGTTTAACCTGGTAAGGTTTATTTTTTACTTTATTTCTCTAGAGAGAAGGATGCTGGGAAAGTTTTACCCTGTGTGAAATTATTTAAATACTATTTTAATTAATCATCGATCACTGATGAAGACTATTAGGTATTGAATTATTTTTTAAATCTCAGATCTCACTGTAATTATTTCATTTTGAGTTTAAAGTGTTATTTTTTTTCCTTGTAAAAAAAGAAAAAATCATTTTATTGTATAACAATTTAAAGTAAGATTTTTTAAAACTAAATTCGCAATTTTACTCCTGGATTCGGATTCCTTCTTTATATTTTATGATTTATGTACATCTTTTACATATTTATTATAAGAAAGTTTATGACTATTGACACTATTCTTAACTAGAGCTGTCTGTTAATCCTGAAACTATGAAGAACTGTTGATTAAGTTTTTACACCGAATAGAGATCTAATTACGAAAATGTCACACTGTTTATTGTAGAATTCTGTGAGGCACACTATCATATAAAGTGGATTTCTATTCTTCACAAACAATTTAATTCTTGAGTGACCTACATGTGAACCAACCTTAATAAATTATTTCCAATAATCACAATAATATATTTTTCAATTTCTTTTTAACAGATTGATAGTTTCCAAGATTAATTCCATTTCGGAAATAAAACTTACTTTCCGATTTTGTAAATTATTATGTTATAAAGTGCTATAGTTAAAATCTAAAATCAAATAATTTCTTGGGCTATATAGTTTTTATTATTCTAGAAGAGATGATAATAGATGGACAGTTAAAATCTTAAACTGTATTCCAAGACATTGTAAAAGACCTATAAAAAGACCATATGTGAAGTGGATGAATGAAATAAGGAAGTGTGTGGTAGTGATATGGAGAAGAGAGGCTAGAAATAGGAGATCGATTGAACTTGGAGAGACCTTCAGGAGAGACCTTCATCCTGCAGTGGATCGATGATGGTTGAAAATGGTGATATATTTAAGACAATATTTTTTAAGAGTTAATTCCTATTATTTTTTGAATAAAATTTGAATGATATTGTCAAGCATTGGTGGTCGAGAGGTCAGTGACAGCTGCTTTACAAGCAATTGTCCCAGGTTATCAGGTTTGCTTCCCAGCTGATGCTATGACACATGAGAAAAAAAAATTTGAATGATATTCATATGGTTTTGTTGATAATGAGTATTAAAGATAATTTTAAAGCTTTTGATCTATGCTTCTGAAAGTCATTGATAAAAAGACTCCTTTGGAGTATTTCGAAGATTCATCTACCCCCCCCCCTCTAAATAGATGAACATACTGCTATAATAAAATTTTATTGTACAGTATTTATATTTAGTTTATTTAAATAGTTTTCTTATGTATATTCTCATGATAATACAAAATAATGAAAAAATTACAAATATTACAAAGATAGTAAAATATGAAATACTGTAATTAGAACAAAAACAACCAAAGAAATTTTTATAACAATTTAATGTTACATAATATCACCATTTTCTATGATTACACCAGCTGTTAAAACAGTGCCAAACTCTCCATACAGCAGTGCCATCTAATGCAAGCTATGGTAATCAATGAATGTGCACTAGATAGGGATTTTATGCAAAAACCTTCTTGCATTTATTAATTACTTTGGCTTGCACTGGGTGGCAGTACAGTATGGAGAGTAGGCATGGTGAGAAAGGTATTGTGATATGCAGAAGATTTGGATAATTGTGTTAGGAGAATTGTTGAGTGTTATAGTGTTAAGGAATAGGATAGAAGAATAGATGCATTAGTAAAGAATAGGGAATCAGAGAGATGGAGAACTAGTATGGAGAGTAAAAAGAGTTTAAATATATATAGAAGTAAACAGAATATTGGGCGTGAGTTTAATTTATGATAATAGCAAGGAAAGTAGTTTACTGTTTAAGGCTTGAACAGGATCTTTAGCAACAAGGGAATGTACACATAAATGGAAAAATATGGGTGATTTAATCTGAAAGTTGTGTAAGGAAGGCATATAAAATATTAGGCATCTGTTAATTGAATATAAATGCCTGCAAACAGAAAAGGTACAAATAATGAATTTGTGGAAGAATAAACAAAGTGATTATACAGAAAGTAGGTTATTGGTTTTTATTCTAGGTTTGGGAAAAGATAAGGGAGATTTAGATATAAAGGCCGTGGAGTTGACAAAGATTATGTTGTGGAAGTGGGATGGAGCAGGTTAGAGAATATGTGTAAACTTAGGGTGGGGAATGGAAAGGGGTGGTCAAGTGACTAACAGGTTTCTCTGGGCATAGCTGCTGAGAGATTCCTGACTATGTATAAGGAGAAGTCACAGTGCATCACATCACGTTTGTTAATTGAATGTAAGTAAATGCTTACAAGCAGAAAAAATACAAATAATGAAGTTGTGGGAGAATAAATATAAACAAAGTGATTATACAGAAAGTAGGCTCTTGGTTTTTTATTCTGGGTTTGGAAAAAAATAAGAGAGATTTATATAAGGGCCATAGAGTGGACACAAATAATATTGTGGAAATGAGACAGAACAGAATAGAGAAGAATATGAGGAAAACTTAGAGTGGAGAATGGTAAGAGAAGGGAAGGTGGCTAACAGGTTTCTCTGGGCATAGTGGCTGAGAGCTTCTTGATTCTGAGAAAGGAGAAACCATAGTGCATCACCTCACATTACTGTTGTAATAATTTAACGTGGTTTTGTGTTTGAACATTGCTACACAAAATATCAATTTGGTGAAATATTTAACACAGAAATTCTTAGATATTTCCCTGATGATGTTGTTGATAAACAAGAGAATTGTTGTTTATTTTAAATCAGTAATAATGATGAAAATGTAGTTTCCAAAGATATGTGAATTTGAACAGAATCAGAATATTTAGGATTGTGTTTACCAATTCAGGATTTTGTTTTTTGGATTCAAAATTCTGATTACTTATTACAAAATTTTTATCCTATTCCGCATTGATTTATATATAAATAAAATATATACGTATGTATATCTAGATGATTATTAATTGTATGGTTACATATATATTTGAATATTGTAGCTCTGCTGATGACTGATGGATAGTCGAAACTGTAATCAAGAAGAAATAAATTCTATTATATTAAATTGCATCAAAAAGTGTTCATTTATTGGTGTATAGTATATGGTATTTTATTACAAAATTTCAATTCAAGGTTTAATCTGCTCTTAAGTCAATTAGTTCTTCTTGATGTATTCATGTGGAAATTGGTAACTTGAAGGAATGGAGTATATAGCACTCTTATCTAAGTTAGAAAAATATTTTTTCCAAAAGAAAAATTGCCAAATTTGTGATGAGATTAATTTTTAATCTTCTACTTTCTGCAGATAATAAAATGTTATTTTCTTGAATGATGAGATTAATTTTTAATCTTCTACTTTCTGCAGATAATAAAATGTTATTTTCTTCAAGAAATTCACTTTTAAACATACAGAAAATTTATTTTGAACCTGCAATTTTGTTTTTAGCATTTATGTCAATAAATGATAGGCTTGTATATGATGAAAGCTAAAATGTGGATGGCTCATTCTACATTTTACATTTATTGACAGTTAGTTTACATATAGCTCACTGGGGGTTTAAGTACTTTCACATTATTTCATCTTCATTTGAGCTGGTAAAAGGTTATATGTTCACTAAAATAGTAATAAAATATGTTTTTATTCAATTTTCAATTATCTTAAATAAACATTAAATTGTTTGAAATATATTTGATCAAGTATGAAAAAAATAAAATTGATTCACTGGTGATTATTGTAAACGTAAGTTTTTATTGGCTAAGCAAGTTGAATGGTAATCTTGTAATAAAATTTATATTTTCTCTGTTGTCTGATTGGTGAATGAATGTTTGTCTGATGACACCACAATCACTACATTTATATGAAGAAAGTAAATTAACCATTAAATAAAAAATACTGGGGAAAAATCTGTATGAGTACTCTTAACTACAGAGATGTAGTATATATTTCATGGTAAATATTCCCATCTACCTGTAGAAATAGCCACAAACTCCATTTCATAATTCAACATTAAGACACTCTCCATGCTTTATGGTCTGTTAATCCCCAAATATTGTTCAGATGAGCAACATACTTTAGCAATGTTAATGAACTTTTATAAATTAGCAATAATTAATAAAAAAAAAACATTTACATTAAATCTTAAAAAAAAAAATTGTTAAGGCAACTAATTAAAGAAAATATCAGAAATATTTATTAAAAAGTATTACAAAAGAATGGGCGTTTTTGTATTCCGACATTAATAAATGGTAACTATTAATAAAGCTGAAAAAAATATTATGATTAGTCATTATCAGATGCTATTGAAAAACAGATTTTTTTTATTCAGAGGGTGCTCCAGTAAATATCAAATATAACAGGTATATTTACAAATGTAAATTTTAATTTAGCTTTATTAAAATTCAGAAATTTATTTATAAAATATTTATAAGTTTTTTTTAATTCACATAAAATCTTAAAATAAATTTGTTAAACCAACCAATTATTACAAAAACGATAGTCTCCACCATTAAGAAAAAAAAACATGTGCTTTTAGCTACAGATGTATAATATTTAAATTGTAAAGAAAACATGATTACAGTACATACATTCATGTTTGAAATGTGATATATAGTGAGAAGATAAAAACTAAATGCTTTAATATCGTATTTACGTAGAATTTTCATTAGCATATAATTGAAGCCGTAAGGTTGGTCTGTCAGGATGGTTATATTTCTGACATTTAATATGTAATATTATAATCTTTTCTTTAATTTACATTAAATCTTAAATAAGGCTAAAACCTTAGTACATGTGCCTCGAGTGCTTAATTTATTACAAGAGAAATCTCTACAAATCTAGACGCAAGATTCGACTTTATAAAGATAAGAGCAGCCGACTCTTATCTTCAACTTATTTTTCTATATATATAGGCAAATCTAAAGCATTGTGATTTGGGAGCATGAAGCTAATAAATTCTTCACTGGTTAAATCCACTATTTCTGTTAAACATTAACGATCATGAAATCTTTCGATTTACAATGAGTTAATAGCCAGATCTTGTGTTTAGATTTGTAGAGATCTCTCTTGTAATAAATTAAGCACTCAAGGTGCATGTACTAAGGTTTTAATCTTATTTAAGTATTACGTGCTGACATTGCGCTTAATAAGAATTAATATTTACAACTTTAAATTAAATCTTAAAAAGTTTTGCTTAACTTATAATTGAAATCAAATTACAGGATTCTTGCTGACTAATTTCTTATGTTCAATATTTAATATTACAATTTTTTGTTTAATTTACATTAAATCTGAAAAAAAAATTATTAAAGCAACCAATTTAAACAAGATAATAGACTTTACATAGCCTGGGTGAAGTTTGGTTTTTATTATAAAATCTAAAAATATGCATTTATTTAAAACTTTGATTACTAATTGTTAAATAATTTGTATTTTTTAGACATCAAACTTTGATAGTTATTTTCAATATTTCTTATGCATATTAAAGAAAAACATCTTAGAATGGATGAGGTTAACAGTATTAGAAGTGTGCAGAAAAGCAGATTGAGGAATGTCTTGGAAAGGGTTTATTCCCATTGCTGCTCACCATCAGGTTAGATGATGATTACATTGTGATTATGTTAAATGGCAAAAATATAAGCAGGAAAACTAAATCTAATAGAAAAAATATCATTTTATCTTTTAATTCAGCATGAAAAATATTATTTTGTATATATATATTTGAGGGAAAAGTTATTGATAAGAAGTGTTATCACGAACCCATTTCAAGATTTATTCATAATCTATTATTGAGAAGTAATTAGCCCAGTGTGATGTTGTTTCCTTTCACTTCCAATTATTTTTTTCTTATTGTTATTTTCAATGATTTTTACTTAAGTACTGTACTTTGTTCATGACTTAATAAACACAGTAGCAAACTTTTCATACACTAGTGCCACCCAGTGCAAGCCATAGTAATTAATGGATGCAAGATGGTTTGAACATAAAATCCCTATCTAGTGCCTACTCATCCAATATTCCCAGACTAGTTTCTAGCTTGTGGCCTTTATCAGTAATCATATGACATTTTAATGGTATTATACATGACTTAATGTAAGAAATAATATTTTAAAACTATAGGTATGATATGAAATTAGAATAGCACTTGCTGTTATGAAAAAAAGTGTAATTTACAATAAAGGGTTTTTGTGGTGGCAAGTATTATTTGCATGTAGTTTTTATTAGGCAAAATAAGTGGGATATTAAATAATGAAGCATTCAGAGATAAATATAAAATATCAAGATATTGGATTTACACTTGCTTATAGCTTATAATGTATACATGCTTTTCACAGAGGCAAAACTCTTCATACAATAGTGCCATGCAGTGCAATCCAGAGTAATCAATGGATTCAGGAAGGTTGTGTAAACTAAAGAATGGTGATCACCTGATGTTTGATGGTATACCTGCTTATGGTGGTACCTATTTATTCTCCTGTACAGTTTGAAAAAAATTATATAAAAAAATAATTAACACTGGATTTAAACAGAGCAAAACTCTCCATACAGTATCATGTGATGCTTAATGGTTTAACACTGGATTTGTTTTTTTCAACACAATATCTTAAACCATATTTGATTAACAAGAGAAAATACTGAATTATGAGTCTCTTGGTATAAACTTTTTTATTCAGCATTGAATTAAAAGGGGAAAGATGAAATATACATTATAAATACACGAAAACAGTCAACACTTAAATTCTAACAATCTCAATCCATTATCAAGGCAACCACCATTTACAACAAAAGTGAATACCAACCTTTATCTATGGTTCACTATGTTTATATAGACTTTAAAAATTTTAATTTGACTAAAAAGAGTGAGATTTAATTTGACTAAAAAGAATGAGATTATTAATACAGACTCTTTAAAGAAGCAAATATAACCAGTTCTAAAGAAGACTAGCAAATAGTCTTATAACTGCAATTCCATTGAAAGTATGTATTACATAGATAATAAAGCTAATAATACTCATGACCAATAACAATCAACAATCATCTGTTGTCGTGGCAACTTTCATTTGCAATAAAAGTGGATTATGGTCCAATATGTTTAATCTCTTTAATGTACTTACAAAATAATAATTGAAAATATTTAATTCATTTATTGTTAATATTACCATTAATTATATGTTTAAAAAATTAGAGAGTTCTTCACATATTTCTAGAGTATATATGATTTTATTCTCACTATGCATTTACTATAATAACATGATGTATGAGTGTATTAGAAAAAAAATTACGATTAAAATGGTTTACTGTAAAATCTATTTAGATTGTCTGCCAGTTCACTAATGACCGTTTTTACGCTTATTGACTATGTATCATTCTTGTTTAGATTCTTAATAATATGTAAAGCACATGTACTATTTTTGTTCAATTAGTTTCTATTTACTTCTTTTTAATTTTTTATATAGCCCTATATTTTATACATACAACTTAATTCTGTAATATTTATTCTATATTTAGTAATGCTTTTATTAGTTGTCATTTTAGAACTTCCGGCAATTTGAGTTGTTATCCCAAATCGGAAACTAATCAATGTTTTCATTCTTATTTTGTTAAAGGATTATATGGCCATTCATTAAATGTCTGGGACTGGAAGACTCATAAGCTCAAGCAAGTTATAGACCTCGGACCCGATGGAATGATTCCTTTAGAAACACGATTCCTGCACGATCCGGCTGCCGCCGAAGGATATGTAGGTTGTGCTTTGAGTACGACTGTATTTTACTTTTATAAAACTAAGGTTAGTATTAAAATGTTTGTATGTATTTAATTAACAAAAAAACACAACATATAAGAATTTTAAATGTGTTAATTAACTGAAAATAACATAAAAAGTTATAAAAATATTAGTAATGAAATAATAGAGATAAAAATATTTTATAATAAATGCTATTATTTAACATGGACTAACACCCCCCCCCCAAAAAAAAAAAAAATTAGTTTCTTCAATCATTGATCCTGCTTTCATTCCTTAATGGAACCTTTTCAAGATGTTTCTTTTTACACAATCATGTGACCAATTACCCTACAGCAACTCCCCCCAATGGGCTTTATTTACATTACATTACAATAAATATAATTATTAAAATACATACATTAAATATAATTAATAAAATACATATATGTACATAAAAATGATTAAACTTATTACAGCCCCTCCTCCCCCCCCGAATAATATATATATATATGTACAAATAATCTAGAAAAAAATAATAATAATAATCTTTTTTATTTTTAAAAATTATAACTCTAAAGTTTCCAATAATCTAACAGTGCCCATTTCCTCCCTACTTGTGCTGAGGTTTTAACCATGTTTACACATTTATTTAAATATTCTTGAATATACAAAGTTTCATAACTTTAACCATTTGTATGTATATATATGTATTTTGTTAATTATATTTAATGTATATTAAACATTATAGTATAATTATAGCTTCACTAATGCATGCGAATTATAATTATAATTACATTTTTGTAATGTTATGTAAATAATATCCATTGGGGGGGGGGTTCCTTTATAGTAATTGGTCATGTGATAGGCATATAGGAGATAGTTTATTTGTAGTTACACAACTTATAGATATGAGTAGGAATACAGATAGATAGTTATATATTGTTTTTATAGATATAAAGAAGGCATATGATAGAGTAAACAGAAATAGATTATGGGTAAGTTTAATAAATTTGGGAATGGATGGAGCTTTAGTGGATCTTATTAAGAGATTGCATGAAAATAATTACTATATGTATCAATTAGGAAATGTAGAATCAGTTAAAGTTAAAATGGGGTAGGACTAAGGCAAGGATGTCCTATATCACCTATTTAGTTTTTGTTATATTTGAAAGAAATGGAGAGAGCAATAGGAAGACTAGGAAGAGGAGATACTATTAATAGGTGGTAAGGAAGTATATACATTATTAGGCCTTTTATTTGTGGATATTTTCTTGTGCATAGAAAGTATGGAAGAAATGAAAGTTAGGCTGAAGACACATGCAAGGGTGAGTAAAGAGATGGGGATTAAATTTAATGAAGAAAAATCAAAAGTAATGAGGGTAAATACTGGGGAAAGAGAAGAGAAATAATTTTTATTAGGATATATAAAGTTAAGTGTGGTGAATGGATATAATTATTTTGGAATCATTGTAAGTAATCAGAGAAATTGCTTGGATGAAAGGAAGAAAAAAATGATAAATGAAGCAAAGAAAAGAAAGGGACTGATAAGGAAATTAACAGTGTTTTCATATAATAAATATGATTTAGCTAGAATTGTATGGAAGAGAATGGCAATAGCAGGGTTAGCATATGGTAATGATGCATTATGTTAGTTAGGGGGTGTTAGATTACTTAGAAAAAGGACAAAGAGAAGTAGGAATACATGCATTAGATGCAGATATGTGGATGGCAAAGGAGGCAATTCAAGGAGAAATGGGATAGTCAAGTTTTTATATGAAGGATGCAAAAAGCAAAATGAAAATGTTCAATAGATTGCAATTTATGGATAATAAGAGAATAGCCAAAATGGTATTTAATTGGGTTATGAGTAAAGGATAGGAAACAAGATGGGTGAGAAAGGTAGTACAGTATGCAGAAGATTTGGATAAAGAATTTATGTCAGTATACTTATACAAAAGGTGGGATGATTGTGTTAGGAGAGTTGTTGAGTGTTATAGTGGCAAGGAATGGGATAGAAGAATAGATGCATTAATAAAGAATAGGGAGTTGGAAAGATGGAGAACTAGTATGGAGAATAAAAAGAGTTTAAATATATATATAGAAGTAAACGGAATATTGGGTGCAAGTTAATTTATCATAATAGTAAGGAAAGTAGTTTACTGTTTTAAGGCTCGAACGGGATCTTTAGCAACAAGGGAATATACACATAAATGGAAAAATGTGGGTGATTTAGTCTGCAAGTTGTGTAAGAAAGGCATAGAAAATATTAAGCATCTGTTAATTGAATGCAAATGTCTGCAAGCAGAAGGAGTATAAATAATGAAGTTGTGGAAGAATAAATATAAACAAAGTGATTATACAGAAAGTAGGTTCTTGGTTTTTATGCTGGGTTTGAAAAAAGATATGGGGGATTTGGATATAAAGGCCATGGAGTTGACAAAGATTATATTATGGAAATGGGATGAAGCAGGATAAAGAAGAATATGGGAAAAACTTGGGGTGGGGAATAGAAATGAAAGGTAAAGTGGCTAACAGGTTTCTCGGGGCATAGTGGCTGAGAGATTCGTGACCCCCAAATAAGAAGTCACAGTACATCGCATCACATGTGCTTGTGTAAAAACATCTTCAAAAGTTCCCATTAAGGAATGAAAACCACATTGATGTATTAAATAATATTTTTATTTATAGTAATTTGTCTATTTCAATTTTGTTTTAAATTGATAATTTTTAATTCAATTTTTATGAGTATGAAATTTTTAATTAAGATGTCTCAGTTCATATCTCTTGTATAAGATCTGAGTTTATATCCCATGCATAAAATCTGAGTTTATATCCCATGAATAAGATTTTAAGCATTGAGATAAAACAGGACCTTTTATTTCTAAGAAAAGTCAGATGAAATGTATTATTGAATACTAGAGCTAGTGGTTTATCTTTGGGCTGTCAATACCAAATGATGATTACTTGGAAACTTTATTTCTGGACATATTTATTACATGAAAATTGCCTGCTCATTTCTTTGTTTATAACTTAATCTATGAAAATATTTAATTTACCTGTACAAATATATCTCAGGGGGAAATAGTTTTTTATTTTCAAGATGATAGAAAAGATATGATCTACACTTTATACTTATAAAAATATCTGAGGTCATGTCCCATATATTATTTTAGACATTGAGATAACAGACAAACCTCATTTTTCTCTGATTAAATTCTGACAAAAAGATATTGTTAACTACTAAAGAAAGTCATTCAGCTTAAGCCTGTCATTTTTAATTGATGATTTTTTTAGAAGCAACATTGCTGGACATATTTTCCTCCTTTTTATATCAAAATTCTCTATTAATTTTTTTTGTTTACATAAGTATTCCACCTTTATTGTTTAAAGGAAGTTGCCTTGACAACAGTTTAATTTGTTTATTGTTATTGATATTGGGATTGTCTAAGTATTGACTTGTTTTTAATGATGTATATATATGATATATATATATAATAGATGGACAGTTAAAATCTTAAACTGTATTCCATAGGATTGTAAAAGCCCTATAGACCACATTATATGGATGGATCAAATAAGAACATGTGTTGGGGTAATGCGGAGAAGAGAGGTTAGAGATTGAAGAAGAATTGAAGTTGGAGGTTCATTCTTTTGTGGATCAGTAAGGTTGAAAATGATATATATATATATAGCCATTTATAGTTTAGTAGTAGTTTTTTTGATAAACCTCATTTAATTAGAATATATAAAAGTTTAAGTAGATTTTTATACTACCTGGTGGGAAAGTGAGAATTGCAGCATTTTTTAACTATAAGTAAGATATAAATGTTTTTGATTTTTGTCATCAAAATATACTTCTTTTTTTTATTTATTAAAAACTTTATTGATAAGAAATTATATACAAATATTAAAAATCATTCAGTATTGCCAGATGGTTGAAATTCGTCTGTGATTTCTAAAAGTAAAATTTACATTTTTTCCCTCTGATGAAAATTCTGTGAAACTTTTTGTTTACAGCTTTAAAATTCACTTATATTATTTCCTAATATTTTAATTATAAAAAAAGTCAAAAGATGGTGGGGAAAGTCGAATAATCAGTATTACAAAGGCACTGAAATCATGGTTTGATGAGTAGACATTGTTTATTTGGCAATCATGAACCTTGCCAAGTGTATTTCGCGGAAATATTACGATCATCGAGAAAATATTACGATGGTCTAAAAACTTGATTTTTTGGAAAGTTTACGATTATACTTGTATCGTAATTGTGTATTAATTATTAAAAATCAAAATAAATATTATTGCGACATGTTTTATTTTTAAATATAAAACAATATTTTCTTCTGAATATTGTTACTATAGAGATTACGGTCACAGGGAAACAGCAGAGTAGAAATGAGATCACTTATTAGATTGATTATAATATTCAGTGATATCATAAAAATTATGAAAAATTTTTAAACTTTTAAAGCATAAATTGATAGATTTAGTAGTTATTAAAAAAAATTGTTCAGATTTTTAAATCAAACATGAAACAAAGATGATTTTGTTCATTTTATAAATTAAATCGGTTCCACCTGAAATTTGATGATGTTTCAGCATTTTGTTTTGAATAAATATAATTTTTAAGATAATTTCAGAAATCAAATGTAATTTTTTAAAATTTATTTAAATTCTAAACAAAAATATCTATCGAATGAGGTCTAATTTATTATATTCTGATAAATATAATGGTTTAATATCAAAATGAAAGTTGAAAGCGTAAATCTGCGAGAACAAAGAAATCGCTCAGAATACTAGCAAAATGCAGGAGGATTAATTAACATATTTATATAAAATAAATTTAAATTACATAGTAAAATGTAATTAAAATAGGCAAAACTCTCTCCATACAGTAGTGCCACTCTAAGCAAGACAGAGTAATCAATGGATGCCAGAAGACGTGTGTATAAAATCCCTATCGAGTGCCTACTCATCCAATATCCCCAAACTAGTTTCTGGCTTATGGCCTTCATCAGTGAGGAGCCTTGGATCTGAGAGCACTGCACCTAGATCTTAGGATTAATGCAACCCTTCAGCAGCCACCTTTTATCTCTACATAACTATAAAATGATGAGAATAAAATTGAAAACACACATATATTTTCAATCTAAGCTCGGTAGTCTATATAGTCATATGGGTCTGAACTCAGTTCAGAACCCATACATTTTGGTGTCTTTGACTTTTTTACAACCATAGCCACCACCTTCCTATAAGGCAGGATTAGTATTAAACCTTAAAACATCACATGATCACTACGTTCTATGCTTGCTCATAACTGTTGTTAAAATAGGCAAAATTCTCCATACAGTAGTGCCACTCTAACTGTGTTCAGACCCATATGACTATATAGGATACTGAGCTTAGATTGAAAATATCTGTGTGTTTTCAATTTTATTCTCATAGTTTTGTAGTTATGTAGAGATAAAAGGTGGCTGCTGGAGGGTTGCATTAGATCCTAAGATCTAGGTGCAGTGCTCTCAGAACCAAGGCTCCTCACTGACGATGGCCACAAGCCAGAAACTAGTTTGGGGATATTGGATGAGTAGGCACTAGATAGGGATTTTATGCACAAGCCTTCTGGCATCCATTGATTACTCTGTCTTGTTTAGAGTGGCACTACTGTATGGAGAGAGTTTTGCCTATTTTAACAATAGTTATGAGCAAGCATGGAAGATAGCGATCATGTGATGTTTTAAGGAAAATGTAATTATATACAAATATTAATATATTTGCATAGAATAAATTTAAATTATATAGGTTAATGTGTGATGAAACTACAACCATAACGGAACATGTAATACACTAAGTTATTTAATTCCATTGAAAAATGATTCAAATGTGAAGAGTGTTATACTTTAATATTGCATATTCATGATGAGTAAACTGATTTTTTTATGCATGTTCATGTATTGAAGAATCCAGATATTTATTTTCAAGAATGAAATCTGATAGAGAATATTACTAATAAATATACGTCATCGTATGTTGATTTATACATTAGATTTATTTGCTTGTTGGATATGTTTATGACAGTCATTATGTAATAGTACAATAAACGTAATGGACTGTCATTTCATCTAATAAGATAACAAATTAATCATGAGACACTGAATTGGAAAACTCAGATGGGCAACGTTGAACATTATTATTAAAACATCCACAAGGAGGCCGACAAAATGCTAGACTAATGCTTTCGAGAAAATGATAAGTTAATATAACAAAAATAAACTTATTAAAATTTCATAATATATATAAATTAATAAATAATTTAACATCTATAAATTAATTAAAAATTTTCTACAGCTTATTCATATTATAATTTGGTATTAACCATATGTTAGTACGAATAATTTCATTTTCTTCATCAAGATGTGTGATATTGAAGAACCCGGTATCAAAATTTATGATAATTTTGTCCTCTGTATTTTTCTTGCTCTTATAATAACTAAAAATGATTAATAAACATATTTCATTTAGTCTAATTTTTAATAATTACAAAATCGATTTATTAAAAATTAATATATTTTTAAAAGGCCAGCTAATAATTATTATGCTCATAAAAATATTTATAATGTTAAATAATTATTAGCATTTAAATAAATTTCTAATATACATTGAATTCAGTAATGACACATCTTTATTTCTTTTACTTATTACATTTTAAACGTGAATGTTAAAACGGTATGCGATGCGATGCACTATGGCTTTTCCTTTCTCGGAGTCAGGAATCTCAGCTACTATGCCCAGAGAAACCTGTTAGCCACCTTCCCTTTCCATTTCCCATTTTAAGTTTTCTCCATAATCTTCTTTATCCTGCTCCATCCTATTTCCACAACAATATCTTTGTCCACTCTATGGTCTTTACATCTAAATCTCCCCTATCTTTCCCCAAATCCAGCATAAAAACCAAGAACCCATTTTCTGTATAATCACTTTGTTTATATTTATTCTCCCACAACTTCCCTATTTGTACCCTTTCTGCTTGTAGGCATTTACAATCAATTAACAGATACCGAATATTTTCCATGCCTTTCTTGCATAATTTACATTACTTTCCTTGCTATTATCATAAATTAACTCACACTCAATATTCTGATTTACTTCTATATATATATTTAAACTCTTTTTACCTCCCATACTACTTCTCCATCTCTCCAACTCCCTATTTTTTATTAATGCATCTATTCTTCTATACCAATATGTGATGTGATGTACTGTAGCTTCTTCTTAAACGAAGTCAAGAATCTCTCAGCAATTATACCCAGAGAAACCTGTTAGCTACTTAATTTTACATTCCCCAGTCTAAGTTTTCCCATATTTTGCTCCATCCCATTTCCACAACATAATCTTTGTCAACTCTATGACCTTTATATCTAAATCCCCCTTATCTTTTTTCAAACCACTTTCTGTATAATCACTTTTTTCATATTTATTCTTCCATAACTTCATTATATGTGCCCTTTCTGTTTTCAAGCATTTACATTCAATTAACAGATGCCTAATATTTTCTATTCCTTCCTTACATAATTTACATACTAAATCACACATATTTTTTCATTTACATGTATATTCTCTTGTTGCTAAAGATCCTGTTCGAGCCTTAAACAATAAACTACTTTCCTTACTATTATCATATAACTCACACCTTATATTCTGTTTATTTCTATATATATTTAAATTCTTTTTACTCTTCATACTAGTTCTCCATCTCTCTAACTCCCTATTCTTTATTAATAAATCTATTCTTTTGTCCCATTTCTTACCACTATAACCCTCAACAATCCTCCTAACACAATCATCCCATCTTTTGTACAAATATACTGATATAAATTTTTTATCCAAATCTTTTGCATACCGCATTACCTTTCTCACCCATCTTGTTACCTGCCCTTTACTCATAACCCAATTAAATACTATTTTAGCTATTCTTTTATTATCCATAAACTGCAATCTACCAAACATTTTTATTTTACTTTTTTCATCTCTCATATGAAAACTTGACCATCCCATTTCTCCTTGAATTGCCTCTCTTGCTGTCCATATATTTGCATCCAATGCATGTCTTCTTACTTCCCAGTGCAAACCTTAGTAATCGATGGATGCAAGAAACTTTAAAATCCCCATCTAGTGCCTATTCATTCAGTAACCCCAGACTAGTTTTTAGTTTGTGGTTTTCATTAGTGAGGAATCAGAATATTTGATGTGTTTAGGTATGAATAAAGATATCAGAAAGTGGCAAATATTATTCAAGGTGTATTTCAACACTGGTTGGCCCCAGCATCTTATTCTCACAAATGACTTTATTAGTGACTATTATTTAGCTGTTATTATTGTAAGACTACTTAATTTGTAAGTATACAATTCATATTCTTTGAATGATGATTTACATCTATCTAGATAAATACTGAACAATAAGGACATTTGGATATGTAGAATGGTCAGAAGAAATGGATATTGGGTTTTATTTCTCCTTTTCTGATGTCGTTATTCTCTTCACTGAAACGGATCATGTTAAATAAGTTTTCAAATATATTTAATATTACATAAATGGAAAAAGAGATGGAGTTAAAATAATGTCATGCAGTTTGTAGTTTATATATATATATATATTGGTTTTTAACTTCATTTAAAGGTTGCATCTAATCTAATAGCTATTAATATATTTTCTAAAAAGGTCATTATTATTATTATTATTATTATCAAGAATGTATAAGAGCTGTATCATGTAGAATAAATCATGTCATAATATATAAAGTTAAAAATGGGAAAATTAATTGGTACAAAAATCGCAATTTGTTTTTTTATGAATTTTTTTAATTATTGAAACATAGGAGCATAGCACTAAATTAAGATTGTTACAGAAGGATTTTGAATTTTGCAAAATAAAAAAACTCAAAGAAACAACTAATCTAATTTTTTTTTGTATAAGTTGACAACATAACCTGAGGTCTTCTTATGCAAAATAAGGTAAAGGTGTATATGTAAGTTATATTCTATTTATCTATTTTTTTTAATCTGTTACATTAACGTTTGCATTATGTTGAGAAAGAAGATAACTTTGTTCTAATTAGTTATTTAATGCACTCTGAGTGATAAGAATAATAGTAAAAAAAATTTATAGATTGATATTATCAGCCATTTTTTTGGAAACATTTTTATATGCCCTGAAACTGTATATTTATAAAAAAAAAATGGCTGCCAAGTTTGGTAGACAGTAAGACACACAAGTACCTCTTTTTTAAAATTAATTGTTTTAAAAAAAATATTGCAAAAATAAAACAACTTTAGATATCTCATTGTAATGAAAAGGTCTCTTCCATGTCTTCCGAAATAAAAACAACATTCTTCTGCAGAATAGTAATTTGCTAGTTAGTAAGAAATTGCATCCTTTATTCCTGATTAATTTTTAATTAAGAATATCAAAATTTTATTTACTTTTCAATAATAAAAGGGATGATTGAGTTTAATGTAATAAATAAATTTTGCTTGAATAATCTCAACTTTAAACAAATATTTCAAAATTCCATAGGTAAAAGTGCATTAAACATTACACAACTAGGTTATTAATTTGATAATTTTTCTTAGTTATTCATTAGATTAGAGGTTATCCACTTAATGACTAATATCTCTGTAGTGTAATTTTCATTACACCATTCTCATGCAAGGTAGGGACTGGGTTCTGTCCATTTTTAAGGCCTTGTGGAGAGGTGTAATCATAAATATATGACTAAAGATGTGAAAAAGATGAATGATCCCAAAGATACACATTTTGTGCTGAACTAGTACTCATCAGTTGGCCCAGATCACAATCTCTTATACATATCTTTATCCTTGTTTAGTAGATACATATAGCAAATTACTACAGTTTAATTGATACATGCCAAACTTACTGTTGTAACAATATTGATACAAAACATTTGATGGAGTTATATTAATTTTTACTAGTCATTCATTAGATGATAGATTATCCACTTAATAATATTTCTGTAGTCACAATTTTTACTACCCCAAGCTCACACAAGGTAGGGACTGATTTGTGTCAACTGATGAGTGCTGGTTCAGCACAAAATGTGCATCTTAGAGATCACACATCTTTTTCACATGTTTTTAGTCATATATTTATGATTACACCCCTCCACAAAGTGTTAAACAAGGGTCAAAAATAGTCCCTACCTTGCTTGAGAGTTGTGTAGTGAAAATTACACTACAGAAATACTATTCATTAGGCTTTATTGGTAAGTTAATTGATAATGTGTTTATATGTAACATAAGCATAATGCATGTTATTGTTATTGACAGTTTTCATTTATTGTTGTTGTTAATGCATTTGATTGTTGGAGGTAAAAGTATGAATTGGGTAAAACTGAAAATATTTCAGATTTCAAATATATCTAGGAAGTTTGCAATTCCAGTCAGCTATCCACTAGGATTTGATAAATGGCAATCTATCATTAACTAGAGAATAAAAAGATAATAGAAAGCTGCTAAAAGCCTTATCACTTCATAGTTAGCAAATCTGGCGAAGTATCAAAAACGTGCATGAGTGAATACTTAAATGAAATGATAATTGATAAAATTAATATAAAAAAAAAAAAATCTCTCTTATCAGTAAACTTTATGAAATTACAATGTCAATAATTTTTAAGGTCATTGTTAGGGGAGTCTTAGATTATTATGCAAAATGGTTAATTTTTTTCACTATAGCATTAAATAAATAAGCTTGATAGTAGTAATTTATATTTGCGGAAAATCGTAGAACTTGTTATCAATTTCAATATTAGAATTACCAATTGATCAAGAAGGCTTAAATTTTATCGCTCCAAGATTTTATATAACTTACATATGAAAACAGTCAATCCTTAAGTAATATCATTAACAATCAACAACCTCAATCTGTTGTCAAGGCAACCTCTTTTAATCAATAAAGTTGAAAATTCACCTTTATCTCTGATCTAATAAGTTTACATAGACACTAAAACTTACACCTTGACTACAGAGAGTGAAATTATTAATCCAAAGAAGTTTAAATAAATCTCATTAAACAGGTAAATATAACTTGTTCTGAAAGTGGACTAACAAATAGTCAATTACAACTTTCAAATTGCAATTATACCTCTCAAATTGAACTTTAGCCATAATATTTTTAAGATAATAAACCTAAAAATGTTCAAGGCTAGATAGGTATTGACTATAAATACATGAAAGCAGTACCAATATCATTAACAGTCAACAATTATTATTAAACTACTAAACATGACATGATCACCATTCTTTATGCGTACACAAGCTGTTTTCACAGAAGCAAAACTCTCCATATAGTAGCGCCACCCAGTGGTTTAATACTAATCCTACCCAATAGGATAATGGTGTCTGTGATTATTATAAGAACCAAAGAAACCCAAAAGTATGGATGCTGAACTGAGTTCAGATCTATACGACTATACAAGCTAATGAGTTTGAATTAAAAATATTAGTTTTTCATTTTGTTCTCAAAGCTTTATAGTTAGCCAATAAGGTAAAAGGTGGCTGCTGGAGGGTTGCATTGGATCCTAAGATCTAGGTGCAGTGCTCTCATATCCATGTCTCTTCACTGATGAAATTCACAAGCTAGAAACTAGTCTGGGGATATTGGATGAATAAGCACTAGATAGAGATTTTATGCACAAACCTTCCTTGCATCCACTGATTACTCTGGCTTGCACTGAGTCACTATTGTATGGAGAGTTTTACCTCTGTGAAAACAATTATTATCTTAGTAAAAGTGCTAACATATATTAATATAATACAAGATGAATGTTGTAGTCCATTAACACTTGATGTTAATTTATTTAATAAAATTGAAGATAGCAAATCATTTCAAGGTTACTTATTTATAACGTATAAGGATTTTCAGGATGACTTAAACTTAATTACCTTGGTTAATATTAAATATAACAATTTACAAAAACTAATAAGATGTGTTCATTACTCTCAGACTGAAGTTATCAGTGTTATAGTTTTGATGAATCGTCACTAAGTACTTGCTTCAGAATCTTAATCAAATTTAGTGGCAAATTATTAAATGGCTTTTTATCATAGAAAGTTTCTTAAATGGTAAGTTAAATATGAGTTTCGAATACTTATATATTTTTTGTAGGATAAAAGAAGAAACCTTTTTTCATTTATTTGAAGAATGTGTAGTCTTTACATTTTTAAGATCAAAAATATTTATAAATATATTAAACAACCTCCATACTTCCTCATTCTTTTTAAATTCATAAGAATAAAGATGCAATAAAAGACATAGCAATATATTTATAAAGATATTACATATGGGAAAGAGAAAGGTGAATAACTCCATGTGTGCGTATGTTTTAAAAATAAAAAATCAGATATATTAATCTTTAATCAAGGATTAAAGTTTATATCTGTGCTTGAGATAATCTCTGATTTAGTAAATGATTAGTAATAATCATTAGTGTATTTATGTGAAATGGATGGCATCAAAGTTGTGAGTGGAGGAAGTTTGATAATGGCAAATAAAAATGTAACAATTTACTATAGATAAATAATTTTCATATAATAGAGAGATATATGGGAGATAGTAACCTGGGCTAACTGATGAGTGCTGGTTCAGCATGAAATGCATCTTGGGGGTCATTTGTCTTTTATTGTATCTTTATTTATATGAATTTAAAAAGAATGGGGAAGTATGAAGGTTGTATAATATATCTATAAAGATATCACACATGGGAAAGAGATAGGTGAGTAACTCCACGTGTGTGTATGTTTAAAAATAAAAAAATCAGATATATTAATTTTTAACTGGCTTAAAGTTTATATCTGTGCTAGAGATAATCTCTAGTTTAGAAAATGATTAGTAATAATCATCATTGTATTTATCTGTGGTGGATCGTGTTGAAGTTGTGAGTGGAGTGAGTTTGACAATCGTAAATAAAAATGCAACAATCAAAAATATTTTACGCAAATTTTAAAAAAAGAAAACAAATATCATTAAAAGATTTCATTCCCATAATGCAATGGTTTTGCTTCTTGCTCTAAAATCAATATGTACAATAAAGTGTGAAATGATTTTTGATAATTAAAAAGTATAATTGGTTAAAAAACTTGAGCATAGTCTTAATATCGGCATTAGATACCCTCTTCCCCAATAATGGGAAATTTTTTTATCCAGTACTGGTCCGTTTTCATGTGAGTTATGGAAATAAACTGAAAAACTAAAATAAGTATTATTTAATAAAAGAAGGAATACTTATAGTACACTTTAAACGTATATAGGTGAAGTTAATAAAAATTTTCACAAATAACACATTTAGCTTAGCACTTTTGGAGTATGTTTACTCCACATTCAATCAATTGGTGAAGTAAATTATTCATTAAAGAAGGAATTTATAAATAAATAAATATGAAGATCTGAAGTTAAAACTTATATTTAATAATTATTTTAAAAATGTATGTAATTATTGTTTTTTGTTAATAAAGATTTACTTAAAATAAAAATAGAAGGGATTTGAACGCAAACTTTCATGCTCCCCACAGCTATGCATTCCATCTTATACAACTGATCACATGACCACATACATGTGAAAAAGATAAATGATTTCCAATGTATGTAATTCATGCTGGACCAGCACTCATCATTTGGCCCAGATCATCATCTCCCACACATATATATATAATCACCAGCACTCATCAGTTGGTCCACATCATCATCTAAACATATATATATAATCAGTACTCATTATCTTAATATAAACTAAGCACTGATTATGTATATGTGTGGGAGATGATAATCTGGATCAACTGATGAGTGCTGCTTCAGCACAAAATATGTATATTGGATATTTATCTTTTTCACATTACATGGTCATGTGTATCAGCTGTAGGGAGCATAAAAGTCTGAGTTCAAGTCACTTCTAATCACCTTGTTTAGTATAAACAATATACTTATATTTGAATATTAGAATAAAAATTGTTTATATATGCATGTTTCATTATAGAAAGGAGACTGGGAAGCTAAAAAAGTGATTGATGTTCCGAATAAAAAAGTCGAAAATTGGCTGCTTCCAGATATGCCTGGTGAGATTTTAAATTGCTACTGTTTAAATATGAAATTTAGCCACATATTTTCGATACAATTATATAATATTCATAAAATTTTTAAATTTCTGTTTGAAATAGTTGTGCTTATCTTCCAGTAGGGTGCTCAAACATCACATGATCTCCTGAATAATTATATGCTTATTTAATTTTCACACTTTTGCATAAATTGTTATATTTTATTTTTTACTATAAAAAAATAATCTTGGTATTATGAATGCATAATTTATTATATTTAAATATACCTTATAGTTATACTTTGTTTAATTCACTGGTTCTCATTAGATCAACTTGGTTAAATAAAAGAAGGCTTAATTACTATTTGGATCAATAAATATCTGAAATTTGTAGAATCACTCAATTTTTTCTATAAGGTTTAGTGCAGTAGTAACAGTTACAAATTAAAGATTTCTGGGTCAAAATTCACTGTCACTTTGATGTTCAAATATCATATAACCCCTAAGTAACTAACTATTACCTATTTACAAAATATATTTATAGGTAGTAAATTAAATATTAGACAAATTTAATGGTGTACTGCTAATATTCTTTTTTAAATTTTATACATTTGAAAGTACATATTCACTGTAAAATACAGTTATGACAATGTCAAACTATTTTAATAATAAGGTGTGTAATCCAATTCTGAATAGCTATCTATTCATATAAATATACAGTCAAATCTTTCTTATATATATATATTTAAAAATATCTTGATACTCGGTCATTTATAATAATATAAAAACCAACAGATTAAATATGTTAAATGAAATTAATTTAACAGAGTATACTTTCAATGTGTCTGTGTGGTTGTTTTGTTGTGAATCTAGATTTTCAACTGAACAACTATGATTATGACACACATGTTAAAAATATACTCAGTTAATTTCATTTAATGTATATATACACCTGGGTCTCGTTTTACGCAATAGATAGGTTCCTCAGAAAACACGCGCAAAAGAAATCGCACAAAAATATACATAACTTACCTTGAAAAAGGGGGGATATGGACTGTGATTTTTCAAAAATCGCATAAAAACAAAGCACCAACATAAAATTACTTTAAAATTCACGCAAAAAAAAAATAAGGAAATAAAATATGACTAATAAAAAATTTCAAATTTGAAAAAAATTGATACAAGACAAACTTTTTTTAACTATAATATTTAATTTTATTCAAAACAATATATTTTTATGCATAATTTACAGTACAGTAATTGACATTTTTTATACACATTTTAATTATTATCACTACTTGCCGATAAACAGGTTCATTTGCAAACTGATAAAAAATCAAATTCTTCACAAGAGGAAATACAACTAGCGCCAAGTCACTCTCATGTTGTGTTAATGGTTTTCTGGTGACAACATAATTAGTAATTAATCTTTGAGATGATGATTTTATTAATTGTTTATGAAGCTCACGATATCCAGACATACAACCATTTAGCTCTCATTGGAATTTAAGAGCACGTTCGTTATTAGTGTCATTAAATTCTTATTTTTGACTTTAATTTTTTAATTTTCAATTCCGTTTAAAAATCAAATTTCGTTTCACATCACATTAATTTCAGGTCACCTTAAGTAATTTTTAAATTGTTAATTACAATTAAAAATCAGATTTTAATTTTTAATTGTCAAATTTAATTGTGCCCACTGCTATTACTCACCTTTTAAAAATAAACTTGCGGACACTAAATGATTAATAATTGATTACATTCTTTTTTAAAAAGCAAAAACAGAATGTGATTTAAAATGCAAAATTAACACGCACAATGTTTGAACGAATTTACATTATAATCTTGTAAAATTTAATGTGGGTATACATAAAATGTGGAAATCATGATTTTAATTTCATTATTGCATAAAATCTTACTATTATAAAGCACTGAAAATATTGAAATTACTAAGATGAAAGTCGAATTCCAATAATGTGCTATTACTTTCAATATGATGTAAGTGCGCAAAATTTATTATTTAAAGTAATAGCGCATTATCGGAGTTCGACTTCTGAGGAAACATGAATCACGTAACTTCAAAATCGCATTAAATAAATCCGCATAAAACGAGACCCAGGTGTATATATATATAAATGTATATTCATGTATTAAATGTGTTTATATTGGTCAACTTCATGTATATGGACGGATCTCCTTTAATAATACATCTGCAATTAAATTTTTATTTTGGAAAGGGCATTGATATGGCATATTTCTCCACACTTTATTTTGAAAGTAAACTTTTAGAAACATTTCCACCTCATGTTCGTGACAGCAGTCCTATGAAAATAAGAATATCTGGCATTTAATACATTCATACCTATCAAGTAAAGCTCTAATTAGAATATGATGTGATCAGACTGAATATCAACTATTTATGATACTACTTTTTAGACTACTATACCATTTATGTAGATTAGAAAGTGTATGGTCCGATTCTAAATCACAGTGAAAATATTTCTTTCAAGAGAATATAAGTGCATATGATTACTAATAAAGCAAGTAATTTTGATATAAACCATTAAATGTCAGATGATACCATTCTTTATGCTTATACAAGTTGTTTACATAGAAGCAAAACTTTCCATACAGTAGCGCTACTCAGTGCATGCCAGATCCAAAACTTCTCACTGATGAAAGCCACAAGCTAGAAACTAGTTGGGATATATTAGATGAGTAGGCACTAGATAGGGATTTTATGCACAAACCTCCTTGCATCCATTGATTACCCTGGCTTGCATTGAGTGGCACTACTGTGTGGAGAGTTGTACCTCTGTGTAATTTTTATATACGCACATGGAATTTGTGTTAGGTGATTATTTTTAACAGCTAATTCTGGGTAAAATTCATCTGATTAATAATAAGGAAAAGGAAATATCAGCTATTTTTGTCCACAGTTAAAGAAACAGCAACCAGAAGAAGAAAACACATCTACAGTTTTAGAAATGTGTGATGGCACTAAAAATCTCATAGAATACAATAAAGAAAGATGTATAACTCTTGGTAGCACTGAAGATGATTTGGATAAAAACAATAGTTCTGAGTCACACAAAAGAGATTTCTGGAGACATCTTGCCTACCTCTAAACAAGTATCGTAATATGTGATTCTCAGAAATTGTCTTCAATATTAAAATATGATAAGGTGTAATTATTTCCAAAAGTGTGTAACTTTTTAAATATTTTTTTTAATATTTAAATAAAGATATACTTTATATCCCTGGAGTTTAGATATAATTATTGAGGATTTGAACCCAGACTTTCAACCTCCTATCACCTATCCAATCTATCTTATACAACCTATACACCAGGCCACATACATGTGAAAAAGATAAATGATCTCCAATATATGTATTTCATGCTGAACCAGCATTCATCGCTTGATCCAAATCATCATCTACCACACATATATTTAATTAGTGCTCACTTTATATTAAGATAGCAAATCTTCAAACTTTAATGGACCCACTTCAAGATACTCCATCCTCCAACTCTTCAGCCAAGCATATTGTTGAAAATCTGATAATGGAACATCAAATCCCTTGATGATACCAATATTATTGTTATCATGTTGATTTTTTAAGTCCTTCTGATCCCTCATGTATAGGACCTTGTCAATTTAAATACACAGAAGAGAGATGGTAGGACACTGGCTGACTCTGTAATATTTAAATACAGGTATACTTTATATCCCTGGAGTTTAGATGAAATTATAGGGGATTTGAACCTAGACTTTCAAGCTCCTTCACCTATCCAATCTATCCCATACAACTGACACACCAGGCCACAAATATGTGAAAAAGATCAATGATCTCCGATATACATATTTCATGCTGAACCAGCACTTATCAGTTGGTCCAGATCACCCCCCCCCCACATGTCTATATATATATATAATCAGTGCTCGGTTTATATTAAGATAGCAAATCTTCAAACTTTAATATTTTTTTTGCAAAAGTTCTTATAAAGTTGATATACTAATAACTTCTAAAGCTATTTTGGTTTTAATTTAAGATCTCTTTTTATATCTAATATTAAAAAAAAGTTTTGTTGGGTTTTGTTTTAACATAAAAAACTCATAAATAACATAATTCTAAATAATTTATTATACATACACACACCACATCTAGCCTATAAAAAAAATTATTAAATAACAAAGTTTATATAATTTGAACAAAAAGTACAATATAATAAGTTATATTTCTAATAAATTAGCAAAACGTTTTTAATGTGCACATATCCATTGTTTTTATCATTATAAGTCCGGCTATTGTTATTGGATCATTTTTGCTTCTTATTTTTAAACATTCTTTCTAAAATTTCGGTAACACTTTTCAATAAAAATCATTTTTTGCCAAATATTAATTAAGTATTCCTGTCTCAATATTAAGCTTTTTTTTCTCTTCATTTTTATGCTAGTATTGAGATATGATGGTTATGTCTGATTTTCTATAATTCACGATGATAGTATTTATTATATTGTTTTATTTGTTTTTTGGATTAGATACAAATTTATAAATTGTAGAAGTATATACAACGGAAGATATTTTATATAAAACAAATTATATACAACCGATTAATAAGATTATTTCTGCAAAATTAATCTACGATTACCAAATTTATATAATAGATTAATATCGTCAAAAAATTTATTATTTATTTTTAGATACAGCTGTGCACGTTTTCGGTGTGGTACACCATAATCATAACTCTCACTGATTGGTTAAGCGTGCTGCCCTATTTATTGAGGAATAATTGTGCTAATTATTTAAATTATGTTGTAAATATTTCATTTATTTCAAATTGAATACAATTTTATTTTTTATTAAAGTTGTGATTGTGACTAGCGATAAACCACACCTTCCTAAATTTTCTCTCTCTGACATCTCTTGTATTTGGGATTATTTTTTGCATGGTTATATAGATATTTGTGTTGAGTCAACCACAACTAATGTCTTCTTTTTTGTATTACATTTATTCGTCAAAAATGACAGAGTTATCTCCCCCCCCCCATTCTAGAGCTGCAACAAAAGAGGTGGAAAATATGTTCCCAAGAAATACAAATTTCTGAATAAACATTTAGTTTAGTAATAGAACATAATAGAATCTGCATACACCATAATGAAAATAAATATTCTCTTAAAAATAAATAAAGACAAAATATTTTTTTTGATAATTTGATTTATTTCCAAATTTGATACTTGTGAGTTTTTAAGTAAATCAAGATGGCACCCTGTATTTTTGATAAATGTACAGTTTTGAGGGCCTATAATCTATCAAATATGTGTTAGTTGTTAAATTAAAGCAGAATTAATGTTGATTGTTAAATTAAAAAAAAAAAATTCTAATAAATTTCATTAAGTAGCTTTATTTCATTTTTTTTTTTATTTTGCTTACATGATAACGTGGGAAGTGACAAAACACTTTAACATTGTCATTTTTTTGGTTCAATTCAGTATGGTTCTTTTTGTCAGCATTTTTTTTTTTTTTGGTAAATTGTCATTATGATAAAAGTCAGGGACCTTCCTGTCACAGAGAGTGATGCAGTGGACTATTTCTAAAGGTGCAGGATCCTGTCCTTCTGAAAAGTGTGTGTTAATGGTCACAATATGAGAGCACGCTACTGACATGAAATAAAGTATAAATATTGTATTTATATTTTTTTCCCATTTTTCTGTTAATAAGTTAATCCAAAAAAATATAATAATAAACTTAAATATTCTAATTAATTTTTTCACAATGATTTTTTTTTTTTTAAATAACAGTAATAAAAAATAAAATATAATTATTAAATATGATATTTCCTAGTAGGCATTTGTTTGTAAATATTTTTTGGGGACCCTGAAACAGTATATTTATCAAAAATAAAGGCTGCCATTTTGGTTTACTTGAAAACTCACAAGTACTTCAAATTTTTAATATATTTAATAAACTTATAATAATTACTATTCTATACTAAGGCTGAATTCAAGAAACAACATTGTAATGTTCATTTTTCTCTCCTAGAGGAAATAAAAAAATGTGTTTATATATAATCATGATTAAAAGAACCATGAGTTTGGCATCAAAGAACCATATTTGTTTCATGAGCCATAACTTTCTGACCCCTTTTCTAGGCAAGTAACAAGAAAAGTTGTTACAATTCGAATGATTGGTTTAATTTTTACATTATATGATGACTAAAATATTTCTAATGTACATGTACTTTGAAGAATTTATTCATCTTCATCATTGCTTACATATATATATTTTTCCATGTGTCAAAGCATCAGCCGGGAAGCGAACCCTGGACAACTGCTTGTAAGGCAGCTGTGCTGACCACTCGGCCACTAACGCTTGACTGCTTACATATATTTAATGTTATGTTTTATATAATTAATATAAAAAGATATCCCCAATTATTTTTCAAATAGCTATCTATTATTATAATGTGCTGAAAATTTTTGAAATTATTCAAACGGAAGTTAACCTCCGATAATGCGCTATTTCTTGAATATTATATAAATCTCTGCGCGGAGATATATAATATTTAAAAAATAGCGCATTATCGGAGTTGACTTCCGTTTGAATAATTTCAAATAGCTATCGTAAGATATAATCTCTTAAATCACAAAATGTGTTAAATGCAAATGTTACTACATTCATTCAGTAAATGATTTGAATATTTATGTCTGATATTAGTAAAATAATGATTATTTTTTATTGCAGTATTAAAATCAGTTTTTATAATCTCACTTTCTTCTAAGCTCACAATGATTATTTAAGGAAAATTAAAAATAATATTGACTTTGTGGATCTTTTTAAATTTCTGTGTATAGTTTGGGAAAATTTTACATTAGTTAATAAATTATTAGAAAGAAATATATATTCAAATCAGAAAGTATTCCAGTGCATGTTGCTAACTGAAAATTAAATAGAAAATATTCAAATCATGCTCCCAAACATTATGATATTTTAGTAATGCCCTCTGTGAATAAATATAATGGCGGAACCTCAAACATTGACTTATACCCGAAGATATCCTCTTGAATCGTATGCTCCAAATGATGTTATATATTGGAAATTCAGATCTATTCAAACAAAGAGTATGAAATTAAATTAAGAACATTCTTAAATTGCTAGTAAACAAACATGTTTAACTTACATATATGAAGAAAGACCACAACATTAGTCATTTTAATATTGTTCAACATAAATATATAAAAAAATATTCCTGTGCACATCACTAGTTGAAAATTCAATATTCAAATCATCCTCCTAAATGTTATGATATTTCAGCAATGCCCTCTGTGAATAAATATAAAGTCTGAACCTCAAACAAACACAACACTTTTGAATCAGTTGTTTGAGGATCAGATTTTATATTTATTCACGGAGAGCATTGCTGAAATATAATGTTTGGAAGTGTGATTTGAATATATTTTATATTCAAATCAGTATTGATTAAAACAGACTATACATTCCTATTAGACAATTGGATTATACAATTTGGTCTTTAATACCTCTCTGTTATGAAAAAATTTAACCAAATTGAAAAGGAAGAACCTTTTAAACTGGAAAACTGTATTTTGATCACCAATCATTGATCAGTAGGTACTAAATCAGCCAATTGGAAAGTATAACTTATCAATACTAGTAAATGATTCTAAAAGTTTTTATAGGCTAAAAATGATTTCAATTCGATCAGTTGGCAGATTATTTCAAAATGACAATTTGGCTGAGAGAAATTACATTAACCAATCAACATTTTGATTGAAGATATATTTTCACACATAAATACACAAAATATTAAAAAATAAAGAGCTCTGCTAATTTGCTCTAACAAGTTTTATTGATAAATGCCAGTTAAATAAAGCATTTAAAAATCTCTATCTTGAAAACCACACCTTATCATAAGACCAACGGTTTCATGCTTTGACACTTCTCATGCTGGCTTTGGCTTGTTATTTTTAGATCTAGTGTCTGAAACTATCCTAGCACCTTACTGAAGAGTGCCAAAGCGTGAAACCATTGGTCTGAGGCTAAGGTGTGGTTTTCAAGATAGAGATTTTTAAATGCTTTGTTTAGCTGGCATTTATCAATAAAGCTTGTTAGAGCAAATTAGTAGAGCTTTTTATTTTTTATTTACAAGCTTAAAAATTGAGTCTTGTAATATATGACTTTGATTTTTGGTTTACACAAAATATTATTTCATTCTTCTTTCAATTTTTCATTGTTTACAAATTCTCTCCTTACCCCTCCCTTTTTTTTTTACTACTGTAGAAAGTTATTGAATGAAAACAGAACTTAAAATTCACATAATCAAATAAAGAAAAATGTAAGTTAGGCAATAATAAATATTTAAAAACTCTTATATGCATTGCAAATGGCAGCAGTGAGTTTCATTTTTTCAATGTGATTATCGATAACCAAAGTTTCTGAAATTACAATCCCTACTATAAAAACATCTCAGAAAAGAATATCCGTATACTAATTCATTAACTTACATACAGTTAATGTTAAGTTTAGTAGCATACACACAATGTGTTTTAATGAAAAATTTACATGCTGTCTCTATCAAGGTAGTGCCATCTCTAAATCAATGTATTTTATTACATAATGATACAGGGCAGAATTATGAGTTATAGTGGGATTATCTCAACTGTGTTTATTGCAATTATAAAATCTTGCAAACTACTCAAAAAATTCTTGAAACTCATGTCAGTTATTATTATACAACATCTGAATCATTTATAACATTTCGAAACAAAATTTAATATTAGCTTGTTGTTCCATTGGGGGTTAAGATAGGAAATATTGTCACATTTCATGTCCTAATTTATAGTCTATATGATATATCTTGGTACTTCAAAATTTTTGTAATGAATGTCTAGCTAAATTATGTCACTATGTAGTACATGTGTTGATTCAGAGATGGCACTGGAGGCAGCTTAAAGAGAGAATCCGCCATCTTTTCTCTGGAATATTTTGTATATAGTTAACTGTTCTGTGAAGTTATTTCAGCAGTAATAAAATAATGGATTTGGGAACTAAAGATTTCTAGATTGAAACTCATTTTGTCACTTATCTTAACTATTGGGTATGCATTTTGTAAAAAATTAGGAATTATCTTGAGATCACATGATCACGATCTCTTATGCTAGCACATAACTTATTAAACAGGCAAAACTCCCCATACAGTAGTACCACCCTGTGCCAACCAGAGTAATCAATGGATGCCAGAAGGCTTGTGCATAAAATCCTCATCACTGATGAATGCCACAAGCCAGAAACTAGTCTGGGGATATTGGGTGAGTAGGCACTAGATGGGGATTTTATGCACAAACCTTCTGGCATCCATTGATTACTCTGGTTGACACAGGGTGGCACTACTGTATGGAGAGTTTTGCCTGTTTAATTATGTGAGATATGGTGCCTGAATTACATTTCTCCAACTCTATGCATTTTATCACATCCCTATATCTTTTAATTATTATATTACTTATGTTCTAAGAAGTAACTTTTTTATTTCAAAAGAATCAAGTGGCCTTTTTTATCAAAGTATATCCATCGCATGTGTGTGAAATTGTTATTTAAGCAATTGAAAATATTAACTTATATGTAATTTTTTAGTGTTTAATCAAACAGTTTGGTTGCTAAAGATATTAGAATTTCTTTTTCATAAGAGTACCAAACTCCATACAGGGCTTGCACTTGGTGGCACTACTGTATGGAGAGTTTGGTTCTCTTATTAACAGCATGTTTAAGCATATGAAATGGTGATCATGTGATGTTTTGATGGTTTCCTACCTATCCTGACCATAGGATAATGGTGACTGTGGTTTTTGAACAACCAAAGACACCAAAATGTATGGATGCTGAACTGAGTTCAGATCTATATGCCTATACAAGTGAATGAGCTTGGGTTGGAAAAATTATGGTATTTTCATCTTGGAGTTGTAGCTTTATAGTTAACCAAATAGGTAAAAGGTGGCTGCTGGAGGATTGTGTTAGATCCTAAGGTCTAGGTGCAGTACTCCCAAATTCAAGCCTCCTGCTCTGATGAAGGCCACAAGCTAGAAACCAGTCTGGGGATGTTGGATGAGTAGGCACTAGATAAGGATTTTATGCACAAACTTTTCTGCATCCATTTATTACAAAGGCTTGCACTTGGTGGCACTACTGTTTGGAGAGTTTGGTACTCTTATTAACAGCATGTGTAAACATATGAAATAGTGATCATGTGATGCTTTGATGGTCAATTTCTTTTTCAGTTTCACATTTTTTCTGTTTTTTATTTGTTTTTAGGTGTAATGTCAGACATCTTATTGTCATTAGATGATCGTTTTCTCTACCTGAGTAATTGGGTTCATGGAGATGTACGGCAGTATGATATCACAGATAGAGAGAATCCCAAATTGGTCGGCCAGGTAAAAATATTTACATGTTTATCACCAGTACATATTTTAAATATTTGAAGATATGAAATAAAATTGATCTTTAAATTTAATAATAAATTATTTTTTTTACAAATTTGGCAGCCATATTTTTTGCATGATGTATAGAACATATGTAACGATATGACGATAAATTATATAAAATATTCAGTTATGCTTTTTATGCAATTACCCATTTATATATCTATTTATTTTCTGTTTTGAATTATTATTTAATCATTTCAATTTTTTATGCTAAATACAAGTTATGATAGAATTATAAAGCCATTTAGAGATAAATTTTGCGCATAAATTCAATGCTTCAATAAACAGTTAGTGTTCATTTAAAATCGAATACTGTTGCTAGGCAACCCTTGATGTTCATCCTTCTGTATTCAGATAAAAAATTTGCATATTCAGCCATAATTTATCATTAAAACATATTAAAACAGTTACACACTTCACACATCAGTGCCACCTAGTGCAAGCCATAATAATCAATGAATGCAAGATTTGTTCATAAAATTGCTATCTAGTCCCTACTCATTCAATATCCCCTGACTAGTTTCTAGTTTATACAATTCCTACCCACAGGATAAGGGTCACTATGGTTTTAAAAAACCAAAAACACCAAAATGTATAGATACTAACTGGATTCAGATCTATATGATTGTACAAGTGATTGAAAACATCTCATTATATTTTGGATACATAGCTTTATAGTTAACGAAAAAGGTAAAAGGTGTCTGCAGGAGGGTTGCTAATATTAGGTCCTAAGATCTAGGTGCAAAGCTCTCAGATTCAAAACTGATGAAAGCCACAAACTAAAAATTAGTCTGGGGTTATTATGCACAAACCTTCTTGCATCCATTAATTACTATGGCTTGCACTTGGTACCACTGCAGTATGAAGAATTTACTAGTGTTTTAACAGCTTGGGTAAGCATAGGAAAATGGTGGTCATGTGATTAAAAGTTTATTGTCAGAGAAATTATTTTTAGTTGCCGAAATAGTAATTTGGATAGTGTAACTTAAAGTGATTAATATATTAACTAGTATGTATAAATAACTACATATTGAGATACTTTGCCCAGTCTCAAAAATATTTATCCATATCATTTGGTTTCATGAATTTTAGTTTTCAATTAATTTATAGTTTTTAAATAAATTTGTGTTATAGTGATGGGATAATATATATCATGCATGCTTGCAAATATAAAAAAAAACATTTTCTTTATTAGTTGATATAATATTTTTTCCCATATGTCATAGCATCGGCCTGGGGGCGAACCCACAACAACTGTCTGCAACCAACTGCTTGCTTGCAAGGCAGTGGCACTGACCTCTCGGCTAACAACAATTGACCTAATAAGATGAACTTTGCAATAAATTGTTTTGATCGTTTGTATAAAATTATTTTAAATCTTCAAAATGAAGTTTTTGATCTTTTGTGATAAAGAATCTAAAATTAAGCATTGTTGTAGAAATTTTATAATTAAATTAATTAGCTAGGAATTTACTAATTGAAGAAAAATGCTGGCCTATCTGAAAATATTTGATATTATATTAATTGAAATGACTAATAAATTTGTATGGGTCAAAAGCTTGAAACCAATTGGTTTGGGGGTAGGAATATTCTAGATAGAAATTTTAAATATCTTTTTCTTATCTGCACTTATCAATAAGAGGTTGTTTGAGCTATTGATACACTCCCTGTATTATATATTTGTAAATACAAACTTATAAAAGCAATGTCACCCGATATATCACTTGCTTTACTGATTGCTATAATTTTGCCTTTGAGGCTTTGGCAATGCTAAGGCTATTAATATATGGTAGATCTGAATTTGGTTCAGTCCCATATAGCTATTTAAGTTAGATAACTGGAGTTAAAGACATTTTCATGTCCGAAAATTTCAGATTTTCCACTTAAATGCTACATATTAAATAAGTGCTGGATTTTTAGTTGATATTTTGGATCTAGTGTCTGAATGTTTTAGCTTCTCATTGAGATGAGCCAAAAGTTGAAACCAATTGGTCTGGGGATAGAAATATTCTAGATAGAGATTCTAAATATCTTTCTCTTACTACCACACTTATCAATAAAAGCTTGTTTGAACTATTGGTACACTCCCTATATTAATTATTTGTAAATACAAGCTTATAAAAGCTTTGTCACACAATATATGAATTGCTTTATTGATTATTACATTATTATGCATTAGAAAACCAAGTCGTACATCACATGACTTATGTATTTGCATTTACAAATGTAATATAACAAGCATGCTGATAGCTCTAAACAAGTTTATTAATTATTATTTTATATTTTGGATCTAGTATCTGGATATCCTAGGATCTCACTGATGAGGGTCATTAGCTTGAAACCGGTTTAGGGATAGGGAAAGTTGTAAAGATTTTGAATGCTTTCAATTGCGGCATTTATCGAAAATATATATATAATAATAAAAATATGCTTGTTTAGAGCTATTAGAATGCTCGTTATATTACATTTGTAAATGCAAGCTCCATAAGTCATGTGACGCATGACTTGGTTTTCTTATTACAATAATTTGGCTGTTAAGGCTTTGGCAATATTATATTGCTAAGGCTATTAATATATGGCATATCTGAATTTGGTTCAGTCCCATATGGCTATTTAAGTTAGGTAGCTGGATTTGTAGATATGTAAATATCTGAAAATATCACATTTTGTACTTAATAGTTAAGTTTTTGATAAATGCTGGGCTTGAGTTTGTATTTTGGATCTAGTGTCTGAATATCCTAGCACCTTACTGATGAGAGCCATTAGCTTGAAACTGGTTCAGGGATAGGGATAATTCTAGATAGAGATTTTGAATGCTTTCTCTTGCGGCATTTATTGAAAATAATAATAATAATAAAATAAGCTTGTTTAGAGCTATTAGCATACTCATTATTTTTATCAATAATTATTTAATAATTTTTTACTTTTGACATGCTATTTGTCAACTATTGTTTTTTTTATTTCAGTAATATGTTATGTAGCCTCATTTCTGTCTGAACACTTTTTTGTGTCAAAAAACACTGTAATTTTTGTGATTTTCTTAGTTGTTATTTATTTATTCATTTTATTTCTAAAACTAAAAATGAATTCAAGCAGCATTCAATCAGGAACAATTTTTGAAAATTCACTGTTCATTTTTCCGGAGTTTAGTCACAAAATATAATTAATTTTCTTCTTCTTCTTCCTTTTCTTATGTATTGTTTTGTACTTTTATATATCATACCATTTACAATTTTCTTTAACATTTTAACAATATTATTTTTATATCAAAACTTTATTCAAACAGTTTCGACTGTCCTGCAGTCATCATCAGAGCTACAATATCCAAATATATAATTATACAATTAATACATTTTATACACATATTCATATACATAAATAAAATATACATTTTAACCTAACCATTATAAATAATCATTTCTCTTTTTATTACTTTACTCTTAATTAATTCTATCCACATTTATTTTATATTACTTTATTTTACTTTTAAAAATTATTTATTATAATTTTAATTCTAAAAAACTTTAACTTTTTATTTTACTATTTAATACATATTATTGTCTTTTTACTTATATTTTTAATCCAATAAAAACAATAATATGTATTAAATAGTAGAATAAAAGGTTAAAGTTTTTTAGAATTAAAATTATAATAAATAATTTTTAAAAGTAAAATAAAGTAATATAAAATAAGTGTGGATAGAATTAATTAAGAGCAAAGTAATAAAAAGGGAAATGATTATTTATAATGGTTAGGTTAAAGTATATATTTTATTTATGTATATAAATATGTAATCAATAAAGCAAGTCATATATAGGGTGACATTGCTTATAAATAAAAATAAAAATATGTGTATAAAATGTATTAATTGTATAATTATATATTTGGATATAGTAGTTCTGATGATGACTGCAGGACAGTCGAAACTGTTAGAATAAAGTTTTGATATAAAAAATAATATTGTTAAAGTGTTAAAGAAAGTTCTAAATGGTATGATACACAAAATATATAGCTAGCCTGTTTTAGCATACACACCAGATTCATGATTTCCTGTCTCAACAGTGTACATGTTAAACTCCTATTTTTCTATTTCAATGCTCTAGACCAGAGATTAACAAACTTTTCATTTTGTCCCCCCCCCTCAATTAAAGAGCTGAAAGGAAAGAGATAACAAATATATTCATGAATTCTGAATGGCTGTGGATAGATTTGAACATATATTTTAGTAATAGAACATATTAGAATGAATACATCCTAATGAAAATAAAAATTATTTTAAAAATAAACAAAAAATTACTTTGATAATTTGATTTATTCTCAAAGCCTGTCCATTAAAGTATGAAAATTGGCTATCTTAATATAAGGCTGAGCACTGATTATATATATATATGTGGAGATGGTAATCTGGACCAACTGATGAGGGCTGGTTTAGTACGAAATACGTATATTGGTGATTATTTATCTTATTCAACATGTGTGTGATCAGGTGGATCAGCAATATGAGATGGCTTGGAGGGTTGTGTGAAAGTCTGAGTTCGAACCCCTTATATATTACATATATATCTGTATGTGCAGATGTAAGCCTGTACTGTGTATTAATTTAATAATTACTATTCTATAATAAGGTTGAATGGTAAAGGAGCAACATTGTAAAGTATATTTTTCTCCTCCTAGAGTCATCAAAATATTTATTTACAAGTTACAAGAGGAAATAAAAAATACGTTTATGTTTATCATGATTAAAAGAGCCACAAGATTGAATCAATGAGCTACATTCGACTCATGAGACATAGTTTGTCAACCTCTGCTCTAGATTAATGACTTTACGACTCATTTGCTTTGAATACTAAATTCATGAGTTTCTTTGTTCGTATTATACATACTAGCCCCAAGCATATCTGTCTCAAAGCTGTCAACACTAGACTTGCAGTTTCCCAGTACTTTGCACATTAGGTTGATGAGGTTTTGATTTAGTTCTCTGAATATTAGATTTAAGAATTTTGTCTCAGTACTATACGCAATAACAATAGAGGTATGCATTTTCAAATGCTATATATTCTAAACTAATTAGTTTCTGTCTTAGTGCCGTTAACGCGATAATCATAATTCACCGATTCTATGCCACGAATGCTAGACCCACGAGTTTCTAATCCAGTGTTTCAAAAACTTGTCTCGTGTACTTCTTCTGTCTTAATGCCATGCATTCTAGATCTTTGAGTTGTTATTGATATAGTGGTGTTTATATTAGACATGAGTCTGTGTGTGGATGCGTGAGTAGATTTGTGAGTTTCTGTCATGTTATCTTTTTAGTAATTCTTTTTTAAAATAGTTTTTACATTTATTATTATTTATTCAAATATATAAAAAAAAGAAAGACTTTATTTGGTTGTTTAAGGGTTTATTGATGTGTGAAACTATCAAAATTTCTTCTTGTAGAGAAGATCTGAACTCATAAGAAACTTAATTTCTTAAAAGCATTTTGTACGTCTGTTCATGATGCTTTTCCTTAAAAAAATCTTACAGCTTCAGATCGCTTAAACTATTACACAAATAAAGAGAACATTGAAGATTTTTTAAAGTGAAGTTTTTATTGAAAAATAAAATGAGTTTTAAATCAGGGAACAACATATTTCACTTAAAGTCATGTATAACTTCAATATCCTTAAATGAAATTGATTTTCTTAAGTACGGAAATGAATACTGAAATAATATTTAATATTAAATTAAAACTATGATAAAGATTAATATGATTTTTTTTCATCTACAGAACAGTCTTTTTCATACCTGCACTTATATATGCAATATATAGGGGTTTGAACTCAGACTTTCAAGCCTCGTGTGAAAGTCTGAGTTCAAACCCCTAGATAAAGATTAATGCAAAGTAACTATTTTACTTTAAGTTAAATAATTACGGCCCAGAGTTATTAAATCAGTCTTTATATGCTAATCTATTAAGCTAAACATTTGGATGAAGCATATGAAATAGTTACTGATTTATGGATTCATGCATTTTTTTTTGTAATGGCAATTTTATGTTATGTTTTAAAATGCTTTTTTTATTGACACATCTCTTTTCGATGTTAAATAAAAACATTTAAAAAAATAACAAAACCCTTATACGATGTTTTCTAGATATAAGCAGTTGGACACCATGATGACATTTATTCTCTATATTTCGTGATATACTATTGTTTACTGCCATATTATTTATTTACTTATTGCAATGCCTAATTATTCAACTTGTCTTGGCTTTGAAAAGAATGTTTTTTAATAAGAGGGTGTTACCAGTTCTTAATTATGAATGTGAGGTTTGGGCATTCAACAGAAAAGCAATGCAGAGACTTCAGACTACTCAGCAAAGTATGGAAAGATGCCTATTAGACATAACAAGAAGAGATCAAAAACAAAATTCATGGGTGAGAGAACAAACAGGTGTTACTGATATTATTGAAAGAAGTTAAAGACAAGTGGAGTTGGACTGGACTTATTGTTGGAAGAGATGATAATAGATAAACAACTGAAATCTTAAACTAGATTCCAAGAGATTGTAAAAGACCTAGAAAGAGACCACATGTGAGATGGATGGATAAAATAAGAAAGTGTGCTGGGGTGATATGGAGGGGAACAGCTACAAATCAGAGAAGATTGATTGCACTCATAGAGACCTGCAGAGGATTGGTAATGGTTAAAAATGGTGATGGTATTATTGTTTGCCACCATGTTATTTATTTACTTGTTCCAGTGCTTAGTTATTCAACTTTGAAAAAAGAAATTGACATATATATATATATGCATGTTGTTTTTAATTCTTCATCATTATTTTCATTTAGTTTTTTTTTTATATAAATTAAAAAAAAAAACGTTTAAGAGCGACATCTGACGTCAAATAAGAATTAACTAAATCATTTCAATTTTCATTGATTCGCATAATTATTTTTTTTCCCAAAATTATCATAATACTAATCAAAAACTTCAATGCAAATGGTAAGAGCACATAAGAATTGATTTTTTTATACACGGCCTATCTGAACCACATAATTTGCATTGACGTAGAAACCCATTATTCTCACATGCACAGTACAAACAGAAATCGGAGTTTTATAACCACAATGGTGAGATAGGAAGTCACGGATGTAGTTTTGGAAAGGATTCAGAGGTTCATGAGTCTAGTTCTGCACAATATTGAGACGAGACCATCTTACTCACAGCACTCAGACAGAAGCTTATGAGTCTTTTGTGAATAAGATTTAGATCAACTTTCTAGTAATCTAAGTAGTGAGACAGAAACAAGTTCAGAAGCGCACTGAGGTAATGTGTATATGTTCTATGGGAATCCTACTTATGTTTTCCCCGAATGTTTTAATTTGTGTAAAACTATTGAGTGAACATTAATGTATCCTTAAAATGTTTTACTTTCATCTTTTCCCCTGTCTTCCTGCTTTTAAGAATTTATTTAGCATTATCTGGCTTTCTTTAATTTTTAACCGTATCTTTTTTTTCTCATGTGTCATAGCATCAGCAGGAAGCGAACCCAGGACAACTGCTTGTAAGGCAGCTGTGCTGACCACTTGACCACCAACACTTGACTAACCTTTTGTTTCTCTTTTTTTCTTAAACTCACTTGAAATTTTTTTAAACTCCTCTATTTACTTTCTCATTTTTTTCTTTTGTTTTTGTCCTTATGTATACTCTTTAATATTGTTTTTTTTTATTAATTTATATATTGTAATACCATAATGGAATCACCATCAATATATGCATTGTAAGAATTTATAATCCTGACAAATGCTTTCACTTTCTAAATACAAGCTAAAGTCTTTAAAAAGATAAGAATGAATCCATCTTACTCTTTTTACCTAAATGTATATATATATAGGCTAATCTTAAGCATTTAGAAATGAGAGCATGATTGTCTTAATTAATCACTTTTAATTCCCTTCACTATATATTAATAAGTGACATTTGCAGAATTATTACAATTTACTGCACATTAGTATTTAAATCTATATAGCACGTGTAAAGGAGTGGTTCTCTAATGATTGTTACAAATTAAAAATATAGCACTATATAAATAAATAACTCATTATATATGTTTAATAGTGCATCTAATACTGGCATGCAGTAAATTAAAAATTTTGTAAATGTCAATCATTAAGACAGTAAATGGAATTAAAAGTGATTGATTATAGCCATCACACTCATTTCTAAATGTTTAAGATTGGCCTATATATACCCATTTAGGTAGAAAAATAAGTTGGATTCATTCTTATCTTTTAAAGATTCTATCTTGTATTTAGAAAGTGAGAGTATTCCTCAGCATTATAAATTGTGACAAAGCATGTGTCAGGGGCCATTCCCTTATGCTATTACAAAAAAAACAACAACATTAAACTAGATATGTAAATAATTAGTTGTATATAAATTTAATTTATATATAGTATTCAGGTTTTATTTGATTTCTGTATCCTTTTTTTTAATTTAATTATGCCTTTAGCTCTTTTTTTATATTTTTATAGTTATCTTTTTATTTTTTCAATTTTTTTTTAACCTTCCCTTTTTATTATCTATATTTTTGTTTGATTTTCTTTTTATGTGTTTTCTTGGTTTTTACAACATTTTATTTATCTTTTCTTTTCTCCTCCTCTTCCAGTTTTATTTCTATTTTTAGAGATATATATATATTTTTTCTTGGGACATTTAACTAATTTATTTTAACATGGTTTTATCTTGCTTTTTTCTTGCTGGCTAGCTTAGTTTATTTCTTTGATGTGTTCTAGATTTTCTCCCATTTTTACTTTTCATTATCTTTTTATCATTTTTTTTTTGACTCGGAATTTCTTTTCTGTTACTTTTGTTCATTTGATTTTTCTGAATAGTTTACATTTATTTTCTTCGAATAATTCATAGAAAAATAGAGTGTTTCAGATAAATATTTTGAATTTTATCATACTTAGCTGGTTCTTTGGTTTGTTTATCTTCTTTTCTTATTTTTTTAATTTAATTTGTAATTTCTTATTTGCTTTCTGCCATTATCTTCTTAGAAATTTGTAACCTTATCTTGTTCACTAGTTTGTTTATCAATCATAATCAATTGATCCAGTTTCGCCAAGGTAACCTTTTCTCTAACCGCTCTGCTCTTAATAATGGTTGTTTTAGACTTTCCTTTGTTTTTATGTATATTATTTAATAAGATTTTTTGAATTTTTGGGCTATTGATATTTATTTTTACTATCTACTATAATGCACAGACATTATTGGTTCATTCAGCTCCTACTATCATGTATTTTTTTATATATCTCTAGTATTGATCACATTATTTATTCCCACTTTTTTTTTCATTTTATTATTGCATTATATCTATATCCCAAACCTCTATTTCTTTATAAATACCTGAAAACAATCAATGCTTAAACAATACCAATATCATTAACAATCAAAAATCTCAATCTGTTGTCAAGGCAACCTCATTTAATCAATGGGGGTGAAAATTTACCTTCATTTCTGGTCTAATAAGTTTATATAGATACTAAAGATTGCAACTTGATTACAGAGAGTGAAACTATTAATATGAAGAAGTTTAAATAAATCTCATTAAAGAGGTAAATATAACCTGTTCTGAAAGCAGACTAATAAATAGTCAATTATAACTTTTCAAACTGCACTGAAACTATGTATTACTTAGATAATAAAGCTAATGAGACTCAAGGCTAGATTGGTTTATAAATGTAAATAGATGAAGATGAAAGCAGTCTGCACTTAAACACTTTCATTAACAATCTCAATATGTTGTCAAGGCAACCTCCTTTAATCATCCTCAGTCTTCTACTTTTATCTTTGATCTAGTGATTTATTCAGTTCATAGTTGGTCGATCATTTTGTATAATAATTAATCGGCTGCCAATTCAAATCCACTCACAGTTTTGTATAATGTCCAATTTGGGTTGCTATTTAATATAATGGAAAATATAGTAATAAATAATATCCAAGGATAGATTTTCTATTTATAGAAATTAAATTATTTTATGCAATAAAAAAATTGATTTTAATGATACAAACCTTCTTTAATAAAAACCAGCTTTATTTTTTCATAAATAAAACTAATTATACATAAGGCTGTCAATAAATTCAAGTGCATACAGTAGCAAACTCTTCATACAATAGAGCCACCCAAAACAAGTCTGAGTAATCAATGGATACAAAGAGGTTTATGCATAAAATTCCTATTTAGTGCCTTCTCATCTCATGTCCCTCACCTTGTTTCTAGCTTTCAGCTTTCATCAGTGAGGAGCCTTGAATCTGAAAGCATTGCACCTAGATCTTAGGATCTAAGGCAACCACCTTTTATCTATTTAGTTAACTATGAAGCTATGATACCAAGATGAAAACAATAATGTTTACAATTCAAGCTCATTCACTTGCATAGGCATATCTGAACCCAATTTAGTATTCATACATTTTGGATTCTATTTTTTTTAAAAAAACCTATAGGTGACACTACTATATGGAAAGTTTGCTACTGTATTAACAGCTTTGAGTAACTCTAGGAAATAGTAATCATATGATGTTTTGATGGTTTCATATCAATCCTTCCTATAGGATGATGGTGACTGGTTTTAATAAAACCAAGGACACTAAAATGTATAGGTACTGAATTGAGTTCAGATCCATATGATGATACAAGTGGATGATCTTGGATTGAAAACATTGTTATGTTTTCAACTTGGGTTCATAGCTTTATAGTTAACTAAATAAGTAAAAAATGGCTGCTGGAGGTTGTATTAGATCCTAAATGTTGCAGTGCTGTCAGATCCAAGGTCATTACTGATGAAAGCCGCAGACTAGAAACTAGTATGAGAATATTTGATGAGTAGGCATTAGATGTGGATTTTATGCACAATTTTTTTTGCATCCATTTGGTTACTGAGGCTTTCCACTAGGTGGCACCTACTGTATGGGGAATCTGCTATTATATTAACAGCTTGTGTAAGCATAGGAAATGGTGATTATATGATGTTTTTGTGCTTAAATTCAGAATTTGAAAGAATTTCTGTATATGTATATCTCACACATTATCTTTCTCATTATTATTTATTAAAAGTTGAAAAAAATAAAAAAAAAAATATATTAATAAAAAATATATTTTTTTTTTTTTAAAAAAAATATTTAAATAAAAAAAAAAAATAACCAACCAATTTTTTTTTTCCCAAACCACCCTATATCTCCCCCCCACCACAGAAAGAGGTTTTTTTTTTATTTTTAAAAGATGTTTAATTAATGTAGTTTAAGTTTTAAATCAAAATATTAGCATATAAAATGCTTTCTCTATAAAAATTATAAAAATATAATTAAAACACAAATAAATTATAAATGCAAAATTTATTAATATTGTTGATAAATTGTTTAAAAGGGTTTTCTCTCTTTCCTAAGATTTATTGGAGAATAAAGGTTTTGAACATGCCTTAGCTGTATATATTGTGTTTGTTGACAATTTTTTCAGGGGAAAAAATTATCAATCATATTTCATTTTAACAATCAATTCTTAAACTATCAACAATCTCATCCTGTAGTCAAGGCAATCTTCATTAACATCTTTATTGTTAATGAAGGTTGCCATGACTACAGCATGAGATTGTTGATTGTCTAAGAATTGATTGTTATCATCTACACTTATAAACCTATTAAAGACTTGGTGTAATTTGGTTTTATTGTCATAGTAAATATCTACTTTATAAATTATTGTAAAATGAATCTATAGTAAAATGTTTTAACTATATTTTGAAGTTAAAATATTTTGTCAGTCATAATCAGCTTGAAAAATTTATTGCAAATCAGTAATGCATGGTCACCCATTTAGCATATTATAAATGGACTAAAAAAATTGCATTTAATGATGCTTTACAATGCTCTGAAAATACAATGATAAGACCAATTAGGAAGATTGTTAATTGAATGAATATGATGATGTTGAAAATTGGCGTAGGTTCACCGTATTGTTTACACGAATTAAGTTAAATATTTATAGTGAATTTAAATATAGTTTTTGATGAAAGACAGACCCTCCTTTATCTCAAAAATGTCTCTGAAGATTCAGTATGGCTGCTCTCATTGGGAATATGGGGCTGAGAATAGGATACAATGAAAATCAGAATATTGGCTTATAAAATGTTGTACTCTCAGGCCAAAATACCAATTTTGTAGTAAAAATTAAAATATTTCAAATCTACTTTTTTAAAACTAAAACGAGACTGTTTATGTAAAAAGAAGTACGATTTCTACCCCTGATATAATGTAATACATAAACTACCAAAACATCACATGATTACCATTTCCTATGCTACACAAGCAATCAAAGTAATAACAACTCTCTCCACACAGTAGTGCATCCTGTGCAAGTCATAGTAATCAATGGATACTAGAAGGTATGCACATCAAAATACCTACTAGTGCATATGTCTGGAAATATTGAATGAGTAGGCACTAAATAGGGATATTAACACCCTAACATTTTAGCATCCATTGATTACTATGGTTGACACTGGGTGGCACTACTCTATAGAGAAAGTTGCTACTATTTTTTTTAAAAAGAAAGCTTTATAATATAGTTACAGGTTATAAATAAAATATTATGTTAACATAATTTGATGAAAGTAGAGTTATTGTAAATAAATGGGTAATATATGTTTTAGAAATAAATAATCATATGAATTTATTGTTTGGGAATTCATAGAAGGTTTGAATATCAGGAAATACCTGAATTGGGTCAATCTATGGATATAAATTCCAGAGGGAGTCAGTCTATAGCTGCTCTAAATCACCGATGGTTTAGACACAATTGAGCAGACTCTAGACATCAGACCATATTTAATGATTGGATTTCATAATAAAAATATTCAATATATTGTTGCCGAAAAGCCACATACTGATATGCATTTTATAGACAGAATAACTTTATGAAAGGGATAAAAAAATGTTTTCTTTTAGCCATGTAATTGAAAGTCTAAAGTTAAAATGATAAAATGTTCAGATAACTTTTAAAAAAAAGTATTATACTCCGAAAAAACTTGAGCTGAGTCAAGCCATTGTTCAAGTTTTTTAAATATTTCATTAGTGTAATTTATTATATTTATTTAAAATGTAAAATGCTTATAAACAAAATATTTCTTCAAAAATAAAACAATCATGATAAATAATTTTCATTCACGTGACTTAATTTATTAAACGTGTACTACAAAAGTAATATAATGTGCATGCTAATAGCTCTAACAAGCTTTTCCAATAAATGTTGGAAGAGAAAGCATTTAAAATCTTTGACTAGAATTATCCCTATCCCCAAACCGGTTTCAAGCTAATGGCTCTCATCAGTTGAGTTGGTATTTTAGATCTAGTGTCTGAATATTTTAGTGAGAGCCAACAGCTTGAAAGCAGTTTAGGGATAGGAATAATTTTAAATAGAAATTCTAAATGATTTCACTTCCAGCATTTATCAGAAAAGCTTGTTTAGACCTATTAGCATTCTCATTGTGTTACTTTTGTAGTACAAGCTTAATAAGCTAAGTCATGTGATATATGACTTTATTATTATTATTATTATTATTATTATAGTTTTGTTTTTGAAGCTTTGGTGATATTATATTACTAACGGTATTAATATATGGTGGATCTGAATTTAGTTCAGTTTCATATGGCTATTTAAGTTAGATAGCTGGATTTGAAACATATAGATGTCTGAAAATTTTAGATTTTAGATAAGTATTAGATAAATGCTGCACTTGAATTGGTATTTTAGATCTACTGTTTGAATATTCTAGAACTTCACTGAGGAAATCCAACAGCTCAAAATCTGTTTGGGGATAGGAACAATTCTAGATAAAGACATTAGATGCTTTCTTTTCCAGCATTTATCGGAAAAGCTTGATTAGAGCGATTAGCATGCTCATTATATTATTATTAACACTATCAGTATATTTCTTATGCCATTTTAAAAGTAAGCCAAGAGATCTTATTTAAAGAATTGCTTATAATGTGTGTTAATAAACTTTTCACACACTTATAAAAAGAAATATAAGGAAATGCTGTGTGTTCATAGTTGCTAGATGCTAATTTTGCTTCTAATTTTCAGATAGCCACATGATTGCTCAGAGTCATCAAACGTACTTTTCTTTAGACAATATGTTTTTAAACATTTATTCCATTTTTTAAAAGAAATATCTTAAATTTTACGAGCATATACTTTTCAAACATTATGTAAATGCTTATATATGATAATAAACTTGGCAAAACTTTTTTAATAGTCGTAAATACTATTATAAATGGGAAAAAAATTTTATGCACTGCTTTATGAATCAATATTTCTTATTTAGAATTCTCAAGTATGACCTACTCATATTTTATTTATTGAAAAAGAGAAAAAAAATATTAGAATATTGTTTTATTATATCCATTTTTTTAAAAAAAATTGTATTTGTTAAAATCTATTGTATGCCAAGCATTGTACACATAATTAAGATTTACAGACGTTGCAACCAATGACCGCTTGAGGGCAGTTCAGTTATTATTAAATAATATTTGAAATACAGGCATTCATCATATACCTCGAAATTAATTGTAAATATAGGGGATTTGTACACAGACCTTCAAAGTCCTGTCACCTATCCACACTATCTCATACCAGATCTGGACCAATTGATGAGTGGTGATTCTTTATCTTTTTACATGTGTATCAGTAATATGAGATAGTGTGGGTAGCTGAAGGATGTTTGAGGGTCTGTGTTCAAATCCCCCTAAATTTACAATTACGTTCCAGGTATATTAAGAATACCTGTATTTCAAATATTGCACATTAAGCCTGCATCCTGCCCATCCCTTTTCTATGTATTTAAATGAATAAGGTCCTATACGTGAGGTGAGAGTGATTTGAGGTTAAACGTGGGCATAACAATAATATTGGCATCAGCATGGGATTTAAGCATTCCATCATCGGATTTTCAATGGTATGGATGGTTGAAGGGTTGGAAGTCAGACTAAATTGAAGCTTTTCCATTAAAATATGAAGATTTGCTATCTTAATATAAACTGAGAACTGATTATATGTGTGTGTGGGAGACGGTGATCTAGACCAACTGATGAGTGCTGGTTCAGCATGTAATATGTATATTGGTGATTATTTATCTTTTCTACATGTGTGGGGTCATGCATATCTGGCATGAGACAGGGTGGATAGTTGAAAGGTGTTTGAAAGTCTGTGTGCAAATCACCTATATTTTATTATTAAATACTAAATTTCACTTGGCATTATAAAATATCGTGATCCTTTAATTTCCTACTTTATATTTGCAGTTATACCAATAAATGCATTTTTCTTTTTCTTTTTTAAATATATAGGGTATATGAGCACAGACTTTCACATGACCCTCCACTCTATCTCATAACACTGATACACTCGATTCATGTTGAAAAAATAAATAATCACCAATATCCGTATTTCATGCTAAACCAGTGATCATCAGTTGGTCCAGATTACCATCTCTACAAATATATGCTATAAGGTCTCAGTTATATATTAAGATAGTCAATCCTCATACTTTCATGGACAGGCTTCAATCCACTCCATACTCCAACTCTTCAACCGTCCATCCAATTGAAAATCTGATAATGGAATGCTCAAAAGCCACCCTGAGGCCGAGATTCTTGTTCCATCCATGTTGACCTTAGGTCAATCTGACCCGCCATGTACAGGACATAATCCATTTAATATATATACAAGGGATGGGCTGACATATACTTTAAAATACAATTTGGATAAATTTATGGCAGTTTTAATTACTTACTGATCATCCTTTTTCAAATGAAAGTTTAGCTGACTGATATACTATGAAAGAACTATTTGTTTTAAAAGTGTCTCACAGTTTCAGAAGATTTTAATTAGGATGTTCAGAATCCATCTTTCTATTTTGCATGATGTAAATATCATATATGAAAATCCGAAAACTGAAGTTGAATTTATTTACAACAAAGATCAATATGTTTTTTAAAATGAAAGAGGTAGCATTATTTATTTCCATGCATTAATTAATTATGACATAGACAAGGAAATGAGTAGGGATATTTCCATGTAATAACTAAAGAAATATGCTAGCAATGATTTGCTAAGTAGCTATTTGTTGTAGTTGGTAGAGCACATGACTTGGTATTGGGAATTCCCAGGGTCAATGCTGGTGCTCCCGGGTCTAGCACTTGATCTTATGAATTCTGAAGCAATACAGTCTTTCTATGGTTAACATAGTTGGTAGAGTTTGACTTGGGATAGAGATGTCCCAGGATCAATTCTGGTGCTCCCTGATCGGGCATTTGAACATCTTATGAACTTCCGAGCATTGACAGTACTTAAGCTAATCTTTTTGTTCTAATAGCCCCAAAAAAAAACAAAGAGGGGGGGGGGACAACATAAAATTAAGTACAAATATTATAATTACACAATAAAATGATTGAATTGTGAAGAACTACCAAGTAAGAACTAATATATTATCATCATCATTTTCCAGCATTATTAATCCACTATAGGCTGAAGATCTTTCCAAGTTCAATCCATCTTCAATAACTAGTCTGCCTTCTCCACATCACTCCAACACACTTCCTTATTTCATCATCCATCTCACATATGGTCTTTTTTTAGGTCTTATAAGCATACTCATATCATCACCAACAACCATTGTTGATCCATTGCAGGATGAAGGTCTCTCTAAGTTTAATTCATCTTCTCCATTCTCATGTCTATCTTCTCCATATCACCCCAGCACACTTCTTTATTTCATCCATTCATTTCATATATGGCCGCTTTCTAGGTCTTTTATTCATGCTCATATATCATTATCATTTTCAACCATTGTTGATCCACTGCAGGATGAAGGTCTCTCCAAGTTCAATCTATCTTCTCAAATCTCTAGCCTCTCTTCTCCACATTTCCCCAGCATATTTCCTTATTTCATCCATCCATCTCATATGTCATTTCTTTCTAGATCTTTTACAATCTCTTGGAATCCAGTTTAAGATTTCAACAGTCCATCTATTGTCATCTCTTTGAGCAATATGTCTAGCCCACTCCACTTCAGTCTCTTAATTATTTCAATGATCTCAGTAACACATGTTTGTTCTCTCACCCATGTATTCTGTTTTCAATCTCTTCTTGTTATTTCTAACATGTATCGCTCCATGCTTTAATGAGTGATCTTAAGTTTTGTATTATTTTTCTCTTAAGTGTCCATTTGTCAAACCATAAGTAAAAAGTGATAAAACACATTTATGAAAAAAATCTTTCTTTTCAAACATATAGGCATACATATCTACCAAAAGTACTATAACCGAGTTTAATTCTATGATTAATTTCATCGTTGTTTCTATCTGTAATAATACTATGACCAGGGTATTTGTAGTTACCTTCTTCTAGCTCATCAGTATCAATCTTTATTTTATTCTTTTCTAGAAAATCCATTGAATATTACTTTAATCATTTTAACATTTACCTTTATTTTACATTCTTACTTTCATCTGATAATTTTAGCAACCTTTGCTGCAGCTCTGAAGCATTATTTGCAAAAACAACTACATCATCTGCAAAATCTAGAAGACTCATCTCCATTCACTTTTACTTCCTTAGTTTTGCATTTGAATTCACACAATACTTTTTGCAAAACTGCTGTAAAAAGTTTTGGAGATTTGGAGTCACCCTGTCTTTCATCGTTCTCAATGTTAATCTTCGTAGTATTATTTATTCTAATCGTTGCTGTTACATTTTTGTAAATATTCTTATAAATATGATGTAAGTGGATATAATTCTTATTTTAATGTTGACTCAGAAAAAGATTATATTTCTTTGAATAATAATTTAAAAAATTAGATTTTTAAAAAGACAATTCATCATATCATTGACTATAAATAGTCAAAAGAATGCAGTGTTTTATATAATATTCTTAATATTTAACATACAGGCTATATATAATATACAAACTAACTAGAGAAAAAATAAAAACAATAAAAGCACAGAATTACTTCTATAAAAAAGCTTTTATATTTCATCCAGAAGACAAAATATAATTTTTGTATTATTATTCATTATTATTATTATTATTATTATTACTATCATTATTGGTTGATAATATAATATATTATTATTATTATTATTATTATTATTATTATTATTATTATTATTATTATTATATATTATTATTGTTATTACTATTATTATTATTATTACTATTACTACTATTATTATTATTATTGTGCATTATTATTATTATTATTATGTAATATTGATTATTATTATATATTACTATATATATATTATTACTACTATTACTATTATTATTATTATTATTATTATGATTATTATTATTATCATTCATTGATATTATTATTATTATTATTATTATTATATATTAATATATTCTGATTATTATTATTATTAATATTATTATTATTATTATTATTATTATTATTATTATTATTATTATTATTAGTTTATTATTATTATTATTATTATTATTATTATTATTATTATTATTATTATTATTATTATTATTATTATTATTATTATTATTATTATTATTATTATTATTATTATTATTATTATTATTATTATTATTATTATTATTATTATTGTGAAATGTAAAAACACAATATTGTTTTCAAATTTTTTTAATTAATTAAACAGAGTTTTATCTATTAGAAATCCCCTAAGTAAAAACATGTATATGTTTTAAAGGGATTAGAGAGCTAAAAATAAAAACTTTGTTTTCAATGAAGGTGTTGTTATCACCTCAGATAATTTTATTAAAAGGGCTGATAACAAATTAGCTCCAGTCTGGTTAGTGATTTTTGAAGAGAACAGGTCAGCTGCAGAGTTGGTTACAATATTTTGTTGCAACTTGATGAAGGGCAGCAGTTGGTTTTAGCTGAACATATAGTTGGCAGAACATTAGATTGGGAAGCTGCCAATATTTCCTTCGCAGAAGTTTGAAATTCACCTAGAGAAAGTGACCCACTTCTTTCTGTAGAAATCCATAGCCTTAAACATGGAGGATGGTTGCTTGCCTAAAATTCTATCAAACCAAGGCAGCTGATTGCCTGGATTAATTCTAGATAGAGCAGAGACCAACTACAAATCAAGATTTTACATGGATTGCATATTTTTTCTGATGATGACAATAAACATGGATTATATTTTTCTAATGGACCAAAAGAACCAGCTTGCTGAACAAATAATTATATATATGCTAGCTATCTAAAGGCAGAGAAGAACAGATAAAAATGTATACAGCTGTGGTGAGTAAGGTTATATATGATAACAAACTTTTAAATAATTTCTTTAGTAAAATTACATTTTGAAAGTGATGCATGAATTTGTACTTTTTATGTTTATGGTGGGTATATGGTTGAGCAGGGTTGTGTGGATGCAATGTGTTTATGGTGCTTTGAGGTATATGCTCAGCACTGTCTAAACCTAGATATTGAGCTCCCAGGGTAGTCCAGCAGTGTATATGTAGGCCTCATGAATAGGCCTTGGTCTCATGAATAGACCTTTTCTAAAGCCCCTAAGACTCACAAAATGAGGTATTTTCTCGTGACATCATGAGGCATTGTGTACTTGGTCCATGCTTGACTATCTACTTATCATGGCATGAAGAGCTGCACTTCACGTATTCACTTTTCTTCTCTCACCTCGCCTATTTCATCAGCATTAACTAATCAAGCAGAAAGACATTTAGAAATTTATATTTTCTTAATTCTATAAAACGATTGTATATTTCGTTTATTAAAAAAAAAGACATTTTAAATCAATCAACAATCATCTGTCAAAAATTTGATAGTACTTGTTTCAATAAAAAGACTGTTCAGCAAAGAGAATAAAATTGTGAGAATAATCTGTAATAATTTTATTGTGATAAATACTAATGTTATGTAGATAAATTAATATATCGCACGTCTGTGCAAATTAGATATATATGCGTTTCAGTAAACCTACTATGTAAATGTATTTCATTTAACTGAAACTTTAATCATTTATTATATTTGTATATAATTTAAGATTTGGATAATTATTTTGCAGCAAGTCAAATAGGTTATTTCACGCACGCACATACATGTATATGTGCGTATGTTATCAATTATAAACCATGTAAATTTTAATCATTTTTTGTTGTTATTGAATGACAATTGAAATAGATTAATTGTATATTATAAATCGCGCATCTGTGCGCCTATATATGTAAACCATAGTAATAACTTGGATTGTAAATTTTAATTTTGTAAATCAATGTAACAATTTAAATTTTGAATAGGAATTATGTAAATTAATGTGAAAACTTGAATTTCGTAGTAATCTTGTAAATTATAGTGTAATGACTTTTATTATTGGATACTTTTCAATATCAGAACCCTTATAAGACCTTAATTATTTTTTTTATTGTTATTAATAAACTTATTTAATTGTTAAAAATTGTATTTCATCATCTCTTGGTCACATACAGTAATAGAGCCCATGTTGTCTGAGCTAGATTTTGGACACGGATAAATGGGGATGTGTTTAGTGCTTTGGGCATCCAGAGATGATCATCATCATCCTGGTTGGCGCAAAAGAGGATACTCTTTAAAGCCCATGCACTATCTTTTATTTTACTTTAGTCTTATTAAAAGTTAAGTTTATAGTTGGCCAGTACATTAATAGTACTTTAGTGGCCAGAGCATTGATGATGATCAGCATGCTTTAAATGTCCCAGCATTATTGTTCTATTTCTGATTATTGTGTATTTTAATAGATGGGCACTAAGCTGGTGCATCCAAGTTATCTTTATATAATTTCCCAAGCTGGCAAAGGCTCAATAGTTAGCCTGGTCTACAGAAGACCCATTTTCAATCCAGTCACAAGGTTGACTGTTGATTTATATATTTTATTGTACTAATTTGTTTATTCCCATCAATGATGATGATGGATGGTTAATTCTCTTGAGTACTCATACTTACTTTTATTTATAATGCTGGTTGATAATAATTATGCTTTAGCTGCTCTTCTGAGTTAGCTTTTGATCTCTTAATGTTCTCAGAGATTCTCTAATCTCATTTTATGATTAAATATCTCATTACTTATAAACACTTTATAAACTATTTATATTAAATCATTTTCATGTAAATATTGATGAATTGGGAGTGATGATGATGTTTTGCCACCACCCAGTTTCATTTTCATTTACTTTCCTTCCACTTCTCAACTTCACTACCACTTATCTCACCCACCCCATCCCATTACAATATATATATATTGTAACAGTCAGAATCATCTATCTCGCTAACACACTGCAGAATTCAAACCCCAAACATGAAACTGAACATTCTAGGAGGGGTTGCCTTCTAGATATACTAAGTTCGAATCTAAAGTCCAAATTTCACAGTGCCACCTACGTGATAATGCATCTGATGCTACTACTAGTATAACCCTTTACCGGTGCCTGGTGGTCAGGGAGAAACAAAAAGACTCTATACTAAAATAAGTTTGGGTGGCTAATTAACATCTAGGGATGTACAAAAGAAATGTAGAAAATATATATATATAGACCGAGACAGTGATAGGAATCAATAAAATAGAATCAAAATTAGTTTTAAATGATTTCAAAATTTATTTATATAGAAATATATATATATGACGCCACTGTCTGCTTATATGAGACAGGGACGCGTATTAAATAATTGTTGACATTACCTTCCAATAAATGACAAAAGGTTTTAAAGCAAAATTATAAAGTCTATCCCTCAGGCTAATAGCATTACGATAATGTGCTTACAGAGATTGGAACATGTGCGAGGTGCTTTTAGTAATTATAACAGTTTAATAAAATATTTTATATTACGGGTTATATAATGTTTATTGATCTCGAGAATGGCATGGACAAAAGCTTACTAAGCAATAAAGTGGGGATGTGATCAAGGCATTTATTTGATAATAATAATTAAAGCAGGTCAGTATTGCTAATAATGAATTTATTAAAGTTGGAGGGTGTGACACATTTAAGTCACGGATGCTTTGTAAAAATAAATATAAAATAAAACAATAGTGGAATATTTGGAATGACTATGGGGGGCAACTCACCGCTAACCCATAGGAAAGTGTTGTCACGAACAGCTGAAACTTAGCGACTGCATGACGGCTGCGTTTAATTCCCAGGTGTGACATTTGTGGACACACTCTGCCTAGAAACCACAGGGAACAAAAAGAAAGTGAAGAGAATGGACTTGGCCATGTAAAAATCCTTGGAAAAGCACAACAAAGTGGTCTCAACAACCAATTCATTTACCAGCAATACTAAACTAATGTATATAAAACATACTAAATGGGTTTTACTTGGATTAAGAGAAATGCCCAATCAAATTCCCAGAAATTCATTTAAAAGGGTCCGCACATTCTCGACGTCAATGATGAACTTTGTAATTAAAGTAGAACACAGTATTTAAAATAGGAAAATGCATGCTTGCGGGTTTGAAAAGTAAGCTTAGGTTTATTTACGCAATCATGCATTTGGGGACACATTTAAATCATTGACCTCGCACATACTCTCATATTATGTTAAAATCAATAAAATGTAGATTTTAAACTAGGTGATTATTATATATTAAAGAAGATTAGAATCGCCCTCGAATGAATGATTTATGAGATAATAAAAATGGGAATTATTATAAATTTAAAATATGCCTTAATAGCGGCATCTTACTTTCAACAAAAGGAATAATTCACTCGGTCAAAGACGATTCTGACACATTATCATAATAAAATAAAAGAAAGCTTTATAAATAGAAAATATTAACCCAAGGATAGAGCAAAACTATTGATTATATTTGAACACGTTAAAGAAGTACATAATACAGTTATGTGAAATAAAAGAAAAACAATTTAAAATAGCTATAGCATGTTAGTTAGGAATCACAAGAACTCTTGGGTTAATTTAAGTTACCTCTGGAGATGCATTTGCAGGTAGATGTTCGGCAGGTTTTATAATTCAGCAGCAAAATCTGGAATGTTCATATTTTTGCAGCAGTAGCAGTTCCGGGGTTCCTTATGTGATAGCTTCCAATGGTCTGGGGCAGCGGCCGTCTATTCCGAGGGGACATAGTCTTCTTGACGCTCTACTCTGTCATTTCAAAGTTAGCAATTTTTGTGTTAAACATGGTTAGAAACATTTAATCAGCAAATAATCAGAATAAATTTGGTTAGAAATATTTCATCAGCAAATGGCTAGAAAGTCTTGGTTTGAAACAATTCATCAGCAAATGACTAGAAACATTTCATTAGAAACACCAGAATAATTTTGGTTCGAAACATTTCATCAGAAAAAGGCCAGAAACATTTCATTAGAAAATGACCAGAAACATTTCATTAGAAAATGGCCAGAATGAAGAACAAAACAAAACCCTTCCTTTTATAGTAGAATTGAACAATAGAACTGCCCTGGAGCATTACAAAAATATATCGGACTTATCAGCTGTAATTAAATCTTTCCGAATGTCTAAAGGAATTACAAAAATTTTAATTAATTTTTATTGTTAATTTCCTTGTCGACATTCGAATTACAAACTAGATTTAATTAAAATTTACTTTTACTAATTAAAAAAAACCTTAAGTGGACATCTGCTGTTTTCTTAGATAATAATTACAACATGAAATAATTAAACTATTGTCCCTCATTTATTTTAACAGAAATATTTGGAATGACCTTTATTAAATTAAAGAAAATGATTTTACTTTTTCAATTGCAGTATTTAAATCTATCTACTAGATGAATATGAACTTTATTTTAAATCAAAATTTATATTACGACGGTAATATATTTTTGTAAATAGATTCAAATAAAATAACTTTAATTAACAATTTATAATTTTGATATGAGTTTTAAAATGCATATCATAGGGTGTGCACAATTACAACTTATATAACCTACTTTTTAAATAAATAACATATACATAATCCATAATATTTTATTTATTTGGGAATGAATTATACTTATATATAATACAAGCATCGTACTCGTGGTTTAAAATTAGGCGGGATTTTCAGTATATAAGCGTATTGCAGACACATTACGATAGATTGGGGTTCAAACTAAGGTATGAGGGTAAAAGGTGAAACGAAGATCTGCAAAGCAGACCTTACTGTTTCAATATATATATATAGAGAGAGTATTTTAAGCTCAGACTTTCACACGACCCTCAACTCTCCACACTATCTCATACCACTGATACACTTGACCACATGTATGTCTAAAAGATAAATAATCACCAATATATGTATTTCATGGTAAACTAGCACTTGTTAGTTGATCCAGATTATCATCTCTACACATATTTACAATAAGTGCTCAAATTTATTATATTAAGATAGCCAATCTTCATTCTTTAATGGACAGGCTTCAATCCACTCCACCCTTCAACTCTTCAGCTGTCCAGTATATTAGTGATTATTTATCTTTTAGACATATGTGGTCAAGTGTATCAGTGGTATGGGATAGTGTGGAGAGTTGAGGGTTGTGTGAAAGTCTGCGCTCAAAATACCCTATATAAAATTTTTAAAGAAAAGAAAACATTTTAGTATTAGATGAATATTTTCCAGCTTAGGATGCTGTAAATAAAGTTAGTGAGATGGTCACTTCATTTAGTTTTTCCACTAAAAATAAGATAGAAATAAACGACATATAACTCTAATAAAATTGACTGGAATAGTAATGGTAAAAATTGCATGTCTCTCATATATAAGAAATGTGTATGTAAGTGGTGATGTATGTATAGTTAATAATGAAATATATAAATAAACAAACAAACTCCTTCTTTTAAAAACTTGCTTTTTATATGATTATAATCATCAATAAAAAAATCCAATGTTTCGATTATTTTATATAGTCTTTTTCAAGGCACACTCACTCCCCTTCCTTTCAAGGCACACTCACTCCCCTTCACTCCTCTTTTCTATTGCAATAGGAAAGGGGAGTGAGTATGCCTTGAAAAAGACTATATAAGATAATTATAGTCATATAAAAAGCAAGTTTTTAAAAGGAGTTTGTTTGTTTATTTATATATTGGATATTTATGAACTATTCTGCAAAGAAGAACTGTGTGGTTGATATATTAAATTCTATTAAATAATGAAAATGTATTTTTAATATTCTCATTGGTTTGACAATATATTTTATTTGCTAAACTTATAGAATATGTTTATTTTCAATATATTCATAAATTGTGTACATATAAAGAAATCAAAATGTTAAAAATTTACAAAGTAAAAATTATAAACAGAAAATACCACATTATTGTTTTCCTGAAGGTTTGCGATGATGGTGTTTTAATTGTATGTATATATTGGACTATTTCTATCATCTAATATGAGTATTGAATGTCTTTGGAAAAATTTAACTTTATGTAAATATTCCAAATACATTCAACTGTTAGTAATAACACATCAAACAGGTTAGTATATGCACAACATTTCAAGAGGTATTTTCCCATTTTCTTCAGGTGTTGCTGGCCTGACCTGTGATAGTACTAGCTTGGGATTCGAACCTGGACCCATGGATTCTTGCATTTTGAATTTTAAGGTAATACCACTCAGTTGATTAGAATGTTACCTTAAAATTCAATACTCAAATCTAAAGGTTTAGGTTTGATTCCCATGCCTGCCATCAGGAGAGTTTGTACCTGTAAAATGAAAATAAAGTAAAATAAAATAAAGTAAAATGAAAATGTTTGGTAGATTGCAGTTTATGGATAATTAAAGAATAGCCAAAATAGTATTTAATTGGGTTATGAGTAAAGGGCAGGTAACAACATGGGTGAGAAAGGTAATGCGGTATACAAAAAGATTTGGATAAAGAATTTATATCAGTATATTTCTACAAAAGATGGGATGATTGTGTTAAGAGGATTGTTGAGAGTTATAGTAGTAAGGAATGGGATAAAAAATAGATTTATTAATAAAGAATAGGGAGTTAGAGAGATGGAGAACTAGTATGGAGAGTAAAAAGAGTTTGAATATATATATATATATATATATATATATATAGAGAGAGAGAGAGAGAGAGAAATAAACAGAATATTAGGTGCGAGTTAATATATGATAACAGTAAGGAAAGTAGTTTATTGTTTAAGGCTCAAATGGGATCTTAGCGACAAGAGAATATACATGTAAGTGGGAAAATATGGGTGATTTAGTCTGTAAATTATGTAAGGAAGGAAAATATTAGGCATTTGTTAATTGAATGTAAATGCTTAAAAACAGGTTACATATAATGAAGTTATGGAAGAATAAATATGAAAAAAGTGATTATACAGAAAATGAATTATTGGATTTTATGCTGGATTTGAGGAAAGATAAAGGGTATTTAGATATAAAGGCCATAGAGTTGACAAAGATTATGTTGTGGAAATGGGATGGAGCAGAATATGGGAAAACGTAGAGTGGAGAATGAAAAATTAAGTGGCTAACAGATTTATCAGGGCATAATTATTTCATTTAAGGAGAAGCCACAGTATATCACATCACATCACCTGTTTTAACAGCTTGTGTAAGCATAGGAAATTGTCATTATTGATATTTTAGTGGTTTTATACCAAACCTTACCCAAGGATGATGATAACTGTGGTTTTTAGGAAACCAAAGACACCAAAATGTATAGATCCTAAACTGGATCGGGTTTATATGATTATACAAGCAAATGAGTTTGGATTTAAAATATTGTGTTTTCATCTTGAGCTTATAGCTTTATAGTTAACTAAAGGGGTAAAAGATAGCTGCTGGAGGTTTGCATTATATCCTAAGATTAAGTTGCAGAGATGTCAGATTCGAGGCTCCTCACTGATGAAAACCATGAGCTAAGAACAAGTCTGGGAACACTGGATGGGGATTTTGTGCACAAACCTTCTTGCATCCATGACCATCAAGGCTTGAACTGGGTGTTATTACTGTATGGGGAATTTGTTACTGGTTTAATAGCTTGTGTAAGCGTAGGAAGTGGTGATTATGTGATGTTTTAGTGGTTTTATACCAATCCCACCCATGGAATAATGATGACTGTGATTATTAAAAGACCAAAGACATCAACTAGGTTCAGTCGAAAACATTATTGTGTTTTATCTTGAACTCATAGATTTATAGTTAAAATAAATACGTAAAAGATGTCTGCTAGAGGATTGCATTAGATCCTAAGATCTAGATACAGTGCTCTCAGATTCAAAGCTCCTCGCTAATGAAAACCACAAGCAAGAAACTAATCCGGGGATATTGAATGATTAGTCACTAGATAAGAATTTTGTGCACAAACCTTCTAGCATTCATTGATTACTATGGCTTCCACTGGGTGGCACTACTGTCTGGAGAATTTGCTACTATATTATATTTACCATTGAAATAGAAACAACTTAATAGTTTGGAGACAGTATGAAAAAAGTTAATATTTTTTAAATAAATTATTGATATACATATAGAAGAGTGGCATAACCACACATAAATATAACTTTATAATTTATATATATACAACTATTTATACATATATAGAAAAGTTATATATAGAGTTTGCAAAATAAGCTCTTAACCAAGCTTTGAGAATATCCTCAACCCCAGACCAGTTTCTGCTTCTGGCATCAGGTGCCAGGATATTCAAGCAGTAGATTAAAAATACTAGGACAAGCCCAGCACTACTATTGAGAAGAAGATCTAAAATTTTCAGACATCCATATGTCTGAAAATCCAGCTATCTAATTCAAATAGCAATATGGGACTGAACTAAGTTCAGATACACCATATATTAATAGCTTTACCATTATAAAATCTCCAAAGCCTTAATAGAAAAAAATAAAATAATAAAAAATCAAGTCAGATGTCACCTGACCTAATTTTAACAAAGCTCGTATTTACAAATGTTATATATAGAACTTGCAAAATAAGCTCTTAACAAGCTTTGAGAATATCCTCAACCCCAGACCAGTTTCTGCTTCTGGCATCGTCAGTGAGGTGCCAAGATATTCAAGCAGAAACTGGGCTGGGGTTGAGGATATTCTCAAAAATTGTTAAGAGCTTATTTTGCAAGCTCTATATATAACATTTGTAAATACGAGCTTTATTAAAATTAGGTCATGTGACATCTGGTTTGATTTTTTTTTATTGTTTTATATATAGAAAAGTAGCATAATCAAGCATAAATACAATTATTTTATAACATATATATGGAAAAGTAGCAAAATCATGCATAAATACAACTGTTTATAATATGCATGTATAAATGCATGAATACAACTATTTATAATATGTTTATGCATAGAAAAATAACAATCATGTATAAAGACAACTATTTATAATATGTAAATATTAAAAATAGCATAATCATGCGTACATATAACTATTCATAATATGTAATATATAAAGTATATGAGCACAGACTTTGACACGACCCACCACTCTCCACACTATCTCATATACACTTGAACACATATATGTTGAAAAGATAAATAATCACCAATATCCGTATTTCATGCTAAACCAGAAATCATCAGTTGGTCCAGATTACCATCTCTACAAAAGGCTACCCTGAGGCCGATATTCTTGTCACACCCATGTTGACTTAACATCAGTCTGACCTCTCATATACAGGACATAATCCATTTAAATATGTCGTAAATGAATGTTTTGGTTCAACTTATATATATAGACATCTTTTTTAATTAAGCTGTGAAGTAAATCACATAAAATAAACAACTTCAATACCCTGCTCAATTTAGAGCCGCACTAGATTGACCACCTCAGGAGACAAAATCTCTAGCCTGAAGCTTAAATTCGACTTTTGAAGTACAGTACTTAAATGTCACATAATTTTTTTAGAAGCAAATGATTAAATAATTTGTTTTACTAATAAAGACACTCACCGTGTTAAATAAGTATTTAAAAATTGATAATAATAAATGAAAAAAAAAAAACCCCATCCATCTTGCTTTTTCAATGTTTATTTTCGGTTTAAACTCGCATATTATTAATTGAAAATTTTCTTATCTTCGCCAGTATCAATCATTTTTAATATTCAAGTGTTGTAAAAATGATCGATTAATAAAGACAGTTTTGACAAATAAATTTTTTTTTCATCAATTTAATTTTGTTGTAATTTACGATAGAATGATTAAATTCACTCGAATTGTAGAGCAGGAAAAAGTCGATTGAAAAAAAACCGCGCAGATAATCAATCAATCAATCCCGCAAACTGACTCGAAACAGTGCATTAATGAATACGCAAACCAATCCCAAAATGCAAATTTACAACTCATTTTTGCATGGAGATTTGCAAGTTTTGTATAATTTATATATATAACTTCCTATCAGTTATATAGAATCTGAAGCTTCCAATTGGCTATATATAATATTATTTATTATTCATATATATATAATGAGTACCGTTACTACATATTGCTAGGCATACAAATTTATTACAAGAAACAGAAAACTAATATATCCTTCCCACCATCATAGAAAATAATAAATAAACAGAAAAGAGATTATTTGTAGTTATTCTTTATGGTGCTGAGAGGTTAGAGTTAGTTGACTTTCTACCTATATGGAAGTATATATTTTCAGACTATTAAAAATAATAGATAATTTTTTTTATATTAAATACTTTTATTGACTGTTTGCACTTGTTAGAGATTGACTTATTTAATTTCTGGAGCCCCCACCCATCCATGCTTTTATTTCAAGCTAAATATTACACACCTTAACTGTAATACCAATGAAATAAATCTTTATAGCAAGGAATGGACTTCAGAATTAAATAAACCAAAGCAGAAGAGAAACGAATTCAAATTCAGAAGAGGATTATTAGGTATTCAATAGAATAGGCAGTGCTTAAAAAAAAATTCTACAATCCAACATTGTTTAAGGTAGATCCTATATTATGTCACTATTGAATAGGTTTTATTAAAAAAAAGACAATATTGTAATTAGTCCCAACAGATCAACTGCCGATTATAGAGTAGAAAGAAATGAAGTGGTATAAAACAAACACATAAAATTTAATTAGCAAACTTGAAACAATGCATTCAGTATGAGTAAATAAACCAATCGTCATCATTGAATATTTGGTTTAGAATTTAATCGGCCTCAAATTTGCACTATGAATTTTATTTAAATCTATCTTTTTTTTTTCCTCATGTGTTATAGCATCAGCCGGAAAGCGAATCCGCTAACCCGGGACAACTGCTTGTAAAACAGCTGTCACTGACCTCTCGGCCACCAATGCTTGACAAATCTATCAAATTTAAAATGTAGTTTTACTTTCAATGACCTTTATTTTCTATGTAATGGCACATTAGAAACTGTTATGTTTATGCATGACAAATTACATCTACATTTTATGTAACTAATCATTTGCAAGTTCACATTTGAATAGCAAATATTGTTCTGTTTAGTTTAATATTAGAAGGTTTAGATGTCGTACTGTAAACGAAGAAATTAATTAATATAATAATACAATTTAGCCCCTCTACTTTGAACACATTTTAGCAAAAATCTTTTATTGTACAATCTTACATTTAGTTATGATATAATGAACAAAATAAAATACATAACTATATAAATGATACCATAAAAAATGTAAACAATAAAAAAAACAGTTAAGGTAAAATATAATATACAATATAAATATAAAATGAATTTGGTAATATAATCTTATCATATTTATAAATCACTCTCGCATATAATTTTTTAATTTGTGATTGTAAAAGAACTTTATTTTATGATATATTAGTCCAATGGGGAAAGTTTATTGACACATAGCTCTATAGTTATTCGTGTTGAATAAAGACATGACTAACTTACTTATCTATATAAATAACATTTTTATTTAATTTATGAATTGATCATGAGATTGTTAATAATTGTAATAAAATGTAGGAATTTATTTAGATATTAAAACAGGCAAAGCTCTCCATACAGTATGCACAAGCCTTCTGGCATCCATTGATTACTCTGGCTTGCACTGAGTGGCACTACTGTATGGAGAGTTTTGCCTGTTTTAATAACAGTTATGAGTAAGCATAAGAAATGGTGATCATGTGATGTTTATTAATTTAATTTATTTAGATGTAGGGTTTTAACAATGAATTAACTCATTGATAATTTACTATATAATTAATGATGGCACCATATAATTAATTTTAAAAAAATATCGCAACAATTAGAGACCTTATCATGGAGCTGCATCTTGTGAAGTATCTGTGCAGTTGTCACACTACTAAACATCACATCATCATCATTTCCATGCTTACTCAAGCTGCTAAAACAGTGAGAAACTCACCATACAATAGTGCCATCTAGTGCAAGATCTAGCAATCAATGGATGCAATTTGTATATAAAAAGCCTATCTAGTGTGTACTTATTAAAGCCTGGGGATATTGGATGAGCAGGCACTAGATAGCAATGTTATGCACAAATCTTTTTGCATCCATTGATTACTATGGCTTGCACTAGGTGGCACAACTGTATGGAGAGTTTGTAAATGGAAAAAAAAATGGGTGGTTTATTTTGTAAATTATGTAAGGAAGGAAAATATTAGGCATTTGTTAATTGAATGTAAATGCTTGAAAAAAATATTAGGCATTTGCTAATTGAATGTAAATGCTTGAAAACAGAAAAGGTACATATAATGGAGTTATGGAAGAATAAATATAAAAAAAGTTAATATAAAGAAAGTGAGTTATTGTTTTTATGCTGGGTTTGGGAAAGGATAAGGGGGATTTAGATATAAAGGCCGTAGAGTTGACAAAGACTATGTTGTGGAAATGGGATGGAGCAGAAAATGGGAAAACTTAGAGTCATGAATGGAAAATAAAGTGGCTAACAGGTTTCTCTGGGCATAATTGCTGAGATATTCTTGACTTTGTTTAAGGAGAAGCCACAGTACAGCACATCACTTCTCTGAATACAGATGTGGAGTGTCTTTTAATCAAGGTTTGCATTTAAGCATTCTCTATTCTATGAGAATCATATGTCTTTCCATTGTAGCCATTTCTGCTTATCACATCATCTGATATGATAAATAAATGTGAGTATGAAATTAGTTAAATGTATAATTTCAAAATGGCTAATTCTAATCATATTTAGATTTGATGGAAAGACTATTATTATTCTTTATTATTGTGATATATTATTTAATGTAATTTCTGTTATCATTATACAGTGAAAATATTCTAGAAATTATTATTGCTTCGTACAATTTTTTTTATTGTTTGTATCATTGTTTTAAGTATATAAATAATACTGTTTTTAATGTTATGTTATTCTTTTTCAAAGTTTTTTTTTCCTCTTTAAAAGCTTATTTAGCTTTTTTTTTCTTTAATAAATCAAATTATAAGCATTCTCTAAATATTTTTATATTTAATGACAAATTAATGCCTTAGAAAATTGCTAGCTTGAAACTATTTTGTTTCATAGAAATTTTCTAATTTTTTTCAAGCCAAATAAATTTCCTGTTGTAAGGGAAGTTAAAGACACAGTTTCTTGCTTGTACTGATATAAAATATCTCCGAATCTTGAAATCCAGAAGATTATCATATGGAAACGCACTTAATAATGTGTATTATAATTAAAAGCTTCAAGCTAATCAGTCAGTTTTATGAAAACATATTAGTAAAAAGTTGTCTCAGGAACTGAAAAGTAAAAGATATGTAAGTTATCTCTTTTTAAAATATTTAATAAACAATAATTTAAAAGTAACTTCATTTATTTCTACGGCTGTTATGACTCGTGTATGTGAATATGATAACTTATTTTAAACAGCCATAAAGTAACTAATACACCACATATAGCAATAGCAATAAATGATATTAATCAATGAAATCTATAAAAGCATTGATTGCCTTCGTAATTAATCCCCATTGACGCCTCACTATTTACAGAGGACAAAGTAAAAACATGTTTTTATTGAGTAAGCAATGAATATAATGCAAAAGAGAAGCATATAACTATTAAAACATCATGTGATCCTATGTCATATGCTTACATAGGCTGTTAATATTAGTTGTTAACTCTCCATACAGGAGTGCCACCAAGCGTAACCCTTCAGTAGCCAATGGATGTAAAAAGATTGTGCATAAAATCCCAATCTAGGACTACTTTTTAGCTTGTGTCTTTCATCAGTGAGGAGTCTTGGATTTGAGAGCACTCATCAAGATCTTGGGATCTAATGTAACCTTCCAGAAGCCACCTTTTACATATTTGGTTAATTATAACACTAGAGGCCCAAGATGAAACCAAAATATTTTTTTCAACCCAAGCACATTTGCTTGTATAGTCATATAGGTCCGAACTCAGTTCAGTGTCTGTACATTTTGGTGTCTTTGGCTTTATAATTAATCAAATAGATAAAAGGTAGCTGCTGGAGGGTTGCATTAGATCGTAAGATCTATATTCGATGCTCTTAAATCCAAGATTCTTCGGTTATGAAAGCCATAAGCTAGAAACTAGTCTCAGATAAGGATTATATGCAAAAATCTTCTTGAATCCATTGATTACCAAAGGCTAGCACTTGGCAGCACTACTGTATGGAGGGTTAGCTACTAACATATTTCTATTAAAAATATTTTAATTTATATACAAAATCTGAAATATTTAGTTATATTAGAACTGTAAGAGCATTATCTAAAAAAAAATGTTGTCAAAGTATAAGTGGAAAAATGTGGCACCTGTATATTAAATTATAGTAAATTTGATATTAATAAATACAAATAAAGATAATATGAATAAGCAAGAGATTGTTATGATGGGTCAACAAAAATTAAGAATATTTCTGTAGTGTAATTTTCACTATACCACTCTCGTGTGAGGTAAGGATTGGTTTCTATTCGTTTTTAATACCTTGTGGAAGGATGTAATTATAAATACCTGATTAAAGATATGTGAAAAAGACATGCCTTTTATCATATGTTTATGATTAAAGGTCTTAAAGGCAGATAGAAACCAGTTCCTATGAAAATTGTGCAGTGAAAGTAACAATAAAGAAATATTCATTAAGCGAATAATCTCTTGTCTAATGAATGACTAGTAAAAATTATTAACAGAAAAATATATTTTTTATCCATGTGTTTAAAATGTGTGTGTTGTAACAGAAGTGTTAAGTATATATATATATAATTTAGACATATGCCAATAATATATAGTAAGTGCATTGTTACGCTATATATGACTTGCTTTATTGATTATGGTAAGTGCTTGTATTAAAACACTCAAACAAAAAATGATTATTGAAAAATAACCACTAGTTACCTTTTAAGCTAACATTTAACTACAAGGTCTTTCAGAAATTATTTTACATATCAACATATGATTTATCACATGGTCACAATTTCTTATCTTTGTTCATAACTATTATTAAAACAGGCAAATCTCTCCATACAGTAGCGCCACTCAGTACAAACCAAAGTAATCAATAGATGCCAGAAAGCTTGTGCATAAAATCCCTGTCTAGTAACTACTTAGCCAATATTCTCAGACTAGTTTTTAGCATGTGGTTGCATTAGATCCTAAGATCTAGGTGCAGTGCTATCAGATCCAAAGCTCCTCACTGATGAAATCCACAAGCTAGAAAATAGTCTGGGGATATTGGATGAGTAGGTGCTAGATAAAGATTATATGCATAAGCCTCCTGGAATCCATTGATTACTCTGACTTGCACTGAGTGGCACAGTATGGAGAGTTTTGCCTGTTTTAATAACAATTATGAGCAAGCATAAGAAATAGTGATTATGTGATGTTTAGTGGTTTAATACCAGTCCTGCATAATAGGATAGTGGTGGCTATAGTTATTAAATAACCAAAAACACCAAAATGTATGAATACTGAACTGAGTTCAGATATATATATAAGTATATAAGATAATGAGCTTGGATTGAAAATATTGTTAGATTTTATTCTCACAGTTTTGTAGTTAAGTAGAGATAAAAGGTGACTGCTGGAAGGTTGCATTAGATCCCAAGATCTAGGTGCAGTGCTCTCAGATCCAAGACTTTCTCACTGACAATTGCCACAAGCTAGAAACTAGTCTGGGGATATTGGATGAGTAGGCGCTAGATAGGGATTTTATGCACAAGCCTTCTGGCATCCATCGATTACTCTGGCTTGCACTGAGTGGCACTACTCAATAGAGAGTTTTGCCTGTTTTAATAATATTGATTTATAGAGGCAATGCATAACTTAAATGTAATCTTAACCTATGCAAATGTGTCAATTAAATACATAATAGTAATTGTTTTTTAATAGATATTGTAATTAGAAAATCACACAACTTGGTTTTTTTATTTGGAAACTAAGGCCAATTTTTTTTTAAAAAAAAGAAAAAAAAAGGACTCTTTCTTCTTCAAAAAAATCAACATAGAAATTTTTTTTCTCATTCTTCATATTAATATCATTTAATTCAATATAAATAATATGTACAACATGTGTATTAAAAAAGCTTGCTTTATACTTTAAAATAAAAATGTGCATGCTTTTGATTCACTGGTAGTCATACTCATACCTATAATTATCCAAGAGGATAATTATACAGAGGCTAAACTTCCCGCATCCATTGATTACTTTGGCTTTCACTGAGTGATGCTACTGTATGGAGAGTTTAACCTATATGTAAACAGTTTGTGGAAGCGTAAAGAATGGTGATCAGGTGATGTTTAGGATAACTATAGCTGTGAGGGAGATAATTATATCCTGATTATGACTACCAGACAGGTGAAAGTATGCTCAGCACATTATGATAACATTTTTATGATATTGAATATTTTTTCCCAGAAAAATTCAAAACTATTAAAATTACATTATAATATCATTTTAAGAAACAAATCTTTAAATTCATGCTGAAAGCTCAGCTTATACGTGGTAAAAATGATCTCTTAACATTATGGTTAGTGTTTCCTAATCTAATTTAAATTTTGAAAAAACAATAAAATCATTATTCAAGCATTTTTATGGAGACGTATCTTTTTTCGCTACTTTAACACATCCTGTGGTGAATTAATCTGCGAAATTAAAAAAATGCTGCTAAAACAGCAGTAAAAGCCTTTTTAATAAAAAATAATTCATAATTGTGAGAAATATTGTTAAAATTTATTGTGCTACTTTTAAGGATTATTTACAGCTGTCAAAGACTATAAAAAAGAGGCTAACGGCTTTGTTGCTCAGGCATACATGAGAAGTTCGAGTGGCTGACTGGCGTATGTCAGAATCGAACCTGGGATCTCCCAATCCAAAATCAGACACTGTATCACTGCACCAAATCACACAGGACCAAAAAAGCATATGGCTTTATTTTTCAGAGTTCATAAGAAGTTCAAGTGCCAGACTACGATTGTCAGAATTGAACCTGTGACCTCTCAATTCCAAGTCAAATGACTCCTGCTGCATCAAACTGAGCAGGGCAAAAAAAGCATTTAGTTTTATTGTTCGGGAGTTCATTAGAAGTTTGGGTACCCGAATTGATTCTGGGAGTTCCTGATTTCAAGTCATGTGCGTTGCCATTATGTCAAACCATATGGTGTACCAAAAGACCTTAAGAACTACGATGAAAGAAATATGTTAAAATAATTATAAATAAAATAAAGTATGCGTTTGGAAATACAAATTCTGAGTATTGAACCAGTAGCAGTAAACAGGAAGTCTGTAAAGTTTTATAATTCGATTGTAAATATTATTAAGAGGAGACTCCTTAATTTATTGTTGTGTATATCTGTTCTGCTATTGGCTAATAACATTTTTCAACTATCTGCTATTGGCTAATAACATTTTTCAACTATCTGCTATTGGCTAATAACATTTTTCAACTATCTGCTATTGGCTAATAACATTTTTCAACTATTAAATAATTGAGATATTAACTAAAATATCAAAACCTTTATTTATATCTATATTTAGAATAATGATATAATTACCATCGTTTGACTCTATGGAGAAGCCAAAAAAATTGCAACATAGGTCGTGTGTATCTGAGAGATGCATTCATTGCTATGCATGTGCTAAAATGTGTGTAGGGGGACCCTTGCCATTTGCATTTATGTTAATTATACAATAAAACACATGATTTTTAATACTTATTTTCAGTTCCAGTCTAGAAATTATTACGCAAAGAAGTATAGCAATTAAAAATGTTCTCTTTAAATAATAGAAACATTGATATTGATACAAAATACTATTGGAAACACATCTTTAACATTAATTAATCATAAATTTTTAATAGTTGACTTTGAAAACATTTGTAATATTCATTGCAAACATGCATAAATACTTTTCACTATGGCCATAAAGCCATTTACTCAAGACTTTAATAGATTTATAAAAGTAGATGATAACAATCAACTCTTAAGCTATCAAAAATCTCAACCTATAGTCAAGGGAACCTCTCTTAACAATAAAGGTGGTTGCCTTGACTACAAGTTGAGATTGTTGATAGCTTAAGGGTTGATTGTTATATACTTTTTACTATTTTGATTTTGGAATTTGTGAAAATCTCTTTAATATGATTTATTACAAAATATCACACATTTTAAAGAAATGTGTTATGACTAAACCAATGGTTTAAACATTATGGCTTAGCATTTGTCAGGTACAGATGCTCCTGGTGTAAGTAACAACATTTAAGAAAATCTATTGTAGATGATGACATTATGAATGTATAGCAATTACACCAATGTGAGTTATTCTAGTAATGTGATCATTTCCAGTCATTATTGTAAAAGGTCTGAGCTTCTGCTTCAAACTTAAGTATGCCTGTTTAAATTCTGAAAATATGGACATGTGTTGCTCTCAGAGTAATTCCATAGCAATGAATTATTGTTTTGAGTATGACTCAGTAATACTTTTCACTTTTAAATAGATTTTAGTTTTATAGCTGGTTTCCCTATCTTACTGTGGAAGTCAAATTTATTGACTTAGTTATTTGATTGGTCTATTTGTGCATTCAGTTATTTTTTACATTATTGCCATTCACTAGTCAGTCATTGTATTTTTAATCTGGTCAAGAAAACTATAGTTTGGACAAATTCTACATCACTGAGAGTTTTTAAGATTAGTTTACAATCATTATTTTTAAAGGTTTTAGTATGTAAAATTGACTATAATATCATTAAATGCTTTATTTGTTGATTGGTTTGTTTGTAAACTTTTGATCATTTTAAGTTAAAATGAAATTTCAAAATTGAGATTTAAGATATTGAAATTCATAACTAATTAATACCAGACTAATCCAATTAGGACACTAATTTTTTCAGTATGTTACCTTGATTCTTAGCTATACAATAGAGGGCAGGAAAATATTAAAAATATTCAATATTTTTCCTATATCAAATTTAAAAATTATTCTTAGAACGTTCATTTGCTTTCAATATGTATGTAAGAGGGTCATATAAATATTTTTTCTTTCAATCTAATAACAGTTTTATAATATTTTAAAATTGATATTTAATAGATTTAAGTTCAAGATAATTTATTGAAATTTTGTAATTTGTTTTTAAAAATCTCTATGAAAGTGATAGGAAGCATCATTATTTTAAATTGATGATTTAGTTTTATAGAAATAGAAAGATTGGGGAGGATGTTTTATATAATGCTCACAAGTTTTTTTTGTTGCAATTATAAGCTTCATTTAAGTAATAAAGTTATTTATAATATAGTTTAAAACACTAAACATCATATGATCACTATGATATCACCAATGAAAGACAACCTAGAAACTAGGCTGGGGATATAGTGTTAGTAGGTGCTAGATTGAGATTTTATGGACAAACCTTTTTGCATTCATTGATTACTCTGGTTTGCACTGGATGGTACTACTAAGGTATAGAGTTTTACATCTGTTTTAACAACTTGTGTAAGCATAGGAAATAGTAAAATCCTAAGATCTAGATGCAGTGCTCTCAGATACAAAGCTCATCACTGATGAATGCTACAAGAATAGGCTATATATTAGGTTTTTATTCACAAATTCTTGCATCTATTGATTACTCTGGGTGGCACTAATAATATGTAAAGTTTAGTTTCTGCTTTAATATAGTTTTATTAAGCTGTTTATTAAAAAAAATTTCAAATAAAAAGAAAAAATGACAATTTTAAACAAATATAATTATGTACACATACTAAATATAATATATAGGTAAAGAGTATATGTATTAACATACTGCAGAAATATCCAGTAATATATGTCCACTATATGTGTGAAATTCATTTAAAGTAAAATTATATATATTAAGTGAAGTTTAAATTTACAATATAGTTTTAGTAAATTTTTTTTTAATGAAAATTTCAAATCAAAACAAAAATATTAAACACTTTTCAATTAAAAAAATACTTATTATTTTTAATCACTTATCTACACATATTATGTACACATTCTAAATATGATATTAAATACTGCCTAATGCTATACTAATAATTATAAATAAACTAGAAATCCATATAACAATACTAGTCAAAAAACAAAATTTTACTAAAATTCTTCTACAATCATGGTAAAATTTTATTTTTTGACTAATATATATTTCAACTTATAGCAGAATTGTCTGGTGATATATATATATATATTGAAATGATCGATGGTATGACCAATTCTCAGGATTATCTATTCACCAGTACTTTTAGTCTTATAAAATTTTAATAAAATTATTTTGCAAATATAATGTTTCTTACTATAAGAACTAATTAAAACTAGATTAATCTGTGTTTAATTTAAGGTAAGCAATTTTTTTAATATAAAGTTGATTAATAATTTATCTCAAGTTTAAAATAAAGGCATAGATGTAAAGTGTGCTTATTTATTTTAGGATACGATAATGTAAAAAGTCATCTTGCCTAATACTTTTGTATTTCAGGTAGAATCAATAACAATAATGATATCTTTAATCCAAGTAAATTTATGAGCAATATTAATATCTTAAATATGACCTTTATCTCATAAATATGCAGTAACAATGATTCTTTAATAACAACATAAAAGTGTTAAAAAATTAGCAATTGTTTTGTTATATAATAAAATATTAAAGATTTTAAGACTTCTCATTCGATAATTTAATATACAAAATTAACAAAGCATATTTTTTCGTTCTGCAGCTCACAGTACCGCTATGAATATGAGGCAAAAGGCCCCGAAAGCGCTTAGCATGTAATAATTTCTGTGTATCTTTATAGCTTCTCATTCAAGTGTGTCATACGCTTTGTTAATTTTGTTATATAATATAAAATGAATTATAGCAATAAAGAAAATTATATCAAATATCTAATAAATATGAATATTTGTTTCCTAAATCTAATTTTAAATATGGATATGAAAAGTGTGTTATCATACAGTGTTGCAAAGATACTAACCTTAAATAGGAATAGGTTGCTTCTTATTTTAAAATAATCCACAATTTAAATATGGGAGGATAATAATCATCATAAAAATAAATGTTCTATGTAGTCCTTAATTAGTTTGCTCCACAATTAATCAATTATTAATCAACTTCAATAAGGCTGTAGAAGTTTTCACTCTTTTAAAATAAGCAAGAGCAATTATTGTTTAGCATACCTAAATGATATTTACAACATTGGGCTTTACTTTCAAATATCAGCCTTTCAAGCTAATTGTGCATACGCTTTGTGAGTGTTAATAATAAATGAATACTTTCCTTTCCAATACAAGATATAGTATTTATGCAGGAATAAAATGAATCCACTTATTCCTACAACTCAAATGCTTATATATGAGCAAATCTGAAGTACTGGCAAGGAAAGCGTAAGGATAGACTGCTCACTTTAAATTACTATTTATGATGTCTGAATGAATGATGTCAGTGAAATTGTCTAGAATTTACTAAACATCACTCTAACTGAAACTTAATCATATATAAATAAGCATTTATTTTTATATAGCGCATGCTTATTTATATATGATTAAGTTTCAGTTAGAGTGACATTTAGTAAATTCTAGACAATTTCACTGACGTCATTCATTCAGACATCGTAATTAGTAATTTAAAGTGAGCAGTCTATCCTCACGCTTTCCTTGCCAGTACTTCAGATTTGCTCATATATAAGCATTTGAGTTGTAGGAATAAGTGGATTCATTTTATTCCTGCATAAATACTATAACTTGTATTGGAAAGGAAAGTATTCATTTATTATTAACACTCGCAAAGTGTATGCACAATTAGCTTGAAAGACTGACATTTGAATGTAATATAATTGTAAACATGCCCTATATAAAACATTGGGCTTATATATTTCATCTCAAGATTTTTTACTAGATTCACTTGTAGGCTAAAATGTTAGAAGTGATAGATACTCTACAAACAAAATATATCTAATCATTAGTATATCTTATTACATACTAATACTTGAAAAATTAATGCTAACATATAAGAGCAATGCGTAAAATATTCCTTACAGATGTACTCATCTAAATAAGAATGAATAATTCCATTTTAACTTTGAGGTTGAACTTGAGAACCCATAAAACATATAATAATTGCAATATAGCAAAGTTTTATATATAAGTTTGATAGTTACTTATGCAGCCTAAACCCAAAGTAAATCACATTTAATCTTATTCTGTATCACCAATAATAAAGTTAATAAAAATACATTACCTGTGCATTCATATAATAATATCTGAAGAACTGTTATATTCTTTATTACACTAATAATAATAATATTAACTATCTAAATAAGAAGCAATTACAATGAAGTTTATTAAATAATCTATCATTTTATACTTTAATGATTATAATAAATTAAAATTTATCCCAATGATATATTGATACATGAGAATATTCCAACATTCTTGTAAATTTACCAACACTTTTTAAAATAACTGCATTCAAGATGATGTAAAACACAATTAATTTCATCTGTAATGGAATCCTTTCTTGAGCACAATATTAAGATTAATAAATTCCATTTAGTACACTTGCTAATCCAATATAAGCTGTATTTAACACCATCCATTTTAAAATTTGTGTCTAAATTTGATGCTTATCATCTCTAATATTTGCATTGATAATCCATAATGCATTAATAGCATTTAAATATTTAACATTCATAAGTCATTTTTTTAAGCACTGGAGAAAAATCATAGTTTTTTATATGAAGGAATTTAATCTGTCTAAAATATATAATTTTTATCCAAAAGATTAGCATTCAGCACTTCTTTCATTTGAAGTCTTTTATTAATCCATTAGTTTATAATCTTTAATCTATGTTGCTAAATAGTTCTGATTGTATATATGATCAAGCAAATAGGTTATTATTCATAAACAGAGTGATTTTCATTAATTTTGAATTAAAGTCCAGTGCTTCCCTAAATGTCAAAGTTTAAGGTAGTAGTATATTTGAGTTTTCTGTAAAAAGGGATTATATAAAGTTTTTCTTTTTATAAGTCCTTATGAGATAAATTCACAGTATTGAGACGTAAGATGCACATTTTTGAGGTGAAGAGAACAATTATTTTTTTTATATGTCAGAGTGTCGGCTGGGAAGTGAACACAGAACAATTGCTTGGAAGGAAGCTATGCCAACCACTAGGCCACCAACACTTAACAGAGAGAACAATTATTTTACCACTATTTTAAATATAAATATCTGCAACTTGTTTGAAGATGATAAACATAATTTTTCAAACATATATCAGCTATTTATTATTCCTTTCAATTAAAAAAATCCAGTGACTTTATTTGAAGTTGTTAGCCAGCATTCAGTTGACTACAATAAGTGAGATTTCTTCAAATAATAATTAATTAATAGCAGTTCCTGATTTATTTGTTGTTGTTCATTCTTTTCTTAGTATGATGAGAAGAAATCATTTTGTCCAGCAAAACAAAGTGCCTAGACTAGTTAGCCTAGCTGATTATTTTGTTGAAGGCAAACAAAATGGCTACTTAAAGTTTCTAATTTGCCTAGGTTTTGATAGCAATCAATTTTTTTGAAAGCAGTCTGTTTTTTTCCAAAATTCAGCTTTTATATCTGTTGGTCAGCTGATATTGGATTATAACATTTTCCGTTATGCATTGGTGTTTCCTGGTTTTTCTAGGAAAATTTGGAAGAGTTGTTAAGGTTATTTAAAATGCAGACTATAAATATTACAATTTTTAAATCAATTCAATAAAACTATGAACACTGTTCAAAGATGAAGAGAAAGAAAATAATAATTTTAAGTTTTTCAATTGCTTCATTTTTTACTTCCGAGTTTAAAATACTATTACAATCATTAACCTTAATGTTTTTCTGAAGGTTTGTGATGATGGTATTAGATGATAGAAATAGTCCAATATAAAAACGCAACATAAACCTTAATAGTTCTCAGATATTTACTTGTTAAAAGTTAATCAATATTATTAAATAAATATTCTAGCAGACTAAACCAATTTCTGCTGAATCTAAAATACATAAACATGTAAGCTTCCACACACACACACATACAAAATATAAAATGTAAGAACTGTTTGTTCTACATTTTCATAAAAATATAATATGAAGTAGAATTGTTTTACTTTAAAATATTTTAGTGTTGTAATGTCAGATTTATAACTATTTTTATATTAAATTATTTGTTTTATGTATGTGAGAACTTCTGTTTGGTTATCCAATTCACTAGCTTGTTTCTTAAGAAGAAGAATGACAAAAATATAAATATATATTTTTATATGTGTTTGTTTAAATACTTATAAGACAGGCTTTAACCTGCATCAAAAGTGCCTTGAAAATTTTATAATAGTCAAGCAATATTATTTTTGCCAATAGAGGGACTTCTTAAACCATGACATATGATAGTGACTTTTATAAAGATAAGAGTGGGCATCCTATCTTTAACCTAAATTTTAATTATATAGGCCAATCTTGATAGCGTGAAGTTGTTGTTCTCTTCACTAATTAAGTCCACAATTTGGTTAAAGATAAAATGGCTGTTCTTTTCTTTATAAAAATCGCTATCATGAGTCATGGTTTGATAGGTCCCTCTATTGGCAAAAATAATATTGCTTGACTATTATAAAGGTTAAAGTCTATCTTATAAGTATTTATATATACTTCCTATGCACTCAGTAAAATTATAATTACAACTCTACAATAATTTATAAGTGTTTATTATAAAATTGCTTGGGAAAGTATTTTTTAATGTTTTATAAAATTATATTTTCTCTTACACATTAATATAAAAAGCTTTTATATTTGATATTGATTATATTAAATGATATTCAACCAATGACAGAAATGAATATATTTGTTTGGTTATAAAAAATAAAGCCAATAAAATTTTTATAGTTTTTTAAATATATTATACAATTGCAGTGATACTGTAAGATTATAATATATATATATATATATTATTAAAAACCAGTCAGTACTTGACAATTCCAATATTAATAACACTCAACAATTTCAAACCGTTGTCAAGGCAACCTCCTTTTAACAATAAAGATGTTTTAATGATTACTTATAAACCCATTTAGCCTTGAGCATTATTACATTTAATATATATATATTCAGTTAATGTAAAGTGCTTATAGTTTTACATTTTGATTTACTGTGCCAATATTAAAAACTTAAAAATAATAGAGATATTTTTTTTATATATTAAATGCTTTCATTGATGTGCACCAAAAAGCAATAAAATAATTGTTTTTAGATTTAAATTGAAATAAAAGCGTAGGGAAGGTGTCCAGAAATTAAGAAAATCAATCCCTGTTTTTTATATTGAGATTGACTTAATTAATGCCTGGACCCCCATGCTTTTATTTCAAGTTAAATCTAAAAACTCCAATTCTGGTTGAAGAAACAGTTATTTTATTTCTGTTTACTGCACAGTCAATAAAAGCATTTAATATAAAAAAAACATTTTATCACTGTTAATTTTAATTCTTATCTTCAATTAATTTACTATCATTAGAGAATTTATTTCTTAGCTAATTTTTATATTTAATCAAGACATTTTTAAATTGCAATTCAGAATAATTTTTGTAAAACATTTTATCACATTACATATTTAGTGTAATACATTAAAGATCAGCCTTTTCAAGCTATTGTGTGCTTTTTATGACTGTTAATAATAAATGAATACTTTCATTCCCAACACGAGATATAGTATTTATGAAAGAACAAAATGAATCCACTTGTTCTTTTCAACCCAAATGCTTATATATGGGAAAATCTTAAATACTGGAAATGAAAACATGAGGAGAAACCACTCACTTTAAATTACTTTTTACGATATCTGAATGAATGACGTCAACGAAATTATCTGGAATTTACTAAACATCACTCTCAAATGAAACTTAAACATATGTAAATAAGCATTTATTTTTATATAGTGCTATGTTTATAAATGTAATACATTAAAGATCAGCTTTTTCAAGCTATTGTGCATGCGCTTTTTACAAGTGTTAATAATAAATGAATACTTTCATTCCCAACACGAGATATAGTATTTATGAAAGAACAAAATGAATCCACTTGTTCTTTTCAACCCAAATGCTTATATATGGTTTATCCTCATGCTTTCATTTCCAGTATTTAAGATTTGCCCATATATAAGCATTTGGGTTGGAAAGAACAAGTGGATTCATTTTGTTCTTTAATAAATACTATATCTCGTGTTGGGAATGAAAGTATTCATTTATTATTAACACTCGTAAAAAGTGCATGCACAATAGCTTGTAAAGGCTGATCTTTAATGTAATACAATTATAAACATAGCACTATATAAATAAATGCTTATTTACATATGTTTAAGTTTCATTTGAGAGTGACATTTAGTAAATTACAGATAATTTTGCTGACATCATTCATTCATACATCGTAAACAGTAATTTAAAGTGAGTGGTTTATCCTCACGCTTTCATTTCCAGTATTTAAGTTTGCCAATCCTCAAGTGGATTCATTTTGTTCTTTCATAAATACTATATCTCATGTTGGGAATGAAAGTATTCATTTATTATTAACAGTCGTAAAAAGCGCATGCACAATAGCTTGAAAGGGCTGATCTTTAATGTATTACAATTATAAACATAGCACTATATAAAAATAAATGCTTATTTACATATTTAGTATAATGAAAAATGAATCTTCTCACACTTATGGGTTTTAATTTAATCAGTATTATATTAATCTGTTTTTTTAATCCAGTTCTTATAACTTATTTATGCACAAACACACAAAACACTTTTTGGGGAAGGGCAGGTTAAGTTTTTAGATGCATTAACTATTTTTTTCTCAAAATAGTATATTTAAAATAAAAGCAAACTTTCCATACAATATCAATGAACGCAAGTAGGTTTGTGCATAAAATCCCTGACTAGTGCCTATTCATCCAATATCCCCATCTAGGTATACTGCTCTCAGGTCCAAGGCCACTCACTTTTATGGGGATATTGAACAAATAGGCACTAGATTGGGATTTTATGCACAAATATTTTTGCATATGTTGATTACTATGGTTTGCACTCAGGGGGGGGGGGGCACTACGGAAGTTTACTACTGTGTCATCTATTTTGTTTTTGTTGTATTTGAGTGAAATGGAGAGAGCAATAGAAAGACTAGGAAGAGGGATAGAGATACGGGCAATAGGTGGCAAGGAAGTATATCCTTTGTCGGGTCTTTTTTTTGCAGATAATGTCTTTTTGTATGCAGAAAGAAGAGAAGATATGGAAATTATGCTGAGGATATGTGCAAGGGGGTGGGTACAGAGATAGGGATTAAATTTATTGAAGAAAAATCCAAACATAATGATGGTTAATACTGGGGAAAGAGAAGACAAAGAATTTTTATTGGGGGATATAAAGTTAAGTATGGTGAATTGATATGGTTATTTGGGAATCAGCTTGTGTAATCAGAAAAATTGCTTGGATGAATTGGGGGGGGGGGATAAATGATGCAAAGAAAAGAAAGAGATTGATAAACAAATTAACAGTGTTTTCATATAATAAATATGATGTAGCTAGAATTGTATGGAAGGGAGTGGCTGTAGCAGGATAAACATATGGCAATGAAGTGTTATGTGTCAATAAAGGAATATTAGATTACTTAGAAAAAGTACAAAGGGAAGTAGGAAGACATGCATTAGATGCAGATATGTGGACAGCAAAGGAGGCAATTCAAGGAGAAATGGGATGGTCAAGTTTTACATGAGAGATGCAAAAAGCAAAATTAAAAGGTACTGTAGATTGCAGTTTATGGATAATAAAAGAGTAGCCAAAATAGTATTTAATTGGGTTATGAGTAAAGGGCAGGCAACAAGATGGCTGAGAAAAGTAATGCTGTATGCATAAGATTTGGATAAAGAATTTATATTAGTATACTTGTACAAGAGGTGGGATGATTGTGTTAGGAAGATTGTTGAGTATTATAGTGGTAAGGAATGGGATAGAAGAATAGATGCATTAATAAAGAATAGGGAGTTGGAGAGATGGAGAACTAGTATGGAGAGTAAAAAGAGTTTAAATATATATAAAAGTAAACAGAACATTGGGTGCAAGTTAATTTCATGATAATAGCAAGGAAAGTAGTTTATTATTTAAGGCGCAAATGAGATCTTTAGCAGCAAGGGAATATACACGTAAGTGAAAAAATATGGGTGATTTATTCTGCAAGTTGTGTAAGGAAGGCATAGAAAATATTGGGCAGTTGTTGATTCAATGTAAATGCTTGGAACCAGAAAGGGTATAAATAATGAAGTTATGGAAGACTAAATATAAACAAAGTGGGTTTTTTTTTTCTGGGTTTGGGAACAGATAAGGGGAGTTGAGATATGAAGGGCATGGTGTTGACAAAGATTGTTGTGGAAATGGGATGGAGCAGGATATGGAGAAACTTAGGGTGGGGAATGGAAAGGGAATGTAAAATGGCTAACAGGTTTCTCTGGATATAGTTGCTGAGAGATTCCTGACTCAGTATAAGGAGAAGTCACAGTGCATCAGATCACATCACTATTTTAACAGTTATGAAATCATAGGAAATTGTGATTGTGAAATGTTTTAAATGGTATATTTATTAGCAGATTATGAAAATAAGAAAACAATTCTCATTTTATATTTTTTTATTATTATGTAACAAAACATATAATTTTAAATAAACAATAGTAATAAATCGCTTAGTTTTTCAGTTTATGCAATATTATAAATTTATTTAAACTGATTACTTAAGTAATATTTACTAAGGCTCCAACCTCAAGAATATGCACGTAAAATGCGATAGTAGGGACCTCTACAGGTCTTAACCACAAGCTTACGTTTGTATATTGTAAAACAATATATTATTAAAATCCTAAATAGATTTCTATTATATTTTATAAATCTAATAACAGAAGTGTATTATTTATTTTATAATTAATTAAAAGATTTAAAATTCATTAGCATTTGCCTTTCCGAATTTGAAGTTAATGTGTTTATTTTTACTATAATTTATATTTATGTTTAACCTCTTAATGATTTAAAATGGTGAAATTTAATGTTTTAACGACAAATCGATAAATGTGATATTTTCTTGCTTTTTGAAAGTTTATGGGATTTATTGATTTTTTTTTACTTTCTATGTAAAATATATTTCGTTTTTATATTATTGGTGTAATTAACAAAAATGAAATGTTAAATTGGTTGGAACACTTAATATTTAAAGAATAAGTAATTGCAAAATAATTTTGGCCATAATAAAAACCATGCACGTTTTTTAAAATATAAGCCCCTAAAACATTTTTTATGCATACAGAAGCTGTTGAAACAGATACAATTCTCTCCATACAGTAGTGCCACCCAGTGCAAGCCATAAGAAGCTTAAAAAAGTAAAAGTGACTGCTGGAGGGTTGCATTACATCCAAATATTTAGGTGCAGTGCTCTCAGATCCAAGGTTTCTTGCTGGAAATTAGTCTGGAAATATTGGATGAGTAGGCATTATATAGGGATTTTGATGCACAAACTTTCTAGCATCCGTTGGGTACAATGGCTTGCACTGTGTGGCGCTACTGTATGAAAAGAATTACTGTTTTATCTTTAAATACTGAGAAATTTATCAGTTTTCTTAACTTGGCATTCACAAAATGAGCCTTCTATTTGTTTTCATAAGCCATCATATTTCTTGCAGGTGAAATGCTAATTTAATAAAAAATATCTTTAAGAAAATGTCCCCCTCTGTATATTCTTGAATTTTATTAGTTTGAGATAGTGTCTAACGCAATTCCAATTAGCTGCTCTAATTATTTGTTAACTTTGGTGCAAATTTAGAAAATTACATTATCTAGAAAATTTTAACGCGTTGAAAAGGAAAGTTATTATCTTGAGGATCAATTTTTTTCAAGCAAACCTTTAATTTGAAGTAAAATATTTCCTTTGTTTTTCATTTCTTTCTCAACTCCTGAACTTTCAAATAAACATTTATTTAATATATATATATATTATTTAATTTATCTATGATTTTTTATAGATTATACTGTTTAAATTTTGCATACGCAAATGTTTTACACATACACTATTCAAGTTTTGATAATTATATTTTTGTATATATACACATACACCCTACATATAAAACAGGCAAAACTTTCCATACAGTAGTGCCACTCAGTGCAAAACAGAGTAATCAATGGATGCAAGAAGATTTGTGCATAAAATCCCTATCAAGTGCCTATTCATCCAATATTCCTAGACTAGTTTCTAGCTTGTGGCTTTCATTGGTGAGGAGTCTTGGATCTGAGAGCACTGCACCTAGATCTTAGGATCTAATGCAACCCTCCAGCAGCCACTTTTATCTCTACTTAACAACAAAATTATGAGTTCAAAATTGAAAACACAATAATATTTTTAATACAAGTTCACTAGTTGATATAATCATATGGATCTGAACTCAGTTCAGTACCCATACATTTTGGTGTCTTTGGTCCTTGAATAACCATAACCACCACTATCCTATTAGACAGGATTAGTATTAAGCCACTAAACATCACATGATCACCATTTTTTATGCTTGCTCAAGCTGTTAAAACAGGCAAAACTCTCCATACAGCTTGAGTAAGCATAAGAAATGGTGATCATGTGATCTTTAGTGGTTTATTACCTTATATATATTAAACCTCCTGTCTCATTTATAAATGCATGTATTAATTTAATAAGAATATTTTCAGAATGCATTTGTTATTTTAACCAGAAAGTATAACTTTTTCTTTGTAAATGATTAAAGTGATTATTTTAATTTTACAGCATTAAATAAATAGCAAATGATACAGTTCTAACTATAAATAAAATGAGTTTGAATCCAGTACTGTTATAACTATATTTTCATTGTCAGAATATTTTTATTAAACTGCTCAGTTGGTTAGAACGTTACCTAAAAATTCAATACTCAAGAATCTAAGGGTCCAGGTTCGAATCCCATGCTTCTACCCTGATTCATTCTTTCTTTCCTAATTATTTGTATCTTTTTTCCCTCTATTTTTTTATCTGAATACTTGTATTCTACCTTAAATAATCTCCAGCAACTTCACTATATGTGCGTATTTTATGTGTGTGTGTATATATGTATATGATATATTTTGTAGGCTCATCTGTGTATGATTTTGATTATAACATAGCACAAGCTATCAACTGGATAATGAATAGAATATTATAAAGATGGTTGTAGAGGTGTAAAATATATCATTTATGTGTATAACCTGTGAAAATTTTAGTATCAATATATATTATTTATGTGTGTGTCATCGATTATGACTTGGATTTTAATTCATGTAGCTTGGATTGTTTTTTAAAGTAAGAATTTTATGAAAGCTACATTTTTTTCTGGTGGTTTCTAATAACCAATCAGGTAATCCATTCAAATATTAATTTGTAAATTAGTTTCTAGTTTTAATTTAATGACAAAATTAAAACTCTCAGATGAAATTGGTCTTCTGAGGAATGATGCTGGAAAAGCAGTGGGTAATTTAAAAGTGATTTACCCAGCAGTAAACATTTTGGCTTAAGCAGGTATGAAAATTCAATAATCAAGTCAGAGCATTGTAATAAATTTACTATGAAACATCATAAATCTGAATAAAAAGATCTGTTTAAACATTACAATGAAGAAATAAAGAGGGGGGGGGGCATATTGTAATAATAATAAAAAAATAAAAGATTCAGTGAATATGTCATATTTTAAATTAAATTAAATATTTTTATGAATTGCTATTTTAAGGAGGCAAAAAGTTATCTCAGTGTACATGGATATAATCTTTTTAGTTTTATTTTTTGTCATATCTTAAATTTATTATAAATATATTTTATTTTTATTTAATAACATTAGTATGATTTAATTAATATTATTTTGCAGTTATTTGATGTGTAATTCCTATATACTATGCTCCAATTTATTATTTTGGGTAGCTGTTTACACCTATCCAAAAGAATAATAATTTCATTTTTATATTACTAATTTCAATTTACACCATTTAAATAAATAATCAAGTCAATTAATACAGTGTGAGAAGCATTTTTCTAGAAATCATGCTTATTTATATATTGATAATGATTTTTTATTTGTCTGATAGAAGTAATAATCGTGAATATTTGTAAAAACTAAATAAACATTAGATTATATGGTTCACTCTACAGTGATTTATATTAGCTTCAAATTATGAGACGAATTTATTAATATTTTTTGTTATATGAATGATATTCCTGTAGTGTAATTCTCACTACACCACACTCATTCAAGGTAGGGACTGGGTTCTATCCATTTTTAACATTTTGAGGGGAGGTATAGTCATAAACATATGACCAAAGATATGTGGTAAAGATGTTTGATCCCCAAGTGGCACATTTCATGCAGAAACAGCATTCATCAATTGGCCCAGATCACAATCTCTTACACATATTGTTATCATTGTTTAGTATATATAGATAGCCAATTACTACAGTTTAATCGATGTATCAAACTTCTGCCATGACAACTTATACTACATTACAGGAATATTATTCATTAAGTAGATAATCTCTAGTCTAATGAATGATTAATAAAAAAAATATTTCTATATGGAATAACTATCGAGTAACATTGAAATGTACATTAAATTAATACTAACATTTACATCTACTAAAGTTATTGTGTAAAACGACTTGCATAATAAAGCAGAAATAAATTTAAAACATCAATTAATAATGAGAAAGAAGTGAAAAATAAAATCTGATTAGTAGGAAATCAATTGATAATGACAAATTAACACTTGAATTCTAGAAGAATCTAATATATTAAAAAAAAACTTTCCACCTAGATAAAGATGAAACATCACATGATCACCATTTCTTATGCTTGCTTATAACTGTTGTTAAAACAGGCAAAACTCACTATATGCATTGCCACACAGCAAGCTAGAGTAATCAATGGATGCATTGGATTCTAAGATGTAGGTGCAGTGCTCTCAGATCCAAGGCTCCTGATGAAGGCCATAATTCCAGAAACTAGTCTGGGGATATTGGATGAGTAGGCAGTAGATGGGGATTTTATGCACAAGCTTTCTGGCATCCATTAATTATTCTAGCTTGCTGTGTGTTTTAAAGATGAAACAGATACTCCAGAAAACAAAAGAGAACAAAAACTATTCAAGCAGAGGCAAAAAGAAAGCAGCATCTTTTTTCTCCCTCCATCATGTGATCGCACAGCTGGGTTGCAGGCGGATATGAAGCAGCAGAAGAAACCAGCAGGGATTTGTTTCCAGATCCAGGATCTCATCTCCTGAAAGTACTCGAGCCGACTAGGGATCAAACACATCACTGTGATCTTATTATAATTTATATGCACCTTAGGGTCCACAGAAGTAAAGGCATTTGCCAGAAAATTAGGTAAATAATGACTTTAATTCAGTATTAAGTGTATAATTAAACAAGGGACTACCCAGAAAGTGTCAAAAGAAATACATAGACTGGAATTGGATTTATAAGTATTCATATTGTAATCTCTTTATAGTGTATAACTATATGTGTATCTATATTACTAGGATTATATTGTTCTCTATTAAAATCAGTTATAACATTGATCCGCAGTGGGGTTATTTATTTTCTGAGAGAATAATTTAGAAATCATATTGCTAGTCTTATTCAAGAAAACGTTAAGCTTAAGACATAGCAAAACCTGGTTCGGTTTCATCTAATGGTTTGTTTAAAAGTTGTGAGGGCAGTAAGTTTGAGATTTATCAGAACTGTAACAATTCGCTATCTATATATACCGAATAATGATAAAAGATATGTGTGACTGTGATCTGGGACAACTGACGAGTGCTGCTTTAGTATGACGTGCATTTTGGAGATCATACGTCTTTTCCCATGTCTCTCTACACCCCTTCACAAAGTGTTAAAAGTGGTGGAAACCAGCCCCTACCTTGCATGAGAGTAGTATAGTGAAAATTATATTTCAAAAATATTCACAAAGAAGAATCTACTGTGTTACTTTGTTTTTTATACTCTCCTATATACAGTATTTTATAAATCGAAGGATCGTTGTGCAAGTGGCAGGATGAGTTTTCAATGTACAAAGAAAGGCAGTGTCTGTGGGCCTACACAAGTGAGAGCCCATAATTATTAAAGCTTATTTTTACACACTATGAATTATTCGGTAAAATATTTTCAAATTATTAATGCGCTAATGTCACAACTACAATTCAAATCTTTTCTCAGGACAATTAATTTCAGTAGTTTTATTATTGAAGAAAGAATAACAACACAAAATTGTCAATTAAGCAATTTTCATAATTATTACTTATTTAGTGTAGTTATTCATAAAGTAGGTTTAATGAAAAGTCTATTACTTATCTATTGTTTTTTTTTCCATATTTCTAATAACTGTGGTAGCTTTTCAAACTTTTAGTAAATTAAAAAAATTCAAAAGGTATTTAACTGGTCAAAATTTTCTGGAAGAGCTTGCGATATTAGCTTGTAAGTATCTTGCCAAGCGTTGGTAGCCTAGTGGTTAGCATAGCTGCCTTCCAAGCTGCTGGCCCGGGTTCGCTTCCCGGTCAACGCATTTGACATATGAGAAAAAGAAAAAAAGGTATAAAGTCATCCAAAATGGATCTGAAAAAGTGTTTTTGCAAATCAAAAGAGAAGCAAGCATTTTTAAAATGGATTAATGTATTGCTCGTAAATTATCATTTGAGTTCGGAAATAAGACGCCATCTTATTTCCGTAAAGAATGTCTGGGGCGAGAGTATTCGTGCAGTTTTAATCTTGTTTAAATGGCATTGGTTTGGAGGTTTGATTACCTTTTATATAGTTACAATTTAAACACCGTGCTTATAAAATTTATAGAATATTAGATAATTTGTTTTTAGTAATAAATAATTTTTAAAAATTATGTAAATGAATGAGAGCAAAAAATTAACATTTTGAATTTGAGAGAGGCCTTTTGAAACTATTGGTCTTAGACCAATTTTTATAGCTATGCTATTAAAAGCCGTGGTTTTGGACACCAAACGCTATAAAATTCTTTATTAAAGTTTGGTGGAAAACTATTATTGATGATGATCAAAATGTTATTATTTGATATCAGTGTCTCTGGAGAAAAAAAAATGTCTAAAGCATGTGTTTTGCCACGTGATCATATTTAACATACGTGCGATTTTTTAATGATTTTTTTAACTGACGATTATCTGATTTAGAAATGTTATTAGACACACACTTCACAAACCCATATATTGTATACTTGATAAAAAATATTTTAAAATGAAAATCCTAAATTATTAACTTAAATAATAAATGTGAAGGGTTTGATATCTGAGGACCAATAAATATGAATGGATATATTCACTTGAATACATTTTTTTTTTGTCATTTCAAATAAATAATTAATTTTAAAACATAATAAATCCATTAATGTTTGAAGATTTGCTATCTTAATATAAACTGAGCCCTGACTATATATGTGTGTTGGAGATAATGATCTGGACCAACTGATGAGTGCTGGTTCAGCATGAAATATGTGTGATCATGTGTATTAGTTGAAAGTTTGAATTCAAATCCCCGTTAATCAATTTTAAAACATGTAATTATTTGATGTTTGTTAAGTATTTACTAGCTTTTTTAAATTTTAAATTAATTGTAGTTTTTGTGCTATGTAGAGTACTTTAAATCGTTTATCTTAATGTGTAAGTAAGCATATGTCACATGAGGTATTTTGCACATAAATGATTTTTATTGCAGATCAAATATGTAATATTTATGAATATTTCATGGAACAGTCACATCCAAATATGTTACTAGAGCAAATTTGCAAGTAGATTCTAAAGAACCATTTTAAAACAAACTTGTAAGTTTATTTTAAAATGGTTCTTTAGAGTTTTGAAGCAGATGCTAAAGAACTATTTTAAAATTAACTTGCAAATATATTTATCCTTTTGTGCATCAATGCCATTCTAGATTGGCATTAATATAATTATATAGTTTAGAATAAATCTCATCTGATATTTCATGATCTGTCATGTGCGAATATGTTATTAGGGAAAATTTGCAAGCATATTCTAAAGAACCATCATTAAATAAACTTGCAATTTTATTTTTAAATTATTCTTTAGAATCTGCTAACAAATTTGTTCTAATAATGCATTCAGGTGTGATTATTCTGTGAAATAAATTTGTATGTCTCAAATATGTTATTTGGACAAATTTGAAGTGATTCTAAAGAACCATCTTTACATAAAAATGGTTCTTTAGAATCTGCTTACAAATTTGTCCTAATAATGTATTCGGATGCTCTTGTTCTATGAAATAAACTTGCATATCTAAATTTGTTATTAGGACAAATTTGCAAGCACATTCTAAAGAACCTTTTTAAAATAAACTTGCAATTTTACTTTTAAATGGTTCTTTAGAATCTGCTTACAAATTTGTCCTAATAATGTATTCAGATGCGATTGTTCCATGAAATAAACTTGCATATCCCAATATGTTATTATGATAAATTTTCAAGCAGATTCTAATGAGCCATCTTTAAATAAACTTTCAATTTTACTTTAAAATGGTTCTTTAGAATCTGCTTACAAATTTATCCTAATAATGTATTCGATTGCGATTGTTCCATGAAATAAACTTGCATATCCAAATATGTTATTAGAACAAATTTGCAAACAGATTCTAAAGAACATTTAAAAATAGATTTACAAGTTTTTTTTAAACATTTCTTTAGAATTTATTTGCAAATTTGTCCTAATAATATATTCAGATGTAATTGTTCCATGAACTAAACTTACACATTGAAGTACATTATTAAAACAAATTTGCAAGCAGATTTTAAAGAACCATTTTAAAATTAACTTGCAAATGCATTTATCCTTTTCTACATTGCTGCCAATCTAAATTGGCATTGATATAAATGTATAGTTTACAATAAACCTCATCTGATATTTCACAGAACAATCATCTCTGAATACATTGTTAGGGCAAAAGTCTGAAGAACTGTCTTTAAATAAACTTTTATTTAAAAGTGGTTTTTTGGAATATGCTTCCATATTTGACCTAATAATATATGTAGATATGATTGGTCCATGAAGTAAACTTGTAAGTCCAAATAATGCCAATCTGAATTGGCATTGATAAAATTGTATAGTTTACAATAAATCTCATCTTATATTTCATGGAACATTCACATCTAAACACATTACTAGGACAAATTTGCAATCATGTTGCAAAGAATCATTTTAAAATAAACTTGCAAGTTTATTTTGAAATGTTTCTATAGGATCTGCTCGCAGATTTGTCTTAATAATATATTCAGACATGATTATTCCATAAAATATCAGATGAGATTTCAAGTAACCTATACAATTGTGTCTTAATTCACCTGATTGATTCGTTTAAAAATGAGGTAACTTGACGTCACTGTAAATTGCTCAGTTTTTGTACTACGTTTACGGTTCTGATGTCATTTTTTAGAAGAAAAAAAAGTTCTATAACATTCTGCCCTCTCTTGAATTATTTTACAAGTAAAAAATCAATAAAAATGACCATATATGTCAAGCAAAACCAAAGCACCACTTTCTCACCAGCTTTTCTTGAATCTTATTGGCTGTTTAAATTTTGTCAACAAAGAAAATGGCTGCCAAAAAGTAAAGAGTTACGAACGGTTTTTGTTTTATTTTGAAAATGATAAACGAATGTTTTAGAGCATTTTAACAGTATTTTTTGATGAAATATAAATTATTTTCATAAAATATGCTAAAAATAAATATTATTTTACAAAAATAGTTAAGATTTTAGCAAGAATTATTTATTTATTGCAAAGTGGGAAGAAGAAATCATGATATGCAATTGGTGATTGATGTTTCTTTTAATTTCAGCTGCTATTGAATATTTTTCAAATTATAAATCAAAATTTATTTTTGAACAAACTTTCGTTCACTTTCATAATCTGACAAATTATTAATATACTTTTTACAAACAAAACTAAAGTGAATATATTAATAAAAGGTGAATATATTTTGACAATTGACTTTGTTAATTGACACTTCAGTTTGTGAATTGGCCAATTAAAAGTTTTGATTTTTACCTCATGCGGCCAATAATATAATCAGCGGTGAAAGGGTTAAAGAAACATATGTCTTCAAGGTTTATAATGTAGTAGTAAAATTTTGATATACATTAACTTTAAGAGCATGGTAAGCAATGCTCCCTTTTACTGATGATGATCAATTAACTCAAGTTGTGTCCAGGAAAAGAATTGGCCAAACATATAATAATTTTTTCATTAACACAATTGATTTTCCCTCAATATAAACATCATATTTATGCTACAGGCTTTAACACTTTAATATATTTATGATATAATCAGAAATATTATTGCCGCTAAATGGTATTTTTTAAATAATAAATTCAGATCTCAGTGGAAATTGAATTTATAGCTTATTTAGCTAATCATTCAATTGAAATTTAAGGTAATTCTCAAACCAACTGAGTGGCTTATTTGATTAGGGCATTACCTTAAAATTCAATACTCAAGAATCTAAAAATCCAGATGGGATTCCCATGCTAATACTGTCACTGAAGAAGAGAGGATAATACCTCTCAAAACGTTGTTCATATGCTAACCTGTGTGCTATTACTAACAGTTGAATATTTAAATAAAGTTAATTTTTTCTAAAAACATCAATTCTCAAATTAGATGATGGACATAGTCCATTATATATATATACACACACACAACTAAAACATGATGGACATAGTCCATTATATATATATACACACACACAACTAAAACACTCATCACAAACCTACAGGAAAACATTATACTTCTTATATATAGTATTAACTTAGATGTGAATATAATGTTAATGGATTTTTTTCTGTTATTATTATAGGTGTTTGTAGGAGGAAGCATTACAAAAGATGGACCTGTTCGAGTAATTGAAGATTTAGAATTAAAGGTTTTATTATTATTTTTTCTTTATATGTTTACTAAAGTAATGTAATTTTATTATTTATATTTTCCATTTAGTGTATATGTTAAATGCTTTTTAAAAATGTAAAAGAAACATATTTTATTACATATCATTAAAGAAGATACATTGAGAAAAATAATCTCTATACATTTACATGGATGCAAAAGATGACAGTTATTAAAAATTTAAAGGTAAAAATGATTATTTTATGAAAGCAACAGTTTTTTGAATTATACATAGATTACACATATAATCCTAAGAGTATTGGAAACATGCAAATTATAAACCACAATTTAAATAATAGTAATTCTATTATGAATAATAATAGCAATTCTAAGAATAACAAAAAGTTAGATAAAACTTTCATTCTTCCCTAAAATGGATCATACAATACTAAGAAATAAAAATTATATAGATAAAAGCATTGACCTTGACAAATTAATAGGTTATTATAAAATAAGAGATGATATGGAATATAAAAAAGAAATTGTATATAAAATTACTTGTGGAAAATGTAGTATGATTTACTATGGACATACAGGCAAACAGATGAAAGAGCAGATAAAAGCATTGACCTTGACAAATTAATAGGTTATTATAAAATAAGAGATGATATGGAATATAAAAAAGAAATTGTAGATAAAATTACTTGTGGTAAATGTAGTATGATTTACTATGGACATACAGGCAAACAGATGAAAGAGCAAAAGAATGTAATGGTACAATTAATAGAAGATAAGATAGATCTTTTTATACATTCATTATTAAAAATATGGACATAAAATAGATTATGTAAAAGATATAAAACCTTTAACCTACATTAAAGAACCTTGTAAATGAAGATATATGAAACCAGTCACATTAGTTATACCAACATAATAGGATAAATGTATATAAAACATAGTATTGGTTTATAATGTATATATAAGCTAAAAATTACTGAGTTATATTTCCTTGTTAAAACAATGTCAACTTATGAATTATGGTACAATTAAAAATCAAAATGTAAAAAAGCTTGTATTCCACAGATACCTTGTAAGCATAGAACTGATAAACAGATTGTATTGGTTATAGGAAAATTGATGTACTTTTTTTAAATGCATTTGTTCGTTCTGCTATGTTTAAGCAATAAAATGATCAATTTGAGTTTTCAAACTAATCCTATTATTAAGGAATAAAGTATGTACTTTATATGCTTTTATATTAATTTACCTGTTTGTGCATGTTTCTGTCTATATATGTCTATACATTTTTGTCTGTATGTCCAGATTTTTTAATTTTGTTCCAGCTGAGATATTTTAATTAGTTTTTCTCAGATCAAATGACTCCAATTGAGATATTTAGTCTGACAAAAATTATGATTTAATAATAAGATGTGAAAAAGACAGATTAAAAACAAGAAGTAGACAGGATTCAAAAACAAAGAATGGTTAAAACTAAAATAAACATCTCCACTGGAGTCCATTAGGTAAAAAATATTTTTTAAAACAATGTCTTTATGAAAACAGTATGAGCCAACTAAAAAGTAGGAAAAAAAATGAATTGTATTTAATTTTCCATTCTTAGAAAATATTGGAGATCAAACAATTAGAAATTATGAGAATATTGTCATTTCCTAAAAGCATTTGAGGCCTTTTTGATTTTTATGATTATATTTAAGCCTCAAATGCTTTTATGAAATGGCAGTATTTCTACAATTCCAATAATTTTATTACAAGTTGACATTCTTAAGACATCTTATTTTCCAAGAATGGCAAATTAATAAATGTATCAAGCTCTCCATACAGTAGTGCCACCAAATGCAAATCTTCAGAATCAATGGATGTGGAATGGTTTGGGCATAACATCTCTATCTAATACCTACTCATTCAATATTCTCAGACTAGTTTCTAGCTTGTGGCTTTCATCAGTGGGGATTCTTATATTTGAGAGTATTGCACATAGATCTTAGGATCTAATGCAATCCTCCAGCAGCCACTTTTTACCTATTTGGTTAACTATAAAGCTAGATAATGATTTTATGCACAAACCCCCCCTGCATCCATTAATTATGAAGGCTTGCACTTGATGGCATTACTGTATGGAAATATTGGTACTGTTATTAACAACAGCATGTGTCAGCATATGAAATGGCGATCATGTAATAGAAAATTGAGATTCAGTTTTTTTCATTTTTTAGCTGAATTACTTTATTATTTTTCTACTTTTTACTCGGCTCATATTGTTTTTATAAAAGCATTATTAAAAAAACGTTTTTTTTGTATATATTATTTTATTTGATATTAGTAAATTTGTTTCCAAGTTCCAATTAATGATTTGATTCAAGTGAAAGTGCAGTATTTTCTGCTTAGGTGTGCAATAAAATAAATAAGTAATTTTGTAAGTATTTAAAGGCAGAGTCTCATTGACGCTAACAATGATTTACGAACAAAAATTTCACAAGAGATGCCGCTATTTGAAAATGTTGTTATGCTGTAGCAAAAATACCCTATGGATTTGAAAAATGATGACCTAATCCTACTAAATCACTGAATGGCTCTTTTTGGTGATGATGTTGACTTGGTTAAATAGGTGCCACTCTATTCATCTTTTGGACAATAAAAAATTAAAACACGCAAAACTCTCCATACAGTAGTGCTACTCAGTGCAAGCCAGAGTAATCAAAGGATGCCAGAAGGCTTGTGCATAAAATCCCTATCTAGTCCCTACTCATCCAATATTTCCAGACTAGTTTCTGGCTTGTGGCCTTTATCAGTGAGGAGCCTTGGATCTGAGAGCACTGCACCTAGATCTTATGATCTGATGCAATCGTCCAGCAGTCACCTTTTATCTCTACTTAACTATAAAACTATGAGAATAAAATTGAAAACAAAATAATATTTTCCAATCCAAGATCATTAGCTTATATAGTCATATGGGTCTGAACTTAGTTCAGTACCCATACATTTTGGTGTCTTTGGTTCTTTAATGACCATAGCCACTACTATCCTATTAGGCAGGATTGGTATTAAACAACTAAACATCACTTGAGCATCATTTCTTATGTTTCATTATAACTGTTATTAAAACAGGCAAAACTCTCCATATAGTAGTGCCACTCAGTGCAAGCCAGAATAAGCAGTGGATGCCAGAAGACTTGTGTGTAAAATCCCTATCTAGTGCCTACTCATCCAATATCCCCAGACTAGTTTCTGGCTTGTGGTGATCATGTGATGTTTAGTGGATTAACAATAAAAAAATGTTCTATTGCTAGGGAGTTCATAAAAAGTTTCAGCACTAGAATTGACAGGTTGGGTGTCTTTGGATCTGGACATCCAGAATTTACCATTCTATCATTACATCAAACCATGCAAGGTTTTTGAATAATGATAGTAGGCAATACCACTTAATGATATATGTATGTTATTTACGCGATTTATTATGGACATTCAACTTCATGAAGTTAAACCAGCTATTTGTTATCCAAAAAAAAAAAAAGGGTTCCCAATTGGGATACATTTTTTAGGGTTTTAAAATACCATGGGGCTATATTAGCTTCAAGCTACTGAAATTGTTTAGAAATATATGAGTTCACGAAGTTATGCCAGATAATCTTGAAAAACAATATTCAAAATTGCTAGAGGATATTAAAAAATGAGTTAGAAAAGATTTATATTTATCATGGATTATAATTGCTATTAATTTGGTAAAAGTACTTACACAGAGGCTAAACTACACTGAATAGTGCTTCTGTATGAAGAATTTAGCCTCTATGTAAACAGCTCGTGTATGCATAAAGAATGGTGGTCATGTGATGTTTAGTAGTTTAATATCAATCCTGCCCAATACGATTATGGTGACTGCGGTTATTAAAGAACCAAAGACACCAAAAAATATGGATGCTGTACTGAGTTCAGATCTCTATGGCTATACAGGCTAATAAGCTTGAATTGAAAACATAATTGTATTTTCATTTTGTACTTAAATCTTTATAGTTGGCTACTAAGGTAAAAGGTGGCTGCTGGGGGTTGCATTAGATCCTAAGATCTAGGTGCAGTGCTTTCAGATCCAAGCCTCTTCACTGATGAAAGCCACAAGCTAGAAACTAGTCTGGGGTTATTGCATGAGAAGGCATTAGATAGGGATTTTATGCACAAACCTTGCATCCAGTGATTACTCTGGCTTGCACTGAGTGGCGCCACTGCATAGCTTTGTGTAAACAGCTTGCGTAAGCATAAAAAATGATGATCATGTGATGTTTAGTGGTTTAATACTTTTAAATATTTTCTTAAATAGATTGTTGTTCATTATGAATCAGTAGCTATTACAGTTTCCATTCTCCAACATATCTGAATTTTTTGATGCTGAAGTTACATCTTGAATGATATCTTAGTTTTCATTTACAGGAAAATAAATATGTAGTATTTCCAGGGGGTACCATTAGATTTATTATCTAGACTGTCTTTTTAAGATATCAGTATGTTATAGTTTATTGGTGAATTCCGTGAACCATAGACTCCTACAAAGCTCTAAACCCACAACTAGCAATTCGTACTATGCCTCCAGGTCATAAAGATCAAAAGGTTCTTTCAAGATACAGATAATAGCAGATAATACTAATATAATAAGAAATGAAAATCTGTAGTAAATAAAATAGATTTATTATAATGAATGCATGCACCACATAAATTGGTTTAAAGTCAAGATGGACAATTAATATCTTTTTTCCGGGTTAATACGAGAAGTATCATAATCCAAATGTGCCATTTCAATATTGCATTTATTAATATGATCGAAGCATGATGTTCAGTTAGTGGAGAAGTTTTATGTCTGATAACTAATTGTCTCCAAAGATGTTTAGATTCAAAGGCAGTATTATTATCGGTAGTGCAACATCTGAGTTACTTAAAATGAAAAGCTCTAAATTTGTTTTCCAGTTTTCTTCGTAATGATATTTAGCGATCAAGATATAGATGTTTATAATAAGATATTTATTTTGGACCGACTACAAATAAAACCAAACATTTTATCTCATTGACTCTTATATTTACAATATACTAGTATTTTTACCCAAGTAAAAAATTTGATGTACAAAATATTCTTAATGTTTTAAATGTAACATAGAAAGACTTTGGTTTAATAATTAATGAGTAACAAAAACTCAGCCTATGATGGAAGCAAAAAAAAATTAGCAAATTTTAGTTTGGACGATTATCATTTTGAAAATATTTAAATACAAATATAATACATTTATTTTAAGCTAGAATGTAATTAGAAGGGTGTTGAACCCAAACTTTCAAGCTCCTTTGGAGAAGGGACAAGTTTAAAGTCTGTCTTTTAAAGTTTGAAGATTTGCTATCTTAATGTAAACTGAGCGCTGATTATATATATGTGTGGGAGATGATGAACCGAATCAACTGATGAATGCTGGTTCAGCACATATATGTATATTGGAGATCGTGCAATATAGAGAGTGTACTAATAGTTCAAACAAGTTCTTATTAATATGTATGGTAAGAGAAAATATTTAAAATCTCTATCTGGGATAATCTTATCCCCAGACCAATTGGTTTTGAGCTTATGGCTCACCTCAGTGAGGAGCTAGAACATTCAGACACTCATCTAAAATATCAACTCAAAACCCAGCACTTATTTAATACATAACTATTGAGAAGAAACTCTGAAATTTTCAGACATAAAAAATTCTTTAACTTCAGCTATCTATCTTAAAGTCTTTTTATGTCTGAAAATTTCAGAGTTTCTTCTCAATAGTTATGTATTAAATAAGTGCTGGGTTTTGAGTTGATATTTGAGATCTAGGGTCTGAATATTCATGCTCCTCACTTAGGTGAGCCATAAGCTCAAAACAAATTGGTCTGGGATAAAAAGATTCCAGATAGAGATTTTAAATATTTTCTCTTACCGTGCTTATTAATATGAGCTTGTTTGAGCTATTGATACACTCTCTATATTGCATTTTTGTAAATATGAGCTTTTTATTAATTATTGGAGATCATTTATCTTTTTCACATGTACGTGGTCATGTGTATTGGTTGTATAAGATGGAATGGATTTTTAAAGGGAACTTGAAAGTCCCGGTTCAAATACTCCTGTATTACATCTTGAAAATAATAAATAGATTTTTAGTCAGAAAGAAAAATATGGTTGTAGAATATTTTATGATGATGATATAACTTCAATTATTTCGCCCATTTTCTTACATGGGATTAAGAAATATGTGTTCATAATGGAACATAAAAATGCTAAAAAAATGTAATCTAGAAAGGCTCTAAGATTTTAAAAATATAATGGCAGGATTGTGGGGGGGTCCAGGAAATACCTTCATTAAATCGACCTGTAAAGAATAGGAATAATGACAGATTTCTTTAAAAAAATATTTTGTGATAAAGTTGTGCAGGAATTTTGAAGTAGAAACTGATTTGCATTATAAAGCCGTGCATGATTTGGTACAATATGTAGAGCATCTAATTTGGAATCGGGCGATTCTGGTATCGATTCCGACACTTGTCTTTCTGCTGCTCAAACTTCTTATGAACTTGAACCACTAAACATCATATAATCATCTTTTTTTATGCTTACACAAGCTGTTAAACAGAGGCAAAACTTTTTAGTGCCAGTCAGTGCAAACCAGAGTTATCAATGGATGCAGAAAGGTCCGTGCATAAAATCCTTATCTAGTGTGTACTCATCCAATATCTCCAGACTAGTTTCTAGATGCAGTGCTCTTAGATCCAAGGTTTCGCACTGATGAAAGCCACAAGCTAGAAACTAGTCTGGGGATATTGGGTAAGTAGGCACTAAATAGGGATTTTTTGCACAGACCTTTCTGCATCCATTGATTACTCTGTCTTGCACTGAGTGGCGCTACTTTATACAGAGTTTTGCTTCTGTGTTCTAAGCCATCAGCCTTTTTTTTATTATAAAGAATAACTGTTAAGAGGTACACTAACGATTGTTTATATCAAAGATATTTCTAAGAATAGACAGCATTTGAGAGCTAGGTGTTGGATTCTTTCGGAAAACAGAATTCCAAAATGCCAAATAAAAGACTAAAGATTCATTGTATAATAATTTGCGGTAAATAGTGAGTTTGTATAGAAAATTCACTTTTAACTTTTTTCTCTCTGCCTTTCTTTTTATTTTTTAGTCTTCTGATACAAATCTAATTAAGAACGAACTACTAATAATGATATGGTTGGCGAAGAATAGAATTTATAGTCAATACAGTTCTATTTAAATATAGGGAGTTTGAACTCAGACTTTCAAGCAACCTTCAACTATCCACACTATCTCATACTATTGATACACATGGTCACACACATGTAGTTGAAAGATAAGTAATCACCAATATACATATTTCATGCTGAACCAGTTGGTCCAGATTATCATCTCCCACACATTTATTATATATGATAATATGGACCAACTGATGAGTGTTGGTTCAGCATGAAATACGTATATTGGTGATTATTTATAATTTCTACATGTGTTTGGTCATGTGTATCAGCAGTATGAGATAGTGTGGATAGTTGAAGGTTGCTTGAAAGTCTAAGTTCAAATTCCCTATATTTACAATTAAGTTACAGGTATTTCAAATCTTAAAGTTCTATTTATAAAAGCAAAAGGTATGTTTATTTTTTAACAATATATTGCTTTAAAACATTTATTAAAAAAAATACCAAATAAAATTTAACGCATTGATATGTAATAGTCCGATAATATGATTGTTCAGATTGACGTAATGTCCATCTGCATTTGACTACAATATCAAATCCACCAAGAGCTTTCAGCATTCCATCGTCCATTTTTCAATGAAATGGATGGTCGAATTGTAAGGATGAGAAGACTGAAGCCTGTCTATTAAAGTTCAAGAAATTGCCATTTTAATATAAGCCGAGCGCTGATTGTATATATATATATATAGAAGATTATAATCTTGCCCAATTGATGAGTGTTGATTCTGCACGAATTACATATATTGGGGATCATTTATCTTTTTCGATGTGTGTGGTCATGTATCGGTTGTTTGAGATGGAATGGAGAATGAATATAAATTGAAAATCCTAAGTTCGAATCCCTCTATTAACGCATTGATATTTTTTGTTCTATCTGTCTAACTTATAATTTAACTTTTTATTGGATTATATTTTATCTTTATCAAAAACGGAAATTATCATTTAATAGTATTAATTTTTAACTAAGTGTCAGTCAAAAGAAAATGTGTTAAGTCATTAAAACTTAAAGATAAAAATGTTCTTGAAGTGAAATAAAATTGAGCCTATCCAATTCTGCACTTCCTTTCTTAACAAAGCATTAAGCACATTTGTTCGCTTCTCCCTGGATGCTCGAGAATTGTGTGTATTAAGCTGTTTGCTTAATCTTGAAAAACAGAACGCCAGACATGATTGCTGGAGTTTAGGATGAAAAATAATTTTCCATTACATTAAACAAATAAATGCTTTTATTATATCAGAAATGCAATATACAAATACCAATTCAAAATCAAATGGGAATTTATTGAAATTTAATTATCTCTTCTTATTTTTTTAGTATATATTTTTATTTATTTTTCTAATTCTGACTAATCTGTTCTGTTGCAATTTCTAAGTCTTTTTCTACAAACTTGACTAATATATATAATTTAATAGTTTTAATAAAATTTTAAATTAATTTATCTTCAAGTATTTATTTCGTAAGCAATTTAAATTTTCAAAATAAAATCCACATCTCAAGAAAATTATACAAATAATCTTCAAACTAATACCAATTCAAATGGCTTTACGCACTCGTAGACTGTATTTCCCATATGCGCATGTATATACTATTTATTATAATCAATTGGTATTCGAACTCAGACTTTCACACGAACCTCAGCTCTCCATGCCATCTCATATTGCTGACCCACCTGATCATACACATGTTGAAAAGATAAATAATCACCAATATACGTATTTCATGCTAAACCAGCAATCATCAGTTGGTCCAGATTACCATCTCCACACACATATAAAATCAGTGCTCAGCTTTATATTAAGATAGCCAATCTTCATACTTTAATGGATAGGCTTCAAACTATTCCAACCCACAACTCTTCAGCCATCCATTGCATTGAAAATCTGATGATGGAGCATTCAAAACCCTCGTTAGGGCCAAGATTGTCATTCTACCCATGTTGAACATATCCCTTGCATATGTGTGTAAATGGATTATTCTCCAGTACATGAGGGGTCAGAATGACTAAATGGTCAACATGGGTAGGATGACAACCTTGGCACTAATGAGGACTTTGAACGTTCCATCACCAGATTTTCAATGTAATGGATGGCTGAACAGTTGTGGGTTGGAGTAGTTTGAAGCCTGTCCATTAAAGTATGAAGTTTGGCTATCTTAATATAAAGCTGAGCACTGATTGTATATATGAGTGGAGATAGTAATCTGGACCAACTGATGATTGCTGGCATATTGGTGATTATTTATCTTTTCAACATGTGTGTGTGATCAGGTGGGGCAGCAATATGAGATGGCATGGAGAGCTGAGGGTCATATGAAATACTGAGTTCGAATCCCTTATATATTGCATTATATATGTGCAGGTGTGTGTAAGCCTGTACAGTGTATAATCAGTTGGTATTTTTATCAGAAATAATCTAAATAGTCATTTATATTTTATCCGTTTTGGATTATTTTCTTTTGATTTACACTATTTTAATTTTTTATACATCAACTTTGCTTTATGTTAGTTGGTTATATTTTATAACTCTTGTCAATTCACAGAAGTTTAATATATACTGACAAACTGTTTGTGACTTATTAAATCAGCAGCAAACTCCATACATTAGTGCCACCCAGGGCAAGAGTACTGTCTTATATCTTAGGATATAATGCTTCAAACCTTTGTAAATAAAATCTCTATAGTCATTGCTCATCCAATATCCACAAACTTGTATTTAAGTCATATACATCTGAACACAGTTTAATATCTCTACATTTTAGTATCTTTGGTTTTTTTTGTAAAACAACAATCATGGGTTTTTACGGGCAGGATTGGAATAAAATTACTAAGCTTGCACTAGATGGCACTACTGTATTGGAGAATTTACTACTGTTTTAACAGCTTATGTAAGCATAGGAAGTGGTGATCATAGGAACTTTTGTGGTTTTCTACCAATCCTGGCCACAGCATGATGGTAATTATGATTATTGAAATACCAAAGACATCAAAATATATAGATATGGAACTGGGTTCAGATTCGTATGATATACAAGGAAAAAATGATCTTGGATTGAAATCATTGTGGATTTTCTTATCCTGGGTTTGTTAAGATTTAGGTACAGTGTCTGCCAGGAGATTGCATTAGATCCTAAGATTTAGGTACAGTGTTTTCAGATACAAGGCCCCTCATTGATGAAAGCCACAAGCTAGGAACTCATCTATGAATATTGGATGACTAGGCCTTGAGTGAATTTTATGCACAAATCTTGTATTCATTAATTGCTAAGGTTTGCACTAGATGGCACTACAATATGGAGAGCTTGCTATTGTTTTAACAGCTAGTGTAAGCATAGGAAATGATGATCATATGGTACTTTATACCTATTTATACTTTTTCTAAATATTTGTTCCTTATTCACTTTTAACAGCGGTGCAGCCAGAAATTTAATACCTGTCATGGATACTTTCATTAGTATTGCGATGACTGCAAACTGCAAAAATCATGTTATTGAAAATTTAAAAGCAATGTTAATTAGCTTTAATTTTTTTATATATTTATAATTAATAATACGCTGATGCACTGCGGTGAAACTTTTTTATGTAATAATTTATGGGGCTTTTACATATATATATATTCTAATTTGCAGACTTAGCACTTTCAGAGCCCTTGTTGCTCCATATTCATAGTCTTTCCATATTCATAGTATTTATAAGTAGATAAGGTTTTATTGTTAAAAAAAAATGGATAGTGTTATCAATAGTGTGCAATCATGTTTTTATGCCTTATTTGGAAGAGCTATGAATCAGACCGCAAAAATAACCTCTTTAACTATACTAAAGAATTAAAAAGCATTGGATTCACACAGAACATGATCAACAAAAAGATTAGACAATTTCAAAACAAGCTGACAACTGACATGATTAGAAACAATAAACCAAAAATGCTATTACCTTACATTCTGTCAATTTCCAGAAAATTGAATAAAATATTTACTGATTCCTTCAAACTAGGATTCCACCTTCAACTAATAGACTAATAAACAACACCAATGATCAAATAGCATGAGCAACTTATAAAATTGCATGCCCAAGCAATGGATGCAAAGTGGCATATTATGGAGAGACTCATGCCAATATCACAAACAGTACCTCTCAACATCACTACTTATATAGAAGGGCACTAAACAAAACTGAAAGTAAGTCTATATTCCTCGAAAACCAAACAACCACAGGCCTTATATTTGAACCCACCATAGCAAAGGCACTATGCACAGAGCACAACAATATTAAGCACAAAATAAAAGAAGCATGCTTCATTGCAAATGACAACAATGCAATAAACTGGAAGGAATTGTGCTATTCCATCTCTAGAAAATGGACTATATGTAGACATGGAATAAATTTGAATCGATTTGCATAAATTACTACCCAGTCTTTTAATAAACAGAACTCAAACCAACACTCCTAAGATAGGCTATGAATATGGGATCTAAAGGGTCCCAAAAGCGCTTGGCCATATAATTCTCTTGAAATTGAGCTTCACTTATTTGCATAACATGCAATTTGTAGCTTACATTAATAGTTGGGTTTTTTTTCTTGCATAGGAATGCATACAAAACAAATTTTGCTCTAAATGTTTGAAAGACTTGACAGCAAATTGGACTTTTATAAAGTTATTTTATCAATATACTTTATATACCATTTACTCATTTTTGTGATGCATTTAAAACATTTAGTCGTGACAAGAAGAGAACAATTTTTATCTGATTATATAAAGCCAATGTTCCAAATCTTTAAAACTGTGGTAACTTAAAAGAATCTGCATTTTATGATGGCATAAAACGTCATGGAAGATTTATATTAGGTTTAAATACTTCCTTTTTTCATTTGATTTATTCCATCATAATAAAGCATCATGATAAAGCTTTGTTAGATTCTACCTGATGACTGCTATGGTGAAGCGAAACCGTCATTTCAAATGAATACTAGTGCTTAATTTGATTTTCAGTTCATATGATGATGTGTTTGTTTATGTTCCATCTACTGATTCTGATAGCAGCAATTTAACTTTTATAGAGTTATTTTCATATCTTTCTGTAAAGTTATTTATTTGTTAAGATGTATGTATCTTAATTATATATAATTATTGTTGATGGAGGCAAAACTCCATATAGTAGCACCACTCAGTGCATGCCTGATTAATCAATGGATGCAAGAAGGTTTGTACATAAAATTCCTATCTAGTGCCTACTCATCCAATACCCCCAGACTAATTTCTAGCTTGTGGCTTTTGTCAATGTCTTAGGATCTAATGCAAATCTCCAAGAATCACCTTTTACTTTTTTAGCTAATTATAAAGCTTGGAGTACAAAATAAAAACTATATGACTATATAAGCTAATGAATTTAGCTTGAAAACGTTATTGTTTTCATTTTGGGCTCAAAGCTTTATAGTTAGCTAAAAAAATAAAAGGCGGATTCTGGAGATTTGCATTAGATCTGAAGATTTAGGTACAGTGCTCTTAGATCCAAGGCTCCTCACTGATGAAAACCACAAGTTATAAATTAGTCTGGAAATATTGGATGAGTAGGCACTAGATAGGGATTTTTTGCACAAACCTCCATGCATCCATTGATTACACTACACGATTCTAATTCAAGATAGGGGTGGATTTCTATCTGCTTTTAACACCTTGTGGAGGGGTGCTCATAAACACAAGACCAAAGACACATCAAAAATATGTATGATCCCCAAGATGCACATTTTGTGCCGAACCAGCACCGATCAGTTGGCCCAGACCACAATCTCATACTTATCACTTTTCAGTATATATAGCTAGTTACTATAGTTTAATTGTTAAATGTCAAACTTGCTGTCTCACGACTTTGATACATTGATAGAAGTATATTAATGATTTTTTCTTAGACATTCATTAAACTGGAGGTTATCCACTTAATGAAGAATATTTCTGTAGTGTGATTTTCACTCCACCACTCTCATGCAAGATAGGGACTGTTTTCTGTGTGATTTCAATACCTTGTAGAGAGAAGTAATTATAAACATATGACCCAAGATATGAAAAAGATGTACCATCTCCAAGATGCGCATTTCGTACTGAACCAGCACTCATCAGTTGGCTCAAATCACAAAGTCTCACACATCTTTTATCATTTTTCAATATATATAGATAGCCATTTACTACAGTTTAATTGATAAATATCAAACTTACTGCCCTCACAACTTTAGCATAAACCACTTGATAAATTATATTAATAATTTTTATTAGTCATTCATTAGACTAGAGATTAAACACTTAATGAAAATTACATTACAGAAATATCGTAAGTGGGTAATCTCTAGTCTAATGAATGACCAATAAAATTACTAATACACTATTACCTGAGTTTAAAATTAGCATTGCTTATTGATAAGTGGTATATTTATCTTCGGATGAAACGTGTTTTTTTTTTCAGTTTTTTAATATTCATATGTATGCATTTTTTCTTTATTTATATATAATTCTAAACCATAAAGTTGTGTTGAATTATATAAAAAATATCAAATTGTAAAATATGTGATTTGTTATACTATTTGTCTTATCAAGAATGATGATGATGACTATTATGTATGATGTGTTATTGTTTTTTAAGATGTGTATATAATATATACTCCAGTTTGGTCAGAATTATTCATTGATAGCAATAGCTCATACCACTACCTACTACTCTAATTTATAAAAGTTTTTATTCTCTTGACCTCATCTATAAAACAATTATTGTCTAGTCTGACCTGAACCTCAACCCATAGGCTTGCAGATTTACATTACAAAATATAAAAAGCTAAAATATGTGTTCAACGGCTATAAAATGTGACAACCCTGGCATTAATAAAAACTGTTCCATTAGAATGCCATTTGCATTTAATGCATTGGCATACCAATCCAGATTAATAAAAATTAAATATTTATTTAATAACTTATTTTTATCTTATAATGAATTAGAAGATGTTAACAGTTACAAATACCTTGGTCTGATTATTAGTGCAGATTGAAACATAATGGATGAGAATTTAACTTGGTTGGAGTGCTTTTGGTAGAAATAACTTGATACTAAAAGGAAATATGCCTATGTGTTTGAAAAGGAAGATTTTTAATAAATATGTTTTACCAGTTATTACTTATGGATCTGAGTTTTGGACATTGAATAGAAGAGCAATACAGAGACTTCAAACCACCCAAAGAACTATGGAGAAATGCATGCTGGGAGTAACAAGAAGAGATTGAAAATGTATTATATGGGTAAGAAAACAAACAGGTGTTACTGACCTCATTGAAAAAAATAAAAGACTGAAGTGGAGTTGGGCTGGACATATTGATAGAAGAGATGATAATAGGTGGACAATTGAAATCTTAAACTGAATTCCAAGATATTGTAAAAGACCTAGAAAGAAACCACATGTAAAGTGGATGGATTCCTGATGTGGAGAAGAGAAGCTAAAGATTGGAGAAGATGGATTGAACTTGGAGAGACCATCATGCAGTGGATTGATAATGATTGATGATGATGATGTTTTGCAGAACTTTTGAATAATTATGATATCAAATTTTTAGTTGGTATTATATTTAAAGATTTGAAAAAAAAAGTATCTCTGCCAATAGGCAAAACTTTAACCAGATTCCAAAATATGGGTGTTCCTCTGTCACAGTTGGAATTTTTGTTTACGTTATTAATTGGTATAAATCCTACCAAAACCATCATCATTAACTATTTTAAATTAAATATAAATTCACCTGTTGTAATAATAATCAACTAGATAATATTATCAATATCAGTCAAACCTGTCTATACTTCTCATCCTTACGACACTGCATTTCACAAGCCAAATAATTAATCTTAAACAATATGCTGGGGCAAAATATTAAAATTTTTAATCCTTATAATGCTATAGTAATTATTCATACTTTAGAACTATGTGGTTTGATTATTGCTCTGTAAATTTTGATAACAAAAAGTATAATATTCTTATAATAAAGAGTGGTATAATAAATATTTATATACTTTAAAGTATTTGCCCAGAAGTACTATGAGCAAAATTTGGCAAAACAATATTTTCTTAGTTATAAATTACTTGCAAGCGCTTTGAAACGCTGGTTGAAGAAGCTGTTAATAGCGAACAATCAAAATGACTTAATTCAGACTAAGCTCTTTCGAGGTGTTATCTCTCATAGTTATAGCCAAAATAGTAATATTTGGTGTGCTATTATTAAATGGTAATATATGCGCATGTATATGTAAATTAATCAATTTGTCCATTTTCTGGAGATAGCGAAGCATGTCTTTTATTGTCGTTGATGATAAAATAAAACATATAAATTATATATCCATCTATATAAAACTGAATCATTTTCATCTGACCTCAAACACTAGTCATAGTGATTATATTTTATAAGCTATGCATCATCATCAATAGTTCATGGGCAGATCCATAGAGTAGTCACATTACCAATTCATCTCCCCCCCCCAATCTCCCAGCTCTTCAATTTCACATAACTCTTCCTATCTCTTATATCATCCAACAATGTCAATCTTTTTCATATTTTTTTTGTTTCCACTCACCATTTCTCCAAAACATTTTATTAAACTATATTTTCTTCTTAATATATGTTCAATCCAGTTTCTGTTTCTAGTTTCTTCAATCAATCTTTTTTCTTTGTTTATTCTTTTCATAACCTCATTTGTTATTTTATTTATCCAACTGAATTTGTCCATTCTTTTCCATGATCATGTCTAAAAGGCTTCCAACCTGTTCCTAATTTTTATTATTGATTGCCCACCTTTCATAATCATACAGTGGTACACTCCATACATAGCATTCAATTAATCTTTTCATTAATTCTTTCTTTAAAGGTCCACAAAATATTTTCTTTTAATAAATGCCTCCTTTGTCAATGCTATTATTTTAACTTCATCTTCACTTCTTCTATCCTCATTCAACTAGCAATCCAAATATATAAATCCCTTTACCCGTTGAACTATATTATCATGGATTTCAATTTGTAGTCTTTTTGCATTCATCCCTATCCATAAACATTTAGTCTTCTCAACACATCAATTTTCATATTCTATCTTCAATTTATTCAACATATTCTGAAGACACTTTCTATTCTCGGTCATATCATCTGAAAATCTTATAGATTTTGTTATTCTATCTCCAACATTTGCTTCTCCACAGTCTCGATAATTATTTAACAGATTACATACTGCATTATTGTCTAATTCCTCTTTCTATATTCACTTCATCAGACTCATTATTCTCCAGATTAATTCTTATCCATTGCCCAAATATACATATTCCATATCAGTCTTCTCTCCTTCCAAAATACTCCTTTATTTTTTAAGATTGTCATAAGTTTATTTTAGATTTCCATATCAACAAAACATATACCAATTGCTTTCTCCCTTTTTATATATCTCTCTGAAATTGTTCTAACAACACCAATAGCATCTCTTGTAAAAAAAAAAAAAAAACCTTTCCTCTATATATGTTAATACTTGTATATAATTTGATAACTACACAACAAATTAAAATGAATTTGAATATAAGCAAGTATACTTAAATACTACCAATAATAGTAATATAGTATAGCTATGATTATGGTATGCATTGAACTGAAAGCATGCTTAGCATAAATAAAACTGATTTTTAAACTAACATGTTTACCTTTTCTTTATAAATATCTGAACATTTATATGTTTAAAATTAAAGTTTATTTTATAAATAATAATAATAACTATAAGATGTTACTTCTTTTCTTTAACTTTGTAACTCTATCAATAAGGTTAATACGTTTAAAAGAAAACATTAAATTTTGTTTGACAATTAAATTATAAATAATGTGCTGGGCATTGCTTTCGACTGGGTGGGGCATAAGGAGGATTCATAACCATAAAACTTCAACTTGTCTTCTGAACTGGTATTAATATTAAAGAAAATGTAACATTAGTATTTGCAGGTTAATATGTAAATACATAATTTACATATTTCACTTTTGGAACAAGGTTATGCAAGAGTCTTTTTTGTTGGTCACATGGGTTTTATTAGTGACAAACCATGTCTCTTTAATTTTTCTTTTCCACTTGTTGCACTCAGCACAAACTATTTTAATGGTCCATGAATTGAAGTAATCATCAATATGTGTATTCTCACGCAAAAACGATCCCAATGTATAAAGTCAGTGTTTCTTGAGGGTCAAATGAATTCTGGTTGTCATTTTGATCCATGAAACATTACAATAGTTTGTGCTAAGTGCAACAAATTTAAAGAAGCATGGTTTATCACTAATAACACCCATGCAATAAACCAAAAAGACTTGCATAACCTTGTCCTGGAAGTGGAATATGTAAATTACGTGTTTACATATTAACCAGCAAATATTAAGCTTATGTGTTCTTCCATATTAACACATTTGTCAGACAAGTTGAAGTGCTATGAGAATGTCCCCCCAATCCAAAAGCAATGATCAGCAAATTATTTATTATTTAATAGTCAAACAAAATTTAATCTTTTCTTTTGAACATATTAACATGATTGATAGAGAATAATAATAATACATGGTTAACTAGACTTTGTACATGACGGCCATTCTAAAAAAAAATTTGCTTGGAACCTGAAAAAAGTATTGAGATTTGTTTGGATCATGGGAAAAGAAAGCAGATGTCTTCACGACTTTGCTTTGAGACTCATCATATAAATTACAATATAGCATTTACTTAGAATAATAATATTGATAAATTACTTTGATGCAATTTAAATGTCATTTCTGCTACACCTTATTTTCATTTTCTATATAAACTATGTGACTAAATGCAACGGCTATTATACTTACTTTAATTCTTTGTTCTTCATTATTGTGTCTTACTATGAATTAAATTTGTTTTTTTTTTTAAGGAGCAACCAGAATCCTGTTTCATTAAAGGAAGGAAAATCACTGGAGGGCCTCAGATGCTTCAGATGAGCCTCGATGGAAAACGACTTTATTTTACAACCTCACTTTTCACTCCTTGGGATAAGCAATTTTACCCAGAATTAGTATCGTAAGTTGATTTATCATATAAACTGGTGTACACTGATAGCTAATGTTAATAGAAGCATCTTTTTATAGCATTTATGTTTAACTAATTATTTATTGTGTTTTATTTGTAATAGTTATAAGGAAATTACTGTAATGCATGTATGGTATGAATTCATAAAGCTGAAAAATACTGTCACTCTAAACACAAGATAGAGGTTTTGAAAAGATAAGAATGAATCCACCTTATCTTTTTATAATTATAAATTTATTAAACGCACAATGATTATGTAAGTAATATTTACTGAGGCTATAACCTCGATAATATGCGTATAAAATGCGATAGTAGGGACCTCTACAGGTGTTTTAACCACAAATTTATGCTCTTGTCTTCTAAAGCATAAGCTTGTGGTTAAAACATCTGTAGAGGTCCCTACTATCACATTTTATACGCATATTATCAAGGTTATAGCCTCAGTAAATATTACTTATCTTTTTATCTAAATTTATATATATAGGCCAATCTAAAGCATTTAGAAATGAGAGCAGGAAGATATTAAATCATTCACTTCTAATTCCATTCACTATAGTAACGGTACCAAGATATGTGTTACAAAACTTACATATAAAATGTTTTTTTGTAGAAAATCAAGTTATGTAAAATAATAAAGTTTTAGAATAAATATACGAGAATAAAACAAAACTTTTTTTTTGTAGAGAATCAAAATAGTAACATAAAATTAAATAAAGCCTATAATAAATAAAATGAAATCTAATAAAATAAATAAAATGTTTCCAAATAATCTTTCAAGTGATTGTGGATTGTGTTTAGGTTCATAGAGTCATGGAGGGGGAGGAAGGTGAAGATGAAGTTTGGGTAAGGTGGGTTAAGAGTAAGCTGTTACTGTGTGAACGTAAGACCCATAATGAGCATGAACACAAGGGATCATCCAATAGGATGAGGCTCCAGTAGAAAGGTCTGGACCCACCCATGGGGAAGTAGTCCCAAATCCATTATTTAAAATGTGTGCACTGGTAAGATACCAGCATAAGCCATAAATCAGTTTGTTGAAAGAAAATTTCCAACATAGTAATAATCCTTGTTTTTAGTTTAAGCTGAATGGTCAGGGGATGAATACTGTCATTCACAGTGGCCATGTATTTTCTAGGATGCAGAGCCAATGGAGAAAGTCTTGGGCTCATTCAGTCAGCTGGAAGATGAATTCCCAGCATTCCAATAAAGTTAAATTAAAGTATTTTTTTATATTGCGTAAGTCAGATATAAGCCAGATGTGTTTTGCCATTCACAGCATTCATCATCTTTATACCCATTGGAAAAATGCATGTTGTCCCACATGGTCATCACATATGACATAATAATTGCCAGTCAATGTACATTATGACCTGTAAGATAAGAGTAGCATAGGAAAGGTCAACCTCTGTAGTTTATTGATTTAAGTTAAATACGACACTTATTTTAGACAAAAATAAATAAATAAACAAAAACCAAAACTGAAAAATCAAATAGTAAAAAAAGAAATAAAATGTCAGAGCTAAAATGGGTCAAACTGATGCATTTTACCTCTCAAACTAGGGGTATGGGTGTGATGTAATGCTAGCAAGGTATATGTTATATAACTGACATATATCTGTGTTACATATTTCATAAGTTAAAAATAAATGATCAAATTTATTTGAAAGAATAATTAAAGAAATAACTATTTAATTAGTTTTAAAACATAGTTTTGTAAAAATAAAAAAGTTTGTGTTATATTTTCTTTTAAAAGAGATAAAGCTTTTATTGAAAATGGGGTTAAAATAAGCAAATGTGAAAACAATAAAAAATAATTAGTAAAAGCTTTGGAATGCAATTAAGTTTGCAACATTATTGGTTGATAATAAAATTGAAATTAATAATTGAAATAGCTACAAAACTGTAAACTATCAATGAGATAGTTGATTAATCTAAAAAAAGATTAGATAAACGAAATGTGAAAATCAATTAAATTAAAGAAAAATGTAAATTTAATTAAAAAATATCAAGGAATTAAAAGCAATGTGAGAGGAGGAGTATAAAAATTTAAGCTGGCTATTGTTATTCAGTTCAGACAGAATGCAGACTCAGAGTTTTTCATTGATAATCCAAACAACCAGAGAGATTCAGATATTCAGAAACTATAAATACAGTAGTAAGCCATTTAATTACTGCTGTAGTCAATATCAATGCAGAAACCACAGAACTAGAAATATGCATTGTTGTACAGCCATAGGAGTGTTCTATAACTTCAAGTGTTACTTCTCACTGTACTCACCTGAAGCCAACACCAGAACAAATGCCTAAGCCCTAAAGGAGATGCTGCCCTCTACTTTCTCTCTCTCCTATTGTTTAACCAAATAAATGAAAGAGAGAAAGTATAGGGCAGCATCTCCTTTAGGGCTTAGGCATTTGTTCTGGTGTTGGCTTCAAGTGATTACAGTTGATTTTGCTGAGAAGTAACACCTGAAGTTATAGAACACTCCTATGGCTGTGCAACATTGCATATTTCTAGTTCTGTGGCTTCTACATTGATATTGACTACAGCAGTAATTTACTGCACATCAGTATTAGATATAATATTAAATATATATAACTAATTATGTATCTAGTGCCCTATTTTATTTGTAATAGTCATAAGGGAATCACTGATGCAGGTACTGTATAAATTCATAACACTGAGATATACTCTCACTCTAAACAAAAGATAGAGGCTTTGATAAGATAAGAATGAATCCATCTTATCTTTTTTACCTAAATTTTTATATATAGGCCAATCTAAAGTATTTAGAAGTAAAAGCATGAAGTTTGTAAATCATTCAGTTTTAATTACATTCACTATATATTAATAAATGACATTTGCAAAATTTTTACATTTTAATGCAGGTCAGTGTTAGATGTAATATTAAATATATATATATATTATAACGGTCGGTAAGGATCTGAAATTGCCAGTCTTACTGTATCTGCCATACAGGGTGCCACTAGGCTATTCGAACCTAGAAAAATTATATAGTATGCAGATACGCGCTGTTAAGGATCCTACTTTTATGTATATATTTTATCATGACCGCCAGCCCTAGTCACTAGCTCATGGAGTTGCAGAGGTCTAAAACATTTATTAAAATATATTTCTAATAAAGAATAATGAAAACAATCACTAGATCACTGTCAGTACTAATAACACACAAAAAGATTTTATTTACGTATATAGAAGTCAGAACACACGAACTTAAAAAAATAATTACTATAAAAAAAGATTATGCTGTGTTTTGTTTCATTATTATTATTTTATTTGTTTTTAACTTTAATTTTTAATCTTAGTAATGTCGAGCATAGGTAGGCCACCCAGACGATGCCTTTAAAAGATCTTCAAGGCACTTGACTCCAGGCTAAAGGTCCACAACCATGCCAGTGCTCGCTTCCAGATATATATCCGCAACCAATGCAATATGACAATGTTAGCATCAAACCACACTGACAGGAATGTGCATCTGACAGCGTGATATTATTTGAGAAAACATGACCTTCATCCAGTACAGGAATGTACGTCTGTCTGGCGAAGGAATCATGCATGTAATATAATAAAGAGAATAACGCTTCGTATGGATGGGAGAGCGGTCTATCTTGCCAGCTTATCGTCCCAATCCATAGAGCTGGAATGGGTCAATGGTGCAGGAAATACATCTGCAACCATTGCAATGCTATGACTACCTCTTTGGGGTCATGCATTCAGTTGGACTTGTTGCTCTTATGTGCTAACACACTTCACATTACATTGATGTAAACATCCATATATTTCTCCACCAGCATTGACACAACTACAAAACAAATAGTCCGAAGTCAAAACCCCTAATTCAAATGAGGCTAAGCAGCTACCCACACTCAACTTACATTTAAGTCAATTTATTAATTTAATTCTAAAAAAAATATCTTTAGTTTAATGTTTTAAAATCATTTTAAGATGACACATTATATTTAGTTTATTTTTACTACAAATATTATTTGACCTAATTTTCCCTTCTTTTAAATTCAATAATGCACAAATAACAATAAGTGTTTTTATCTTTAAATTTAAGTTTGCAATCGCAAACCCCTACCATATTACAAACAGATCTTATTAAGCATGAATAAAAAAACAACAATACATATTTTAAGAGATTACGTTTAAAACTTTAGCCATAACTTTTTAACATTGCAAGATTTAAAAAAAAAAAGAAATAAAGTTCGGGTTTGCTCCAGAGAGAAAGTCTATAGTTCATTTTAAAGACAAATAGAGTTCGAAGATTTTAAGTTTAAGAGAGTTTATATTTAATTTTATCATTTATAAATTTATACCTTCCTTTGTCCTTGCTCGTTCTTTTGCAACGAAGATCTAATTTATGCAAGGGCCCTTTTCTTGCGGACGATGACGATTTAAGAAGTTTGACAAGGATTTCTGCATATGGCACCATTAGTTCGATTCTGGGATTCATGAAGATGAAAGCTGCCTTCAGCCGGCCGAACCAAAGGAAGCCCAATGAAGCTGTTTACAATCTTGGTGACGGCGACAATAGCTTTTTTAAATTTTCTTACTTTTAGCAAAGACGAATGAATTCAAAAGTTTAATTTTTCTAATTCTCGAACTAATTATTTCCTTTGGATTTTTTTTTTATCATCCTCAGGCATCTTATCTCTGGAATGCATGGATCCATCTAACATATTTTATGTCTGTATTTCATTGGTTCATTAGGTTTGTGTCCAAGTAGATTTTGGGTTTGTGGCTAAGTAGATTTTTCCACTGAGGTCTGTGTTTATATCTTTGGGCAGGAAAAGCATGTCTTTTGTTTCTATTTCTCAACTATTATCTATTTCGTAATCATCTTTTTACTGGCCATTTTGCCCTAAGGATCTGTTTGTAATTTTTATTTTTTATTTTTTAATCTTAAAAAATCTCTTCGTTATTTTTTTAAATTAAAAAGTTTTTATTATATTTTATTTAAAGATTAGAATCTTTGCTTCGATTCTATAATTTTGTAAAGCTTATTTAAATTTAATTTATTAATAAATTAATAATTCATTATCTGTGCATTTTGAACGTCTGTGCTTTTAATTCAGTATTAGATATTTACAAAAAAGAATTTGAGTACTAAAATTTAAATGTAACGCATATATATATCCCATTACAATATATATAAGTAATTGTTTACTAGCATATATTTTTGTAAATTCTTTGCTTTAAAGTCAAGTTAAGTAAATTATCTTTTAAAAATATGTGCACATTAATTTCTTCAAAATAAAATGGTATATATGTGCTTCTGTTTTTTTAAATAATATTAATCACTTAATAAATTTAAATCTGTATGTGAAGATATCATCAACATCCTTATTTTCTTTACACATTTTGTTTATCATGTAAATCAATTTTTTCCACATCCATATCTAGATACTAGCATATGTTTTTAACACCTTCCACGGCTCTTTTCAAGATCTACTTCTAATTATTTATAGAAATATATATAGAATTACAAATTACACAAAGATTTATACAATTATAAATATATAATAATTTATTTATTTAAATCAATACATTCTCTAGGCATACATAAAGTAATATTAATTAAAAACTTATAGGAATATATAGTTATGGGAATTATTAAAAAAAAATATTATTTTAAAATTCATAATATAGGATATTGTTTATATGTTTAAATGTGAATATAGGGGATTTGAACTCAGACTTTCAAGCAACCTTCAACTATTCACACTATCTCATACTACTGATACACATGATCACACACATGTAGAAAAGATAAATAATCACCAATATATGTATTTTGTGCTGAACCAGCACTCATCAGTTGGTCCAGATTACCATCTCCCACACATATATAATCAGTGCTCAGTTTATATTAAGATAGCAAATCTTTATACTTTAATGGACAGGTTTCAATCTACTCCAACTCTTCAGCCATCCATACCATTGAAAATCTGATGATAGAATGTCCAAATCTTATGTTTATCAGATTTTCAATGGCATGGATGGTTGAAGAATTGGAGGTTGGAGTAGATTGAAGCCTGTCCATTAAAGTATAAATTTTTTCTATCTTGATATAAATTGAGAACTGATTATATATGTGTGTGGGAGATGATAATCTGGTCCAACTGATGAGTGCTGGTTCAGCTCAAAATACGTATATTAGTGATTATTTATCTTTTCTACATGTGTGTGGTCATGTGTATCAGTAATATGAGATAGTGTGAATAGTTGAAAGTTGCTTGAAAGTCTGAGTTCAAATCCCCAATATTTACAATTAAGTTCCAGATATACGAATGCCTGTATTTCAAATCTTATGTTTAAATGTGCTAAAATGCAGGAAATGGTGAAGCTAAGTATAAATTGTAGTGTTAATTGGCCAAGAGCTTTTGACAAGTTTCATCTTCTCATAATCATCACAAATGGGTTGTGTGAGCTTTGTGGAATATTTATGCAACAAAATATTGAAATATATGTAAAGTGTATTAGAAACTCCATTTTTTGAAGAGGGAAAAGTGTGCTTCCATTTTGGTTTATAGCATAGGTTTTGTTAGCTATAAGTCATGTTTCTTTAATTTTACATTTAGAATCACAGCATTCTATATTTGTGATGTAAGCAGAAGATGGTTCAAACATATAGCTGGTGGACCTTCGGTGTGCTAAAAAGATGGAATTATATTCAGATTTATTAAGAACTCTTTTATATAAGTAACAGTGATGAGAGATATCAGTAGATAATATTTTATATATATATAAGTATCATAACAGTGTGGAGAAGCAGAGTAAACCTGGAGTGATGGAACTGCATCATCATCCCCAAGTCAAAATAAAATTTAATGATAATAGGCATATAAATGCATATCAGTACGAGCAAAGAATGTAATGAGACTGATAGATCAATACCAACACTACAAATAAGTATAAGTAACTATAAGTTCACCAGCATTATTCAGTAACTCATTTATCATCAATAATGATAGATCAAAAATACAATAAATCAACAGTCAATCTTGTGACTGGATTTGTAATGGGTCTGCTATAGACCAGGTTAATTATTTAGCCCTTGCCAGCTTGGAGCAGATTGTTTAGACAATAATTTGGGTACATGAACTTAAATGTTGATCCATAAGAACACAACAAAAAATAATGCTGGTATACTAAAACATGCTCATCATCATCAATTTATAGCCTACTTAGTAACTTTAATGTACTGGCCAACTATAAACTTAATTTCTAAAAAAATACTAAATAAAATATAGTGCATGGACTTTAAAGGATATCTTTTTTGCAGCAATCAAAGATCAACTGGATGTCCATAAATACTAACCCCTTTTATATAACAGATCATTATGCATGAATCTAGCTCAGAAACAAAAGCGGTATAACTTAATGTGAGCAAGAGATATAATACTAACATATAATATTCTAAAACTATTTAGGATTGAGTAAATTCACTGGAATAACTTTAACAATGAATTGTCAATTTATTAATAACAAAATGAACTTAAGATCTGCTGAATATGCCATGAATATAAATTCAGCATTCTGATTTTGATTAATATAAAATTAGTTATCTCAATGTGATTTGTAAATAGCTCAGTAGGTTTATATCAAACACATAAGTATGAAGCCATGCGGTATAATAATTTATGAATATATTTGAATGGTCATATAATAATAAAAAAATATAATTTTAACATATATGTGTCTACCTGTCACACATCTGTATAAGCACATAGACATATAACATATGGGAATTGTCATATAATAATGATAAAAAAAATAAGTTATCACATTTTAATGATATGTAAATAATGACTGATTTGACATATATGTATGTGCACAAGGAAATGTGTGCACACACCGGCTCAGTATTCATTTTTACTTTTCCTTTCAACTTTATACATATATACATGCACACACTATTATATTGTTGTATACCATGAGACACATAGTGGTCTCATAACCCACCTCATGGGGGGGGGGGAAATAGATATGAAACACTCATCTAACAATATTTTACGTAATATACATGTACAATTAACACAAAGTTCATACCTCAAACTATGGACTCATCAATTTGTTTTAGTGATTTGACAGGTGTCTGACAGTTTACAGAATTAGTCGTGACCTGTGAAACGATAACTTTCCAAGCCCCTATCATTTCACCATCAAACCTAATGACACTCTCATCTGTTCTAAGTTTGAACCTATTTAAATGTTAATAAATTTAAAATTAGTTCATGTCTGTATAAAACAGTATTATATATTTACGTGCGAACCAACGCTATAATTAGATAGGATTAGTAAAATTATAGCGTCCTAAAGTTATTTAATATTTCTAAAAATGTTTATTATATTATTTAAGTTAAGAGTAAATTATTAATTTTGTTGTTTAATATTGTAATTTCGTATGTGGATATATAATCTGTGCTATATAGAAGGACATGATTTAAAATATGTAAAAGCCATTATCTAAAAATAATATTGAATATGTTTAAAAATTGTTAAAAGATTTCTTGTTTTAAATATATTTCAGGGAAAAGTTTCTCGAAAATATATTTAAAAGCTATATCAAAATATATTTGTAAATTATTTTTAATAAATATGTTAAAAATGTTTTCGTTTTAAAAAAATGTTAAAAGGTTGTTTTTAAATAGAAAGAGTTTCTATTATATGTAAGATTAAAAATTTCTATTATATGTAAGATTAAAAATAAAAGCTGGTCAAGTAATTAAAAGATTTTTGGTTGTAAACAAGTGTCATTAACGACCACACCTGGAATTCGTAAAAAGTAAAACTAGTTCAAAATTTACTAATTAAAATCTCCTTAGATAAGATTTAAGTTATTTTAAAATCTAAATTGGACAATTGTTTGCAACGAAAAATCTTAATTATAATAATAGCTTATGGAATGTTTCTAACATAAGTTATCTAAGATCTGGATTATAAATTGAAAAATATTTAATTAAATTCCTGAGTTTAGTGAGTCTTGAGGCGGGAGATTCCGATAAGGAAAACAGATAAATACTCTGTATTTTTAACGAGAGAGCCATATTGTTAGAGAGAGAGAGCCATATTGTTAGAGAGAGAGAGCCATATTGTTAGAGATAGACAGCCATATTGTTAGGGAGAATTGCAGCCAGTCTTCACAATTGTTAATGTTTAACATGTCCGGCTAAAAGCGGGCATCTTGTTGCTGTTACTCCGCGGGAGAACGGGGTTTCTCTCGTCGAAATGCCTAAACCACCATCATGCCGATAGAAGAGACGAGCCTAACATAATGGGAAAGATGATGCCGCCCAGTCAAACTAAACCAAACCAACAGCCAAGAACTTGCAGATAAATCATACCGGTACCGTTTTATTTTTCAAACCGCAGAGCTCTGTGTAATTCTGTGTAAATGTAAATAATATCTATATAAGTTAGCTAACTTTCTTTTTAAAATAATGATAAAGCTAAAATGTAATCAAAACTTAAAATCCATTTAATATTTTAAATATGTCACTTGCTATCAAAATTTAATGTGTTAAAGTTTAAATAATCTGACTTATTTATATTTTCCTTTCATTTAAAGTACATTATAAGCGTCTAATTTAAAGTTATATCACTGCGGTTGTGTCTATATTTCTTTGCTTATTTTAAATGCTTATTATATTTTATATGCCAAAATTTCGAAACAGTGAGCACTTAATTTCATGTATGTTTTAAGAAGATATTATTTGAAAATCTTCGCGTAATTTATTTATAGCATCAACTTTCTACGCTGTTTCGAAATCCTATTTTTTTTATTATTTAAATGATTTAATATGTGAAATGTGGCTCTTTTATAATCAACCATTTAAAAAAAACTTAACTTGATAAGTTTATTTAGAATTAAATTTAGCCTTGATCATATAAGTATATTTGACATTTAAATTCTTAAGTCCATAGAAATATACTTTTCCTCCTTAAATATTTATTATCTATAAGTAACTTAATAGATCGAACATGTCAAAGTACAGATGTAATAATATCCCCTTTTGTAGCATAGACATTTATTACCAGGCTACACAAGAGTTGGTCCCAATTTGATAGAGCTAATATGCTATTAACTCGTATTTCATAGTATGAAATATACTATTCTTTGCTTGGCGGATGTGATATTATTTTATAAAAATATTCTCGTTTTGCTGCTATACGTAATATACGTATCTTAAGATGGAGCCACGGCATTGCCAGCACATCTTCTCTTATAGGGTAGAGCAGTAGCGAAGCCTGAGCCAAGGCCAGGTTAGCACGTAAGACCCCCGCCATTCCTGAACACAATGTTCCTTTTCACGCAGCATTGCGATCGGTTACAGGGTACCGGCGTTTGTCGCAAGAACCCTGAAGTTATTTCATCCATCCGCAGAGCGACTTTTCCTATTATTGTTTACCTGTGCCATAGCGCATTGGTAAAATCTTATGCAGCCAACTCTCCCACCTTTATATAACGCTTTCAGCATTCTGAAATTTTCTCTCGAAAGCCATGTTCGATCGATCATTACTTGAGCTGGTTTATGCGCTCGTTATTAAATTATATATGGGTATTTTAGTAAATAAATTCATGATCAAAGTTCGATATAATTATGTATCTTCCAGCCACAAATGTAATAGGATTTGGCTTATCGAGATTTATAGACATAACATAGTGATTAATTATGTATCAATTGTAAACAATTCCTAGGATGGGCACATGTTAAACTCATCTATGAAATTTAATGATTACTTATGTAAAGTGATTTTGAATTATCAAATGTTTGTACATTCGACGCTGAAATGTGTAAAACTGATCAATTTCATGCCAATTGTAAATAAATATATAATTAATTTAATGTATTTCGTTCTCTGTTTCGTTATTGATCTAATTCAATCCAATTCTAATTACTATTTATAGTCTATATATGTGAAAACTATGCATTAGGTTAAATTAAATTTAGTGATATTTTAGTCAATTAAGAACCTTTCTTTTATTCATCAGAGTCTTATTGCTTCTCCGTGACCTATGTCGGCCGTGTGGAAAGAGGTATACTACGTGTAATTTCAAGGTGGTCATTCGTAGGGTCTTGAGTCTTGGAATCCTGGCTTACGAGTTGAAGTGCGGTCGGACTCGGGATGTTACAGTCCTAGTCTGGTCAGCTTCGGTCTCTTTTGCTTGGATTCTGAATTCTGTTACGCGAATGTACAAACTTGACTGTTACATAGTATTTTTTTTTCACCGGGTTTGGACGCCCAAATCGTGGGGCTTGTAACTTATTTCCACCCCTGAAGAGATTATGGAGTATATATATAATTCTTTTGGTCAAAATTAACGATTTTGAGTCAATTTTTTTAAATAATGTATATATGTAAGATTTTTTTTTTCACCGGGTTTGGACGCACATCGTGTGACTATTCGATATTCCAATACTCTGTAGAGCGTTTAATATATACATATGTTTTTTTTTGCCTTCCATTATAAATAATAATGAATAATATATATGTAGTATTTTTCCCCGGGTTTGTAGTAACTTATTTCCACTCCTGAGGAGATTGAGTATAGAGATAAAATTCTTTTGTTTAAAATTAATGATTTTGAATTAATTTTTTGTTCGTTTTTTTGCAAAATAATGTATATGTATAGATTTTTTTTCCTGAGTTTGAACGTCAATTAATTCCATACTCTGAATAGATTATTATTTTATTATATAAAAATTATTTATATAGATGCATAGTAGAATTTTTAAGGGGATTTCTAATATATGTTGTGTAAACTTTCTTGCTCACTGTGACTGGCGCCCGAGGATGATTTGAATAAATGTCAAATCGTTCTCACATAAATTTTGTCATCAGGAGTAAAGAGAGAAAAAGGGGGGTCTATTATTTGTTTTATGTTTTATGAATTGGATTGAACGAGAAAGAGAAGGAAATAAATGTAAGGTCAAATCAAATCTTAAAGGTTCGAAACTAGCACAGACGTGTAAATTAAATTATAACCATGAACCGTGGAAAATTTAAAAAAGAAAAACAGCTGCAAGAGACCAAGGGTGAGTTGCATTTTATAATTTTTGTTGTTATATATATTAAATTTATTTCACTGTTAGTTAAATGTTGGGTGGGCATCAAGCGAATGTATAGCGAGAAGTTAGGTGTATTAATAGAGTTAGGCATAGGTGTTGAGATGAGTAGGAGACAGATCGTTTTCTTTGTGGAGTGCAGCAATTAGCCGAGTTAGTAAAGCAAACAAAAACCAAGAAACTTTAGTAAAAACGAATTGAGCCAGTAAAAAGAGAAAAAATTTTTTTTTGTTGTTAGTATATTAAAATGTATATTAAAATGGATAGTAGTACTGAGGAAGAAAGGGAAGCGAGTACGAGCCAGATTAGGGAAAAGGCATCGATATATCAAAGCGTGGCCATGTCAGAAAAGTCAGACACCACGGGATCTGAACAGAGACCTATAGAAGGAATTAAGAAAGAATGCTGGAATATGAACTCAATGATGGAGTCACTATTAAAGCAAATTAGACAGGATGCAGAAGAGAGGGATTATAGAAATAATCTAAAAATGGAACAACGTTTTGAAGCTTTGGGCAGGCGATGTGAGGAAGGAACAGCACAGATTAGAAAAGACTTAGAAGAAAAGCTGTGTAAAATCCTGCAAGGATGCCAGCTAAAAAGTGAGGAGATTCCAGTAAAACTCGCAGAGAAGATAGAAAAAGCACAGGACGAAAATGGCAAGGAAATGCAGAATACTGTAGAGGATGAGATAGAAGAGTTAGTGTCAGATCAGGGAGAAGTAAAGTCTGATAGCACAATGCTAGAAGAAGAACATATTAAAATTGATATAATAGTAAAAGAAGAGCTAAAACCAGTGGAAAAGGAAGAGTTTAGGAAAACTGAGCTGGACAAAATGAGCAAGCCAGAGATTAATGAAGGGGATGATGAAAGTTGCCATTTCCTTTTGAAGAAGACCGAATTGGAAACGTGGGATAGCAAGGACACGCTGGAGAATATAGTAGAGACTGAGAATAAAGAATCCAAATGTGTGGATATTGAGGCGATAGTAGAAGATAGAAAGCGGGAGCTCCAGCAGGACAGAACAGAGTTGGATAGAGAGCTTTGGGAAATAGGTGGACTGTATGGGAAGTACGAATCGAAGAGTACCATAAAGAACAAGAAGAAAAGGAAAAGAAAGGATCCATACACAAGTAGGAAGAAATCAAGGCTGGGATGGACAGAGAGAAGGCAGGAGACAGCCGCAGAGGTTCGCCAGGGGAAGAACAGAGGGAGAGAGAAAGAACGGATTCAAACCCTACTATTCGGGAATAACAGATCTGGAAAGCACCCAAAGTATTTCTCTAGCTATGGAGTAGACTTACATAGATCAGATAAGGAAGTTCCATACAGTGGAAGTGAGTTTCCACACAGTCTAGAAATGCACCCAGTACGACCGCCTGTGAGATGGGAAGATGAGTATGAGGGATATGAATGGACATCAGATGAAGAGGATGACATTATATTCGGGTGCTGTTTTAAGTTATATAAAGAGGAGTTACTTAATGTACCACCAGATCCTATTTAGATAAAAATAGGTATATATTTGTTACGATTATCCTTCCTTATCATTATATAGTTTATAAATTATTATTATTATATATATAAAAAAAATAAAAAAAACTAACATCCCATTGCATATTAATTGACGTATATCCAGTAGGATATAAAAGTTTGTTTAATGTAAATATTTCACAATATTCTATTTTGTGTGGTTTGCTTTTAAACTTTTAAGTTAGTCGTATTTTTTAATGATTGAGTCAATTTTTTTTAACCCCTTGTGACCTGAACGGCCATTTTGAAGTCACAGAAAAAATTACAGGACATACAATTTTAAATGAAATGTCTAATTTATTACAATAAATAACAAATATATATACATTTTTAGAAAGTGCAAATATGAAAGAATGTAATGAAGCTGATAAAATAGTCATTACCACAAAAAAATAATTAAAGAAAGGAGATTTTTCACATTTTATATATCTTTATTTTTACATTGGTTCACAAACTCTCAATTTTGAAAGATATAGCCTAAAATGACAATTTCATAGACAGCTTCATCACATTCTCATAAAATGCAGAAAAAAATAATATATAACATGACCTACCTGAGTTACAGATTGTTGGTGTAATGTGGCAAAAGGTGACCATTTCAATTTCTTTTTTCTGCTTGACACTCTATGTGTTCTATTTTTGCAAGCAGTTTTTTCTAGGCCCTCTATGCGGGATATCTATTAGAAATGCAAGGTTTTAGTGAGGATCAAAAAAAAATAACAGTAATAACTTTAGTAAATTCTAAGTTATGGGGTAAAAAATAATGACTATATTATTGAAAAATCAGGGGTGGGGGAGATAAATTATGCATTATTACATAGCAAACCATAATAGCAAAGTATGCTATCAAATAAATAAAAAGTTATCTGCAAAGTATGCTATAAAATGAATAAAAAGTTATCTACAATGAAATGAATAAAAACGTAGTAAATTCTAAGTTATGCATGTAAAAAATAATTACTACATTATTGGAATATCATGAGGGTAAGAGTGAGCTAAATTATGCATTATTACATAGCAAACCATAATAGCAAAGTATGCTATCAAATAAATAAAAGTTATCTATAATGAAACGAATAAAAATGTAGTAAATTCTAAGTTATGATGTAAAAAATAATTACTACATTATTGGAATATCATGAGGGTAAGAGTGAGCTAAATTATGCATTATTACATAGCAAACCATAATAGCAAAGTATGCTATCAAATAAATAAAAAGTTATCTATAATGAAACGAATAAAAATGTAGTAAATTCTAAGTTATGCATGTAAAAAATAATTACTACATTATTGGAATATCATGAGGGTAAGAGTGAGCTAAATTATGCATTATTACATAGCAAACCATAATAGAAAAGTATGCTATCAAATGAATAAAAAGTTATCTGCAAAGTATGCTATAAAATGAATAAAAAGTTATCTACAATGAAATGAATAAAAACGTAGTAAATTCTAAGTTATGCATGTAAAAAATAATTACTACATTATTGGAATATCATGAGGGTAAGAGTGAGCTAAATTATGCATTATTACATAGCAAACCATAATAGCAAAGTATGCTATCAAATAAATAAAAAGTTATCTATAATGAAACGAATAAAAATGTAGTAAATTCTAAGTTATGCATGTAAAAAATAATTACTACATTATTGGAATATCATGAGGGTAAGAGTGAGCTAAATTATGCATTATTACATAGCAAACCATAATAGCAAAGTATGCTATCAAATGAATAAAAAGTTATCTGCAAAGTATGCTATAAAATGAATAAAAAGTTATCTACAATGAAATGAATAAAAACGTAGTAAATTCTAAGTTATGCATGTAAAAATAATTACTACATTATTGGAATATCATGAGGGTAAGAGTGAGTTAAATTATGCATTATTATATAGCAAACCATAATAGCAAAGTATGCTATAAAATGAATAAAAACTTATCTACAATGAAATGTATAAAAACAGTAAATAAAATAAAATAAATAACCCAAAGGAATTACAAGCAATTATTATATATTAGTGGGAGATGATGATGATGAATGTTGAATACTTACAGGTAATGGGGAATACGAAACCTCAAAATCAAACACATCAACAGAAAAGTTCGTTATAAACGTAATTACGTTTAGCGGCGAAAATACTTGTTTTCTCCGTATATTTTTTATCGGTTGATAAAATCTAGAAAGATAAAAAAAATTACAAAATTTTAATAATGTACTTTACAAAAATTGCTATAAAAAATCTAATTTTCATCGCACAGAAAAAATTTTTAGACGTACAAAAAGATAGAAAAATGGCGGAGAGAAAGAAAAAAAAAGCGTAACTGTGACGTATACGGTTTGCACGCTATTGCGGTCGAAATTGTAAACTTTTTTTAATGCGTAAACAAGCGGTTTTCGGTCTCAAAGGGTTGTATATATGTAAGATTTTTTTTTCACCGGGTTTGGATGCCCATCTTGTGGCTATTCGATATTCCCATACCCTGCTATACTCTGTAGAGCGTTTAATATATACATATGTTTTTTTTTGCCTTCCATTATAAATAATAATGAATAATATATATGTAGTATTTTCCCCCGGGTTTGTAGTAACTTATTTCCACCCCTGAGGAGATTGAGTATAGAGATAAAATTCTTTTGTTTAAAATTAATGATTTTGAATTAATTTTTTTTCGTTTTCCAAAATAATGTATATGTATAGATTTTTTTTGTCCTGAGTTTGAACGTCAATTAATTCCATACTCTGAATAGATTATTATTTTATTATATAAAAATTATTTATATAGATGCATAGTAGAATTTTTAAGGGGATTTCTAATATATGTTGTGTAAACTTTCTTGCTCACTGTGACTGGCGCCCGAGGATGATTTGAATAAATGTCAAATCGTTCTCACATAAATTTTGTCATCAGGAGTAAAGAGAGAAAAGGGGGGTCTATTATTTGTTTTATGTTTTATGAATTGGATTGAACGAGAAAGAGAAGGAAATAAATGTAAGGTCAAATCAAATCTTAAAGGTTCGAAACTAGCACAGACGTGTAAATTAAATTATAACCATGAACCGTGGAAAATTTAAAAAAGAAAAAACAGCTGCAAGAGGCCAAGGGTGAGTTGCATTTTATAATTTTTGTTGTTATATATGTTAAATTTATTTCACTGTTAGTTAAATGTTGGGTGGGCATCAAGCGAATGTATAGCGAGAAGTTAGGTGTATTAATAGAGTTAGGCATAGGTGTTGAGATGAGTAGGAGACAGATCATTTTCTTTGTGGAGTGCAGCAATTAGCCGAGTTAGTAAAGCAAACAAAAACCAAGAAACTTTAGTAAAAACGAATTGAGCCAGTAAAAAGAGAAAAAAAATTTTTTTTTGTTGTTAGTATATTAAAATGTATATTAAAATGGATAGTAGTACGGAGGAAGAAAGGGAAGTAGCAAGCCAGATTAGGGAAAAGGCACCTATACAACAGAGTGTGGCCATGTCAGAAAAGTCAGACACCACGGTAACTGAACAGAGACCTATAGAAGAAATTAAGAAAGAATGCTGGAATATGAACTCAATGATGGAGTCACTATTAAAGCAAATTAGACAGGATGCAGAAGAGAGGGATTATAGAAATAATCTAAAAATGGAACAACGTTTTGAAGCTTTGGGCAGGCGATGTGAGAAAGGGACAGCACATATTGGAAAAGACTTAGAAGAAAAACTGTGTAAAATCCTGCAGGGATGCCAGCTAAAAAGTGAGGAGATTCCAGTAAAACTCGCAGAGAAGATAGAAAAAGCACAGGACGAAAATGGCAAGGAAATGCAGAATACTGTAGAGGATGAGATAGAAGAGTTAGTGTCAGATCAGGGAGAAGAAGTAAAGTCTGATAGCACAATGCTAGAAGAAGAAAATATTAAAATTGATATAATAGTATTAGTAAAAGAAGAGTTAAAACCAGTGGAAAAGGAAGAGTTGAGGAAAACTGAGCTGGACAAAAGGAGCAAGCCAGAGATTAATGAAGGGGATGATGAAAGTTGCCATTTCCTTTTGAAGAAGACCGAATTGGAAACGTGGGATAGCAAGGACACGCTGGAGAATATAGTAGAGACTGAGAATAAAGAATCCAAATGTGTGGATATTGAGGCGATAGTAGAAGATAGAAAGCGGGAGCTCCAGCAGGACAGAACAGAGTTGGATAGAGAGTTCTGGGGAATAGGTGGACTGTATGGGAAGTACGAATCGAAGAGTACTGTAAAGGGCAAAAAGAAAAGGAAGAGAAAGGATCCATACACAAGTAGGAAGAAATCAAGGCTGGGATGGATAGAGAGAAGGCAGGAGACAGCCGCAGAGGTTCACCAGGGGAAGAACAGAGGGAGAGAGAAAGAACGGGTTCAAACCCTACTATTCGGAAATAACAGATCTGGAAAGCACCCAAAGTATTTCCCTAGCTATGAAGGAGTCGACTTATATAGATCGGATAAGGAAGTTCCATACAGTGGAAGTGAGTTTCCACACAGTCTAGAAATGCACCCAGTACGACCGCCTGTGAGATGGGAAGATGAGTATGAGGGATATGAATGGACATCAGATGAAGAGGATGACATTATATTCGGGTGCTGTTTTAAGTTATATAAAGAGGAGTTACTTAATGTACCACCAGATCCTATTTAGATAAAAATATGTATATATTTGTTACGATCTGCCTTTCCTTATCATTATATAGTTTATAAATTATTATTATATATATATATAAAAAAAAATTAACATCCCCATTGTATATTAATTAACGTATATCCAGTAGGATATAAAAGTTTGTTTAATGTAAATATTTGACAATATTCTATTTTGTGTGGTTTGCTTTTAGACTTTTAAGTTAGTCGTATTTTTTTTTTTGTAATAATTGATTGTCTAATATGTATGAAATTCCTCGGTATAGAATGTAGCAGGCAATTGGGTTTATATGTTTTCATCTCTATGTGGTAGCTTAATTGATTTAATATTATGAGTAAAAAAAAAAAAAAAGCGTATCAAATTATTTAATAGCCAACTGTAAGTAAATTCCTTTTTTTTTTATTTTTTTTGTCCCAAGTATTCGGATATGAAACGATAACTTTCCAAGCCCCTATCGTTTCACCATCAAACCTAATGACACTCTCATCTGTGCTAAGTTCGAACCTATTTAAATGTTAATAAATTTAAAATTAGTTCATGTCTGTCTAAACAGCATTATATATTTACGTGCGAACCAACGCTATAATTAGATAGGATTAGTAAAATTATAGCGTACTAAAGTTATTTAATATTTCTAAAAATGGTTATTATATTATTTAAGTTAAGAGTAAATTATTAATTTTGTTGTTTAATATTGTAATTTCGTATGTGGATATATAATCTGTGCTATATAGAAGGACATGATTTAAAATATGTAAAAGCCATTATCTAAAAATAATATTGAATATGTTTAAAAATTGTTAAAAGATTTCTTGTTTTAAATATATTTCAGGGAAAAGTTTCTCGAAAATATATTTAAAAGCTATATCAAAATATATTTGTAAATTATTTTTAATAAATATGTTAAAAATGTTTTCGTTTTAAAAAAATGTTAAAAGGTTGTTTTTAAATAGAAAGAGTTTCTATTATATGTAAGATTAAAAATAAAAGCTGGTCAAGTAATTAAAAGATTTTTGGTTGTAAACAAGTGTCATTAACGACCACACCTGGAATTCGTAAAAAGTAAAACTAGTTCAAAATTTACTAATTAAAATCTCCTTAGATAAGATTTAAGTTATTTTAAAATCTAAATTGGACAATTGTTTGCAACGAAAAATCTTAATTATAATAATAGCTTATGGAATGTTTCTAACATAAGTTATCTAAGATCTGGATTATAAATTGAAAAATATTTAATTAAATTCCTGAGTTTAGTGAGTCTTGAGGCGGGAGATTCCGATAAGGAAAACATATAAATACTCTGTATTTTTAACAAGAGATAGAGAGCCATATTGTTAGAGAGAGAGAGCCATATTGTTAGAGATAGACAGCCATATTGTTAGTGAGAATTGCAGCCAGTCTTCACAATTGTTAATGTTTAACATGTCCGGCTAAAAGCGGGCATCTTGTTGCTGTTACTCCGCGGGAGAACGGGGTTTCTCTCGTCGAAATGCCTAAACCACCATCATGCCGATAGAAGAGACGAGCCTAACATAATGGGAAAGATGATGCCGCCCAGTCAAACTAAACCAAACCAACAGCCAAGAACTTGCAGATAAATCATACCGGTACCGTTTTATTTTTCAAACCGCAGAGCTCTGTGTAATTCTGTGTAAATGTAAATAATATCTATATAAGTTAGCTAACTTTCTTTTAAAATAATGATAAAGCTAAAATGTAATCAAAACTTAAAATCCATTTAATATTTTAAATATGTCACTTGCTATCAAAATTTAATGTGTTAAAGTTTAAATAATCTGACTTATTTATATTTTCCTTTCATTTAAAGTACATTATAAGCGTCTAATTTAAAGTTATATCACTGCGGTTGTGTCTATATTTCTTTGCTTATTTTATTCTAATGCTTATTATATTTTATATGCCAAAATTTCGAAACAGTGAGCACTTAATTTCATGTATGTTTTAAGAAGATATTATTTGAAAATCTTCGCGTAATTTATTTATAGCATCAACTTTCTACGCTGTTTCGAAATCCTATTTTTTTTTATTATTTAAATGATTTAATATGTGAAATGTGGCTCTTTTATAATCAACCATTTAAAAAAAACTTAACTTGATAAGTTTATTTAGAATTAAATTTAGCCTTGATCATATAAGTATATTTGACATTTAAATTCTTAAGTCCATAGAAATATACTTTTCCTCCTTAAATATTTATTATCTATAAGTAACTTAATAGATCGAACATGTCAAAGTACAGATGTAATAATATTCCCTTTAGTAGCATAGACATTTATTATCAGGCTACGCAAGAGTTGGTCCCAATTTGATAGAGCTAATATGCTATTAACTCGTATTTCATAGTATGAAATATACTATTCTTTGCTTGGCGGATGTGATCTTATTTTATAAAAATATTCTCGTTTTGCTGCTATACGTAATATACGTATCTTAAGATGGAGCCACGGCATTGCCAGCACATCTTCTCTTATAGGGTAGAGCAGTAGCGAAGCCTGAGCCAAGGCCAGGTTAGCACGTAAGACCCCCGCCATTCCTGAACACAATGTTCCTTTTCACGCAGCATTGCGATCGGTTACAGGGTACCGGCGTTTGTCGCAAGAACCCTGAAGTTATTTCATCCATCCGCAGAGCGACTTTTCCTATTATTGTTTACCTGTGCCATAGCGCATTGGTAAAATCTTATGCAGCCAACTCTCCCACCTTTATATAACGCTTTCAGCATTCTGAAATTTTCTCTCGAAAGCCATGTTCGATCGATCATTACTTGAGCTGGTTTATGCGCTCGTTATTAAATTATATATGGGTATTTTAGTAAATAAATTCATGATCAAAGTTCAATATAATTATGTATCTTCCAGCCACAAATGTAATAGGATTTGGCTTATCGAGATTTATAGACATAACGTAGTGATTAATTATGTATCAATTGTAAACAATTCCTAGGATGGGCACATGTTAAACTCATCTATGAAATTTAATGATTACTTATGTAAAGTGATTTTGAATTATCAAATGTTTGTACATTCGACGCTGAAATGTGTAAAACTGATCAATTTCATGCCAATTGTAAATAAATATATAATTAATTTAATGTATTTCGTTCTCAGTGTAAAGACTATAAATAATCAAATAAAAGTCATAGATCATTTCATAGATCACATGACCCTATCTCTTAAGCTTGTAAGTTATAAACAGTGAGGATTGCCAATTCCTCTACAAGCTTTTATTATAAATGTAGCCAGAGCCAGCACTTAAAATCATCTCTGTCAGGAACCCCTCCTAAACCCGGCTGACCATGGTTTAGGTGCTTTGGCACTCCTCAGAAGGTGTCAGGGTAGGTTCCAGACACTAGATCTAGAAAATACGCAACCCAAAGCTAAGCACTTAGCTAAAAGTTACTATTGACTGCAGAAATCTGAAATTTTCAGACATGTACATGTCTTCCAAGAACCCAAGTTATTTCAACTCAAATAGCTATATGAGCGACTTTTATATTGTTTACCTATGCCATAGCGCATTGATAAAATCTTATGCAGCAACTCTTCCACATTTATATAAGACTATCAGTAGTCTAAATTTAAGTCTGAAAGACCATGTTCGATAGATCATTACTTGAGCTGGTCTATGCACTCGTTATTAAATTATAGTGTATATTTTAGTAAATGAATTCATGATCAAAGTTTAATATAATTATTTATATACCAGCCACAAATGCAATAGGATTTGGCTTATTGAGATTTATAGACATAACATAGTGATCATGTGATCCAATTGTAGACAACTTCCTAGGATGGGCAGTGTTAAACTCATCTATGAAATCTTAATCATGTACTTATGTAAAGTGATTTTGAATTGATCAGAATGTTTTGTACATTGACACTGAAATGTGCTAAAACTGATCAATTTCATGACAAGCTTGTAGAATAAATATATCATTAATTTAATGTATTTCGTTCTCTGTTTCGTTATTGATCTAATTCAATCCAATTCTAATTACTATTTATAGTCTATATATGTGAAAACTATGCATTAGGTTAAATTAAATTTAGTGATATTTTAGACAATTAAGAATCTTTCTTTTATTCATCAGAGTCTTATTGCTTCTCCGTGACCTATGTCGGCGGTGTGGAAAGAGGTATACTACGTGTAATTTCAAGGTGGTCATTCGTAGGGTCTTGAGTCTTGGAATCCTGGCTTACGAGTTGAAGTGTGGTCGGACTCGGATGTCACAGTCCTAGTCTGGTCAGCTTCGGTCTCGTTTGCTTGGATTCTGAATTCTGTTACGCGAATGTACAAACTTGACTGTTACATAGTATTTTTTTTTTTCACCGGCTCAGTATTCATTTTTACTTTTCCTTTCAACTTTATACATATATACATGCACACACTATTATATTGTTGTATACCATGAGACACATAGTGGTCTCATAACCCACCTCATGGGGGGGGGGAATAGATATGAAACACTCATCTAACAATATTTTACGTAATATACATGTACAATTAACACAAAGTTCATACCTCAAACTATGGACTCATCAATTTGTTTTAGTGATTTGACAGGTGTCTGACAGTTTACAGAATTAGTCATGACCTGTAATTTTGAGAATAAATAATTCAGCTACTGGACTATAAGTATACAATGCACTATGAACACCAAGAGGGTTACCTCAATTTAGACCCTATATGCTACCATGGTCCTTGATATGAAATAAAAATGCAAAAAATTTTGCAAAGCTATGATTCTTTGAGTCTTAGAGGCTAGAAAATATAGACCATGCTTTGCTCTTTTTCTTGGAGACTTAGAAGCTGAGGATTGTGGCAGTACTGTGTTAATTGCACCATGATAATAGAAAATCAAAAAATGAGTTGGAGCAATGCCTGAGATAGAACTCTCCATGGAGTTGCATGAAAACTTTGTATTCTTGAGCCAATGACAAAACAATACATCATCAAAACTGAAAGTACAGTTAAACCTACTCCAACATTCAAAAACCAACCCAGTCTTCAAAATCATAGATTTTCTATTCAACTCTAAACATGAACTTTTTAAATGTACATTAAAACTATTATATCATCAACACCTTTGTCCCATATTTCATAGTAATATTTTAAAATTAATTCTGCATAAAATGCATCCTTTTTTATTTCTAAGATGTGATTATATTTGAGATGAAGTTGAGTCACAATTTTCTAGTAATGACCAGTACAAGATCATCATCATTCCACAATTGGATAGCCATTTGGAATGGTACTGAGGAATATGGGGTAAACCTGGAGTGATGGCACTGATTATTATAATCTTCAAGTCAAAATAAAATTTAATATAATGATAATAGGAATGTGAATACGTGTGAGTAGGAACAGTGAATATAATGAGCCAGAGACATCAATACCAACACTATACATAAACATAAGTAACTGTAAGTTCACCAGCATTACCCAAAAATTAACTCAGACATCATCAAGAATGATCAAATTACAAATCTATGGTCAATCTTGTGACTGGATTTGAAATGTGTCTGTTATAGACCAGGCTAATTATTTAGCCCTTGTCATCTTGGGGTAGATTATTTAGACAATAATTTGGATGCACAAACTTAAGTGTTGATTCATAAGAATACAATGAAAAATAAAACTCATATACTAAAACATGCTGATCATCATCAATGCCCTGGCCACTTAGTGCCATTAATGTACTGGCCAACTATAAACTTAATTTTTAAATAAATACTAAAGGCATGGACTTTAAAGAAGATCTCTTTTGTACCAATCCAGGATTATCATTGTCTGGATGTCCATAAGCTAAATATAAACCCCTTTTACATAACACATTCATGAATCTGGCTCAGGAACAAAAGCTTTATAACTATTACTGTAAGCAAGAGATAATCCTAACAGATAATACAAAAATTATTTAGGATTGAGTAAATTCAATGGAATAACTTTAACAATGAAATATCAATTTATTAATGAAATTAAGATCTGCTGAGTAAACCTTGAATATAAAATCAGCATTCTGATTTTGATTAATATACAATTAGCTAACACATTGTGATTTATAAATACCTCAGTATGTTTACTTAAAACACATTTATATATAAGCACACAGTTGTACAGTATAATAATTTATGAATATATTTGAATTGTCATATAATAATAAATTATTAATTTTAACATATACGTGCCTACCTGATTCACTCCATATAAGTACACAGATGTGTTGTAACATGGGAATTGTCTTATAATAATAAAGAAATGTTATCACATTGTAATAGTACATAAATAATGACTTCTTTAACATATATATATATATATGTATGTGTGCATGGAAATGTGTGCACACACAGGCATTTATAAAAAAAAACTAATAAACCATATATTTTTTAATATACAATTCAATGTCAAAAACATGAAATGCACATATATATATATATATAGCACACACATGTGTGATATAATAATTTATGAACATATTTGGGTTATCATAAAACTATAAATGAAATTCATTTTTATAACATAATTAATGACTGATTTAACATATATGCATGCTCACATGGAAATGTATGCACATACTGATGTTTATATCACGATATTTTAATTTGTCAAAATAATAAAATTATTAAAAATATATTTTTCACAATTAATTTCATGTTGAAAGTATACATAAAATTCACACATATGTGTGGATATATAAAAAATAATATGAATCAGTTATTAATTCATTCATTATCTAATGCTAAACAAAAAAAAGTTTTTTCTTTTAAAAAAATACCACATCTTTGACAGGTTTGTCTTGATTAATTATAAAAGTCTTTTTCCAGCAAGTTTATTTTTCCAGTCCAGGCTATAAATCAATCCTTTGTTTGTTTAGACTTTTTATTCAAGCAAAAATTATTTACTTGTGTACTTTTAAATTATAGATTTTAAATGTCATTTTCATTAAATTGTTTAAAGTAACTCACCAATGGCCCTTTATATATATGTGATGCAGCACCTTTATCTATGGTTCTCTGCATATATATATAAAACCGTATATGTATAACTAATTTTTCAGGCAGCTGATGGCCTCTCTTGGTAAGTTGGTTCCATCAAACCAGTAGACTGGGTTATTGTCATTTTCAGGAAAGGTATAATCCATGTAATTGGTGGCCTGAAGTAATCTCCCTTCAGTCTTTATGCTGTCTAATATGGACTTATAAATACAATTTTTGCCTCCCTCAAAAACTAATAGAAGTCCTTATCAAAGATCATCATATATTTTAGATGTAACTTTAACTCATCTACAACAATAAATAAACTTTTGATCAGCTGTTATTTAGTCACATATTTATCTTGTTCATCTGTTTTTGAAGTGGCAGCCATCTTTATATTGTCATCAGCAATCTGAACACTGAATTTGCAGTGTAAATATTTTTCCACTATTACAATAAAGTGATTAAAAATAAAATAATCAAATGTCTCTTGCTCAAGAGTTCATAAGAAGCCTGAATGCTAGATAGCATTAGGATCGATTCAAAGATCACATTCCATAATCTCATCTTCCAGAACTGCACTGAACCAAACAAGATGGTAAAATTGTTAATCACTTTTCCAAATTCCAACACAATTCAAATGAAATTTTTAATTACAACACTTAAATGATTTTCCACTTTACTGACAGGTATACCACAGCAAAAATCATAATAATAATTGATAAACATCTACAAATCCGTGTATATTTTCAATTTATGTTTATAAAAATGATCTTCGCCTGAATCAACAGCAACAATAATAAAATTTTATAAATCTATACATATGTAGAAACAAAAACAGATCATGAATATGTCTATAATGGTCAAAAGGTAATAGGATTATATGATTATATATCATTTATTTTATGGAATCAACAAGATTTCTAAAGAAAATGGTGTATGTGTGTGATAATTATTGTATATTGGAATTAATGCTCCAATTCTAAAAGAAAAAAAAAATTACTTAAATCTATAAAACATATTGTAAAAAGCAAACAGCAACATGTTTATTGTAAAATTAACACATCAATGACAAATAAGAATATATACATAAATTTTAATAATGATTGATCCACTGAAAATGAAAAATTTCTTTTCATATTTCTGATATGTAGATTCTATTCTTGTTATCATTTTAGCAAATTTCGCATCTTACATGTGTGGTCTTTTTTTTAGGTGTCATAATTTTTTGAATAAAGTTAGGACTTTAGTTTTGTATATTCTTATCATCAGTATCTTCTGGGATGATGTCAGCTGTTTAATTTTTCAATATTTAATGTCATAAGTTCATTACAACATCACATGATCACCATTTCTTATGCTTGCTCATAACTGTTATTAAAACAAGCAAAACTCTTCATACAGGAATGCCACTCACTGTGAGCTAGAGTAATCAATGGATGCCAGAAGACTTGTGCATAAAAGCCCTATCTAGTGCCTCCTCATCCAATATATCCAGACTAGTTTCAAGCTTGTGGCTTTTGTCAGTGAGCAGTCTTGGATCTGAGAGCACTGCACAAGCCTTCTGGCATTCATTGATTAATCTAGCTTGCACTGAGTGGCACTATTGTATGGAGAGTTTTGCCTGCCTTAATAACATCTGTTACAACTAAGATGCTATTACTACAAACATTCGTACAAGCACTAAGTATTTGATATGAATCTGATATTATGTCAAGCTTCAGACATTATGAAAAATTACGACTAAAACTGGCCAAAGTAGAAAATCAATTAACTTTCTTATGTAAATGTGAATCTGAAGGGATTGCTCTATTAAAACCTCCCGATTCATTTCCAGCGAGCTGAGAAAATTATTCAGTAAGTGAGGTTCTATTAAGAGTCGGAATAAATTCTTAAAGATTTGCCTTACATTTTATTGGTAGTATAGAATGTTTTCAAAAAATAAACTTACTGATGAAGACTCACAAGAGTTAATCAAGCAGTAAGAAGATCATATTCTAAACTACATAGAAAAATAAAAGAAATGTCAAAAGAAAAAAATTGTAAACCTAATTGGGTACATCAAAAGACATACTGTATCAAGCAACCTATCAGTTTCATCAGTTAAAAATCTTACTTCTTAACATTTAACAAATAATGAAATTTCTGTTCTGGAAAAAAAAAACTTTGCCATCCCTCCATCTAATATTTCTTTAGGAAATATAATGGCAGTCATTAAGGAAGTCAATCAAAAACTGTCTATAGAAGAAGCAGCAAAATTCTGCTGGAGAATAAAAATAAAATTTGAGAGATAACAAAAACAAGTGACACATTCCTATGATGAGAGGAAAGTGATTAAATCACACAAAATAGACTGCAGTTGGAATGAATATAACTGATTATGATAACAAAATACAAGAACTCTTCACAGTAGGCCTAAACAGAAAAGTGGCAAAAAATCCAATACCAATCACAGAAACAACATTAAAGATTTTACTCAGAAAACATTGCAGGAATGTCACTGATTCAGAAAAAGGCAAATTAATATCATATTTCAGAAAAATTAATCACTTATGGTCTATCTAAAATCCACAAGGATCATGTTCCATTAAGATCTATTGTTAGTTCTATAAATTCGCCTTGACAAAATTTGTCAGGATTTCTTCTCAAAGTTCTTCAGCTCTTTTCTGCATACAAGGCACCGTTCTTTATCAAAAATTTTAAGCACTTTGTAGAACAAATCAAGAACATGAAAATGGAAAGTACAACCATATTGTAAAGTTTTGATGTGGAAAGTTTTTTCACAAATGTACCATGTGATGAAGCATTGGCTCTTGTAAGGAAAAACGTAAATGGTAATAACACCTTACAAACCCAAACAAGTATTCCTATTAATAATATAATGGAGCTAATTGTGACATACTTTCAATACAACACAAAATTCTTCCAACAAAATAAAGGGATGGCCATGGGCTTATCACTGTAACCTCTGATTAGCAATATTTTCATGTAAGAACTTGTAACCATAGCCATAAATATAACTACATTCACTAAAGTTTGGATTCAGTACGTTGATACATTTGTTGTATGGCTGCATGGTGAAGCACTATTATAAACATTATGGATATACATGAACAACATTTCACCTTCAATTAAATTCACAATAGAACCAGAACTAGAACAAAAATTGGCATTCGTTACAAGACTCCCTCATGGCAAAATAAAAACTATAGTATGCAGAAAATATTTAGCATTCACATCCAACCACATAAAAAATACTGCTATGGACATGGAGAATGATTACTTATCAGCTATCATTATGAAAATAGATAATGAAAATAAACATCAAAAGAAAAATTATTACTGGAACTGTAATGCATCTATACATACTAGGAATTGCCAATGAACCAAGGAAAATCTGCAATCAATATAACATCAGAACAATTTTCTAGAGCCATCCCACACTATAAGGAATTCTAATAACTCCAAAGTCTAAACTTGAAATGCTGGAAAATAAAAATGTATTTATGAAATGCTATGTGAATGTGGAAGGATGTATATTGATAAGGCTAGTACTCCCATTGAAAACCAATTGAAAGAGCACAAACTGATAACTAGAAAAGGGATATGACTAAAGAAGGAAACCGTATATCTACCAAAGAACATATGTTCAATTGGGAAAATACAAAAACAATTGTAAAAAGAGAGGGAAAAGTACAAAGAAAAAATTCAAAGACAATATTTACATGACAATGATAAATAACCCTCTAAGTCAACCTAATGTGGTGATAGATAAAGTCTGGAAGTCGTTAATTAACTTTGACTTACGTTAGTTTGATTCACAAGTTAAGACTGTCAATATCTAAACAAGAGAAGAGATTAATGCCACTTGAACCAGTGTCTTATATACTAATCCATGTTCTATTCAGCCGAATGTAATTGGGAAAATTTAACTAAAATTTAAAAATGTTTCGAATGAGATTCAATATTTAGTGTTAGATAATGGAAAGAGTCCAACATATAAGCACAAACAAACGCTATTATTTCAAACTTTCAGGGAAATGTTAAATGGATCTTTATATGTGTAATTCTCTTGCAAAACATCAGATCTAATATGAAACCCTATTTGTAATACTCTTCTATTTTTAACCATTGTTGTATTAAATGTTATTTATTAAAGTTTTAAACATTTCATGTAAATAAATGTATGAAATTATTTTAATTTGATATGCATACATAATTAGACAGAAAAAATTTATATACTTATCTTCATTCTTCTTTTGCTACCCTTTTTCTTTCATTCCATAACTTATTTTTATTTAATATTATTTAACCTTATTTTCTCTTTACATCACATGATCACCATTTCATATGCTTTTACAGATGCTGTTAGTAAGAGTGCTGAACTCAAAGGATGTAGGAAGGTTTGCGTAAAAAGTGCCTATTCATCCAAGATCTCCAGACTAGTTTCTAGCTTGTGGCTTTCATCAGTGAAAGATGCAGTGCTCTCAAATCCAAAGTTCCTCACTGATGAAAGCCACAAGCTAGAAACTACTTTGGGGATGTTAAATGAATAGGTACTTTTTTGCACAAACCTTCCTGCATCCATGGATTATGAAGGCTTATATTTGGTGACCCTACTGAATGGAGAGTTTGGTACTCTTATAAAAATGTTTAATTAAATTCTATTTATATGATTATAAGATGCTTCATTTATATTTTATTCATTTTCAGTCTGTCATTATTTGAATGTTTATTCAGTAATGTTTACTGAATTTATATTTGTGTTATACTGTAATCTATCTATCTATCTCTCTATCTATCTATCTATCTGTCTGTCTGTCTGCCTGTCTGTCTGTCTGTCTATCTATCTATCTATCTATCTATCTATCTATCTATCTATCTATCTATCTATCTATCTATCTATCTATATCTATCTACCTACCTACCTACCTTCCTACCTACCTACCTAATAAAGCAAGTCATATATAACATGACATTGTTTTTAAAAACTTGTATTTATAAATATGTAATATATGGGGCATATGACTAGCTCAAACAAGCTCTTATTTAATAAGTACAGTAAATCAAAATATTTAAAATCTCTATCTAGTATACTTTTATCCCCAGACCAAATGGTTTCGAGCTAGAACATTCAGACACACAACATAATCTCTGAATGTTCTAGTTCCTCACTGAGGGGAGCCATAAGCTCGAAGCCAATTGGTCTTGGGATAAGAATATTCTAGATAGAGATTTTAAATATTTTCTCTTACTGCACTTATTAAATAAGAGCTTGCTTGAGCTATCGGTATGCTCCCTATATATATATATATGTGTGTGTGTGTGTCTGTGTGTGTGCATATGTATTTTATGTTTGTTTATGCATTTTAACAGGGATGGAGCCTGCATGATAATGCTAGATGTTGACACAGAGAAAGGTGGTTTATCTGTTAATGAAACCTTTCTAATTGATTTTGGAAAAGAACCTCATGGACCAGTTTTAGCTCATGAAATACGTTACCAAGGAGGAGACTGTACTTCTGATATTTGGGTTTAACTGATTTCTTTGAAACATTAATGTCTACCTTTAATATAATATTGCTTAATTAATGTTTTTTTTAAAAAATTATTTTTAAAGAGCATATTGGATATAATAATTTTTTTATAACGAAATTTATGGCAAATATTAAACTTTAATTTTAAATAAGCTTTCTGTTTTGGGAGAAAAAAAATAGTAAAATGCAAATTATTTGTCATATGGGCATTCTAATAAGGGCACTATATTTTTCTTTGATGTACTTTTTTTTTAAATGAAACAATTGTTGTTATGTTATTATTTAATATTAATTATTTAATATAAGTGCTTTAAAATGGGAATTTGAAAAATATCTCTGAGGCAGTTATTATATATATTCATGCCTGCGTATTTTTATATAGGGTTGTTAAATTTTTTTCTGATAATATAAACACATCTTCGAATTGTTATTATAATTTGGTTGGGAAGGGACAACAGTAAACGTTGATAGCATCATTAATTACAATTCAAAGTTCTATATATAAATTGATAATTTTTTTAAACAAATTGTAATTAATTCTAAGCACTAGGAAGCCGGCTGTAATGTAGGCTACTATGGAGAATAATACACCAACCTTGCAATAAGAATATCCCAACATCACTACTTCTACAAAAGGGCCAAAATCAATCCAGAACACATCCATATTTCTGAAACATCAAGACATACTCGGCTGCATATTTGAAAGCACTTTATTCAGCCTCATATGCATTGAACAAAATAACTCCAAGCACAAAATTAAGGAGGCACGGTACATCACCAGTAAGTTGAACCATAAATAAGAAGGAATCCCACTCCCCTTCTCTAAAAAGTGTGCAATCTAATTCATTTGGATACATTTATATAAATTTATATCCTATTTATACCCACCACCCTGCTGACTTGTCCTAGACTATGAATATAATATATTTAAGATAGCAAAATTGCTTAGCTCAAGTTTTAAAGTATGTCTGCACTGAAGCTTTTTTTATTTAGTGTTCCTAGCACTTAGAATTAATTACAATTCAAAGTTGTGAAAATTAACATTCACATTTTGAGGACCTGTCATTCATGATTGCTGAACTGATGAAAATAGTCAGTATATTAAGTAAATGCTTTTATAATTAACTAGTTTACAGTAGTGATGCTAAATTTCTCTGGTAAATTACATATAACTGACATGCTATGAAGAAGAAAGTTCTGAAAATGCAAGAGTTATAGCAAATTCATATGAATGGATAGATAAATACAACTAATACTCATATAAGTAGTCAATTGGGACATCAAATACCATTCAAGTTCGATTTTTGTAAAGCAAACCAGTCACATGACCAGAATGATTTTTATTATTATTGGCCTCCTTTTTTAATCATGCTATCTAACAAGATAGAACTAGTTCATTTACATGAAACATATAAAGTTCTTTGTTAAATAGTGCTTTTTTTGCAATGTTGTTTTAAATAAAATTCTATTTTTTACAAACACAGAGGGTTTTTTAAAATAATCTGCCATTAAGTCAACATTTAAGTTAAATTTAATTGACTGTTTTATATAACAAAAAAATGTAAAGAATTGTTAAAATTATTTACTAGTGTTTTTTGGAAAATTTGAACAATATCAGACTTTAGTTTGAGTAGCAATATGATTGAAAGAGGAAGATTAAAGATGTGTGGTTCATTGCTAGTGACTAACAAAACTCTTGCGTTGCTTTGTCCAAAAAGAGGACCATGTAAATTTTATATATTTGAATAATGCCTGCTGTGTTGTTTTCTTAAACTCACCACAAATTTTAGCCACTGAGTTTGAGTACTATGAATTTGATTGACTAGGCCGAAAACATGCTCGGTTAATCTTTTGTCACCAAGAAGCTATCAATTATTACTAATTGACAATCTCTGATGCTATACAAGTTTTCTCATTAACATCAAATATTTAGCTATTGTTGGAATTTTTTGTTGAAGTAAAATATATCATTTTTTATTTCAAAGCCAAGTTGTTATATGGATTTAAAGCTAGAAAGCTAGTTTTACGGGTGTATGTGAAAGAGTAACATTTTCCTTGACATTCTGCAAATAATAATTTTAACTTTTCCAGAGAGTTGTATATGTTGAATTAAATATTTACATGTATTGTTATAATAAAGAATATAAATATCATATCCATGTAAACAGTGCTAACTTTTAACCTTTGATGTTTGTAGCAATAACTTGAAAAATCTTCAAACATTAACATACTATTGAAATAATAGGTTTGTTTTTTTTTTTAAAAAAATTAGAATTAATTCACAAGCTGATTATGATATTCCTTTCCCATCAAATCCAAACTTCATTTTCTTTTAAGAGCTGCTCATATATTCTCTAGATGTATCAAGTTCACAAAAATATTTATTTAGAATCTTTTTATATTTCTCATTAAAATATACTTGAGTAACTGCTCACCAGAAAGGATTATATTTTTAATGATTTCCTACATTTTAATTGAAGTAAGGACTAGAATATTTAATCTTGAATGTTTGTTAGTTGCATCTAGACAGGTGAATCTTTAAGTATACACATATGTAGTTGTGTAATAAATATCATAAAGAAAGAAATTATTGCTGGGAAAATATTGTCTTAAAAATAATGAGTATATTAATTTAGAAAATGAATAAATAAATCAATAACCTGTCTACAATGTATCTATATTTTATACACAAAAGAAAAGTTCAATAATAATAATATTTAGTCAAAATATTCGTTCAGTACTGTGCACTGGACTCAATCTGGTACACAATGCTGAAAGAATACTCAGCTATATATTATTATTATTAATTTTTTCTTCTCTCTATGACATATAGATATGTGTGTTTATATAATTAATTAGAAAACTAAAATAAAGGTTAGAAATGGAAAAGTCAGCTTGGTGAATAAAATGTAATATTCATCGGAAGAGGAATTTATTGTATTTGTTCTACTTCAAACCATATGTTGTAAGAATGAGTAATAAACGGCTCATAGATGCAGTCTACATACAGATCTTCAGATTAATCCTTGAGCATTGGACTTCACTGAGAAATATCAGATTTTTATCTATATCCTAGTAACTAACATTACTTTTTAAATATTATTCAATTTAATAAATTTGAGATTGGTTTGCATAGGAGAGGTAAAAGCGTTGGTGGTTGAGTGGGCAGCACAGCCGCCTTACCAAGCAGTTGTCCCGGGTTTGTGGGTTCGCTTCCCAGCCGATGCTTTGACACATGAAAGAGAAATGGCTTCTGGAACTGTGGGTGAAACTGGTGGCTTTTTTTTTTAACTGAAGAAGGTCAATAATAGAAACTAGTGTTCAATGGTTATCCATGTTTACAATTTAGATGGCTCTGGAATTGTAAGAGTGAATTGTTGATCGTGAAGATGATGTTGAAGATGATAGTAAAAGTTATATGATGCTTTACTTCACATTATAATTGCCATTGTTTATAACTTTGGTATATTTCATTATATTTATATACGAGTGTGTATAATATTTCTAAGCGCTGGTGCAAATCTAACATTGTCGTTATTTAATTAACTATTTGGCATTACATTATCATCCGTTCCACCACTTTTAGAAGGCATGAGAGCATTTCGGTCTAACTTTTTTTTTTAAGATAGTTAATCAAATTTAATTATTAGAAGAACTACATCAGTTTTTAGATTTAGTAAATATTAAAGTATTTATTTTATTCTATTACTTATATATGATGATTGGGGAATTCATAAGGATATTAAATCATGTACTTTAAAGTCAAACATATTGAAATTCTATTCTGTGAAAATTACTTAATACTAAATAAACCCATACCATGGTAACATGCATGAATTAATGTAATGAGAAATCTTTGATTAAACGTAATAAAGAAAGGGGTGAAGATTTACATCAATATGAGGTGTTACATTCTAATTGCCCGAATGCACCTGTATAAAATATGCATACAGAAGTGTACATTAGTGGCACCTATCACATAGTAGTTTCCTTATGCATCTATACACTGATTAGAACTGCATTCCCGTTTCTGTAAGCATACCTGGAACCCATTTTCAGGAATGATATAGTTGTGTAATTGGATTATTTTGGACAAAAAGTCTCTCCCAATGAGTGCACTATGGCTTTGTGCATTGTCAAAATGAAAATTTTGATGACCCATTTTTAGGCCAAAGTGTCCACATGGATATTTATTATGTTCTCAATAGCTAACTAACAACTACCTCTATCAGCTTAAAATTTACACATGCTTGCTTAAGCATATTCAAACACGAATACTTGTGTGATTTATGTGATGTGATGCACTGTGACTTCTCCTTATACGGAGTCAGAAATATCTCAGCAACTATGCCCAGAGAAACCTGTTAGCCACTTTATCCTCCCTTTCCATTCCCCACCGCAAGTTTTCCCATAATCTGCTCCATCCCAATTCCACAATATAATCTTTTGATGCAATTAGATCGTGCGTGACACCACATGACCATTTCGGGAATTAAATTGTTACACCTTGTATATATATGTAAATCTTCTAGTTGATATTTGAGCTTCAATCTTAATTCAAAATTACCAATATTTAGATAATAAAATAGTAGCTCTGAAAGAAATTTTTGGGATGAGTTTGGATTCAATAATACAAAACTGAAAATCTGTTACCTCATATGTAGTTGATATTAATTTTAGTATGTGCATGTATATAAAATTTTGTTATGTAGAGAAACAGAATACAAACTAGTCAAATGTATTATTGTATAATATTTTTATGAGCTAATGATATGTATATATTAATTTGTAGAAATTTTATGGGCTTGATAGTTATTTAAAGTTTTATTAAGATATTCCATGTAATAGTATCTATTTCAGTTTTTCCAGTCCACTGTTTTTAATGGATTTTCTTGCTTAGTTACAATTTATTTATGGAAAATGCATGGAAAATCTCATTAAAACTTTCAATATCTATCTAAGCAATCATTCAGTTTTTATTATTTATTGATATATGGGTGTTATTTATTCATATTCTATACACAATCTTTATCAAGACAATTACCGTTCATCTTTGGCTTAAATCAATCAAAAAAAAAAAAACTTTGATTTAAAAATGGTTTAGTACAGCAGAACCCATCCAAATATTGACTTCCGTTTGAATGATATATATATAAAACCAAGTACAAATGCTATTTTATATTTACCAGTCCGTTTGCGTGTGTAGCGCAATTGTCCTCAAAGCCATGAATTGGAAGAACACATGCTATGCTTTATCAAGGAAATGGAATATCTAGCATAATCAATACAAATTTGCATATCATTAACCTTATTAACAGTTATGCTATGATTATGAAGGCTGGACCCTTGGAAAGCGCTAAGCATGTTCATTCGTGTTTATTTATTTATTACCAATTCACAGCTTTGAGGACAATTGCGCTACACACGCAAAAAATAAAAAAAATTATTTGGTTATTTTATATTGTAAATGTGAATACAGTGTCATAAGTTAATATTCAACCAAAAAATATCAAACCACTACTCTCCAACTATAATATATTTTAAGGTAAATCAGTGTCATTAAGTAGGTCAGGTTTGAATACCTAATGAGAGTAGTTATCCTTGAAATACGTGTAAATGGGAATGGTAAGTGATTGGATTTTTGGCTGGGTGAGGATTTACAGTAATCATATCTGCTTAGGGGAGTGCTACACAGTGACACTTCTGATTGGGCATATGTAGCACAGCTGTTGTTTATTCCATTTATGTATTCTAACAATGGTAACAATTATATATACATATGAGATTGTAAATGAAAAAGATTTTTTTCTACATGTTTATATGTTTGATGCCGTAATTGTAACTAAAACAACATAAATTCTATTTGTTTAGGAATTAATTCAATTTTGAAGTCAAAGATTTTCTAAATACTTAAAGGACATTTGGCGGAATGATTCCTAAGTATTTATCAGTTATTCAAACTCCTAACCCATCCTATGAGATTAGTAAAATTTGAAATACATGTATAGATGATTGGTCTAGTTTTTTAGCTTAATATTGGCTTAATATATTTACATGTGCTTAGGAATGTGCAATAAATTAATATTTCTGATTAGTAACACTAATATATGGCACAACCACTGTATATTACACATGCACAGTGTGTGTACATTTACACTTTATATTCTGAAAAATATAAGTCTGCATTCTTTATCAGTGAATTCGTTTAATGATCTCAAATACTAAACAGATGAGATTAATAGATGATAACTTATGATTAATAATGTTGTGTTTATGTGTGTATATAATAAACATAGACTATATAAATATGATTGAATATTTATTTCATGTATATATACAATATTTACAAATCTATACAAAACTATTTAAATCTGTTGGTATATATATATTATAATGTTTGCTATACCATACACCTAATATGTTGGCAGGTATATTTTAGTTGCCATGCAACTATTATCGTAAGGGACCTTAGGTGCCCTTCTAGGTTTACCTAATACTTCCAGCTGTGCCATGACAGTTACCCTCATGTGTAGGTATGATGATACTTCCAGTAACTCTGTGACTGCTTGTCTTATATTGAGTTCATGTTTTAGCAGCTTTTGGTTCTAGTGTGAACTTGCTTGATTGCATTTGCGATATAGCGAATAATGTGCAGACACTGCCATTCTGCTCTGAAGTAATTTGTTGTTGACGGATCTTAGTTCCAACTGAACTTACTACTCATAACCAGATCCCTTTCCATAATGTAAACAATCAGATTTCCTGCACATCATCGCTTATTGGCCTGCTTCTGTTATTGGATATGTCTTATCAATTCATATACCCCATCATCGTTTGTTTCTGTTATTGGATATATCTTACCAATTCAATATTCCATCATCATTTATTGGTCTGTTTCTGTTATGGAATATATCTTATCAATTCCATATCCCATCATCACTTATTGGCCTGTTTCTGTTATTGGATATATCTTATAGATTCTTATATCTATTGGTCTGTGGTGGCAAATGCTCATTATGATCAAGACAAGATGAAATCTGGACAAGTTCATTAATTAAAGCTAAGTGAGATATAAAAATAAGAAATAAAGTGCTAAATTTATATTATGGATTAGAGAGTTACATTATTCAAAAGTTTGTAGTTACAGCATTCAATTCTCCTCCCCCTCCCCCTATTTATAGAGGTTTGTATAAAAGTTTCCACAAATTTGATTATTATGTAAATCTGTCAATTTCCTCAAGAGCAGTTAACATGCAAAATGACGCTACATAATATACAGTATCTAGAAAAATATTAAACCATTTTTTATACAGAATATTCTCAAAGTCTTGAGAATTATCATTGGAAGATATTGACCAATCACATTGTTTAAGACTAGATGACAGAAGTTTTAGTAATATTTAATTCAAGTGAAAAGATTGTCCATTGGAGATTGGAAATGTGTATTATATTGCTTGAATCAGTATTTACTTCTACAGGTTATATGAATGGGCCAATTACTCTTCAAGAGAACAGTGTTATATGAAAACATTGTTGTTCCATACCTGAGATGTTTAAATAATGTTAGTTGTAGTGAATCTATGCAGAATAGTTGGAGTAAAAGAGCACTATGATAAGAGGAACTGTTTGAAGCTGTTTTGCTAGCAGTTAATAAGCATGAAATGGTTGACATGAGTCCAATCACTGATTTTATTAGCCTTTATGCTTAAGATATCATCACTACCATGCATAAATATTCTGTTTAAAAAGGTTATGGCAAGTTATTTTCCCCAGATACAGGCATTCTTGTATGCTTGCGGCCTCTTCAGCGATTTGTTGTTTCCACTTTGTTTTGGTTACGATCTTTCATGATGTCTAACGACTATTTTCAATATGCATTGATTTTTGACCACAATCAATTTCACAGTATTTTGTGGTCTTTTTAAATTGATTCTGTTATTATCCATGTCCAAAAATCTTAATGATTAAATTATGTATTTTAAAATTGACATCGTAGTTAAGTTGAACCATTTTTTTAACTAAAACAGATGTAACATTTTGATTTGTAATATTTTGATTGGCATCAACTTTTCATCTGACAATTCTTGTCATTTTTTAAATGTATCCTTTTTTATATTGGTACAAATTTTCATGTTTGGGTATGTATTTCCAGTACTTCATTTGATTTCTGTATATAAATATTGTCTGTGTGTACTTTTATGAAATATTTGTGCATAATAATTTAATATTCAGAATCATAATATTGTCACAAAAGAAGTGTTATCACTTTTATAAATAGCAATAATTTTAAATAAATCATTTTTCTAATAAGCCATGGTAACTACTCGCTGTTAATTACAAAACATGTCATGCAAATGTAATATATTTATATATTAAAATATTTAAACAATTGCATGTGTTAAAAATTATTAATTTGTAATATCTAACTGAAATGCGGAACAATCTACTACTACTAAGGAATGTGTGAAAGGTTGTGAACTTTCTTTTTTTAAAAACTGAATAAATAATGTGGGTCTTTAGTTTTTATTCTCCCTGTTTCTTTAGGTGTTGTTGGTCTGACCAGTGACAGTACTAGCATGGGATTCAAACCTGGACCTTTAGATTCTTGATTATTGAATTTTAAAGTAATGCTCTAACCAACTGAGCCATCCTGCCAAAGGCAACAGTCAGTAGAAATTGCATATACTTATTTATGAGATTCATCCTGATTCCCTCCCCCCCCTTTTAAGAGCAAAGTTGGTTAGTGGTTTCCATACATTATGTATAGTGACACTAGGTTGGCTTATGGGATTTTTTTGCCATTGTCATGTGGGCAGCTTCTTTAAATTTTCTTTTTTGTGGAAGAACATATATTGGTGAAACCAGTTGTGTCATTGAAAAGTGCTTGCAAGAACATAAACTGATGATTAGAAAAGAGAAAACAGATGTGTCTAAGGTAGCAGACCATGTATGTACCAATGAATATATGTTCAATTGGAAAATATAAAAATATTGGATAGAGAAGATATAAAAAAGAAAATTTAAAGAAGCTGTTCACATGACAATGGCAAAAAAAACCACAAGTCAACCTAGTGTCACTATACATCATGTATTGAAACCATTAATCAACTTTGCTCTTAGGAAAAAGTGGAAAAATCAGGAGGAATCTCATAGATAAGCATATGAAATTTCTAGTGACTGTTGCCTTTGGCAGGATGACTCAGTTGGTTAGAGCATTACCCTAAAATTCAGTAATCAAGAATCTAAGGATCCAGGTTCGATTCCCATGCTATTACTGTCACTGGTCAGGCCAGCAACACCTGAAGAAGAGGGGAGAATAATATCTCTCGAAATGTTGTGCATATACTAACCTGTTTGATGGGCTATTATTAATACCACAAACCTTCAGGAAAACACATATTATTTGTTGTCTTGGGTTTTATATATACAGGCTGCATAAGATAAAAAGGGTAACAAATATATTTGGTATTACTATTACATATAAGAAGACTTCATAACATTGTGTTATACATCATTACAAAAAAATAGTTTTAATTTATCACAAATACCTTTTGTTAGATGGGTTAGGATAATATCATTCTTTGAATAAATGAAAAATATTTATCATTCTTATTATATATGTTTTATCTCTGAATGTTAAAAAAATACTAATATAAACAGAATCATGTTTTATTTGAGCTTTTAATAGCTATTATATATATATATCTGTATGTAGATTTTATGTACGTCATATTAAAAGAATGACAGTTGAATGGTTAAAAAAATATTTAAAAATTTGAAAGTATTTTGAGAAACTATTGTAATAAAGCAGGATATTAAATTTCTTTTATGATAATATTCTTTTTCAATATATCAAACATTGATGTTAATAGGAACTTTCAGGAAATTTTATACTGAAATTGATTTCCTTTATTTTCTTACCTTAAACCATTTTATTGTTATCGCTTTAATGATATATGTGAGCTTATTTGAAACTAGATATTGATTATTTTTATTTATAGTTTAGTGAATGATACGCAGAAGTTGTATTTTAAAATGTTATTTTCATAGCAGAGAAACAATAATGTAATCTTTATTTTTAAAATATTTAATTGTTAAATAAATCTTTTTTGTTTTAAATGTTGTTGTTTTTTTTATAAACATTATTACATAATTCTATTTATCACATTTCATATGCTTACACATGCTGTTAATAAGAGTACCAAATTATCCATACAGTAGTGCCACCAAGTGCAAGCCTTCATAATCAAAGGATGCAGGAAGATTTGTGCATAAAATCCCCAAATTCTCCATACAGTAGTGCCATCAAGTGTAAGCCTTCACAATTAAAGGATGCAGGAAGATTTGTGCATAAAATCCCTATCTAGTCCCTACTCATCCAACACCACCAGACTAGTATTTTATTTACATAATTTGTTACTGCTCTTAATTGTACATTCATTTATTTACATGGTAAGCAAATATCGAAATTTAATTTTTGATAAAGGACATAAACATTATTATTGAAAAATATATTAAAGCAGTAGTCAACTCCATACAGTAGTGCCACTCAGTGCAAGCTGGAGTAATCAATAAATGCAAGAAGGTTTGTGATTAAAATCCCTATCTAGTCCCTACTCATTCAATATCCCCAGACTAGTTTCTAGTTTATTTTTTTTTTAAAACCAAAGACACTAAAATTTAAAGAATTAAATTGCAAGAAAACGACTGACCTGTCTATCTATATTAAACAGATAAAACTCATAAAATTACATCTTAAAATCAATACAATTTTATTTACACTTAGGGTTATAATTATTATATAAAAAGTGATAAAACACTATATATTGTAACCTATCCGTCAGTCATATGCCACAAACTGTAATCCTTCCAGCTTCATTTGCATAATATAATTAATAAAATATATTTATTCTATATCTCAGAGTTCTAATTTTGATATATCTCAAAGCGCACATAAGTTAGACAAGAGGGTTCATTTTACTGCCACTCAATGTGCTAAGGCACCAACATACATAAGATACCTTAGAATTTATATTATACTTTAGTTCATTTATCTGATTACAATATTAAAATGATTTATATAATGAATAATACAACAATACAAGATCATTAAGTGACTTAAGAATAAACTACAATAATCAAACTGGACCACCCAGGCATTTGATTCATCATCACTATCAACCATTATCAATCCATTGCAGGATAAAGGTCTCTCCAAGTTTAATCCATCTTCTCCGATCTTTAGCTTCTCTTCTCCACATCACCCCTGCACACTTTCTTATTTCATCCATCCATCTCACATGTGGTCTCTTTCTGGGTCTTTTACAATCTCTTGGAATCCAGTTTAAAATTTCAATTTTCCATCTATTATCATCTCTTCTAACAATATGTCCAGCCCAACTCCACTTCAATCTTTTAATTTTTTCAATGAGGTCAGTAACACCTGTTTGTTCTCTTACCCATACATTGCATTTACGATCTCTTCTTGTTACTCCCAACATACATCTCTCCATACTTCTTTGAGTGGTCTGAAGTCTCTGAATTGCTCTTCTATTAAGTGTCCAAGTCTCAGATCCATAAGTAAGAACTGGTAAAACACAACCTTTTTCAAACACATAGGCATATTTCCTTTTAGTATCAAGTTATTTCTACCAAAAGCACTCCAAACAAGATTAATTCTATGATTAATTTCCTCCATTATGTTTCCATCTGTATTAATAATCTGGCCAAGATATTTGTAACTGTTAACTTCTTCTAATTCATCATAATCAATCTTTATTTTCATACTTTGAGCAAATCGATTAAACATTACTTTAGTCTTTTTAACATTTATCTTTAGTCCTACTGTCATACTTTCATCTGATAATTCCTGCAACATTTCCTGCAGATCTGAAGCATTATTTGCAAAAACAACTACATCATCTACAAAATCTAAATGACTTAAATAATCACCATTTACTTTCACTCCTTTAGTTTCCCATTTTAATCCACAAAATACTTCATGCAGCACTGCTGTAAAAAGTTTTGGAGATATGGAGTCACCTTGTCTTACACCTTTCTCAATGTTGACTTTCCCAGTGTCATTATGTAATCTAATTGTTGCTGTTGCATTTTTATAAATATTCTTTAAAATATGACAATATCCTGGATCTATATCTTGATGATCTAATGCTTTAATCACTGAAGAAATGTTTATAGAATCAAATGCCTTTTCATAATCTACAAATCCTAAGCATAATGGCAACTCATATTCATTTGTCCTTTCTATAACTTCTCTCAATACCTGGATATGATCTACTGTATTAAAACCACTTTTAAATCCGGCTTGTTCTCTTGGTTGGTGGAAATCCAATGTTCTCTGTAGACGAGTAGTAATTATCTTGGTAAAAATTTTATATAAAACTGATAAAAGGCTGATAGGTCTGTAATTTCTAATAACTTCTTTATCACCTTTTTTAAATATTAATATTATTACTGCATTCTTCCAATCATCTAGTACATCTTTATCATTTAGACATTTGGTATATAACTTTGCTAAAAAAATGTCTATTTCTTCACCTGCTTTTTTTAATATATCAATTATAATTCCATCATTACTTGGAGCCTTTTCTTTCTTCATACATTTAATTGCATTTCTCACTTCTTCATTTAAAATTCTGGGCAATTCGGAAGATGTAATAGATATAGGATGTACTTGTTCTTTATTACTATATAATTCTTGGTAAAAATCTACCAATTTCATGATGTCATCTCTCCTTTTAATAATAATTCCATCTTTTTTTCTTATTGCAGATATAAATTTCCTACCAATACCAAAATGTTGTTTTACATTCTTAAGACTTATTTTCTTCTACAGCTTTCCTTGCTAGTTCACAGTTATACTTTCTTATATCATTTTCAACTCTTTTCCACACCATTTTACAAAATTCGAGATATTTAATTCTTTTTAATGCATCATTTTTGTACATCTTCATATTCCTTCTTTTCTTCATAAATTCTCTAGTCTCAGTAGAAATTTTATTAGTCAATTGCTGCTTTTTTCTACCAGCTATGTTTATTGCAGTTTTTAAAAGTGTATCAGTTATTTTCATATTAATTTCATTCAAATCTGAATCATGTTCAAAATCTACTAATACTTGAAACCGATTTGTAACTTCTATTTTAAATTCATTAGAATGTTTCTGAAGATTAGGAATATCAACTGTAAATATTGTTTTTCTTAATAATTTTTGTCTCTCTAGTTTCACATTAACACGTATCTTACACCTTACTAATCGATGATCACTTCCTGTGTTAAATTTATTAAGAACATTACAATCTTGAAATATGTATTTCCTGTTAGTCAAAATATAATCCAATTCTGCTGTACCTTCATTTGGATGCTTCCATGTCCATTTCCTTTTAACATTTTTTTCAAAAAAAGAATTCATAATATAAAGTTTTTCTTTTTCTGCAAACTCCACAAGTCTATGTCCTCTCTCATTTCTATTACCATAACCAAAATTACCTACAGCACTTCCATCTTTCATTTGTTTACCAATTCTAGCATTAAAGTCTCCCATAACAATTTTAAAATGTTGTTTACTCTGATCAAAAGCCTTTTGTACATCCATATAAAAATCTTCTACTACTTCATCACTATGAGAACTTGTTGGCGCATAAACCTGAATTATCTGCATTTGGTATCTGCTATTAAGTTGTATAACTAATCTTGCCACTCTGTCCGATACACCATCAATCTCCACAATATTGTTCTTCCACTTTTTATTTATAATGAATCCTACTCCACTTGTATTTTCAATATTTGTGCCTTTATAATAGAGTATATGTCCACTTTTTAAATCAATTGTTTCTTCACCTTTTCTTCTAACTTCACCAAGTCCAATAATGTCCCATTTAATATAAGAGAGTTCTTCTTCTAATTCTTGCAATCTTCCTTCACTTGAAAGTGATCTGCAGTTGTAAGTACCTAAATAAAAAGTCGTCATCAAATGGCAGCCTGGGTCCACAATCAGGGGATTCTTAGTGCCGTCAGCCACCAACCGCTGCCTTGGTTGGTAACTTTACAGCCTCCTGGGAATAAGGGCCATGCTTTATTTTTGTCTGTCATAATTATATATATGTATTGGGAAAATATTTATCCTTTACACAAACATTCATTCTGCCTTATCAGGCATTGAGAAGAAAGACCATGGTGTTTCTTGATCTTAAACTCAGAGGTAAAAAGCCAATAAACTCACCACGCTGGCTAATGCGATTCTATTGATCACTCGTTATACAATTTCAATAATTCTATTATTTTAAATCTCAAAAGTATGGTACAATCAATCTATATGATTGTAATGATGGATCAATAATAAAATTAAAATATGTAATCAATAACAAATTTTATTAAACTGTAATGGCTGGAAATGAATTGAATTGGTTATTAGTGACCTGGAATGACCACGAATGCACAAACAATAACTAGTATACTACAAAGATTACACTGAAATTTATTTACACTAATATTTACATTTTATTTACAAATTAAATATACAACAACCAAAAAAGGATAATTTGATATTAAAACAGAAACAAAATATTAAATGTTTACAACTAAATTCTGATACTTGCCAAGATATCCCCCCCCCCTGCAAATAATATTATTAGTAAGCATTGGTTGAGTTCATAAAAAAAAGAATTATAATAACATAAAAAGTTTGGTAATATAATACCTTATCGTATGAATTATTCTATTTTAAGGATCAGTATTATTGACATGCTAATTAATTACAGCTACATATTTTGCATAAGTTTAAATAAAAGTGAATGACCTCCCAGTGGCAGGATTAGGTCATGGACCTCACCCATTGCCAATATCCTTCAAAACTCTGGCTTTGTTATACCATCCATCAGTGGCAAACTAAAGTACTGGGAGGTTTTCAATCAGATTGCAGACTTCTCCATTGTGTCCCCTACATTCTTCAAACTTACCAAAGCTCAATTAATCTGCAAATTCAAAAGGTGGTCCCTTGAGGCAAAATTCCTTGATTTCCTCCTCAAAATCAATCTTCACTCCCCACAAATCAATTTTTGGTCAACTGTAGGGGTTTCACCAATATCTCTCCCATATGCCAGCTTTATAAAACTGACAATGAAACCCTCCAACACTTCCTACTTAAATGTCCCTTTCTGCTTGGAGTGAGACATGTCATCAACTCCTGCCTTTCCTTGCATAGGAATACCATCTTCAATCTCCAAGAATCCATAAAAATAGGGGTCTTTGCAACTATTAGATTATCAGTTTTACTCATCTATGCACTGTGGTTGCTCCATTGTGCCATTATTTTTGACCAGAGAGTACACTCTGTGAATCAAAAGCTATTGGACCTAATTCACCTTCTCAAAACCAGAGATACCAAACTAGTCCCACCTCCACTCCTCACAGACATTTGGGTAATACTCCAACTCCCATCCTCTCAAGCTGTGTCATAGGACTCAATCATTCAAATGTTTGTGACCCATGTGGTGCTTGGTCAATGAAGACATGCATCTCAGACTGGCCTGGACTACACACCATTTTCCACTTCCCATTCTTTTTTCATATGTATCCATCCCCTCTTACCATGTTGCTTCTGAAATTTCAATTTATCATGTAATCACTCCCTTGTAAACCTTTTTCTAACTGTATTTGTATCTGGGTTTTTTTATGAATAAACTTTTATCACAGAAAAAAAAAAGAATGACCTTCATATCTAATTCCCTTGTTTATTGATTCTATAATTTACCCACAAGATATTTATTAATGTGTTGAAATTTAGAAGTTTACTAAAGAATAAAACAAACAGCTACAAAGCCTTGAGTTTATTAGAACAAACAGATTGCACTTTTGGTTTTAACAATTTCTTTAATGCATTTCTTTACCTATATTAGATTGGAAGCTAGTTGGATCACACATATTCATTTAACCTGTAAGAATATACCTTGCATACTTTCTACAAGTTATTCATGATTACAACTAATGAACAATAAACATTTACACAATATCGGGTCTCCGCTCAGTGCATCAGGGTAACATTACTAATGTATACCAAAAATATAATAATATTGAGGTTATTTAATACATTTATAAGATATTACAGTGGGAAAAAAAATGTGAATAACTCCATGTGTTTGTGTGTTTAATTTTTAAGAAATCAGACATATTAATCTTTAATTGAGTTTTGAAGTTTATATCTGCGTTAGAGATAATCTCTAGATTAGTAAATGATTAATAGTAGTCATTACTTTATTTATCTAAAGTGGATGGTGTCAAGGATGTGGGTTGAGTTAGTTTGACACTTGTAGTTCAAAATGTAATTAAATAAAAGTAGATGTTTACACACAAGTATAAACATATATGCTAGTCATAAAGAAAAAGGTACATATAGATACTTACATTAATATAATCATATGGTTAGTTGGGTGGTAGATTATGTGACTTTCATAATGTTTGGCAGATTAAACACAAAAGATCCATTCAATTGGCCAAACGTTTTTTTTTAATTAGTCAAGTATCAATCTGCAAACATTTAGCTTTCTTCAGGAAAATATCTGATATTTGAGCGTTCCATCATCAGATTTTCAATGAAATGGACAGCTGACAAGTTGTGGGGTGGAGTGGATTAAAGTCTGTCCATTAAAGTATGAAGATTGGCTATCTTAATATAAGCTGAGCATTGATTGTATATATGTGTGGAGATGATAATCTGGACCAACTGACGAGTGCTGGTTTAGCATGAAATACGGATATTGGTGATTATTTATCTTTTAGACATGTGTCTGATCAAGTGTGTCAATAGTATGAGATAACGTGGATAGTTGAGGGCCGTGTGAAAGTCTGAGTTCAAATCCCCTATATATTACATATTGGAGTGCAGGTATTAAAAAGTCTGTACCGTAGAACAAATTCATATATTAAGATATATAGAATAATACTTTTTATTTTATTACAAATGATAGTTTTGCTAATTCTTCTGCCTCAATCTGATTATATAAAATTCTATAGTTGCTTTATAATTTGTAGTTCTATTAACTTTAATATTTATTTTGAAATTTCGATTGCTTTTAGAAACTTTTGTTAACTCTCGTAATTTAGTGACGATATTTCTTTTGTATAAATCGTTTTCTTTTGATGTTAAAATTTCATTTTATTCTTATACTAAAATATTGTTGATTAACATATCAAAAATGATAGATTAATAATAAAATCTTTTGTCATTTATGTTCTTTTTGAATTATTTATTATTTTTTGAAGATGACAGTTGGTTTTATCAACGATCTAAATTTAATATTGTGAAGTTGGTTTTTTTTAAAATTCTGATTAAAATGGCAAGTTTGATTTTTAAAATGTTATTTTTTTTGAGTGAAATTAATATAGTAACTTGGAAAATAAGTGCGATAAATTATCTGTTTAAAAAAAGGAAATAAAAAATACTACGTAACTTGAATATGCTATCTGTCATGTTATTTATTAAACAGTTATTATTTTTTTCACACATATTCAGGATTGTGATATGTTAAGACTATTTAATGTTTAGAAAATTTGAAACTTTGTTTAAAGTTTTCAAATACAAAGAACTATTAGTAAAAACACTCTAATAGACAACACAGGTCAATAGCTTACACGATATTTCAAGTGATATGATTTTCTGTCTTTTTTATGCCAGTATTGCCACATGTCAGGACAGCAAAATCTGAAGAAGAGGGGAGAGTAATGCCATTCAATAATGGTATGTAATCTACTAATCTGTATTGTTTTTCTTTGTGTCAGTTGTCTGTATTTGAAAAATCTAAATAAAATTTCAAATTTTCTAAAGACATTCAACATTTAATGATAGATGATGAAAATAGTCCAACATATTATAATATTTAATATACCATCATCACAAATTTTCAGGCAAATACATTTAAAGGGTGAAATGGGGGGGGGGGATAATGTAATATGATCATAATTTTATATTAGTAAAATTACAGAGATTAAGTAATGGAATGCATAGAAAAGTTAATAAGGGTAGATGCGAAACAAGGAATGAAGTTAAATTGAATAGATTTAATAGTATAGCAGAAACAATTATAGAAGATAGTGATTTTAAAAGATATGAAGTGTGGATATGATAAACATTACAAATGAGTGCCTAATTAGTAACAACATGATTATAAAAGAAAATAGACAAAAATATCTTAGAAAGAATAAAAAAGGGAAGATATATGGGGGGTTATTAAAAAGTAGTTGGGAGGAAAGGAAATTAAAGTTACATGGAATAGCAACTTTAAAAAAAAAGATAGAATAGAATTAAGATGGAAATAAGAGAACATAAGAAGTTAGTAGAGGAAATTAATAATAATATGATTATTTTTAGAGATATATAAACAAGAGAAAAATAAAAATATTAATGTTATATTATTAAATGCAAAAAAAGTGAATGAAAGAATATGGAAATAACTAAATTATTAATGAATTTATAATGGAGATGACTCATTAAAGGTCATAAACTATGAGAAAATGAATGTGAAATTGAATAGAGCAATAGGTATATTGAAAACAGGAAATGCAAAAAAATTATCTGAAATTATAGTAGGTATGAAAAATTGGAAAAATGTAGTTTAAAAGAAAGATTTAATAAAATTATAGTTTAAAATAATGATTTGCATAAATTTGCATTCATTATGTTTCCACATAATAATGGTTATGAATATGGAGTAAACATACTCCAAAAGCGCTAAGCTAATGTTATTTGTGAAAATTTTTATTAACTTCATTTATATATGTTTAAAGCATATTATAAGTAATATGATTCCAGATAAATAAAAAGATCATGTGAGAGGTAGATTATTGTATAAAAGACAAGGAAATTAGATTAGTAATTATTTATAATCCAGTAGCAATAATTTCCATAGTTTATAAATTATTTATATGCATCTTTATGGATAGAACTTGAATGAGAAAGTGAAGTTTTGGAAGGATTCAGAATTAATTTTATTCAGAGAGAAAAATAGAGAATAATGTATTCATTGTATTTCAGTTGATTGAAATGAACTATTATTTATTATATATTTAGATATAGAAAAGGCTTTTGACAGAAAGGATGGAAATGGATTGTGGGGAGGAAGGTTTAAAATACTGAAATATATTTAAAGTTGTTAAAAATAATTAAGAGTCTTTACAAAGATGATTTTAAAAGTTGTAACTAGTAATTTCTTAAGTGCATTTTCATTACCTAAGCAATATATATTAAGGTTATAAACTTAAGACTATGTGCCTAAATATGACAGTAGAGACCTCTACAAATCTTTAAAACAAGATTAACAACTTTAAAATACAAGAGCGGCCACTCTTATCTTCAACATACTTTTTAATTATATAGATGAATCTAAAAGATTTTGATTTGTGAGCATGAAGCTATTGAATACTTCACTGATTAAGTCCACAATTTCTATTACAAGCTAAAGTTCACGAAATCTTTCGATTTACAGCGATTCAGTGTAAAGCTCTTATGATTAGAAATATTTTAAGACAGAAAGTTGTAATTAATAATTTATTAAGTGCATGCTCATTATCTAAGCAATATAGAGGGCCCTACTGTCATATTTAGGCACATAGCTTAAGGTTATAGCCTTAATATATAATGCGAAGGTGAGTTTTATACAATTGGGAAATATACTGTGTTAAATATGAAATTGGGTTAAAACTGGAATGGTCATTATAGTTTATTTTGTTTCTAAGAGAATGACAAGATCAGATTGAAAAATTAGAGGAAGGAATGACAACTCCTATAACTGGAACAAAAGAATATATAACATATCCTTTTTTTGTAACCGATATATAAAATTTTTGCAAATATTGTTATTGGAACTGCTATTAAAGAAGCATGGAGGGGGCAAGAAAGAGTATGAAAACTAAATTTAGAAGAAAAATGCAAGATTTTAGGGTTTAATGGTTGCATTAAAACAGGATAAAAATGTGAAATATTTATTTTACAGAAGTGTAGAGTATAGGTATTTAGATTCTTTCTTAAAAGAAAAAAATAATTGTACAGATAGTTGGAAATGAGAGTCAACAATTTGATTATATACTGGCATGTTTCTCATATAATAAATATAATTAGAATTATTTGTGAAAGATTGATGGTAGTTACTTTATCGTTTATAAATAATGTGTTTTGTATTCGCAAAGGAAGTGAGAAATTTTAAATAGAATGCAAAAAAAAAAAAAAACAGATATGCAGTAGATGGCAAACTGTAGCCAGAAAATGAGGCTTTTTATGTGAAATGGTGTGGACTTTATTTTAATTATGGGAACCAAAAGTAAATTAAAAATTTTCAAAATGTTTCAATACATATGGCAAGGCATTAATTACCTAATATCTCTTTAACTTATGAGTTTTAGAACAAATGCAAAATTATACAAAGAACACAAGAAAAATATCAGACACTTTTGCCATATAAAACATAGTTATCAATTTAGTTTTTCATATGTCTTTTTATTTTTAGTAATAAAAAATGTTCTACTTTACATATTGTTGTCTAAAAGTATTTTGGTACATGTATCGATTGCCTTCCATGAACCATATTAGCAGAATTTGAAAGTGGACTAATGTTAATCATAAAAAATTAAAAAATTGATATCAAGTGCGTTTACTGTAATACTTTTAACCTAATTTGAAATTCTGATTAACATTGGCATAAAAAATATTAAATTGAAAGTCTTTATAATGAAGCTATATATAGGCACTGCACCATGTACATCATTTAAAAATTCGTTATTAATTTTTAAACAAAAGCTATTAAAACATTTTCTTTGCACGGTGGAATGTATATGTAGACGTGCACATAAAAATGTATGAAGCTTCTTTAATTCTAAATTCAATTTAAGTAAAATATTTTATTAATTACCAATTGTAAAGTTACATTACAATTAGATGGGGGGAAATGACACTTTTTAAGGAAGTAATTAATTTGTTGATAATCAGATTGGTTAATTAGGAGATTGATATCTTATGTTAGCTAGGCAGAATAATATCTTTATTGTAATTCCTTTTTAAAGCTAATTATTGTAAACATTGTAGTTTGTCAATAAGCCATGAACCACAGTGACATTTAGAACTAAACGATAACCAATCGATGGATCCATGAAACTGAACCATGAGAAAAACTGATTTTATAGATAAGCCAGTTCAGTGGACTATAAAAAGGGTCTCTTAGGAGATTGTTATTATTTATATTACTATGGAAGAGTAGAGAAGCACAGAACCTGCTACTTCTGGACAAGTCAGTAGAGTACAAGCTTAAGTCCATAATGAAATGCAGAGAAGTTCCTGTAATGCATTATAAAACCATATTGCTCATTGTGTTAAGTTACATGGGAACTATGCCAACTAAATTTAAAAGTGGCCTATAGCTTTGGGGAAGAGACTCACAATAATTTATCAAGTATAAATGTCACCTGGTCAAAGAAATACCTTCATAATTATGTCTGCACTGATGAATAAAATAGAAGAACTAAAATTAATAGATATCTGTGTTAAAAGATGCCATTTCAATAAACAAAAATAATCTCATGGTAAAACAAAAGATAAGGACATATGGGCAGAAATTAAAAAACTGGTCAAGACTATAAAATGAAGAAAGCTTTAAGAAAGGTCTTGTCTGTTTTTCTTTTGGCTCATCCTGGATTGTGAAGGATTCAGAACCACCCAGTGCTGAATTAGAGATCACTCCAAAAAAACGTTTGAGCCCATCCTTACTATAGATCAGGAATAGCAAAATGTCGATGAATTAATTCACAACCTCCCTCATTCCAAGGAAACCATGCATGGAATAATATAAAATCTACATAGACCCACATATCTTTCTAGTAAGCTACTTCTGTTCATACCCAATTTGTGACTAAATTAAATGTTTGCAAACTAACTTAAACTAAGGGCTTATAATATACTACTGATAGAGACATTTGCTGATTTGTTATTCAAGAGACTATTTCATTTATGGCCTAAGAAGATTGTAATAAGAGTTGTTTTAATTATTTAACATTATTATCTGGGTGAGCCTTTGTATATGCTTTTGAATTTATTATTAATTTTCAATTTATGGTATAAGTATTTTAATTTGTCATAATAAAATATTTATCTTTAAAATCAACTTTTCATCGTACATTCTTAATTTTAATTATTAGAATTTATTATGTATAAATTACTTTTGCCAGCATGCTCATTTAATTCCTGGGAAATTTCTTTAAAAAATATTAAATTTAGTTATTTGCTGCGAATCTATGTACTGCGATGCAATGGAAAGTAGCAAAAGAAAAGCGCAGTTTCTAAAATATTGTGTTTTAGTTATTTGATGTGAATCTACAAGATTCGATACAGTGGGGAATCAGTGAGTTTACGAACTCTGGTACTCTTAAATAAATTAAAAACTGATTCCACTGACAATTCAAATTGTAAATAATATTAGATAAGTTAATCAGGAAATGTAATTATGTTCTTGAAATGTCTGACTCGTAAATGAGTGAAATTCTTTTCTTTTTCATAGTTTGATTAACTAACACATTACAGTGCATAATAGAAGACTTACATCCCAATGTAAAACATTGCAATATATATATGATCACTAGATGGAGCTTTACCAATAGCTCCTAACAAGCTTTTGTTTACATAAATGCTGAGAGAGCTAATGAAAGAGATATTGAATTCTATCTCTCTCAGCATTTATGTAAACAAAAGCTTGTTAGGAGCTATTGGTAAAGCTTCATCTAGTGATCATAAAATGCAAGCTAAAGCAGGTAACAAAATTTATAACTTGTTTTGTTTATCATATATATATTGTAACCTAATAAAATCAGGCCATCAATTACCTACAAGCTTTCAGTCTTGGCCTTGATACTTCTCTCTCCACTTTACATACACACACATACATACCCTTCAGAGTGGATGGCCTCAGGATCGATGGTGATGGGTCAACATATAATAAAATTGCCAGGGCACCAAATTGCAACTTTAATGGAAAATCTATTTATTTCTTTATTATCTACTAATAATTTATTTAATTATCTACATTATTATCCGACAAATGGGCTAACTCATAAAATTTTTTTACCGAATAAACAATGAGAGCAAAATTACTACTAATAATAATAATCTCGTAATTTATCACATTTATTAGAGAGGAGGAAAATATCATCTCAACTCCACATTTTACACTAACTCTCAAGCACATTCCCCATCCATCTAACATTAAAGCCACAATTAAAATTTGAGGAAATTTAAACTATTTCCATGCCCATCATCATCCTCATTTTCTATCACTCTACCATGCTTTCATTCATAATACAATTGTGTGAATATTTGTAATTACTCATTATAAACTTCTTTATTTTCTGTCTAGTTTTTACTTTGCTAACTCTTTTCTACTGTCCGCAGCAAGATGTGAAAATTAATATTTGGATACGAATTATTAATGATACATGAATACATTCCCAGGGATGACAATGGTAGTCGACCTTGGCTTAGATCAACCTAGCCAATGTCCACTTTCTATCTTTCCAAATAATTAAGATTAAATTTTAACTATAGATTTTGTTGGCAAAATATCATGAACGCTTTAATAATTTAGAAATTTTAACTAGTAAATTTACCTGGGAAGATATTCGAATATAGCAGATGGAGAAGGGATTTTATGCCCACCCACTGTACTCTATATCACACAACAATCCTACTGCATACTATAAACTTTAAATTTTATATTTCTAAATTAGTTTACTTGTATTCCTCACACTTATTCATTTGAGTTTGCAGTGTTAAAATAATTTTCTCTTCTATCAAATTTGGTAATAAAATTTTTTTAAATAATCTCTTAAGTAACTTAACCCAAATGTAGTGTAATTAATTATATCATAATTAAATTTAAATAATATTGTATTAGTATACGATAAGAATTTACAGAATTTATTGGACCCACAAAACATTGAGACACAGACAAGAATTTTATTTAAAAAATGACATTTTATTAACAATAATAAACTAAAACGTATTTACATTATCTACATGTTTTCCCGTAGCTTTCCCCATTTTTTCAACCATAAAAAAAATACTAAACATCAGATATTAATAAATTGTTCATGTGATATGATATTATTAAATTATCAATAAGCTGGGGTTTACAGCTGATACGGAATGACTGATTCTGTGAACAGATGACTATACAATCCTAACTTTAAACAATTCACTTAACATTTTAATCTAATAACACTTATTATTAACTTCCTGGATATGCTTTTAAACTCTAAATAACATTATTTACTATATGGTTGCTAACATTGGTCATGAAGAATACTCTTCATGAAGGAATGAAGTTCTAATTTATGCCTCAATTAAATCACATAATATGCCTTGGTAACTTATTTTAAATTGTAAATATTTTACAGCATTTGCTTACCCTAGTATGAATTAAATAACCATTCAAGTGTTAAAAATTTGGTATATATACTGACAATACTCTCGCCTACACACATATAAGTCATCTACCAATGTCTCCACAGGAGTAGCATTTTAGTTGGCTTACCATTCCAGCGAAGATTGAATCTGGCTGTGAACTGGAACTTCGATGCACATGGCTTTTCATCAAATATACATGTTTTATTTTTTAAATTCAAAATTCAACTTTATAATTATTCTTGGCTCTCAACCAGCTATATAAAGCTAAATCAGATGCTATGCATCAGTACAACAAATTGCACTTTCGAACTCACATTTACAAAGAAACAGCAAATTGATTCTATGATCCTGATAATATTACTAATAACTTATACTTTTACTATTCTCTAAATAATCTACACCCCTAAGAAAAATAATTCAATCTCAACATGAATGTTGGCAAAGACCCATAATAAGAGAAATAGCAACTTTTCATTAGGGCTGAAATATGCTAGGACTAGTCGCTAGGCATACAAATATGGATGGTTTGCACAAGACTTCTATGGCTATCAATAAAGAAATTATCTTACAGTATAATTAAACAAAGTGGGAAAATTCAGCCACAACTTTTAACTACTACTAAAATTTTACTGACCATTTGATGAGCGAGCTATGCTTTAGTTTTACTGGCTAGGTGGTGATTATTTAACCAACCTAAAGCAAACAAGGGTTCTTTACTAATCCACACACACACATGAAAATTTAAACCTACTCTCCATACAAAATATTGCACTGATGTATGAGCCAACAATTTTTTATAAGCTTAAAAGTGCTTACCTTTAAATTTACTATTTATTTTAACAACAAGAAATAAGAAATGGGCATCATTTTTTGAATCATTTTCTCTTCCCCCCTGCGGGACAAGTCTATCTCATTCTATCATCACCTATGATGCAGTGCTCTCAGATCCAAAGCTCCTCACTGACAAAATCTAGAAACTAGTCTGGGGATATTGGATGAGTAGACACTAGATAGGGATTTTATGCACAAGCCTTCTGGCATCCATTGATTACTCTGTTTTGCACTGAGTGGCACTACTGTATGGAGAGTTTTGCCCGTTTTAATAACAGTTATAAGCAAGCATAAGAAATGGTGATCATGTGATGTTCATTGTTATTAGATATTTTTTACAAAACTATATCAACTCTTTATCTTTTTTACTTTTTGACAGTAATAAATAATTTTATTTTTTTCCACACTGCTGCAACACTTTCTCACTTATAATTATTATTTTTACCATGTTTATTCAATCATTTTGTGTTCTTATATAATGAGTAGGCTTCTTGGATTTAATTATAATTCATTGGCATATACATATATTTCCAGTGCATACCACTATCTAAAATAAATATCAAATCACCTCAAACCTTTAGAAATTCAGCTATGCCCTCTGTAAAGTAAACATTTACAGCAAGATACTTTGCGATGCGGACTCTAAATGTTTATTTTACAGAGGATGTAGCTGAATATTTCTTAATGTTTGAGGTGATTTGATATAATATATATGTTATTTACATGATTGTTAGTTATAAAACTATCTTTTGCTCTTCATCTTAAGACAGTGTCTAGCTACTTCATAACAGCTACTCTTATATTATTTATCTCACATACCACACACGTTGTTTCAAAGAGATTTATAATACCTAATCTTTTTCTACACATTTTTAATACAAGCTTATTTTCATTTTATATCTTTAAATTTAGAGATTAAATTTGAAATGGAATTGATATCTTTTATCAAGAACTCCTGCCAAGATAATATTCGATTTGCTTTTCTGACATATTCAATTAAATCTTTTTTCTAAAACCTCTAATAAAATTTGTCACGTTGTGTTGTTAGTATATATATAACAAATAAAATATCCATTAATTAAAAACTATTATATTAACAATAAAAATAATAAATATAATGGTAGTTAACTATTATATATTGTAATGGTAGCTTACAGTCCTGTCTAGACAGGCCCTTATTTATCCACAGCAGCAAATCAAACCTACTTAAAACAACAGCTAGATAATAGATAATTGGATAGCACTATCAATTGTTTTATAATGCAAACATACATATATACACACACGCGCGACAAGAGTTTGTTTTATTAAATCTTAAAATTAAATAATGTCATAATGGGGTCATTTAATTTTTTTCAAAGTAAAAAAAAAAAAAAAACCATTTAATAAGATCTTTCATATATATACGTATACAAACAAAATATTTGTCAATGTATTAGACATCACGATTTATGACTTCATTAGTAGACATAACGATGACCTAATGTCAAGTCAATATATAGGCCACCAAAATGGGAGTAGAATTTTATTATGTAATTTTAATTTTAACTACAACGATTTAGTACACACAACAATAGACAACCTCGGTAGTAAAAGAGAAAATGAAAAGGCTCATATACTAGGCAATGGAAACTAAGCATGGTATAAAAGTAAATCCAGTTCATTTCTGTCATATTTTGTTGTTCATCGAAGGATAGGATAACCATGCACAAGCAATAGTTCACGATCAAATCTTAAAATGCAAGGAAGGATGGATGATTTGTCGAAAATCCAGTAACCGCTATGTAATTTTCAAATTGCAAAATGTTGAAAGAAATCATAATCAACTTTTTAAATAAGGAATGTTGATAATTTTTAGCAGTTTAATGAATGAATTGAACTGATTTTGAGTTGACAATAAAAAATAAAAGACTGCGCTATTGTTTGAATGAGGAGAAAATGAAAGAGTACATCGCCAGCTTATATAGATAAAAGACAAAGTAAAATTTTTCTTTTATATAATTCGCTAAATGCCAAATAATGAACTGAAGAAAATTAAATCTATTATAAAGTACTAAGCAATGGATTCTGGCTAAATAAAGTTGCCATAGGACCCAAATGCTATTTTCCCAACCATAGAAGTATAATGATTATAAATGAATATACTAGACGAAAAAGCAAATTAATCATATTGATACTTTGTCCAAGTTTTTAATAAAATTCATTCTAAGAAGTGGCAAATTATATAACTATTATAAATATAATAGGAAAATAAAATTCTCTGCAGTAAAACCATTACAGAATTGATTTGGCAGGATAATTAATAACATGAAAAAATAATAGAATGACTAATGTATGTCATTTAGCTATTCTAATTTTATCTGTGACTGGAGATTTGGAATTTTAGAAAACCCATAAATACCAAAGAAATTATATAGATAGATGATAAGATTGTTATATCATGTAAATGATTAAAAAATGTGTGAAAAATAATCAATTATAGTAAAAATCCTTGAACATAGATATATTTCATAGCTAAGGATACGTGAGGATAGAGAAGAATATATTAAGGAGTGTAAAAATGATCAAAGAAAGATAAGAATACCCAATATGAAGTAAATTACATGGCCAGAAATTATCAAATTATGGCAGGAAATGCCTACAGGCTATAATGTATTTTGAATAGTACATATTTCCTGCAAAATAGGTGCATACTATAGATAAAATGATTATATTATGGTCAAAAATATAGCTCTGAGAAAATACTGAATGATCTCAGAGAAATTTTTTGGTAGTAGTAAAATAATGGACCTGCATATATATATATTGTAGCAGTCGATCTTAGCCCAAGATCGAGCTCCACTGTTCTACCACTTAACCCACTGTTTTTTTTTCGTCATATTTATATAAACTAGTATATTTCTGAGAAGTGTCTATAAAAGTTTATAAATATAAATCTCAAATAAAAATTTTCTTTAATTTTAAACATTGACTTTTATGAATGTGACTCAGATATATACATATATTAACGGAGCTTTTATATATATATAAAAGCACAAACAAATCTTTTAAATAATTTTGTATTTTTATTCTTAATTATATGTCATTTGTTTTATAAATATTTTCTTCATAAAAGTACACAAAATATTCAAGATGGAAGATGGCTGTCCAAGAATAATTAAAGGGGTGGAATTCATGATTTTAAAAAGAATTTTTTAACTAAAGTTAATGAAAGTAAAATTTAAAAACAAAGCTAATTGATTTTAATTAGAGATTAACATTTTTTATCAAATCTATTTCCAATCTGGAAATTGATTTGAAATTATTTTTGGACAGTTATCTAATGATTCCATCTCCACTAACAATAGCTAAAATAATTCTGTTAATTAAAAATAAGAAGTTTTAATTAAAAAAAACATTCTTTGAACACCTTAGAGTTTTGTATAAATAGGGCCAAAAATCTATTGTGTCAAAAAAGAGAGAGAGTTAGGTCAATAGTCTTTAATCGACTTCATGTCTGTGTAATTTTTGAGGGGCTTCAGCTGCCTTCCCCTCTGTCTTCAGCTCCAATCTTCGCCGTGCATGATGTAGCTTCTACCATTCAAGTGTGCCCGTGCCGTCAAAGAACCGCCGAGGCCAAGAGACACAATTCATCTGTATTCCATAGAATGCTGAGGTAACCAGCCCAAAGTCATTATAATCGTATTACCTAAATTATAACTTGTAAACTCTCTTTAAATTAATGTTTTCTGTATATTTAATCTCTTTTAACTCGCTGATCGGTGAGTACTTTAAAACTAATAATTATTTCTTTGGCATCAATTTTCTATAACCCTAACTAATATTATTGTAAACTATTTAATCCAACTCACACTTCATACTTTCTTTTATAATTTAGTGTGGTTCTAATTTATTTTAAATGATATTTTTATATTTTTCACTAAACTTTTATTTTTAAATGCAAATCAAACCCAGTTTTATGAACTTAGAAAAGGGCGGGGGGTAATGAGTTCTTATTTACTTCTTTCTAAATAGTTCGTAAGTCTGAGTTTTTCTTGTTAAATGAATATATGCTTTTTTTAAACTATTATACTGTAAAATTATACAAAATGTATAAATATTTTTCAATCTGGGATGGATATTGGTATACGTCGGTTTTATTAATTTCTTTCTGATCATCATCGCCAAAAGAGCTGGTGAACAAATTTATTTTATTGTTTGTACTTTTAAGTGCATGAATTTTAGTTTTTTTTTTTATTATATTTCAAGAAAATAGTATTGATTCAAGAAGGGAAAGCAATGCACACTTCATTAGTTATTGCGTTAACTTTTAATAAATGATTTTTATCTCACACAGGTCATTATTTTAACATGTCATTACGTAAACAGAGCAAAACTCTCCATACAGTATTGCCACCTGTGCTAAACAGAGTAATCAATGGATGCCAGAAGGCAATACTGTATGGAGAGTTTTGCTCTGTTTATCAACAATTAATGTGCTAGTATAGGAAATGTGATCATGTGATGTCATTACGTATTTGTTAAACTATTTAAGGCTTTATATTTATTCTTTAAATCCAAGAATTTTACAATATAATAGCGTTGTTAGCATAGGTCACTCTTCATGTTATTAAGCTTTATCTAGAGACATGTGTCAGAATGCCCGAGTTGTCTCTCATCTTCATTTCAGGTCATAAACAGGGCGATGAATGTCCCTAGACCACATCTATATATGTATACTTGCGTAACGAGAGCAATACATGGGATAATTCCAGCAAAGTTCGGCCCATTGTATCTCCGTCCGAGGACCTTTTGTCAACCGATTCCACAAAATGTGAGGTGGCAAGTCGGCTAGACTGTTTTCTTCCATACTATGATAAAGCACTTCAAAATATTGGATCCGCAAATATTCGGCTATTATGCTAACACCACAATTTCCTATAGTTCATTTTCTTTTAGCCTGTTTGACAAAATAAACCATAATGATATGTAATAATGAAACGTTTTCTCTTTGTACTATTTTTAGTTGGAGTTTAAATCCAACCTCTCATGAAGCTGCTCTCCCCTTTATTGAATACGCCATTCCCCGTATTGACATAGTTTCGCAATATTTTCTAGTTAAATGTCGAAAATGTTTAATAAATAAATGTTTTAAATATATAATGATCAGAATGTATTCTTATTTTAGTGTTATCAATAAATGCTGTTAATTAATTAAAGTTATGTATCAAATGCCAAGGGCATCCCATTAAAGTCGTCCAAACAGCGAAACTTTATTATTGTCAAATCTTTATACGTGTTGTAATGTACAAACGTCTACCAATCACCCAGATAAATTTATTTTTTGTAACTTTAAATAAAATCCTATTTGAAATATATGTCAGTATTGTAGTATTGTAACCGCCGCACTAAATTGATATCTATTGAAATAAAATAATTGTAAAAAGATCATTAAATATTTGTAACCAAAATTAAAGTTTTCAAATGCGTGAAGTTGAATATATATAAAATCTTGAATTTTTGTCAAAATAAATATTTATATATTTTAAACTTAATTCAGTTGTTCGAATCTCCTTAATATTTATATTTATGTATATTTAACTTATATCTTGGGTTCACTCAATCTCTCATCATCATCATCAGCTGAGTCTCATGCAAAACAATGTAGCACCGGGGCCCAGAAATAATTAATTTATGTGGTATCACCATAGAGTGTTGTCTGTAGTGTTATAGATTTGGGGAATGGGCAAATAGGATAGAATTCAAGATTGCTCCTGACCTGTGTATCTCGGGCATGATTGGATTCAGGGTACTTTTGCTTGGATTCTAAATCTTGTTGAATGGACATACATTTTCGACTGGTACAATATATATATATCAGCTAAATTTGAGAAGTAATTAAAATGAAGGATGATCATAAATTGGTCTGACATATAAAACTGTCCAGCAACTAATTTTTCAAGGTGGACAAAACAAAGTTAAATGATGTAGATAAAACTATGTAGGGTCAATATTAAATTATTTCAATGATGACAAGAAAGAATTCATCAAAGTTCTTGTTGGGTTAAAAAATTCCTTACAAAATTGTCTTTATTAATGATGACAAGTAACATAATAGATAAAAAAAAAGTTTAAGATAAATATAAAATAGAATATGAAGTATAACTTTTAATAGGTAAGAAGAAAAAAATATTGATATCCAGAAATATCATCATTTTAATAATCAATATTGGAGAGCGGGAAGTATTACTTTAGTCCTTATAACCATCTATGTCAGATTTATACAAGTTACATGCTAGAATATATGAATGTCACAACACTATAAATCCCAAAGAGGTCATGGTTCAAGATTGATTAATTAATAAAAACTATAAAGCCAAGCCAGAACACAAAAACAGCTGGTGAACCCAGAAATGGAGATTACTCATTGAATAAAAAGAAAAGTCAGATGGAAATATCATAAATAACATAGAAAAAGGAAATAAACAGATTGTCAGACTGAATAATTAATATACTCCAAAAATGATTAAATAGCAGATAATCAATCACATATACATAAATATTAATAATTATTATATGATTTGTTATTTGAGAACTTATAAGAAGTTTGAACATGGAAAGTGATAAATAGGCACAATACATGGATCATGAGATTCAGAACCTGGAATTTTACTATTGCATCAAATCATGCAATACAAATATATAAATTAAATATTCCCATGGATTGTTATTATAATAAAGAATAGAAATGAAAAAATAATATCCATGCAAATAGAGATAATCTTTAATCTTTGATGTTACCAAGAAATTATCAATTACTACTAATTAAAAGTTACTGAGGCTAAACCAGTTTTTATTAACCTATGATAGCTCATCTCTATTCTTTATTATAATAACAATCCATATAAATATTTAATACCACATATACAATTCTCTGAAGAAGTTTAAAATATTTGCAAAATGTCAAAAATGATGCTATTCTTTCACATTTTCACATCTATAAAAATATTTTTCTGGGGTTAAATCCATATAAGAATTTGGGTTTATAGTAAAAGAGGATTCCTTTTGCTTCAACAAAAAATGCCAACAAAAGGGCTAGTATAAGTTAATCAGAAAACTGATTTAGCCTCAGGGATTGGTACTTAGTAATAATTATGAAGAAAAAAATTAACCTCTAATCATGCATTGTTTTAACAACTATTATAAATCTCTGTGAATTTGCCCATCAATAAAAGATTTGAAATCTTAAGTTAAATCACTTATGCTTAGAGTGTATTCATATATTCACCCACCTCTTATGGCCATGCTTATATCAGAGCTTCAATCTATTGTGTACCTGATGTAATAATTGAAATCTGAATTGTAGAAATTAAGTTAACCTATCACAGGAGAAAGATTTATCACCATTTGTGACTACATGTATGTTAATTATAAATAAATGTAAATCCACTATTATTAATTGCTGAAAAATCTGTAATTGTGCAGATGGAAATTTCTCCAACCATGTGCTGTTTTCATAACTATTATAATTTTTGGTAACATCAAAGGCTAAACGTTATCTCTATTTACATGGATGGATATTATCTCCTCATTTCTATTCTTTATTATATATAGAGAGAGAGGGGGAGAGAAAATTTTTTTTAGTTGTAGAGTATTTCACCATATGCTTTGCTATAATTTAAAAAAGCAAACAACTCTTGGAGCGGAAATATTTGATGCACAAAATTTTTATGATTGCATTGACTAATTTGCATTAAAAGTAATTTGTGCTATCAGATTGTATTTTAGCTTGACTTTGTCTATACCAAATTTTATGTATATGTGTGAATTTCTCGGTTAAATTATGGAAAGTTATATTCTGCTTAAAGAAATAGTGCAAAGGCAGAAATTAAGCTCTCAATGTTTTGAAGAATGTCATAAAGAAAAACCTTTGGTCAAATATCTTAATTTTAAACATGGTTGATAACTATAGGTCAACTCAAATTAGCTTCATAAAGATTATTTTATAAAGTCACTGGAGATATCGAATAAAAACCTTTGCTGAGAACTGAAGAAAAATCAATAAAAGTACTTTCCTTATTATAATAGTTGATATAGAAAACTATTCAATGATTACTGATTGAAAAAAATCCATTACCTGTAATCAAAAAAGACGTGAGTGTGAAACTTCCCTTCCTTTACCTCCAACCCATGTTCAAAATTTATATTAAAAAGAGAATTGGAAGATATATAAACCAATCTGAAAAAAATTCAAGGAATTATAGATATCATTACTGCTATCTGTTAGATAATAGAAAAGATCAAAGAAGACCAAAAATCTTTAGAAATATTTTTTGATGACAACAAGTCTTCTGATTTGGTGACTTACACTAAATGTATCAATATATTTCATTGTCTTGTATGGATTATGAAACATTAACAAACATAGACATATGAATAACACCATATTTATAGATGAAATTAGAGAAGAACTAAAGACTCATTAATAAAATTAGGGAATAAAGTAAAAAAATTGGAATGAAAGTTAAATATAAAAAAGAGAAAGATTATGATAATAGAAATCTGAACTATAATATTAATATCATCTGTGTTCTTTAATACTTTTACAATGCTTCTTTTACTCCTAATATGATAGTTTCGGTTTCCCCAGAAATCTTCTTCAGAACTTCTATTATATCTCCACATCTTAACTTGGTAGATTTTATATTAATGAATCCTTTACCCAATAGTAAATGATCTTGCAATCTATAAGTTTTTGATACAGGCTAGCTATTGGCCAGAGTTGCAATGAAAAAACCTGAGAAGGATTTCTAAATGGAAGGAAATACCTTTAAAATAAAGATAAGAATTGTTGCAGTGTTCAAACTGTGGTTATTGTTATTATTCTCTGTGATATGAATTTGGATATCTGATCAGACCCAAACTCTCAGCTGAAAGTGCAAGTGACTTGGCTGTAATTGATCTATTTTGCTCAAATAATTGGATGATCTAATTAATCTGAAAAGTCTATAATGCTTGAAAACTTTAAATAATGGTATAACTACTAATAAAGGGACAGAACCCCATCATCAAGTAATTGAACTTAGGATTTTCACTTTATATTCATCCACCCCTCCATCTCATGAATACAGATTGAAAATTCTAAGTTTAAATCCCTCTATTTACAATAGTAATCATTCAGTATACTGAATGAATAGGTTAATTATATATTGCTCTGGAAATAAGTTACACCATAATATAACTTCAGCCCATTCCTCTTCTATTAATATAAACTGATACATAACAGTCCAATAATACAAGGGGTTAGATTGATGCAATGCCTACATGGGTGTGACTACAGTATCAAATTCATCAAGGGTTTTGAGAATTCCATCATTGGTTTATTAATGAAATGGATTGTTGAATTGTTGGAAGAGTGAAAAGATTGAAGACTGTCTGTTAAAGTTTAAGGAATTCTTATCTTCATACTAGATGAGCACTGATTATAGATATGATCTGGCACCACTGTTGATTTCTGGTTCTCCATAAAATATGTGTATTAAAGCTCATTTAGCTTTTTCACATAGGTCATGGGTATTGGTTGTTTGAGATGGAATGAAGGATGAATAAAGACTGAAAATCCTAGGTTCAGATTTTTTTATTTACTATAGTAAACATTCAATATATTGGATGAATAGATTAATAATAACAATAATAATTCATCCTGACTCCTACGCACCCCAAACTCACAAATGTGAAGCCCTCTTATCATTTTTCTTCAGGAACCACTCCTTATGCAAATACGAGGCTGACATGAGAGACAATCTAAACCACTATATAGATGATCTCATCAATATAGGACACAAGCGGACAGTCATCAACAAAAAGTCACTATAAAATAAATCATCAACAACAGAAAGTAAACAAACCACGCATTCTTCCATGCATCCTTATTCCATACATCCATTTATTATCTAAACAAATAATCAATAAACTTTCCAACAAATTCGAAATTGATTTTCACCCTGCCCCCCCCCCCCCCATAGATTAATTAATAATACTAAGGACAGAATAACACCTGAACGTTGCATACAAAATCACCTGCCCCCATAATAATTGTCATGCCACCCATTGTAGTGAAACCAAGGCAAATATTGCAACCAGATTGTCCCAGCACAAATACTTATATAACAGAATCCAAACAAGGCACTGGGTAATTCAGTATTTGCTGAACACAAGAAAACCACCGGTCACGTTTTTCAACCATCAGCAGGGAGTATTGTTTGTACAGAGAGAAACAATGCAAAATGCAAGTTCAAAGAGACTTATTACATAGCAATTAACAGGAAAGGGTCAAGCGTTGTTAGCCGAGAGGTTAGTGCAGCCATCTTGCAAGCAAGCAGTTGTTTGCAGACGGTTGTCACGGGTTCGTCTCCTGGCCGATGCTATGACATATGGAAAAAAAGAGACTTGCTACATGGCAATTAACAGAAAAGAAGCTTGCTACTTCATATCAAGAAAATTGACGTTGTAAATGGTGCACTCAAATTTACATATATTTGCATATCATGTGCATTATAGATATTTTCTCATTACACATCTAGCTATGAATTTGGGAATATATAACACCCGAAAGTGCTTAGCTTAATATACTGTTAAATTTAAAGCTTCATTGTCTGTGCTCAAAGCACTTATAGATTTATATACATCATCGAAGTAAAACCTTATTTATTTCAATAATAATAATATACAAAATCTTATTACAAATTATACTTCACTTTAGAGATTCCATATTCTCCAATCATGAATTAATTATTTATTTTTGCATAAACATGCACACACACACTCATAATATTCGAAATTCACTTCGTTTCGTATATTTTATAATTATATACTGCTATACACACACACACACACACATCAATATTTTTAATAGTTTTTTATTTTTATCTAGTAAGGAAAAAAAAAAAGCTAGCATTTAAACTATAAATATTAAATTAATGTTTATCTAATTAGCGTTAATTGAAACATTATGTAATTATGTTTTAAAATATATACAATTATAATAAATTTTAATAATTAAGTGAAAATAAAGAGTTTTAAATATACATTATGCAAAATTATGTCTTTATAAAAATGTAAATTATATGAACGTAGCGCTTATAGTAAATATATGCCAAATTGATTTATAAAAATTAATAACATTTTATATAACATTGGAAATTTACAAAGTTTGTCTAAAATCAATAGTAATACAAAATGATTTACGTAATAAAGAAAACCTGCAGTCATATAATCCAATAAATTAGCTTGAACTATGTGACTTAATGTAACAATAAAATGACCCTCTATAAATTCCGGTATTCTAACTTTTTATGAACTCCCAACTCAATTTTATATATATAAATTACGTACACGCGCTAAAATATCTCATCTTTCAAAAGGAAATGTATGAACTTCTCTTAAAGACCAACTAAATTTATGTGATAAAAAAACTTATGTTTCTACAATTAGTGGACTATTTAGTAATATATATATCAAACAGATGAGCAAAATAGAAAGATTTCCAATAACATATTACCACTATATGTTTCTTTTATGTAGCATAAAAAGAAAAATAGAATCCAACATCACTTTTTTTTTTTTCAAATATAATTCTATGCAAATAAGTAAATAACTCAGATTATATATCAGGGTGGGCAACAAGTCGATCGTGATCCACCGGTCGATCGCGAAGCCAATTTTGGTCGATCGCGAGACCAATCTGGCAAGAGCTATCGGGTAACGAGTGAAACAAATTAACTCAAGATTTTCAACTTTTTTTTGTTCTAAATTTTTTTTCAATTCTAGATAGGTGAAGTCCACTAACTCGTATCATTATTGAAAATAATATTTTTAATCTTGACTTAATGTAGCTAATTTGAATTAATAAATATTGTTAATAATTAATCATGTTGCTTTAATTCCCTCGGACATGAGTTTTTTGGCCCGTTAAATAATTGTTAATTTTTACTAGGTAGACATATAAAAATAGTATATATTTGACACCTCCCTCCACTTAGACTACGCCTATGACAATAAGTCGATTGCAACATATTTTAAAAATAAAAAGGAGATCTTATGAACACAAAAGTTGGCCACCCATGATATAACTGAACAGGAAGTAACTGAAGCTTTTTGAAACCCAATCACAACCAGCCATTAGCCCAGAGGTCAGACCAACCTCTCAGACCATAGATACATTAGAAACATACACTTTGTCAAGCAATTCATATATCACGTGACAATTCAACTTCATATACACATTATTTTAAGAGAAATTCCAGACATGTGACTGTTAACATGGGTAAGGAAATCAGGTGTTGATATCTCTATGTCACCTGCAGATACGTTATCCATTAAATAAGACTTTTAAGAAACGTATTCGAGCTAGCGATAATGTCTAGGTTGATAAAAGATTAGTAACAGGTATTAATATATTTTCATTAGAGTGTTTTATATTAATGTTGTACTGCAGAAAATTTGAAATCTGCTAATTAAACTATAGTAATTTGCTCTCTAGATATATACTGAACATATGGTAAAAGATATGTGTAAAAGATTATTCTTTGGCCAACTGATCTTGGGGATCAGTTATCCTTTTCACATGTCTTTGATTATATGTTTCAGTAATCTATAATAGAATTATAATTAATAAAAAAAAGATTAAATTTGGATTTTCTCTAGAAATAATGTGTATATGAAATTGAAATGTCACATGTACTATATGAATTGCTCGGACAAAGTGTACGTTTCTAATGTATCTAGGGTCTGAGACATTAGTCTAACTTCTGGTCTAATGTATGGTTGTGATTGGATTGCAAGCATGATATAACTCATTGAAAGCTTCAGTTAATTCCTGTTCAGTTAAATATAATTCCAATATGATATAAGTATAAGGAACATCTAGTAAAAAAAGCTTAAGAATAAGAGATTTGTTTCAGTATGCTGAGCAGTTTCCATTATCTTAATCCTGATATCAGATTCATAGCAATGGCTAGTGGATGAGAGGGTTGGGCATAAAATATAATGTAAATTTTATGTAAATGTATACAAATGAGTTATATGGACCACTTTTTAGAGATAGGCAAACAGGTTTCCTTTTTATTTATCGAGTTAGCATTGTTGGTGATATGCCAAACCTCCATCTTGATTTAGAATCATTCCTTTCTATACATACAATGCTAGATGGTATAGGCTCAAGTATGTGACTGAGTTTGCTTTTATGCTGTAGAACTATTGATTTGTGGTCTGGATTGTTTTTAGCCCTTCTATAGAGGTATTGGTGTTGGGACAATCTTGTTGTGAGGCTGGCATGGAATTCTCCAAAGTAAACAGGACTGTCATTAGTTTGGCTGTGAAAACTTGATAGAAAATTAACAACTGTTTAACATTCCGAGGTTGAAAAATCCAAACTGCTGGTACAGAATAGTTTGAGCATTAGTGTCCAAATGTACGATTACCCACCAAAATAAAAGACTGCCATTTTGTATGTAATCTTACCCTGTAGTCACTTAAGAATTACTCTGCATGGACAAATCATGGAAGTAAACTATTTATTATTTTTTCCCCATGGTGTGAAGGAAATGTTTTTATTTTCTATGATGATGATTTATTGATTGGAAGCCTTGGAGATGTGATCATGGAGAAAGATGGAAATAATCAGTCAGATGGATGAAATAGCAAAGGAAGAAGTTTTCAAAAGAGTACTATTGATGTATTTAAACAGATTGTTGATATCATTTTTAAGGTGTATATGTTGCTTTCAGTGAAATATAGAGATCTAAAGTGATCAACACCAGTAAATAAATGTACCTTCTTTGCAGTTTGAATCTACCGATTATTTTTACACCCCTTTATCAGTGATTGGAATTCTGTCTTTAGATCTCTCTATATATTATGAAATCCCACATTTCATTTATTATTCTGCCAAGCAAAGAATACCAATGATTCATCTTAAAGAAATTACTAATAATAAGACCGTTGTTAGAAAACCAGTCGTGGTTCTTCTTTTTAGGGAACCCAAGAATAGATTTATTTATAACCATACTCCATGCTTCAGTAATTTTATAATCTGTGGTGGTTCAAATTAGCAATTATAGTATTCAACAGCTATTGAAATTTAGTGCTTTTTTTCATGTGTCATAGCATTGACCGGGAAGTGAACCCACTAACCTGCGACAACTGCTTGTAAGGCAGCTGTGCTGACCACTCAACCACCAGTGCTTCTAGTGGATAATATTAAAGAATGAACATCAATTTTCTTATGAATGTGATTGGAATAAGATTTTACTATTTAATACAATTATCATTTTAATAATGGGGTGTACTAAATTATGATCCATCCAACAATCTTAACTTATAAGTGTTTATGTAAGGTGAACCCCTCCTATATTTTGATTCCTAATTATAATCTACTAAATGCCATTATTTTGAAGATGGATGCACCCATGTTCATTTAAAGCAGTGTTTCTAATTAAAAATATATTCGTGAGAGTCAACCTACGCATTGTGCAAAACATTCAATAACTAAGTGGCAATGGGATAGAAAGGAACTCACTTCAAAGTATTTGATTTAAAAGGTGCTAAATTGAAAAATGGGTCAAATTGAAAAAATTATAAAAAAATCGCAAATTTAAAAAGGGGTTATGTAACTATATTTAAAATATATTATAAGCTATATTCTTAAAAATGAAACAAAAAAATTATAATTATTATAATACTGACCAATAAATGATTACAAAAAAGTAAAATTAATTTTATAAATTTAATAATATAAAAATTTGTTCACGTAAGTTTAAATTTTTAAAAATCAAAATTGAATTTGAAAAATTCAGTTTACTTTTTTTTTTATCCAGTTATATTGTATAGGATGGAGTGGATAACTGAAGGGAGATTGAAAATCCGGGTTCAAATCTTCTCTAATTATAGTTATTATAATTTATCTCATTTTAAATGAATATAATTCATAATATAATTGGATATAAATGTGACATTTTAAATTTGAGACTTTTTTAATGCCTTTTCAATTTGACACATATGGGTTCCTCTCTATCTCATTTATTTTAAATTTTCAAAAATCAAAAGTATTCCTTATTTGGAATAGTCGCTTTCTAAACAAAAACATAAATATAGATGGATTTTATAAATTTTGGGAAATTATAATTATTATGAATCAAAATGAAAATGAACTATATAATAATATAACCACAATGTATATATATAATTCAAAATAAAAATGAGATTAGATCCATACAAACAGAGATAATTTTTAACCTTTGATGTTGCCAAGAAACTATCAATTACTACTAATTGACAATCCCTGAAATTAAACAAGTTTTAGTTTTTTGTTGAAATAAAAGCCCAATGGGTCCCTTTTACTTCAAAGTCAAGTGGATTTAGAGCTATTATAGATTAATAGTAAACTTGCTTAATATCAGGATTGTCAATTAATTGTAATTGATAGTTTTTTGGCAACATTAAAGGTTAAAAGCTATCTATGTTTACATGGATCTACTCTCATTTCTATTCTTTATTATAATTCATGGTAGTATTTAATTCAGAATGTGTATATATATATATATCATAATGATAAAAATATATGGGCCAGTAATCAGATAAAAGATAAAGCAGTAATGTTATATAATTTAGCAAACGGAGAAAAGCTACAGAAGGTAAATCATTAAGAAAAACACATATTAAACATGGAAACAAATAAAGGGTTAAATGTGTGAGCAACAGATTTTATTGGTGATTTTTCATAATAATTCAAGTTATGAGATATGGGTAGTCAAAATAAGAGTCATAGATCACATGACCCTATTCTTTTAAGCTTGTAAATTATAAACAATGAGGATTGGCAAAGCACAAAACCATGGTCAGGGGTTTGGGGAGAGGGTTCCTGACACAGATATTTTAAGTGCTGGCTCTGGCTAAGCATTTATCACAAAGCTTGTTGAGAAATTGGCAATCCTCATTGTTTATGAGATATGGGTATTGTAAAATGAAAATGTTAACATTAAGGGATATAATAGTTAAAAATGGATGCTGGTATATTAAAAAAAAAAAATCGTTTATGCTAAGAAAATGCCTTATTGTTAAAAATTTTTTTATTCTTTACAAAATATTGAATTATTTGTATAGTTTTAAAAATTTTAATCCAACTTTTTGTTATAAAAAAAGTAAATAAAAATAATTAAAATACTGTAAACAATAGTTGTTAGAATTCATATTAATAGAGATATGGGGAAAAAGTAGACATATTGTATTTTTAATAGCAAATTAAAGTTATCAGTTACTAACAAAACTCCATCATTTCTAAGATTTGTAACTATTTCGGGCATGGCTGAACACAATTAAGTATTATTGAAATGTAATTTTAATCAAGTTGTCTTGGTAAAAAGCAAATGCATCATTTATCTTGTTTAATGAATAGTATTTTTATAGTATAATTTTCACTCTATCATTTTTATGCAACGTAGGACTGATTTCTATCCATCTTTAATATTTTGTGGAAGGATGCAATTATAAACATGTGGTCAAAGCCATGTAAAAAAGATGTCTGATTGCCAAGATGCACATTTTATGCTGAATCAGCACTCATCAGTCAGCCTAGATCACAGTCCCTTAGAATATCTTTATTATTGTTCAGTATATATAGATAACCAATTACTACAATTTAATTGATAAGTGTCAAACTTAATGTCCCCATAACTTTAATACAAATCACTTGATAGAAGTACACCTGGGTCTCGTTTTATGTGGATTATTTTAATGCGATTTTGAAGTTATGTGATTCATGTTTCTTCTTAATATCTTTCATATTTCACTATATTTATTAGATATCAAGAAATTTAAATTATTAATAACTTATTTTGACTTGAAATACTTTTTTTTTCAAAAATATAATGTTATATTAGCAGCTAACGTGAATATGGCCTGAAGCTGTATTGAGAATCTTAGCTTCTATGTAAATAACCTATTTATACTAATGAGTAAATAATAATAATAGATTTATATTTACATATAAAAATATCATAATATTCAAAAAATTTAAACTTTTAAAATGAATTTTGCTATATATAACAGAAATAAACAATCTTTTAGATTTTTAAAATAAAAAAACAAAGATTTTATAAACTGAAAATAATCTTTCTAATGATAATATATAATCTTTTTGTTTTGATTGTGATCTCATTTTTTTAATATAGAAACAGAAAACCATTAACACAGCACAAGACTGAAAGTGGCGCTAGTTGTACATCACATCACGAATAAAAATAAAGTGGCTAACAGGTTTCTCTGGGCATAATTGCTGAGAGATTCTTGACTTCATTTAAGGAGAAGCCACAATACATCACATCACATCGAGTCTGATTTCTTACCAGTTTACAAATGAATGCTAGCTGTAATGATTAAAATATGTATGAAAAATGTAAAATTAAATACTATAATTAATAAAAAAAAGTAAAAAAAGTTTGTCTTGTATTAATTTTTTTCAAATATTTGAAATTTTTTATTAGTCATACTTTATTTGCTTATTTCTTTAATGTGAATTTTAAAGTAATTTTTCCTGTTGCTTTGCTTTTATGTAAATTCTGAAAATTACAGCACCTATCCCCCATTTTTCAGGGTAAGTTAAGTCTATTTTTGTGTGATTTTTTTTAATGTGGGTTTTCTGTGGAACCTATCTACTGCATAAAATGAGACCCAGGTGTATATAAATATTTTTTATTAATCATTTATTAGACTAGAGATTATCCATTTAATTAATGAATAATATTTTTGTAATTTTCACTACCTTGTGTGAGAGTGGTGTAGTCAAAATTACACTATGGGGATATTATTCATTAAGTGGATAATCTCTAGTCTAATGAATGACTAATAAAAATTATAAGTTTTTTTGTTCTTTTCAATTCGGAAACACCAGACTATATTATAGTAGGTTGTGGGATATCTGTGGAAGTATATGTAAATTGAAATATAATATTGGTTAATAATTTGTTTATTTTTTAAAAAAAATTTCTCTAGTTGCATTTATGAGTCAATCCAAAAGTGAAATTAAGTTGCTAATTGCCAAGATTTGACAACATCAGAAATATAGTCTTACCAAATAACTAGTTATAAATCTCTTCAAAAACATAACAGCATTGAGTTTACTACCAAAAATAAACTTACCAGGATTGAACAACTATAAGTTATTATCATTCTCCAATTCAACTATTGGGAGATTTACTTATTTCCATTTTACTTATAAGATGGTTTACTAATTGCTAATCTTTAGTTAAGTCGTTATCACTATTTGCAAAGTGTGACTGGTAATAGTGAATATGTCACTTTAAAAGCATCTTCCATCTTGCCTATTGTCAATTTCCACGCTTATATATTAATCAGAGAACTGTGAATAAATGTAAACCTGTTAGGAACTATTTTTGAATCTTCTCTAAACTCCAATCTTGGAGCATATCTAACAATTGACATTTTTCAGTACTCGTGTAATATGAACTTGTTTAGCATTCTGACTTCTAACAATTATGTAGTCTTTCAAATACTATTGTTTTTAACATGGATGCAAACAACATTTTTTTTAGCATTTTTATTAGCTAAAAAACAAAAATTGTCAAGCGTTGTTAGCCGAGAGGTCATCACGCTGCCTTGCAAGCAAGTAGTTGGTTGCAGACGGTTGTGGTTTTGCATCCTGGCCGATGCTATGACATATGGAAAAAAAATTCAATAACAGCAGTCAGTTTGAATTTAATGCAGCAAGAACTTTATTTCAAATAATAGGAGCTAAAGTTTACTGTTTAACATTGTATAATATTCTCCAAGATGATGAATTTATTTTTTTAATGCTATAAATTTACTAATGCTATCCAGTAAGGAATAACATCGTTTCTGTATTCTCTGAATATAATGTTAGAGCATAGATTTAGTAAAATGGTTACAGATAATATTATGAAACCCAAATTACAATATCATTATTCTTCAGTGATACAACTAGAAATTTCAAGAATAAAAAACACCACATTAGACCTCATATCAGATCCAGTACTATGTAATCATCTTTCACTGGATGATCTACCCTTTTAGAAAACTTGCAACTATCTGACTGTTCAATTAAACTTGTGTACTTTATAAAATAATAACAACCATAGCTTATTAAGAGCTTTTCTGCAAGCTCTATATCGTGTTTATTTGTGTATATTTAAAATATTAATTAAAATAACTTGTATGTTTAGCTACAGACGAACTTAGTTTTTCAAAATTAAATATAATGTATGCAGGATTCGAACTCAGACTTTCACATGACCCTCAACTCTCCATGCCATCTCATATTGCTGACCCACCTGATCACACACATGTTGAAAAGATAAATAATCACCAATATACATATTTCATGCTAAACCAGCAATCATCAGTTGGTCCAGATTACTACCTCCACACATATATACAATCAGTGCTCAGCTTTATATTAAGATAGCCAATCTTCATACTTTAAAGGAAAGGCTTCAAACTACTCCAACTCACAACTCTTCAGCCTTCCATTTCATTGAAAATCTGAAGATGGAACGTTCAAAGCCCATGTTAGTGCCAAGGTTGTCATCCTACCCATGTTGACATTTAGTCATTCTGACCCCTCATGGACAGGAGAATAATCCATTTTTACATACATATGCGAGGGATGAGCAGTCCTTTGAATAAAAAATTATTTATACTCCCATTATGATGTGAGGCAGATTGTGAATTGTAGTGATGTTTCCAAAATTGGAAGCTTATAGAATATTTTAAGCATATACAAATAAGTACATAATGTTATATTTATTTTTTCCAAGTGTGTAAATAATTGACAATATTTACCCTTATTTGTTTAATTCTAAAAGGTTTATCACTTTTCTTGGACTATTTGGAATATATATAAAGGTTTTGAATGCTTAGAACAGACAAGTTAAATTTCCATTTACTAGATGAGCATACTTTTGACCTCCATGGTCAGAATCTAAGCACTTATATTTTGCTGAAGGATGATGTAGTGTATAAATAAGGGCAAATTATGGTCATAGCTAATTTACATATTCCATTTTTTAGATAATGCAACATTTGTATCTTTTTTATTAACAGTGTCAGGGTTATTGTAAATACCTCATACCTCCTTAATTTTGCACTTGTGATCATCATGTTTGCATACAATGTCCATGCTTGCAAGGGTAAAGATGTGACCATATTCCAGGTCATTCTCCAGAAATACAGACCTGTAGTCAGAGCTATTCTTAGAATGGTTATACAGATATATATATATATATATATGTTGTGCATCACCAATAGAAATCTTTTCCCAGGATTCCTCATAATACACAGTGCTACAGGTAGCCTTGCTACATGTAATTTTACACATGATTAATAGGGGTTTGCTGTACAAGTAACTTATCATTAGTGTTGTTTAGAAGTCTGTTTAAATTTGGAGTTCTTAAGCTAATATTATATGTATTGGAACATATTTTTTTCATTTACCAAGACATCCAGGATACATATTGAAACAGTAATATTCGTATTCGAATCTTAAGTTTCACCTTTTTCTGTCGTCTCTCACTGACCGGTCTATCCCGCCCAAATTTAAACTTTTTGGTATCGAATTGTGTGTGTAGCAATATTAAAAATGTATAAATATATGTAGAATTCAGCATAAACATGCACACATTTCGATCTCAAATTAAAGGCAATAAATAGGGATAAAATAATATAATTTAGATTTCTTTTAGTTATATAATTTTGTATAATTTTAATCATTTATTTTGGATTATAAAGTTCGTATTTATTGCTTTGTTTAAATTTCGTTTAATAATAATTCTAAAAAAATCTGATGTAATATTTAATTAAAAGTTAAAATAATCTTATGTTCCCTTTTTGTCTTTGAAATTTAAAAGCATCGGTCAGTGATAGATAATAGATTAATTAAAGAAAAATTCCCCAAAATGTAATTAGTAAATGTAAAATGTAAACAATAGAACGGCAGCTTTCTTTAATTAAAAACCAACAAAATGCATTGATTATCCTCAGGGCAGATTAAGTAGAACCTAAAAATATCTTAACAAAAATGTGAAAGATCAAGATAAAAAAAAGAGGCCATCTTAGACTTGCTGGAGACATTCACTTAAACTTTAGCTTTGCTCTCGATCACTGAGAGTCTCCAAAAATAATAAAATAATTTGTTCCTGCCAAGGTATGACCGAGTAAAGCACCTAGATTATTCTCCATCGGGAGATGGCCTATCGGATGCTGAACTTTCCATTGCCCATCATAAATTCACCATGAAGATCTGCTGCCTGAAATGAATGAGAAAGCTGCTGCTGCCATGAAATTAAATGAATATCTAAATACAAGAAAGAATTGCCACTCGTGAACTTTTTTCTGCTAAACTAATGGAATCAGAAAACTTCTTATAAAACAGGTACCTGTCTGTGTTCAAACTCTAGAGTACTCTCATAATATGCTATAGCTCTTCTTCATACTACTTATCTAAATTATAAAATGTAAAAACTACCATATGTATAACTAAAACTGAATAATTAACTTAATGTGTAAATTTCTCTAATAATCTAGCTTACCTCACTCTAGCTTTCTTGGGTGCGTATTTCTATAATCTACATTTTTATCTATAGTTATTATTTAATTATTGCATGCTCATAATTGTCTCAAATTTCAAAGTTTAAATCTATGATCGCTTAAAACAATGAATGCGTGTCCAATTTTCATTAATATTTACTTTCCTAAATAACTTTACTTTCATATAAATCGACACGCATTCAGTGCATCATTTATTGTAATGCAGGGTCTACTACTTCGCAAATGGCTGGCATATTAGTTGTAATAACTCCCAGTTTATATATATTTTGTATTTATTAAATCTAATGAATAATTCTAGAAAATCCCATTTCTTTGAGAGTCGCCAGAGTTCTTGAGTAAATGTTGGTAATGTAGGGCCAAGTCAGAAACCTATTTAAATCTCATCATAACCATTTATACAGTATACATGTGTTACGTTTTAGAGACGCGATGACCCATTCCGCCGTGAAATTTCCGGATTCTTCAGGGTTGAAATTAACCCCAGTCATCCTACACAAGCGGGCATAATGGGTGCTCCCGTAGGACTTGACAATGTCATGCAGCCAGCCGGCAAAACTGCGACATGGACCGCTTGTCCCTGGTTATGCTTATGTGACACCTTACTTCGTCGGGCCGATGGCAGAGACCAGCCCGACATTCTTATAAACTCATTCACGGCATTGCAGTTTCGATATACTGCCATTCCATATCGCCTTTCTAAAGCGTACCACGTGTTCCTTTACTTAGTTTTATTATTCTATATATCACTCCGCCTCTGCATTATCTTCATAAATCACTCTCAAATAAATGTTTGCCCTTAGTTATAAATAAATATTTTAATTAAATAAATATATGTCTGCCATTACTCTTATAACCCATACTTTAGACTCTTGCATTGCAAAGGTATAAATCCCTCCAGGCATGCATTAGAAATACTTACTCGAGAATTTTAGGTAGCTAGATTACGCCTTCAAATAAGTGAATTCCTTTTGTAAACATTTCAGTATCGGAAATACCGCTACTGAAATCCTCAATATAAAATAATGTCTAAATAAATAAATGTATTCTTTAAAATATAATCATGTCGCAAATCCCGCTACTGAAGCTTTAAATCCACAAAATATTATTAGTAAATGATTGTCTTCTTAAAATGTGTTAATAAATAATTTTAAACTATATGTCTGCATTACGTTTCATTTATTCGATACCCATTCTATATAATATTTCCTCGATTATGTAAATATGAATGTTTAATTAATATTAGTTTGATTATTGGCTAACTCGAGAATAAAATCATGAGTCTCTTGCATATCCCTGACCACCGTGCCTAAGGAAATATTTACTAATGTCGCATCAGATGCGTTGTTTCGTGGATTGTATTGTGGAACCGATAAACTATGTTCGAACTCAGTACCACGGGTGGCTTCGCTACTCGATGGTGCTGCTGTTCTGTATGGTGGTCGAATTCTGCACTATATTTATGAGTCACATGTTTTCTGACCATTACAATATGAAGTCTTTTTTTTCCTCAGTATTGAAAGTTTTTTCATCAAAAAAAAAAAGGTACAAATACATTTAAATAAGAGGTTTACAAAGAATGGTAAAAATGAAATTCAGGAGCAACATGGTGAAAAGGGGAAGGATACATATAAAAAGGGAAAGGGGTGTGTATTAACCATTAAAGACAAATGAATGTTTACAATTAGGAATTATTTGTAAAGTCTAGAGTTCAAATAGGAGTAGCATTTTAGGAGTACAATTTTGAAAAATCCAATTTCCGATGGATAAGTTGAGAATAGAAAAACACTTGGAGATAACAACATTGGAAATAATAAATTTAAATAGGGTGAATCACTTGCAATTATAATCATTAGGCCAAACTGCAGTTTATTTTGCAATAATACTTGGATAAAATTGTTTATAACAATAACGCTAAAACCGCTACGAATAGCCTTTTTTTTTTCCTTCTTGTGAATGAGAAAATCAACATTGGCAACAATCCCCACAGCACCCTCATCCCAGCCCTCCCCTCAAAAGAACCAGGATTTAGGTCTCTGCTCCTCCCCCAACAACCAGATTCTCTCCTTCAATCAGCAAAGTTGATTGTAATGAAAATTTTAATTAAAAGATACAATTAGGAATTATTTATAAAATCTAGAAATCAAAATATGAATAGTATTTTAGGAGTACAATATTGGGAAATCCAATTTGCGGTAGATAAGTTGAGAAATAGAAAAACACTTGGAGATAACATAAAATACAGACTAAATCAATCTACTGTTCAGTTCTTCCAAATGGCCTCGAATATCTTCACAAGAGAGCAATCCCAAATACTTTGGAAAAACTATGGAAAAAACTATGAAGAACAAGGGGAAAAAATACAAGCTTCAAAATATCTCTGCTGAAGATCATTCTAATCCACCATAAAAATCACATGAAGTCTTATATAAGGTTTTCTGTCTGCCTGTAGTGAAAGCAACTATTATAACCACTTGTAGAATTTTTTTCATGATGTTTATTAACATATTGCAATTGTATCCTAATTTGTGAAGATCCTTGATATAAGCCTTGAAGATGTTGGATTTGCAATCAGTTTCATATTTGCAAAGCTTTGGGTTTCTATTAAGGAAACTTTCAAACCTGCCAATTTGTGAATTGTGGGCATATGTGAGTGAGGATGGATAGCACATCATATTTCTAAGGGTTTAAAAATCATTTTATAATCAAGATTGTCATTGTTCCATTGAATATGTAGATCAGACCGTGGCAGTCAAAAGCATACTCTGCTAGTAAAATTGATTAATAAAAATGTAGCTCTTCTATTCCAAGCATTCAAATGTCAAGCATTGGTGACCTAGCGGTTAGCATAGCTGTCTTCCAAGCAGCTGGCCTGGAGTTCGCTTCCCGGTTAACGCTTTGATGTATAAAAAAAAGTTTATATTTCATTTGTTTACTATAAATAAAACATTAATATTATAGGTATATTGATATATCGTTGGAGTTATTTTTTTTAGTTAGTAGGATTTTTTAAAAGCACTCTGAAAGAGATGTTTGCTATTGGTATGGTTTGCTTCAGATGGTAAAATTGTTTAGCATGGTTCCACTTTAACCGCATTATGTGTACTTATACCACTTATTTTTCTTACATATCTATCCAAAATAGATGGCTGAAGATTGCAGATTTTTACATTTCATAGTATAGATCAGTGATGGCGAACCTTTTTGAGAAGTGGGTCAAATTTTGTTCATTATTTTTTTAGTACTAGCTCGTGGGTCACTAAGTCAGTCAGTCACTTGGAAAAGGGGAGGATAGTTAAAAACTACTTTTTTCGGTTCTCACTTTTAAAATCCTCTAAAAAGTTTACGTTTCCTTTTTGTAAAAATCAACTTGTGGGTCATTTAAAAAGCCTGCATGGGTCAGTATCTGACCCATGGGTCATAGGTTCGCCATCACTGGTATGTGTATAGTAAAAACAAGCAACTAATTTTGAGAAATGACACACAAACATAACTTTTATTTACTAGATTACAAAAATCCAATTGTGAGCTGGTAATGTTTTACAATTGATTTTGAGTTGTTATAAAATCCTTCAAGTTAAGAAATACGTGCTTACAAAGTAAGAAAAAGTGACATTTCTTTTTAGCGATAGGTTAGGGTTTTCAGCCGCTTGGGTACAGAGCAAAGCAGCTACTTGACCTAAATAAGTTTTATGTTTTTCTTTAATATTATTTATTTTTCAGAGACTTTACAATTTTTAATTTTTTATTTGAAAAAAAAAAAGTGATTTGAAGGATAAATTTTTTTTTACAAAATTTTTTTAAAAAACATTAGTTTTTGTATTTTATATATATAGTTTTGATTGAAAAAAAATTCTACAAATCTAACAAAAAATTAAGAAGCAAATTTATATGTATAATGAAATTTTATATACAAATCTGAAGAACTCCCAATAATAGCTGTAACCAGTTTGTTTGGTTGCTTCCATATTACTTGTTTTTTGGTATTGTTTTAATTTTTATAATGGTAAAAAGCACAAAAATTGTAAAAAAAAAAATGCGTATAAAGACAAAATATAGCACAAAATATGAAGGTTTGATGATGTATTATAACCATCTTCAATAATATGTCTATTGTTATCTTCAAGTTGCAGGATATATTAAAAATACTACGTATATCACCTCTAAATATCTTTCCTAGAAATCTTCGCAAATTGGCTTTCATTTGGTAAATTTGGGTAAATCAACAGATTAAAAAAGAAATTATATTCGGTTGAAGTCTAAAATAATTTAGCAACTTTCTAATTGCAAGAAGTTTTAGAATGAACAACTTGAAGGTAACAGAAGGGAGGTCTGGTATATACATCATAAAAAGTAGTCCATTTTGAAAGTGGGGATGTAGAAACCTAGAAACCAATAAAAACATTTACGCCATATTTGTTGTTGCAGCAGTTTCTTGTTTTTCAGTTTCGTGTGCTAAAGGTTGTGTGGCTTCAGAGTTTGGTTTAGGCTTTTCTGCAAAATAAATATGTAAAATAATATTTAAAAAACATTTTGATTATAATGGGCATACACAAAATATATTATTTTGGAAAAATTAAACTATTTAAAATCAATAAAAAAAAGTCTGTTTAAAATCTTAATTTTAATAAATTAAAGCTGCAGTAGGATTTTAAAATTGGAAAATCGTTGGTGGCCTAGTGGTTAGCATAGCTGCCTTCCAAGCAGCTGGCCCGGGTTCACTTCCCAGTCAACGCTTTGACATATGAATATATATATTGTGCTCTTATCTATAGGTCATAATAGGGTAGAAAGGTCAATTGCTAAAAAATTTTAAATTTTAAGATATGTTTGTATGATATATAAATAATAGTAGGATAATTAGATTTTATAGTACAATTTAAGGCTGAAAATACCTGATATATAAAAGTGTAATGGATTATTTTAAAGAAACAGTTAAATAAAGCTTAATTATATCCTTGCTTATGGTTGTAAAAGCTGGCCATATAAAATAACACAGCTATAAATAGTCAAAAGTATATTAATAATTCGAGTATAATATTTTAAAACTAATAAATTAAATAAATGCTATATGTAATATTATAATTATAATTAATATTCAAATTTAATCTAATATATTTTAAGATAAACTTTAGGATGGTGAGAATTATATTTGGTTCTACAAGTTTAAATTATTTTCCAAATTTTTTATAAAATATATCAGTTTTGGTAATTTAGACCGAGACGTAAATTAAAAAATCATCTGTTAAAGTTAGTAATCATGTGACTGTATATTATATACCTTCACACACACGCTTGTTAGAATAATAATAAAGTTTGTGAATTATGGAACTAAATGTAATTGCTATCTTCTTAAAGTAAAAAGTTGAAATGTTAAATATTTTTTAATAATTTTTTAAAATTTAAATGATTTTGATAAAACTATAGTTGAATTTAAAAATACTATTCTAACTAATATTTAAGACATGACATCATAAATTCTTTATTTTAAAACTAGTCTATTATAAAACTAAAAAAAGTATAAATTTGTTCCTAAAAAGTCATTAACCAATCAACGGAGGTAATTTTAGCAGACAAAAAAATAAAATTAGACAAGCGGGAGAAAGTAATGTAAGTGAAGGAGGGAGTAACATATTTTAGCTGGATAAAATCTAAGCTAGAAAAGGGATATAATTTTAAAATTTTATTTATTTTAAAAGTTTTTAAAATATAATATTTTAACTCCTTTACATGGAGGGCTAATTTTAAAGTTTTTTGCCAGTGATTTTATTCAAGTTTAGCCAAAACCTTATGTAAAAATGGAAATACTACAGAAAACAGTATATAGAAGTTATGAGAAAGGAAAAATATTTAAAGTGCCTCGATACAGCTTTTTTATCCAACCAGAAACTTATTATTTAACTCAGAGGAATATAATTTGGACCTATACAAAAACTTAAAAGAGAAATTATTTCCTCAGGAAAAATTTGATCACAAAATTATAAGGTATCTAAGTTATTTTATTCTCCTATGGAAAATTAAGATGCGAATATTATAAAGAAAAAATTATAAAAGTTATAATGAAGAAAGAATGTTTCTTTTTAAAGGAAACATTACAAAGTATATAGTACCAGAACTTTAAAAGAAGAAAAAAGTTATAGAATAATAATAAAAGAGTATTGTTTTATGAAAAAAAGAACAAAAAACTTTATCTAAGAAGAATTAAAATATTATAAAGTTTCATTATAAAAGCGCTTAATAAAGATAGGGATTAGGAAAATGGAAATTTAAATTACTTAATGAAAATGGATCCATGGAAACAGAAAAGTTTTATTGAATATTTAAATCAAAGTACCTAGAAGATGCATCATAAAAGTCACGCGGGAAAATATTAGCAGAAAATATTTAGAGGTTTTCTTTACAGGATTAATTGATACATTAATAATTGTATAAGTGTGATAAAAAACCAAGGATTTCGCTATGAATATTTATTAAACAGAGCAATAATTGTTTTCCTTAAAATAGAACATTAAGTGACTGAAGAAGAAATAATAAAATTTTTCTTTAATATGACATTTTCAAGAAAATTATGAAGAAATACGTAAATATATTTAAATATTTTTTTTACTATTTATTTTAAAATATAAAATCTATGTGAGATTAGGAAAACATATAAACATAAATTTAGTAATATTGAGATTTAAATATAATAGCTTGATAAAATTATAGAAATATTTTTAAAAATAAAGTGTATGTATGTGAGTCTTATACTACAAGAATCAAATGGGATGGTGAAGCCTACGGAACGCGATTGAGAAGATAAAGACGTTTGGTAATTTTGATATTTATTTATAATGCATAATGTATTTTTTTTTTAGATCATCTATTGATTAAGAATGAAGTGTGAAAGTTTAAATTAAATGTACACATTTTATACAACATTTTTAACATATAATGAGATAGGAGTAATTCGGAATATGCATGCAATAATTTATTTAAAGTATATTGATAATATAATTTAACAGAACAATTGTGTGATTCTTTTGAACTTTCATGTGATAAAGTATTCAGATACTTAAAAATAGTTTGTATATGATTAAATATACGGAGGAAAGTAGTAAAAGATTTTCTTATAGAACAGTGGAATAGTTTTTAAAATAAATGAATTTTATTATTGTTAGTAATGCAGATATGTATTTGTCGATGTACAGTATAGAAAAACTTGAGAAATAAGATCGATAGGATTGGAAGTACTAGTGGAGAGGAAACCAAGAGAGTTTTTTTTTTAAGGAATAGGAAAAATAAAGGATTTGGATCATATTTAGTTTTGTGTGAATTCAGTATAGTTAACTAAGCCCTATGACTGAACACATATGGTTTGGACAGTGTTTTTTGCATATCTTTAAACTTTTGATGTTAGAATAAAGCTGAAGAAATAGCTTTAGCATTGTTCCTATAATAGAGGTTGGTAGACAAGTAAAGGTCACTCCTCTATAGTGTCTTTTAATTCACTGTGCCCTGATTGTCAAGATATATGACGAGTAATATTCTAGATATATTTTGATCCTATGCATCTATCTTCGCTATCCTTATTTCGTGAATCGGTCAGAAAGATATTTTCAAAGAAATAATGAATAAAATAGAACTGAAGATATGTTATCGTTTATGTAAGAATAGTTTATTTGCTGGAATGTATAGAATTGTGTAACTTTAAAATTGAAAGTCCAAAATATCATAAAGAGAGAAAGAACATATAATAATTGTAAAATTAATTCAGAAATGAATATAAGATTTGAAAAAACTAAACCAAGTATTTTTTAAGTGATAATAAAATTTGAAGTTTAAAATAATATTTAGAAAATAAGTATTGCATATTTATTAAGAAAATAGTTCAATAAGGATAATAAAATATACTTGGAGTATATTAATAGTTGTAATTATATCATCCGAAGTAAGGCTTGAATGAGAATATTAGGATTAATAAACATCGGATAATGAACAATAAAAACCTAATACCGAATGTAGAACAATGTTTTGACTTTGTAAGATTCCATACAACCAATATAAAACTAAAATTTGTTATTTAGTAGAATTTTACTACTAATGTAAATTTTGTAAAAAAATAATTTTAATAATATTAGGATGCAAATAGGATAATCATAAAGAAAGCATTTTGTAACAACTAACCATAATAATAAATCAAATAATAACTGTAATTTTCTTAAGTGTTTAAAAGATAAGATTTAACTAGGAAAAGTAAATACTATTTTGATTTCATTTTTATAAACTAGTAAACTAAGTTGAGATAGGAGAGTAAGGGATATCCAATGTACATAATGTAAAAATATTGTTAATTTATTTATGTTGTTAATAAACTTTGTTTTAAATTTGTTTTAAAGTTTTGTGTCTGCGTTGTTATTTCTCCACATGGATGCATGAAATCACGATACACTTATAATTGAAACAGACATATAGATTTTGCACAAAAGGTAAACATAAAAGTGTTATAAGAATTTTGAGAATTTATTGGTATGTTAAAATTAAAAGATCATAATTTTATATTATTTTTTGGTCATAAGTCGGTTGCCACAATATTACATTAAATTATATGCTAATGTTGCCACACGTATTCTGTTGTCAGATTATTAAAAATACTACCACGTACGTATTTATTTATTTCATTTAGGAAGAAATAAGATTATATTATATTATTATTGTTATTATTATTTTATTATTGTTAGTTGCTGTGTAGTAGATTATGACATAAAATTCCCTTTTCATATTTTACTACCATAATTTTAAATCAGTTAGAATACAATTTATGAACCTGAGATTTTATTTTATTTATTTTGCTTCATTTTATTTAATTAAGCTACATTCTTGTTATAAAGAAGATTGGGATATGATTATTATTTTAATCGTAGTGAATAGAGCTCAAAAAGTCGTAAGAATACTATGAGTTAGTTATTTGGTATAATAAAAAGGGGGAATAGTGTTCTTATACCATTGAGTTAGTATCGTGTGGATAATAGCTCAATGTAGTCTATCTCATTCCCCTTATTGTCACTCCATGTCTCATGAAAATAGTAAATATTTGTTAATTCATTTTAAAATTGAACCGTATTTGTATTTAGAAATTAGAGCTAGTAATCATTTTAATCAATGCTGAATATTTCATTTATTTATTTGTTAACTGAGCTAGAACCCGGAATATTCGTAATAAACAGTATATTTTGGGGTGAGGATGTGCGGGGGGAGGTTAGAATGTATATAAATGATTTCATGATTGGTATTGAAAAATAATAAAAAAATTTAGTTACTTAAATAGAAATTTTAAAAAAAGTGCAAATGACCCCCCCCCCCCCAAATAAATTCCTATCTGCAATTGTGATATTTACTATGACCATGTGTAGAGCATAAAACAAAGATGTGATTGTTGGGGGTAGGAGATTGGCAGAAATAAAATATTAAAACATTCACTTTGAATTTAAGTCACATTGTAATTTTATGTCTTCAAAATTTAAATAAAAGGTGCGGCTTAAATTTGAAGTCATACTGTATTAACAAAAATTAATATATAAAAACCAAAACAAAACACTAGACAATAAGCTAAATGTCATGGCTTTCTAAAAGGATTTTCTATTTTTGAAGAAAATAATGGGCTTAATATTACATGTTGTGGTCAAGACTCAAGTTAATGTGTTTTTCTATTAATTAATTCTCATCAGATATTAAGGATGTTAAACTTGATTAAAAAGTTTCTCATTATGTCTTATAATATTATTTGTGCTGCTAAGTTTATAGCACACAGAAATTGTATAACATGCTTTTAATAAACACTGAATGATTAGTTCGAATAACTTTTTTTAATATTTAAACTGTATTTAAATATTTCCCATCTCCATTTTGTATTCATTTATAATATCAACTATTTATTCAATTTTACTTTACATTTATATTGAACACGCAGTATTTAACCATCCATTCTATTTTGCATTTAATATTAAATATTGAGTATCCATTCACCTACTCCTTTATAATCATAACTGCATACTATTTCTCTATTTTTGAACATCTTAGAATTTCATATGCTAACATCTTCATCTTTTCTTTAATATGTTTATAAATTTCTTTCAAATTATACTCCAATATTAATCTAAACACTCATTTTGTATTTTCTTCATTCAACAATTCAATATTAAACTTTCTTTCATGTTGGTTTAATTGTCCATTATACACTATTATGTTCTCTTTTCCCTTCCATGGCCAAAAGCAGACAGCTTTCAAATAATAATGGTCACTATGAAAAAACACTACATTTGATAAATGTGTGTGCTTTGGTTTTTGGACTTTAAAATTGGGCAACTAGATACTATGGTATTAGACCTGTTATGACTGAAACTTGACATGGCAACCTAAAATTTTATTTAAAAAAAAAAGGAAAAAACAAGCACGTATTTACCTTATAATGATGACCACATTTTTTCTAGTCAAAATAATGAGTAATGGGGCTGGATGAACTTTTTGTTGTTCTGAAAGCATCCGTTTCTTTGTGCATTCTCCTCCATATAATTTGACCAAAGAGGAATTAAGATGCTGACTTGGAAAAGCAAGATTTTCAGCAACACATTTATTCCAATCAAAAGATTATGTAATATTGAGATAAAAAATAATTAATTTTCATTTTTAGAAGATTGTAATTAATTTTAATCTGGTATTTATTTACAAATTTGTTGTGGAGGTCAAGGTTTATCCATAGCAGATCTAATACCAAAGTAGAAGCAAATAAAATAGGCTTAATACAAATAATATTTAAGCCAATTCTATTTGGAAGTTAATGATGCTTAGTTTTTGCCCAGCAAATGAAAGAGATTTTTTTGAAATAAGTCCTTTCCATTTTCTATGATCATAATTTGCAATTTAAAATTTGATTACTATAAAACATCTTATCAAATATTGAGCTAATAGAAAAATCTTCATTATCATCATTGTCAACCATTAACAGTCAACTGTGGGATGAAGGTTTCTCCAAGTTCAATCCATCTTCTTTGATCTCTAGCCTCTCTTCTGTATTTACTGTATATATCATCACCATCATCATCATTTACAATCATTATCAATCCATTGCAGGATGAAGTCTCTCCAATTTCAATCCATCCTCTCTGATCTTTAACCTCTCTTCTCCACATCACATCTGCACACTTTCTTATTTTATCTATCAATCTTACATATGGTTTCCTTCTGGGTAGTTTACAATCTCTTGGAATCCGGTTTAAGACTTCAATTGTCCAATTATTATTATCTCTTCTAGAAATATGTACATCTCAATTCTTAAGTATCTTTATTTATAACAATTCACAAAATGTACCAAACCTTAATAAACAGAACCACAAGAATAAAATAAAGATAAATACAAAGATAAAATCCAATCCAGATGTTTTATGTTTCTTATTTTGTTTTTCAAAAAGCAGTAAAATATGACTTTGTGTATATGTGTGCATCTGCATATTTTGTCCATAACTACATTTAGAGTGTCGTCATCATCCTTTTCAACCATTATCAATCCATTGCAAAATGAAGGTCTCTCCAAGTTCAATCCATTTTCTCTGATCTCTAGCCTCTTCTCATCATACCAGCACACTTTCTTAGTTAATCCATTTATCTCACATGAGTTCTCTTTCTAGGTCTTTTATAATCTCTTGGAATGTATTTCCTCTCTAATAGCTTTTCCACTTATCTTGACACCCTTCTTATTTAGTATGTTTGTATTTTTCCCTTTTTATCAAAGCAAATAAAAGAACTTCAAACTATGTGGTCATGTGTATCAATAATATAAAATAGAGTGTATAGCTGTAGGGAGCTTGAAATTCTGAGTTCAAGTCTCTTCTAATTACATTATGTTTAGCATAGACAATACACATGTATTTAAGTCTTTCAGGTATTATATAAGCTTAGTTTTTTTATGTAGTTTTAATCTATAAAGTGAATTTGTTCTATTATTTTATGTGCAGACTAAATGATCTTAAATCACCACTATATATATATATATATATATATATATATATATATATATATATATATATCTATCTATATATATATATATATATATATATATATATATATATATATATATATAATTACAACCATTAAATGTCTGTATTTTAAATTATATAATAATAATTCAAACAAATATATTTAGCACAGTATTCAAAATTAAATAATATATTCTTTACCAGAAGTACTTTCAATTGTTTCACTGACAATCTTTATCAACTGTTAATACAAACGTACAAAAAAATAAAAACTTGCATTACCCATCATTCAATCTATTCAAATTTCCCACAATTCTGTTGTCTTTATATTAGCCGATTGTTTATTCATTAAACCACCTCTATTCCTAGATATCATCATTGCCTCTTTAATTTTACGTTTTTCACTACACCTTTCAATTTGAATAATTTTTATATCTCTATTATTAAATTTAAAACCATAATTACATGTTTTATTATGATCAAATATAATTGATGAAGTATTCATATTTACTGAAGATATATTTTCTTTCTGTACACGTTTATATAATGTCTTATGATCATTATATCATTTTTGTAATGTACATTTGGATTCACCTATATATTTTATTCCACAACCACATTCCAACATATATATAACAGAACTTAATTCAAACTTAGAAATCTTGGCTTTGGAGTTATTTATCATATCATTTATATACTAACCTGTTTGATGTGGTATTACTAACAGTTGAATGTATTTGGAATATTTAAATAAAGTTAAATTTTTCTAAAGACATTCAATACATATATTAGATGGTGGAAATAGTCCAATATAAAAATGCAAGAATCAGTAGCCCCTAATATGTTTAGATTTATTTTAAGAATACAAACCATATATTTATAAATTAAGTTCATTCATTCTTAAAAAAATTATTATAATTATGTTGATATATATTTTCTTCACATTTTGCTAATATTTAATTTATTTTGTAATATCTATTGAATTCATTTATTGGAAATTATATTTAGCTGAATTCGTTCAACATTAAATACTGTAATTTTTTGAATATTGAAGTTTTAGATAAAGCTCTTCCTTGATTTAATGCTGTATTATATGAAAACAATAAGACAAGAAAAGATGTCATTGAGATGTTTTGCCCACACGTTGTAAATGCAACAATTAGTGAATATATCAAACCATAAGATCATTCCACAAGTTCAATCATTAGTGAAAAGAAAATTTTAATATGGATAATCATTTAAGTATCAAAACTTAATGTATCTTTATTTATTTATAATCATTACGTATTTATCAAAAAGTTGATAACATAAAAGTTGGGAGAGGAGTAAATTGACGCTTGAAAATAAAAATGAGACAATTTGCTCTACATAAATACTCTTCATGTAATAAATATATATATATGATAGAGATGATGACCTGGCCCAACTGATGAGTGCTGGTTCAGCGCGAAATGCATCTTGGGGTTATTTGTCTTTTATTGTATCTTTATTTATAAGAAATTATTTATGAAATAAAGAAAGAATGGAGAAATATGGAAGTTGTCTATCTATAAAAAAGATATTACGCATGGGAGAAAGAGAAATGTAAATAGCCAGGTGGGTGTGCTGAAAAATCAGATATATTAATCTTTAACTTGGATTAAAGTTTATATCTGTGCTAGAGAAAATCTCTAGTTTAATAAATGATTAGTAATAATCATTACGTGTTTATCAAAAAGTTGATAACGTAAAAGTTGGGAGAGGAGTAAATTGACGCTTGAAAATAAAAATGAGACAATTTTCTCTACATACATACTCTTCATGTAATAAAAATATATATGAGAGATGATGACCTGGCCCAAACCTATTCCATTTAGCAGTTGGATCTCAAAATCTTAATGACAGATTTTTCCATATCAGTATCTTCCAATTCTTTCAAAAATCAAATAGGTATTGCATTAAAACTGACTGCTTTTCCATTTTTCATTTCTTTGATTTAATCACTTCTTCTGTCAATATGTCCATGCCTTGTTCATCACTTCAATATCTTTTTCACTTTCATTTTCATAATTTTAATCATTTCTCCATCAATATCATCTCTTTCCATTTAATATTTATTATTTTTATTAGCTAATTCATTCATTATCCATTTTCTTTTATCTTTTTACATTACTGTTCCATCTTTTTTTCCAAATCTATTTATCTTCTTAAGTCATTGTTAATTTTTATATACTGCATACTTTTTATCCTTCCTCACTATTTATATTCTTCCATCTTCTATGTATTCTATCTTTTTCAACTTCCTTCCATTATTAAAACTTCTTTGAGTTAATAATTTCATTCTCTGTAATCAAATTGCAGTCTTTAGTGTCTATATAAACATATTAGACCCAAGATAAAGATTCACTTCTATTTTTATTGTTAAAAGGAGGTTGCCTTGCCAACAGACTGAGATAGTTATTTGCATTTATTGATATTAATATTGTTTAAGTCTTGACTGCTTTCATATATTAATATTTGTAAACTTATCTAGCTTTGACCATTATTATCTCTATTATCTAGGTAGTACATAGTTGAAGTGGAATTTGAAAGTTATAATTGATTCTTTGTTAGTCTGTTTTGAGAATAGTTCGCATTTATCTGTTGAATGAGGTTCATTTAAACTTCTTTGAATTAATAATTTTACTCTCTATGGTCAAGTTGCAATATTTAATGTCTAGATAAATATATTAAACTATAGATAAAGGTGAATTTCCATCTTTATTGTTAAAAGGAGGTTACCTTGGCAACTGTTTGAAATTGTTGGTTGTTATTGATATTGGGAATGTCTAAGTGTTAACTGGTTTTTAATGATTACTTACAAACCCATTTACCCTTGAGCATCATTACACACACACACATATATATATATATATATATATATATATATATATTGTGCCCTTTTATATGGGTCACCATTTAAGTTTTGTGCTAATCTAGTAGAAAATTTTAAATTTAAGAAGTATTTTAAATATGGGATGTTGACTTTGCTTGTGGTAATGTTACCATAAGTTTAATTAAAGCAATCTATGAGTATTTGATATGTGAATTGTGTTGATATTGAGAAGATATTTAAAATGATGATGATTATGATGTAATACTGCATTAATAAATTTAATAACAAATGTTTAAAGCTAAAGTATTTAAAAGACAAGTTAAAATTAGACAAAGATATTTATTTAATTTAAAATATATGTTAAAAGTGAATAGAAATATTTTAAATTATAAGTACTTAAATTGAGATTAATATTTGATTTTAATCATATCAAATAATTATTTTAAAATCTGATATAATATCTTATTTATTTTAAAAATAAATATTTATTTTAAAAAAGCAATTGTTAAGTTTATTTTTAGACACGATAAGCGTTCTTGTGTTATAAAGAACAGATGTTATACACACATGCGTGGAAGTTGTCTAATAAAGTTGCATAATTATTTTAAAAAATCATGTTGTAAAATTTATAAATAATACGTGAGTTATCACGAGATAAAAATAAAGATATTAATGTAAAATATTAAATTTGATTTTTAAAAATATTACTTTAAAAATATAACGTATTTAAAAAGATTTAGTTTATTTTAAATGATCTTATAAAAGTTAAGATTTAAATCAAGTGAGAAAGAATATTTCAAAAGAATGTTTAATAGATTTAAATAAACGATAAATATTGTTTTGAAAGAATTTGATAAAATATTAAATATTAAATAAGTCATTATTTTATTTTTAATAGTGAGTTGATAAATATGTAAATAAGCAAAGTTTGATTGTTTAAACATACCAATCAGATAAGGAGTTTCTGGCAGTATATAAGCTGGATTCAATTGTTGAGGGGGTCTCTCTGTAATTAAATTTCTAAGTTAAACGTGCTATTGAGAAAATAGCCAAGTAAATTTATAAACGCTCTTAAAATCAGTTGTAAAATCATAAGAGTGTTATTGAATAATTTATAATATTTGTAAAGTAATGAATATGCAGTAGATATTTTAATATTCCCTATTGATCTTCTCAATATCGAAACTCAATTTACGTACAAATAATCAATGGAAACATCACGTATCGGAGAAATATATCAGAAACTTTATGCTAGAAAAGTAACAGACGCTGGATTAGTACATAAAACTACAAGATGGAGAAAAGTAGTATTTTGGACTATAAATAGTTTTAAAGTTAAATTACTATTGTCTGTTATTAATAGATATTTTAAAGAAATAAAAATACTTCTGTGGAAAAAAGTATTTTTGACAAATTATAGAAGTAAAATGTATATCTTAAGGAAAGATATAAGAAGCAGTAGTAATTTTAAATAAATACTTGCCTTGTTAAGTCTTTGTGCTTAAAAGACTAAATATTGACGTTTTTAAAAGGCAAATAGATTATAAATATGATTATTTAAAATCGTAATATAATAAAATTGCTATATTGAAGTAATCTAAAACGCTGGACGTTATAGATGGAGAAATTAATTCTTACCTGAATATGTTAATTATAAATGCGCAAGTATTACATGGATGTCCAAATCAAGTCAAACTAAGTCAAGCAAGCCAAGTTGATTAAAATAATTCAATGTAAAATAATTTATAAACTATAAATTAATTTAGAAATAATAATTTTTTGAATAATATTCTATGAAGAACTGGATCCAGACAGGACTTATAAACTATTTTTTTTAATTTTATTTTGTTTTCTTGGGGAACTTATTTTTTTTATTAAAAAAGAACGTTATCATTTTTATTATAAACTTTCAAGAAACACGTGATACAACGGAACAGGAAATAGTGTTTTATTGACTTTATACGTAGGATATTTGTTAGAACTTTTATGGTAGAACAAAAGTCGACGCTGGAATATGTAATATGATTTTTTTATTTTATTTATTTAACATAAAATTTAAATATTATTAAACTCTTAAAAGTAGGATAGGTACATTACTTAAATAATAACTAAAAAAATAATATAATAATTAATTACATAAATTTATTTTATAATTAATTTAACACGGAATATTTTAATGAATGTTGAGAGTATGAATGTGTATTATTTTTGTTTTCTGAAGCTGCAAATTCCGAAGAATACTGGGTAGCAGACTGGACATTATTATTATTATGGTAAAAATATTGTATAATGATTTTTAATGAATTTAATATGTTTTTCTTTAGATCAACTGAATATTATGTTGTTGTAGAATGAATGGATAAATATTTTATGAAAACACATACATTATATTGGCAACGAACTTTATTAAAATATGCATAAGTTTTTAATTTATAATATCAACATGATACAACATTACGTAAGAAGCTTAGAAATAATTATATGATTCTTTCATAAATAATTTTGATATTTTATTTATGTTTAGTATTAGAATGATGTTTATTATTTATCTAAGTAATTATTTTATTTTTGCAATTTAGAAAAGGATTTTAAAAGTCTATATTTTTGTGTATTTTGATTATTGAATAAGTTAAGTTACGTTAGGGGTAGAAGCCTATATTTTGATTAAAGTTTATTAAGTATAGACAATGTAGTATAGGTAATTTGGATGATGAATATTTTATTTAAAGTTGATGTTTTGTTTTTCCGGAAATTTTAGATAAGTTTAGAAGATGTCTTAGAGATAGAAATTTATTAGAAAGGATTAAAAATAATACATAAAGTAAAATAATGATTTTTTTTTTTTTTTACATAGAAAAGAATCATAGAATTTATCTAGAGTAATGCTTTGTGAATTTGAAATTGATAAATGATTTAAGTAATAGTATTTGAACAGTACAGATATATAATGCATATTTGATAAAGCATATAACAGGAATTACATTAAGTAAAGTATAATTACAGTCAATTATTTGTTTTACATTACAAAGATACATTAATTTTATAAAGCTATTAAGCAATGCTAATAATAAAGTGAATACATGATAATACATTATAAATGATAATATTTAATTAATGTAGTTATTTAATAGGTAGAGCTACATTATGTACACATGTTACATAAATAGTCTTGACACATATATTGTTATTTGTAGTAGTTAAAATACATTACTATTTATTTTAAAAAATTTAAGTTTTAAAACACACTGTAATATTATAATATGGCATTTGAAAGAATGTATAATTGCTTATGAAGTACATGACTTAATAACAGTGTAAACCGATTGTATTATTATTTTCTTACTTAGTTCAATTTATATTTGTTTTCTTAAATTCTAAAACTGTAAATAGTGTAAATAAATTTTATTTGAAGTTATTGTAAATAAATTTGTTAATTTGTTTTAAAAGTGTGTCGAGTTTCATTATTTTTCACCACAGCATTTTGACATCAGATGATTTGAAATAAACATAATATTTGCACAAAATTGAATTTGTTATTATTATTTAGAAATGAATACAATATTTGCTTAACATTATTTTATAAGAATTGATTGACATGAACATAAAATATTGCAATGGTCATAAGATGATTATAATGCACATTATAAGAATACAATATTGTTTATTGCCACAGATTATTAAGTATAAGATTTTGATCTATTCCAAAATGAAGATACCATATGAAATAAAAGATATACATATGATTGTTTATTCATTTAATGATTGATTATATCATAGAAATAGATGAGATTAAATTACACTTTAAGATTAGTATTATTTATTATTATTATTAAAATAAGTTAGGTGTATTTAAGTTTGATATAAAATCCCACATCATACTTATTTACATGAGTTATTATTATTTTAAAACTTAGAAGAACCTGAGATTATTTAATTATATTTTAAGTTAAAAGTTAGGAATTATTTTAGTATTATTAAAGATAATTTATTTCATTTAAAAGTCATAAGAATGCTATAGATGTAGTGGTAAGGTGATAAGGTAGTGGTAGTATTCTTATGCCATTGAGACAGTATCTTGGGAGATATTGACTCAGTGTAAATCTGCTTATTACTTTGTAACTTTACTTCGCAGTCTCATAATTTTATTAAATACTTATTTAATTAATATAATCTAGAACTATATTGATTTTGAAGATTGATAATAAATTTAATTAAGATATGATAATATAAAAGTATATTAAAGATAGATATGCAAATTTTAATTAAACATAATAATGTAACTGAGCTAGTTGTATTTTAAACTATTTTATATATCAAGAAGTAAGGGTACAATATATATCAAGGAAATCAAGTCATTCATCATGTGACTTAATTTAATAAGCTTGTTCTACAAATGTTATATAATGAGCATTAATAGCTCTTAACAAGCTTTTCTGAATATCTCTATCCTCTGACTGGTTTCTAGCTGCTGGCTGTCATCACTGAGATACTAGGATATTTAGACATTAGTTCTAAAAATATCAGCATAATCCCAACATTTATCAAATAATTAACTATTAAGTAGAAAATTTGAAATTTTCAGATATCTATATGTCTTCAAACCCAGCTATGTAATTTAAATAGCCATATGGGACTGAACTAAGTTCATATATACCATATATTAATGGCTTTAGCAATATAAGATCACCAAAGCCTCAAGAGCCAGCAGCTTGAAACTGGTCTGGTGATAAGGATATTCGGAAAAACTTGTTAAGAACTATTGACGCTCATTATGTAACATTTGTAGCTCATTATACAACATTTGTAGTACAAGCTTATTAAATTAAGTCATGTGATGTATGTATGATTTCCTTGCAATTATAGTTTTGCTCTTGAGACTTTGGCGATATTATATTACTAAAGCTACTAATATATGGTGTATCTAAACTTAGTTCAGTTCCATATGGCTATTTAAGTTAAATAGATGGATTTGAAGACATATAGATACATGAACATTTCAGATTTTCTACTTAATAGTTAACTAATAAACATCACATGACCACCACCTCTTATGCTTGGGTATAACTGTTGTTAAAACAGGCAAAACTCACTATATGTATTGCCGCACACAGCAAGCTAGAGTAATCAATGGATGCCAGAAGACTTGTGCATAAAATCCCCATCTAGTGCCTACTCATCCAATATCCCCAGCTAGTTTCTGTCTTGTGGCCTTCGTCAGTGAGGAGCCTTGGATCTGAGAGCACTGCACCTAGATCTATTAGATAAATGCAGGGCTTGAAGTGGTATTTTTAAATCTGATGTCTGAATATCTTAGCGCCTCACTGATGGCAGCCAGCAAGTAAAAATCAATCTGGGGATAGAGACTTTCAGAAAAGCTTGTTAAGAACTATTAATGATATATATATATATATCAGCTAAAATGTAATCATGTTATAAAAATAAGATTTTATATATACTAATTTGGTCTATTACCTTGTAATGGCTTCACGCTTTCGTTTTCTTTTTCAGTTCTTATTTTATTCTGGTTTTTCATTGATTTGATCTTTGGTGCAGTTGATTGTTGATGAGCTAAAAACAAAAAGACAAACAAACACGACAATGTAAATTTTTCATCACATAAGAATCTTTATTTTTATAATTAATTTTAATATTAAATTGTATTTAAAAGAACTGTTCATTTTTATAAACTTTTATAATTGGTTAAAAAAAAATTTAAAAAAAAAAATTCAACAGCAGAAATTAGTTTATATGAAGATACTTGAAGAGAGACACTGGTTACATACTTGGGCTGTGAATCAAGACAAGATTACAATCGCCATCCTAAATTCGGCAAAATAATCGAAAAATTTGGATGAGAATAAGCAAATCAGAAAGAGAAAGCAAATAGAGTAAAATCATATCAAATTATCACTAATGAAAAATTGAAGTCAAAAATGAATTGTAATTTAAATTCATAGAAACATATTCTTGAATAAAAAATATTACAAAAATTTAACACACCATTAAAAGACCTAGAATATTTATAAATCCCAAACCAATATAATAAATATTATATATTTTAGTCTATACTTTACATTAGGATTGTCAAGCCAAATTTCCGAGATCAACTTTGGATAGCAGCCAAAACTATATATAGTGGAATATAGACATGTTTTCAAACATATAGGCATATTTTAATAATTTTTATTAGTCATTCATCAGACTAAAGATTATCTAATAATGAATAATATTTCTGTAGTGTATTTTCAATATGCCGCTCTTATGCATGGGTAGGGACTGGTTCCTATTTACTTTTAATGTCTTGTGGAGGGGTGTAACCATAAACATACAACCAAAGACACATCAATTAACCTGTAGTAATTCCCTATATATACTGAACATTGATAAAGATGTGTGTAAGAGAGTGTGATCTGGGCCAACTGATGAATTCTGGTTCATCATGGAATGTGCATCGTGGGGATCACAGATTTTTTTCACATGGCTTTGGTCATATGTTTATGATTACATTCCTCCACAAGGTGTTTAAATTGGACAGAAACCAGTACCAACCTTGTGTGAGGGTGGTGTAATGAAAATTTTACATTACTAAAATATTATTCAATATAGGCATATTTCTTTTTAGTATTGGTATTTTTATCAAAAACACTCCAAGTTTATGATTAATTTCATCCATTTATGTTTTCATCTGTAGTAATAATCTGACCAAGATATCTGTAATTGTTAACTTCTAACTCATTATTATCATTTTTTCCCTTCTTTTGAGAAAATGTATTGAACATTTTGCTTTCATCCTATTCTCTTACTTTTGTCTGATAACTCTTGCAACATTTCCTGCCTCTGAAGCATTATTTGCAAAAATAATCACATCTACAAAATCAAGATGATTTAAATTATCTCTACTTTTATTCCCTTCTTAATAAATGGTTTTACCACTTCTTACTTATGGATCTGAAATTTGGATACTTAACAGAAGCACAATACAGAGATTTCAGCTACTCAATGAAGTATGGAGAGATGCATGTTAGATGTAATAAGAAGAGATGGAAAACAAAATACATGGGTGAGGAATAAAAAGGTGTTACTGTCATCATTGAAAGGATTAGAAAACTGGAGTTGGGATGGACATATTACTAAATGAGATAATAATAGATGGATAGTTGAAATGTTAAATTGGATTACAAGAGATGGTAAAAGACCTATAAAGCGACCACATGTGAGATGGATGGATGAAATAAGCAAGTGCGCTGGAGCAATGTAGGGAAGAGAGGTTAGAAATTGGAGAAGATGGGTTAAACTTGACAGAGACCATCTGCAGTGGATTGATAATGGATGAAAATGATAATAGATATATTTATTATGATTTTCAAATGGTGAACTAATAATATTCATTGAAATTTTTAAAAGATAAAAATAATTTCTGGGAATTGTTTAGCTGTTAATTTTAATTTGGCATCTCGAGATATATATATTTAAAGAAAAAAAATATCTTTGTATATACAATGGGTATTGTAAAACTGAATGCTTCATAAATATATAAAGTATAGTTTAAAAATAAAATAATTTGTCTCACGTATTTTATAATCATTATTTAATGAGCTGATTAAGGACTTTAATGAAATAAAATAAAGATAAAAGCGTAAATAAATAGTGTAGATAATTCTTTCTAGATATGATATAAGTCTCAAAGTATATATTCTTTTTCCCCATATGTCATAGCATCACCAGGAGGTGAACCCGCAACAACCGTCTGCAACCAACTACTTGCTTGCAAGGCGGCTGCGCTGACCTCTCGACTAACAACGCTTGACAAAGACATACATCTCACAAACTTGTAATATTCAAGTTAATATAAAAAGTAAAAATCAAACTAATACAAGAAAGTCTTAAACACACCAAGCCAGCTTTCGGCAAATAGTTGCCAGAATTGCAGTGCTGAATACAAATGTGCACTTATGAATATGCGTTTATATTAATAATGTCCAATATGTAAATTAGGCTATGTATGTAAATTAAGTGATTAGATGTTCCATTTTTCGATAATGGAACATAGGAATCTATATTATTGATGGAATAAGAATCCCTTTGCAATAGCTCAAGCATCTTTATATTTTCTTTTCCTATCATCCCTCTCTGCATATATTGTTCTTACATTGGAGGATGAAAAGGTATGACCTATAGTAATCTCATGATAGAAAAAGATTGACCTGCATTCATGATTTAGTTTAGCTTTGTTATAATAAATATGTGTGATGGCCAATTCTCAATCTGTTGGCATGATGTTCACCACAATACACTGAAACAGTAAGGTCTGCTTTGCAGATCTTCGTTTCACCTTTTCTCACCTATTTCCTACCTCATACCTTAGTTTGAACCCCAATCTATCGTAGTGTGTCTGCAATACGCTTATATACTGAAAATCCCGCCTAATTTTAAACCACGAGTACAATGCTCGTATTATATATATATAAGTCATTCCCAAATAAATAAAAGATTATAGATTATGTATATGTTCACATAATTTTGATTTATTAAAAAGTAGGTTATATAAGTCGTAATTGCGCACACACTATGATATGCATTTTAAAACATATCAAAATTATAAATTGTTAAAGTTATTTTGTTTGAATCTATTTACAAATATATTACCATCGTAATGTATTTTGATTTAAAATAAAACTCATTTAGTAAATATTCATTTAGTAAATAGATTCAAATATTGCAATTTAAAAGTAAAATAACTTTCGTTTAATTTAATAAAAGTTATTCCAAATATTTCTTTAAAATAAATGAGGGACAATAGTTTAATTAGCTAATATTATATAAGTTTTATCTAAAAACAGAAGATGTCCACTTAAGGTTTTCTTTAATTAGTAAAAGTAATTTTTAATTGGATCTAGTTTGTAATCCGAATGTCGACAGGGAAATTAACAAAAGAAATAAATTAATTAATGTTGAATTCCTTTGGACATTCGGATAGATTTAATTACAGCTGATAAGTTTGATATATTTTTGTAATGCTCCAGGGCAGTTCTATTGTTAATGTCTACTATAAAAAGAAGGGTTTTCTTTTGTTCTCCAGTTTCTTCTAATGTTTCTAAGAGAAATCATTCTGAGGTCTAATGTGTCTAACCAAAATTATTGTAGTAATTTGTAAATCTTGACATGACAGAGTAGAGTGCAAGAAGGCTATTTCTCTCCGAAATGGTCATATGCTGCTGTATACCATCGGAAGTTATCACATGGGGAACCCCGGAACTGCTGCTGCTGCAAAAATATGAACATTCCAGATTTTGCTGCTGAATTATAAAACCTGCCGAACATCTACCTGCAAATGCATCTCCAGAGGTAACCTAACTTAACCCAAGAGCTCTTGTGATTCCTAACTAACATGCTATAGCTATTCTAAATTGTTTTCTGAAATTTCACATAACTTTATTATGTACTTCTTTAAAGTGTTCAAATATAATCAACCGTTTTGCTCTATCCTTGGGTTAATATTTTCTATTTATAAAGCTTTCTTTTATTTTATTATGATAATGTGTCAGAATCATCTTTGACCGAGTGAACTATTCCCTTTATTGAAAGTAAGACACCGCTATTAAGGCATATTTTAAATTTATAATTTTCCAATTTTATTATCTTGCAAATCACTCATTCGAGGGCGATTCTTTTCTTTAATATATAATATAATCACATAGTTTAAAATCTACATGTTATTGATTTTAATCTAATATGAGAGTATGTGCGAGGTCAATGATTAAATGTGTCCCCTAATGAATGATTGCGTATATAAATCTATACTTACTTTTCAAACCCGCAAGCATGCATTTTCCTATTTTAATTACCATGTTCTACTTTAATTACAAAGTTCATCATTGATGTCGAGAATGTGTGGACCCTTTTAAATGAATTTCTGGGAATTTGATTGGGCATTTCTCTTAATCCAAGTAAAACCCATTCAGTATGTTTTATATACACTAGTCTCGTATTGCTGGTAAATGAATTGGTTGTTGAGACCGCTTTGTTTTATTTTTCCAAGGATTCTTTACACGGCAAAGTCCGTTCTTTTCGCTTATTGCAAGTTTCCAGGCAGAGGGTGTCCCAAATGACACCCCTGGGAATTAAACTCAATCGTCACACAGTCGCTAAGTTTCGGCTGTTCATAAAATACTTTCCTATGGGTTAGCGGCGAGATGCCCTCCGTAATTATTCTGGATCTTCAATATTGTTTTATTTTATATTTATTTTACAAAGCATCCGTGACTTAAACGTGTCACACCCTCCAACTTTAATAAATTCATTATCAGCAATACTGACCTCCCAATGTAACACTATTATTATTATTCTCAAATAAATGCCTTGATCACATTCCCACTTTGTTGCTTAGTAAGCTTTTGTCCATGCTATTCTCGAAATCAATAAATATTTTATAACACTTAATTTCAAATAGTTTCTTAAACTTGCATAATTGCTTAAAGCACCTCGCACATGTTCCTATCTCGTCAAGCACATTATCATAATGCTATTAGCCCGAGGAATAAAATATATCACTTTGTTTTAAAGTCTTTTTGTCAGTTGTGGGAATAAAATGCCAACAATTATTTAATACGTGTCCCTGTCTCATATAAGCAGACAGTGGTGTTATATATATATAATCTATATAAATAAATTGTGTGAAATTATTTAAACCTAAATTTGATATCTTATTTTATTGATTCCTATCACTGTCTCGGTCTATATATATATATATTTTCTGCATTTCTTTTGTAAATCCATAGACGTTAATTAGCCACCCAAGCTTCTTTTAGTATAGAGTCTTTTGTTTCTCCCTGACCACCAGGCACTGGTCAAAGGTCATACTAGTAGTGGCATCAGATGCATGGTCATGTAGATGGCGCTGTGAAATTTGGGCTTTAGATTCGAACTTAGTATATCTAGAAGGCACCCCCTTCTAGAATGTTCAGTTTTGTGTCTGGGGTTTGAATTCTGCAGTGTGTTAGCGAGATAGACGACTCTGACTGTTACAATACAGAGCCACAGGATGGAGCAGGGTATGAAATTTTATATACAACTTGGGAAGTGTGTAAACAGCTACCCTGTCTTTTGCATTGTTTAAAAGGTTGTTAAGTGAGAGAATGATATGAAGCTAGCTTTTCATATGCCTAAGCAAATCTTTTGAAGGTTTTTTTATATTCAGCCCCATGATTCTGGCAACTGTTTGTCTAAAGGTGTTGCAGTGCATTTAAGCCTTTCTTATATTAGTGTGATTTTTACCTTTTCATATTAACTTAATACAAGTTTGTTAGATTTATATATGATATAGATAAAATTATAGAAATATTTAAAATAAGAAAAAAATAATTCTAGATGTCATTTATTAGATTTAATAAGATACTGTATTTTTAATGATTATATATACAGTCACAGATCTTACAAACACATATAACTTATTGTTTTCCTGAAGTTTTGTGATGATGGTGTTTTAGTTGTATTTATATATTGGACTATTTCCATTATCTAATATGAGTATTGAATGTCTTTAGAAAAATTTAACTTTATTTGAATATTTCAAATACATTCAAACTGTTAGTAATAGCATATCAAACAGGTTAGTATAAACACAATATTTCGAGAGGTATTGTTCTCCCCTCTTTTTCAGGTGTTGCTATACACAATATTTCGAGAGGTATTGTTCTCCCCTCTTTTTCAGGTGTTGCTATACACAATATTTCGAGAGGTATTGTTCTCCCCTCTTTTTCAGGTGTTGCTAGCCTGACCAGTGACAATACCAGAATGGGAATCGGACCTGGATCCTTAGATTCTTGAGCATTAAATTTTGATGTAATGCTCTGGATGGTTCAGTTGGTTAAAGTGTTATTTTAAACTTCAATACTCAAGATTCTAAAGGTCCAAATTTGATTCCATGTTAGTACTGTCACTGGTCAGGCCAGAAATACCTGAAGAAAAGGGAACAATAATACCTCTTGAACATTGAGCATATACTAACCTGTTTGATGTGTTATTACTAATAGTTTGAATGTATTTGGAATATTTAAATAAAGTTATTTTTTTCTAAAGACATTCAATACTCATATTAGATGATGGAAATAGTCCAATATATAATTACAACATAAAACTAATACTCATTGAAAAGATTCAGTATGTAAAGAAACTCAAATAATAGTATTTATATACACCAGTTCACTTAATTCAAATAATAATCTTCAAATATCAATAGATATTTTAAATACTGAATGTGGGATTAATCTATGACATAATAATATAATGCTATACTGTGATGTTGTTGTAAATGTAGAGGTACTTGTAGGACCTATTGCTTATCTGAAGAATTGTGATGATGATATTTTAATAAAAATTTTACTTTGGACTATTTCCATCATTTACTATTAAATATTGAACATCTACGAAAATTCAAACTGTAAACTTTCCCAAAAAGTTCAACTTGTAGTAACAGTACACAGTTTATTATACAACACAAGGATTGAAGTTGTATTATTCTCCTCTCTTCTTCTGATGTTGCTGGCGTAACTAACAATAGTACTAACATGGGAATTGAACTTGGATCTTCAAATTCAGGAACATTGAATTTAAGATAACACTCTAACCAACTAAATACCACATAATCACCATTCTCTATGCTTGCACAACCTGTTATAACAGAGGCAAAACTCTTCATACAGTAGTGCTACCCAGTGCAAACCAGAGTAATCAAGTGATGCAAGAAGATTTGTGCTCCTCACCGATGAAGGCCACAAGTTAGAAACTAGTCTGGAGATATTGGATGAGTAGGCACTAAATAGGGACTTTATGTACAAACCTTTTTGCATCCATTGATTATTCTGACTTGTACTGGGTGGCACTACTGTATGGAGAGTTTTAACTCCATCCAACTGTTATTTCCCACTCTTCTTCAGATATTGTTGGCCTGACTAATGGCAGTACTACCATGTGAATTAAACCTGGACATTTGAGTTCATGAATATTGAATTTAAGGTGGCACTCCTGACTTATAATTAGTCAGATTGTTACTTCAAATTTGGTCTTCACTAGTCTAAAGGTCTAGGTTCAATCCCCATGTTAATATTGTCATGAATCAGCCCAGACACATTTGCAGAAGACAGAAAAATAATATCATCCAAAATATATTACAAAAGAATTTATGTGCTATCACTAACAGTTAAATGTATTTGGAAAGTTTAAATTAACTTTGAATTTTTCTAAAGATATTCAAAATCTAATAATAGATGATGAGCAAAGGACCAATATATAATTCCTTCTTGTACAGACATGTTGAAAATGAAACTTGTGATGGAAATTACACCAACATTATGACCAATTGCTAATTATCTTAGTTTGTTTTCAGTCAACAATTTAATTTACAAATATATCTAATTAATGTACTAATAATGTTCACGGCTAAATTGGTTTATAAGTATTCATTAAAATCAATCAACACTTAGACAATCTAATATCAGTAACAATCAACATTTTCAATCTGTTGTCAAGGCAATTGTTAAAAGGAGGTTGCCTTGACAACAGATTGAGATTGTTGATTATTGATATTAGAATGTTTTTACCGATTTTAATAATAATTAATGTTATATATATATATACTCATAATCATTAAAATATCTTGTGTGTTATATACATGTGTGTGTTGCTAAAAATGAACGATTATGTGAAGTTATTATTCATTGTAATACAATATTAAACTTAGTCCTATGTAAATGTGGCAATATATGCTGATATCCATACTATATAAAGTATACATGCATACATAAATAATATGCAAATAAATATATAATTTAATATTTTTATTAAATACAAGCATATTTTAAATACTTGGACTCTAGATGTAATATAGGGGATTTGAACACAGACTGTTAAGCTCCCTTCAGCCATCCACTGTATTTTATACAACTGATATAATAGCCTAAAAACGATTTACTCGCTGACGAAGAAGCTTCCAAATAAACCAAACAAATTTCGCTTAAAACTATTAAATGGGCCAAGCGCTTTCGAGGTTTGCCCTCATATTCATGGCCGACGAAAGTAATAAATCTTTACGTAGTGTTATTAAATAACAAATATGCAAATGTAAATGCAAATCAGTTTGACCATTTTTTTGAAATGGAAAAACACGTGTCGCGTCTATTGATAGAATTGTTGTCGCAAACAAACACACATGTGAAAAAGATAAATGACTTCCAATATATGTACTTTGGGATGAACCAGTATTCATTAATTGATCCAGATTATATTATCTTCCACACATATATGTAATCAGTGCACAGTTTATATTTATATAGCAAATATTCACACTTTAATGGACAGGCTTCAATCTACTCCAACTTCCAACTCTTCAACCATCCATACCATTGAAAATCTGATGATGGAATGCCCTAATTCCTTGTTAAAGCCAATATTATTGTCATGGCCATGATGCCTTTAAGTCACCCTGATGCCCCATGTATAGAACTTTGTTCATTTAAATATACAGAAGAGGGATGGGGCAGGATACAGGCTGAATTTGTAATATTTTAAATACAAGTATATTTTATATGCTGGAGTCTAGATGTAATATAGAGGATTTGAACACATACTTTTAATCCCCTTTCAGCCATCCATTGTATTCCATACAATCGATACACATGACCACACACATGTCCTTGCAAATATACATCCGTACACCCACATATAAAAAAAACAAACAAAATGAAATTACTTATTTAAACAGTTAGTTTTTAATATTTCAACCAGAGGATTGATTTTCATTAGAAAATAGAGCAAAATGAAATTATTCAAAGTCATTTCCAAATGTAATAACGCAAATAGTTTATAAAGGTTAACAATGTTTTTGGTTTTTTAGTGAAGATAAACAAAAGAACCAATACGTAACTGCCATCTCTTAACAATTTTGATAACCAACCACAACATGTACAGCAGCAACTTGTTTTCTGATAAACAGCAACATACCTCTCACCACTTCAAAAAGTCACTCTGATAAATGCCATTGCAAACAATGAATTCCACCCTACCATAACCGTTCTCCAGTTTTCATTCGTATGCCTTCCTTTCCAAACCTTCAATAAAAAACAGACCTCTTGCAACCAAGATCCATATGCATTTCATAAACAACCTCATTATTACACCAATGCTCCCAGTAAGTTTAACAAGACCTACAGCAAAATGTAACATGAAAAAAAAGTCCATATATAATGCATCTCTCGTCTCCAACTCCTCCAGATCGCAACCACCCTTCAACACAAAAACCCACATCACCCCATCGCTACACCTACATTTTGCAAACAAACTTCACCCATCGAACAAGCCTGAGACTCTGAACAAGAGGAGGTCCCAAACATGCACATATGTTGGCTAACAATGTAACATCTGCAGCAGCTGTCCAACTCCCATGTTGTCCACTTCAACCACACACAGTTTCATTCCTGCCACCCCCACATACATGCCCCCTCCCTGTTCAAACTGCCATCACAAACACCCATTTATCACTTCAAAACAACCAGATGTTCAACACAGTGACTCTCCAAAACACCAATCATTGATGATTTAACAATCATGTTCAAACATGCAACATAACCTTCCAAAAGTGAACGAATTGTACAAAAAATACCAATAAAAAACCACAAAACACACTATTGCATACATGTACCATCCAAATCACAATACACATGTTGAATCCTTCCCCCTTCCATTTGGAATTAAATACATTAACAGTGAAGGTTAACAATGTTTTTTTTAGAAAAATTAACCAATCATCTGTTGGTCTCTTGTCTGTCCCCCCCCCCCATCTCCAAAAGAAAACAACTTTACAAAAGCTTTTAATTTATTTATTCATTAATTAAAAAGTACACATACATAAATAATATTGGATTTTCTCTTTGTTTATATACGTAATTCAAAAATTATGTGTGAACAAAAAATACATGTATAGGCCAAATTAGTGTGTATTCATAATAAATCTCAATATATATATGTATTATTTTTTAAAAGCATTTAAGCAATAGATATTCAATATAAAAATAATAATACTAAATCTAACATGATAGAAATTTTTTTGTTTACATAAACACTTCAACATAGGCAAAACTTTCCATACAGCAGTGTCACTCATTGCAAGCCAGAGTAACCAATGGATGCAGGAAGGTTTGGGAAGAAAATCCTTTTCTAGTGCTTACTCATGAATGGAGAGTTTTGCCTCTGTGTAAACAACTTGTGTAAGTAAAGAGAATGGTGATCATCTGATGTTTAATGGTTTAACACATAAACGCTTAAATAATATCTATGTATGTAAGCATAGTCAAATAACATAACATAGGCTGTTACTTTTTTTTTTATATGTCAAATGCGGGAAGCGAACAGGGGCCAGCTGCTTGGAAGGCAGCTATGCTAACCACTAGGCCACCAACGCTTGACTAGGCTGTTACTTTGTGAAATCTTTCATATTTAAGTGTGATTTGGCTCTCTTATAACTAAAATGCAGGGGTACAGAAAACATTTCATTTAATGTGCTATATGATTCCCAACATATAACAGCATGACAATGAATAAATTGATATTAAAGCTATTATTATAAGAGAAAATCTTTGCGCATGTGAAGTAAATGGTAGTAGCAATAAATTTGAGCATAGTTTTTATGGAGAGGCAGATATTGTTTATGAGACAAAATTTATTTCAAGGCATTTTAAGGGTGCAATATTGATGAATACCATTGCCAGTTTTTGAATGAAGCTAGAATACAATAAAGAGCTACAATTAAGAAGTTAGGGTTGAATTATTTTAAAAGATATGCCAATCAAATGGATTAAAAGCTCAATATCAGATATGTGAGTGATGAACCTGTGAGTGCCAAATTTGACCCTGGGACCCCTCAATCCCATGTCAGATGCCCTATGACTAGGTCAAACTATGCAGAGCACTTATAAGTAATTGTTAATAGCATTTATATCTAAAGTTCTTATTTATTCTTGACAGAGAAGTTCAAATAAACTATAAGCTCATATAATTGTAAAAGAAACAGCTACTAATAATACACTCTAAGCTTAAAATATTTAAAACAGAATTTTGAACTTGCCAAGTTCATAAAATGATGGGAATTTATATGTTATTTTATATTTAGTTCTATAGGTGGAAGTTTGATATATATAATTTTAAACTTACAAATATAAGTATTCAATTAAATATTTTTCATTGATTGTTATTGTAATAAAGAACAAAAATAAGATTTTATCCATGTAAACAGAGATAATCTTTGTCTTTGATGTTGCCAAGAAACTATTAATTAATAGTAATTGATAATTGCAATGAGGCTAAATAAGTTTTCTCCATTAACCTATAATAGCTCTTCTGTTGTGGTTTATTATTGAAGGAAAGGGGACCTTTTATTTCAATAATAAACCCAAACAAAAGAGTTATTATAAGTTAATGGAGAAAATTTATTTAGTCTCAGTGAGATTGTCAAGTAGTAAAAATAGATAGTTCCCTGGCAACATCAAAGGCAAAGATTATCTCTGTTTACACAAATAAAAACTTTTATTCTTATATATCTAGTTTGTTAAGGTGGATTTGAAGACATTATGTGTCTGAGAAATTTCATGCTTTCAAACTGATAGAAATGTGTTTGATAAATGCTGATTTTAGAGTTAGTATTTAGATCTAGTTTCTAGTCTTCCAACTCTTCACTGACATGAGCCAACTAGCTTGAAACCATTGTCTGGAGGTGGGAGACAATGAAAGAGATATTGAATTCTATCGCTCTTGGCATTTATGTAAACAAAGCTTGTTAGGAGCTATTGGTAAAGCTCCATATAGTGATCATAAAATGCAAGCTAAAAGCAAGTTATGAAATTTATAACTTGTTTTGTTTATCATAAATGTACCCTTGAAGGCTTTTGCAATGATATATATTGCATACTATATGGTGAAACTGAACTGATTTTAGACCCATATAGCTATCTAGTTTGTTAAGCTGGATTTGAAGACATTACGTGTCTGAGAAATTTCATGCTTTCAAACTAATAGAAATGTGTTTGATAAATGCTGATTTTAGAGTTAGTATTTAGATCTAGTTTCTAGTCTTCCAACCCTTCACTGATGTGAGCCAACTAGCTTGAAACCATAGTCTGGAGGTGGGAGACAATGAAAGAGATATTGAATTCTATCTTTCTTGGCGTTTATGTAAACAAAGCTTGTTAGGAGCTATTGCTAAAGCTCCATCTAGTGATTATATATATATATATGATATATTTCTAAAATTGATTCATGTATGATCTATATATATATATATATATATATATGATATATTTCTAAAATTGATTCATGTATGATCTTTATTATAAATATACAGATCTTTTGACTTGATCACACAAACCATCAATTGGGTGATGACTAGAATACTGTAAAATTCAAAAAGCAGATATCCTTCTTTGACCAATTATAAGTGCAATAGGATCTTCCGCTAACATTTTAGCTAGGTCTTTATCTGATTTAATAAAACTTACAATTCCATCTATTAAATGACATATAAAAAAGCTCTATATATTTCATTCCCCTACTAAAAAAGTTAAAAGATAATACAAATGTTCTTTCTCATCAGCTTCAACGTTGTTTCTTTATTTACAAATTCCAATTGATGAAGCTTTAAATATCATTTCTCAATGTTGCAATGTACTGGATATTATAGCCTTAGCTACACATTGCTTTTCAATTACTTTTTTTTGTATACAATCAAAGGGATTCTATATTTACTTTTAAAAGAGGGTTGCCTTGATAAGTTTGATATCGTTGGTCATTATCTATATTGGGGTTGTTTCTCATGGTTTGTATGCAATGGATAATAATATTATCAAATTTTTGGTACTCTTATGGGCTCATCTGTCTTAAGAGTAATAGCAATTTGTTTATAGAATATACAGAAATTCATGCTTTAGGATTAACCCTTTTCAAACTTCTTATTTAACTCTGATATATAAATGATACATTTATCATCTGACATGGTAAAAATAAATTAAATTATTTTTTCTTATATTTAAATAACATCCATCCTCATATAGCATAGAGACAGAGTTTGATGGAAGACTTCCCTTTTTTATGTACTCATCACCAGAAAAAAATACCATATAATTTCCAGTTTTCAGAAAATTACACCCGCAGACAGATACTTACAATTTTCATCATATCACCATCCAATTCAGATCTTTTATATAACCAAAACTGTTTTCACTAGAGCTATTGAGCCTTTCAGTAAATTGTATGCAAAAGAAGAAATAATGGTTATATTAAAATTATATACCAGCCTTAATTCATGCCCAAAGTAATCAAAATAAAAACAAAAAGAAGAAGAAACAACTATTAGAAGTTGCATTCCTTATGGAAAAGAAACTACAGACAATATCAGATGTATTCCAAAGAGTTACAGTATAAAAACAACATACACTTATTTTCAAAAAATTAGCGACACTCTATCCAAATCTAATGATTCAATCCTTGTCAAGGTTCAGAGAGTCTATATATGGCAATTGTAAAGCTCTTACATAGGTGTAAGCAATCATCTACCTGTACTAGAGCAAACAAACATGCTAACACAGGGGAGAAACTCTCTTTCTCAGCAGCAGTCTTAACCAATGCAATAAGTTGCAATATTGATTTTCTCTAATACGAGATCATATATGACATTCTCCAACAATGTAAGATTAAGAAGCCATTGAGATACTTAAAAAACCAAATTGAATCAAGAAACATGATAACATATGCACACCTCCTATTTTGAATAATTAATAAAACACATTAAATAGTTTTTGAGTTTTATTTTTTCAATTTTATGTGCCTGTTTTTCTATTGGTGGAACTTTAATATTATTAATAATTAACGTTTACAGTGGCACTGCATCCATTTTTATAGCATTCTATTTATCACCCAGTTGATAACTTGTGTGATCAAACCAAAATGTCAGTATACTTATAACAAACATCTGCATGGATGAACCCCAAATATATATTATTTATATCTAAATAAATCATTTTTATATAGCGCGATGCTTATAAACTGTAATATTTAAAACAGCATTACGCTGTTGCACATGTGCTTTGAAGATTTTAACTATAAATGAATGAATACTAACACTCAACCACATGATAAAGTCTTTGAAAAAGATAGAATGGCCTTCTATCTTTTCCAAAGACTTTATCATGTGGTTGAGTGTTAGTATTCATTCATTTATAGTTAAAATCTTCAAAGCGCATGTGCAACAGTGTAATGCTATTTATATCTGTAACCTGTCTTTTGTATCAACGTACCTATATATATATATATATATATATTATAAATGAGCATTAACAGCTCTTAACAAGCTTTTCCAAATATCGCTATCCACATACCGTTTTCTAGCTGCTGGCTGTTGTCAGTGAGGCAGTAGGATATTCAGACATTAGATCTAAAAATATCAGTCCAGCATTAAACTATTAAGTAGAAAATCTGAAAATTTCAGACTTCTATACGTCTTCAAATTCAGCTAGCTAACTTAAATAACAAAATGGGACTGAACTATGTTCCATATATATTGTAATGGAACGTACTTGCTGCATTCCATTTAAATTGAAGAAAGAAGGCCCCAAACATTGGGAAAGCCAAATATAATGGAATGTATCTTTATATATGATCTCAAATGAAAATAAACATATGAACTTTTGCAACAATAATCATTAGTTAACCAAGCCCCTAACTTTGATACACCAAATGTAATGAATAATTAAACAAACATATTATGCTGACTACGTTATGGCATCCAAATGTAATGGAACATACTTTTACTCCATTATACAATCATCAGTTAACTGGGACCAACAGTTTATGGTGCCAAATGTAATGGATAATATATCATATAAACATATTATACCTCAAATGTAATGGAACATCAATACATGAGAAGAAAATAATGCTTCAAACATTGGATGATAAATGTAATGGAATATATATAATCTAAATGAATCCAATTGTTGAGAAAGCCTAATATAATAAATTGTATAATTTAAATGAAGAAAAACAAAATTATCCCAGTTATATTTAAATAAATTGTTTAAAAGCCCTTCCAACTAGCTATACATGAAATAAATCTAAAATCATACAGAGCAATGAGATCTATCATTATAATTTATTTTCAAGGTTGATATGACTAACTAATCAAATATATATCAGAAACAAAGGGAATTCTATTAAATCCAATATACACATCTATTATGTAAATTTATGTATATCTAAACATATCAATGAATAATAATATGTGTAAGTGACCTAAAGACTAAACAATAAGTGAAATATGAAGTTATCCTCTATTAAATTGTGAATTCAATTAATTTCATAATGACTTTGGCATTAAAAGAAAAATAATAATAAAATATTAATACACTTTCAAATAAATTACAAAGGCATTACTTATAAAACAAATAGTACATCCTTTATTTTTATATTATGGTTTAATTTTAGGTAATATCAATGTTTTAAATACAAACCCAAATAATAAATATACATATATACTTGCAATAAGTATATATATTAAATATATAAAGACATATCTGTGCTTAACAAGTAGATATCAATATAAATACAAATCCATACTTATATTTTTCAGATATTTAAAATAATAAAAAAAAAAAAATTATATACAGCAAATACATATAAATTATTGTTTTGGTATGCATAAGAATCATTATATAAAGTTAAAAAAAAAAATGGAAATAAATTAATAATAAAACAATTTTTATAATAAACATTTGCGAATAGAAATTTACTTATTAAAATATACATAACAACTCATATGCAACCCAAACTTATAAGCCATACTTTAAGATTTTAAATTACTTAAGTGTTAATTTTAACACCTGTTAAACGTTTATTGCTGTTAGAAAACAAGACGCTTGAATTGACTATTTATAAAACGTTATATTTTTATAATGAAAAATAAAAGTAAACAAAAATATCGATCTCAAAAATATATTTATATATCATTTATACATATAAAATTATTAACTACCTTTCAAAGTTCACATGTCCAGTTTTCCTTCAAAAGTCAACTTATTCCTTTGTTTTATTTCTTTATCCGTTTAATATTAGAATGCATTCTAGTGAAGGTGAGGAAATTATCACGTTAGAGAAAATTGTCAATTCTTGGATATATGTATATTTTTATCCTTCTAAAATTTCTTTCCTTGAAAAATAAATAAATAAATTGAAATGTTAAATCCAATATATTAATTCTAGTTACCTCCAGATTATTATTAGATTGACCATTATAGATTCCAGATAGCTATGTCAAATTTCGGCTTCAGACGCGATGAAATATATGTATTGAAATTTTCTTAGTTTTTTCTTTTTAAACTGCTTTGGAATAAATGAAAGAAAACGGTGCAGCCTCTTGGCTGCGATATATCCCTATTAGCCTGTCATGATTTATGTATTTACCATAGAAATCTATCTTATTCCAATATTCTGAAGAATGGTAATTTCAAAGACACAAAGTACAACAAAATTTTATCCTTCAGTTGGTTTTATTACTATCTTAATAATAATAATAATGGCTTCTTTTTTTTGTTGTTGCTGTTGTTCCACGTGCTAGCAAATGCTGTTTTGAAAACCCTTGTTACACATGTTTTCTTTTAAAACAATTAACATTAAAAAAAAAAAAATATCAAGCATATATATATAAAAAATATTAAATTGAAAATTTATTTGACAGCTTTAAAAATATACATAAATAATAATATTGCATTTTTTTAATAATCACTGCAAATAAAATAATTTTTTTATATAATCAACAATTTATATGTCTTTATTTATTTATAATAATTAAATATTCATAACGATGTACCATCAACATATAAATAAAATAATAACTTCAAACAATAACTATACCTAATAACCATAAACAATAATAATACTTCATGTATAAACATCAACTCAAAGAGGTTTTTTTTTTATATAACAAATGATAATTTTTAAAATATAGATAGACTTATCGATATTTACAATATATATATATTTAAAAAATCAAGTCATACATCACATGACTTAATTTAATAAGCTTGTGTTTACAAATGTTATATATAGAGCTCACAAAACAAACTCTTAACAAGCTTTGTAGAATATCCCCAACCTCAGATTAGTTTCTGCTACTGGTGTTCTCAGTGAGGTGCTAGGATATTCAATCATTAGATTAAAAATATTAGGACAAGCCCAGCACTTAATCTAATATGTAACTATTAAGTAGAAACTCTGAAATTTTCAACATCCATATGTCTTCCAATCCAGCTATCTAACTTAAATAGCCATATGGGACTGAACTAAGTTCAGATACACCATATATTAATGGCTTTAGCAATATAAAATCGTTAAAGCCATTATATCAAAAAATAAAATTACACAAAAATCCAAGTCAGATGTCACATGACTTAATTTAATAAGCTTGTATTTACAAATGTTATATACAGAGCTCATAAAACAAATACTTAACAAGCTGACTTGATTTTTTCATAATTTTATTTTTTGTTATAATGGCTTTGACAATTTTATACTGATAAATCCATTAATATATGGTGTATCTGAACCTAGTTCAGTCCCATATGGCTATTTAAGTTAGATAACTGGATTGAAAGACATATGGATGTCCAAAAATTTCAGAGTTTCTACTTAATAGTTATACATTAGATAAAGTTATGGACTTGTTCTAGTATTTTTAAACTAATGATTGAATATCCTAGCACCTCACTGAGGATGCCAGTAGCAGAAACTGGTCTGAGGTTGGGGGTATTCTACAAAGCTTGTTAAGAGTTGTTTTGCATGCTCTCTCTCTCTCTCTCTATATATATATATATATATATATTTATATGTAAACTTATAAATAAATATTAGAAAATACAGTCATTAAAATTTGTTAAAAAGCACAAAAAATATAAACGTCACTTAGGAGCACTTTCACTATCTTTGTAGTCTTTGTCAATTAAGTGATGTTTATATTTTTTCTTTTTAACAAATTTTAATTACTGTATTTTCTAATATTTATTTATAAGTTTACATATATTATTTTGAAGAAATACAGACATCAATTTGTAGTATTATTATTATTATATACATATATCTTCATTAAAAACAAGTCAACACTTAGACAATCCTAATATTAATAATAATCAACACTTTCAAACTGTTGTCAAGGCAACCTTTTAATTATAGATATACAAATATATAATACCAATAAAATGTCTGTTAATTAAAAAACTATTGTAATAAAAATAAAATAATAAATATCGTGGTAATTAACTATTATATACAGCCTTTCAATCTGCAGAAGTAATCTCAGTTAACTAAAAATACTGTGGCTTGAAAGACTTATATAATTATTAATTACCATTATATTTGTTATTTTTATTGTTATTATATATATATATATAATTAGAGGGGATTTGAACCCAGACTTTCAAGTTCACTTCAATCATCTTCAATCATCTACTCCATCTTATACAACTGATATACATGGCCACATACATGCAAACATATAAATGATCTCCAATAATGCATTTCAAGCTGAAACAGCACTCATCAGTTGATCCAGATTATTATTTCTCTCTCACACATACACACACACACATATGTATTCACACATAGCTATCTGGGAGAGATCAAATAATATTTGCAGAATATTAAGAGAAGATGAAATTATTCTAAGTCATCATGCATAGAAAAATATATGCCTGAGTTTAAATACATGCAATATCTTGGATTAAAAATGAAAGATCTTTTATGTCTATGTAATCACAAGAGATTGTAGTGGCTTATTATAGCAAATTGTTTAACTTAAAGATTGGCAATAGTAATTGATAATTATATAGCAAAACCACTGATATTCCATTCTTCTAGTCATTTTAAATGGTAATATTCATATCCATTCCTTTATTTATATATATGTTTATTTAAATATGTGGCAATATCTTATATTTTTATATTAGAAAAATCACCATCAGATGCCAATAGACATTAATCAATGAAAATAGCAAACTACAAACACTCCCAGAATTAAAGATGAGTACTTTTTCTAAGTGCAATCTCTTGGTATTATATAAAGACTAAAGCATTACAGTATTTTTATTTACAGTTTAATAAAAGAAAGCTAATGATCTTTCACACATTTCTTAGAAATTTTTTAGACTGCTAAACCAATCAATCAGATGTTAATAATTTTCAACAGATGTTTAGATGTTTAAATATTTGGAAATATGTTATATTTTCATGTTAGAAAAATCATTATCAGATATGAAAATAATAAACTTTAAACATTACCAGCATTCAAAAAGAGTACTTTTATTATAAATATGCAATTAAATAGGTAAGTGAATAAATAATTTATAGACAGGTGCATACATATATACAAATACAATTTAACAAATAACAGAGGTCAAGTTTGTAGAAAAAAACTAAAAGATGTAGAAAAGTTGAAACATCTAGGAAGATTACAATGGTAAGACTCTATGTCTCAAAGGATTATTGATAATCTAGAGATTGAGGGGGTGTTGAAAAGTGGAGATGAAGTCTTAACAAATGGTAAAAGAAAGTGTTACCAATTGAAGGGAGGAGTTCTACATTATTTTGTTTTACTTTATTATAATTACATGCATGCACATATACCCACCTATATATGTAAATAAAAAAATTGCCCAACTTCATGAGTTGTTAAAATATAAATCTATTTATCCATATTTCACTATGGGAAGAATTGAGAATAAAATTATACACTACTTTATTATATGCCTAGTATTTAAATAAGGTCTGATTTCCCTGATATGCACAGGAATAAAAGTGAATTTCAGACTTAAACCAGATTTAATGGCAGAAATAATAGCTTGAATTTACATTTAAATAATCAATTGTAAGAAATAGCATCTAATTTTATAAACCTTTATAGCATATATATGTGCTTTGCACACAGATAATGAAGTCTGTAAAAGCAAGTGTTGAGAACTATACAAATGTATTATGCAAATATATGCCTTCAGAACAATTGCCAAGCATCATATTATGGTGAAATCAGGACAAGCATCGCACAGCATAAATACCTTTATAACAAGACTATAACTAATCTAGAAGGTAATTCAATCTTTTCCAAAGATTAAAGGACCACTGGCCATGTTTTTCAACCAACCACTGCAACTGTTGTCTGTTCTGAAAGAAACAACATCAAACATAAGGTAAAGGAAGCATGCTATATAGCAAGCAATCCTACATCAATCAATAGATGTGATGCATGCTTTTCTCTCTTTTGAAAATGGTCTCTTTAATAACTTTGCATTAATTTGTATATATTAGCATGCTACATTTGTATAATTCTCAACTATTTGGTAGCTATGATTATGGAAGCATAAAGCCTTCTGAAAGCGCTTAGCTCATTAAATTGCAGAGTATTACTTGCTTTTACAAACTTCATTACCTGTGCACAAAGCATATAATATATATATATATATTTATATATACATTATAGATTACATTCTAATGAAGCAAATATTTAAATCATTATAAATAATATTTAGAAGTCAAAAAAATAAAATGAATTCAGCTCTAAAGTATATGTAAATAAAAGCAATGTATCATTTTATTTTTGATTTTCCTGACCATGAAACGTGTATAGGTACATCTATATTTTCACAGTCCGTGAAAGGTGATCAATTTTCTTCCATTTACATATGCTTTAGTGCAGTGTGTATTAAAATATTTATAATTATTTGACTTGATAAATATTACACAAAACAGTATTTATTGTAATATTACAAAGAAATCAAGTCTTATGTCACATGACCTAATTTAACAAGCTTATATTACAAATGTTATATATATAGAGAGCTCACAAATAAGGTTTTAACAAGCTTTGCAGAATCCCACCCCAGACCAGTTTCTGTTATTCGCTTTCTCAGTGAGATGCTAGGAATGAGGAAGCCAGTTGAAGAAATTGGTCTGGGGATATTCAGCAAAGCTTGTTAAGAGCTTATTTGCAAGATCTATATAGAATAATTATTGTAATATATGCAGAAGTAAAACTACCTTTACACATATGCTGTTTTAATATAAATTGACATACCCTGACCCTTAAGCAAAGATTTAAATGAACAAGTGAATCATTTGTCCTTTAAATTTATCTATATATAAGCCAACCTTTGCTTACAGTGCATTATTTAGGGCTGAAGGTGGATTTACTTCTGTTTGTTTTTCACAGAGGTAAAACTCTCCATACAATAGTGTCAGTCAGTGCAAACTAGAGTAATCAATGGATGCAAAAAGATTTGTGCATAAAATCCTTATTTAGTGGTGCTACTGTATGGAGATTTTTGCTTCTGTGAAAAACAGATTGCCTAAGTCTAAAGAATGATAATCATGTGATGTTCTGTATATGTTACAATAAATGTGCTGTATAAAAATAAAATATTTATCAATGAATTTAGATTGTAACTTATTATATGTTAATTGCAGGTGGTTAAAAATGAGATAAATTCTCTACCACAATATTTGAATTGTGTTTATACAAATAATAGATTCAAGCCTGAATAAAGCTTGAAGGACAAGAATTTACTTGTTCTTTTAAATCATTGCTTATGGGTGAATGTACATCAATTTATGTTAAAACTGCATTTGTAAACATGGATTTACTTCTGTATATAGTACAATTATTTGACTTTTAAATATTATTTACAACAGTTTAAAAAATTAGATGCTTTGTCTTACCATTGCTTATTTAAGTACAAATTCAAACTATTATTTCTGCGATAAATTTGGTTGGAATTTAAAATTCACTCTTATTCTTGTTCTTCTTACAGAAATCAAACCTCATTTGAATTTCAGTTTAAAGATGTGTACCACTTCATTTTCAATTTATTGGCAATGAAATACACATGTGTATATTTATATTTTCATGGCTAATAATAATTGCCCAACTGTCATTTTTTAGTATTTTTATGTTGTGTTTATTAAAATAATTACAATATATATATATATAAGTTAAATATATCACAAATACAACAATAAAATTAAAACTTTATTAAATTGATTAAATACAGAGAGTGTACCAATAGTTCAAACAAGCTCTTAATTGATAAGTGCAGTAAGAGAAAACATTTAAAATCTCTATCTGAAATACTCTTATCCCCAGACCAATTGGTTTCGAGCTTATGGCTCATGAGGATCTAGAATATTTAGACACTAGATCCAAAATATCAACTCAAAAACCCAGCACTTATTTTATAAGTAATATTTAAGATTTGAAATACCAGGCACTCTCAAACCTGGAGCCTAATTGTAATTATAGGGATTTGAACTCAGATTTTCAAAGTTCACTATCTCATACTACTGATACACATGACCAAACACATGCAAGAAAGATAAATAATCACCAATATACGCATTTCATGCTAAACCAGCATTCATCAGTTGGTTGACTTGAGATCAACATGGGTATGACAACAATGTTGGCATCAGCATGGGATTTAGGAATTCTATCATCAGATTTTCAATAGTATGGATGGCTGAAGAGTTGGAGGTTGGAGTAGGTTGAAGCCTGTGCATTAAAGTGTAAGGATTTGTTATCTTAATGTGTAAACTGAGCACTGATTATATATATATTATGGGAGATGGTAATTTGGACTAACTGATGAATGCTAGTTTAGCATGAAATACACATATTGGTGATTATTTATCTTTTCTGCATTAAATAGTGTGGATAGTGATGTTTGAAAGTCTGAGTTCAAATCCCCTACATTTACGTAATATTTAAGTCGAAACTCTGACGTTTTTGGACATTAAGAGCTTGTTTGAGCTATTGGTACCTCTCTCTATTTCATTTTTGTAAATACAAGCCTCTAAAAGCAATGTCACGTTATATATGACTTGCTTTATTGATAATTAAATTGGTTAAATTAAATAATAGGATTAAGTCAGGTATTGCATGGTTTTGGATAACGTTTCGGTAATAAGTTCTAATCAACTATCTAATAAATATTAGTGATTAATATAAATAAGTGTATAATAAAAGTTTTTACTAGCGCTTATCTTCTTAGGTTTTTCTTCATCATTGGATTCTTCTTTATTTATCTGCTTCTGTTTTTCCATCAATCGCTCTAAGATTTGAATTTCGGGGTCTTCATAAAGAGTATCATGAAAAGCCTCCGTCATGATGTCTGTGGGGGTTTGAAATAAAAAATAATTAATAAATATATATATGGAGAAACTATGCTGCAAGTGCAGATTATTAATTCGAATGTGGAGAGGAAGGGGGTGGGGGGAAAAACTAATAATTCTTCAGTTGTATTTTTATATTGGACTATTTCCATCATCTGAGTATTGGATGTCTAAAAAAGTTTAACTTTATTTAAATATTCCAAATACATTCAACTGTTAGTAATAGCACACAGTTTACCATAGGCATAACGTTTTAACAGGTATTATTCTCCCCTCTTCTTCAGGTGTTGCTGGCCTGACCAATGACAATACTAGCATGGGATTCGAACTTGGATCCTTAGATTCTTGAGTATTGAATTTTAAGATAACGCTCTAGTATTCTCCCCTCTTCTTCAGGTGTTGCTGGCCTGATCAATGACAATACTAGCATGGGATTCGAACCTTGACCCTTAGATTCTTGAGTATTGAATTTTAAGGTACCGCTCTAACCAACTGACCCAGTGTTACCTTAAAATTCAATACTCAAGAATCTAAGGGTCCAGGTTCGAATCCCATATTAGTATCGTCATTGGTCAGGCCAGAAACACCTGGAAAAGAGGGAAAGAGTGATACCTCTTGAAACGTTATGCATATACTAATCTGTTTGATGTGCTATTACTGACAGTAGAATGTATTTGGAATATTTAAATAAAGTTAAACTTTTCTAAAGAAGTTCAATATTCGTATTAGATGATGGAAATAGTCCAATATATACATACAATTAAAACACCATCACAACAAACCTTCAGGAAAACACTAATAATTCTTCAGTTTTACTTTTATTAATTAGTAAATCAAGAGATTGCACTATTCAAATAATTCATACAATAATTCTAACTCTAACAATAGTTAAATTGTTAGTTTTTAAAAGAACATAAAATAGAAATTTTGAAAGATACATAAATATCGATATTGTTTCTGAAAATATAATTGCAATGAATGGCAAAAAAAATGTTTCTAAAGAAGCAAAAATTACAATGAAAAATATTTTTCAGAATTAATTTTTTATTTTTTTCTCATTACTTTTAAATTTAATCACCTATAATTAGATTTTTTCTATTATCAAAATCAAGGTTTAATGTTTAATTAATACTTCTTTTGAAAGTTTAGTAAATAGGAATGTTGTTTATGAATTCATAGTAAAAGTGCTAAAATAATTTACAAGCACCTTTGAAATTTCAATTCGAAAAAACAAACAGATCTTCCGGACCAGCTAAAAGATGATACTGAGAGAAAATATAACAGAGGAGAGAGAATAGTCACACTGATTCTAGCTAAAACAGTTAATAGAATGTGTTCTCATTACAATAGAAAGATAATCATGGTTAAAAGGAAGACGACAGCAAAGAAATTTATGTGTCACCGATTAAATCCATGCTTTCATTAATAAGACATTAGGCATTGACTTTATTTGGGACAGTTAAGAACTGCATTTCCAAAGTATTTTAACCAACAAAACATTTAATTAAAAAATAATCAACTATGTTATTGGAAGATTTAATATATAGATGTATTCAAGAGATAATCTCTTGGATTATGCTGCTTGAAGTTCAATCTTTATATTTATTCACAGAGTGTTACAAAATATCTGATGTTTGGAAGGGTGACGTGACATTTTTATATTTGGATTTTCAGCTAGTGATATGCATTTGAATTTTTTCTTATATATTTATGTCACATGACCAGGAAAGTTTGCATATGCAAAATAAAAGTGTTTATTTATGAGTAATTTAAGATCATTGTTAATTAAAATTCCATGCTCTTTGTTGGAATTATTCTGGATTTCAATATATAACATTACTTGATTGTACACATTCGAGAGACAACCTCTTGGATTGTGCTGCTTGAAAATCAGACATTATATTTATTCACATAGGGTATTGCTGAATATCTTAATGGTTGGAAGGGTCATTTGGCATTTAATATTTAAATTTTCAGCTAGTAGTACGCATTTGAATTTTTTCTTTTATAATTAAGATGAATGATTAGCAAAGTTATATATAAATTAAACATGTTTGTTTATGAGAAATTTAAGATTGTTGCACATATCATATATATGTATGTATGTACACATATATATATATATATAAAGGAGTTAAAACACTAAAACAGCATGGAATAGCTTATATTGAATTATTCCAGGGATTAAACCATTAAGCATCACATGATCACCATCTCTTATACTAGAACATAATTGTTTATAAACACGGCAAAACTCTCCATACAGTAGTGCCACCTTGTGCCAACCAGAGTAATCAATGAAATGTCAGAAGGCTTGTGCATAAAATCCCTATCTAATGTCTACTCATCCAATATCCCCAGACCACTGATGAAGGCCACAAGCCAGAAACTAGTCTGGGGATATTGGATGAGATAAGGATTATATGCACAAGCCTTCTGGCATTCATTGATTACTCTGGTTCACACAGGGTGGCACTACGGCATGGAGAGTTTTGCCTTGTTTATTCCAGGGATTGTGATCAAATTCTCTACTGCTCTTATCATTTCATTTTGGATACCTACAAATTCTTATATCAATTTGACCAATTTACCCAGTATAGTGAATATTTGAATGGTAAATGTTTCAGTGATGATGTAAAGTTTTTGTCCTTAATTTTACTTAACTTATGTTATATGCCAGGATTATAGAATGATTTCATGTATAGTGTTATATACAGTAAACAATCACCTTTACACTTTCAATTAAAGGAATCTGCCTTGAACTACAAAAAGATAAATAATTATTGAATGATACTTGCCAAGATGACTTATTTAGGTTCAATCTCAACAAAGACCATAATAAGTTATAATTCTCAATAGTAAATTCCTTGTCAGCAAAGTTAAGCTTAATGTGTATCTTCCTTTAATTCAAGCTAAATACCTTGTTTAGCATCACCCCTAGAGTAAATACACCCACACTAGTTATTATAAGCTAATATAATTTTAATATGCAATTTCATGACCTACATTAAATTTTAAAATCCTAGCTTTAGTTATTTCATTTTACATTAATCAGATAATTCTATAGAATCAAACATCAATTTATTTCACCAGATATATTTATGGATGGTAGATTTTCATACAAATGCATATAACATTCTTGTCATCTAGCATAATTCTGTAGTTTTAAATTACAAATTCCATAAATATTAATAGTCTCTAGCTCATGGCCATATAAATTACAGATTCCTCATATAGGTCTCTCATTTTGGAATATACATGAGGTAGATGTTTTTAAATCAACTCTATACCAATCTCATACTTATTTCACCATATCATGCCATTACAATATATATATATACAATCAGTGATTGTAGCACCTCTACAACCATCTTTATACCTTTTATCACTCAGTGGATGACTTGTGTTACCAAGTCGAAACGCGTCAGTATATCAATATTTAAAATATTTTAACATGGATGAACCCACAAAATATGTCTTTTATATATATTGATTAGTACTAGTTTGGACACATTTGGTATTGTTTTCATTCAGCCTGCAGAACCACTCTGATTGGTTACTGCACATCAATACACTTTGGCTATGGATTTAACTTTATATATATAGAATGTCTGTTAATTAAAACAAAATTGTAACCATAATAAATATAATAAATTTAATAAATTATTATAAGCAGTCTTTAAATATGCAGAAGTACTTTGGTTAATTTCTTAAACCTGCCTCAACTGCCACTAAATTAAAAAAAGAAAAGCAAAGCAGAAGCAAACATTATCAATTCAAAACCCATGAATCCCCCCTATTTTAATGTTAGCAGCTTGTCTATTTATTAAATGCATTTAATTACTATTTATAAAAATTGCCTCTTTAATTTTTCTTTTATTATGGTTTCTCTCTTCATGAAGAATTTTCACACTTTCAAAATCAAATTTAAATTTATATTTACATGTTTTTTCATAATCAAAGAAAACTGAAGAAGACATTAAATCACCATTATTCTTACCTTTTACATGCTTATATAGCAATTCATGCTCCTTTAATCTCTTCTCAATACTGTACCTTGATTCACCTATATATGATAACATATTATAACAGGGCTGAGTTCAAACCCTGTTCTAAGTCAGAGGGTAATACTACCGAGCATATGAAGCTAATTAAATCAAGTATAATATTAAGTAAATTGTTCTTTTTCTTTTTCGTTGTGGCCTTGTATGCGAGCGCATGATATATATTTAAGTAATTAAATAAAAACAGATTGAAATATAAGAGGGACAGGGGATTATATGGTTTGTGCTCTGATATTTATTTATACGCGTGTTTATATTGCTGCATGAGTGAGTAAATGTAATAATTTCGTAAAAAGAAATAAAAGTTATTTTAATTTAAAAAGAAATATTCCAAGATGGTCGATTAAAGGAAGAATGTCACAAATTATATAAAAAAAAATTAATTAATTGCAAAGAAAGGACCCGAACAGTTGCAGATCACTATCTTGAGACAAAGACATTTTAATTAATAAAATAAAATGTTAAAAGTAATAGACAATGAACGGTCGAGTGTAGATCGCAAGGTAAATTGGAAATTCCTAAGCTTAGATAAGAGAAACAAAGAAAAGAAAAGTATTGAAAAGATTTTAGTTTCGAAAACCACGTGGTTCAATTAAAGAAGAAAGAACAATAGCATGATTAAGGAGATTCGAGAAAGCTGAACTGAGAAGGACTTATATAGCTGTGACTGCCACGAGCAGGATCGTAAGAAAAAGTTAGTAAAAAGAAAAAAGTTTATAATCGAAAAATCATGAACAGGCCGGGGTAGAAGAGCAGAATGGGCCAGGCTATGCCACCCATCCTGCGGAGAGACTACCATCACTGTAAATGTAGGAGCGAAGCCCTTCTTCAACCCATGAAAAGAACAGCATTCACCAGACACCATTGATTGCCTTATGGAAATTGACCAAAGAACGAAATCTTTTAATCGTACAGCTAATAATCTACACCCGGGTGAGATAAACCAAACATTTTCATAAGTGATAATAACTATTTTGAATGAAAGCACGTCCTATTAAATAATGCGTAAAAGGGTTAAAGTAAATGAATAAAATGTTGAAATAATACCCTGTATACGCCTTAATAGATAATGCCTGATTGAAATTGTTTTCAAGCTATGATCTGTATCTTTGTGTATTGCATTTATAAACTTGTGCGAGTGTATTTACATGCAGGTTATTTAATTATTCAGGCACAAACCAATATCCAATTCTGGGATTCTATGGGTTTTGTTTTATTATTTGTTTTATATTAATAAATATTAATTAGTATTATAAATTTAATTGTGTGTGTTAGTGTTAATTTCTTAAAATAATATTAAAAAGCAAAAAGTAGGAAAGCAAACGAATAGTTCATGCACTGCATGCGCATTTTTATATGTTCCCTCCACCTCTTTCCCACGGTCACCGACTACTATCCCTGAGTGAGCTAGCCAGAGGTACAAGCTCTAACCACCAGAAGTAGATACTCATCCTCTCCCAGCATAATTCTTATTTATTCATAGGTAAGATTGGCGCTTGAGGTCATTATTGATGCTCATAAATATGCTGGGTGAGTAGTTAGAGGGCATCGCAAAACCAACCACACATATATGTGTTCATATTATAAATTTCTGTTAAATAAAAGAGCAAAACTTAAGTTTAAAATACGTAATAAACGTGTATCACATATATACGTGTTTACGCCTGAATAAACGGTTACAATATAGTCACAAAAAATTTGATATATGATATTACTTTTCTGCTTGATAGTAATGGATATCTGTTCCATTTATTTCAAATCCACAAGTGAAATTTTTTAAGGATTTATATAAGAACATGTTTAATGCTTCATTCTATGTTCCAATGTTAATAAATTAGTCAATAATTCTAAGGATGTCATACCTGTCAAGCAGAAAAGTAATATCATATATCAAATTTTTTGTGATTATGTTATCATGTATAGGTGAATTGAGGTGCAGTATTGAGAAGAAATTAAAAGAGCATAAATTGTTATATAAGCATGTAAAAGTAAGAATAATGGTGATTTAATAACTGCTTGTTTTCTTTGATTATGAAAAACATGTAAATATAAATTTACATTTGATTTTGAAAGTGTAAAAATTCTTCACGAAGAAACCATAATAAAAAAAAATAATTAAGGAGGCAATTTTTATAAATAGGAATAAAATGCATTTAATAAATAGACAAGCTGCTAACATTAAAATATGAGATTCATGAGATTTGAATTGATGATGTTTGCTTCCGCTTTGGTTTTTTTTTTTTTAAATTTAGTGGCAGTTGAGGTAGGTTTAAGAAATTAACCTAAACTACTTCTGCAGATTTAAAGACTGTTTATAATAATTTATTACTGTTAAATTTATTATTTTTATTATAATATATATAACAGTTATTCCAATTACTAATTAATTTACATTTATATTAACCATTAAAAAATATTAAATTTAAATATATATTAATATATCCTGTCTGATTTATAAAACAAATTTTCTCAGTTTTGTTTAATTCAAGAAAACTATTAATATAAAAAGACATTAAAATTATCTTATAATTAAGTACAATATTTTACATTCATTTAATAATAAAGTATATTATAAAATTATTATTTCAGCTTCTTTAATAATTTTATAAAGTCTAGCTGATGCATAAAGAATGTTCAAACATAATTATTTTGTGTGTGCTTAGAGTGTGTGTATGAAGAAGAATTTAATTATAAGGGACTTGAACTCAGACTGTCAAATACCCCACAGCTATGCAATCCATCTTATACAACTGATCTCAAACATACATATTTTATGCTGAAACAGCACTCATAAGTTGGTCCAGATCACCATCTCCAACACATGTATTTAATCACTGCTCAGTTTTATATTAAGATAGCAAATTTTCAAACTTTAATGGACAGGCTTTAATGGTGATCTGGACCAACTGATGAGTACTGATTCAGCATGAATTATATATATTGGAGATCATTTATCTCATTCACGTGTATGTGGTCATGTGTATCAGTTATATAAGATGGATTGGATAGCCATAAGGTGATAAAAAGTCTGAGTTCAAATCGCTTATAAGTATATTAAGTTTAATATAGATGAAGAAGAATTTAAAACATTTAATTAAAGTGTATAACATATCATAAATAGAAAATAATTACAATTTAAAATTTTTTATTTATTTTACTAAAATATAGAATTTTTTTATTTGCAATTAATAGAAACAAATTTTGTTTAGATATATTAAATAAAATATTTTTATTATATTATAAAATTGAGTTATTTAAGTGAAATGATATTTGATCAATTTATAAATGTCATTAAATCTAACACTTCATTTGTTTTGCTGTAATATTTAATATAAATACTATTTCTATACGTAATTTTAAACACTGTCAATTTTATTGTTTATATATATATATATGATCACAATCTGACATTTTATTCTGCAGTCTTACTCTGAAGATAATCTTTAATAATGGTCAAACATGAATTCGTCCATAATGTTGTTTTCAAATAATTAATAATGTTTCCAACACAATTGAAATAAAACAACTATATAAAAATAAATATTTTATTTAGTATTGAACCGATTTTTGTCCTTATATTAGGGTCTTTTCAAAATATACCTTTCTAATACAATCACGTGACTCATATCTATCAATACCCCCTTTTACGTTCATTTTATGAGTGCTGGTTTAGCACAAAATACATATTGGTGATTATTTATCTTTTTAACATGTGTGTGATCAAGTGTGTCAGCAGTATGAGATGGCATGTATGGTTGAAGGTCGTGTTATAGTCGAGTTCAAACCCCCTATATATTACATATAGAAGTGCAAATATAAAAAAGCCTGTACTGTAGGGAAAAAAATTCATATTTCATAATCATTTTATATAATCATATAACCTATTTACTTATATACTCCCCTTCCCCCTTTTTTATTATATACATATTATTTTTATACAAATAAAACCACATTAACTACAATTAAATAATTATATACATATATTATACATCAAAAATTATATACTATTTTACATAAACTCTATTGAATTATATGTATATTAAACTAAAATTAAATTATATATTATTTTTCATATATTTCTAATAACTATACCTATAAATAAGACCTTATTTATCTACAATTAACTAACTATTTACATACATTATATATATATATATATGTGTGTGTGTGTGTGTGTGTAAATAATTAGTTAATTATAGGTAAATAAAGTTTTATTTGTAGGTATGGTTATTAGAAATATATGAAAAGTGCTATATAATTTAGTTTAAGGGATAAAGTATATGTAAATAATTCAATCGATTTTATGTAAAGTAGTATATAATTTATGATGTATAATAATGCGTTTTTATTTATTCTATGAAAATAATATGTATATAATAAAAAGGGGGTGAGGGGGTATGCATATGATTATATACAATGATTATGTAAAATGAACATTAGAAGGAATATTGATAGATACGTGTCATGTGATTGTATTAGAAAAGTGTATTTTGAAAATGCCCTAATATAGGACAGAAACTCGTTCAATAATACAGAAAATATTTATTTTTATACAGTTGTTTTATTTCAATTGTGTTGGAATCATTATTGCTCTGAGGAATCCTGCTGGATAGTCGAAATACCAGATTGCGCGTGTATGTATAAACAATATTTTTTTTTGCTAAACAATGTTTGAAGTAATATATAGAAATTATATTTGATCAATAACTAAAAATGGAAGAATGTACTAAAAAAATTTAAATTGGAATGCCAAGTTAAAAATTAATTTTATAGAAACAAATGAGGTAGTGATCAATCAACCATACTTCAATTAAGTTGAATCAAATATGAGAGGATGAAAGCTTAAATAAAATAATCCGTGACAAAAATTTGAAACTCCAAATTTTATCTAGTTTATAATATTTAATAACATGTTAATACAAGTGCTGCCATCAATAATTAAAAGGTATTATTATTTGAAATATTTTCACACTTTTAAATATTTAATCCTTTTCTTAGTTGCTCTAAAGAATTTCAGAGAAGAAAGCAATGAAATATTAAATATTACAAATAATTATTGCTATAATTGCATTATCAGTTAAAGATTAATGTTTAAAATATAAAAAAGTATGTGCTGATTTAAAGATGCATAATAAATAGATTTAAAAGGTAAAATCTTAATATTAATATATGTTTTAAATTAATATATTTTAAGTTAGTGCATCCTCCTTTTGAGTGCATTTTAGTCTGACAGTTTTACTTTACCTTTTGCCCTGGAAGTTGGCTTTTATTAGTTATTGTTTTATGTAAAGTACTTTTTAATTAAGTACACAAAAATTAATAACTCCACAAATTAAATATTTTCATATATATATATCATCAAACATTATCAATCCACTGCAGGATGAAGGTCTCTCCAAGTTCAATCTATCTTCTCCTATCTTTAGCTTCTCTTCTCTAAATCACTTCTGCACACTTTCTTATTTCATCCAGCCATCTTACATGTGGTCTCTTTCCGGGTCTTTTACAATCTCTTGGAATCCAGTTTAAAAAATATAATGCCATTGTCAAGATTAACAGTTATATGCTGCAAATAAAGTAGTTTTGGGGCTAACCCTTATATTATTTTGAATTAGGTCCCAACATTTTGATGAAATAGCAACTGCCATTGTCAAGATTAAATTTTTAAAGAAAAGCTGTTAGATCTCAAGTAGTTATGAGTTTGAGTGTGGGGCGAACAGTGACATTGAGTAAGAAGTACTTAAGCATTCAAAATTTATTATCAATAAAATGTTTCTTTATTTCAATTTGACCACTTATGTGCTCTCTTTCTTGTAATATAAACTTGAAATCAATTAATAGTGAAACTGAAGAAAATAAACATTTTATTAATCCATGTATTTTGAATTCTCAACCACTTCACATTCTTTATCTCACACTCAATCTAGTTTCTATTTGAGATCTAATGATTTTTCTTTAAAATTTAACCTTGACAATGGAAAAAGCTATTTTCTTGAAATGATGGGAATATAAAATAATACATGGTTCAACCCCAAAAGACTACTTTATATTGAATCCTTTAGCTTTTACCAATAAAGCTAAATTCACAATTATTTAATTACCTAAGTATAAAAAAATAATTTAATAATCTAATTTTATTAGGACTTTGCAAATAAATGCCAACTTAATTTATAACTTATCCTAAGCACTTTTGAAATGTTTTTTTTCTACAGTACAGGCTTTTTCATACCTCCACTTCTATATGTAATATATAGGGGTTTGAACTTAGACTTTCACACAAACCTCACCATCCATGCTATCTCATATCACTGACCCATCTGATCATGCACATGTTGAAAAGAAATAATCACCAATATACATTTCATGCTAGACCAGCACTCATCAGTTGGTCCAGATTATCATCTCCACACACATATATACAATCAAGGCTCAGCTTATATTAAGATAGCCAATCTTTATACTTTAATGGACAGGCTTTAAACTACTGCACACCACAACTCTACAGCCATCTATTTCATTGAAAATCTGATGATGGAACACTCAAGCACTTTTATAAGTCTTAATAATTATTAAGAATCATTTTAATGTATTTATTATGTTGATTTGAACTTATTTCTAGTTGGAATTAATTTTCAACTGTTTAAATAGGAATATGTTTCCCCATCTAACAAGGAAAGTATTGCTAAAAGCTATTAAAAGCTAGACTTCCTTTCATATAGTCTCTAATATCTTAAAATCTAGTGTTTAAATTAAACTGTAGTGATATTTAAATCTAAATATTTAATATTAGATAATATTATTTAATTTGCTTGTTTATAATAAAGCATTTCTGTCTAAATTATTTATTAGTGAAAGTATATTTGTTCATGCTAATATAAGAAAGATTAATTTGGTATAAAAAGAATTAAACTATTTAGCTTAGAAGATAAAGCTAACTTATCACTATTAAAAAGTTGTTAGTTTTTAATTAGAATCAATTGTAGTGAATGTGTCACTGTGCTTACATTTATTAACCCTTAAACCGCTAATTATATTATTGGTTGTATGAGGTAAAAATCAAATCTTTTAATTGGCCAACTCACAAACTGAAGACAAAGCCTATTGTTAAAACATATTCACCTATAATATTAAATTCAACTCAGATACGTTTATAAAAAGTATATTACTAATTTTTCAGGTTATGAAGAGAACGAAAGTTCTTTCAAAAATAAATTGCTATTTATTTATTCTAAAATATTCAATTTCGGCAACATAAAAGCTATAATATAAACAAAAAGGTCGACTTTTACGTTATAGAAAAGTAAATATTTCTTTTTACTAAATCTTAAATATTTTTACTAAAATCTTCAATATTTTTCGAAAATAATTTTGTTTTTTAGTATTCTCTCTGAAAAAATTTGTAATTTCTCAAAATATTCTTTTATAATACTTTAAATCATATTCAAAATAAAAATCTCAGCGTTTTTCTTTATTTTCTTTTATCAGGCGGTTTCTTTGTTCTTTCCAGCCAATCAGAATGTTTTTTTCGGCTGAGAGCATGCTAACAACCAATCACAACTAATGTTCTTTATTTGTTTAAGTTTAAATGCGTTTTTTTTTATTTTTTACTTGTAAAATAATTCGGAAGAGGGCACCATCTTACAGAACTTTTAAAAACCTATTCAATACCTGTCAAACAAATATTTTAGCATAAGAACTGGCAGAGTTAGAGTGACGTCAGATGTCGACGAGGAGCCTCATAAGAGGCGGGAAAAGGGTTAATTTTGACTCACTTCCCTGATTATAATTTTTAAATATTTTAATTATTTAAATTAAAATAATAAGTATTCTGGTGAACTTCTAATTTATTAAATATGATCAGAATTATTATCAAGATTAAAGGAATATTATGTTCAAAACAATATAATTTATATGATAACATTTCATTTTATTTTTTTTATTGTAATAATTTTAATTTCATAAATAATTATTTTAAGATACAATGTTTTTAATTAACAAGTCTAGGTTTTATGATATTTAATTTAATTCTCCAGATACCAAATTAAATTTTAAACTTGATATAGAAGATCAAGAGATGATTTTAAAATGTCAATTTTCAATCAATCACATGATTGGGAGAATAAAAAGACACACAAAACATACATGTGAAAAACACATGAGAAGTAAAACAGAAACTTGCTTATTGTCTTGTCTAATTAATTGCAGAATGATTCATAAATTGAATTATTTTAAACTACTTTATTTATGTTTAGCAAAAATGTATCCTTAATAACTTCTAATTCAGATACTAAAACTTTAAGCTAAAGTCTTCTAGGAATTCCAAAGTCAACAGTTTTAAAACAAACACATAATGGAAAATTGAAACAATTATTCTATATGATATCTGAATTGAATTTATTCAATATTAATATGCTATGGGAATTCTATATAGCTTGCATCAATTATGAAAAAACTTTTTGTGATTTTCAATTTTATATTTACAGTAAACTTTAGTATAATAAATAAAGAAAGTCATATATAATGTGGCATTGCTTTTATAAACTTGTATTTACAAAAATGTAATATAGCAAGTGTACCAATAGCTCAAACAAGCTCTTAATTGATAAGTATGGTAAGAGAGAATATTTAAAATCCCTATCCAGAACATTCTTATCCCCAGACAATATCCAGACACTATATCCAAAATATCAACTCAAAACCCAGCACTTTTTCATACATAATATTTAAGTAGAAACTCTGAAGTTTTTGGACATGAAAATGTCTTTTATTCCAGCTATCTAACTTAAGTAGCTATATGGGACTGAATCGAATTCATGTCAACCATATATTAATAGCCTCAGCATAGCCAAAGCCATAAAGATAAAATTATAATAATCAATAAACCAAGTCATATATAACATGAAATTGCTTTTATAAGCTTGTATTTTGAAAATGTAATACACAGAGTGTACCAATAAATTGGTCTGTGGATAAGAATGTTCCAGATAGAGATTTTAAATATTTTCTCTTACCGTACTTATCAATTAAGTAAACTTTATTCTAAATTTAGTATTTCTTATACCTTAAGGATAAGACTGTTAAAGACTTATGTTTTTCAATATTTATGCAGTTCCTTAATATTTTTAAATGCTTTACTTTAATATTTAAAAGAATGTTGAAAACATACAAGATTTATGGACTTTAACGTCTTCAGTAATGTTTTTTTTTAAATATACCATTTCTATTATATTTAAACAATGGTTTTCTCCAGGTTAAATCATTTTTCTTTCAATGAATATGCTATTTTAATCCCAGATGAAAAGACCTTCATATTAATTTTAAAATGACCTTTTAAGTTCTTTTCATAATTAATTATTTGTTATCATTGCTGCTGTAGTGAAATACAATTTCTTGCATATATTTCAACTAATGCTTAAGCAAGCTCAATAAGAGAAAATATATTTCATATATATAAAAGAAAGATTTATTAATTTCCACTTTTGTTGGAAAAACACTATGTTCATATTCATGTTTAAAAAATAATATCATACCTTCAACATGGACTTATTATTTAAAATTCTATTATTATAATTATTAAATATGTCTGGACAAAATAATAGAAACAGGTATATTTTGGCATTATAAAAAGAATGTGAAATATTTTTGATAAATTATAATTTGAATAATGAAACCTGTTCTATTGTATACTTCATTATTATTAGTGCTACAATATAAATTTGAATCTTCCTCTCTCTCTAATAAATAGCTATTTATTTTCAAAGAATATTTGCTTCTGAATCTCAGTATTAAATTATATATTTCCCAGAATACATGAATAAATGTAAATTTAATGCTATAACATAATTTGTAGCATGTTTCTTGGATATTTTGCAAAGCTAAATGGCCATTAACATGTTTGTGTGCTTATGTTTTAAGGAAATTTATTACACCTGGGTCTCATTTTATGCGGTAGATAGGTTCCTTAGAAAATGCACACAAAAGAAATCGCACAAAAATAGACTTAACTTACCTTGAAAAATGGGGGATAGATTACTGTAATTTTCGAAAATCACATAAAAGCAAAGCAACAACATAAAATTACTTTAAAATTCGCATAAAAAAATAAGAAAATAAAATATGACAATAAAAAATTTCAAATTTGAAAAAAATTAACACAAGACAAACTTTTTTTACTGTTTTTATTAACTACAGTATTTAATTTTATTCAAAACAATATATTTTATGTGTAATTTACACTTTTTTCATACATGTACAGTATTTTAATAATTATCACTATTTGAGACATCTGATTTGTCATGATGTAATGTGATGTGAGGTACTATAGCTTCTCCTTAAATGAAGTCAAGAGGAAATACAACTAAAACGTTTTCCAATCGCTGTTGATCTTTCCCATTTCACTAAGTGATCTAAAATTGAAATTTTTGTTTCCAAATAAATTCATTTTCTTGGGTGTTTTTTCCTCTCCATTAGGGTAAACTAAAAGTTTAAAATAAAAATAAGAACTTAAACTTGCGATAATAAAAAGACACCGACTCACCACTGTTGGATGAAATTTAATTAAAACTAACAATTAAAACTTAAATTCTTATTTTTGATTTTAATTTTTTAATTTTCAATTCCATTTAAAAATCAAATTTCATCATTTCACATCACATTAATTTCAGATCACATTACATAATTTTTAAATTGTTAATTACAATTAAAAATCAGATTTTAATTGTCAAATTTAATTGTGCCCACTGCTGTTATTCACCTTTTAAAAATAAACTTGTGGACACTAAATGATTAATTGATAATGTACTCTTTTTATAAAAATCAAAAATAGAATGTGATTTAAAATGCAAAAACAACAACATGCATAGTATAGGCATCTATAATGTTTGAACAGATTTACATTATAATCTTGTAAAATTTAATGTGTGTATATAAAATGGGTAAATCCTGATTTTAAGTGAATTATAAACTTCTTTATTGCATAAAATCTATTACAGTACTATTATAAAGTGCTGAAAATATTGAAATTATTAGATGGAAGTCAAACTCTGATAATGCATTATTACTTTAAATATGATGTGTGAGTGCACGAAATTTATAATATTTAAAGTAATAGCGCATTATCAGAGCTCAACTTCTGATCTAATAACTTTTATCGCATAAAAGAAAACTGCATACAAAGATATTAAGAAGAAACATGAATCACATAACTTCAAAATTGCATTAAATAAATCCTCATAAAATGAGACCCAGGTGTATATAAAAATAATTCTGAATGCTGTCCACCTGATATTTTAATTTTCTGCATTGTCAACAAATGGAGAAAAGTTTGTGTTTGCAGAACTATATCCTGACAACTGGCGCCCCAAGGTTTACCCCGAAACAAATAAAGTATTTGGATGGTAGGGGTTTGAATCTAGCAGCCGAGATGGGCCATTGTTGATAGTTAAAGCTATGAATAAAATCTCCCATTTTGCTTGAACATGCCAGTTCGTTCACATAACCTTTATAAGATTATAAATGTATTATGAAGGAGTTTGAAACCGGCCAAAACTTATATATACGTATAAGTAGGTGGTTTCAGCAGTTTGACCTGGTACATAAATGGCTTTTCCCAATGTTGGGGCTGGACCTAAGAAACAATAGTAAATAAATGCTTTGTTTCTTGTTTAAAAAAATTTTTTCTATACAAAAGCTAAATTACGTATCTTAAAGCGTTTTAATTTTTTTTTTTAAAAAAGAATTGACTGAAAACTTTGTTTTCTTTAAATGAAGAGAGAATTACGCTATTTACGTTGGTTAAAATAAATCATTATGTTAAATTAGAGACAGGTGGGTGTTTGGGCAGAGTTAAAGCATTAAGATCGGGTAGAGAAAATGGACAAAGGAGGGGTGGAGTCAGCGTGTATTTCCAGTTTAGTAAGAAATAAATAAAATAGAAATTAGTAAACTTATTAAAATAAAATACAATATCAAAAATAATGATAAAAAGTGTTTAAAATTATAAATGATAAGAAATAAAGCTAAAATGGAGGCTCAAGGTAAAAATATAGAAAATATTCCCAACAAGGAAAAAAAGGGAAATCATAGCTTTACTAACCAGCATGTTTGAAAAACAAAAAGAAACAGCCGAAGAATATAAAAAATAGCTGAAGAGCTTAAAAACCAAAATAATGAAATGAAGAGTAAATTGGAAGGCCAAGCTGAAATGCTTGAAAAGTTAAAGGACCAGATCGAAAAGGGCCAAAATAAAATAAAAGAAGAAATTAGGGAAGAAATAGAAGAGATTAAAACACAAGTAAAAAATCAAGAGATCGTAGAAGTAGATTTTGTCAAAGAAAATAAGGAAGTTGAGGTCATCAAAGAGATAGTAGAGTCAGATAGTGGTAAATATAGTAGTTTGGAAATAAAAATTAAATTAGAATCAGATAGCATTGCTACAGAGAAAGTAGAAACAAATGTACATCAAGAAATAGAAGAGAGACATAAGTTCAAGGTAGAAGATAGCGGTGAAAAGTTTTTACAAAAAGTTAAAAAGGTTAAAGTAAAAGTTCGCGTTTGTTTTAAACATAGATTTAAAATAAAAAGAAACCGTAGGAAAAAATATTCACGGTTAGGAAAAATACGGCGGAGGTCTGTGAAGCTTAAAGGTTTTCTTATTTACAAGGCAGAAAATAAAACGGAAAGAGAAAGAGATAAAATAGATTTTAATTGAGAGATAGAAGTGAGAATATGGAGTATCGTTTATGTTAATGAGTTAGTAGAAAGAAAGAAAGAACTGCCAGACAAAAATTAAAAATATGTAATCTGACGGATTCGCCAGCTTGACCTAGTTTATAACGAACATAGACTCGGAATAATGGAAAATGTTTAACAAAGTTTAAGGAAAAAATGTAAAAACGAGTATCAAGATAGATTGAATAATTAAAAATGATTAAAGTTAGTCTTAGTAAAATAAAATAACAATCTTAGAGTTTAAAATGTCAAAGCATCTATAAAAAATTTATGTCAAAACCCTCGATTATGTCTTATCGATTATATTGATATCCCAGCTCATAAGTCTAGAACATAGCGGAGCGTGACGCAAACAAAATAAATGTGTAAATAAAAAGAGACAAGCAAAATGAAAATGTTTTTTTTAAAAAAAAAAAAAGGAGAGTAAAAATAACGCTTTAAAAATAAAAATGAAATAAATAAGTGTATAATGAAAGTATTAATGAAAATAAAATATTATCAAATAAAATCAAAAAAAAAAAGTGTATTAAATATGATTGAGGTGTGTGCGAGTATTTGAGCAAAGAAATTAAAAGTTGGTTTAAATCAGCACAAAATCTATCTGTGTGTTTGAATTGCCTTATACTTTGCTGCCTACTTGTCTTAACATTACATTTATTACCTAATGATGAAAATAAAAACTAAAAATGCACTTGAGAAAAAGTTTTTTTCTCTTTCTGAGTACACGCACGTTAAAATAAAATAGTTTTGAATATATGTAAGTTAATAAAAGTAAAAAAATGGTTTAAAGTAATTAAGTCAAATCAAATGTCTGTATAATAATGAAAAGCAATAAAATAAAATAGTTTTCTGAATGCACGCACGTTAATAAAAAAGTTAAGTAAATGATTTAAAATATGATTCCGTAATATAAATAAATATGTAAACTGATGTCTGTCATAGTTTAAAAATAGTATCATAAAACTAATATTTAAAATGTTCATAAGGGTTTGAAAATAATATTTGAGATTAGATTAATATAAATAAATATGAAAACTGATGTCCATGGTAGTTTAGAATAATATTGTGAGATTAGATTAATACAAATGTTAAAGTAATGTTCATATGAATTTAAAATAAAGTTGTAAGATTAATAATAAAAAAATATAAAGTCAATCTAAGTGTATTAAGTGTGTATAAGTATACATGTGTATATACGCGCTCATACACTGGTAATATTCGGTAAATACGATACCTCATGATGCGTATCTTAAATGTATTTACCCAGTTATCCTTTTAGATTATTTTCTTGGCACTGCTGCACCTTATGATGTGTGCAAAAAGGGATTTATTTATTATAGATTTCCTGTAAGCAAGTCCAGTAATAACTTGATATCTAGAATATTAGTAGGTGTAGAATTATGCTGCACGTATACACATGTGTAGGAATTTATCTAGAGAAGAAGGAAAGGATAGTCAAAACAGATTGCCTTTTGTATGTTAAGTAAAAGATATTAAAAAGCTAACTTAGAAAAATAATAAATTAATAAATCTTTAGAGTCAAGAATTAAAATTGCAAGAGATAAAATGGTCAAAAATGACAAATTTTACTCTAAAACAGAAAGGAGTGTAATGTGCCAAGGCCAATTTGGCACATGTATATAAAATAATTTTGTCTAAAAAAAAATTATTAAAATAAAAAAAAAAATCTTTCGTAAAAGAGTTTGAAATAAAAGATTAAAAGTGGGAAGGGGGTTTTCTTAAAGTCAAACTAAAAGTGTTATAAAAGAAAGTAAAGTTTTTCTAAATTAGTATTCGTAAAAATAAGTAATTTAAAATTTAAAAAAAAATAGAAATCTCTTTTCATTCAAGCTTATTATAATAAATTATATATGTGCGTGCGAGTGTAAATAAATGTATGCATGTTAGAATAATATTAAAAAAAATATATGTAAATGAAAGTTAAAAAAGAAATTATATTTGGAAAACACAGCGATGGCTATTAAGTTAAATAAAGATTTATTTAAAAACACAGCGGTGGACTACTAATTAAAGATATGAAAACAACACGTTTTAAAATAGCTACTACTAATTAAACAATCAATCAAAAACACATTGTCATAGGATTAATTGTTAAAGAAATTTCGACAACACATATTTGCCGGAGGATATTAAAGGGACAACACGTTGTCGGTATAAATACTGAATATTTTATCGGACAATCAGTTTTGAGTTTTATTCAGTCTAGATTGCAGTGACAGTCTTGTGCATGTTTCTATTATGTATCAAGAAACAAAAATGCATTGTTGAGCAGCTTTTGGAAATATACGCTCGTGCTTCAGCCTTTTTAGTCCAACAAGATCATCAAAACCTGCCTGTGAAATAATGTCTGCATAACAACTCAGAAATCCTCCATCAAACGTTCAACTGTCTTCAAGAATAAAACCAATGGTTTTGCATAAAATCTCTTCAAGAAATGTCCAAATCTAACCGGTTAGATATAATCCATCAGAAGCAGCAGAAGCAGCCAACAACAAGCAATATCCACATTCCCAAAAATCCTAGGTAAACATTTATTTATTATCATTTATACATAGTAGCCACCACTGTAATTCGTAAATATTCAAGATTCAAATTATATGAACTCTATCATACATAAAATGAACTATTGATATGTGTGTTTAAGTTTCAAATGCTATTAATGCTTTATTATTATATTTGTGAATGCTATATGAGTTAATATGTGCGTGATCATTATATCAGTGTTATTAGTTAAATTAGATAAATACCAGTGTTCTATTATTAAAATCTACAAGAATATTTAAACTAGTTTAGAAATGTTAATTTAAAATGTGTGTGTATTATTAAATTATAAAGATGTTTAAATTTAGTAAATTAATGTTAGTTAATAAATTGTCTTTAAAATTAAACTCTATTTGTCGGTCAATTCTTTTTATCAATTCTTTTTATCAATCTCTTCTTACCAATATTTTATTATTGATTAAAATTAGACTGAGCTAGTTAAGGGAATTGTTTCGAGCACTGGATTATGAGCCTACTGCCCAAATACGTTAGTCTTCAGACTAGCTGGCGCCCCAGGGTTTACCCCAAAACAAATAAAGTATTTGGATAGTAGGGGTTTGAATCTAGCAGCCGAGATGGGCCATTGTTGATAGTTAAAGCTATCAATAAGATCTCCCATTTTGCTCGAACATGCCAGTTCGTTCACGTAACCTTTATAAGATTATAAATGTATTATGAAGGAGTTTGAAACCGGCCAAAACTTATATATACGTATAAGTAGGTGGTTTCAGCGGTTCGACCTGGTACATAAATGGCTTTTCCCAACATTGGGGCTGGACCTAAGAAACAATAGTAAATAAATGCTTTGTTTCTTGTTTAAAAAAATTTTTTCTATACAAAAGCTAAATTACGTATCTTAAAGCATTTTAATTTTTTTTTTTTTTTAAAAAAAGAATTGACTGAAAACTTTGTTTTCTTTAAATGAAGAGAGAATTACGCTATTTACGTTGGTTAAAATAAATCATTATGTTAAATTAGAGACAGGTGGGTGTTTGGGCAGAGTTAAAGCATTAAGATCGGGTAGAGAAAAATGGACAAAGGAGGGGTGGAGTCAGCGTGTATTTCCAGTTTAGTAAGAAATAAATAAAATAGAAATTAGTAAACTTATTAAAGTGAATAAAATACAGTATTAAAAATAATGATAAAAAGTGTTTAAAATTATAAATTATAAAAAAAAATAAAGCCAAAATGGAGACTCAAGGTAAAAATATAGAAAATAGCCCCAACAAGGAAAAAAGGGAAATCATAGCTTTACTAACCAGCATGTTTGAAAAACAAAAAGAAACAGCCGAAGAATATAAAAAAATAGCTGAAGAACTTAAAAACCAAAATAATGAAATGAAGAGTAAATTGGAAGGGCAAGCTGAAATGCTTGAAAAGTTAAAGGACCAGATCGAAAAGGGCCAAAATAAAATAAAAGAAGAAATTATGGAAGAAATAGAAGATATTAAAACACAAGTAAAAAATCAAGAGATCGTAGAAGTAGATTTTGTCAAAGAAAATAAGGAATTGAGGTCATCAAAGAGATAGTAGAGTCAGATAGTGGTAAATATAGTAGTTTGGAAATAGAAATTAAATTAGAATCAGATAGCATTGCTACAGAGAAAGTAGAAACAAATGTAGATCAAGAAATAGAAGAGAGACATAAGTTCAAGGTAGAAGATAGCGTTGAAAAGTTTTTACAAAAAGTTAAAAAGGTTAAAGTAAAAGTTCGCGTTTGTTTTAAACATAGATTTAAAATAAAAAGAAAGCGTAGGAAAAAATATTCACGGTTAGGAAAAATACGGCGGAGGTCTGTGAAGCTTAAAGGTTTTCTTATTTACAAGGCAGAAAATAAAACGGAAAGAGAAAGAGATAAAATAGATTTTAATCGAGAGATAGAAGTGAGAATATGGAGTATAGTTTATGTTAGTGAGTTAGTAGAAAGAAAGAAAGAACCGCCAGACAAAAATTAAAAATATGTAATCTGACGGATTCGCCAGCTTGACCTAGTTATTAATGACCATGGACTCGGAATAATGGAAAATGTTTAACAAAGTTTAAGGAAAAAAAAAAAACCATTTTTTTTTTTAAAACAAATGTAAAAACGAGAATCAAGATAGATTGAATAATTAAAAATGATTAAAGTTAGTCTTAGTAAAATAAAATAACAATCTTAGAGTTTTTAAAATGTCAAAGCAACTATAAAACAATTTATGTCAAAACCCTCGATTATGTCTTATCGATTATATTGATATCCCAGCTCATAAGTCTAGAACATAGCGGAGCATGACGCAAACAAAATAAATGTGTAAAATCAAAATAGACAAGCAAAATGAAAATGTTTTTTTTTTTTAAAAAAAAAAAAAGAAGGGAGAGAGTAAAAATAACGCTTTAAAAATAAAAATGAAATAAATAAGTGTATAATGAAAGTATTAATGAAAATAAAACATTATCAAATAAAATCAAAAAAAAAAGTGTATTAAATTAGGATTGAGGTGTGTGCGAGTATTTGGGCAAAGATATAAATTCCCCCCATTTTTTTTTTTTTGATTTTTTTTTTTTTGTTTTTTTTTTTTTATAAAGGGGGGGAAGAAAAAAAAAAAAAAAATAATAAGGAAGACCCCAAAAAAAAAACCCCCCGAAAAAAAAAAAAAATAAATGGGGAAAAACCCCCCACCAAAAAAAAAAAAAAAAATTTTTAAAAAAAAGAAAATGAGGAGGAGAACGCCCCCCCCCTCCCAACTTAAAGCTCCTTTCAATATCCCGTTTTGGACAAAAGTGCCCCCACCCAAAAACAAGACCTCCCCCAAAAAAAAGTTGGTTTAAATCAGCACAAAATCGATCTGTGTGTTGAATTGCCTTATACTTTGCTGCCTACTTCTCTTAACATGACATTTATTACCTAATGATGAAAATAAAAACTAAAAATGCACTCGAGAAAAACAGTTTTTTTCTCTTTCTGAGTACACGCACGTTAAAATAAAATAGTTTTGAATATAGGTAAGTTAATAAAAATAAACAAATGGTTTAAAGTAATTAAGTCAAATCAAATATCTGTATAATAATGAAGAGCAATAAAATAAAATAGTTTTCTGAATGCACGCACGTTAATAAAGAAGTTAAGTAAATGATTTAAAATATGATTCCGTAATATAAATAAATATGTAAACTGATGTCTGTGATGGTTTAAAAATAGTATCATAAAACTAATATTTAAAATGTTCATAAGGGTTTGAAAATAATATTTGAGATTAGATTAATATAAATAAATATGAAAACTGATGTCCGTGGTAGTTTAGAATAATATTGTGAGATTAGATTAATACAAATGTTAAAGTAATGTTCATATGAATTTAAAATAAAGTTGTAAGATTAATAATAAAAAAATATAAAGTCAATCTAAGTGTATTAAGTGTGTATAAGTATACATGTGTATATACGCGCTCATACACTGGTAATATTCGGTAAATACGATACCTCATGATGCGTATCTTAAATGTATTTACCCAGTTATCCTTTTAGATTATTTTCTTGGCACTGCTGCACCTTATGATGTGTGCAAAAAGGGATTTATTTATTATAGATTCCCTGTAAGCAAGTCCAGTAATAACTTGATATCTAGAATATTAGTAGGTGTAGAATTATGCTGCACGTATACACATGTGTAGGAATTTATCTAGAGAAGAAGGAAAGGATAGTCAAAACAGATTGCCTTTTGTATGTTAAGTAAAAGATATTAAAAAGCTAACTTAGAAAAATAATAAATTAATAAATCTTTAGAGTCAAGAATTAAAATTGCAAGAGATAAAATGGTCAAAAATGACAAATTTTACTCTAAAATGGAGGGGGGTGTAATGTGCCAAGGCCAATTTGGCACATGTATATAAAATAATTTTGTCTAAAAAAAAATTATTAAAATAAAAAAAAAATCTTTCGTAAAAGAGTTTGAAATAAAAGATTAAAAGTGGGAAGGGGTTTTTCTTAAAGTCAAACTAAAAGTGTTATAGAAGAAAGTAAAGTTTTTCTAAATTAGTATTCGTAAAAATAAGTAATTTAAAATTTAAAAAAAAATAGAAATCTCTCTTCATTCAAGCTTATTATAATAAATTATATATGTGCGTGCGAGATTAAATAAATGTATGCATGTTAGAATAATATTAAAAAAAATATATGTAAATGAAAGTTAAAAAAGAAATTATATTTGGAAAACACAGCGATGGCTATTAAGTTAAATAAAGATTTATTTAAAAACACAGCGGTGGACTACTAATTAAAGATATGAAAACAACACATTTTAAAATAGCTACTACTAATTAAACAATCAATCAAAAACACGTCATAGGATTAATTGTTAAAGAATTTCGACAACAGATATTTGCCGGAGGATATTAAAGGGACAACACGTCGTCGGTATAAATACTGAATATTTTATCGGACAATCAGTTTTGAGTTTTATTCAGTCTAGTTTGCAGTGACAGTCTTGTGCAATTTCTATTATGTATCAAGAAACAAAAATGCATTGTTGAGCAGCTTTTGGAAATATACGCTCGTACTTCAGCCTTTTTAGTCCAACAAGATAATCAAAACCTGCCTGAGAAATAATGTCTGCATAACAACTCAGAAATCCTCCGTCAAACGTTCAACTGTCTTCAAGAATAAAACCAATGGTTTTGCATAAAATCTCTTCAAGAAACGTCAAAATCTAACAGGTTAGATATAATCCATCAGAAGCAGCAGAAGCAGCCAACAACAAGCAATATCCACGTTCCCAAAAATCCTAGGTAAACATTTATTTATTATCATTTATACGTAGTAGCCACCGCTGTAATTCGTAAATATTCAAGATTCAAATTATATGAACTCTATCATACATAAAATGAACTATTGATATGTGAGTTTAAGTTTCAAATGCTATTAATGCTTTATTATTATATTTGTGAATGATATATGAGTTAATATGTGCGTGATCATTATATCATTGTTATTAGTTAAATTAGATAAATACCAGTGTTCTATTATTAAAATCTACAAGAATATTTAAACTAGTTTAGAAATGTTAATTTAAAATGTGTGTGTATTATATTAAATTATAAAGATGTTTAAATTTTAGTAAATTAATGTTAGTTAATAAATGGTCTTTAAAATTAAACTCTATTTGTCGGTCAATTCTTTTTATCAATTCTTTTTATCAATCTCTTCTTACCAATATTTTATTATTGATTAAAATTAGACTGAACTAGTTAAGGGAATTGTTTTCGAGCACTGGATTATGAGCCTACTGCCCAAATACGTTAGTCTTCAGACTAGCTGGTGCCCCGGGGTTTACCCCAAAACAAATAAAATATTTGGATAGTAGGGGTTTGAACCTAGCAGCCGAGATGGGCCATTGTTGATAGTTTAAGCTATCAATAAAATCTCCCATTTTGCTCGAATGTGCCGGTTCATTCACGTAACCTTTATAAGATTATAAATGTATTATGAAGGAGTTTGAAACCAGCCAAAACTTATATATACGTATAAGTAGGTGGTTTCAGTGGTTCGACTCGGTACAATATATAATTCATTTAATCTGACACATGTTTTGGCAATTTTTGCTCACCACTGATTACCATATTTTTAAAATACTTTTCTATTGGGCTATATTGTTGATAAAGTGTTTTGTATAGTTTAATCTAGAATTAACAATTAGTAAATGCATTTAGATTATCAGATAAATAATATTTACTAAGGCTATAAACCTCAAGTGTGTGCCCATGAAAATGCAAAGGTAGAGACCTCTACAGGTCTTAACCACAAGCTTACACTTTGGAAGAAAAGAGGGAACCCTTTCTTTACTTCAACCTACTTTCTATATAAATAGGTGAAGCTGAAGCAATTAGATCTCGGAGCTTGAAGCTATTCAATACTTCACTGATTAAATCCACAATGGAGATAGAGATTTGGTTTAAATGTTATTTTTTTAAATACAAAATTAATTACTTTTCAAACGTACTTACTAATCATTGCAGAGAAATTTGGAAAATAAAAATAATTCTAAACATTATTCCTCAAAAAGCAATCTAGATTAAATATTATTATTGGTAAAACTTCGATATTAACTGGGTTTTTTTTTCAAGTATAAATAAAGCCAAAGGTAATTACACTATCAGAAAGCTAGAAGATTTTCCAAATCAATCTCAAATCCCAGGGCCTCCACACCTGTAAGTAAATGAGTGAAGGTAGAGAAAAATCATGATAGGTCATAGAGATCTTGAAGTGTTATTTATATAAATCTTTGGTTTACTAATAAGATAGAAGTAATACTTTGTTTATAAGAATATGAGTATGTAAGTAATGTGTGAACTTATATATACATTAATAGAGAAGTTTATTAGTTCTATAAAAATTATATTAAAGCAAATCTAAAAAGTCACTTCTCTTTGCTGCTGATTATACATTGGGATGTCTCATGTTAATGTCTCACATACCTAGACTTAATAATTACAAAGGAACACATCCCATCTTGATTACTCCATGCATGTTAAACAACTTAAAATGTATGAGTTAATGCATCCCAATTCAACTCTTCCTCTATCTCACAAACTGGCAGGTCCTTCCTCCTTCTATTCCATAACCACGCTCTATGTAAACATGAATTATCTTGCGAGGCAAACTTAGAATTATAGCTCAAAGATGTGATATCTATTGGGATTCCAACAAAGTCTTCCAAAAATAAAAATAAAACAATTTTACAATACATTAAATTCTAATCCTTCTACTGATGACAGACCATGACATTCTCTCCAACTTATCACCTTGCTTTCTGTACCCCCATCTACCAATAGATTATTCATAACTCCAAGGATAGGCCTGAACCGGATTCCCCCTTACACTGTTTATAAAATTAAATGCCCCCTAGCCAGATATCAATCAATATATTATAGTGCACCTCAAGTATTATTAGCTACATGTCTTATACAGTATCAATATCTATACAAAAGAGCCTTAGACAAAGCTGAATGCATCTCTATAGTCCTAGAACCCCAAAAGCCAACAGGACACCAATTTATTCCTTTTTCTACATCTATTCAATACCCAGAAAGAAATATCTCCAAGAGAAAAATCAGAGAAGCATGCTATATGTCCAACAACATTAAGGCTGCCAATCACAAGGACCCATCCTTCCTCCTCTCCAAAAATGGATACTCTAATTTGAATAACTAACACTGTACTTTAAATAAATTTGAATTTCATTAACTATCTTGATATGAATATGAAAATGTCATAAGTTCTCAAAAGCAAGACAGATATAATTATTATAAAACTAATGGACTTCTCTATCAATGCATATAAGTGGCCATGTTATGTATCTTACATTTTGTATATGAAAAGTATAAATTGTTAACTCACTATTAAATATGAGTATATGTAATTCTGTAAGCATGAGCTCACAATATTGTAATTTAACATCAATATTAAAATTACTTGTCCTACACAGTATCAAGTCACCTTTGAGAAGTTAAATTCTTAACATTTCAAATGTGAGTGTCCAATGACTTGAGAAATTAAACATCAGCCGTGTGTGAAATTTACCCTTTAATATATAAAATACTAGAATAGTCAATGGTTCTTTAGCCCAATTAATGAGAAAGATAATATGAATATAATCAACATTCTTTCTTTGTCTCAAAGATCATGAGAAGAGTATTAATGGGCATAGTGATAAAAAAATTAAGGATGTCCACATTCAGCAATGGATAATGTTTCATCTACTAATTATAAGACCCAAATAAGACATTAGGATTGACCAACCTAGAGTAAACCAATTCAGTAACAAATTCAATGCAAGTTTTGTAATCAATGGATGCAAAAAGGTTTGTGCATAACATCCCTATCTAGTGCCTACTCATCCAATATCCTTAAACTAGTGTCTACCTTGTGACATTCATCAGTGATGGCTTGCACCTAGTTCTTAGAATGTAATTCAACCCTCCAGCAGCCCCCTTTCCCTCTATAAAGCTAGCAGTAATGTTTTTAATTCAAGCTAATTTGTTTGCATGGTCATATAGATCTGGACCCATCCATACATTTTGGTGTCTTTGGCTTTTTAAAAAGCACAGTCATCATTATCATGTGGGCATAATATGGTACAAAACCACCTAAAACATCATATGATTAACATTTCCAATGCTTACATCATACAGTAGCATTATACTTACTTAAATAGATAAAAGGTGGCTGCAGGAAGGTTGCATTAGTTCCTAAAATCTAGGTGCAGGGCTCTCAGATTCAAAGCTCCTCACTGATATAAGTCACAAGCTAGAAATTAGTCTGGGAATATTGGATGAGTATGCACTAGATAGAGATTTTATGCACACACCTTCCTACATCTATTGATTACTCTGGCTTGCACTTGGTGGTGCTACTGTGTGGAGAGTTTGACTCTATGAAAAACAGCTTGTGCAAGCATAAAGAATGGTGATTATGTGATGATTACCAATCCTGACAATACGATTATGGTGACTGTGATTATTAAAGAATGAAAGACACCAAAAAGAATGGATGCTGAACTGAGTTCAGATATATACAACTATACAAGCTAATGAGCTTAGCTTGAAAACATTACTGTGATTTCATTTTGGACTCAAAGCTTTATAGTTAGCTAAAAAAGTAAAAGGTGGCTGCAGGAAGGTTGCCTTAGTTTCTAAAATCTAGGCGCAGGGCTCTCAGATCCAAGGCTGCTTAGTAATAAAGGTCATATAGGAATTTTATGCACAAACCTTCTTGCACCCATTGATTACCAATGCTTGCACTGTGTGGCACTATTGTATAGTTTGCACTGTGTCAACAGCTTATGTAAGCATGTGAAATTGTGATCATGTGGTATTAGTAAACCAATTCCACACACTTATATATATATTTTGACTGGAAAAAATTGTCATAGGACAAATATATATTGGCAATTTTGATATAAACAATGTCCTGAATGACCTTTATTTAAGATGAGAGTAGAACTTTTAAATTGGATTAATGATCCTCAATCGTAGATATTTAGATTGTTATGTTTTTTGGAGAGAAAGTTGTTGAGAACACTAATAGAATGTGTGTGCTGCAAATTGCTATCCTACATACTTATGAAAAAATAATAGTAAAGCTTAATAATCTGTTTATACCAGAACTATCTAAGCATACATGTAGCTTGATTACAATTCCAAAATAGACGACAATTCAAAGGTGAATGTATAAAAGTTTATGATATATCACTCAGGGAGCTAGTTTAATAAGGTGATATATAAAAGGTGTTCCATTACTAATGGTTTGAGACAAATGCGGTAAAACACCTCATACGTTTAATCAGAATCCAATTCATATACTAATTAAAATAGAATACAACATGATGAACTATTAGCTTATCACTAGTTACTATGATTAAAATTATTTAAATTTTGTTAAATTATATTTCAAATTGTGCTTAAAGTATATCTACATACACATCTATATTATGATTCTATTCTCTATCTTTAACATCTGTATTCTAGTTTCCATTAGTAATGGCATGTTTTAATTTAATATTTCTTACATAAATGACACTTTTTGCTTTTATATTAAATATTTAGCTAGTCTTTATTTTAACATTTTTTCTTGTCATTATTGAGATAAAAATGTAAAGCCTTATGTGTCTCTTACTATAATACTTCAATTGATTTCTCTACACATTTTCTTCTAGCTGTCATATTATTTTGACTTGGATACAAAAAATTAATTCAGTTGAAAATAAAGCTCATTTTTAAACTATATGATATTCATTTTAAAACAGACGCTATTAAGAGATTGCTTTAAATAAAGTAATTATGAATGAATGTTAATTTAAAAATACAAACTACTGTATATAAAACTATTAATACTTTTAATAACAATAATATAATAGATATAGAATTTAATTGTTTTATTCCCTAGTGATTACAAAATTATACTATCATAGATTTCAAAAATTTTTCACAACTTTTTTTGTAAAAATAAAATAAACGGGGATAAATAGTCAAGCGTTGGTGGCCCAGTGGTCAGCACAGCCGCCTTACAAGCAGTTGTCCCGGGTTTGCGGGTACGCTTCCCGGCCGATGCTTTGACACATAAAAAAAATAATTATAAAGATTAAAGAAAGAAGATATGTCGAAAAATATATAATTTGAAGAGAAGATATAATCACTTTAAAAATTGAAAGTTTACTATAATTTTTATAAATAAAAAATAAGGTAAAATATTTTCGTACCTAGGGGAGTTAGTTTGAAACCCTTAGTAAATTTTGATTTTAATGAAGACTTTTTACCCAATAAAAATATTTAATATTTAAACAAAGAAAAATTAAATTAATCTTACAAACGTGAGATTTATTTTCATATATATATTATTTCTCTAACGATTCTTTCTTGTAATAGTTAGTTAATAATTTTTTTAAATAATCTGATTTTTCAAAAGTCGATATATACTGTATTTATTTGTATTTTTATATTGGACTATTTCCATCGTCTAATATGTGTATTGAATGTCTTTAGAAAAATTGTTTCTCATCTGATCCTTCGTGTCAGCCATGGGTGGCGCGATTTCTAATCAAAAGCACATTAATATAACGTTCCCGGGCCAGCGATTCTATATTAATATTGACTTTTTTTTTTGTTTGTTTGTTTACAAAGTTTACTTTCTTTCGTTTCTGAATTATTTTTTCCAAATAATATTTTTTACAATGGTATAATAATAGTTGTTTTTAATTTTTATTGACAAGAGGGTCTTTTTTGGTGTGTGTTCAAATAGTAATTTGTGTTTTTTTTTAAATAGTATTACTGTTTTTGTAAAATTGGATTGCCGAAATTTAAGAGAGAACGGGTTTTTTTTGGATGGATCTTTAAATAATAATTGACGTTACTTTGATAGGTTTCCATTTGATTGCCGACAACAATTAGTGGGAGAAATGGTTTTTTTTCGTGTGTGTGTATATGTTTAAATAAAAATGAAAATCGTTACTTTTATCAGTTTACATTTGATTGACAACCGATTTGACTTCCTTTCATTTATAAATTATGGTTTTGGTTCTATAAATAAATATTTTTGACAATGGGGACAATAATAGTTGTTGTTTATTTAATTTTTATTGACAAGAGTGTGATTTTTGGTGTAGGTTCAAATAGTAATTTGGTTTATGTTTAAATAATAAGTTATGGTCTTACTTTGATTGGTTTACATTTGATTGCCGACACTAATTATTGGGAGAAGGGGTGTTTTTTTGTGTGTAGGATTGTAGACAACAATTATTGGGAGAAGGGTGGGTTAACCGTTTAAAGAATAATAGTTTATGTTACTTTTAGTGGTGGTGTACATTTGATTGCTGACAATAATTAATGAAAGGGGTGGGTGTTTTGGGGTGATGATTAAATACTAATTTACCTTCCTTTTATTTTACATTTGATTGCCAATAACAATTATTGGGAGAGGGTTGTTTTTTTTGTGTATATTGTGACAGTCAGATGATGTATGTTGATTTAACCCAGTTCGAATACTAGGCGAAAGTACCTCAAGGCCAACCATACGCGAGATATTAATCAAGAATACATATGACCTCTGCCCTATTCGTCTAGTCTCGAAGCTATTATGAACCGAACAACACTATCTGAGCCACACATAAATTATTTTTCAACCGGCCACAAAGCTTACAACACGTAGAGACATGGACGGAAATCCTAAGGAGCTAAATAGCTAAATGTCAAAGTACTAAGAAATATTGTTTTCGTTATCGTCCTGATCATTGAAAAGTAAAATAAACATTATAATAAGATTAGGAAACTCAAGCTTTGATAGTTAAATAATATGTTTAATTAATGGCTTTAAAATATGAATTTAATGATATAATGCCTCCGCTATTCCTCTAAATTAATGAAACAAAATAATTAGACAATAAAAACGGATTATAGTTTCGCTAAATCTTTTCCCAATTTTAATAAAATTGTCAACTCGATCTTCTCGATAAAGTACAATAAAAAAGGATCTTTCAAACATTTCTAATTGCTTTGCGCTAAAAACAGTTTAAAAATTATTTAAAACGTATATAGTTAAATCAGGTATACTAAACTAATGGCGGACAAAAGAGGCGTTATCAAAGAATCAAGTTGGCACACAAAAGAAAATGACTCGTATTTAATTAACAAACATAAATAAAACTGAAAGAATTTTAAATGAACAAAAATTAACTATTAACTCAACCCAATGGAATATAAATATTTACACAGGTTAGTGAGGAAAATACAAGGAAAAAGGTAATATAGATAGAGACACACAATATATATATTTAAGTAGCTAATAAAAAAGGTAAACAAAACATATAAATTCACTGAACAATTAGAAAAAAAGAACAAAAGGAGCAAAAAAACAAAGAGGAGAACCTTTTTGGCGTGGGACCAGTGGCAAGAAAATTAGTTTCTAAATCTCGCCTAGAGGGTTGACGCCTATTCCATCATTCCTTCACCTTTCGGGTCAAACCCTCCTGATTTGAGTGCTTTCAACAAACCAACCAAAGAAAGCCCGAAACTGAAAACACAAAACCGAACAACACCCAAAAGAAAACGAATTCCCCTACCCCTTGTCCCCCGTTGTAGACGAGACTGAACCCCCCCCTTTCCCTTTCAAACTTTTCCGATTCCTTTTTTGAATTCTATAATTAAAAGAAAGAAAGGATAATAGACTGAAGGCCAACAAACACATTTGAAAAGTGGGGCTACCAAAACAAACATCAAAATTTTAACAAATTTACAACAAATATATATTTTTTTATGTAGAAGCTTTATTTCGCAGAATTTTGCATTAACCATATATCCGAGTATATATATTTTGACAAATAGGTTAGCAATTTTATAATAGAAGAAATTTATTTAAAACAAAATTTAAAGAAACACTTTGAACAAATATTTTTAACCTATGCAAAACCGCGAACAACAAACTTCGGCACAAACTAGTTAAGGAGAGAGCGATTAAATCAAAATTGAAGTTACTTTTATCGGTTACATTTGATTGACAATTGATTTGACTCTCTTTTTTTCATTTATAAATTATTGTTTTGGTTTCCCTGAAACCTAATATTTTTGACAATGGGACAATAATAGTTGTTGTTTCTTTCATTTTTATTGACAAGAGCCGGTCTTTTTTGGTGTGTGTTCAAATAGTAATTTGGGTTACGTTTAAAAAATAATCAGTTTACCTTACTTTTACTACTTTACATTTGATTGCCGACAACAATTAGTGGGAGGGGTGTTTTTGTGTACGATTAAAGAATAATTGTATGTTACTTTTATTTTTGACATTTGATTGCCGACAACAATTATTGGGAGAAAGGGTTTCGCGTTTTATTTTTTGTTTGTGTGTATGTTTAAATAAAAAATAGAAGTGACTTTTATCGGTTACCATTTGATTGACAACCGATTTGACTTTCTTTTTTTTTTTCGTTTATAAATTATTTGCGTTTTCCCAAATAATATTCGGTTTGACAATGGGACAATAATAGTTGTTGTTTCTTTAATTTTTATTGACAAGAGTGGGTCTTTTTTGGTGTATGTTCAAATAGTAATTTGGGTTATGTTTATCTAATAATTTACCGTCTTACTTTGATTGGTTTACATTTGATTGCCGACAACAATTGGGAGGGGTTTTTTCTTTTTTTCTGTACGATAAAAGAATAATTAATGACGTTCCTTTTATTTGACCGTCTGATTGCCTACGACAACAATTAGTGGGAGAAGAATGGTTTTTGGGCTATGTTTAAATAAAAATTTTAGTTACTTCTTTTATTTGACATTTGATTGCCGACAACAACAATTATTGGGAGAAGAAGGGATGTACGTTTAAAATAAAAATTGAAGTTACTTCTTTTATTTTTGACATTTGACGAAGGCCATTTGGAATCCCTCAAACAAGCTTGCCTTTACAAAGTGAACATTTCCGTCGGCCACAATGAGACTTACAAATGAAAGTCAAAAGATGTTTTGGACCTCAAATCTGCATATATTTGCCGCACAATCCAGTCTTTTCTTTCAGCAGCAGGATGTTTTTTTTCTGCTGTAGAAATATTCCAGTGCCAGCTTCCATGTCTGGCAATTCCCATCTCTTGTCAAGTTTTTCTGTTGTTTGAATTGGCCATCTTCTTTAGTCTCGGAAAATTTCTCACTAAAACGTGACTCAAAGCGTGATCATTTAAAAATTTTGGTACGCTAACCCATCCTAATCGAGAATTTAGGAAGCTTATAGCTTTACGAGGAACAATCACGACACTGTTTAAATTGTTAAAAGGTAACAGTACATCAATTTGTCTTAAAAAAAAGGCCCCAATGAAAATTTAAATACTTTTGACACGATCAAATTAACACACCCTCGTACGATATTGTTACATCAAATACATAACACAGCATTATGATATAGTGCATGACACAAACAACTATGGCATTTTCCTCTGCTTTTAGCATCGGAAAAAGCCACAACATTAGCTGCTAAGCTGAGTTAACACTCTTTCTAGATTTTATCGTAGAAAGAAAGACTTAACTCCGAGTTAACACTCTAACTTTTAGTGTAGAAACAAGACTTAACTCTGAGTTAACAATCTTTCTAGGATTTTTTTTAGAAAGAATGATTAAAGGCTTGGGTGCAGCTGCAGAAATGGCATATTTCTAGAAATTTAGCTAGAAATAGTACCACCTGTGGCTGACACAAAGGATCAGATGAGAACCGAAAAATTTAACTTTATTTAAATATTCCTAATACATTCAACTGTTAGTAATATCAAACAGGTTAGTATATGCACAATGTTTCAAGAGGTATTATTCTTCCCTCTTTTTCAGGTATTGCTGACATAACCAGTGACAGTACTAGCATGGGATTTGAACATGGACCCTTAGATTCTTGATTATTGAATTTTAAGGTAAAGTTCTAACCAACAGCCATCCTGACAAAGGCAACAGTTTGTGCACATACTAACCTTTTTGATGTACTATTACTAACAGTTAAATATATTTGGAATATTTAAATAAAGTTAAATTTTTCTAAAGACATTCAATACATATATTAGATGGTGGAAATAGTCTAATTTAAAAATACAACTAGAACACCATCGTCACAAACCTTCAGGAAAATACTGTATTTATTAATTATAGTAAATAATAAAAATCATATACAACAACTATATAAATCTATTTGTATATTAATTATTATTACACATAAAAAGCCTTTTTCAGCATGCATGCATGCCTTTTTCAAGTATTAATCATTTATTTTAACATTAACCAATTATTGGAGATAGAATACCATCTAGTGTTTTATAATGAAAGTAAAATATAGATTTGAACATCAACTAGTGTTCTATAATGGAAATAAATACACAGATTTTTATAGTTGTTGTATATGATTTTTATTATTTATTATAATTTATGTGAAAGAGGAGGATAATTGATTTCATTGATTTCCATTTGGATGTATATATTAAATGTTTTTATTTCTTACAAATTAATATAAAAATAATTATATATTTTAAAGTTGCATGTAAAAACAAACAATTATATATGTTAACAGTATAAAAACATTTAAAATATGTATAATACTATCTTGAATATTAACATTTGAATAATTAATACTTTTAAATTATTGTTTTTGTGTTAATATTAAAAATTTATTAGACATATTGTAACTTTTCTGTTTGGTCTATCATTTTATAGATTAGCGTTAATTGCTAGTTTAAGAAAAATTAAATTTTATGTAATCTATAATAAAGGTTTAATATTTGAATTAGTATAGAGCAGGGGTGGCCAACTTTTGTGTTCATAAGATCTACTTTTTATTTTTCAAATGTGTTGCAATCGACTTGTTGTCATAGGCGTAGTCTAAGTGGGGGGGTGGTGAAATACATTTTATATATCTACCTAGAAAAAATAACATTTAACAGGTCAAAAAACTCATATCCAGGGGAATTAAAGCAACATGAGTAATTATTAACAATATTTATTAATTCAAATTAGCTACATTAAATCAAGATTAAAAATATTTTCAATAATGATACAGCTTAGTGGACTTCACCTATCTAGAATTGAAAAAAAAAAATTAGAACAAAAACAAAAATAACAAAAAAAAACTTGAAAATCTTGACTTAATTCATTTCACTCATTACCCGACAGCTTGTGCCAGATTGGCCTTGCGATCAACCAAAAATGGCTTTGCGATCCACTGTGGATCACAATCGTCTTGTTGGACACCCCTGGTATAGAGAATAAAAATATGTATTAAACCAGTGTTAAAAGTTAAGGTTTAAAGAGAAAAAAGCTGTAGTGGGTATTTTTAAATAAAGTAGTGAATAATAAATAATTAATGTAAAAATAAATTGTATTTGACAAATAAATAATGTTAATATATTCATAATAAATATTACTAGTATCTATTTGTAAATTTCATTGAATTAAAATAAATATTAAAGGTATGTGTGCAAATTGGTATGCATACATATTGTGTTAGTCATAAAGAAGAGGTGTTTTGTGTGACAAATATGATTTTTTTATAGGGGGGATTTATTTCTTTCCCCCTCCTCCCCAATTAAATGATATGTTTTTTGGGTTTTTTTTTTCCCGGGGGGGGGGGGAAACCCAAAAAAAAATTCCTTCTCCCCTTTTTTAAAATTTTAGTGGGGGGGATGGGTCTTTCAAAACTTTTTCCAAACCAACCCCAGCAATGGATGAGCCAACATTAACAAAGTGTTTTTATTATGCATCTGTACAATTTTATAATGTCAATAAATATATTTTTAAAATAAATTTATTACCTATTTAAAGTATTGAATTTGTTAATAAATAAGTAATAAACATTGATTTTAATGTTTTAATTATCATAAAACTAGATAAAAGTGGTAATGACAATTATTTCATAAGGTATAAAATTTTAATGTTTAAATTGGTAGTCTAAATAAAATATATTTATTAACTAGAATTTAATTTAAATTTTAAATAATTAACTTGAAAAATATTGTAATAATATTATTTTAATTCAATTTCAAAATCCCACGCAGTAATTAATATTCATTTTAATCATACATCTGGAAGTGATTAGCCAATCAGAAGTGGCAAAAGATTAGCCAATCAGAAGTGGCAAAAGATTGCCTATAAAAAGAAAGTTTTCAGATGCCAATTTAAGGAAAAGTTAAAGAAAATCGTTAGGAAAAGAATTATACTTTTATTTTCTTAAATTTCAAAGTTATAATTTTCTGAAAACCTTATTATTTCAATTAGTAAAAGTTAAGTTATAGTTTAAGTTATAGTTTTAAAAGAATTGTGAATAAATTTTAAGTTTTGTGTATTAAATTTCAACATGGAGAAAAGTAACATATTCTCATTGGAAATTTGCATGTCCTGACTGTAAACTTGTTGACAATAATTGGAACTGCATTCACCTAGAAAAATGTACTTCAATAAAGTACAATGTGTACTACCTGGAAACTTATGTTATTTTGAGCAGAAGGAATATGTAAGAAAAATATCTCTTATTTTTATAGTCAGTATGATAGAAGAGACTTTATGCTAAATGCTATATTCAGAATTAATAAGGACAGTTACTTAAGTGTTAAAATTACAAATGTTTAAGATTATACAGTTATTTAAATTATTGCCAAGATGATAGTAAAGAAAAAAGAGAATGATGCAGAATAAGATAGAAGGACTGATAGTTGCCTAAACAATATTAAATTAAATATTTATAACTACTGAATTAATTGATCTATTAGTTAATCTAAAATCTATCATTATAGATATCGATTTCTACAATTATACATTATGAATTTTAATAAAGATATATGATATAAATGCCCTAGGAATAAATTAAATGCATTTTGGAGAAATTTATGAAAATCTTGTACAAGTATTTTATTAAGATAATTAAAGAATTACTTAAGACCTGAGTTCAAAGTTAGTTAACTATTGCTGTTAATATGGTATACATTTGTTTATGATGTCGAACATTTTATTTTATTTTTGTAATGTGATTTTCAAGTTATTTGAAATGAAACTAAGAAGAACGCAGAGGGGAGAAAAGTGAAAAAAAATCTTTTTTCAGTCAGTTAATTGTTGTTCATTTCGATGTCATAGAGACCACATACCCTCAATTTAATGTTGACATCTTTTATCGTTTACACTGTATTCATTTTATTAATTATATTCTTTTTTGTTTTAGAATAATATTTAGTATGTAAGTATATTGGTTATATATAATATTACATTTTAAGAATATATTTTTTTTGTTATGCATATAAAAAAAAAGAAAAAATTATGAATTTTGATTTTTTAATGATGATGAAGTTATAACTACAAGGAAGAGAACAGTGTGCTAGAGAAAATCTCTAGTTTAATAAATGATTAGTAATAATCATTACGTTTTATCAAAACATTGATAACGTAAAAGTTGGGAGAGGAGTAAATTGATGCTTGAAAATAAAAATGAGACAATTTGCTGTACATAAATACTCTTCATGTAATAAAGATGAATATGAGAGATGATGACATAGCTCAACTGATGAGTGCTGGTTCAGTACGAAATATATCTTAGGGGTTATTTGTCATTTATTGTATCTTTATTTATATGAAATTATTTATGAAATAAAAAAGAATAGAGAAATATGGAAGTTGTCTGTCTATCTATAAAAAAGAAGAGAACTAATAATTATAAGACGATATAATTAATGGTAATATTTTTAAAATAAAAGATATGGATATCTAATTCAAAACGTGGAAACGGGTAAAATAAATACATATGGTAATTATAATGTTTATAATTTTAAATGAAATGAGATGATACGACAATCGATTTCATTTATATGAATGTGGTATATTTGTGAAAGTGAATGTATAATTTAAGCTCTTTATAGATAAATATTTAATAATTTATTGGATATATGACAGTTCTATCAATTTATTCTTGATTTTTTTTCAGAATGTTGAGAGGATTATAATATTGAGATAAGTTTATATGTGATTAGAGTAGTGATGTAATAATTATTATGTGATGTCAGGATTTCAGAGGAGTGCTTTAATGAGTAGTGGTACTGGAGAAGTAGATTAAAAATTCTGTAGTGTTGAGGATGTGCTTAGTTAAGTCAAAGATGTTAAAATATTTTGTAAGAATACTTATACTTAATGGATAGAAACATTATTAGATCGGTAAGAACTTGAAAATAGGAACCGTGATTGAAATTAAGGTAGACACTATTTAAAATGTGACCTTATGTTATATTTAGTCCATGAAATTATTATTATGTTCTCAATAATACAAAAACTCTGTCAGATAATGAATATTTTTCTTCACATATAAAGTGTGATAAACAGAGTAGCTAAAATTCAAAAAACATTAATCATAAAAAAAACTATTTGCCAAGTGCTTTTGGTACAATGTACCAGAATTATCGAGACATATTGGATCTGATCGGTTAATATTCCAGTGCATGCTCAGTGGAACCCTAGTGTTACACTGATTGATAATGTTTTTAGACTTCGCAATAAACCAATCCTCTTTCAACTTCCTCTTTCTATCATTTGACTCATTGCATACAGTAGTGATATTTTGAGGATAAAATTCATGTCCACAACTACTTTCATCATTTGAAAAAACAAAATTAATCTGTGAATCACTTTTAGATTTTTTATACTGATAAATATGCTGTTGCAATCGCGTTAATACATTAGCCTTCATTTCACCTTAATAGAAGCATTACAACCAATTTCTTTGCAGGCAATGGAATAAACCACTTCATACTTATTCATCTCTTCCACATTATCCTTTGAATTATTATTAGTCTATTTAAACACAAAGGTAATCAGAATCCTATATTATAAACTTTACCAATTATATATTTTTTAATTTCGTAGTTATAAATGGCACCTAAGCTAAAGAAAACCACTTTTTGACTGTTTTCTTTTTTACATCCACTTCATGTTTAAACTTCACACTCTTATAAAACAATCTCAACTGCCTGTGCAATATAGTTTTTTGTATCCCACACCTATCAAGTCATCAATATATCTATCAATATTCCTTTTTTTATCTGCCTCAAATTTACAAAGATGCAAATTGCGATACAAAAAACACTTGAAAACAGCCATTTTATAATTCAAAGGAACATTCAATGATGGGTATATAAAACCCCTTACATTTAATGGTTTAACAAGCATTTTATACAGAAACATATTACAGCATTTATATACATTTACATCTAAATACTTTAAAACACCATCACATCCAAACTCAATAGTCCATGACAAAACAGAATTCTCATTTAATTCATTGAACATATTCTCTATCACATCTTTTGATCCATATATAAAAACATTATCTGCATATCTTCTATACACTAAATCATTATTCCTTATAAAAATGGCTCAACAATATACTTTTCCATTTCCAAAATGTACAAACTACACACAATACCATTCACTGCCAGCCCTATCGGCCAACCATTCTTCATTGATTCTGGTACACGGTACTGAAAATGCTTGGTAAATAGTTTTTTAATGATTGTTTTTTGAATTTTAACTACTCTGTTTATCTTATTTTATACGTGAAAAATAGGGTGAAGAATAGGATATTCACTCCACACTTGTTATTACATAAAACTCATACAGGTTAGACATTGTATTAATGATTTAAAGATATAAATAGGAAGCATAGCTAGACTTCCAAATGAATTGACGATAGTATAATTCATCAAAAGAATGACAGAAATTGAACAAATATATCATAATATAATATAAAGAATAATACTTATGAATGCTTTATTATTATATGAGATCAAAGATGAAAAGTGAAAAAATGAAGTATAAATGATGATGTGGGAAGAATACCTGACATGTAGTATTATTATTGTTTTGATAATTTAAATTAATCATGCCATATCTTCCTAAACGTATAATAATGATAAAATATTCATAATGTAATGTTAGAATATAGAATTTAGCAAAGGGGATATACATTATAGAATTTTAATTACGTAATATCAAGTAAATGCAAAAGAAAGAGGTATTAAAATGTAAATAAATATGATTGTAAATATTCGTATTTTAAAATAATAAATTATGTTTGTTCATTGATTTAGAATTTAGTACAAAATAACTCTGGCGTAGGAGATTAAAATACAACAATACATTATATCTTATCCGATATATTTTAAATGTCCAAGTATTTATTATTTTGAATTTATAGTAATGATCTCCATTGATATTTTTTTTAATTTTATAAAGTTGTTTAATATAAATGTTTATTATTATACTTTATATTATTATTAAGATATGTAATCTATATATATTGGGCTTGAAACACACATCCGTGAAGCTATATTAAAAGTTTATAATTGCTTAGCCTTTCTGGGATTTCGTGTTCCTATATTCATAGCTGATAATAATGTTTGTTGTTAGCTTGTCTAATGGAGATGTATGCAAATATATGCAAATCATCTCTAAATGGAGAAGCAAGCATCTTTCCTATTGATGGAATTGGAGTTTTCTGCTATAAAGCATGCCTCCTTTATCTTGCTCTTGGTGTCATGCGCTCATTGCAAAACATTTCAGCCATCGTAGGTTCAAAAATGTGATCTGTGAACCTTTGATGTTCGAAAAATATTTTACCTTGAGCGCAATGACAACTGCAAGATAAAGGTGTGTGCTTTATAGCAGAAAGCCCCAATTCCATCAATAGGAGAGATGCTTGCTTCTCCATTTCGAAAAAATGGGTGGTCTAGGTGATTTGCATATATCTCCATACATCTCTATTAGACAAGCTAACAATAAATATTATTATTATTTTAAGCTATGAATATGGGTACACGAAGTTCCTAAAAGCACTAAACAATTATAAACTTTTAATATAGCTTCACGGATGTGCCTTTCAATTGCAATAAATGAACCATAAGTGAAGTAAAACTAAGCTGCTTATTATATTAGGATATGCTTAAAATTAGTTTAATATTTGTATAATCTTATTGTAATAAATGTGAATGTTTTGTAAAAATTGATACAGAGTCAATAGTCTCATTTCTAGTTTCTCAATCAATGTTTATCATCATGGCCACACATAAATATGAATAATTGTATGTAATTGGACATAGTGCATATTATTTAATATGTCTTAAAAAAATAAAAAACATCATAATTATTAAAGATATTTGATATTGCATTATCGAATGTTAGTTAATTTGAACTTTGATGTCAATCTAAATGATCATAATAAAGAGTCAATCAATCAAACATTGATGAAAGTGTTTTGTAAAGTCATAAGCCATATAAGAAGAGAAATATTTGAAATACAATATGTTTTGATGATGAAATGTTAGTTAAAATTAATTTGTCGAGGAGTATTGTGTTATTAAAGATTGTAAAAGACCCAGAAAGAGACCACATGTGAGATGGATGGATGAAATAAGAAAGTGTGCAGGGGTGATGTGAAGAAGAGAAGCTAAAGATCGGAAAAGATGGATTGAACTTGGAGAGACCGTCATCCTGCAGTGGATTGATAATGGTTGATGAGGATGATGATTGTGTTATTAAAGGTATTAATAAATATTACTGATTCGTTAAATAATAAATCCAATTCAAAAGATTAATAAATTAAAATAGTGTTAGTGAAGATTATTATTGTTTCTTCATTATTTTTAATACGTAGTTGAGTGTTAGTAAAATCCCTCTGTCGACCCAGTTGAGAAACAATATTTCCCCTGATGTTTGTTAAAGAAAAATTTATAAAAAAAAAATGAGTTGAAAATATCGATAGCAGAATTCTTACACCATTGCATATATATATATATTTGAGTATATTCAATGTTTTAAAAAGCTATTCGTCCTGATGATGGGATAATCCGTCTCGTGATATAATTATGTATTTGATAAGTAAATAACTGAAACACTGGCTTATTATATACCTGTGTCTATATATGTAATATATAGGGTATATGAGCACAGACTTTCACACAACCCACCATTCTCCCCTCTATCTCATAATACTGATATACCTGTGTTCAAGTGTATCAGTATTATGAGATAGAGTGGAGAGTGGTAAGTTGATCAGTAAATAAATAAATAAAAATATTAATCGAGAATATTTCAGTGGTATTACTATTAATATTTGTATTAGTACATTTATTAATAGGAGGATGATAGTAGAAGAACTGAGCTAGATCGTACATACGTGCTTATAGGTTTCGCCTACACACATAGGGTATGAATATAAGTTAATGATCCCTAGCTCTCTCGCGGAACGGCTACAGTATATATATATATATAAAATAATCCCAATGCATAACGCTATACTGAAATAAATATACAAATATTAAGCAATTAAATCATCCCACATGGTTAAGAAATCCAGTACTGCCCTCTGTGAACTAATATATAAATACATTAGAGTTCGTATTTCAAAATAGCCAGGTCAAAATGGTATATATATATAGTCATTATTTAAAAAAGTCTATTATTTCAAGTAGGTTAACTTTTTATATATACTGTCTATTCAGAAACCAGGGAGGTTATGCTAATTAGACAACAGATGCTAAAAATAAATAATCTTATCATCATCAATATTAGTTTGCTATTGGTTTCCACTCTCTTAACATGATTTATTTTCCGTATTTTTTGAATTGCAATATAAATTTTAATGGGTCTTTCGCATCATTAAAGATGTAACTTTATCTTTACAAACTTTCTACCCTTTTTCTTTGGGCTTTAGGTATAAAATTCAAACAAAACTTTAAATTTCTGTTATAAATTTTAAATACAGAAGATCTTTAATACTAATGGAAATTATTTTTCAAAAAGATTAAGTCCAAAATATATTTTAAAGCAAGTGCCAAAATTATTCACATTTTGGAATTTTATTATTATTTCTTTTTTTTAAAGATAAAAAAAATTAAATGTGTTTACCAAGAACTCTGTCTTCCAGTGCTTGCGGAAGCCTCTTTTCGCTGACTTCACTTTCTAGAAACTTACTAAATTTTCGTAACGCTTGGGTTGCCTCTTCGTTACCTGTAAACAAAACCAATGATAATGCCCTTACATCCAATAATTAGTTATTTATAAAAATACATTCTAAATAAAGTTTCTAGCCTCAATATTTTCTTTCATTTTTTTCTCCTTTTTTTTTCGGTTAAAATTTACAAATTTTGCTTTCTAAATTTTATTTTAAAAGTGTCATCTCTTTCATTTTTAATTTATTTTAGTTTTTAGATATGTTTATTATTGTTTATCAAATTGATTTGGGATATTCTACATAAAATATATAATTATTAAATCAATTTCTAAATGAGCTAAATTAATTTCAAATCTTAATAATAGACTTTTAATTAAATAAAACATACATTTTTTTTAAGATCTTCAATGTAAATAAATATTATTAAATATCATATGTATATAAACTGTTAGATAAATATTAACATAATAATGATGTGATGTGATGCACTGTGACGTCTCCTTATACGGAGTCAGGAAACTCTCAGTAACTATGCCCAGACAAATCTGTTAGCCACTTTCCATTCCCCACTCTGTTTTTCCCATATTCGTCTTTATCCTGCTCCATCCCATTTCCACAACATAATCTTTGTCAAATCCATGATCTTTATATCTAAATTCCCCTTATATTTTCCCAAACCCAGCATAAAAGTCAATAACCCACTTTGTTGTATAATCACTTTGCATATATTTATTCTTCCACAACTTTATTATTTGTATCCTTTCTGCTTTCAGGCATTTACATTCAATTAACAGATGCCTAATATTTTCTATCTCTTTCTTACCCAACTTGCAGAGAGGCAATTAAATTCATGAAGAAAGGAAAAGCTCCAAGTAATGATGGAATTATAATCAATATATTAAAAGAAGCAGGTAAAAAAAAAAAAAATTTTTGTGGCAAAGTTATATAGCAAATGTCTGAATGACAAAGATATACCAGATGATTGGAAGAATGCAGTTTTAATATTAATGTTTCAAAAGGTGATAAAGAAGATATTAGAAATTACAGACCTATCAGCCTTTTATCAGTTTTATACAAAATTTTTACCAATATAATTACAACTCATCTACAGAGAACATTGGATTTCCACCAACCAAGAGAACAAGCTGGATTTAAAAGTGGTTTTAATACAGTAAATCATATCCAGGTACTGAGAGAAGTTATAGAAAGGACAAATGAATATGAATTACCATTATGTTTTGGATTTGTAGATTATGAAAAGGCATTTGATTCAATAAACATTTCTTCAGTGATTAAAACATTGGTTTAAAGCATTGGATCATCAAGGTATAGATCCAGGATATTGTCAGATTTTAAAGAATATTTATAAAAATGCAACAGCAACAATTATATTACATAATGATGGTAGGAAAGTCAACATTGAGAAGGGGGTATCTCCAAAACTTTTTACAGCAGTGCTGCAAGAAGTATTTTGTGGATTAAAATGGAAAACTAAAGGAGTGAAAGAAATGGAGATTATTCAAGTCATTTAGATTTTGCAGATGGTGTAGTTGTTTTTGCAAATAATGTTTCAGAACTTCAAGAAATGTTTCAAGAGTTTTCAAATGAAAGTAAGAAAGTAGAACTAATGGTAATAAAGTAATGTTTAATGGATTTTCTCAGAAATTAAAATAAAGATTGATTATGATAAGTTAGAAGAAATTAACTATTACAAATACCTTGATCAGATTATTACTACTGATGGTAACATAATGAATGAAATTAATCATAGAATTAAACTTGGTTGGAGTGCTTTTGGTAGAAATAACTTAATAATAAAAGAAAATATGCCCATATGATTGAAAAGAAAGGTTTTTAATAAATGTTTCATCAGTTCTTACTTATGGATGTGAGATTTGGATATGTAATAGAAGAGCAATACAGAGACTTAGACAACTCAAAGAAGTATGGAGAGATGAATGTCAGGAATAACAAGATATCAAAAATGCAATATATGAGTAACAGATTAAACAGGTGTTACTGACATTGTTGAAAGAATTAACAGACTGGTATTGGGTTGGACATATTGTTAGAAGAGATGATAATAGATGGAAAATTGAAATCTTAAGCCGTATTCTAAGAGTTTGTAAAAGACTCAGAAAGAGACCACATGTGAGATGGAAGGAAGAAATAAGAAAGTGTGCAGAAATGATGTGAAGAAGAGAGGGTAGAGATTAGAGAAGGTGGATTGAACTTGCAGTGGATTGGCAATGGCTGACAATGATGATGATGATGACATTCACAAAAAGTTTGATAAACACCATTATTTTTTTGCTTGACAGCTTTGACACTTTTAGAATTCTTCACTAAAATTATTAGCATTATTTGTAACATAAAATGAAGCATTGAATACATCCTTATGTATATCTTTAAAAAAATTCCCCTGAGAATTTGAAATATATAGAATAGATGTCCATTTTTTATTAACCATCTTCAGTTCCTTTAAATCATTATATTAATTTGTGGATTGAAATATTATGTATAATAGTTAATCACTGTTATATTTATTTTTTATTGTTATTATATATATTTGATTTTAAATTGTCAAATATCAAATTAAATTTATCAAAAAATAATTAATTAAAAAATCCTTAATAAGATGTTAAAAATCAAATAATGGTTTTAATTTAGATCGCCTCTGTTTAAATAATTTTTCCACATTATCACTTGACTTATTTATCAATTAACATAAGATGTTTTGATGCGTATAAACAAATGTTAAAACAGCAGCAAACTGTCAATAAAGTAGTGCCACTCAATCAACGCATTAGTAGTCAACGGAGTAATATTTTAACAGCTTGTGTAAGTAAAAGAAATGGTAATATAAATAAATGTTACTGGTTAACACATTTTGTTGACTGCATTTTTTTTTATTAATTTTAAATTAAATAAATATGGCAAGTATATTTACTATACACAAGAGGCCAAACTCTCCATACAGTAGCACCACTCACCAAAAGCCAGAGTCCTCGATGGATGCACGAATATTTGTGCATAAAATGCTTATCTAGTGCATACTCATCCAATATCCCCAGACTAGTTTCTAGCTTGTAGCTTTCATCAGTGAGAAGCCTTGAATCTGAGAGCATTGCATCTAGATATTTTGATCTAATGCAATCCTCCAGTAGCTAACTTTTATCTTATGAACTGGTATAAAGCTTTGAGTCTACAAAATGAAAACACCGTAATGTTTTCAATTGAAATTCATTAACTTGTATAATCATATTGTAACGATACGGAGAATGTAGCTTAATGTAAACTGCACTACAGGGCGCCATCTAGGCATTTGAACCTAGAAAATTTTATAAAGTAGGCAGATACGTAAGTCAAAAAAAAAAATTTTTTTTTTTCTATTTTGATTCCGGTCGTTAGCCCATGTCACTAGCTCAGTGGAATAGCAGAGATTAAATAATATCATATCTTATCTAATTAGATTTCAACATTAAAAAATAAATAAAATAAGCCACTGCCAGTAATTAGCATACAAACATTTATTTATGCACATATATATAAGATTTAAAATTATTTTAGTATTAGTTTTACATTTTAACATTTAACATTATTTTTAACTTTGATTTTTGACTTTAATTTACATTTAATTACTATTATATTCTAATTTTACATTTTAATTAAGTTCGCACAGATAAATTTATGAAAGCTTGTTTATAATGTTGAATATAGATCGGTTACATAGATTTCACGGTCAAAAACATTTCAAAGTAAACATAAACGATCAAAATACAAAATTATTGATTACTGACAATTGCGGAGGGAAATTTATACGTAACCCAATAGTATTCACCATAAGATACTTGCATTGTCACCAATAACTTAAAAGACATCCGAATAAATACATTTTAGATACTCACCGTAAGGTATCATTATTTATCGAATGTCTATATATTTTGATCAAATATGAAAACCCAAAACATACTTAACCGATAACCAATCCATGCAAGCGTCTATAAACAACTTAAATTTAATGCATTTTTATTTAGGGTCAAGTATGAATAGACCACATAGATTTGCTTTTGAAAATAAAATATTCTATCCCTATTTAACCTTAGGCTAAAATTCGCAGTCAAACTGGCATCAATTCATCTGATATATCGATGTATTCAATGTAATACAGAATACGGCAGCACCAAAAAGATTAAGAGAGGAAATTGACTTCTCATGAGATAGGAATATTACATCTATCTGCAAAGAAGAGCAATAAAACAAAAAACTCCATAGAAAGGAACTGCGGTCTCCGACTTATAATTCCTTCCATAGGCAAACGGAAGTGTGCGGCGTATGAAGCGATTCTGCCCGTAGCGAATCAATATTACATCTACTAATCACACCAATATATCCAATCCATTGACCCAATTTAACCACGAAACAAATAACCTAAGATTACCCTCCCCTAATATAACTTTACAAATCTATACAGCCATTCACGCCCGACTTAAGTTTAACATTGATATATTTTAATTTATCGGAAAACAGAAATCATAAATAAACTTAAAGAACAAAATTAAATAAATGGAAATGATTTTACACAAATGAATAAAAAATACATCAAATAACATTTTAACTACTTTAGTCAGATAGGAAACTAATGCAATTATTTTAAATACGAAAAGTTTTTAACTTAATGTTCATTAATTGAAAAAGTTCTTACGGTTTTTAAAACGTCCAACTTTATCCGTTGCCATGAACGTAAATTCCCACGCCGTCCTAAAGAGGTTAATATTCTGAAGGCCGATTTATTTATCCATCCGGAGATTTTTGCTTTAACTAGTCCTCAATGTAGGAAACGATAGTTCATTTCTCTTTTCTTTAACAGCTGAAAGAATTGACAGTGCGTCTGTCAATTCCTCCACCTCCAACTCCGTACTACTACATATAGTCACATCGTAATAATCAAGTTCCAATCACTCACTAATCAATAATTTCCAAACTTGTCCTTTTTATATTAATGTGAAGGATTGAATTTACATTACGTCACCGATGCGATGGTCCTTTCACTGCGGTCCGATTCCATAGGGATTTCTTCTTATTTGCTAACAGTTTCTATTGTTTTCCTATCTGACTGATGTTTTTACATTTAAATGCCCAAGGCTGGTTTACATTTAACTAATTAACAATCATTTCCATTTCTGATTAATTACCCTGTTTTCCAAATCAAAAATATATTTAAAGATAAATTTAAAGATATAATTTTATCTCCAAATCTTTTTAAAATTTAGTTTTAAAATACTTTTTCTTTAATAAAGTTTTATTTTAATAATTTTTCATTATCTGTGCGATTTAACATGTACGAGTTTAAGATGATATTTAATTTCAATTTTTAATTCTTAAAGAAAATTTTTAAATGCGAACTTCTTATTTTAACTTGTTTAATAATATAAAAAAAAAAAAACAATGTAACGAACGTCTGTGCTCGTTACATATCAGTAAAGTTGCTTAAAAAAAATGATCAAAAAAAAAATATTTTACTCAGGGTTAGTAATTACGGTACACGATTAACAAAATTTACAAACATTCGGTTAGTATAAAGACTAAATACAAAAAGAAAAAGAAAATGTTGACTATCGCTTACCTAAGGACCATTTACGTTTACACCTCCTCCCCCCGAGAATTCTATTTTATTTTATACATTTTATTTTTACTCACGGCATGACAAGCAAATTATTTAAATTATTTAGGAAGGTTGCATTGAGATAAATATGTTTTAAGATAATGGATTTATACGTGTATATTTGCAGCACAATTATAAATACCACTACTTATTTATGACTGATTAAAATGCTTAAATAGGATTACGCTGAAGTAAATTCCCAACGGTACTCATCGTAAGGTACCACATTTCGATCATAAACTTACGTGGCTGTGCGCACCTATACACATAAAAGCATAATATATATCAACAAAAAAAAACATATCAATTGCAACCTTTTGACTTTTTTTTTTTTTAAACAAAATTTAGTTTTAAAATTATTTATACGTTCTCGTGTTTAATATATATGCGCAATTTCTTCTGGCAGTGCTTTTATAAGATTCAAAGTATACGACTATATGTAAGCAGATAAAAATATTTCATTTTGATAAAATTTGCTCAGGGTATATGTGGTTTATTAAAGATCGGCCCGAGTTGGTTCGCCAGTTGTAACGATACGGAGAATAGACTTAACGTAAACTGCACTACGGGGCGCCATCTAGGCATTTGAACCTAGAAAAATTTATAAAGTAGGCAGATACGTAAGTCAAAAAAAAAAAAATTTTTTTTTTTTTATTTTGATTCCGGTCGTTAGCCCATGTCACTAGCTCAGTGGAATAGCAGAGATTAAATAATATCATATCTTATCTAATTAGATTTCAACATTAAAAAATAAATAAAATAAGCCACTGCCAGTAATTAGCATACAAACATTTATTTATGCACATATATATAAGATTTAAAATTATTTTAGTATTAGTTTTACATTTTAACATTTAACATTATTTTTAACTTTGATTTTTGACTTTAATTTACATTTAATTACTATTATATTCTAATTTTACATTTTAATTAAGTTCGCACAGATAAATTTATGAAAGCTTGTTTATAATGTTGAATATAGATCGGTTACATAGATTTCACGGTCAAAAACATTTCAAAGTAAACATAAACGATCAAAATACAAAATTATTGATTACTGACAATTGCGGAGGGAAATTTATATGTAACCCAATAGTATTCACCATAAGATACTTGCATTGTCACCAATAACTTAAAAGACATCCGAATAAATACATTTTAGATACTCACCGTAAGGTATCATTATTTATCGAATGTCTATATATTTTGATCAAATATGAAAACCCAAAACATACTTAACCGATAACCAATCCATGCAAGCGTCTATAAACAACTTAAATTTAATGCATTTTTATTTAGGGTCAAGTATGAATAGACCACATAGATTTGCTTTTGAAAATAAAATATTCTATCCCTATTTAACCTTAGGCTAAAATTCGCAGTCAAACTGGCATCAATTCATCTGATACATCGATGTATTCAATGTAATACGGAATACGACAGCACCAAAAAGATTAAGAGAAGAAATTGACTTTCCATTAGATAGGAATATTACATCTATCTGCAAAGAAGAGCAATAAAACAAAAAACTCCATAGAAAGGAACTGCGCTCTGCGTCTTGTAATTCCTTCCATAGGCAAAACGGGAGAGTGCGGCGTATGAAGCGATTCTGCCCGTAGCGAATCAATATTACATCTACTAATCACACCAATATATCCAATCCATTGACCCAATTTAACCACGAAACAAATAACCTAAGATTACCCTCCCCTAATATAACTTTACAAATCTATACAGCCATTCACGCCCGACTTAAGTTTAACATTGATATATTTTAATTTATCGGAAAACAGAAATCATAAATAAACTTAAAGAACAAAATTAAATAAATGGAAATGATTTTACACAAATGAATAAAAAATACATCAAATAACATTTTAACTACTTTAGTCAGATAGGAAACTAATGCAATTATTTTAAATACGAAAAGTTTTTAACTTAATGTTCATTAATTGTAAAGTTCTTACGGTTTTTAAAACGTCCAACTTTATCCGTTGCTTGCCATGAACGTAAATTCCCACGCCGTCCTAAAGAGGTTAATATTCTGAAGGCCGATTTATTTATCCATCCGGAGATTTTTGCTTTAACTAGTCCTCAATGTAGGAAACGATAGTTCATTTCTCTTTTCTTTAACAGCTGAAAGAATTGACAGTGCGTCTGTCAATTCCTCCACCTCCAACTCCGTACTACTACATATAGTCACATCGTAATAATCAATTTCCAATCACTCACTAATTAATAATTTCCAAACTTGTCCTTTTTATATTAATGTGAAGGATTGAATTTACATTACGTCACCGATGCGATGGTCCTTTCGCTGCGGTCCGATTCCATAGGGATTTCTTCTTATTTGCTAACAGTTTCTATTGTTTTCCTATCTGACTGATGTTTTTACATTTAAATGCCCAAGGCTGGTTTACATTTAACTAATTAACAATCATTTCCATTTCTGATTAATTACCCTGTTTTCCAAATCAAAAATATATTTAAAGATAAATTTAAAGATATAATTTTATCTCCAAATCTTTTTAAAATTTAGTTTTAAAATACTTTTTCTTTAATAAAGTTTTATTTTAATAATTTTTCATTATCTGTGCGATTTAACATGTACGAGTTTAAGATGATATTTAATTTCAATTTTTAATTCTTAAAGAAAATTTTTAAATGCGAACTTCTTATTTTAACTTGCTTAATAATATATAAAAAAAAAAACCAATGTAACGAACGTCTGTGCTCGTTACAATATAGATCTGAACTCATTTCAGCATCCATACTTATTGGTGTCTTTGATTCTTTAATAACCACTGTCACCATAATTCTATTGGGCAGGATTGGTATTAAACAACTAAATACCACATGATCACTATCCTTTATGCTTACACTAGCTATATACACAGAAGCAAAACTATTCATATAGTAGCATTTCTCAGTGCAAGTCAGAGTAATAAATGGATGCAGAAAGGAGTGCATAAAATCCTTATCTAGTGCCTCACTGATGAAAGCCACATGCTAGAAACTAGTCTGGGGATATCGGATGAGTAGTCACTAGATAGGGATTTTACGCACAAATCTTTTTGCATCCATTGATTGCTCTGGATTACTACTCTGGGTAAAGAGCTTGTGTAAGCATAAAGAATGGTTATCACGTGATGTTTAGTGGCTTAATACCATTCTTTTCTAGTAGGATTGTGATGACTCTGTTTATTAAAGATCCAAAGATACCAAAAAGTATGGATGCTGAACTGTGTTCAGATCTATATGACTATACAAGCTAATGAGTTTGAATTGAAAACATTATTGTGTTTTCATTTTGGACTCAAAGCTTTATAGTTAGCTAATAAGATAAAAGGTGGCTGCTGGATGGTTGCATTAGATCCTAAGATCTAGGTGCAGTGCTCTCAGATCCAAAGCTCCTCACTGATAAAAACCACAATCTAGAAACTAGTCTGGGAATATTGGATGAGTAGGCACTAGATAGGGATTTTATGCAGATTTTATGCACAAACCTTCTTGCATCCATTGTTTACTCTAGCTTGCACTGAGTCATGCTATTGTATGGAAAGTTTTGCCTTTGTGTAAACAGCTTGTGTAAGCATAACGAATGATGATAATGTGACATATTTAATTTACTCTTCTAATAAGGTTGCACTGGTACAAACCTGCTATGATTTTATTATTAACAATCACAAGCAGATACAGAAATGGATGGTAGATATATAAGAAAATGTATAAAAAATATGCACAAATTACGGTTATATTGAAATAATAATACAATTTGCATTGTATGCAAACTGTACTGAAGGCACTAAATAAAAATTAAAAGCACTTACTTGTATTACTGTTAATTGCTTGTCACGTAATTCAGAAATAATGTAAATTATCTTTTATTACATATCACTTATTTATAGTATTATATTATAAATGTCACTATATACATGTAATTTCACTGATGTGCGCTAGTCTGCTAAACAATACATCACATGCTTAGTCTGTTTGCCAATCTTTGTTTGCTATGACATATCAATGAACTTAATCAATTATCGGTTATAATTTGCATTCTGTATATTTATTTGAAAAATAAAATAATCATTATATTATACCATAGACAAAACTTTTATAAATGGGTTTTCAAAAAATTATCTCCTCTTCTTTTATGCTTCCAATGACTTTATTTTTATTCAACATCCCACAATGACATTCAAGATTATCACCACTTCCCTGGATCCTTCCAGCATTCTCCGGGAGACAATATCTACTCTGAAATCATCATCATCATCATATTCAACCATTATCAATCTGAAGGTCTTTGCAAGTTCAATTCATCTCTAGTCTCTAGCCTCTCTTCTCCACATTGCCCCAACACACTTCCTTATTTCATTCATCCATCTCACATGTGGTCTCCTTCATGGTTATTTCCAATCTCTTGGAATCCAATATAAGATTTTAACTGTCCATCGGCTAATATTTCTTCTAGCAATATATTAGTATTACCTGTTTGTATAGTTCAACTTTAGTGGCTTTTATACTTTTAAATAGTCTACTATCTTTTTTTCATCCAAATTTCAAAAATAGCACGTAATGTACTAAAACTACACTTCTGATTAAAAGTATAAAATGATTAAAAATGTTGCAAAATAAAAAGTTGATATAAAAAATTTTATATTATTGATTCAAAAGTAAAAAAATTTTTTAGAAAAGATGGTCTTCTTGAAAACATGTATAATACCCACTCACACACACATTAAACAAAGCAAAATTCTCTGCATACAGTAGTGCCACACTGTGCCAACCAGAGTAATCAATGGATGCCAGAAGGCTTGTGCATAAAATCCCTATCTAGTGCCTACCCATCCAATATCCCCAGATTAGTTTCTGGCTTATGGCCTTTGTCAGTGAGGAGCCTTGGATCTGAGATCTAGGCGCAGTGCTCTCAGATCCAAAGCTCCTCACTGACAAAGGCCACAAGCCAGAAACTAGTCTGGGGGTATTGGATGAGTAGGCACTAGATAGGGATTTTATGCACAAGCCTTCTGGCATCCATTGATTACTCTGGTTGGCACAGGATGGCACTACTGTATGGGAGAGTTTTGCCTTGTTTAATAATAATTATGTGCTAGTATAAGAGATGGTGGCCATGTGATGTTTAGTGGTTTCACACACACATACATAGATGTGTATTAAATTATGAATAAGTAAAACTGTAAATATAAAAACCATGGACATAAGACAAGGGCAAAAGATTATTGTATATTTAATGATGTCTCACTGAGATTTAGGATAGAGCTTCAAAATTGAGATTTTTGAATATATTGTGTTAAACGAGTAGCCAAGAAATGCCATGTTACCATCAATAATGAATAAGGGTTATTTATTCAATTTGTCTCCACCTAAGAACTTAGTATACACTTATGTTTTTTTTATATGATTACTCCATTTCTTAGTTAATATGAATGAAATGTGTAGTAATATGCTTCTTTAACATTTACGGCAAACTTATGCATGTGTGATTGTTTTTTATGTTGTTATGACACTTCATAGCTTAGTTCAGTAGTAAAATGGCAGACTGCACAGTTTGGTGATCATGGGTCATATTCAACCCAATTATTTGGACCTCTTATAAAAGTCTCAGAAATAAAGCCATTCAGTTATTTTATTATATTTATTATTAAGATTTCATTGTTTGATTAACAAATATTGCATTTTCAAATGTGGCTTTAACTTCTTTCTTACAGTTAATTCATGTACTTCTTTTACTACTTTCTTCATCAGAACTTCTTTTACTATTTACTTCACCAGAACTTCTTTTACAACTTCCTTCATCAGAACTACTACTTCTTTCACCAAAACTTCTTTTACTACTTCTTTCACTTTAGAATTTCTTCTACAACTTTTTCCATGAGAACTTTTCTTACTACTTCCGTCACCAGAACTTCTTTAACTACTTCCTTCATCAGAACTTCTCTTACTACTTTCTTCACCAGAACTTAGGAAGTAGTAAAGGAAGTTCTGGTGAGAACTTCTTTTACTATTTCCTTCACCAGAACTATTACTTCTATTACCAGAATTTCTTTTATTACTTCCTTCATCAAAACCTCTTTTACTGCCAGAACTTCTTTTACTACTTCCTTCACCAGAACTTCTTTTAGAACTTCTTTTATTACTTCCTTCATCAAAACCTCTTTTACTGCCAGAACTTCTTTTACTACTTCCTTCACCAGAACTTCTTTTGCTACTTCCTTCACCAGAACTTCATTTACTACTTCTTTTTCCAGAATCTATTTTACTACTTCCTTCACCAGAACTTCTCTTACTACTTCCCTCACCAGACCTTTTACTACTTTTTACTAGAACTTCTTTTACTACTTTCTTCACCAGAACTTCTTTTACTACTTCCTTCACCAGAAATTCTTTTCCTACTTCCTTTATCAGAACTTCTCTTACTACTTCCTTCACCAGAACTTAGTAAGTAGTAGAAGTTCTGGTGAGAACTTTTCTTAATACTTCCTTCATCAGAACTTCTTTTCCTACTACCTTCATCAGGATCTTTCTTACTACTTCCTTCACCAAAACTTAGGAAGTAGTAAAAGAAGTTCTGCTGAGAACTTTTTACTATTTTCTTCACCAGAACTATTACTTCCATCACCAGAACTTTTTTTATTATTTCCTTCATCAAAACTTCTTTTACTACTTCCTTTGCCAGAACTTCTTTTACTACTTCCTTCACCAGAACTTCTTTTGCTACTTCCTTTATCAGAACTTCCATTACTACTTCTTTTTCCAGAACTTCTTTTACTACTTCCTTCACCAGAACTCTTACTACTTCCCTCACCAGACCTTTTACTACGTTTTTATTAGAACTTCTTTTACTACTTTCTTCACCAGAACTTCTTTTACTACTTCCTTCAACCAGAAATTCTTTTCCTACTTCCTTCATCAAAACTTCTCTTACTACTTCCTTCATCAGAAATTCTTTTCCTACTTCCTTCATCAGAACTTCTCTTACTACTTCCTTCTCCAGTACTTCTTTTCCTACTATCTTCATCAGAAATTTTCTTACTACTTCCTTCACCAGAACTTAGGAAGTAGTAAAAGAAGTTCTGGTGAGAACTTTTTATTATTTCCTTCACCAGAACTTCTTTTATTACTTCCTTCACCAAAACTTTTTTTACTACTTCCTTTGCCAGAACTTCTTTTGCCACTTCCTTCATAAGAACTTTCTTTACTATTTCCTATGCCAGAATGTCTTTTATGATTTCCTTCACCAGAACTTCTCTTACTACTTTCCTCACCAGTCCTTTTATTACTTCCTTTACTAGAACTTTTTTTACTACTTCCTTCAACAGAACTTCTCTTACTACTTCCTTCACCAAAATTTAGTAAGTAGTAGAAAAAGTTCTGATGAGAACTTCTTTTACTACTTCCTTCACCAGAACTATTACTTCCTTCTCTAGAAATTCTTCTACTACTTTCTTTGTCAGAATTTCTTTTACTACTTCCTTCACCAGAACTTCTTTTGATACTTCCTTCATCAAAACTACTACTTCCTTCACCAGAACTTCTTTTACTACTTCTTTCACCAAAACGTCTTTTACTACTTACTTTACCAGAACTTTTTCTACTTCCTTCATCAGAACTTCTCTTACTACTTCCCTCACAAGACCTTTTACTACTTCATTCACTAGAACCTTGTTTTACTACTTTCTTCATCAGAACTTCTTTTACTACTTCCTTCACCAGAACTTTTTTTTTACTATTTCCTTCACCAGATTGCCACAAACCTTAAGAATTTTGATTCATAAAATTGATTTAACAAATTAATTTTTATGAATTGTGTTAGAGTACATTTCCTCATAAATTATGATTGCATTGATTTTTAAAATTAAATGAATATTTGTGGAAAAAAAATCTATATCATGAATTTGCTAATGTTAAAATTTTTATAACAACATGGGTTTTGAAATATAAACTCTATTAGTGATTGGCTGAATGTTTATGATGATGGCATTCTAATAATAATAAATTTGACTAGTTTCAAGATTTAATATTAAGAAGTGAATGTCTTTAGAAAAGAATTAAGCTTTATTTAAGTTATTCCAATACATTTAACTATTTGTAATAGCAGATAAGTTAGTATTTAACACATTTCAAGTTATTCTCATTTCTTCTTTGGATGGTGCTAGCTTAGCCCTGTAAGAACACTAGCATGGTAACTGAACATGGATCTTTAGGTTCTTGAATATTGAATCTTAAAAATATTTTGTGTATTCTTCTTCTTCAGGTGTTTCTGGCTCGACTATTGTCAGTACTTGCATGGGATTGAACTTTGACCTTTGGATTCTCGAAAATTACATTTTAAGGTAATCCACTAATGAAATGAGTTAGCATTATCTTAAATTTTCAAGAACTTAAAGATCAGGGTTCAATTCCTATGTGTGTACATTCATTGACCAGACCAGCAATACCTGAAACAGAGAGGAGACTAATACCACTTAAAATGTTATGCTCTATACTAACCTGTGGGTTATCATAACACCTAAATATATTTGGAAAGTTTGAATAAAATTTAAAAATGTTTCTAAAGACATCCTGTTAATATTAATAAATGGAAATAGTCTAACAAATAATTAATAATACAATTGTGTTATTATATTTAATAACATTGTTAACATTAAATGCAAATTAAATAAAAAATGTTGCAAATAAAATCTATCCACAGCTTCAAAAATCAAATATTAAATAAATTTCTGCTTACAAACACACAAGGACATATATATATATATATATATATATATATATATATATATTCTCACTGAATTGATCATGTAAACATAGGGTTGAGGTTGGTCAATGGAGACTGAGCTAAGATGATATGGAAATCATGTGACCTTTTAAATTAACATAATATTTTGACATGGTCCAATTTTGAATAGAAAGTCAATAAGATGAAAATGAACATATGATTAAAATATACAATTGTCTATTAAGTTTTACATGAACAATTCAGTGAGAAAGTGTATAAGAATGCCAACATAATGGTTTTAAAAGGAATAACCATCAAGTGAAATATATATCTACCTTCAGAAATACTTTGCTGGAACATGGCTTTACTTAACTCGTAAATAATGTCATCAGGTTTTATTGAATAGTAATGTCCAAGATAGTCGGCTACTTTCAGCTTCTCCAAAAAAGAATCAAAGTCAGCCATATCTCCTAATAATGATATGTCTTCTAGACTTTCAATACTCAGAGATTCTTCTGGTTCCAAGGGATGAGGTGATTTTTTATCTACCATCATCTTAATTCCAGATTTGATATCATCATTGGTGGCATCGAATGAATTGACTGCTTGAGCATTGGCTGCAGCTTCTGCGACTGCTTCAAACTAAAAAAAAGAATTGGTATATATATATAAATACACTTAAGCAATACCAATATCATTAACAATCAACAATCTCAATCTGTTGTCATGGCAACATTCTTTATTCAAGAAAGATGAAAATCCATCTTTATCTATGGTCTAGTAGGTTTATATAGATACTAAAGAAGGCAACTTGATTACAGAGCGTAAAATTATTAAGACAAAGAATTTTAAATAAACCTCATTTAACAGGCAAATATAACATGTTCTGAAAGCAGATTAACAAATGGTCAATTATAACTTTTAATTTGTGCTCCAATCATATATTACTTATATAATAAAGCTAGTTATATCCAAAGCTAGATCGATAATAAATGTAAAAACATAAAAGGAGTCAACACTTAAACAATATCAATATCCTTAACAATCAACAAACCAATCTGTTGACTGCTTTCATATATTTACATTGAATACCTAATTAACCTGAACATTATACCATGTTTCCCCAAAAATAAGACCTGGGCCTATATTAATTTTTGCTTCGAAAGACAGCGTAGGGTTTATTTTCAGGGGATGTCTAATTTTTTCCTGTACATATATATTTGAAACCTTTGGTTGTAACCAAAGCTTCCTTAATTTGAAGTTAATTTCATTAATTTAGATCCAAAATTTTCCTGACAAAATGTGTTGAATTTGATATAAAATTATTTAAAGAGTATTAATTTTAAGCTAAAATTAAAGTTTGAATAAACTTTCATGAATTATTTGACACGTAAGGAAATCTCATTCATAAACGCTTGAAATAGAAATTGTTTAATTATAATGTAAATGAAATAGGGATTTAAAGAGTGATAAATGGTCAAATTAAATATAGTTTATTTGTTAAAATTGCTTTGCAGGTAGCTATTAATAATTTAGATGAATTAGAAAGGGGAATAGATTTTTATAAAGTAGACATGATTTCTAGTAGTAAAAAAAAAAACAACCGGATTGATAGAAAACATATTGGTTAGAGAAGGAAAATTTAGCTATAGAATATCTATTGGAAGAAATTTGTATATGAAATTAAGGGTTAATTTAAAGTGTTAAAACTGTTCAAGCAGAATTGCATGTGTGTGAGGGTGCATACACACAATACATGTAGGATTTTAATTATAAAAATAATCAGTAATTGTTATTAGGTGTGTATGGTATCGTTGGAAAGCTTGCTGAAAGAGCAATTATTTTATCTTAATTTCATGTCCATGGCAGCCAAAATCTTGAGTTCAAATTCTGTCTGCTATGTATTTCTTTTATTTATTTTTTTATTAAAAATTTTCATTTTGCTCTTTCAAACATTTTTCACAAGATCCAGCAAAAAAACCATGTGACTTCTGTCTGAATGTGAATAATTAAGTTGAAAACAATAATAAATAACCAATTAAAAATAGGTATATGGTTTAATTATTAGAAGGCATCATTTAGAGATGGATTAGCAGGATCTGACTATAAAAACTCAGCCATTTTCTGGGAAGGGGTTTTTTCTTCATTTTATATGGGGTATAACTCCATTCAGGTTTAAAATCATCAATTTAAGCTAATATGGAATAAGTTTTATTATCCTTCCTGGCTCAATCTCTGACTGAAAACCTGAGTCAAATATTGTATTATTGTGAAAATATGCTACATGCTTAAGCTTTCCATGTCAGGCATACATTAATTCTTCCTGAAATTAATCATTATCATTATTCTGTATACAAATTTCATTGCTTCAACTAATCAGAAAGTAATGCAACATTGGCCGAAGACAAAATTTTACTTGGAGAAAAGTATGGAAGCCATAAGTTTTATCAATCTTTATTTCAATTGTTCATTTCTAATGATGGATAAATATGACTACTTGTGTTGCAAAAGATTTAGAAATAAAATAGCCATCATAAAAGTAAAGTGTGGAACTGAACTACAATATAAATATATATGTTAAAATCCTACCTAAAACATTGTTTGGGTCATCAATGTCTTAAAAAGCTGAGTTATCAATGAAAGTTCAATGGTTATCATATGGCAGAAAATTTTATTTGTTTATCAAACTGAGACGTCACAGGCTAGTGAAAATTTCAATGAATGTAGTGCTATAATTTATGTAAGAGAGTACATAAAGTTATCTGATCCTGCGAGCATAAGCAGTAGTGAACGAAAGACTCATTAATCACAAGGACAGATTAAGATAGAGCTGGTTATATATTATATTATAATAGTGAATGAAATCCTATTCAAAGAAACCTGAACTGCATGAAGGAATTAAAGCATTGTTTGGAAAATTATTGCCTCATCAAATTAAACGCCATACTACCATCTGATAAGGTGAATCTTAAAAACATAAATTGTTTGAATTATTCTTTGCATAGATGGAAGGTGTTATATTTATAACACACATTATAATAAGGAAAAGAGAAATGTGCTTTGCTCCTGAATAGATAAACCTTGTGAATTACTTAATGAAATGATTCTTTTAAATTTCCATGGATTACTTGTTTGGATGTGTGCACACAGAACTATTAAGAGATGTTTACAACTGCAGGAATATGAAAGGAACTTTGGAGGACTGTACTGGAAAGAAGGGGGGTATATTCACTGTTAATTGTTTCTAGAAGCTATATTTAGTTAATGCATTATAATACCAGTTAACATTTATTTCGTTTAAGGTAAGGTAGGACAATACAGGAGTTTAAAATATACCTTCTGCAGAATACTCAGATATCGCTTAACCCTAATGATACAAATAAGAAATACGAATGAAAGGCTGGTTATTATTTAAATTTTAGTTATAATAAAATTGATATGTTTTTATCTGTGAATGCATGTTGTTGATTGAATGAGATAACCTAGTCCCGGTTGGGAGAGAAAATTATTATGCAAACAATGTGCATTTTTTATTTCTAGTTATTAAGGATGTAAATTGATTTTAAATGTGTTTTAAGCTTATAAAATTATTTGCTAATGCATCAGTGCAATATGTTGTGTATAGAAAGTAGATTTAAATTCTCCTATATGTGTGGATTGGTTAGTGACCTTCATCTGCTCGAGATTGGTTAAGTTATCACCATCTGGCTAATTGAGTTGGAGTATAGCTCATTCATTAAGTAGTTATTCAAATTTGGAAGAATTAAGATGTGGATGAAATTTCCGACCCTATGTTCTTGTAACACTGTAAGATGATTTCTGTGTTAATAGCAATGGTGCTTTGTGCAAGCCCATCCATGTTTGTATGCCTAGCAACCAGTGCTACATATCTCAGCCCTTATGAAAAGGCAGTCTCGTTTATGGATCATTACCAACACTTATATTGATTGCAAATTCTTTTCTTTACAGATGTATTTGTTTGAAAAATAGTAAGAGTAAAGGTTGTTAATAGTGTTGGGAGTGTCATAGAATCAATCATTTGTTTCTTTATTGAGTGTGAGATTGAAAATGTGATCTGTTGTACGAAGATATCATGCCTGGCATAGCTTTACATAGTTGGTTATGAGCCAGTAATAATTATAAAGTCGAATTTAGAATTTGTTAATTTTATAATAGGCAGTATGCATCGAATTTCCATATTACAGCCAGAGTAGATCCTTGCTGGACTGGTAAGCTAAATAAAATGTTACTCCTGTGCAGATATTGGGATATTTCTGTGTGTGTGTATGTGAAAGTGTGACCCATATGAGAGCCAATTCTTTAACACTTGTACAGTTCTTTAATTGATATAAAGGTAAGCAAATGCTTTAAAGTAATGAGAAGTGTAAAATTAGGTGTTGGCATATTAATTCGCTTTAATTGATACATGATAAATAAGTTTATTTCTTAGCGAAAAATGTTTTTGATGACCAGTGTCGTTAACCGTATGCTAAGAAATGTAATTTAATTAAAATTAAAAAGAAAAAAAATTTTTTTTAGAGTTTAAAAGTTGATTATAATAAGTTAATAATTGTTGTTATATTAAAGATGTTACATTGCTTACTTAAGGTCAGAATAGTATTGTTATCTGTTTAGAGAATAAAAGTAATTCTGTAGCAGCTGTGAATTCCACCTTATTAACAATCTAATAATGTTTTAATTTCATTTTTTTATTTGTGTTTGAAAAAAGGGAAAAAGCTATGAAGAGGTGTAAATAACGTAAATATGTTAAGGTTTATGACTGTGATTAAAATTTTACAATTTTAAATCAAAGCTTTGTCTGTGTCTCAGTATTTTGTGGATCCTATAAATTTCAGAAATCCAATCAAGTTGCAATCTTTACGTGTCCATATATATTTATTGGATCATTAGTAAGAGTGGATTTCCACTCTTATTATTAAAAGGTGAAAGGTTGCCTTGACAACATTGAGAATTATTGATTACTATCTATATGTGAATGTTTAGGTGGTTCTTGGTTTCTATTGGTTACATATTATCCCATTCAGCTTTAAGCATGGTTTCTATTGGTTACATATTATCCAATTCAGATTTAAGCATTATTTCACTTATTATTTAAATAATACATGAGCAATTTCAATGTATTGCAATTTGTAATGTTCTAATTGACTATTTATAAGTCTGCATTACAGTGACATGTTTATTTCATGTTTTAAGAGGTTTATTTATTGTATCAATATTTCAATCTCTGTGGTCAAGTTGCAATCGTTAAGTGTCCACATATATTCATTGGACCATTAGTAAGAGTGGATTTCCACTCATTATTAAAAGGTGAGAGGATGCCGTGACAACATTGAGAAATATTGATTACTATCTATATGTGAATGTTTAGATGGTTACTGGTTTCTGTTAATTAATACACCAATATTTAAATTTACTTATAATTTAATTATTTACAACTACCCTATGACAAAGTACTTAAGATATTATTTTATTTTACTCAAGATTTTTATAAAGCTTTCATTACCAAAATTAAAAAGAGAGAAAATTACTGTAAACACTGAAAACTCAAGTAATAAGTATGTCAAATATAAGCAAATAAATTTAGCAACACTAAAATTTTAAAGTTTATTATATGCAATTGTGTTATCATGTGATATTGAAGGCAGTGAGTGGATATAAAATCCTTTCTCTATTCAAATACTTTCCAGGTGAACTTGTTAGTCAAATTTTAAATTACCAAAATGTTCAAGGTGTTTTGCTAACAAATCTCTATAATTAAAAAATTTATCTTAATTATTCGAAAATAGAGAAAGTGGACATTGGCTAGGCTAAACTAAGCTAAGGTCGACTATAACTGTAATCCGTGGGAGTGTATTCATTAATCATTAATAATTCATACCAGTATTTAAGTTTTCCATACCTTGCTATTCTGAAGCCATGAGATGAGATCATTATATAGTAGCGAAGAATTGGCGAATGGGAATTAATCAGAAAATAAAGAGGTCTATATAATTAGTGGTTACTAATATTCGCAAAACTGAAGTATGATCAATAGTATGGTAGAGGGATGGACCCTGATGATGATGTTGGGCAAGGAACTCAAATTTTTAATTATGACTTTGATGAGGGATGGATGAGGAGATTTCTGAGAGATTTAGTGTACAGTGTGGAATGGAGTTGAGATTCTCCTCCTCTCCCAATAGATGTAATAAATTACGAAGTTATTATTAGTATTATCAATATTGTTCTCAGTGTTTTATTCGTTAAAATTTTTTATTTGTTTACCACATTCATAAGATATTAACGTAGATAATTAGGTCAATTATTAATTGATACGAAAGTAGTATATAAAGTCTCTCTTAGAGTTGAAATTTGGTGCCCTGGCATTTCATAATGTGTTATCCCATCACCATCGATTCCGAGGCAATCCATTCTGTAGATTGCGGGTGTGTGTGCAGAAGGTTGAGAAGTAACTGCAGTAGAAAGGGAGTGGTTACAATATATATATATATAGTAACCTTATTACTCAACTCCATTGGGAATAGATCGATTGACATTTGTAATGTTGTTTTTTTAAAAAAGAAAAAGTTTAAATTTTTTTTATAAATTCAAAGTAAATTCTATTAATATACAATTGAAGTAAAAACCTATATATATATATTTACATATGTCTGTTCAGAGTATGTTATTTATATTTTATTAGCTTATATATTATTTGATATTATAAATTGGTTATAATGATTGATGTTTCATTATGACATAGTTAAAGGTGTGGTTAATTGGTGCAATTAAAATTAATCATATCAGTAATTATTTTTTTCCTATATTTTTTTGTATTTAACTAAATGTAATTAAAACAGGCAAAACTCTCCATACAGTAGTGCCGCTCAGAATAATCAATAGATGTCAGAAGGCTTGTGCATAAAATCCCTGTTGTTTAAAATTTGGTATAGTTTTATATTGGTTTTACTAAAAGGTGAAATATAAAAATATGATTAAATTGGATTTGAGATTGGTTTAAACTGGGTTTGGTTTAAACTGGGTTTAGTTTAGTTTAATTGATAAGTAGTAAATTCTCCCAAGTATTCTTTTTTTAATTTTTTTGTTATTGTTGAATTGTTTCATGTTAAGATATGCAAAATGAGAAAAAGATTTTTTTTTGTTTGGTGAGAATGCTGATGATTATAAGACATAAAGTAAAAAAGTAATGAAGAAAAACTTCTTGCAAAATATCTTAAAAAAAAAAAACGAATTTGTAATATTAATTTTATTATTTAAAATTAGAGTGTGTTCATTTATTAAGAATATGTAAAAGCTCAAAATTCCTGTCCTGGGAAACATTCGCTCTGACTCTTTTCAATTTATGACCAGGAGAAACAATATCCATTGTTATTATAGAATGCATTACAGTATTTAAAAATACTAAGGAAATTAGTATAAAGAAAAGAAAACAGAATAAGTAAATTAAAGTTCTGGTTCAACTTTAAAGTGGAGTTAAATTCAAAAGGAATATTACTAATTAATAATGTTCTTTCATATTAATCTACATTATGCTCCAGACCCTTGTGCTGCTTGGATGAATTCATTTATTAACTAATTAAGGAATTTATTAAAGCTTACCTGGATATATCAGCGAAGTTTGGAATTAATCCTAAGTCTTCAATTGTGAGTGGAATCGTAAAATTATATATTGTACTTTGAATATTATTGTTGCTAAGACTTAAATTTTTTCTCAAGTTGGCTTTCCAATTTTGGGCAGATAGACTGATTGTGGTCCCTGCCCATTTGGACTGCTAATTGGGAGGCAGAGGTATCTGGAAAGGTCTTGACATGGCTCGGCTGTGGGTCGAGAGTTTATTGCCTGATGAACTTGGCCTTGGACCTCGCTGCCTGTTGTGGTTGTTGGTGCAATTCTGGACTTCATCACCACCTATTCAGCTGAAGCATTTGGGTCTTCACTTTGGGGACCCCAGGGGTGGGATCATTTGGTGATGGTTAACTTCTCAACAGTCAGGCCATGTGGATCAACATACAGATACCCCTTAATCACATTACAGCAAATTTTATGGACGTAATTATTCTTGAACATATGTACATTTACCTCGTTACATTGAATCACTGTGTAATCCTCAATGGGTAAGGGTACCCGAAAATTTTTGTAATCTTTTATTAATAAATGTTACTTTGAAAGTAAGATCAAATTATTCATTGAATGACTAGTGACATCTTGAAAGCTTATTTGGATATGTTGATAATGTTTATAATTTATTCGAGAATGTCAGCTATTAATGGAAATGTAAAATTATATTCATGATAAAAGACAAATAATTGGTCTAAGAATTGGCCCGAAGTTACTTATAGCATTATCGTGAAATAAATCTTTCTTTAAAATGGTAATATATTGGATGATAAAGAAACCAAGGATGATCAACCTATTTTTCAGGTTTTACAATTATATAATTATATTAGGAGCTATTTGGAGATATGAAATATTTGGTGTTGTTTGGTCTTTGTAAATTATGGATGATTAACTGAGAATATCTGGATATCTAAACTTTTCCTAGGAATATTTATAATGCTATGAGAATATAGTCATGGAAAGCAACTATAAACGCTGAATGTATTTTAAGCATTGAGTATTATTTTGGGTATCTTGCGCAAGATGGTGTGACATTAAAGTGAGTGTGTTTGTCTATTTTATATATATATTTTTTTAGGTTTTATGTTTGATGGTTATACATACGTTTTATATTCTATTCTATGCTACATAAATTATGGGTTGTTAATTAAAATGAAGGCAAGATAATATTGATATTTAATCTTAAAAGGGGAATAGATGTTGGTCGTTGATGATTAAAGTTCATCATTATTTGTTTTCAAAGGTATTAAATGATATTATAAATGTAATATTGAGTTTTAGTATTGTGATGATAAAACTTATTATTATTATTTATTCTAAAATATGTTAAACAGCATTATATTTTGCTTTATTAATTTCATATCGTAATTTCCGAAAATTTCAATAGCACATTTAATCAATATTGGGTTTAAAGGGAAAACGATTTTAATAATATGAACATAAAGTTTGTGTATTTTACTGCTTGAATATAAACAATATAAACAATTTGTAGATGGATGATGGGTGGCAGGATTCTACTAGATTCATTGTATACCTGGTAAAATATATTTATAACCAATCATTACCATTATGAATTTACAATTTAGTGAATCTGTGAGAGTGATTATTAAATAAGGCTAAGTATTCATGGTTGATGATGGATGGAGGTGACCATTTTACAGCTGTGAATTTCCCATTGGATGTACCTGGTTTTTCATTTTATGCTAGGGTTACTGTATTGGGGAGTCATTAGTATTTTGCAGCGTCGTGAAGATATCTGACACAATATCATATATGGAAGTCTTGATCCTCATGAGTACAAATGGATGGTGTGATATATTAAAGAAGTTATTGATCTCTTATTAAGTATTTTCTTATATCCTTGTAGATGTTGGTAGACACCTGGATATTTAATTCAAGTGTATTCAGATGTAACCCTAGACTAATAATATTATTGTTGGTGCAGACTTGATTTTTTAATGTCTATGTTGATAGTGTTACTCTGTGCACCGAGCAGTGAGTCCATCTTGTGTAAATGTTTATTGTTCACTAGTTATGGATGATGAATCACTTAAGGTAGGTATGCAAGGTATATTCTTACAGGTTGAATAAATATTTGTAATCCAGCTAACCTCAAATTTAATCCAAGTTAAAGTAAGGTGCTAAAGAAATTATTAAAACTAAGTGTTCAATCAGTTCATTCTAATAGATTTTATTCTAATAGATTTAAGTTTCTGTCGTTGTTTGTTTTATTCTTTATTAAAAAATCCATAAACAAGGGAATCGGGTATGAATGACATTGTGCTGATTCTCAAAATGTAATAATTGCTATGAAAAAGTATCATATTATCAAACTTATTGTTATGTTTTAAGCCAATAAACACCACATGATCACATTTTCTTATGCTTGCTTATAACTGTTCTTCAAACAGGCAAAACTCACTATATGTATTGCCACACACAGCAAGCTAGAGTAATCAATGGACTCCAGAAGGCTTGTGTATTAAATCCATCTAGTGCATACTCATACAATATCCCCAGACTAGTTTCTGGCTTGTGGCCTTCATCAGTGAAAAGCCTTGGATCTGAGAGCACTGCACGTAATGCAACCCTCTAGCAGCCACCTTTTATCTCCACTTAACTACAAAACTATGAGTCTTAAATTGAAAACACCTTAATATTTTTAATCCAAGCTCATTAGCTTATATAATCATATAGGTTTGAACTCAGTTCAGTATATATACATTTTGGTGTTTTTGGTTCTTTAATAAAAGTTTGAACTCAGTTCAGTACATATACATTTTGGTGTTTTTGGTTCTTTAATAACCATAGCCACCACTATCCTATTAGGCAGGATTGGTTTTAGGCCAATAAACATCATATGATCACCATTTCTTATGCTTGCTTATAACTTTTATACAAACATGCAAAACTTACTATACATATTGCCACACACAGCAAGTTAGAGTAATCAATAGATGCCAGAAGGCTTGTGCATAAAATCCCCATTTAGTGCATACTCATCCAATAGCCCCAGACTAGTTTCTGGCTTGTGGCCTTCATCAGTGAGGAGCCTTGGATCTGAGAGCACTGCATCTAGATCTTAGGATCTAATGCAACTCTCTAGCAGCCACCTTTTATCTCCACTTAACTACAAACCTATTGAGTTTTAAATTGAAAACACCCCAATATTTTTAATCCAAGCTCATTAGCTTATATAATCATATAGGTTTGAACTCAGTTCAGTACATATACATTTTGGAGTCTTTGGTTCTTTAATAACCATAACCACCACTGTCCTATTAGGCAGGATTGGTTTTAAGCCAATACACATCACATGATCACGATTTCTTATGCTTGCTTATCACTTATTCAAACTCACTATATGTATTACCACACACAGCAAGTTAGAGTAATCAATGAATGGCAGAAGGCTTGTGCATAAAATCCCCATTTAGTGCATACTCATCCAATATCCCCAGACTAGTTTCTGGCTTGTGGACTTCATCAGTGAGGAGCCTTGGATCTGAGAGCACTGCACCTAGATCTCAGGATCTAATGCAACCCTCTACCAGCCACCTTTTGTCTCCACTTAACTACAAAACTATGAGTCTTAAATTGATAACACCTTAATATTTTCAATCCAAGCTCATTAGCTTATATAGTCATATAGGTCTGAACTCAGTTCAGTACCTATACATTTTGGTGTCTTTGGTTTTTTTAATAACCATAGCCACCACTATCCTATTAGGCAGGATTGGTTTTAAGCCAATACACATCACATGATCACCATTTCTCATGCTCAGATCCAAGGCTCCTCACGGATGAAGGCCACAAGCTAGAAACTAGTCAGGGGATATTGGACGAGTAGGCACTAGATAAAGATTTTATGCACAAGTGTTCTGGCATCCATTGATTATTCTAGCTTGCTGTGTGTGGCAATATGTATAATGAGTTTTGCCTGTTTGAATAATGGTTATGAGCAAGCATAAGAAATGGTGACCATGTGATGTTTATTGGCTTAAAACCAATCCTGCCTAATAGGATAGTGGTGGCCATAGTTATTAAAGAACTAAAGACACCAAAATGTGTAGGTACTGAACTGAGTTCAGACCATTTGACTATATAAGCTAATGGGCTTGGATTAAAAATATTAAGGTGTTTTCAATTTAAGATTCATAGTTTTGTAGTTAAGTGGAGATAAAAGGTGGCTGCTGGAGCATTGCATTAAATCCTAAGATCTAGGTGCAGTGGTCTCAGATCCAAGGCTCCTCACTGATGAAGACCACAAGGCAGAAACTAGTCTGGGGATATTGGATGAGTAGGCACTAGATGTGGATTTTATGCACAAGTCTTCTGGCATCCATTGATTACTCTAGCTTGACGTGTGTGGCAATATGTATAGTGGGTTTTGCATGTTTGATTATTATGTTATTGTAATTTTTTCTGGACATAAATAATATCATTTGAAATAATATTTGGGGATATTTTGTCAATGGATATTTGATATTTTACCTTGTTTAATATTAAAATTATTTGTTGTTGCTGCTGTATGTTTCATCTGTAAATAAAATGTAAATATTAGTATAAATAAATATTAGTGCAATCTTTGTAATATGCTAATTCTTGCTTTTGCATTCATGGTTATTCTAAATCACTAATCATCAATTCAATTAATTTCTACCCACTACAGTTTAAGGGAATTGTTGTTGAGTATACATTTCAATTTTAGGATCAATCCATCATAGCAATCATAAATACCAATTATCATGTACTCTTGGAATTTGAGAAATAGGATTATTTAAATTATTCAGAGAATTCATTATTATTTTCCACAATTATAATCAAATACTTAGTAGTATAGTTTAAACCCCATGGCTTATGCATAATTCAATCAATAAAAAATTTAATATTCTATTTGACAAATCTATGAATGAACTTGTAATGTGGTATTACTTACTATAGGGATCATTTTAATATCATAACCAGATAAACGATCCAAGCCACTATTAGTTATAATGTCTCATAGTTATGCTAGTCTTAGAGTGGGAATAAAATGAACCCTTTTACCTAACTTAAGTGTGCTTTGATTAGGACATATCAAAATTAGAATCCTGTGATATATATGTTAAGATATTTTATTTTACTATTCAAATGTATCATACAAGTGGTGTAGGAAATAAGGCTAGAAGACCATAGTTCTTTGGTGTCAACAATTTTGCTGATGACCAGTAGCTGGGGAACAATCGGTTACATTATAATATATATAAAAGACATATTTTGAGGGTTCATCCATGTTAAAATATTTTAAATATTGATATACCGACGTTTCAACTTGGTCACACAAGTCATCCACTGGGTGATAAAAGGTAGAAAGATGGTTGTAGAGGCGCTACAATCACTGATTTGAAAAGAATGTTAAAGTTCCACCAATAGCAAAAATGTTAAATTAAGAATGTTTTTTAAAAAAATCTTTCCAAATAGGAGGAAGTTTGCTTGTATCATTTCACTTATTGATACAATCTGGCCTTTTAAATATCTCAATGGCTTCTCTAGTTTTGCACTGGTATAGATTAACACATCTGGATATGATTTTGGTACTAGAAAAATCAATTTTATGACCTGAATCCATAGTATGGAGTGAGAGTGCTGATGATGATGAGTGTTGTTTAACTGCATTAGCATGCTCATCTCTCCTAACACTGATGCGACGATTACTCATATCTATGTAAGAAGCTTTACAATTTTCACATGAGATTTGATAAACGCCATGAGATTCAAGAGGGATTGAATCCTTACGCTTGGTAATAATATTGCTGATCATTTGATGAGTAGAAAATGCTGTATTTATATTATAGCATTTTAATATATGTCCAATACTGTCTGTAGTTCCTTTTACATATGGAACACAAATCCTAATAGCTGATTTACCACCTTTTTGTTTCCTATTTTGTCCATTTTGGGCTTGAAAAAAGGCTTTTTTAATAAATTTATAACTATTTGCTAATAAAACACTATTAATATGATTTATTTCTTCTTTCAGATGTGTCTCATCTGAAAGGTTAATTGCTCTATTTAAAAGAGTTTTGGCTACAGAGACTATCTGAGTTGGGTGATGATGAGAATGGAAATGGAAATATCTATCCGTGTGTGTACTCTTTTTGTAAATTGAAAAAGATAAACTATTTGGTATTCTGGTGACTAGAACATCAAGAAAAGAGAATTTTCCATCAGTCTCTGTCTCCATTGTAAATTTAATATGAGGATGCATATTATTTAAATGTAAGAAAAAATCATCTAATTTATTTTTTCCATGTTGCCATATGACAAAAGTGCCATCTATGTATCTGAGCCAAATGAGGGGTTTTAAATAGGATGATTCTAAAGCACAAGTTTCTATATTTTCCATGAATAAATCAGCTATTACTCCTGAGATAGGTGAGCTCATGGGGATATTGGATGAGTAGGCATTAGATAGGGATTTTATGCACTAGCCTTCTGGCATCCATTGATTACTCTGTTTAGCACAGGTGGCACTACTATATGGAGTTTTGTTTTGCTTTGTTCAGTCCCATATAGCTATTTGAGTTAGATAGGTGGAGTTAAAGACATTTTCATGTCTGAAAATTTTCAGAGTTTCTACTTAAATATTAGGTATGGAATAAGTGCTGGGTTTTGTGTTGATATTTTAGATCTAGTGTCTGAATATTCTAGCTCCTCACTGAGGTGAGCATAAGTTTGAAACCTATTGGTCTCGAGGAATAAAACATTCCAGGTAAAGATTTTAAATATTTTCTCTTACTGCACTATTTGTAAATACAAGCTTATAAAAGCAATTTCATGCTATATATGATATGCTTTATTGATTACTATATATATATATATTGTTAAAAATCAGTCAACATTTATACAATCCCAATATCAATAACAATCAACAATTTCAAACTGTTGTCAAGGCAACCTCCTTTTAATAATACAAAAATCTATTTTTATTCAATATTGCCAGTTTCAACAGCACGTAAATAACTTTACTTCTGCTTGAGTATATCACATTTAGAATTATAATCATATCACCGACATTCTCGTTATTACGAGAATATTAAAAGCTATTGGTAAAACTGACGTATAGCGGCTAGAACACTTCGCCCTCTATTTTTAAAAAACTTAACTACTTCCCTCCCCCCTAATAACTGTATCCAAATTTAATAAGTGTATGTAACTATATCTAAGTCTAAATGTTAATTTAAAAAAAATGGAAAAAAAACTTACATTTACATGCGTATTTTTCACTTGTAGTGGTCTTTGCTGTATATATAACTGTAAATAAATAACAAAAAAATGAACTTACATTTTTAGGAATAGTTTGAAGCTACACAAGCGAGGAAATGCACGAATATGTCATCGCATTTGTGCAGATTTCTGAAAGAAAATTCCTGCAGGTAGGATGAGAACAAAGGTCTGCTCATTCCAAATTGGTATTTTAGCTTACGCTTTGCTCTCATCCACAGATTTTCCACATTATTGGTGTGTATAAGCTCGTCCTCCAGGTCAACAAAGTTATGTTGATGGACGACGACAGAGTGGAGATAGACACCATTCGAAAGACCGCTAATATTATTATACGCACACCAGCCATCACTGATAATATGTGTTCCAGGCAAAAGGTGCTGCTGTATGAGTGCTTCCAGAGTGTCAGCCGATCTGTCTGCAATTTCAGATAGGTAACATTTTTTGAGCCTCTTTCTATTCCACTGAACACCCAATGGCCTTCTCTGAATGCCCCTCTGTTGTATTTCCAATGAAAGAAATAGGACTCATCGATTTCAACTATCTGTGGTTCACCGTTGGCATCAAATCCGCCAAGAAGTGCTGGATTTCTGTCGAAATATGTAGCACATTCTTCCCGGCAAAAATTACATCAGTCTATGATGACTCGTTCGCTGCCCTCTGTCTCACAAACGATCATGTGAATAGGCAAATTATACGACCAGTAAAATGCTATATGAACAATGGTGTTCAAACACAGATGGCTGCAGAAAAAAAATGAGCCACTTCTTACTGCTGTACGTTGTAGACACATTTTGCATCGCCATCTAACACCATCTATGCTGGCCGAATATTTTACCAGCGAACATTGAATGTTGCAACGCAGACATAGCATGCTGTTCTTTAACAGACGCCTCCTGGCCAGCCACTTCATGGTCAATTCCACAGTTTGCAATTGTTCTATCAGACGACGAGTATTCCATGTTTCTGCCAGAACATCCGAAACATCCATAATCTCATTTGGAGGCACTATTGTTGTGATAGCCACTCTAGATGCCATTTTTTATAAAGACAAAATTCCATGCGCTAAAACAAAAGTAGTTCAGAATTTTACACGTGTCAAAAATGACACATGAGAAAAGTAGTTCATAATTTTTACAGCAGGGACTTTTTGGGTGAGACTAAATAGAGCCTAAAAAAGTAAGTTTTCTTACATCCATTTTATTTATTAATCTTCATGTAAAAAATACATTTAGAGTTAGATATACTTTGCAATTACATAGTGAGAATGACGTAGTTCGACACACGGATCCTAAATGTAAGTTCATTTCCTCGCTTGTGTAGCTTCAAACTACTCCTAAAAATGTAAGTTCGTTTTTTTGTTATTTATTCTTCTTTATGTAAAAACATTTAGAGTTAATATACGTAATTTATTTACAGTTATATATACAGCAAAGACCGCTATAAGTGAAAAATACGCATGTAAATGTAAGTTTTTTTTTCTTTTTTTTTTAAATTAACATTTAGACTTAGATATAGTTACATACACTTATTAAATTTGGATACAATTATTAGGGGGGGGGGGAGTAGTTAAGTTTTTTAAAAATAGAGGGCGAAGTGTTCTAGCCGCTATAAGTCAGTTTTACCAAGCTATTTACATGTTGTTGAAATTAATAATATTTAATGTGAAATAATATATGAAATGTTAAGCTGGGTAGATCGCCCGCTAGTAATAAGTTTTAGCCTTTTCAAATTTACAATATATATATACTGTATATGGTTGGATGTTAGATGAAAGAGAAATTCTCATATTTGACTGTGCCTTGATCAATGAAAACAAAAAAATGTTTGCAAGTTTATTCAAATATTTAATTACGAGCCTGCCTGCAAAAGAATTTTAAGTAACATTTATTCAAACACAAAATTCTTTATTTATATTTAATTATACAATGGTAACTTTAAATCAAAATGTTTTTTTTCTTACGCTAGTTGTAATGTATATATTATATATAAACATTTTGAATATTATATTAACTATTTTATAATTCAATACCTGACATCCATCGTATCCTTCAGCGCACGAATGAAATCCGTCCATCAGGTTAACAATCTTAACTAAGCCTCATATTTAGAGTAGGACTTATATTATCACCACACTGAAAAATCATGCTAGGGTTTATTTTCTGATTATGTCTTATATTTGCAGAAACACAATATATGTAACTTATTTAAATAATTCGTTTGCAAAACTATACTCTTAGTGACATTAAAGTGTCAAAATCTGTTTATACTCCAACATAATTATTTCATATGATTTTATCAAATGTTAAACATCTGTTTTGACTATTATATGATATGGTGTGGTGTAATGCACTGTGGCTACTCCTTTTTCGTAGTCAGGAATCACTCAGTCACAATACCCACCTTACTTTCCCTTTCCATTCTCCAGCCTAAGTTTTTCTCATATTTTCTATCCTGCTCCATCCTATTTCCATAACATAATCTTAGTCAACTCCCATGGCTTTTATATCTAAATCCCCTTATCATTTCTCAAATCCAGCATAAAAACCAAGCACCCACTTTTTGCATAATCACTTTGTTTATATTTATTCTCCTACAACTTCATTATTTGGACCCTTTCTGCTTGCATGCATTTACATTCAATTAACAGATCCCTAAAATTTTCTATGCCTTCCTTACATAACCTGCAGTCTTTTGGAAGGATATATAAATATAAAAAATTTGATAAAGATTTGAGATTGTTTGTAATAGACATGGTTTGAGGTTGGTATTTTTTTAGTATTTTTTAATTTTTGGATTTGTTTGGAATATGTGATATTTATATTTATTATTATGTATCTGTATTTTTATTTTTCAATTTTCCTTGAAAAAGACTATATTATAAAATAATCAAAACATTGGAGTTTAGTTATATTTTTATTATAGTCATATAAAAAACAAGGTTTAAAAAGAAGTTTGGTGCATTTATTTATATATATTCAAAGTTATGAACTCATTTTTGAAAAGAAAACTGTATAGATGATATTTTTAATTCGTTGTTTTATATATTTAGTGTGTGTATATATATATGTGTGTGTGCGTGTCATATTATTATTATTATTTGCGGGATATTCCGTGTAATGAAAAAGCTAAATGCTGACGTTTCAGTACAATATCAAGTACCTTCCTCAGAGCATTCTCTTTCTCAAATCATAAGAATACCATGAGACTTAAAATTGTTTTTATTGTTTTCTTTCTCCTCATATTTAAATTCTATTGGTTGAGAAGTTTTAAAATTTATTTTCTCTTCCAATAGCTTTTTCCAAATGTTGTTAATCTTCTTTAATTCGTACCTTTTGTTTATGCTCTTGGGCCTTTTAAAAATCTCTATAGCTTCTTTTAGCAATCTCTGGTCATATTGTTCAATTTTCTTATGATTTGAGAAAGAGAACGCTCTGAAAAAGGTATTTGATATTGTACTGAAATGTCAGCATTTAGCTTTTTCACTACACGGAATATCCTGCAAATAGTAATAATAATATGACATCTTTTATCCATGAAAATATTAGAATTAATATATATATATATATATATATATATATTGAAATAACAAATCAAGATTTTCTTTATGGTGAACATATGTAATGTCTTAGTATCACCTTAAGGTTAAAACAAGTAAAAACCTTTATATTAAATTATTTCAAAACTCTTCAAATATATTAATCAACATCTTGTTTATTTTGTAAATAAATTTTTATTTATTTATTTATTAAATTTGAGTGAATAGTCTTATTTGAGTTAGTGGATACCATGATATGACAATAATCAATTAAAGTCTTATGCAGTCATAAACATTTACACTTTAATTAACAAAATTATATTTTACTTTATTAGAATTCAATAATTATCAAAGGTTACCTAATGTTTTCATAAACATTAATAGGTATTATTCAAACATAAGGACTAGTCAATAAATTATTGATACAAATTTTATACATAATTGTCAAGTTTAAATAATTTTATTCATCTTTTAACACTATTATAAATAGAAGGGTTATTGTATGACTTATTCTAAATATAAACTAAGAACTAATATTTCGGTTACAAATTTTCAAATGAATTATTTTTATCTTGTATATTACAATTTTGGTATCCGGTCGGGTTAATATTTGTTTAATAAATAAATATTAATGGATTTTAACTTTATTCAAACATAGATTTTAGCTTACTTTATTAGTAGAACTTAAATAAAATGATTGTTTAAATTCATTCTGTTACAGATATGGCTTGCCCAATTTGTGTAACTCCATTAATTTCAGTTATCCATTTATACTGTCATACATTTGGTGTACCCAAAAGACTTCTGGCATCTATAAGAGGACTTATTCAATTTATACTGATAGAATATATCGGGAAAATATATTTTAAATTATAATTCTAAACTTTCCAATAATCTAACAATGCCCACTCCCACACCCTATTTGTGCTGAACCTTTAACCACGTTTACACATTTGTTTAAATTTTCTTAATTATAGAAAATTTTGTAACATTTTCTTTTCTTGTAATTTTTAACATACTTTATTACTTAAATATTTTTTACACAATATATTTTATGTCCAGTATCCAAAAATATATGTTCCTTACCCCTTTCCATGGCAGACTTTCCTGTTTGACCTATATATATGTTATTGCAAAGGTCACAATTAATTTTATAAACCAACCATACCCTATTTTTAATATTACTCATCTTTATTGCATTACAAATCCATTTTCATAAAGATGTTTATTGGATTATTTAATATCATTAGGTACCTTTTCTTTTATTCATATATATATTATAACGATTGGGGTGATTAGGAGACTTAACGTAATCTGCACTACAGGGCACCATCTAGGCATTTGAACCTAGAAAAATTTATATAGTAGGCAGATATGTAAGTAAATAAAAATATTTTATACTAGTTGATTCCGATCACTAGCCCATTGTCACTAACTCAGCAGAGTAGCAGAGATTTATATTTATAAATTCTTAATTTATATCTTAAATATAAAAAAATAAAAGCCACTGCCAGTAATTAACACACAAACAATATTTATTTATGCACATATGTAATCATTTAAATTTGAGGAATAACATTTATTATTTTAGATTTTAATATTAACATTTAATTTAAATTATTATTTTAAAATTTTAAGATTGTCGAGTATGAATAAAGTACATAGATTTGCATTTGAAAAAAAAATATTCTGTCCCTGATTTAACCTTAGGCCAAAAATTCGCAGCCAAACCAACGTCAATCCATCTGATATATCGATGTATTCAATGCAGCATGAATACAACAGCACAAAATACTATACTGTCAGGAATGTACATCTGAACAGTAAGTAGAGTTAGAGAAGACATTGTCTCTCAAACAAACAGGAATGCTACATCTGTTGGTGAGAAGAACAATAAACAAAAACTCCATAGGAATGGACTGCGTCTTCCATCTTATTATCCAATTCCATAGGCAAACAGGGGTGTGTGGCATATATATGCAATCCTGCCCATAGCGGATCTCATGCTACATCTACTAATTACACCGCTATATCCAATCCATTGACCCAATCTAACTAAAAAACAAATAACCTAAGATTACCCTCTCCTAATTAATTAATATAACTTTACAAATCTATATAGCCATTCACGCCTGACTTAAATTTAACATTTATATACATTCACACAGATGAATTTTATAAAATTTGTTTTATAATGTTGAGTATAGATCGGCTGCATAGATTCCACGGTCAAAAACATTTCAAAATAAACATAACCGATCAAAATACAAAGTCATTGCTAACGTCAATTGCAGAGGGAATACAAGAAACCCAATGGCATTCATCATAAGATGCCGCATTGACATCGATGACTTATATATTCTAATCGAATATGAAAACCACAACATAATTAACCACTAACGAATCCATGCAACGTCCATACCCAATTTAAATTTCATGCATTTAAATAGTTTAATATTAATAGAAAAATAAAAAAAATGGAAATGATTTTTTTTTTTTTTTAGCAAACTCAAATATTTATAATTTAAACATTAATTATCAATTTGAAAATCAATTAAGAGTTCATTTTAAAATTTAGATTAGCTGAATCTTTAAAAAAATTGATGAAAGTTCTTAATTACTTTTTCTTTTTGTTAATTTGTAAAGTTCATAGCTCATGGTAGAAGAGTCCAGGTTCCTGTTTTTAATTCCCATGGCATCTCCATTGGAAGACCGATCTGATGTTCTGGAGGTGACCTTAGCTGGTTTCATTTCAGAATTACAGTCATTTCATTTTTTTTAAAAAAAAGAGTGTGATATGTGCGTCCTATCACACATCTCAAACACAAAAAAGCTGGCACTTTCTGAAACTCAATATTTCTCATTTTATAGTATCCACACAGATTCAACCAACAAAATATCACTAATCCATCATTTTCATTAGGGTCCGAGCTGAGGCTTGGTGCTTCCATTGGTCAAGCTAATTTCTTCATTTTCTTATCTATCTTTCATCAGACTTTTTAATTATACAAGAGCCCAAGGGCTAGCTTGCTTTTCAATTAATTTATAAAACAATCATTTCCATTTACAAAAATATTTTATCTTTAAATCTTGTACTTTTTTATAACAAAGTACATTCAAATACTTTTATTTATTAAAAAAAAATATTTTTAAAGTTTTGCATCTGTGCGAATATATACGTTTAACAACTCTTTAATTTTTTTTTTTAGCTTTTAGATTTTTAATAAATTTATTTTTATTTGCGAACTTAGTTTTTATTTTAAATTAATGTAACAGCATATTTATATATCGTTACAATATATATAATCAATCTCCACATATATACTTCAATGCAAATTTTTTTATAAAATTCCTTTAATTTCCTAACAGTTTCGACTGTCCTGCAGGCTTCATCAGAACAGTGGAAGGTTATGAAGTGCAATCTCCACATATACACTTCAATGCAAATTTTTTTATAAAATGCCTTTAATTTCCTAACAGTTTTGATTGTCCTGCAGGTTTCATCAGAACAGTGGAAGGTTATGAAGTGCTCTGATGAAGACTGCAGGACAATCAAAACTGTCAGGAAATTAAAGAAATCATATTAAAAAATTTGCATTAAATTCTTCCAGTGCTCTGATGAAGACCGCATGACAATCGAAACCATTAGGAAATTAAAGGAATTATATTTTAAAATTTGCATTAAAGTGTATATGTGTAGAGTGATTATAAGTAATAAATATATAAAGGAATGCAAAAAAAGAAAAGAAGATATAAGAATAACTTTTCTTTTGCCAATGTCTTATATAAATGTTGTGAATATGGAACTGAAACCTACATCTATTTGTGTACACATGCTTTATGCTATCTTTTGTATTATTATTTTTATTTCTAAAAATCTTTTTAATATTTTTTCTTTTATAGTTCACATTAACATAATTATTCTCAACTTCCAATTTCTCTTCATATGCTTCATCTTCTTTCATTGTTAGCCTATCATTTTAAACTTAAACCCTTTCAAAGCTGCTATTTTCTGAGACCATAGCTGATATGAATTTGGATCAATTATACCTCTTTTTTCTTTATCATTAATATAATGTTTAATAAGTGTTTCACCATTAATTCCTTTTTTTAAAAAACGTTTAAATATTTTAATCCTTTCTCCTCTTTTAATTTTGTAAATACTATCTATTTATTATTTTTCAATTCTTTAAATATATTAATACTTCTACTATTACTTATTACAATTATAACATCAACATATGATATTCTAGAATTTCTTTATTTTTTATGTGCTTACCAATTATATTTTCCTTTATATAATTAATCATAATTGATGATAGAATTCCACATATACAGCAATCCATAACCCGTCCCTTTGTTATATTCCAAAATTCTTTCATATATTTAAAGTATAAAGCATCATTTATCAATAATAATGCTTCAGTACTGTTCTATTAGCATGTTGAAAACACTTGATGGCATTGTTTCTAGGAAAACGCACATAAATATAATGTTACCAGGCCCACCACCTTATTTGTGAAATAATAAGAAGAAGAATCATACGGGTTAATGTAATTCATTTATTTTTCTTAATAAATTACTGTAATTCTTTTTACAATTTCTTTTTGTCTCTGGATATAACTATGAGAAATTTTTTACACTCAGACATTTTATCATATGGGTTAACGTAAATCATTGATTGATTTCCTTAATAAATTGCTGTCAAATTTATTTGATTAACAACTTTACGATGATACGATGATCAATTTAAACCTTTACCAAGTACCTACAAATTACATCTTAGTCCTGCAATGTGGGGTGGGTGGTGGTATGCCTTTTCACATCTGCAAGAATTAAAAATTATCAATTAACAGACGTCATTGTCTTCCGATATTATACTACTCATTTTTATTTTATCCATAACTATTTTTATACTATCTTCCCTAAGTATATTTTGATACATTATTTAATATCAAATAAAACAATCATTCTATTTCTACTTAACTTAACATTATTTAAATTATCTATACGTTTTTCTGAATTCTTAATACAATATTTACCAAAATCTATTGCAGTGACCATCTTTTTATATATTATAGCACAAAAATTGTTAAGAGTATAATTATTCAAGTCTGATATTACTCTTACTGGCATATCATCCTTATGTGTTTTAACCTACCCAAATATGCATGGATGGTCAAAGGCTGTAGGATATAAAAATCTGTATTCATTTTCATTAATTGTTTCACTTTTATATAATTTAATAAAATCTTATATTTCGTTTTATTTCCTGAATCTTTATTTATCTTTTAGTATGTATGCTTTATAATATCTTTTTTTTTTTTTATCATAGTCTATTGTTAGGTTATTGGAAGCTTTAGAGTTATAATGTAAAATGTTTTTAAATTGCTTTGTATATATATTATTTAAAAAAGGGACTGTAATAAGTTTAATCATTTTTATGTACATGTACGTATTTTATTAATTCTATTTTGAAATGTAATGCAAATAATGTCCATTGGGTGGAGTTGCTGTAGAATAATTGGTCATGTGATTTTGTAAAAAGAAACATCTTGGAAAGGTTCCAATAAGGAAATGAAAACTGGGTTGATATATTAAATAATGTTTTTATTTATAGTGAATTGTCCGTTTTAATTTTGTTTTAGATTAATTATTTTAAGGTTTTTATACAGAAGGCAATAATATGGACAAATTTCAAAGTTGAAATTTAATCATTTCAAATACAATATTATAATGAGATTTTTACAATTAAAATATGAAAAGACTTAATACAACTTTGTAATGGAATGCATGACAGATCTATTCTCCACCAATATCTTTACAAAGATGATTAATCATGAAACAAAAAAGAAAAATACAGATTATTTGGTATATAACTGTGATGGATAATTTTTTTAATGAAAATAATTTAATTCACACACCATCTCAATATTAATTATGATAAAACAGTTCTTCAGGAAACTATAGCCTTGACAAGGATGAAAGGCATGCCACTAAAACATAGGCAGCCTATTTCTGCATAGAAACTTCTATTTCAATTGAACAGGATTCTTTGTCAGCTAATTATAGGAATTTTCTCAATGCCTAGATACATGCATGGTATTTTCACAAGCATTTCTTAAATTTTACACATATATTGGTCATATTTATCAATTTCTGTATGGTTTCCTATAAAATCATATTATCTTTGCCTATAATAGTGCGTGTGACATGAATTTAATGTTTTTGACATAATATTTACATGTGTGCTGATGTTTTCAACCTTCAAAGACACTCCAATGAATTTAAATTAGAACCTACAAGTCATTTTAAAATGTTAACAGATTTTAATCAGGATTCAAGCTTAACTGATGCAAATATGAAGAAAACAGAAACTCTACTAAGAATAGCAACAAAGATATCTGTGAAAATAAAAAAGTAAATTACTAGTAAAATTTCAATGTAATTAATTAACTTTACACTCTTTTCATATCCTAATGAAATACTCCAAAAACTTGAGCTGAGTCAAAAAATGGAACATCTGAATTTTATAATTTACATTTCTTATTGCAATAATTTGCATATTTTATAAACCATATATTCAGCCTGCTCCCAGCATTGTTAGTTAATTAACTTTGCACTGTGATTCTGATGAGAAGACACCAAAAGCTAACTCAGTGTTAAGTTAAAATAAATATATATATATGTAAAAGTCATAAATTTTGTAACATGCTTTTAAGCTTGCATTTTATGATCACTAGATGAAGCTTACCAATAGCTCTAATCAAGCTTTTATTTTATAAGTGCCGAAAGAGAATAATTCAAAATCTCTATCAGGGGTCCATATCTCCAGACCAATTGGTTTCAAGCTTGTGGCTCACCTCAGTGGAGTACTGGTACTCTAGAAACTAGATCTAAAATACCAATTCAAAAGTCAACACTTATAAAACACATTTCTATCAACTTGAAAACATGAAATTATCAGACACGTAAATGTCTTCAAATCCAGCCTTACAAACCAGATAAAAGCTTGATTAGAGCTATTGATAAGCTCCATCTAGTGATCATAAAATGCAAGCTTAAAAGCATGTTATGAAATTTGTGACTTGTTTTAATTATTATAAGTGTATCTTTGAAAGCTTTTGTGATGCTATATTGCAGAGGCTATTACTATATGGTGAAACTGAGTTGAATTCAGACCCATATAGCTATCTGGTTTGTAAGGCTGTATTTGAAGACATTTATGTGTCTGATAATTTTATGCTTTCAAATTGATAAAAGCGTGTTTTATAAGTGCTGACTTTTGAGTTAGTATTTTAGATCTAGTTTATAGAATCCCAGAACTCCACTGAGGTGAGCCACAAGCTCGAAACCAATTGGTCTGGAGGTAGCGACCCCTGATAGAGATTTTGAATTCTTTCTCTTTCAGCACATATAAAATAAAAGCTTGATTAGAGCTATTGGTAAGTTCCATCTAGTGATCATATATATATGATTCAAAAATATATTTTCATAATGGCTTGACTCAGTTCAAATTTACTGTAGTAGTAAAATTTCAATTGATTAGTGAATTTTCAATTGAGACCAAATAATGTACAATAACCACAACAATAAAAGAGGATGTGGTACAATGCAATTCACTGTGTCTTCTTCTTTTTTGGAGTCAGAAATCTCTCAGCCATTATGCTCAGAGAAGCCTGCTAGCCACTTTATCTTCCCTTTCCATTCCCTATCCTATGTTTTCCCTATATTCTTTTCTATCCTGCTCCTTTCTGTTTCCACAACATAATCTTTTTTCAACTTCATGGCCTTTATTTCTAAATATGTTTTATCTTTTCCCAAACCCAGAATAAAAACCAAAAACCCATTTTCTGTATAATCATATTATTTACATTCAATCTTTCACAACTACAATATTTGAGGAATATAGAAATGTTTAAAATGCTCTCTACTAGAGTTATATAAAATAATAGGAAATGATTTAATATTGTTATAGAAAATATAATTCTGAATTGACAAGGAAAGCAATAGAAAAGAATTGAAATTGAAGTTTTAAAAGCATAAAACACTGTGATATCAGTCGAAAAGTTATTTCAGGATAAGAAGAAAATATAGAACTATTATTAAAATAAGAGATGACATTATAGAATGTGTGGAAGAATTCTATAAATTATTACAATATATGCATTTATCAGCTCGAATATAGAAGAAATAATGCAGTAGTTAAAAACCTCAGTGAGATATATATAAACTAACTATCAGTGAATGTAAAATGTAGAATGAGCCTACAAACATTATAGCTTTGATCATATATAAGCATATCATTTACTGACATACTTATAGTAATAGGAAACAAGCAAGCAAATGAAGAACTATAACTACTACATCTTATAAATTGCCAATTTTAAATGAAGTGAGACATGCAATTAAATCTAAGAAGAAGGGAAAAGCTCCAGATAATTATATAATTATTGATATCTTAAGAGGATTAGATAAACAAAATAAGAAAACTGTGGGCAAAAGAATATCTAAATGATGAAGGTGTACAAAGTGAGTGGGAAAATGTTATAATAATATTGACATTTAAGAAAGGTAATGAAGAAGTTAATAAAAATTACAGAACTATCACTTTTCTATCAGTTGTACACAAATCTTTACAAAGATAATTACAACTTGCCTGTCAGATTTTGGATTCAAAGTAACCAAAAGCACAAACTGAATTTAAAAGTAATTTAAGCACAATAGAACATATCAAAGTATTGACATAAGTTATAACAAAGACCAATAAATATGATTTGCCATCATTCTTTGGATTTGTAAATGATAAAAAGGCATTTGTTTCTATAAACATTTCTACAGTGAATAAAGTTTGGGATATTCAAAAATATAAACCCAGAATATCATCATATTCTGAAGAATATTTATCAAGTGTTGAAATTACATGATGATACTAAGAACATTAATGTCCATACTGGCGTAAAACATGGTGATGTCATATTTGCAAAAAAAATTTACAGTAGTTGTAGAAGAAAAATTTTGTGGACTAACATGAGAATCTGAAGCAATAAAAATACATGGAGCTTATTTGCTTCATCTAAATTTCCAGATGATGTTGTCATTTTAAAAATAATGCCTCAGAGCTTCAGGATATATTGCAAGAGTTGTCATTAAGTAAAAAAAATATGACTAAAAGATAAATCTTAATATGACTAGTGTGATGTTTGCTAAATTGTCTCAAAAAATAAAACGAAGATTGTAATTATAAATTTATTAAACGCACATTGATTACGTAAGTAATATTTACTGAGGCTATAATCCTCGATACTATGCGTATAAAATGCGATAGTAGGGACCTCTACAGATTGATAATTATGAATTAGAAGATAGCAACCATAAATACTTGGATGAATTTAATTATGGAATTAAACTTGGTTGGAGTACTTTTAGTAGAAATAATTTAATATTGAACAAGAATATACTTATATAGTTTAAACAAAAAGTTTTAAATAGATGCGTCTTATTGCTTTTATTCTATAGATATAAAATTTTGGGCATAATAACAGAGGAACAAAACAGTGACCTAAGTCTACTCAATGATGTATAAAAAGATGTATGTTTGGAATAACTAAAAGGAATTGAAAAAATAAATATTCGGGTGAAGAACAAACAACTATTATTGCCATTACTGAAAAAATTACAAAACTAAAATGAAACTGGGCTGAACATATATTTAAAGAGATGAGAATAAAATAGATGAACACTTGAAATATTAAAATGGATTACAAGAAATTGTTAAAGATCTAGAAAAAGACCACATGTGAGATGGATAAATGAAATATGAAAATTTGTTGGTATAATGTGGAGAAGAGAAGTTATGGATTGGAGAAATCTTAAAGTGGATTCCAACAGATTGGAAACGACCCAAAAGGTGATCACATATGAGATGGATGATTGTAGCAAGAAAGTTTATTGGTGTGATGTGAAGGAAAGCTACAGATTGGAGAAACTGGATTAAACTTTTTATCCAACCTACTTCAAACACTTTTTAGCAAACTCTTTATTTGTACATATATATACACCTATGTTTTGACTGACCTGCAGTCTTCTTCAGAGCTATGATATAATAAACAAAACAAAATTAAAAACATAACCACATAAAAAAAATTACAATAAAAAACTAAAATCAACATGAACTATATCATAGCTCTGAAGAAGACTGCAGGTGAGTTGAAACGTAGGTGAATATATGTACAAATAAAGAGTTTGCTAAAAAGTGTTTGAAGCAGATTGGATAAATTGTTTTTATGGGATATTATGGCAAAAATAAGAAAAAGTGTGATTTTGGTAATATTTATGAAGAATTGAATAACACGAAGGAAGAAATTGGAGCAAATAGATACACATGTGTTTTGGAATTATATATTTAGATTCAAGGATGACAATGGAACAAATAGGAAGTATTAAGAATTTTTTGGACTATTTAAAAGGAAAAATAAGTGTAAAAGAAGTAAATTTAATGAATATACGATGGAATACTATAATAAAATTATATAGAAATAATAATAATATAAAATATCTAAAAAAAAATGTCATGATAAAAATATAATACCTAAATTCATTAAAATGGAGAAATTAAGAAGAACACTGACTAATAGTGAAATATTTATAAAGAAGATAGAAAAGAATGTCTTAAAGAAATACATTAAAAGTTGTTATAAAAAGAAAAGACATTTATATAAGGAAATAAATAATATAGAATTCATTTTGAGGGACAAAATAACAACAGATGAAGAGAATAAATTTAGAGAATTATGTGAGATAAGAAGAAATATGATAAATGAAAAAACAGATAAAAAACATGTTTAAAAAATTAAAAATATTGATGGAAGAACAAAAAATAAAACAAGGCATTATAACAGATGACAAAATGAATAATATACACAATCTTTCAAAGATAGATTTTACAGAAGAAGAAAAAATATATATTGAACAAAGGAATTAAATATGTGCCAATTGGAAATGATGTTAAGAAGGATGTGGTAGAGATAGAAGCAACAATGGAAAAAATAGCACAAGATTTTATAGAGGAAAAATATGGAGTACACTATTATGATGACAAAGATATTACAAAATTGTTAAATAATGAAGAGAAAATATGGTTTGATGAATTTAAAAAAGAAATAAATAATTTGATATATAAAATAGAAAATAATAATAAATTTGAAAATAGTAGTAAAGAAAATGTAAAGAAAAACAAAGAATTAATAGGGAAGGAAGAAGTCAGAAAGATTAAGTCTAAATATGAAAAAGAAGTAGTTTTCTTAAAGTCAGATAAAGGGAATAAATTAGTGATATTAAATAAAAAAGATTATTTAGAAAAATGAAGGTTATGCCGAGTGATAAGATGTTTGAAATAGTTAAGAAAAATGAAAGTGAATTAAAAAATAGAAGGATATATACATTAATTAAACATATTTATAAAGAAGGGTTAATAGACAGGTTAACATTTGAGAAAATAGGAAGTAAAGAATGTAAAACAGCAAGAATATATGGGGCTCCAAAAATTAACAAGGAAAATATCCCTCTAAGGCCAATTATTGATTGTAAAGGATCTTATTTAGACAAAGTTTCAAAATGGTTATCGAATGAAATTTTTAAAAAATATGCTAATGAGTATGAAAATTCTAATATTAAAAATAATAAAATTTTAATAGATTAAATTAATAAAATATTTAAAAAATATGAATACAGAAACTTAACATTTATAAAAATGGACATTATTTCTATGTATACTAATTTAAATGTAGGTAAAGCGATAAATTTAGCTATAGAGAAATATATTAAAGATTAAAATAAAACAATAAAATTACCTGTTCATATTTTGGTAGAGTTAATGGAATTATGTTGCAAGGATGTAGTTTTTGAATATAATACAGAATTTTATAAGCAAAAAGAAGAATAGTTAATGGGAGAAGCTCTTAGTGCAATTTTAAGTAATATCTATACGAATGAATTTGATAAAAATATAATAGAAAATAAAAATGCTCCTTTGTTTTTTAACAGATATGTAAACGATTATTTAATGATTTTTAATAAAAGTCAAAGACAAATAAACTGTTTTATTAATGATATTAATAAAATAGAAGAAAATATAAAGTTTACAGTTGAGAAGGAAGAGAATAATGAAATTGCATATCTGGATATAATGTTTCAAAAGAAATTGATAAATAAAAAATGGTGTATTGAGACAAGTATTTATAAAAAGAACAATATTGGTAACAAAATAATAAGTTGGTTTTCCAACATTGATAGGAAATATAAAATTAGTTGTATATATTCAAGAATATACAGGGCTGCAATGTATTGTTCAAGGAAAGAAGATTATAATAAACAAAAAGATTTAATAATCAATGACTTAAAAATGAATGGTTTCCCTGTATATGTAATTAAAAGAAATATTAGAAAAATAGAGTATAAGATAAATAAAAATGAAAAGAGTGAAGGAAAAAAGAAAGGTGAAAATAGATATATAGGAATAAAAACAAATAATAATATCATAGTGAATAAGTTTAACAAAATTATAAAGAAGATTAATAAAAGATACAAAAAAATAATTAATACAAAAATAGTTAATAAAAAAAGAGAAAACCTATTAAATTTGATAGATAACAAATACATAGGATATAATAAAGATAATAAAGAGATAATTAATGGAGTATATGTGATAAAATGCAAACAATGTCTAGATAGTGGGAATTGATAACAAACATGTGGGAGAAACAAAAAATTCTATAAAAACAAGATTAAAACAACATATGGCAGATAATAAATCACCGATATATATACATACAAAAGAAACAGGACACAAATTTACACAAAGTTCAATAAAAATGAAGTTACATACAGAAAGTATTAAAGAATGGAAAATAAAAAAAGCTATATTAATAAGAAAGATAAAACCAGAATTTAATAGAGATTTTGGGATTAGGATGAGATTGGTATAGTTATTAAATAAGATATATAGAGGTAAATATGTAAAGAGATAATTGTTTATAAATGAGTTGGGGATGATAAAAAATGGTTAGGTTAAATAGGAGTATAAATGTGGGGATATTTATAGATATTAAATAATACAAAAATAATACATTAATAAACTTAGCATAATAATTACATATAAAACAGTATAATAAAAATTTATGACAATAATATGATTTGTAATATATATATGTAAGTAAAGTTGTGTGGAATATATATATATATAATATATATATATATATATAAAGCCATATAATATAAATTTATGAGAATTATATAATAATCATAAAAGTTAAAATGTATAATAAAAATAAATAAATAAATAAAAATGTATATAAATTAAGAGTTGTAGGGTATATATATTTAGTTTAAATAATATGTAATAGAGGGAGAATAGGGTATAAGACAATTTTTTATGTAATCAGGAAAATTGCTTGGATGAATGGGAGAAAAAATTGATAAATGAAGCAAAGAAAAGAAAGGGTTTGGTAAAGAAACTAACAGTATTTTCATATAATAAATATGATGTAGCTAGAATAGTATGGAAGGGAGTTGCAATAGCAGGGTTAACATATGGTAATGATGCATTATGTGTTAGTATAAGGGTTTTAGATTATTTAGAGAAAGTACAAAGGGAAGTAGGAAGACATGCATTAGATGCAGAGATGTGGATAGCAAAGGAGGCAATTCAAGGAGAAATGGGATGGTCAAGTTTTTATATGAGAGATGCAAAAAGTAAAATGAAAATGTTTGGTAGGTTGCAGTTTATGGATAGTAAAAGAATAGCAAAAATAGTGTTCAATTGTGTTATGAGTAAAGGGCAGGTAACAAGATGGGTGAGAAAGGTAATGCGGTATGCAAAAGATTTGGATAAAGAATTTATATCAGTATACTTGTATAAAAGGTGGGATGATTGTGTTAGGAGGATTGTTGAGTGTTATAGTGGTAAGGAATGGGATAAAAAAATAGAAGCATTAATAAAAATAGGGAGTTGGAGAGATGGAGAACTAGTATGGAGGGTAAGAAGAGTTTAAATATATATAGAAGTAAACGGAATATTGGATGCGAGTTAATTTATGATAATAGTAAGGAAAGTAGTTTATTATTTAAGGCTCGAACGGGATCTTTAGCAACAAGAGAATATACATGTAAATGGAAAACTATGGGTGATTTAGTGTGCAAATTGTGTAAGGAAGGTATAGAAAATATTAGGCATCTGTTGATTGAATGTAAATGCTTGAAAGCAGAAAGGGTACAGATAATGAAGTTATGGGAGAATAGACATGAACAAAGTGACTATACAGAAAGTGAGTTATTAGTTTTTATGTTGGGTTTGCAAAGAGATAAAGGGGATTTCGATATAAAGGCCATAGAGTTGACAAAGATTATGTTGTAGAAATGGGATGGAGCAGAATATGTGAAGACTTAAGAGTGGGGAATGGAGAATAAAATGGCTAACAGATTTATCTGCGCATAATTGCTGAGATATTCTTGACTTCGTTTAAGGAGAAGCCAAATACATCACATCACATTGAAAAAAACGATTTGTGTGTGTGTGTGTGTGTGTTTCGAAGATTGGTAAGTTTAAAGATTATAATGTTTATAGGTTTTAAATAATCAGAAATAATAATAAATATAAAATATTATTTTTTTTAAAAGAAGAGTAAGGAAATAATAAATATTATATGATTTAAAATTAAAAGAATTTTAGTTACTAATCATAAAATTTAAGTTTATGAAGAATAGAGATAATTAATAGATTGTTAATAATAAAATAAGTAATATATTTAGATTAATAGTTGTCCTTGAATGTATATATGTATAAAGTTAGGAAAACACATGTATAATTTATATTTATTTTCTATTTATGTTGTACATTTTATTTATATTAATTATTTTATTTGGGTTTGATTAATTATTTCAGTTTTTTAATATATATTTCATGTTGTTAGTTTTTTATTGTAATTTTTTTTATGTGGTTATGTTTTTAATTCTTGTTTTGTTTATTATACATAGCTCTGAAGAAGACTGCAGGTCAGTCGAAACGTAGGTGTATATGTATGTACAAATAAAGAGTTTGCTAAAAAAGTGTTTGAAGCAGGTTGGATAAATTGTTTTTATGGGATATTACTGCAAAAATAAAAAAAAGTGTGATTTTGAATTAAACTTGTAGAGATCTTCATCCTGCAATGGATCGATAATGCTTGAAAATGATGATTTAACCAAATAGTATGACCTAGTCTTGCAAATTTTAAAGCCCAAATTAAGATATTCATTAGGTGTTAATTGCACTTACAAATTCAGACATCAACAATTTGTAAGAATGAAATTTAGTTGTATTTTCAACCCACAAAAATAATAAAGTAACGTTGGCAATGCTTTATTTCCCAAATCAAATCAAACTTTTTAATATTGATTTTTTTTATTGATTTTATATATCAATATCATTTTCAACCATTATTGATTAACTGCAGGATTAAAGTCTCTCCAAACTCCATTTTCTCTGATCTCTAGCCTCGCTTCTCGACATCACAGCAGCAAACTTCATTATTTCATCTATGCATCTTACATATGGTTTCTTCTATTACAATCTCTTGAAATCCAATTTAAGATATTAACAGTCCATTTATTATCATACCTTCACATTATTTCCAGTTCAGCTCTATTTCAATTTCCTAATTCTTTCAATGGTATTAATAATATCTGTTTGTTCTCCCATACACATTTCCATTTCCCATTCCTTTTTGTTACTCCTAACATTCTTATCTCCATACTTTACTGAATGAAGCCTCTGTATGGGTCTTATGTTCAATATCCAGATCTCAGATTCATTCTTAAGAACTGCTGAAACACATTTATTAAAAATCTTTCTTTTCAAATACATAGGCATGTCTGTTTTTCATATTATTTCTATTAAACCAATAAATATCACATAATCACCATTTTTTATGATCATACAAGCTATTAGCACAGAGGTGATGCAATGCACAATGGCTTCTCCTTTGGCAAAGTCAGGAATCTTTCATCCACTATGCCCAGAGAAACTTGTTAACCACCTTTCCTTTCCATTCCCCAACCTAAGTTTTTCCCATATTTTTCTCTATCCTGCTCCATTCCATTTCCACATCACCCTTGTCCACTCTAGGTCTTTATATCTAGATACCCCTTATCCTTTTCCAAACCCAGTAAAAAGACCAAGAAAAGACCAAGAACCCACTTTTTGTGTAACCACTCTGTTTGTATTTATTCTCCCACAACTTCATTATTTGTCCTTTCTTCTTGTAAGCATTTACATTCAATTAACAGATGCCTAATATTTAACCATGCCTATCTTACATAACCTGTAGAATAAATGACTCACATTTCTCCATTTATATGTATATTCCCTTGTTGCTAAAGACCCTGTTCAAGCCTTAAACAATAAACTATTTTCCTTGCTACTGTTGTAAATTAACTCAAAAGCTCTCCATACAGTAGTGCCACTCAGCGCATTAAATTTAAAACTTTATCATGTTTTCATTTTGGACTCAACACTTTACAGTTAACTAAAAAGATAAAAGATGGATGGTCGAGAATTGCATTAGATCCTAAGATCTAGGTGCAGTGCTCTCAGATTCAAAGCTTTTCACTGATGAATGCTATAAGCTAGAAACTAGTTAGGGGATATTCGATGAATAGGCACTAGATAGGAATTGTATCCATTGATTACTCTGGTTTTATCTGTAAGGTGCTATGAAGAGTTTGGCTTCTTGATCAATATTATTTCTATCAAACATATTACACTCAAATTTAATTCTGTGTTTACTTTCATCCATTATGATTTCATTTGTATTAATAATTGGACATTGGTATTTGTAATATGATAATAAATGAAATATGAATTTTAATATGGTTTCACAATGCTTGAATTACAACCCTCTTTGACAGTTTCGATTGTTCCAGCAATCTTCTTCAGAACTATAACATGATACAAATATATGAATATAAATATACATGAACATATAATTTACATTCTATATATACATCTTATAATCATCATTCATTTATTACCTTTTAAATATTATTATATATTCTACTCTTTTTACATTCTATATTTATTACTTAAAACCTCTATAATCATATATATTCTATTTTTATTTTACTCTTATTACTCATTAAATATTTAACTCTAACTTAATATCTTTTAAACAATCCAGTAATATTATTCATTTTATTAACAATCAATATTTATAATTTATTCATTCAATAAATTATAATTTATTATAATCTATAATATTATTTTAAACATATTTTACCCACCATTTTATTTGTATCTCCAAATCTCAACTGCTAAGTTCAAATTTTTAAAATTTTTTAGTTATACTTTTAGTAGCTCCCTCCTTAAATTTTGTGATGTAAGGTGATGCACTGTGACTTCTCCTTATATGGAGTCAGGAATCTCGAAGCAACTAGACCCACAGAAACCTGTTAGCCACTTTGACTTCCCTTTCTATTCCCCAACGTAAGTTTTCCCATATTTTCCCCTATTCTGCTCCATTCCTTTTCAACAACATAATCTTTGTCAACTCCATGGCCTTTATATCTAAATCTCCCTTGCATTTTCCCAAACCCTGCATAAAAACCAATAAGCCACTTCCTGTATAATTACTTTGTTTACATTTATTCTTCCACAACTTCATTATTTGTACTCTTTCTGCTTTCATTCATTTACATTCAATTAACAGATGCCTAATATGTTTTATGCCTTCCTTACAATAATTTGCAGACTAAATCACAAATATTTTTTTCATTTGTGGGTATATTCTCTTCTTGTTAAAGATCCCATTCAAGCATTAAACATTAAACTACTTTCTTTGCTATTATCATAAATTAACTCACATCTCATATTCTGTTTACTTCTATAAATATTTAAACTCTTTTTACTCTCCATACTAGTTCTCCATATCTCCAACTCCCTAATTCTTTATTAATGCATCTATTCTTCTATCCCATTTCTTAACACTATAACACTCAACAATTCTCCTAACACAATCATCCCAACTTTTGTATAAGTATGCCATAAAGTTTTATCCAAATATTCTGCATATCACATTACCTTTCTCACTCATCTTGTTGCCTGTCCCTCATTCATAACCCAATTAAATACTATTTGGACTATTCTTTTATTATCCATAAAATTGCAATCTACCAAACATTTTCATTTTGCTTCTCTCATATAAAAATTTGTTCATATTTTCTAGGAATAGCCTCCTTTGCCAATCTACACTTCTGCATCTAATGCATATCTTACTACTTCTCTCTATATTTTTTCTAAGTAATCTAATACCCTTTTCATAACACATGATGCACCATTACCATATATATATATATATATATATATATATATATATGTGTGTGTGTGTGTGTGTGTGTGTAAGCCTGCTACTGCCACTCTCTTCCATGCAATTCTAACTATATCATATTTGTTATATGAAAAACACTGTTAATTTCTTTTATCCAGCCTTTTTTTTCTTTGCTTCATTTATCAATCTTTTCTCCCATTCATCCAAGCAATTTCTCTGATTACTTAAGATGATTGCCAAATAGTTATATCTTTTCACTGCACATAACATTATATCCCCCAATAAAAAATCTTTGTCTTCTCTCTCCCTAGTATTAATCATCATTACTTTTGACCGTTTTTCACTAAATTTAATCCCCATCTCTTTACCCACCTTTGCACATGTCCTCATCATAACTTCCATATCTTCCCTTCTTTGTGAACATAAAAAAAATCATCCACAAATAAGACCTGAAAAATATACACACTCCCTTGCCACCTATTAATGGTATCTCTATCCATCCCTCTTCCTAATCGTTCTATTGCTCTCTCTCTCTCCATTTCTCTCAAATGCAACAAAACCAAAATAGGTGACATATGGCATCCTTGCCTTAGACCCACCACATTTTAAACTTTAACTGATTCCATATCCCCTAATTGATATGTATAGTAATTATTTTCATATAATTTCTTAATTATATCCACTAAAGTTCTATCCATTCCCAAATTTACTAAATGTACCCATGATCTATTTTTATTTACTCTATTATACATCTTCTCTATATCTATAAAACCCTATATAACTGTACATGTATTCCTACTCATATTCATAAGTTGTGTAACTCCAAATAAACTATTTCCTATTTGCCTATCTAATCGAAAACCTCCTTGCATTTCTCCCATTATATTATTTTCTTCCATTCATTTTGCAATCCTTCCAGCCACCATATATGAGAAAACTTTATATAGCACTGATGTTGCAACTATCAGTCTATAATTGTTTAATTTTCCATGATCCTTACCCTTCCTTTTAAATAGTAACCTTACTCTTGTATTACTCCATTTCTCTTTTGTGCCATCTTATTAAAACATGATAATAGTTTTAATTAAGCCCTATGTCCTAAATTCATTATCATCCCTGCCGCCTATCCATCCAAACCCCTTGCCTTTTCACCATTCAATTTCTTACCTGCCTCATTCAGTTCATTTTCTGTGAATTGTATATTGCCATTACTATATACTCTCATGTTTGCTATCATTCTGCCCTTCACCTCTAGCATCTTTTCTATATCCATTGTACAATTGTTTAACATTATCTCTAATTCCTCTCTAGAGCTACTCTCTATTCCTTCATTATGTAGTAATACTATTTCTCTTTCTCCTAAATTCCTTCTTTTAATGTATTTCTAAATTTTTTTGCTCTCATTTCTTCCATATTTATTAATATCTTCCAACAGTTTACTATTCAATTTTGTTCTCTCTATTAAATTATCTATTTTAGCCATCATCTTTTTTTCCAAGACCTTATCCCATTTAGCATTATTATCTTTTTCACTTTCTTTGTTCTTAATAGCACACTTATATTCTCTGCATGCTTCTTTCATCTCTTTTACACTTTTACTAATTCTCATTTTTTATTACATTTATTCTTCTGAATACACTATTTATCACTTTTTCTATTTATCAAACCAGTCCTTATCCTCACCTCCAACCAACTCTTCCATGGTTTCTTAAACTTTTATCTTATAGTCTTCTAACTTATTCTTATCATTCACTCTCCATCTACATCTTTCACTATCTTTTCTACTTTTATTATTATTTTTTATCACATTACTAACCATTTCTATTACAAAAAAGTTATGATCACTATTGCATATTCTCTCTTCATTATTAAACACCTTAATTTTCCATACTTTATTAATTCCCTCTTTCTGTACTAATACATAATCTATTGTGTGGAATATATTATTTTTAGACCATGTGTATTGTCTCTCATAAATATTTGATAACTTTCCAATGCTCAAATTCACTTCCCAACAAAAACTCTTCCAAAGATCTCACTTCTTATTATCTACATCATCATCTTCTTCAATATGCCCATTCATATCCTCTAAAACCATTATTCTCTTCCCCTTTTCTTTGAAACTCTGTATATCCTTAACTAAACATTCATATATCCTACTGTTCCACTCCACTCGTTTCACTATCTCCAGTGGCTATATACACTATAGCCACCATCCATTCTTATCTTCCTAACCTTATCTCAAATGACAAATGATCTTGACATTTAACAGTAAATATTTTTTTGACATAACTCCTATACCACAACCACTTTTTGCTTTTTTTTTCTATTTATACCCTGCCATACCAAGTCTGCCAAAATAGGGTTTTCTCCTCTTAGATGTGTTTTCACTACTACTAACATCTCAAGCTCTTCATTTTTACTTGCTTTCCTTAGTTCCAGACATTTTTTCTGGTCTCCTATCACGTTGCATACTCAAATATCCAATTTTAATAATTTTATCTTTTCTAATTATCCTTTTATAAATTATTTTGACTCTTTCCTTTCCATTACATTTATAAATAATTTGCTGACCTTTAATTTTACAGACCCATTCCCACTCCACATCTGCATTTATATCTAAATCCAGCTACCCTTTGATTATTACATACATCCTGTCCATTCTTGTTCTTTCTGATAGCACTGCCACTTAAAGCTCCACCCCCCTTTATACATTTCCCAAACTATATTCTTTACAAATCAAATTCCCTAAAATTTCACTTCCTTGTTTTCCTAAGTGCAAACCAACTTTACTATATAACTCCCTCTTTTCAATAAAAAATATCCCACGCAACCACAAACATGACATCATTTCATTTCTAGAACATGCCCTGTCTAACATATACCTCTTGTCACATCTTGGTAATAATCCAACTATTCCTACTCTTCCTTTAACCTTACTCGAATTCTTAACCAATTCTATGTAACAATTATATAATTAGAAGCTTCTACTTCGTATTTTGTTATATAACTAAATCTTTTAATTTTGTATTTTTACATTATATCATTTTTTTCAGGCCAAATCTCTATTCAAAACTTGTTTAATATTATTTATATAAATAGCCTATTTTATTTTTCTCTCTCTTTTATTATCTGTAAATTGTATCATACTTATATAATCCATATATAAATTAGAAACAGGGCATGAGTTTGAAAAAGATTGTATAAGGATGATACAATTTACAGATAATAAAAGGGATAGAAAAATAAAAGTGGCTATTTATATTAATAATATTAAGCCAGTTTTGAATATACATAAATTAGAAATAGGGCAAGAGTTTGAAAAGAACTGTATAAGGATGATACAATTTACAGATAATAAGAGATAAAAATAAGAGGCCATTTATATTAATAATATTAAGCCAGTTTTGAATAGAGATTGGGGCCTGAAATTTTTTTTATATAATGTAAAAATAAAAAATTAAAAGATTTACTTATATAAAAAATAGAAAGAGGGAGCTGCTAACTAAAAGAAAAAAGGGGTGGTGGTATAGGAGTTATGTCAAAAAAATATTTAAATACTGTTAAATGTTAAAAACATTTGTGGTTTGAGATAAGGTTAGGAAGATAAGAATGGATCATGACTACAGTGTATGTAGTCACTGGAGATAGTCAAACTATAATGGAGTGGAACAGTAGCATATATGAATGCTTAGTTAAGGATATACAGAGTTTCAAGGAAAAAGGAAAGAGAATAATTGTTATAGGAGATATGAATGGGTATACTGAAGAAATTGATGATGTAAATAATAAGAATGGACAGCTTTTGAAGAGTTTTTGTCAGAGAGTGAATTTGACCATTGGAAATTTATCAAATATTTATGAGGGACAATACACATGGTATAGAAATAATATATTCTATCCAATAGATTATGTATTAGTAGAAAAAGATAGAATGAATAAAGTACGAAAAATTAAGATGTTTGATAATGAAGCGGGAGAATGTAATAGTGATCAATACTTCTTTATAATAGAAATGGTTAGTAATGTGATGAAAAACAATAATAAAAGTAGAAAGAATAGTGAAACATGTGGATAGAGTGAATGATGAGAATAAGTTAGAAGACTATAAAATAAAAGTTGAAGAAACCATGGAAGAGTAGATTGGGGATGAGTACAATGACTGGTGTGATGAAATAGGAAAAGTGGCAAATAGGGTTTTAGGTGAGAATATTCAGAAGAATAAAAGTAATAGGAAAAAGAGTTAGTAAAAATTTAAAAGAGAGGGAAAAGCATGCAGAGAATATAAGTGTGTTATTAAGAACAAAGAAAGTAAAAAAGATGTTAATGCTAAATGGGAAAAATACTTAGAAAAAAAGATGGCTAAATTAGATAATTTAATAGAGAGAATAAAATTGAATAGTAAACTGTTGGAAGATATTTTTAAAAGTGGAAGAGATGGGAGTAAAAAAAATTTGGAAATACATTGAAAGGAATGTAGGGGAGAGAGAATTAGTATTACTGGAAGATGAGAGAATATAGTGTAGCTCTAGAGAAGAATTAGAGATAGTTTTAAACAAGTACATAATGGATATAGAAAAGATGTTAGATGTAAAGGACAGAGTGATAGCAAACATGAGAGCATATAGTAATGAGAATATATGATTTACAGAAAATAAACTGAATGAAGCAAGTAAGAAATTGAAAGGTGGAAAGGAACGGGGTTTGGATGAATCAGCAGCAGACATGATAATGAATTTTGGGCAGAGACAAAATTTAAAACTATTATCATGTTTTAATAAAATGGCACAGAAGAGAGATTTTCCAGATAGTTGGAGTAATACAAGAGTAAGACTATTACTTAAAGGGAAGGGTAAGGATCATAGAAAGGTAAACAATTATAGACCAATAGCAGTAACATCAGTCCTATATGAAGTTTTCTCATATATGGTGGCTGGAAGGGTTGCAAAATGGATGGAAGAAAATAATATAGTGGGAGAAATGCAAGGAGGTTTTCAATAAGATAGGCATATAGCAGATAGTTTATTTGTAGTTACACAACTAATAGATATGACTAGGAATACAGGTAGACAAACCATATACACCTGGGTATCGTTTTATGTGGATTATTTTAATGCGGTTTTGAAGTTATGTGATTCATGTTTCTTCTTAATATCCTTCATATTTCACTATATTTATTAGGTATAAAGAAATTTAAATTATTATTAACTTATTTTGACTTGAAATATTTTTTCTTTCAAAAATATAACGTTATATTAGCAGCTTGCATTAATATTGCCTTCTATGTAAATAACCTACTTATACTAATGAGTAAATAATAATAATAGATTTATACATCCGTATAAAATTATCGCAATAACTATTCAAAAATTTTAAACTTTTAAAACATATTTTGTTAGATATAACAGAAATAAATATTTTTTTAGATTTTTAAAATAAATAATAATGAAGATTTTATTGATTTTATAAACTGAAAATAATCTTTCCAATGATAATGTATAATCTTTTTGTTTTGATGGAGATCTCATTTTTTTAATATAGAAACAGCACAAGACTGGAAGTGGCACTAGTTGTACATCATGTCACGAATCTGATTTCTTACTAGTTCACAAATGAACGCATATTGTAAATTAACAGTAATGATTAAAATATGTATGAAAAAATGTAAAATTGAATACTGTAGTTAATAAAAAAAGTTTGTCTTATATTAATTTTTTTATATATTTGAAATTTTTTATTAGTCACACTTTATTTCCTTATTTTTTTAATGCAAATTTTAAAGTAATTTTTCCTTGTTGCTTTGCTTTTATGTCAATTTCTGAAAATTATGGGAACCTATCCCCCATTTTTCAAGGTAAGTTATATTTATTTTTGTGTGATTTCTTTTGTGTGCGTTTTCTGAGGAACCTATCTACTGCATAAAATGAGACCCAGGTGTATATAAGTTTAGTAAATTTAGTGGATATTATTAAGAAATTATATGAAAATAATTACTATATATATATATATATATATATATATATATATATTATTTTCATATAATTTATATATATATATATCAATTAGGGAATATAGAATCAGTTAAAGTTAAAAATGGGGTGGGACTAAGACAAGGAGACACCTATTTTGTTTTTTTCATATTTGAGTAAAATGGAGATAACAATATAAAGACTAGGAAGAGGAGTAAAGATACCATTAATAAGTGGCAAGGGAGTACATACATTGTCAGGTCTTTTATTTGTGGATGATGTTTTTTTGTGTGTAGAAAGAAGGGAAGATATGAAAGTTATGCTGCGTCCATGTGCAAAGGTGGGTAAAGAGATGGGGATTAAATTTAGTGAAGAAAAATCAAAAGTAATGATCATTAATAGTGGGGAAAGAGAAGACAAAGAATTTTTACTGGGGGATATAAAGTTAAGTGTGGTGAATAGATATAACTGTTTGGGAATCATCTTAAGTAATCAGAGAAATTGTTTGGATGAATGGGAGAAAAAATTGATAAATGAAGCAAATAAAAGAAAGAAATTGATAAAGAAATTAACAGTGTTCTTGTATAATATGGCATAGCTAAAATTGTATGGAAAAGGAGCAGCAATAGCAGGGTTAACATATGGTAATGATGCACTATGGGATATTACATTACTTAGAAAAAGTACAAAGAGAAGTAGGAATACATGCATTAGGTACAGAAGTGTGGATAGCAAAGGAAGAAATTCAAGGAGAAATGGGATGGTTTAATTTTTATAAGTGAGATGCAAAAAGCAAAATGAAAATGTTCAGTAGATTGCAGTTTATGGGTAATAAAATAATAGCCAAAATAGTATGAATAAAGGCCAGGCAACAAGATAGGTGAGAAAGGTAATGTTATATGCAGAAGATTTAGATAAAGAATTTATGTCAGTATACTTATATAAAAGATGGAGCGATTGTGTTACGAGAATTGTTGAGTATTATAGTGTTAAGAAATTGAATAGAAGAATAGAAGCATTAATAAAGAATAGGGAGTTGGAGAGATGGATAACTAGTATGGAGAGTAAAAAGAGTTTAAATATTTATAGAAGTAAACAGAATATTGGATGTGATTAATTTATGATAATAGCAAGGAAAGTAGTTTACTGTTTAAGGCCCGAACAGGATCTTTAGTAACATGGAAATATATACATAAATGGAAAAATATGGGTGATTTAGTCTGCAAATTGTGTAAGGAAGGCATAGAAAATATTAGGCATTTGTTAATTGAATGTAAATCTCTGAAAGCAGAAGGGTACAAATAATGAAGTTGTGGAAGAATAAATATGAACAAAGTGATTATACAGAAAGTGTTTTATTGGTTTTTGTGCTGGGTTTGGGAAAAGTAAGGGGATTTTAGATATAAAGGCCATGAAATTGACAAAGATTATGTTGTGGAAATGGAATGGAGCAGGATAGAGAAAAAATATTGAAAAACTTGGATGGGGGATGGAAAGGGAAGTCAAAGTAGCTAACTGGTTTCTCTGGGCATAGTTGCTGAGATATTCCTGACTCCATATAAGGAAAACTCACAGTGCACCACATCACATCAGAAATTTAAAAAGGGAGCTACTAAAAGTATAACTGAAAAATTTTAAAAATTTGAATTTGCTGTTGAGATTTGGAGATACAAATAAAAATATGGGTAAAATATGTTTAAAATAATATTATAGATTAAAATAAATTATAAATTATTGAATGAATAAATTCTAAATATTGATTGTTAATAAAATGAATAATAATACTGTAAGATATTAAGTTAGAATTAAGTATGCAAATAATCATAAGAGTAAAATAAAAATAGAATATACATAATTATAGAAGGTTTTAATTAATAAATATATAATGTAAAAAAGGTAAAATGTATAATAGTATTTAAAAGATAATAAACAAATGATGATTAATAATATGCTGATGCATTGCGGTGAAACTTTTTTCATGTAATAATTTGTAGGCTTTTTTTATATATTCTAACTTGCAGACTTTGCACTTTCAGAGCCCTTGTTGCTCCATATTCAGTCTTGTCAGATTGTTGGTTATATGCAAATTGCCTCCTATACCATCCATTTTTTTAGAAATGGCAAAACAAGTGTCTCTTCTATTTATTGATTTGGCATCGCTGGTGATAAAACAAGCTTCCTTAATTTTCCTTTTGACATCGTTTCTTTCCGTGCACAAAATGTAAGCCTTGGAGGGCTCAAATATGTGGTTGAGCTCTTGCTGATGGTCAGCCAATAGAGAGCTGCCTTCTTTTTTGGTTATTGCTTTTGTGTATGTGTATTTGTACTGAGCCAATCTATTGCCCACTGTGGCATGAGTTTCTCCAATAATAAACCGAATCACACCCCAGTTGAGGGCACACAATTTTATATACCACCTGGGAGGTTTCTTCAATGTTTTTTCTTTAGTATTATTAATAAGCCTATTGGTGTTTGGAGGGGTTCTGAATCCCAGTTTAAATTCTTTCTGTAAAATTTTACTGAAGTTTTTTACCACTGCAGGTATATATGGTACAGTCAGATGTTGTCTGTCTTCTTTTATATTATAAGATGTATATATAGAATGTAAATTATATGTTCATGTATTTTTTTTTTATTTAAAAAAAAAAAAAAAAAAAAAAAAAATTAAAAAAAAATAAAATAATATTTATATTTTATTTTTATAAAAAAAAAAAAAAAATATAAAATATTAAAAAAAACAAACCAAAAAAAAAAAAAAAATAAAAAAAAAAAACACAACCAAATATTACCAAAATAACAAAAAATATCAAAAAAAAATTAAAAATAAATTTAAAAAATCTTCAAAACCCTCCAAACACCCAAAACAATCACAACAATTAACAATACAAAAAACAACCCAAATTAAAACCAACAAAAATAAAATAAAATAAAACCCCCTACGACCCAATCCAAAGAAGTATAAGTATATTTTTAGGCCCCCCCCACCACCAAAAAAAAAACAACTCAAAAAAAAAAATTTAAAAAAAAAAAAAAAAAAAAAAAAAGAAACCAACCTATTCACAAACAAAAAAAAAATAACAATGAGAAAGCACCACACAATATGAAAAGAGAAACAAAAAAGAAGAAAAAAAAAAAAAAAAAAAAAAAAAAAAAAAAGGTAATAAAAAATAAAAAAAAAAAAAAAAAAGAAAAAAAAAAACAACCCCCCCACCAAAAAAAAAAAGAAAAAAAAAAGAAAACAGGAAAACATAGATAAAAATACAACAATAAAAAATAAAAGTGAATGAAAATGAGTGAAAGGAGATAGCCCCCTTAAAAATATATAAAATAACCGTAAATTAAATTTCCCTATATCCTTAAGCGTATTTATATTACATTGTTATCAATAGTGAAGAAAAAAAAAATCGGAAATTACAATATTTGTATTATGTTATAGTTCTGAAGAAGATTGCTGGAGCAATCAAAACTGTCAAAGAGGGTTGTAATTAAAGCATTGTGTAACAGTATTAAAGTGCATAGTTAATTTATTATTATATTATATACATTTGGCAATGCAATAAGAAAGATTAGTTATTGGTATTTGTAGTTGTTGACTCTAATTCATATTTCCAAATCTTTATTTTCTTCTTTGGAGAAAATATGTTGAACATTACTTTAATCTTTTTAGCATTTATCTTTAGTCCTACTTTCTTACTTTCATCTGATAACTTTTGAAACATATCCTGAAGCTCTAAAGTCTTTTTTTTTTCTTGTGTGCCATAGCATTAGCCGGGAAGCGAACCTGCTAACCCGGAACAACTAAGTCATATTTGCAATAACAATTTATATTATCTGCAAAATTTAGATGTCTTAAATAATCTACATTTACTGTTAGTGCCTTAGTTCCCATTTTTAATCCGCAAAGTACTTCTTCAAAACTGCTGTAAAAAGTTTTGGAGATATGGAATCATTCTATCATACACCATTCTAAATGATTATCATCTACATGTAATCTAATCATTGCTTTAGAATTTTGATAAATACTCTTCAGAATATGACAATAACCTGTGTCTATATCTATATGAATTTTATTGTTTTGATCTTATCTGCGATTTCAGATTAAAGGTTTAGAGCAACATAAAATCTTTTGATCAATTGTAAATTTTCCAAAGAAACCCAAAATATGTCTAGTCATTTGGTTCTTAGCAGATCAGTATTAATTGGTAAATAAATACAGTACTTAATTGTTCTTAGTTGGAGTTTAAAATATAGACAAAAAAAGTCTTAATACCTCTTTGCAATAAATTTGGTAGTAGTTACTTTTCACACATATATATATATATATCGTACCTGTAAACAATTGTAAAAAAAAAACATATCTAAGTAATTCCTTGCAATTTATTGATTTGTAAATAAATACCGGGATAACCCACCGAGAAAAAAAAATTTTCTCTTCAAGTTGTGTTGTTCTATTTAGTTTTTGTAATTATAGTCTTCCAAAAATATGTTTTTGTTTTTTTTTGTTTTTGTTTTTTTAACTTCTATTTTATTTATTATAATTTTTCTGACATATGGATGTTTTTTTGTTTATAAAAGCCATAAATATTTTCCCTTGATTTTTATTTCTTCAATAAATAGCTTTTTAAATCAAGTTGTTTACATAGAGGCAAAACTCTCCATACAGCAGGGCCACATGGTGCAAGCCAGAGTAATCAACGGTTGCACAAATTCCCTATCTAGTGGGGATATTAGATGAGTAGGCATTTGATGGGGATTTTGTGCACAAATCTTCCTGCATCCATTGATTACTCTGGCTTGCACTGAGTGGTGCTACGGTATGGAGAGTTTTGCCTGTGTGCAAATAGCTTTTCATTAACTACTTATTTTAAATACTTCAATCTTATAACTCAATTTTCTTTAATCCATCTCTAGTGCAAATGTCTTCTCTTTTTTTTTAATTAAAAAAATAAAACGGCTTCTCATCCATATATTAATATCTTGAGATATAAATGATTTATAAAATTGCTTTAAAATTTCTAAATCAATCGTAGAAGAATCTTTTATTTTTTTTCGAAAGAAATTCTTAATTATGTTTTACAATTCCCATTCTGAGTTTTTTCTCAATTTCTCCAGTACGGTCTCCAGTCATTTAATAAATATTTAAAAGCATTAGTTAATATCATAGCTATTATCTCTTTATATAGCTTTACTTTTGCTCTTGAATATCTTCAGGCTGTCTTCGTTATCCAATTCTTTCTTTAATTTGATTCTCGCAATTTTCTAGAACTTTCATGCCCGCTTCTACTTCAATGAAATTGCATTCGAATGATATTAATTTACCATCTCTTAAATAAAAATCAAATTACAAAAGAAATGAAAATATTTGTCTTATATTTTAATCTGTTTTTAACTATTTAAATCTTAATCAAAATGTTTTGTTTTAAATATAAAAACCCTTGTCTTTTAACAATATTTATCAAATGTTTTATCAAATCGTTCAAACTCAACGAAATAAATACTGACTTATCTTTTTTTTAACGACTTTCAATAATAAAGTTAAAATAAAAACAAAATAGATTATTTAATATTAGTTTTGGATTTAATTTATGAATAAAGTAAAACGAATTAATACCGACATGATTATTAAAAGCCATAGCGCGATGATCATTAATAAAGGTCAAAGTAATATATATATTGTGAAGGTCAAAATATAAAAAGAAGACTCCCGGGTTTTAAAATAAAATTATTAAACTGTACTTAAATCCTTTAATATATATAACTGAATAGCAAAGGGAATTTATTGTACCCAACTATATTCTATAATAAAACAGGCAAAACTCACTATACGTTTTGCCACACACAGCAAGCTAGAGTAATCAATGGATTCCAGAAGAAGCATAAGAAGTGGTCGTCATGTGATGTATATTCTATAATAATTAAATCTTTACATAAATCTTACGTAGTAATGAAATGTATATACTGAACTAATAAAACAAATATTTTGAGGAATTCATAATAAGAAAAAATAGAATTTGGACAAATTATTTAGTTTTAAAATGCCTTGTAAAATAAAACGAAAGAAATTGTTATCAGAATGAAAATATTTTTTATAGTCAAAGAAAATGGAATCCAAACTAATTGAATTGATAAAATACGAAAACTAAACATCCCATTGTCTGAAATACTTCATAAAGAACACAAAAACGAACAGATAGTTAAACAGTAGCAGAACAGGAAATGCGCTATTCTCCTTCGTCTTTGAAGCCAGTTTTGGAAGCCTACAACATGAAGCTGTAGTAAAATGGCAGTGGGGGGGGGTCTTTTTCCCAGGATCTTCACTCCTGAAGGTTATCAAACTGAATAGGGAACTGAATGAACCAATCACCCTGACCTTATTATGGTTTTATAAGACTAAAAAGCCACACAGACTAAGGAAAAAAACTAAAAGGTAGCAGATAATACTATCGTAACTATCTTAGCTAATAGCCTGTTAATAGTATGGGAAATAATACTAGTCAGAAATTAACTGCTATATTCTATGGTAAAATTAAACTGTGTCGATATATATATTTGTAAATAGTGTACATATTAAATTGGTAGTATAATAAAACATTGAATCATTGGTTTATGGCATCCTCTATTGATATTCCAAAATTTTGTTTGTTATTCTTACTCCTAGAAATTTAGGATTTTCTTATTAGGGAATTAGGAACTAAAACAAAACAAGTAAATATTATTTTTATAATATGTTTAAATAGATCAATGATATAATACAAAATATCTTTATATAACAGCAATAATAAGTAAAATAGTAATCATACGCACAAAAAATATGGATATAAAATAGATTGTGTCAAAAATATATGTTCTTTAAATTATATTAAAGAAACTAATAGAAGATATATGAAACCAATTACATTAATTATAACAAAAATAATTATATGAATATATATAAAACATCAATTAATTTGACTAATAATTGACTAATGATAAATGAATGGAAGGTTATGTAATATACATTTACACAGGGTTTTTTTTTTACATCTTAAAAATATTGTATAATTTTAATAGGTTATAGTTAATTTTATAAATAAAAAAAAGATAGATGTCGCTATATATGCATGTTAGAGAAGGCATATGATAGAGTAAATAGAAATAGATTATGGATAAGTTTAGCAAATTTGGGAATGGATGAAGCTTTAATAGATATTATTAAGAAATTATATGAAAATAATTATTATATATATCAGTTAGGGAATATAGAATCAGTTAAAGTTAAAAATGGGGTGGGACTAAGGCAAGGATGCCCTATGTCACCTATTTTGTTTGTGTTGCATTTGAGTGAAATGGAAAGAGCAATAGAAAGATTAGGAAGAGGGATAGAGATACCATTAATAGGTAGTAAAGGAGTATATATTTTGTCAGGTTTTTTTTTTGTAGATGATGTATTTTTGTGTGCAGAAAGAAGAGAAGATATGGAAGTTATGCTGTGGACATGTGCAAGGGTGGGTAAAAAGATGGGGTTTAAATTTAGTGAAGAAAAATCAAATACAATGATGGTTAATACTGGGGAAAGAGAAGATGTAGAATTTTTATTGGGAGATATTAAGTTAAGTGTGGTGAATAGATATAGTTATTTGGGAATTATTTTAAGTAATCAGAAAAATTATTTGGATGAATGGGAGAAAAAAATGATAAATGAAGCAAAGAAAAGAAAGGAATTGATAAAGAAATTAACAGTGTTTTCATATAATAAATATGATGTAGCTAGAATTATATGGAAAGGAGTTTCAGTAGCAGGGTTAACATATGGTAATGATGCATTATATGTCAGTAAAGAGGTCTTAAATTACTTAGAAAAAGTTCAAAGGGAAGTAGGAAGACATGCATTGGATGCAGATGTATGGACAGCAAGGGAGCAATTCAAGGAGAAATGGGATGGTCAATTTTTATATGAGAGATGCAAAAAGTAAAATGAAAATGTTTGGTAGATTGCAATTTATGGATAATAAAAGAATAGCCAAAATAGTATTTAATTGGGTTATGAGTAAAGGACAAGTAACGAGATGGGTGAAAAAGGTAATGCGGTATGCAAAAGATTTGGATAAAGAATTTATATCAGTATATTTGTACAAAAGATGGGATGATTGTGTTAAGAGGATTATTGAGTGTTATAGTAGTAAGGAATGGGATAAAAGAATAGATTTATTAATAAAGACTAGGGAGTTAGAGAGATGGAGAAATAGTATGGAGAGTAAAAAGAGTTTAAATATATATAGAAATAAACAGAATATTAGGTGTGAGTTAATATATGATAATAGTAAGGAAAGTAGTTTATTGTTTAAGGCTCGAATGGGATCTTTAGCTACAAGAGAATATACATGTAAATGGAAAAATATGGGTGATTTATTTTGTAAATTATGTAAGGAAGGAATAGAAAATATTAGGCATTTGTTAATTGAATGTAAATGCTTGAAAACAGAAAGGGTACATATAATGAAGTTATGGAAGAATAAATATGAAAAAAGTGATTATACAGAAAGTGGATTATTGGTTTTTATGCTGGGTTTGGAAAAAGATGAAGGATTTAGATATAAAGGCTATAGAGTTGACAAAGATTATGTTGTGGAAATGGGATGGAGCAGAATATGGGGAAACTTAGACTGGAGAATGTAAAATAAAGTAGCTAACAGGTTTCTCTGGGCATAATTGCTGAGAGATTCTTGACTTCGTTTAAGGAGAAGCCACAATACATCACATCACATCACATCAAACACATTGAAAAGAGCAAATTAATATTTATCAAAGGAGATTTTTTGTGTATGATTATTATTATAAATATTATTGCTGTTATATAAGGATATTTTATATTATATCATTGATTTGTATAAATATATATAAAAGCAGCATAATGGATTGAACTTTCTATTTTTGATGGCTATTTTATAATATGTATATGTCCGCTTGACTAACTATATCATAAATAATAAAATCATAATTAAACTAACTACCTTTTCTTCGCTGTTTTTTATCATATTTAAATACATATGAGTATAATAATAACAACAATAAACTAGAATTTTCAAAAATTTGTACTATAGAGTAAAATATATATAAACACTATGTGCCCATCGATTACCAATTGTGCCGATGCGAGAATGCTGGAGATATATGGGAATCAAATTGATTTAAATAATGGTTTATTTAAAAAAATATGAAATTATGATGAACTATTAACGATTATAATAATAATACAAAAATATACATAGCAGCTGCAGCTCTCTCTCTCTCCCTCCCTCCCTCTCCCTCCCTCCCTCCCCCTCCCTCCCCCCCCCTCCCTCCCTCCCTCCCCCTCCCCTCCCTCTCTCCCTCCCCCCCTCTCTCCCTCCCCTCCCCTCTCCTCCCTCCCTCCCCCCCCCCCTCTCTCTCCCTCCCCCCCCCCCCCCCCCCCCCCTCCCCCCCCCCCCCCCCTCCCCCCCCCCCCCCCCCTCCCCCTCCCCCTCCTCTCCCTCTCTCTCCCCCTCCCTCCCTCTCCCTCTCTCCCTCCCTCCCCCCCCCCATCCCTCTCTCCCCTTCCCCCTCCCCCCCTCTCCCCCTCCCCTCCCTCCCTCCCCTCTCTCTCTCCCCCCTCTCCCTCCCCTCCCCCTCCCCCCCCCTCCCCCTCCCCCTCTCTCTCTCCCTCTCTCCCTCCCTCCCTCTCTCCCTCCCTCCCCCTCCCCTCCCTCTCCCTCTCTCGCTCCCTCTCTCCCTCTCTCTCTCCCTCTTTCTCTCTCTCACAGACTTCTTAAAGTACAAAGAAATATTTAAATTCAGGTATATTCATTATTTCTAATGTGCATAACTGTTTAAAACCACACGCTAAAACGAACAAAAAATATTAAAGAAGGTTGTTCAATAAAAGCATAAATGTGCTTCTATAATAATTATCCTAAACATACTGACTAAATATGTATTATTTAATCTTTATTTTGCACGATAATTTTTATCAGTCTCTAATTTTACTATGTATATATTTCTGCTGAGTATATCTACATTATAATATGTATAAAAACATGAGTACTTTTAAACCTTAATTTCTTTTATATATGATTCTACAAATACATGTGGCATTACATTAACACGTTCATAAGAAATAATATATCATCAAGAGTTTTTCTTTACTGCATGACAATACAACATAAAAATCAAAAGAATTTATTGCAAAGAAAACCAGAAATATACTAAGATCAATAAAACATAATATAGCTAAAAAATATATTTTTAAATATTAATTTTAAATGAAAAGTTGCTTTAAATAACAAACAAATAGTCAAGAGTTGTTAGCCGAGAGGGCAGCACAGCCGCCTTGCAAGCAAGCAGTTGGTTGCAGATGGGTGTTGCAGGTTTGCCTCCCAACCGATGCTATGACATATGGAAAAAAAATAACAAACAAATATATAAGTTCTTGTTAACATCAGGATTATATATATTTATTAACAGTAATAATTATAAATAATAAAAAATATTAATTAATAAATAAAGTTCTGTTAAAGTCTTTTTCCATGGAAGCAATTCTCTTAATGTCTTTTTTTTCTGCAGATTTTAAGATGATGCAGTTGTAAGCAATTCTCTCATTAATTTTATTTTCATAGAATATCTAGGATGGTGCAAATTATTCTAATTTTTTAAAGAAAAAAGTCATTAACCTGTGAACTGCACTGTATGGTTATTTTTGTATGTGGCTTTACCTCACTCTCAAACTACTACTTTTAATGCTATTTACAGATTTAACAGTTATTTTATTGAAAAAATCATCCTGAATGATGCTGCCATCTTCAGAATTTATTTACAAATTAATAAATCAATAATATCTAAATTTAACATTTTAACAATGATGTAAGCACTGCATTTCAAGGTACTGATTGGTTGTTTCTTCTGTTCTCCACCAGAATTTCTTTAAATTTTGACAGTTCATTTTTTTTGTTTTGATCTTTCAAGTGCAAACATACTTTTTAGATTCTTTTTTTTTTTTACACATTTATGATTTTTTTCACAAAATATGTGCGAAATATAAATTATTTCAGAAAAAGAATTCCGATTTTAGTAGAAAAAATTTAAACAGGCAAAACTCTCCATACAGTATCGCCACTCAGTACAAGCCAGAGCAATCAATGGATTCCAGAAGGCTTGTGCATAAACTCATCATCTAGTGCCTACTCATACAATATCCCCAGATCAATTTCTGGCTTGTGGCCTTCATCAGTGAGGAGCCAGAAACCAGTCTGCGGATATTGGATGAATAGGCACTAGATGGGGATTTATGTACAAACCTTCTGGCATCCATTGATTACTCTGGCTTGCACTGAGTGGCAATACTGTATGAAAAGATTTGCCTGTTTATTAACAGTTATAAGCAAGCATAAGAAATGGTGATCATGTGATGTTTATTGGTTTAAAGAATGTTTATTTTTACATGAAGGCAATTTGATCAAGAAAGATCAATAACATACAGCTTCAATTTATAATTGAGTAACAAACATAGTTTTATGTTTATCACTATAGATTATTTGCACCAATTATAAATAGAAATTTATATTTTAAAAAACTTTCATTTATGTCAACAATCTAAAGAATTATTAATTTGCATTTTAGAAACTAAATTAAAACAAATATAGTTTTAAAAGATAAATATATTTCTACTGCTGATTCTGTAATTGACCAATCAAAAGTTTAAAACTTTAATTGAATCTGCCAATAGGGATTTTGTACCTTAAAGAGTCAATACAAGTGTTCACAATAGGATATTTATCTCAAATAATTTGATTTGTTCTTGTATTAGATTGATTGTGTAAATATAATAGCATTTCCTTAGGTATTTTTGATTGATTTTTTTTCAAAACATTTCTTGTTTTCCATTGATCTACACATTTTTTATCATGATGTTTTTAAGAGGTTATCAACTTAGACAATCCCAAAGGGGATTGCTCTAAAGGCAAAATATGTTTTTCCATATGTCATAGCATCAGCCAGGAGGTGAACCTGCAACAACCGTCTGCAGCCAACTGCTTGCTTGCAAGGCAGCTGCGCTGACCTCTCAGCTAACAACACTTGACAAAAGGAAAAATATTTCCAAGGACTTTAGCTTGCATTTTAAAATAGCTATTAAGTAATGACCAAATTAAAAAACTTAAAAGCACTCAGTGAATTTCTAGGACAAAGAAAGGCAAGATAAGTAAATATTGTTCAATGCAGTGTTATATATAAGTTCTTGTTAACATCAGGATTTGTGTCATTGTTGTTATAGTAACACAAGAATCCTGCTTTCACTCAAAATATTTGAACTTATTTAACTTTGACGTAAATTCCCATTGTTTAGACCATCACAAACATGTATTTTTATGCAAGAATATCCTTTTAAAGAAATAATGTCATTCTTTGCAAATAAAAGATATTAAATTACAGAATAATATTTAACAAATAATTTAAAATAAAATATTGTACATTTTTAATAAATTTAAAATACACAATTTACAAATATTAATAATTTCCCTTGATCTATTTATTATTTTTAAATTATGCAATAAAATTTTGTTAGTTTTAAAATATTTGTATAAAGTAAAATAGAAAAGATATACATGCACATACTGACATTTGAAAGTATTAAATTGATGTCATACAATTCTAGATTATTTTAAGATTAAGCATAAACCAACATGTTGTTATATTAATTTTATTGTAAGATCATTTATTCAAATATAATATGTTTTTTACAATGTATTGCTTCTTATTAAATTTTAACATAGTGTGTATGTTTAAACAAAAATTAATATTATGTTACTCTACCATGAATTTACAGTTTGATTCAAAAATTGCAAAAGATTACAACATACAATGACATATTAGAAACTTAAGCATTTTATTAGGCATTAACAAATTTTTTTTCTATAACATCAGATCTGCAGTAAGGGAATAAAAAATTTTAAATTGTATACATTACTGAACTTAGATTGGTCTCTATATTTTAATACATTTACAGTATATAAATAATGTTACAAAAATGTGTTCGAAAAGGTAAAAAAATATTATCAATAATAACATATTAACAGCCAATCATCTTAAGTTTATATATATATTGTAACGGGCACATACGCCGTTACATTATTTTTCTAAAAATTAGATATGAAAAATAAAAGTTCGCAAATAAAAACTTCTTTTTTAAGAATTAAAAATTGAAAGTTAAAAAATCGTCTAAACTCTAATATATAAACTCGCACAGATGAAAAATTACTAAAAGAAAACTTTATTAAAAAAAAAAAACAGTTTTAAAACTAAATTTTCAACAAAAACTTAAAAAGATTTCGAGATAAAAATATATCTTTAAGTTTGTACAATAAATTAATTAATGTTATTGTAAAATGGAAATGATTACTAATTAGTCCAAGTAAACTAGCCCTTGGGCATTTCAAAATATATAAGAAAAGGTCAGATAGGAGAGAAAAAACAATAGAAACTAATAGCCAATAAAAGAAATCCCTCAGGAAATGGACCAGAACGAAAAGATCATCATCGTCATGATGTAATGTCCACTGGATCCAAAAGTTGGTAATAAAAGGAAAAGTTTGGAAATAAAAAAATTAATTAGAGAAGATGGACTCCATTCCATTGGACCGTTATAATATATTTATAGTAAATAAAAACAAGCCATATATCACATGACTAAACTTGATAAGCTTGTATCAACTTATCAAGTCAAGTCACATGATATATGACTTGATTTTATTTAATATTATAGTTTTGTTTTTATATCTTAAGGGATGTTATATTGCTAAGGTTATTAATATATGCTATGGCTGAAGAGATTTCAAACCCAGATAACTATTTAAGTTAGCTAGATGGATTTGAAGATATAGGTGTCTGAAAATTTCAGATTTTCTACTTAATAGTTAAATATTAGATAAGTGCTAGTTTTGAGTTATTAGTGTCTAAAATATCCTAATACCGCAGTAAGGATAACCAATAGCTTAAAAACGGTTTGGGAATAGGGATGTTTCCAGGTAGAGATTTTTAAATGTTTCCTCTTGTGACATTTATCGATAAAGCTTGATTAGAGCTATTAGCATGCTCATTATTTTATTATATGTATATATTATATCTTTGTAATAGCCATATAATAATCCCTTTATCCAATCAAAGGCAAATATTATTTTTCCAAACTTCAATTTTTATATATTTTGCATGGTTGCTTCCTAAAACTCCATAAACTATTATTTGTATGTGTGTGTAAATTACATAAAAACCAACCAACACTTGCTATTTGTATATGTGTGTGTGTAAATTACATAAAATCAACCAATCCTTACTATTTGTATGTGTGTGTGTGTGTGTGAATTAAATAAAATCAATCAACACTTACCATTACCAAGAATCTTTAATCTGCTACTAAGGCAATCTTTTATTTATAAGAAAATGATAGTCCCATCTTTTTTTCTAGTCTAAGATGTTAATATAAATATTAAAAATTGACACTTGGATTATAATATATTAGCATTTTTAATTCATAGAAGTTTAAATAAATGCTGTTAAACAGGTAAATTGGGTCTATTTTTACACCCTAGTCCAAGAGAAAAGTGGGATCACATTTTTCTTATAAACAAATGGTTGCCATGTCAGCAGATTGAAGATTATTGGTGTTGATAAGAATTGGCTTCTTTCATATGATTTACACTTATAAATTAACCTAGCTTTGAGCAAAATCAGCTTATCTTAATAATAATAAGTGGCATGGGGTTTAAAAGTTTTAAAAATGACTATTAGTCTACTTTCAAAACAGACTATATTTATATGTTTAATGGGATTCATTTAAACCTCTATGAATTAAAAATCTCAATCTGTTATAGTCTACATGTAAATTTTTAGTGTCTACATTAACATCTTTGACCAGAAAAAAAGGAAAGATGATTTTTTTTATTATAAAAATGATGCATTTTGGAGTTAGTAAGTTGATCTGCTTTTCTGTGATTTGCATTTATAAAATGAGTTTAGCTTTGAGAAAAATCAGTTTTAATATATATATATGTCAACAGATGGCATTCTACCAAAAACACCGTCAAGCGTATGTTTACACAAACGTCAGAGCATGCATTCACTATCTCTAACTTTAATTCCACTTTCAGATCATGATTTCAAGCTATTTGCTATCATCAGTGAAAGATAGGAATTTTAGAAACTAGATCTAAACACAAACTCTGAGCGTTTATGAAACAGTTTCTATTCAGCTTGCAAGTGTGAATCTTTTAGACACTTAATGTCTTCAAACTCAGCATAGCAAGCCAGATAGCTATATGGGTCTGACCTCAGTTCAGCATCACCACATAGTAGAAGCCTCTGCAATATATATCATTGCTAGAAAGACCTCAAAGGTACATTTATGAAAAACAAAAAACAAGTTAAAAACTTGCTGACGCTTGTATTTATGTCAACAGATGGCGTTCTACCAAAAAGACCATCAAGCATGATCTGAAAGTGGAATTAAAGTTAGAGATAGTGAATGCATGCTCTGACATTTATGTAAACACATGCTTGATGGGGTTTTTGGTAGAACACCATCTGTTGACATAAATACAAGCGTTAGCAAGTTTTTAACTTGTTTTTTGTTTTTCATAAATGTACCTTTGAGGTCTTTCTAGCAATGATATATATTGCAGAGGCTTCTACTATGTGGTGTTGCTGAACTGAGATCAGACACATATAGCTATCTGGCTTGCTATGCTGAGTTTGAAGACATTACATGTCTAAAAGATTCATGCTTGCAAGCTGAATAGAAACTGTTTCATAAACACTCAGAGTTTGTGTTTAGATCTAGTTTCTAAAATTCCTGTCTTTCACTGATGATAGCAAATAGCTTGAAATCATGATCTGAAAGTGGAATTAAAGTTATAGATAGTGAATGCATGCTCTGACGTTTATGTAAACATACGCTTGATGGTGTTTTTGGTAGAACGCTATCTGTTGACATAAATACAAGCGTTAGCAAGTTTTTAACTTGTTTTTTGTCTTTCATATATATATAATGGTATTTAACTATTACATAGTCTTTCAATCTGCAGAAGTACTTTCAGTTAATTTCTTAACCATCCTCAACTACTGTTAAATATCAAGGTGCAGTATTGAAAAAAGATTGAAGGTTTTATTGTTGAGTAGGCTATGGCAGAGCAGATTTATCAGTGTAGGACCCAGTAGTTGTGACCTTGCAAAAGCCAATGCACTCAATTTAGGATGTAACTCAGAAAATAATTGCCTTGCCCAGTCCTATTTAGGAATCTCCCTACCTAACATGAAAGTAAAAAGGCTTAGAAAAATGATTTCATGACCCATCTCATATAATTTTTTTCCATTTCTATGGTTTAGCTATTAATCAAATTAAAAGTGGTATTAAACATTAATAATTTAATTTGGTTTTCTAACATGCCATTGTGTATTTAAATCTGGCTTGAAAAAAAACTTTTTAGGACTTAAACAGAGAAAAGCCCTTTTAGCTAAAAAGCTGTCAATACTTAAGATTGATGTAGCTTCTTTTATTGAAATTCATCTTCTAAAAGGAATACAATCTAATTGAACCAATAATTGCCTATATGTCTTTTTATCAAATTTATATTTATTTACACTATGTATACAACTAGTAATTCTTAGGATTATATTAAATACTAGCTCTATATTACAGAGGGACCAACAAGCTTAATAACATCCATGACTTCTTCAAGAATAAACTCCAGATCCATAGATTTGAGATAGGTGATATCTGGGACAACATCAATGAGCAGGAAAATCATGACATCCATGAGGTGCACATTTTGCAGCATCTGCAGTCCTATCGAGAAAGCACACAACTGGGACTACATAGTATATGAGGTTCATGTTCTTTCATCTAAACAAATTCACCATACCAATACTCCAAAGAGTAATAGATGTACTTGCAGGAGATTTCCAAATCAATCCTGATATCTACCCAATAGCCCTCATTCCATTCATGAAGAAACATACAAACCCCTCCAGTCCTTCCAATATCCACCCGAACTCTATGATACCACTCTTGAACAAAACCATTGAATCCATAGTCAAAGATAGGATTCAGCTGCAACTGCTCACCCACATCACAGTGCACCAATTCACCTGCAAGGGTTCTTCCACCATTGAGGCCGTGTGGTGCTTCATGCTCCTGGTGGAACATGTAAGACATTATAGAAAGTCCATACTCATAGTGGTCCAATTGGACTTTGCTGCAGCTTTCAATTCTGTAGTACCATCTAAGTTACTCCACCTTCTTAGACAGTATGATGTGCTGATGGTTTACACCCAGAACATTGGAAACCTCCTAAACAGATCGATTTTCACATCAGTGAATGGTTTTCTGGCTCTAGGGTTTAGACTGCATCTTTCTATTCCCTAGGGGCCCACTTTTAGCACCCTTTGCTTCATAATGTACATCAACCCCTCACTTAAAAACAATGAATGAAAACTACCTGGAATTTTTGTGCCAGAACTTAGGGAGAAGGTGCATCATATATCGTATGTTGATGGCTTTACCATCTTCCTCCCATCCTAGAAATACCATGGCATGATCAAATATTGAATAGGTATGCCGCAAAGATCAATCTCAGTATAAACCTCTCCAAACATCGATTTGGAGGATCAACAAAGGTGCCATTGTATTTTCAATCTACAAATCTAAGCCACAAAACTTCCTTGGATTCCAGATAGCATTGTCCAGGATGGCAATCAGAAAAGAAATACAACAATCCATCCTGAAAACAACTACAAAGATAGTCAGATCCCTATCCATGACCTCCCTATCACTCCCTGACAAGGTGTCACTACTGAACATAATGGGATTTCCATGCATCAATTACTACCTCCTGATCATAAAGCAAAACAAGTCCTTTCAGAATAAAATCAACTCAATCTACTCCAAACTGCTTTGGAATGGCAAACACATAGCCATCAGTTTGTCCAAAGCACAGAAACCTCATAAACTGAATGGACTTGGATTACATGCACTCACATATTCTATGCTCAAAAAGCAATCAGTGTCTTAAGCACAATCCATCTCAGTCTCGCCGAAGATCAACCATGATTCATCTTTGAATCCACAGACACCCCACCACCATTTCCAAGCAAATGGATCAAGGACTTAAGAAAACACATGACCCAACTATTTTTCATTAACAGGCAAACCTTGGAGACTAAAAGAAACTATTAGAATGTCTACAGGCTCATATAACCCAAACAAGACAAAATGCCAACTCAATTAAACTTCTGCAACAGACTAATTATTAAAAGGTCAAGATTTTTGGCTTATGAACCCAAATATATTGACTTTATTTTAAAATATAACCTTGCCTCTAGTGTGGAGGAGAGGTTTCCAGAAGCTGGAGCTACTGTGCAGCTCATGCAAGACCCATGATGAAAACCTACATCTTTTCTTCCATTGTCTTTTTCTTGGTCAGTGTGAGCTAAGATAGTGGCCACCATTCCTCCTAACAGTACAAACATGCTATCACTTTTGAGAGCATTCAAAAGTGGTGCTTTTGCAGTCATTCAAATGGCCATTTTCCATCTTTTTCTCCAATTTGGCTCATAAGGTGCATAATGGTCTTCAAACTGATTGACTTCAGCCCTTGGACAGAGACCAACTTCTCACTCCAGAAAAACTGCACAGAGAAACCTGGTCACAAAACAATCTCCTGGACGATGAGTAATAAATTCAGAGACTTTCTACTCCAGTTCATTTTTATAATGTGTGGATCATTTCAAAGTAACTTCAACAGATTTTATGAATAAATTCTTTTTTCTTAATAAAAAAAAACAGGATGCAAGCTTTTTATAAGATCAAAACATTTTGTAAAAAAGCCCCAAATGATAATGAATTTTCTAAGTTGATATCTTCTCTTGGAATTTCCCCCCCATATCAGTGATAGGTTAATCATATTAAGAATTGTTTTCCTCAATGGTATCTATGCATATTTATAAGTACTAATATTTCAATATTAGATTCACAAGTTAGAGAAAGTTTTTTTTTGGGCCATTTTATTACATTAATATCAAATAAAAATATAGTATAATACCTAAGCTAGACATAATTAGAGGGGATTTGAACCCACACTTTCAAATTTCCAACAGTCATCCACTACAACCAATACACATGACACATACATTTGAAAAAGTTATAATCTCCAATATTCATATTTTGTGCTAAACCAGCACTGATCACTTGGTCCTGATTATCACCTACTACACACATATATAATCAGTTATATTAATATAGCAAATCTTCAAATTTTAATGGACGGGTTCCAATCTTCTCTATTCTCTAACTCTTCAGCTATCCATATCATTGAAAATCAGATGATGGCATGTTTAAAGCCATTGTTTGCCAATTTTTTGTCATACCATATGAGGAATAAGAGTGACCGATGGACAACATGAGTATGACAACAAAAGCTTTGAACATACCATCATCAGATTTTCAATGATATGAATGGCCGAAGAGTGGAGAAGATTGAAGTCTATCCATTAAAGTTTGAAGATTTGCTATATTAATATAAACTGAGCACTGATTATATATGTGTGTGGAAAATGATGATCTGGACCAACTGATGAGTGATGGTTCAGCATGAAATATATATATACTTTTATAATAATGGCACTAAGTCAAGAATATAAAAAAAGTTAATATTTATATGAGTACTTACAGAAGCAGGGTTTTGTGACAGATCATAGAGTAGTATGCTCCATGACTGATATTATAGCTAAGTTACATACTGAGCATTATTAGCTCTTAACAAGCTTTTCTGAATATCCATATTCTCAGACCAGTTTCTAGCTGTGGCTGTCATCAGTGAGACACTAGGATATTTGTAGTACAAGCTTATTAAATCAAGTCATGTGATGTATGACTTGACTTTATTGCAATTATAGCTATATTAAAAAGAATTTCTAACCCAAATATATTACATTGGTTCTACTACCCCTTGCTAAATTTCAATAGCTTTAAATTTTAAAATTAAAAATGTGAATTTTTAAGCTTGTCGATGTTACTGAAGCACTGAATTTTTTTAAGAACATGTTTTGTGAGCCTTAGTAAGAGTATTTTTGATTTACTAAATAAAACAACTCTTATTCACTCACTGTCACATCCTTGTAATTAATCACTTAATTTTGAAATATATAAAGGGATTCACCAGATGAAAAAATAATGAGTTGAACGCAGAGCTTTAGAAACAGCATTAAGAATTAAAAACGATCATATAGAAACAATTTCTCTGGCAATTCGATTTTTGATTTATGATTAAATTTGCTGTTAAACTTTTTCATTTTATCTCATTTTAAAGCTTACTTTATTGCAAATAAAAGTTTATATTATATTACAGATACTATGCAGAAATCAAGGCATTATATTACACGATGTCATGTCTTATTTATTAATAGGTATAAAATCCAATCAAGGTATTGAATTGCAGACACGCACACATATTTCCAACTTTTTGTTTCAATAGTGCATCTTTCACTTAGTTTATCCCTCTCACAAAATCCATCAGATCAGAATTTAGATCAATACCTTTTACTTTGCATACATTAGAAACATTCATGACATATTTTTCAAATGTGTTATTAGAGATAATCATCATCATGTTCAACCATCAATCCATTGCAGAATGAAGTTCAATCCATCTGTAATCTCTAGCCTTTCTTCTGTATTTACTATATATATATATCATCATCATCATCATAGTCAATCATTACCAATCCATTGCAGAATGAAGGTCTCTTCAAGTTCAATCCATCATATCTGATCTCCAGCCTCTCTTCTGTATTTACTATATCATCATCATCATCATTTTCAACCTTATCAATTTATTGCAGAATAAAAGTCTCTCCAAGTTCAATCCATTCCCCCTGATCTCTAGCCTCTCTTTTGTATTTACTATATATATCATCATTTTCAACCATTATCAATCCATTGCAGAATGAAATTCAATCCATATTCTCTGATCTGTAGCCTCTCTTCTATATTTACTATATATATCATCACCATCATCATCATCATTTTCAACCATTAACAATCCATTACAGAAGGAAGTGTCTATATTTACTATATATATCATCACCATCATCATCATCATTTTCAACCATTAACAATCCATTACAAAAGGAAGTGTCAATCCATCTTTTCTGATTTAACCTCTTTTCTGTATTTATTATATATATCATCACCATCATCACTTTCAACCATTATCAATTCACTGCAAGATGAAGGTCTCTCCAAGTCCAATCCATATTCTCTGATCTCTAACATATATTCTGTATTTATTATATATCATCTCCATCATCGTCATTTCCAAACATTATCAATCCATTGCAGAATAAAGATCTCTCCAAGTTCAATCCATTTTCTCTGATCTGTAGCCTCTCTTTTTCACATCACACTAGCACATTTCATTATTTCATTTATCCATCTTACATGTGGTCTCTTTCTAGGTCTTTTACAATCTCTTGGATCCAGTTTATGATTTGAACTATTCATGTGTTATTATCTATTATTATTAGAGATACTTAACTTTATATATATATAATTAAATATATTTAAAACATCTACTCCATCACACATTATTAAAACATATGATCAAAGACACGTGTAAAAGATAAATGTTCCCCAAGTTGTGCATTTCATGCTGAACCAGCACTCATCAGTTGACCCGGATCACAATCTTTTACACATATCTACATCATTTGTTCAGAATATAGATAGATATCAATTTACTATAGTTTTATGGGCAAGTTCCCTTTATCTAGTTTCAAGAAGCGTTGGTGGCCTAGCGGTTAGCATAGCTGCTTTCCAAGCAGCTGGCCCGGGTTCGCTGCCCGATCAACACATTGACATATGAAAAAAAAATGCTATATTGCAAATAAAAGGTTGTATTATATTACATGATATATATCAAAATACCCCATGCAAAAATCAAGTCATTACATGGTATCTTCATGTCTAAAGAAAAGAATTAATAAATATGAAACCCATTGAATTCACACACATATATGTTTTACTCATATAAATAATAATCGAATGTCTTCGGTGCTTGGGAGGTCACAAGAAACTCAAGCGCCGGAGTAATCAGACTCTGAATTGATCTGAGGAAGAGTCAAACAGACTACTACTTTACTAAACCATGCAGAGCATGAGAATATAAAACGCAGTTATATAATTGAAAAAATATATTATGTGAAGTAAAGAATTTTTCAGATAATCAGAACTCAATACTTCGATAAAATACATTTATTATAAATTTTTTCCAATAATACATTTGTTTGGATAAAATATAGTTTAAATATATATATACAGACGATTTAATTATATTAATTTTTTTTATTAAACTTAAGAAAGAGATTAAGTTGTTTGCTTTATTAGAACTTTTTTCTTTTGTTATAAAATTGACTTACAGCTTCTTCTTCCGCCATAGCTCTTTCCGCTTCCTGCACTTCACTTAATATTTGCTGAGCATTTTCTTTAGCCTTTTGTTCCGCTTTAGCCATTAAGAGATCTAAATCCACGCTGATTTCTTCCATGTATTCCTCCGCCTCTTCTTTCGACATCTGCAAATAAAATGAAAAGATAAAAATACATTTAAAAAGATTACATTATTGTTTGTACTGAATGACATTATTTCTATTGTAATACAAACATATCCCACAGTAACTAATTTAAAAAAGAAATCTAGTTTAATTTATTTTTAATTAATCTATCTATCGCTCTGTCTGAATCATATATCAACATCATTATTTTCAACCGTTATCGATTTATTGCGGGTGAAGGGTTCAACGCATCTTCTCTAATCTCTAGCCTCTCTTCTCCACATCAATCTATCGCTCTGTCTGAATCATATATCAACATCATTATTTTCAACCGTTATCGATTTATTGCGGATGAAGGGTTCAACGCATCTTTTCTAATCTCTAGCCTCTCTTCTCCACATCAACGCAGCATGTTTCTTACCATTCATACATCTCGTATGTGGTCTCATTCTAGGTCTTTTTTAATCTCTTGGAATACAGTTATAAATTTCAACTGTCTATTATTATCTCATCTCTTCTAGTACTATGTCCAGCCCAATTCTACTGCAGTCTTTTAATTCTTTCAATCGTGTTAGTAATACCTGTATGTTCTATCATCCATGTATTTCATTTTCGATGACTTCTTGCTATTTCTAACATATATCTTTTTATACTTCATTGAGTAGTCTGAAGTTTTTTTATTGCTCTTCTGTTAAATGTCCAAGTCTCAGATCCATAAATCATAACTGAAAACACATTTATTTAAAAACCTTCAATTTTAAACACATAGGCATATTTTCTTTTAATATTAATTTTATTTATGTATATACATCATAGAATCATATATACTCTACATTTATTTAGCAATAAAAAATGGTTACCTATATATTTAACTGCTTATAATAAGAATATATATATATAGAACTCTCAAATATATAACATTTGTAAATACAAGCTAATTAAATTAGGTCATGTGACATCTGACTTGATTTTTTTTTTTCCATATATATACATTTCTGGATAATATCAATCAAATACTAACTTGTATTCAGTGATTGAGACTTTGCAAAATAATTGCTTATTTACTCATAATTAAGTTTCAGTAAGAATGACATTTAGTAAATTCTAACTAATTTCACCAACGTCATTCAGTCAAAAAACATCGTAAATAGTAATTTAAAGTGAGAATTCTAATCACGCTCTCCTCAACAGTACTTCAGATTTGCTCATATAAAAGAATTTGAGTTGTAGGAATAAGAGGATTCTTTTTATTCCTGCATAAATACTATATCTTGGATTGAAGAGGAAAGTATTCCTTTATTTAACACTCTCAAAAGGCGCGTGCTCAATTAGCTTGAAAGGCTGATATTTGAATGGAATAAATACCTTTGTTTATCAAATGCAACTGTAAATTCTATGCAACCTATCCATATTTCTATCTCTAGTGCAATGGGAGATGCAGAATGTGGTTAGATAGTATGGTGAGACTAAGAGAGGGTGAGTGATTTGTGCAGTGGACTCATCTCCACTTAAAAGAAGCTAGTGTGGTTAGACAGTGTGATTGAAACTAAGTGAGTGTGTGTGTTTGCGCAGTGGACTCATCTCCACTTAAAAGAAGCTAGTGTGGTTAGACAGTGTGATTGAAACTAAGTGAGCGTGTGTGTTTGCACAGCGGACACATCTCCACTGAAAAGAAGCTAGTGAGAATTTATTACCTCATCCCTTTACTAATAATAAACAATAACTATTATAATATATAGGGTATATGAGCACAGACTTTCACACCACCCACCATTCTCCATTCTATCTCATAATACTGATACACTTGAACACATATATGTTGAAAAGATAAATAATCCCCAATACATGTATTTCATGCTAAACCAGCAATCATCAGTTGGTCCAGATTACCAACCTGTACACATATACGCTATAAGTGCTCAGATATATATTAAGATAGCCAATCTTTATACTTTAATGGACAAGCTTCAATCTACTTCTCACTCCAACTCTTCAACCGTCCATCCAATTGAAAATCTGATGATGGAATGCTCAATAACTATTATACTAGTTTTCTTAGCAATATGTAATTCTGCTTATATTAATGTCAACACTATTTATTCTTATAATTTTTAATAATATAATCTCTGGGTTATTTTAAAACATATGCTAAGCATATAGCTTTATAGAGAATGGATTGTACTTAAGAGAGTTAGCAAGCTGTTTCACACCCAGTTACACATATTTTGAAATTGGCTAGTTATTTCAGTATTCTCAATAAAAATTGTAAATAATAATTGTTTTAGATGAAATTACAACTCGTAATTTAAGACTGATATCTCTGTGATATGATAAAGATAGCAAAGGGATTATCTCAATAATTTTGCTATTCTCAGAGGGAAACAAAATGAGAGTGATTCAAATAGATCCAATAAAGAACATATTTTAAATAAAGTGTAAATAGACCAAATTTATTTAGAAAATCACATAGATAATGATGACGACGATGGCTTTCAATAAATGACAAACAACTATATAATAAATTATAATAATCGATAATAAAATACTTAAAGATAAAAGTAATTATAACAATAACAAGTTCCATAAAGTTGTATTTTTATATTGGACTATTTCCATCATATTATATGTGTATTGAATGTCTTTAGAAAAATTTAACTTTATTTAAATATTCCAAATACATTCAACTGTTAGTAATAGCACGTCAGACATGTTAGTATATGCAGAACGTTTCGAGAGGTTTTATTCTCTCCTCTTCTTCAGGTGCTGCAGGCTTGATCAGTGACAGTACTAGGATGGGATTCGAACCTGGGTTCTTAGATTCTTCATTATTGAATTGTAAGGTAACGCTCGAAAAAATGTTTTGTAATCTTAGTTGTAAATATCTGTGTGTCATCAAATGAAGTGATAAACCATTAAGCGTCACATGATCACCATCTCTTATTTATAAACAAATGAAGTGATGTATACAACAAATCACTCTATTGGAGAAGATTGTATAATATTTTTTTAAAATCTCAAATGTTAGCTAGAGATAAGATTGGATTGAATTTACTGCAGCTTTATGTGCCAATGTCAAGCATCGGTGGTCAAGAGGTCAGTGACAGCTGCTTTACAAGCAGTTGTCCCGGGTTAGCGGGTTCACTTCCCGGCTGATGCTATGACACATGAGAAAGAAAAAAATAATTCAAGTAGTAACAGCAACCTCTTATTATCGGTATTGTAACTATTACTTAACCCTTTTTGGAGCGAATAAAATATTTACTCAACATATAACATTATCATTTAAAACTACAACTTAATAAGAAGATGATCCTGATTTATAATGTTTTATAGTTTCTATACTATTTTTAGACTTGAATCTGCTTCAACTATCTAATAATGTTTACTAACATCAATATCATAAAAGTAAACTTGAGGTTGATTTTAAAGGATTAATATATCATGTAACAAGTTAACCATTTACTTCAGCTGTAGCAGATTATAACCTTTGTTTAAAGCTTAAGACAATTGATTTCCAATATTAATATAATAACAAATACACTTCTGTACCACTTTTACTGATAACCATAAGATATTACCTGTACCTTCCTTATGCCAGTGCTTTTTGGAGAATATCATTTAAATTCACACTAATAATAATTTTAACATTATAGTAATTTAAAAAATAAGATAATTTTATAATATCCATGAGCTGATAGTCTACAGTTTTTATAATGTCTATGAAAATTTATCTTGATGCATTAGAGTATTCCAATGTATGTCAAAGATTATTTGGAGTTTTAATAGTTATAAAGTCCACAATAGGCTGTTAACACTTAATCCATGTGAGAATGTAATTGATTTTAGAGATTTACTTTCTAATAAAAAAATTTAACAGATCACAATTATTTATTAATATTCCAGCATATTTTACATATTAATTAAATCTATTTATGGAAATAACTTTTATAAGTATATATTTATGAAGATATCATATTAATGAATGTTAATCTTTTACCCTTAGGGCTTAAACAGATTATCCAAGGATTTTGAAAGCTTTAAGAAATATAAGATGCAGAAACTTAATATTCCCTAGGTTTGAGTAAGTTGATAATATTTAGCTATAGTTCAGGTCATTTAGCTATTATGAGACCAAGCAAAATTATTAATCCGACAACTCGAATTGATTTAATAAGACTAGTTTGCAGGTTTGAGTAGTTTTTGCCATCAATACAAATTAATATTACTTTAATCCCTAAATTTTTCTATGAATTTTGTCATGCTCCATGCAATCCTGAGGTAGTTATAGGCCTTGCCACTTTCAGCAAGATATTTTAGTCTTAGGCAAGAGACGAATGATACAGCGTAATCTCAAGTAATCGTATTCCATAAATAATTTCACAAATTGCATTACTGAATGAAAATATTAAATTTGCTTTTTATAAGTAGTATTATATGATTTTCATTGCTAATATTTCTTAATTTTTCCATTTAGGATGAGAGGAAACATTCGCCAATTAGACAAATGTTCAGCTTACACATTTTGGCAGACATGGTGACTTAAATAAACCTCTACAAATTTTGACAAGTGGTAGTATTTGTAAGTTGCTACCATGTGATCTATGATATCATAGAACATTTCCCACAATACTTCATTTTTTAGATTTGTATAGAAGAATTCTGCTTTGGTTGCTATGGAAACAGTGTGAAGCAGATGAGTTTTGAAAGTTTTACAGATTTTACAGTGCCAATTTTGAAGCAAATAATTTATAAAATAGTGATTAAATATTATTTTCAAGATTACAACATCATCATAAATATACAATTGGTTTTTTTATAAATAAATAATAAACTAATAATTTTTTTTCTCATGTGTCATAGCATCAGCCGGGAAGCGAACTCGCTAACCCGGTACAACTGCTTGTAAAGCAGCTGTCGCTGACCTCTCGACCACCAATGCTTGACACTAAACTAATAATTTAATTTATTAAATTGCAAAGTTCTCAATTTTAAATTAATAGTCTGTTTAACCAATATTAATACTAAATCCATTTAATCATTTTATGACTACTCTTGTTAAATTGACGGCATTTTAACATACAATGCATACATACACGTTTAAATGCAATGTTAAGAATTTATATTCTGATTAACTATAATATTGCCCTATCTGGCTCTCATAATAGAATTATTATTGTACTTATACTGTTTTAAATATCATATTTTACTGTAGTTAATCTAGAATATACTGCCTTGTGAATTATTTTTTTTATTAGTTTTATGTGTGTGTGGTTTTATAAAAAAAAAAAAATTAACAGCACTTTAAAAGAAAAAAAATTTAGACACACATAAAAAGTCTGTCTGGAAGACAACTTGGATACTCGTGTTCTATTACATTAGATAGTACTATAAGAGATATGAATATTACTTCTTAAATTTATTACTGATGGCAATACATTAATAGTAATGAAAATTGGTTCTATTTAATTAGCCAATATTTTTTTTTTTTTACAGTTTATAGCTATGCTTATTAATTCAAATGTCAAAATATACTATTACATTTTATCTCTGCCCATGGAAAATACATTTTTCTTAGCTTTGATATATAAAGTCATTAATGTATAGGTTAAGGTTAGTGTTATTAAAAAATTATTGATTCTTAGACATCAAGTTTAGTCTTCAATATTTAACGTGAATCACTTTATGGCAATGGGATTTTTTTTTTTAAAAAAATCCCTTTTTAAGTTTTTGCTGTATAAGCTTAGGGGCTGGGTGACAATGGTTTATTCATCTTGACATCTAATATCTCTAACCTATTGCTTTTTAAAAAAAAAACATTTTGTATTGTTATTGATTTCTTACCTTTGAATACATGCATAAATTATTTAAAACATTTAATATCCTTATATATTTATTCTGCTCATGGCATGGGCCTCAAACTTCATGTTTGTAGGTGTCTCATATTCCTCCTTGGATTGCCACCAAAAAGGCATTCTTCCTTATTTTGCTTTTGATCTAGAAAGGTCCTTACAGACTGAAAAACTTTCTGAATTTGTGTTTTTGTGGGTTACTAACTTGGAGTGTACGTACCAGTGTGCAGTCATTGACCTTAAAAAAGTGTGTTTGTTGAGGTGATTGGGAGATTCTTTTACAATCTCTTTTTTTTCTTCAAATTTGTGTGGCTAGATTAATGTCATGTGCATGGTCTATTCCCTCAACTATAGTTGGTAATGGGGTCTTTATCAATAATGATTTATGGTGCTCAAATTAAAACCAAATGGATGCAAATTTTGTAGATTCATTTATAGTTATATTAATATAATTAGTTATTTTCTTTAATTTATTGACCCAATTCTTATGATTACCTTCCAAGTACACCTGTAAAAGTCTGCCCTGCTGTCTCATAAGCCTTTTACATGGATTGGATTGGAAATTTTGTATGGAACTCATTCAATGTTTAATATTTTGATTTTCAACCTTTTTTTTTCAGATATTGGATGGGGTAATCCTATTAAGGAAAACCAATAATTTACTAGACTGTTTGTAACATTCTTGGCATTGGTTTTGATCATTGGGTCAATGGCCATGTATTTTAAAAACACATAATAGGTCACTAAGATGAATTTGCATCTATTAAATGGAAGGAATGGCCTATAAAAAGCCAAAAGTTCATTGGGTCTATTTGGTAGGATAGGTTGGAGCATTCCCGTATAGAATCTATTAGCATATTTGGACTTAAGGCATATCTTGCAATATTTGAGGTGGTTTATTGTAGAAGCACACATGCTAGGCCAGTAGAACCATTTTTTTTAGGATAGGTTGAAATTTTCATAGATCTGTATGCAATGGACATAAAAGATTAGCTTATTTCTGAGACTAGTAAGGATAATAACTTTTCAGTATTGGTTGCTAGACATGTCTGTTTATACATTAGGATATTTTGATGTAGTCTATATCTTTTAATTATTTGGTCAGTTGATTTATTATTATTCATTGACTCTAATTGACTGGACACTATGGTAATGATCCAACATGTTTTCAGGAGCAGCCATGTTTAACAAAATAATATTAAAGTAAATATATCAACCTTTCAATAAGATAATGCACTCTAGTTGAGGGAAAATCTTCCAAAAACTTGTTTTATAGAATATATATGTAGCCTGCTATCAGTCCTCAAACATTTCTTCAGCCATTTCCAAATTTTCTTCTGTCATACGTTTTCTTTTCTAACTATTTCAGAATATATAATCTTCAATATTTTATTAGACTTTACAATTGTATATTTTACTTTCATTTTTATTTCTTTTTTGTTTTTTTTCTTTTTACGATAATTACTTTTTTCACTTTCATTATTGCCTTATTAATTCTCAATCTTTTAAATAATTTGAACTTTCTTTATACTCTAGTTCAATTACCTTCCCAGAATGCACTGCAGTAGTCATCCGCTTTCACAACCCAGTCATTTCTAAAAGTCGGTCTTTGGGATACATTAAATTATTTTTAAATTTCACATTTCATAGTATATTAGAAAAAACTAATCAATAATTTTTTTTTTGTAAAAAATCAAAAATTAAGAAAAGAGTAAATAATGCAGTATATTTGAGAATATAAAAATAAAATAAATTACTAGGACTTGGACTTTCAAACTCCCTACAGCTGTAGAGTGTTTGAAAGTCTGAGATCAAGTCCTTCGAATATCAGTAAGGTTAGTATAAACAATATTCATGTATTTAAAATAATTTATTGCAAAAGCAAACTTGAAATTAAAATATTTAGTAAACCAAGTCAGCAATACAGAAAGTAATGCAGGTGAGAAAGTATTTGATATAAATCCGTAATAAATTGAATTCCATAAAGATATCACTTTCCAAGTATGTCAAAAGTTACATTCAGATCAAAAAGTGAATGAAGTTAATCCATGAAGCACATATATTTTAAAAATAAACTTGGTAATTATATATTTGCACTACAAATCAACCCACAGTTATTAAAAAACTAATATTTTTAATTTGTCCATAAAAAATAAATCAATAAACATCACATGATCACTATTTTTATGCTTTCTTATAACTGTTATTAAAACATGAAAAACTCTCTATATATATTGCCACTCAGTGCAAGCAAGAGTAATCAATGGATGTCAGAAGGCTTGTGCATAAAATCCCCATCTAGTGCCTACTCATCCAATATCACCAGACTAGTTTCTGGCTTGTGGCCTTCGTCAGTGAGGAGCTTTGGATCTGATTACTCTGGCTTGCACTAAGTGGTAATACATAGAGTTTTGCCTGTTTTAATAAGTTATAAGCAAGCATAAGAAATGGTGATCATGTGATGTTTATTGGCTTCAAACCAATCCTACCTAATAGGATAGTGATGGCTATGGTTATTAAAGAACCAAAGTCACCAAAATATATGGGTACTGAATTGAGTTCAGAACTATATTGCTATATAAGCTAATGAGCTTGGATAGAAAATATTATAGTGTTTTCAATTTAAGACTCATAGTTTTGTAGTTAAGTAGAGATAAAAGATGGCTGCTGGAGGGTTGCATTAGATCCTAAGACCTAGGTGCAGTGCTCTCAGATCCAAGGCTCCTCACTGATGAAGGCCACAAGCCAGAAACTAATCTGGGGATATTGAATGAGTAAGCACTAGATGGGTATTTTATGGACAAGCCTTCTGGCATCCATTGATTACTCTGTCTTGCACTGAGTGGCAATATGTACAGAGAGTTTCGCCTGCTTTAAAAAAGAAATCAATGACAAAACTGCAGAGATGTCAGACTCTAGGGAAAATATCATGTGTGGAAACCGTTATGAATGTCATTTCAGAATGCAATAAATACTATTTGTTATTGAATGAACTTTTGTCAATGCACTCTATTTGTTGCTTATCACTTGGCAGCTGAAATCTTTCAACAACATTTTGACCAAAATCACACAAGTGATGAAAAGTATTACTTTCTGATTTAAAAGTACTGAAGCTAAAGTAAATCAAATGTAATTAAGCTCTGTCATAAGATGTAGTGTTACAGCATTACCTAATGATGTGGCACAGTGGTCACAACTTTTTATAGTTGCGACCCCCATTGGCAGATTGAAATTTTACATGACCATTATATGTTGTTACCATATAAGGATAGTAATAATAAATATGATAAATGTATGATAATGATGTAGAAGATAATCATCCTTTCTCACTAATTAGTAACATGTATCTTTTACTAGATGTATAATAACTTGGTTCTTAGTAGATCTGTTGATTTGTAGCAATTACAACTTTTTAAGCCTGCTTTAAAAAATGTATAAATCCCAAGAACATATTACCACATATCAATGTTAGGTGGATACTAGCCAATGGAAAAACTCTGAGAGTGAATACAAGAGCAGAATAAACAATGTGCCATTATGATGTATTGTTTATACAAAATGAATTTGAGTATAAAGAAGAAAGTGTTTAAGCACAAAAGTGGTCAGACACACAATAAAGAGTTGAGCAGCTTTCATGGATTTTTTAAAGGTGTTTTAAGTTTTTCAATTAAAATTTTTTATCCAACATGTGAACTTTTCAAAAATGTTCCCAACCTCCAACAATTTTTCTGCATTGCCTTTAAGGGTCATGACCCACAGGTTGCACATCACTGATGTAGCATAAAAATAATAACAATTGTGGTTTACTACAATTCCATTAAATGAACATTTTTGATTTTAAGCATTTCTGCCATAAACATAACTTTCCCAAGTTTTTTTATGGATTTTCCATGGTTTAACTTCATGCACTTTTTGATGGACAACCTTTTTTGGATTTCAATTTCTTATGGTTTTATTGCGGTCATTTAGTTTCTTATGAATTATATGATTTACTATTTTGTATTCTTCTTCTTCAATTTGTAATTCATTTGTTGCATTCGTCCTTATGTTCATTTCATTTTTTCCTCAAAGACTTGTTTTGTAATAAATTATATATTTTCATGGGGTTTTTAAACATATTATTTGTTTTTCATTTATTGTCTGTGAGCAAAATATATCAATTTCAGAATTTTCTTAAAATAAATTATATTATTTTCAGGTTTTCAAACACTTTTTTTTTGTTTTTGATTTTTAATAATAATGTAAAAAGAAACTTAATAATTAATTGTTCTGATTTACTTGGGTATATATATAGTGGCTCTAAGTCCTTGATCCCAATGGGGGTAATTTGATTTTTTAAGGGGTGTATTCAAGAATGAGTTACTAAGAGTAAATTTTTTTGAAATTTTTTTGAATTATTTACAGTGAATTTGAAAGCCAGCTATTTATTCTTATACTTTATTATTCATAAATTAATCTAAGAATGCTTCTTATAACTATCTCTTCCCATGCTATCTTCTTCTTAGTGTCTTTTCTGTTTAGATAATCTTTATTCTTTATCTGTTCATTGTTATTTGGAACAAGTTAACATTGTACTTCAATTTACCTTTCATTAATGGCCTTTTAGGCTTTTTCCATGTGAATAGGAGTTCATTTTTGGCACAATAAGAATTATATAACACAGAGTTATAAAGAGCATCAATATTTGAGAGATGCTTAGGTGGATCATTGCCAAAAAAGGGTTGGGAATGACTGCTTTAAACAATGGTTTGCACCAATATTTCCTCTTTTTTGTAGACATAAAAATTTATAATATTAATTAATCCTTTAAATCAGTTATAAAATATATAGGATTGATTAATTATTCCATTGAGTTCTTACTTAATTAGTTTCTTCTTTTAATCAAATAAATTATAAAGTTTAATAATTTTTTATTTTTAAGCATTTTAATGATAAATCTAAAATTGACAAAATATCCTGTTTTATTTCATTTTATTATATTTTCTGAAAACTAAAATTGTGAAATCCTTAAGTAACAAGCACACACACACAATTACAATTATGCTTGCAAGGCTTATTATCATAATGCATAATAAATAACTTAATCATATTACTGGTATTCTAATAGTCTATTTTAACTTTACATAAGAAATTTAATATAAATATGAACTATTATTAACATAACATAGAACATCCATTTGCAGTGGAAACTGTTTTTAGTATATGCCAATAAATTATATAATGTTTTAACAGTGTTTAAAATAATATTTTATCATTATGAGAAAATAGCAGCTTAGGTTTTTTAAATGATATCAAAGATAGATATTAAGCTCTTATTCATTGTTCAAAAATTACAAATATTTATATTACATATAAGGCTTTCAACTTAATATTATGCACCTTAAGTACTTAATTTTACCATGAAAGGAACCTCTACAAATCTTGTGATAAAATTAAGCACTTAAGGTGCATAGTATTGAGGTTAAAGCCTTATATGTATTTATGTGTCAACCATGCATTTAATAAGAATTAATGCTTACAACTTTAAATTGATTCAAAATATTTCTAATTATAAGATCTAAATATTAACTCACTGTGAATCGAAAGATTTTGCGAATGTTGATTTCTAATCGAGGTAGTGGACTTAATTGGTGAAGAATTTATTAGCTTCACACTCTTAAATTGAAATGCTTTAGATTTGCCTATATAATTAGAAAGTAGGTTGAAGATAAGATGGCTGCTCTTATCTTTATAAAGTCATAATATTTTGTTAAGATTTGTAGAGGTCCCTCTTGTGGTAAAATTAAGCACTTAAGATGCATAGTATTAAGATTGAAGCCTTATATGTATTTATGTGTCGACTATGCGCTTGATAAGAATTAATGCTTACAGCTTTAAATATTTATAAGAAATTTTTGAGTATTTGTGGAAAGTGATGATTATCTTGTTGGTAGTTCTTAAATCAATAATTTATTGTGTGAGGTATAAAAATTGGAATGTTATTTTTGTCAAAGATGATAGTATTGATTTAAAACAATGGTTACATTGAGTGATAAATGTAAATAATAGATAAATTGTGATACATCTATTCAGAATAATGATTGAATCAAAAAATAATTAAGATATCAAGCACTATGAAGACAAGAGGACAACATATTTACCATTTCTTTTTATAAAATTACCAAAAGATAGACTCTTCCAATGATTAAAGAAAATGCAAGTAACATTACCGACTACTGTCCAGTTCTTATGTTCGTAATATCACTATTACTATATCATGAAGCTCACATCAGAATGTAGGAGCTTAACCTTATCAGTTTTGTGAGATTTACAAGTGAATCTTTTGATAGATATATACAGGCATTTATATCTTTGTAACAATTCATTGTACTGTTTTTTTTTAATTATTCTTTTTTGTTTCAGTTTCAGTAATCAGTGATTTCTGATCAAAGATGGTTATAGTTGATTTCATTTTCTTATCTTTATGAAATGTAGTTGCACTCTTGCCATGGTTAATTTTGAAACATGCTCTAGTTAATGAGGAACAAGCAATGTGACCCTTTTAATTGAATAGGTTTCACGACTTCTTTCACTAATGTCAGTTTTTGTTAAATCCTCACCAGCTAAAATTCAATCTGTATAAATATATATATATATATATATAATAAGTTTATTATTTATCTAGCACTACATTTTATTTGCAACAGTCATTAGGGAATTCCTCTCTACATGTGCTGTACAAATTTATAATGCTGGAGGAATACTCTCATTTTCTAAACATGAAATATTATTTTATATAGTGCTGTTTTTTTTATGTAATAGTAATATTAGCGATTAAGCCAATGCACATGTGCTTTAAAGATAAATTATAAATAAATACTCAATTTTTCCAGACATGAGATATAGTATTTTAGAAAGAATGGAATGAATCCACCCATTCTTTCGACCAAAACGTTTATGTATGGGAAAATTTTAAGTGTGTGGAAATAAGAGTGTGACGGTGTTACACGATCACTTTAAATTACATTTGTTATGTTTGAACGACACTTGCAAAATCTTTACAATTTATGAACCATCATTCTTTAGTTGAAATAAAGTCCTTGAAAAGACTAGATGGATCACTCTATCTTTTTTACCTAAATGTACATGTATAGACAAATAGTAAGCATTTAGAAATGAGAGTGAAAAGATCTTAATTAATCACTTTAAATTCAATTCACTATATATTAATAAATGATGGTGGTGAAATTTTTACAATTTATAGCATATCAGTATTTGATATAATATTATATATAATCAAAATTATTCCAAAAACTCAACCAGATTAGCCAACAAAATAAACTCTTAAACCCTACCAATGATTTCATTGCTATAAGAAGACTTCTCAATTGTAAAGACCTACAAAATAACATATTTATATTAAACATTACCCACAATTCCACTTACATCTCATACACATTTTTCTCAAAGAGGACAATCTTAGATTCATCAACAAAAATGATATAGGGAACACTATTAATTTTGGAAAAACTATGGTTGTCTTCTTTGAGAGAAATAAAATAAAAATTAAACAATCATTATTATTAAAAATTTATGATTCTGCAGCATATTAAGGGTGTGTGGGAGGTAAATGGAATTTTGGATGTATGGGAGGTAAGTGAAATTGTGGGTAATGCTTAATTTAAATATGTTGTTATTTTGTTGTTCTTTACACTTGAGAAGTCTTCTTGTTGGCTGTTTTAGGGTTTATTTTTTGGCTAGTCTGATTGAGTTGTGAATTTGGAGTAATTTTGATTATTTATTGATTAGTTTAGCTCTATGATTTTAATGTTTAAATATATATATATATAACAAATTATTTATTTATCTAGTGCTATGTTTTATTTGTAACAGTCATTAGGAAATCACCCCTCTACACATGTGCTTTATGATTTATAACATTTGAACAAATGTCATAAAATAGCAAATGGACTTGAAAGTGATTAATTAAGATCTTACTCTCATTTCTAAATGCTTAAGATTTGCCTAAACATATATGTTTAGGTAAAAAAAAAATAGAGTGATTTATCTTGTCTTTTCAAAGATTTTATCTTGTGTTTAGAAAATGAGAACAGTCATCAAGCACTATAATACAATGTATGTATAGAGGGGTGTGATTCACTAATGACTGTTACAAATAAAATATGGTGCTAAATAAATAAATAATTTGTTTTATATATATATATATAATACTAATACAGAATGGTTTAATTTGTTTTATATATATATATATAATACTAATACAGAATGGTTTGGTAGAAATAACTTAACATTAAAAGAAAATATGCCTATGTGTTTGAAAAGGAAGGTTTTTAGTAAATGTGTTTTACCAGTTCTTACTTATGGATATGAAACATGGACTCTTAATAGAAGAGCAATACAGAGACTTTAGATCACCCAAAGAAGTATGGAGAGATGCATGTTAGGCATAACAAGAAAAGATTGAAAACACAATATATGGGTAAGAGAACAAACAGGTGGTACTGACCTCATCGAAAAAATTAAAATATTGAAGTGGAGTTGGGCTGGAAATATTGTTAGAAGAAATGATAATAGATGGGCAATTGAAATCTTAAACTGGATTCCAAAAGATTGTAAAAGACCCAGAAAGATACCACATGTAAGATAGTTGGATGAAATAAGAAAATGTGCAGGGGTAATGTAGGGAAAAGGGGCTAGAGATTAGAGATGATGGATTGAACTTGGAGAGACCTTTATCCTGCATTGGATTGATAATTGTTGAAAATGATGAGTTTACTGCAATATGTAGTGAATGGAATTGAAAGTGATTACTTAAGATCTTCTCACTCTCATTTCTAAATGCATAAGATTTGCCTGTCCAAATAGGGTGATTTGTCTTGGTTTTTTCAGACTTTATCTTGAGTTTAGAAAAGGAGAGTATTCCCCAAGCATTATAAATTCATACAGTATATGTGTAGACTGGTGTGATTCACTAATGACTGTTAAAAATCATAAGTATATTGCTATCTTATATGTGCCAGAAATATAGAATATTGTAATATCTCCAAAACATTATATGATTACCATTTCTTATGCGTACACAAACTGTTATTAGCATTAACAAACTCTCCATACAGTAATGTCACCCATTGCAACCTTTCTGCATCCATTGATTACTAATTATTGCACTGGATGATAACAACTGTGTAGACAGTTTGCTACTCGATAAAGGACAAGCAACAAGATAGGTGAGGCAGGTAAAGTGGGATGATTGTGTTAGAAGAGTTGCTGAGTGTTATAGTGGCAAGGAATGGGGTAGAAGAATATTCATAAATAAAACTAATAGGAAATTGGAGAAATGAAGTACTAGTATGGAGAGCAAAATGAATTTAAATATATATAGAAGTATACAGAATATTGAGTGAGAGTTCATTTATGATAATAGTAAGGAAAGTACTTTACTATTTAAGGCTCCAACAGGATCTTTAGCAACAAGAAAATATACATATAAATGAAAAAATATAGGTGAGTTAGATTGCAAGTAATGTAAGAAAGGCATAGAAAATATTACACATAAATACCTGCAAGAAGAAAGGGTACAAACAATGAAGTTACAGGAGATTAAATATAAACCAAGTGATTATACAGAAAGTAGGTTCTTGGTTTTTATGCTAAGTTTGGGAAAAGATAAAGGGGATTTAGATATAAAGGCCATAGAGTTGACAAAGATTAAATTGTGGAAATGGGATGGAGCAGGATAGTTTAGAGTATGGAAAAATGGGATGAGGAATGGAAAGTGAAGATAAGGTGGCTAGCAGGTTTCTCTGGGCATAGTGGCTGAAATATTCCTGACTCCGAAAAAAAAGAAGCCAGAATGCATCACATCACATACTGCATATTCTAATATGAAACGTTTTGTCCATTTGTTTTATTTTAAAAATTATTTAGGAATGATTATAATTTTTGAATTTAATTTATTTTACCAGAGTATTTTTATTTTTATAAATGTAAGACCTTTATCTTTTAGAGACTAGCATTTAAATGTTAAAACTATTGTGTGTTTGTGACATTTTTTAACACTTCTGCAATTAATCTGTTTTGAGATAAATATTACAACTATTTTAAGAATTGATTACTGCTTATGATATTTTCAGGCACGAATAATGAGATTATAATTTAAAAATAGCCTAGATAAAGAACAAAATATATTTCTAGATTATCGTATCTATGGCAATGTATTCTTTTGAATTTAATGTCTCCGGCTACTATAAGTTACTATAGCAATTAATAATGTCAATAGTTTTGCTTGGTTTAAATATATCGAGATAAATTTAGTTTATTTTTTCCTCAATTACACTCAATGTGTAAATAAAAGATACAAATTGGGAAAGATTTAAAATATATGTAAAAATATATTAATATTTAAATGTTTTTTTTTTTTTTTGCCCACGGAACTTTACTTGATAGAAAGAAAAATATTTTTTATTGCTATTTCAAATTATTGTTTAAGCAATTAAAATATTTAGTTAAGAAGTATAAAATTAATTTTTTTTCTAATAAGTAATGACTGACGAATTAAATTAAAACGACAAATTTAGTTAAATGAAAATATAGTCGTAAAAGCAATAGAAATTTTAAAATAAATGAACGGTTGGAGTGTGGAGTGGATTGAAGCCTGTCCATTAAAGTATGAGGATTAGCATATATGTGCAGAGATGATAATCTGGACCAACTGATGATTGCTGGTTTAGCATGAAATACGTATATTGGTGATTATTTATCGTTTCGACGTATATGTGTTCAAGTATATCAGTGTTATGAGATAGAGTGGAGAGTGGTGGGTCGTGTGAAAGTCTGTGCTCATATACCCTATATATTACATATATTGATACAGGTGTATAATAAGCTTGTATTTCAGTTATTACATAGTAGAGATGTCTGCCCATCCTTTACTTATGTATTAAATGGATTATCTCCTGTACATGGTGGTGGTGGTGGGGGGATCATACTGACTTTAGATCAACATGTGTGTGACAAGAATCTCAGCCTCAGGGTGGTCTTTGAGCATTACATCATCAAATTTTCAATTGGATGGACAGTTGAAGAGTTAGAGTGTGGAGTGGATTGAAGCCTGTCCATTAAAGTATGAAGATTGGATATCTTAATATATCTCTGAACACTTATTGCATATATGTGTAGAGATGATTATTTAGACCAACTGATGATTGCTGTTTAGCATGAAATATGTATATTGGTGATTATTTATCTTTTTGACATATATGTGTTCAAGTGTATCGGTGTTATGAGATAGTGTGGAGAATGGTGGGTCATGTGAAAGTCTGTGCTCATATACCTTATATAATAAAATAAATGAATTATTATTGTCATATGCCACCTTGCCTTCAAATTATGGACTAGCCCAGATTCTATCCTATTTTGATTGGATTAAGCATTCATCACCATGGGCCAATGTATATTAAGATAGATAACATACGTCCAATGGTAAAAATGGGCCAATAGCTGATGATGCTCTTTGAAACCAATTGCTGTCATTACAAACATGGATCTGACCATACATAATCAATTCATTTAGAGGTAAGGTTAAACATCAACGGTCGAAGCTGAATGGCAGTATACCTACTGTCCACTATACAGTTAATGCAATGAGGCATGTTTTTAGGACTGGAAGCTGCTAGAACCTAAATCTAACATGAGGCAAGCTTTTATGGTCATCTGGAAGTGCCACCATGCCTATTCGTGAGGCAAGCAGTCACAGTAGAGCTGGAGATGGTAGATAAATTTATAGTTGCATGGCAACTAGAAGTTACAATTCACCAACAGTAGCAAGTAGAGCTATAACATTGTACCTAGTGTAAATATACAATTGTATATTTGTTTCATTAATAAATAGTATACACATATTTCGCGAGTTTGTGTTTATATAATAATTCACAAATAAACACAACAATTAAATAAAGATATAAAAAAACAAGAAAGAAAATGAAGATCTTATAGTATTTGATTATCATCAAAAATGGAAATTAATGAAGTACATTTTGCAGTTTTTTTATATAAATTATAATGAATAATAAAAATATTATATATAACAGCTATGATTGGTTAAGGTTAAAATAGACACTTAACATTTGAAAAAGTCACAAAACCATGTGCCAAAAAGGCTTTTATATTTATATACCTGTTGTATATGCATTTTTATTATTTATTATAATATTTGATTAATATATAGTCATTTTGTAACTCTTGAGAAGTTACCTCGAGTTAAGAGTAGTTAGTTTGAGAATAACAATCTCCTGGAGTAATTTCTAACAGTAAAAACAAATCCTAATCAACCTCACTCGAACGCTCATCATCAGCATAGAGAGAGGATTTTCCACAAGCAACTATTTTTATTCTATTCACTCTTTGGTTTCTTAGATGCCATTTCTGCTTCAACCCAACCTCTAAAAAAACTATAATGACATTTTTACAACATAATAAATAAAATAAAAATAGGATATCAAATCCTTGTGTCTCCAGATATATATGCAGCCACGTGGAGCTTAATAACCTTATCTACACCACTGGTTATTAAAATTAGAATATGATCTTTGCTCTAATATTGAATGCTTTCATTAATTATATAGTTTTCACATTTTAAATATTCATATATAATTAATGAGACACCCAATCGAAAAACCAATCTAAATTTAACACAGCTCATATCCTAATTAATTCTCCACTACTTATACATAATTCTATTTGAAAGTGATGTATTTAATATATATATATATAACTGTGTATATACATATGCAATATTAATTCCCTTAATACAAACTAAAATATAGTATGCATATATGTAATAGGTACTATACACCAAATATAAACTATGTAACCACATTCTTCAGCAATAAAGATTATGTTAAAAGTAAACGTTTTGATGAGAAATTTAATAAATAAATTTTAAAAAATCTAGTTATACTTATTTTTTTAAAAATAAAAATGTATAGAATAAGATTCATTGCAGATTAAAAAGGAAAAAAAAATTTTTTTGTAATTTATTTTGAATTTCTTTTTCTTTTAAAAGAAAATATTTATTTTACATCTAAATATTTTATAAATTTAAAATTATCTACTGGAGTGGAGGTAACTTTTTCTTTGCATAAAACATGAAAACAACTTCATCGTTTTTCAGATTGGGGTGAGGGGGAGGTAATGTTTGAGTAACTCAAGAAATCAACGTTGAATCTGAAATTACTTCAAATAACTCAAGATTCTTTTCTAAAGATATTGCTTTTTTTTTTTTAAGTCTGTCTGGAATCGAACCAGAAAATTTGAGCTTATACTATTTCCTCACCAATGATACAGAATTTTAATTTTTTATATTTACGTATACTTTATACTATCATTATTAAACATTTGCATATTAAACATATAATGCATGACATCTGTCTTTTTTTTTTTTTTAAATTACTAGAGCAAAAAAATAAATAAGGTTAATGAAAAACTGTAAAAATATTTTATTTTTTTTAAAGAAATAAATAAAATAAAATCATATATAGAAATAAAAAATAAAATCATATATAGAAATAAAAAATAAAATTATTAAAAAGAAGAAAAAAAAAGTTATACAAGATTGTTTTTCTGAAGGTTTGTGATGATGGTGTTCTAGTTGTATTTTTATATTGGACTATTTCCATCATCTAATATGTGTGTTGAATGTCTTGAGAAAAATTTAATTTTATTTAAATATTCCAAATGCATTCAACTATTAGTAATATCACAGCGAACAGGTTAGTATAAGCACCAACTGTTAGTAATATCACAGCAAACAAATGTTAATAATATCACAGCAAACAGGTTAGTATATGCACTAACTGTTAGTAATATCACAGCAAACAACTGTCAGTAATATCACAGCAAACAGGTTAGTATATGCACTAACTATTAGTAATATCACAGCAAATAGGTTAGTATATGCACAACGTTTCAAGAGGTATTTTTCTCCCCTCTTCTTCAGGTGTTTCTGGTCTGACCAGTGACAGTACTAGCATGGGATGTCTCAGATAATTAGAGCATTACCTTAAAATTCAATAATCAAGAATCTAATGACACAGGTTCGAATCCCATTCTAGTACTGTCACTGGTCAGGCCAGCAACACCTGAAGAAGAGGGGAGAAAAATATCTCTCAAAACGTTGTGCATATACTAACCTGTTTGCTGTGATATTACTAACAGTTAGTGCATATACTAACCTGTTTGCTGTGATATTACTAACAGTTAGTGCATATACTAACCTGTTTGCTGTGATATTACTAACAGTTGAATGCATTTGGAATATTTAAATAAAATTAAATTTTTCTAAAGACATTCAACACACATATTAGATGATGGAAATAGCTCAATATAAAAATACAGTTATATAAGAATATTTATATTTTAACAAAAAAAGTTGGTAATAGAAAAATGTATCCAAAAAATGTAAATGAAACTGAAGAAACAGATTAGACTATGTTGCACAAAGACGATCATAGCAGTCAACAATTGAAATGATTAATCAGTGGGGAAAAAGATAGTAAAATTATTTATTTACTAAATGCGAAAATGAGTTAGTATTTAAAATAGCATTTGTATTATTACTAGTGCATGTGTATGTTAAGCGTTACAACTAATAATAATGATAATAATATTATTAATATACTATTTTTAATAGTACTAAAAGATTATAAAAAAGAATTAAAGTTTCCCAAACTAGTAGATTACTATCAATTATATAAACTTAATGCAACATCTAGATTAGTCTTTTTTTCCTTATCCTATCTGTAATTATTTTCTTAAATGTTTTGAATGTTAGCTAAGTAAATGTTTATTCTGTATATTAATTTTGTTAATTGTAGCTGTGCGCACTTTCAGTTGGTGTAGCTGAATGTTAACTAAGAAAAGATTTATTCCATACGTTAATTTTGTTAACCATAGTTGTGTGCACTTTTGGTTGATAAAGCTAAATGTTAGCTAAGTAAAGGTTTATTCTGTCTATTGTGTTAACTGTAGTTCAGCGCACTTTTGGCTAGTGAAGTGGAATGTTAGTTAAGTAAAAGTTTATTCTGTATGTTAACTTTGTAAACTGTAGTTGAGAGGACTTTCGGTCGGTGAAGTGGAATATTAGCTAAGTATAGGTTTATTTCATATGTTAATTTTGTTAACTGTGGCTGAGTGTGCTTTCAGCCGGTGAAATGAAATATTAGCTAAGTAAAGGTTTATTCTGTATATTAATTTTGTTAACTGTAGCGGAGAGCACTTTTGGCCGGTGAAGTGGAACATTAGCTAAGTATAGGTTTATTTTGTATGTTAATTTTGTTAACTGTGGCTGAGTGTGCTTTCAGCCGGTGAAGTGGAATGTTAGCTAAGTAAAGGTTTATTAAGCATGTTAATTGTAGTTGAGAGGACTTTTGGCCGATGAAGCGGAACGTTAGCTAAGTATAGGTTTATTTTGTATGTTAATTTTGTTAACTGTAGCTGAGTGTGATTTCAGCCAGTGAAATGGAATATTAGCTAAGTAAAGGTTTATTCTGTATATTAATTTTGTTAACTGTAGTTGAGAGCACTTTTGGCCAGTGAAGCGGAACATTAGCTAAGTATAGGTTTATTTCGTATGTTAATTTTGTTAACTGTAGCCGAGCGTAATTTCAGCCGGTAAAGTGGAATGTTAGCTAAGTAAAGATTTATTAAGTATGTTAATTTTGTTAACTGTAGAAAGCATTTTCAGCTAATGAGTTAACATTTGAAACGTTTAAACAAATAATTATAAACTTAATATAGAAATGCAATTATTTATTATTTCAATCAGATATTTCAAATAACAATATCTCAGTAAATACACAAATGATCTTAAATCACTTTTTATTAGTTATAGATGATATTCCTTTCATTTTGATATAGACTTTAAACTTTATTAAAGAACAAATATATCTATCAATTATTATTAACTTGTAGGAAAGACTTCTATTTTACTTCATTATATCATACTATTCCTCTATATAATCTTATCTCTGTGTAAATTGTTTCTATTGCTATATTTGATTTCAAACATATGGTTATAAATAAAATATACAAATGGTGATGATTATATTTTTTGATTAACAGATCTTAATAGCAGCCACCACAATTTTCACAGAAATCATAGATTACTAATATATACTTTTCTAGGTAAATTATAGATAAATATATAGCAGCAATCTACAGCTGTAGAGATTTAAAATGACTTTGACTAATTGATGAGACATGTTCTAGTTGAAATGCATATTAGAAGCCATTTATATATTTTTTCCAATGTCTAGGATCACTTATTTGAAATAATTGTAATGATAGGAATGATTTATACAGATATAAGATTATTATCAATTCTTTACTAATTTTTAAACAAAAGATTTTGTTAAAAAATTGAAATTCAATCTACTAATTATAGAAAACTGCTTAATTAATAAATTAATTAATCCAAATATGCAAGGAACATGAATTTTCATTACAATTGATGGTTATAAAATACAGAGTTAGATTCAACAATAAAATAAAAATAGCACATAAGAAACAAGCAAAAGCGTAATTATGAAAATGCTTATGGTTTTGCATATGTAGGGGGAGGGGCAAAAACCCAGAATTTTGTATTAAAAAATTGTGCATTTATTTTTAGATGTTATAAATTGAGTCTCCTTCAAAGTACTGTCCATTTGAAGCAATGCACTGATCTAAATGTATTTTCCACTTTTTAGAGCAGCCCTGAAGCTCTTAGAAAAATGATGCTTTTTAATGCTTGTGGGTTTTTTTCTTCACCACTTTTAAGTCTGCAAAACTTTGTTTTTTTTTAAGCATTTCTTCATTCAAGGGGATAAAAAACATTCCTCAAAATGAAATCAAGTGCACGCTGTTTTTAACTAAAAGTTGATTTACACTCAAGGCTTTGTGCACTGACTTGTTGTCATGGTGATGCTTGCACTCCCCATTTTACCACAAATTAGAACATTTTCATTTTACCACATCATGCAAACATTTCAGAACTTGTAGATCAAATGCCTGGTTGTTATAAAGGAATTCTTAGTAAGCAATGCCATTTACATAAAAAAATCAGAAGTCTCTTCGCAATTGGATTTCGTTGCTAGGAATTTTTGAGATGTGATAAATTTGTTACTTCCATTAAACCATATGTAAACTTGTCTTTTCCCCAGAGCACTTTGCTTGCAAGCTATTTCAAGCATTATAATTGTTTTACCTATGAGAAAACAGAATTTCACATTGTTCTGCCTTTTCAGCGATTACAAAAGATTGACAAATAAGCAAGACACCCTTAACAAACACATTGACAATGTGGCCCCATAAATTCACTCAATTATACAAAGGGAATAGGTGCAAATTTTAATATTTTTGCACAAAATAATTATGAAAAATCAAAAAACAATAGTTTAACTTAAAAAACTATGGTAAATGCAGAAAATGCTAGGAAATGCACCAAAATTACGAAACTGGTAACAACATATTAATATTTTTTATCTCACATGTGATACTTGTTAAGTTTTAAAAATATTAAGAAATCGATCATGTGATCATGGTGATCATGTGATATTAAGAAATCGAATACAAATTAATGCTAACTTAAAAAAATTAATATTTTTTTTAGAAATGCCATTCAAAACATTTAATTAATTATTTTGTAGGTATATTATAATGTGCAATTGTTAACACATTGCTATCATTGTCGTAATTTTTATGCGTTTCCTAGTGTTTTCAGCATTTACCATAGTTTTTTAATTCAAACTGCTGTTTGATTATCTTTGATCATTATTTTGTGCAAAAATGATTAAAATTTGGCATCTATAGTGATAGAAGAAGAGGTAATCAAGTGCTTCCAGATTTACAAGATAGGAGCCATACAAAAAGCAGGTGCTAATGAGCACAATATGAAACTTTATGTGCAAGGTGAGACTCGTTCCCTAAGCAAGCATCTGTTCATAAAGAAATGTGATTAGAAGGCTCCAATGTATCCTTTATTACTTCACTTAGATTTATTTATAGCTTGTGGATGGAATTAATGACCATATATTGGGGGAAAAGCATCTGGACTTTTCAGACAAAACTATTATTGGCTGGAACAACTACTAAGATGAAGTTTGTATTTTCAGCCTTTTAGACAGACTATTATGCAAAATTGTAGGGCCTAGCAAAATTGTTGAAATAGATAAAAGTCTTTTCAGCAATAGAACAAACCAACATGGATGCATAATTCCACAACTGGTTAATTGACGGCTTGTGCAGAGAGACTGGAAAGTGTTTCATTGTGACTGTTGCAAGTAGAACAGTGCCTATTTTTATGGATGCCATTAAGGATAATATCACTGATAGATCTTCCATTTATTCAGACTGCAGGAAGAGTTATAAAAGTGGAGAATTAGACCAAGCTGGATTTGAATCTTGCAAAGTAAATCATACCTACAATTTTGTGAATCCAGGTGCAAGAAAGAAGATACATTTGTGGCGACATTGGAGGATCTCCAATGATGTGGATAAACATGTTGTTATACTTTCATTTTTATTGTAATTATATTAAAATTTAATTTTACTTATAATTGTTTGGAGTTTTGTAGAATTTCTTGTGTTTTTATACTCATTTTAAAAAAAGAATTCAATGTAATAATTAATAGAATAATTATGTTAAAAAAGAAAACAGCCATATTGTTACACCCCTATACCTGTGAAGCTTCCTGCTAAGTAAGTGAAGGAATAATATTTAAGTATTACAATAATAGGGTGGGTACATATATATTTAAGACTATACCTTGAGTGTTCAATTTGCCACTAGAGGGACCTCTGCAAATCTTCACACAAGATTATGACCTTATAAAGATAAAAGCAGCCACTCTCATCTTCAATCTACTTTCTAATTATATAGGTGAATCTAAAGCATTTTGATTTGAGAATGTGAGGGTGGATAAATCTTTTGGTGATGAAATACTAACACTACCACATATCTAAGAAAAAGGCCAATTTTATCATTAATGATATTTCAATTTCTTATGGTGTTACATGATCACTATCTCCTATACTAGCACATAATTGTTATTAAAAATGTATGGGTGCTGAACTGAGTTCAGACCCATATGACTATATAAGGTATTGAGCTTAGATTGAAAATATTGTGTTTTCAATTTTATTCTCATAGTTTTGTAGTTAAGTAGAGTTAAAAGATGGCTGCTGGAGGGTTGCATTAGATCCTAAGATCTAGGTGCAGTGCTCTCAGATCCAAGGCTCCTCACTGACGAAGGCCACAAGCCAGAAACTAGTCTGGAGATATTGGATGAGTAGGCACTAGTTAGGGATTTTATGCACAAGTCTTCTGGAATCCATTGATTACTCTGGTTGACACAAGGTGGCATTGGCATCCATTGATTACTCTGGTTGGCACAGGGTGGGACAACTGTATGGAGAATTTTTGCCTTGTTTCTTATGGTATTATTAAAAATAGTCATTTTTAGAAAAAAAATTATGATGTCAGTTTTGCAGACTTCCAATAGTTCGCAGACTGTATTCTTTACCTGTAATTATCAAAACCTTTAAATACTGCAAGTAAATTTAGTTAAATAAATTCTTTGTCTTCTTAATCTACGGTCAATGAAACAAAATCTTACATTAACTTTTTCCTTATTTTATGTACGTTGCTAAAGAATTTAAAAATTAATACAGTTGACTTGTTAGTTAGCTTAAGTGTTGTTAATATTCTATTGACTGTTTAGCTTTTCCTCACTTCCTGGTTTATTATTTTCCATGTTAATTGTTGAAACAATGCGGCGGTACTAAAGCATTTTGATTTAAGAGTGTGAAACTGTTGCGATCTGATTGGCTAAGTGCTTGAGAGGTTTTCACTCTCTCAGTTTAATTTCAATACCATCTGTGCTTTGTAAAATAAATATTATTTACATATATTGCTGCAAGTTATAACATCGAAAAATGACTGCATAGTAAATCGAAAGATTTCACGCTGTATGTTTATAATTTGAACTCAGTGAGTTGAGTGTGAAGATATTTAAGATTCACGCTTTCAGATCTAAGTACTTTGGACTGGCTTGGATATTTAGAAAGACAAGTAAAGAAGAGAGTGGAATCACTCTTTTCTTGTTAAATTCTCTGTCTCAGTATTTGCGATCTGATTGGCTAAGCACTTGAGAGGTTTGTATTCTCTCAGTTTAATTTCAATACTGTCTGCACTTTGTAAAATAAATATTATTTAAAATCTATCATTATATGTTGCAATAATATTATCACTTATAAATTTTAGCGATTCAATAATAAAATTTATTAAATGATTATTTACAGACATATTAATTAGTTCAATTTCAATTAAATTTATAGATTCAAGACATTAAGTTTAAAAAAAAAATTGAAATTTAGTTAAAGCTGACAAGGATTACCACGTAATCGAAAGCACTACAAAAGAATTTAAACTTTATCATTGCATTTACCGTTAATTTTATATATATATAATATTTTTATAACGGGTATTGTATTTTACATTTATAATATATATATACACCTGGGTCTCATTTTACATGATAGATAGGTTCCTCAGAAAACACGCGCAAACGAAATCGTGCAAAAATAGACATAACTTGCCTTGAAAAGGGGGGGATACGGACTGTGATTTTTCAAAACTCGCGTAAAAGCAAAGCACCAATATAAAATTTACTTTAAAATTCATGCAAAAAAAAATAAGGAAATAAAATATGACTAATAAAAAATTTCAAATTTGAAAAAAATTGATACAAGACAAACTTTTTTTAACTATAATATTTAATTTTATTCAAAGTAATATATTTTTATGCATAATTTACAGTAATTTATATTTTTTTATACACGTTTTAATTATTATCGCTATTTGCCAGTAAACAGGTTCATTTGCAAACTGATAAAAAAAATCAGATTCTTCACAAGATGAAATACAACTAGCGCCAATGTCATTCTCATGTTATGTTAATTAATGGTTTTCTGGTGACAACGTAATTAGTAATTAATCTAACAACTAAAAATTAAATTCTTATTTTTGTCTTTAATTTTCAATTTTAATTGTGCCCACTGCTATTACTCATCTTTTAAAAATAAACTTGTGGACACTAAATGATTAATAATTGATTAAACGTTCTTTTTTAAAAAGCAAAAACAGAATGTGATTTAAAATGCAAAATTAACACGCACAATGTTTGAACAAATTTACATTATAATCTTGTAAAATTTAATGTGTGTATACATAAAATGTGGAAATCATGATTTTAATTTCATTATTGCATAAAATCTTACTATTATAAAGCATTGAAAATATTGAAATTACTAAGTTGAAAGTCGAATTCCAATAATGTGCTATTACTTTCAATATAACGTAAGTGCGCAAAATTTATTATTTAAAGTAATAGCGCAATATCGGAGTTCGACTTCTGGTAAAACACGAATCGCGTAACTTCAAAATCGTGTTAAATAAGTCCGCATAAAAAGAGACCCAGGTGTATATATATATGTGTGTGTGTACATAATATGGAAATCAAGTCATACATCATGTGATTTAATTTAATAAGCTTGTATTTACAAATGTAAATATAATAAGCATGCTAATAGCTCTAAACAAGATTTTTTTTCAATAAATGCCACAAAAGAAAGCAATTAAAATCTCTATCTAGAATTATCTCTATCCCCAAAGTAGTTTTGAACTGATGGCTCTCCTCAGTGAGGAACTACGATATTCAGACCCTAGATCTAAAATATCAACTCAAGCACAGCATTTATCTAATATTTAACTATTAAGTAGAAAAACAGAACTTTTCGGACATTTATATGTCTTTAAATCCAGCTATCTAACTTAAATAGCCACATGGGATTGAACTAAATTCAGATTCACCACATTATATAGCTTTAGCAAAATAACATTGTCAAAGCCTTAAAAGGCAAACTACAATAGTAAGAAAATTAAGTCATACATCATGTGACATAAGAGCATGCTAATAGCTCTAAACAAGCTTTTTTAAAAAAAAAGAAAAAAAAGCTTATTTAGAGCTATTAGCATGCTCATTATATATAACAATTTCAAACTGTTGTCAAGGCAACCTCCTTTTAATAATATATATATATATATATAACACATTTACATTACTCTACATTGGTCAATCTCTCTCTAATACTTGAGTGTTGAACTAAAAAAAGTTATAGAGATCAGTTATGGTGTTGCAGAGATGATCCAAAGTAAATGCAATAAGAACAGAAGACCTTACTCAAGCCATACTTTACTAGTTCTTTGTCTAATAAACACACAATTATCAATATATTCTGCATGTAATTCCAATTTTTACATTAGATGAGAACTATTTGAATCTGAATGCTTGAAAATGTATTTTCTATAATTAAATTAAAAGTTTGAGTTCGATTTCAGGTTTTTAGTTACTTTTTATATCTTTGAGTGGATTAAATAAATCATATTTATATCAAAATTCTTCACTGGGTTGAAATCTAATTTTATGTGAATATTTAGCTTTATCAATGTTAAGACTATGTGTTGGTGGCCTAGTGGTTAGCATAGCTGCCCTCCAAGCAGCTAGCCTAGGTTCACTTCCCGGTCAACGCATTTGACACATGAAAAAAAAGACTATATTTATGTTTAAATTCACAAGTTTGTGTTATTATTGATATTATTTAAGTTAATAATTACATTTTCAAGTTTATAAAACAATATGTAATTAGTTATGATTTAGAGATGTAAATACTATTTGATTCGTGCTATTCCCCTGCCTTTAGCTCCTTTAACATCTTGAATGTTCAAAAAATAAGTTAAAATTACACAAATTTAATGAAAGTGGATAAAATTTTATTTGGAAAACTGTGCAATGATAATAATAAATTTGTAATAACTTCACTGCAAAAAGCTAAAATAAATAAAAAGGAAGTTGCGAGAATATGTTGGACTATTTCCATCATCTATCATTAAATGTTGAATGTTTAGAAAATTTTAAACTTTATTCAAACTTTTCAAATACAAACAACTTGTTAGTAATAACACACAAATAAACAACACAAGTTAGTAATTACACAACATTTCAAATAGTAGTATTCTCCACTCTTCTTCAGGTTTTTTGACCAGTGACAATATTAGCAAAAGAGTTAACACGTTTAGATTGATGAATATTGAATTTTAAGGCAATGGTCTAACCATTTGAGCTATTCTGTCAAAGTCAGTAATCAGTAAAAATTTCATATACTTATATATGAGGGTTAGTGTAACACACAAGTAGACAACACAGGTTAGTAATTACCCAATATTTTGAGTAGTAGTATTTTCTACTCTTCTTCAGGCGTTGCTAGTATGACCAATGATAATATTTCCATAGGAGTTGAACTTACACCTGTAGATTCTTGAATAAACTTACTTTATTTTCTAATAATAATATTTATGTGTTTTATATTTCTTTTCACAGTGGGTAGATTTCAGATTCAATGGCTTCTGTTATTGTTTGTTAGCTAAATAATAAAAACAATCGTAGTTTGATCAGTTAAATTAAACTATTGTGATTATTTAGAGCCTCATGAAATTTACAAGTTTTGCCTTAAAATATAAAGGCAATATATAAAAAACAAAATTAATTAGATAAGTTATTGTATGAAGTGTTGATGGTTTTGTATATCTAGAGCTGTGGATGTGTACTGTTATTATACAAAGCGAGTAATAAAAAGATTTCAGTTTATAATTAACTTTTATTAAAACTTTATGCAAAACATTTGATCGAAAGTTGATTGTTTTCAACCAAAAGAATTAGATGAAATTAAGAGTGAATTTAGTACAATGGATTACGTATTGGCTGAAATTAAAAATAAATTTACCACCAGAAATTATCTATGGATAATAATTGAGGCAATTCAAAAAATTCATGAGTAAAAATATCCATTGTGATATATCTGTATCGACTATAAAATTGCATTTGATTTTATATATGCCCAAAGTTTAAATATCTTGAAAATAAAGGAAATTTAAAATAAGTACAGTAATAATGTCAGTACCAGTGGTTTCAAAATTTACATATTTTATAATATTGGCAAGATGTTTTTCTTTTGCTATCTATTTTATAGTGCAAGTTTAAAGAGTAATTTTCTTCCACAGCTTCTCATATGCGTATAAGTTGCTACATTATCAATTATTACAGATTTACCAACTAACAAGGTTCAATACTGCAGATAGTTAAATATGAGAAACTTTCTCTTCCCTGTGATACATATACTGAATTTATTCAAGTTATATGCTGAATTAAAAATCAGGATAGCAATATGACCTCAATTCAAACACAGCCGATAAAGGTTGATTTATTTAAAGAATAAGCTCTAAACATAGGTGAACTGCGTATGCTTATAAAACAATTATTGATGAAGAAGCCATGTCTGTTTTGAAACATGTGTGTAGAATAGTATAACCTCCACAATATATCATATATTGCTTTATAGTTTTTTTCTTCTACCCATTTATTCATTTTTCGGAATAAGAAATCTGCATTTCTTTTTCGATACAATATATGGTTACATTTGTGGATAAGAAACATTTTCATATTTATACATTTCCCTGTTTAATTTTGTTTTGATACACCAACCATATTTATATTGTACATTTCATAGTCAATCCTTATTTTTGCATAGAAATAAATATATAATATTTAAATAAGTGTATATTGTTTATAATAAATTGAATGTAATTGGACAGGACTTGAACTCAGATTTTAAAACTCCCTACAGCTATCCACTCTATCTTATATAACTGATACACATGACCATATACATGTGAAAAAGATCAATGATTTCCAATATTCACATTTCGTACTTAACCAGCACTCATCAGTTGGTCCATATGATCATCCCCCCCATATATATATATATATATATATATTGAAGCAGTCAATCTTAGCTTAAGATTGTGCTTCATGTTTCTACCTACTAACCTATATTTAAATCCTATATCTTATCCCGCTCCTTTTGTCATGTATATATATATATATATATATGTTAAGTATATATTTGAAATGCGCGCCTAAATTTATCAATTTTAACTTTCAATAACATTTTATTATTAATTTTATGATTATTAATTCTTTATTAATTATTAGTTCTTTTTTATTAAAGTATTATAGGTGCGATTCAAATATATATATAGGAGCAAAAACTTACTAACAATATTGATTTTAAATATTTTATTATACATCATTTTTTAAAACTTTTTCTTTTTAAAGTACTTTTTCTATTAAACTGTATATTTTTATAAAATCCAATATGGAAGATACTACAGTTGATTGTCTAAAAATAATTAAGGGTTGGAAACACTATTGTTTTAATCTGGGGAAGGTATTTTTAATTAAGGTTTTTACTTAAAATGGGATTAAGATTAGAGATACTTTTGTTGAAAACATGTTGTCAAATCTGTTTCTAATCTGGAAATAGATTTGAATTTATTTTTGGACGTCAAAAACAACTGATAAAGAAAAGGTATAAAATGACTGAATTTTGAGTCACAGATAGATTAGCTATTATTGAGAGAACTGATTGTAAACGTATTACACGTCGCTTGAAACTTAAATAATGTAGCAGTAAATCCACCATTCTTGTCAGACCTGTTGGGTCATTATCTTCCACTGCTGTACCATTCTGCTGCCGAAGAGTGAAAAGCCCAACCTAAGAACTTTAGAATGCTAATAAAAGTTTGCTGTTACCAAGAAGAATTCATTTGGATCCTCAATTTGCCATGCATGAGCCATACTTTGAAAATAGACTTATTAAATTTGTGCAAGGTAACTTTTATGTTACTATTTGAAAATGAATCTAGCCTCACTAATCTCAAATCCTGCTATCAAGATTTCTAACATATTGTTCAATTTTCTATCTTTTAAATTAATATGTAAATGTAATTTGCTCTTAAATGACTTTATAAATCTAATTTTTTCTTATATTCTCTAACTTTCTTTAACTTTGGTGCAGTCATTTATTTATAGTTATTTATTACTTGATTTTATATGTATACTTTATTATTAATTCGCCAATCTCAAACAAACTGTCGAGCTTAATTTATAAAAATCTTTTCTGTCATTTTTATGTATTCATGAAGCAAGTTATTAATGTCCCCTTTTAAAACATAATGCAGTATTAATTAATACGCTCGCCAGATTGTTTTACGTCAACATTTTGTTTTTGCTTTAATATCAGTATATATATATATGTTTAACTCTGGATTTTCTACCCGGAGAGAATCCAGAACTTTGGCTAATTAATGCTCTGAAACATTTATTTTATAAGTATTTATTAAATTCTAAAAGCGTGATTTATAAATTGTTTTCTATATAACTGCTAATCTTACTTCATTTTTCATACTCTTAAAATATCATATACAGTATTTAAATATTCCAGTTATGATAAAAATCATGAAGGTGGGATTGAATTGTTTTAAATATCAGAAAAGAGATGGGGGTAAATCTTAATGTTTTTTTTTTACTAAATAAAATCTTCATGTATATTTTATTAATCTAAATATCTCTCTCTATATATATATATATAACTGCATAGTGATATTATAGGTATCATATTGACATGGGTAAAAAATTTAGAATTACCAAAAAAGGCTTTTATATATATATTGTAACAGGCACATACGTATGTTACATTATTTTTTATTAGTAAACATATAAAAAAAAAAAGTTCGCCAATAAAAACTTTTTTTTTTTTAAGAATTAAAAATAAAAAAAAATCATCTTAAACTCGCATATATATAAAATCGCACAGATAAATAATTATTAAAATAAAACTTTATTAAAGAAAAAGTATTTTAAAAACAAAAACTTAAAAAGATTTAGAGATAAAAATATATCTTTAATCTTGGAAAACACATTAATTAATCAGAAATGGAAATGATTGTTTTAATTAGTTAAATGTAAACCAGCCTTGGGCATTTAAATGTAAAAACATCGGTCAGATAGGAAAACAATAGAAACTGTTAGCAAATAAGAAGAAATCCCTATGGAATCGGACCTCAGCGAAAGGACCATCGCATCGATGACGTAATGTAAATTCAATCCTTCAAATTAATATAAAAGGACAAGTTTGAAAATTATTAAGGATTATTACGATGTGACTATATGTATTAGTACGGAGTTGGAGGTGAAGGGATTGACAGACGCACTTTCAATTCTTTCAGCTGTTAAAGAAAAGGAAGTGAAACATCGTTTTCTTCATTGAGGACCAGTTAAAGCAAAAACCTCCGGATGAATAAATAAAGCAACGGCTAAATGGATACCAATATCTTCAGAACGGCGTGGGAATTCCCGTTCAAACTTACAAATGACAGATAAAGATGAACTGTTTAAAACCGTAAGAACTTTACAATTAATGAACATTAAATTAAAAACTTTTCGTATTTAAAATAATTGCATTAGTTTCCTATCTGACTAAAGTAGTTAAAATGTTATTTGATGTATTTTTTATTTATTTGTTTAAAATCATTTCCATTTATTTAATTTTGTTCTTTAAGTTTATTTATGATTTCTGTTTTCCGATAAATTAAAATATATCAATGTTAAACTTAAGTCAGGCGTGAATGGCTGTATAGATTTGTAAAGTTATATTAGGGGAGGGTAATCTTAGGTTATTTGTGTCGTTGTTAAATTGGGTCAATGGATTGGATATATTGGTGTGATTAGTAGATGTAATATCAGATTCGCTATGGGCAGAATCGTTTCATACGCCGCACTCACCCGTTTGCCTATGGAAGGAATTATAAGATGGAGAATGCAGTTCCTTTCTATGGAGTTTTTTTTTATTGCTCTTCTTGTCAGATAGATGTCATATTCCTATTTGACGAGAGGCAATTTCTTCTCTTAACTTTTTGGTGCTGCCGTATTTCGTATTACATTGAATGCATCGATATATCAGATAAATTGACGCCAGTTTTGGCTGCGAACCTTTAGCCTAAGGTTAAATGGGGATAGAATGTTTTATTTTCAAATGCAAATCTATGTAGTCTATTCATACTCGACACTAAATAAAAATGCATTAAATTTAAGTTGTTTATAGATGCTTGCATGGATTGGTTATCAGTTAAGTATGTTTTGGGTTTTCATATTTGATCAAAATATATAGACATTCGATAAATAATGATACCTTACGGTGAGTATCTAAAATGTATTTATTCGGATGTCTTTTAAGTTATTGGTGACAATGCAAGTATCTTATGGTGAATACTATTGGGTTACTTATAAATTTCCCTCTGCAATTGTCAGTATCAATGATTTTATATTTTGATCGTTTATGTTTATTTTGAAATGTTTTTAACCGTTGTAATCTATGTAACCGATCTATACTCAACATTATTAAAACAAATTTTTATAATTCCATCTGTGCGAACTTAATTAAAATGTAAACTTATAATATAATAGAAATTAAAATGTAAATTAAAATCTAAAGTAAAGTTAAAAATAATGTTAAAATGTAAACTGATACTAAAACAATTTTCAATCTTATATATATATATGCATAAATAAATGTTTGTATGTTAATTACTGGCAGTGGCTTATTTTATTCTTTTTTTATATATACTCTTATATTATATTATTAAATCTCTGCTATTCCACTGAGCTAGTGACATGGGCTAAGCAAAATTTTAAAAAAAAAATAAATTTTTTTTTGACTTACGTATCTGCCTATTTTATAAATTTTTGTAGGTTCAAATGCCTAGATGGCGCCCTGTAGTGCAGTTTATGTAAGTCTACCTATTCTCCGGATCATTACAATATATATATAAAAATTTTCTGTTGATGTATTTACAAGTTGTTATTATTATATAATAAAGATTTATATTATATTTCATTGATTATGTATATAAATTATAGCATTCAAATAAGGGTCATCTATTTTAAAGCAGTAAATTATATTTTATGCCATTAGTGACATCATTACTGCATTGTTGACATTTGGCTTTATCTTCGTGTTTATATATATGTGCTTCTAGTCTTAATCTGGGGGTTGTTACAAGTTCAAATCCATAGATTCCTTTTCACGCCTTCATATAAAAATGCCTCTGGTGGTGATCCATAAGTCTGGCACATGCTATGCATATTCTTTCTTCATATGAAAAGGCCACTGGTGGTGATCCCTAAGTCTGGCACACACTATGCCCAGCCATTTCTTCGTATAAAAAGGTCTCTGGCAGTGATCCCTAAGTCTGGCACACACTATGCCCATCCACTTCATCTTTCATCCAGAAGCACGACTTTTCCTGTTATTTCTTGGTTATAATCAGTACCGCATTTATTATTTCTTTTGCTTCATGACCCAGTTTTAATGCTCTAATATTAAAATTGCGTTCTGCTTAAAATATATATATATGCCAATTACTTCTATTTTATTAATTAAATTTATTTCAGTCTTATACAGACCCACCATCGTAATTTATATATCTATTTAAGAGTATATGCCTTCGGAAAAATAAAGCGTTTGTCTTACTATTCTTAAAATAATTTTTCATTCAATATTTTGTCATAGATTCAAATATAATCAAATGTTTTCAAATGTATTTTGTTTATTTTCACGACCTCAATGGTGTGAAAATAGTTTATATCATATGTATAATGAATTTCAGAACGCTCCTAGAAAAATATATGTTAGTCACCATGTTTCTGAACCGCAAATCAAAGCGTTAATGGCAGTATTATGTAATTCTTTCTAATATTCAATTGGCATCTTAATATTGGACCCACCAAAGATGTGTGTTTATTTGTAATATATTATTTAGCTAATAAAGAGCATGTGAGAAATAATAGTATGAATGACACTATGTAATTATCTACCGCTTGTTCATTCATGCACATAAAATGTACTTAATTTATAAATGTATAATAATTTGTCAGTATATTAAAATATATTTTATTGTCTAACTTATTTAAGTAGTTAGAATTCCTTCTTTTCTTCATTTCCAAAAGTAAAGCCTGCTTATATATATATTAGTTTAGTCATAGTATTATAGATGTCTCATTGTTTTGCTCAGCTTTGCTAGTCAGCCGGATTAAAATAAATTCTCATGTGCCATCACTATTATGTTATTCATTAGGTGTTTGATCTGGAGCTTATGGAGTGGGTTCAAATCCAGGTTAGTCTTTAACCTAAATCTTGGGATGGACTGGGTTTGAAGTACATTTTGTGAGTTCCAGCTCATGTTAGATGGATAAACATGTTTTGACTGGTACAAAATATATATATGGTACTTTAACCCGACATGCTATGTTGCCACCAGGAGGCGCTGCGCCACCATCAACAACCAGTCTGAAGCCTGCAAGTGATAAATTTTTATATCAAAAAGTGGCTGAAAATCAGCAAGTAAAAAAGCCCGAGGCTAAACATAAAAACGTTGAAAATCGGCAAGTAAAAAATAAATTTATATCAAAAAGTGGCTGAAAATCCACAAGTAAAAAAGCCCGAGGCTAGACATATAAAAAGGCTGAAAATTGGCAAGTAAAAAATAAATTTATATCAAAAAGTGGCTGAAAATCCACAAGTAAAAAAGCCCGAGGCTAGATATATAAAAACGCTGAAAATTGGCAAGTAAAAAATAAATTTATATCAAAAAGTGCATGAAAATTGACAAGTAAAAAATAAATAAATCTTCAAACTTTAATGGGCAAGCTTCAATATTTTCTGCCCTCCAACTCTTCAGCCATCCATATCATTGAAAATCTGAGGATGGAACATTCAAAGACCTTGTTGATGTCAATATTATTGTCATTCTCATGCTGATTTTAAATCACTCTGACCCCTCACATATAGGACCTTAATATGTCCATTTAGTATAAACAATATACATGCATTTAAATATTACATTTTCAATCTGTATTCTGACCATCCATTTTCTGTGTATTTAAATGGTCCTATATGTGACGGGTCAAAGTGACTAAAAGTCAACATGGGTATGACAATAATACTGGCATCAACAAGGACTTTGAGGATTCCATCCTTGGATTTTCAATGATATGGGTGGCTGAAGAATTGGAGGGTGGAGAAGATTGAAGCTTGTCTATTAAAGTTTGAAGATTTGCTATCTTAATATAAACTGAGCACTGATTATATATGTGTGTGGAATATGATAATCTGGACCAACTGATGAGTGTTGCTTTAACACAAAATACATGTATTGGAGATCATTTATCTTTTCAGATTATGCAGTCATGAGTATAAGTTGTATAATATGGAGTGGATAGCTGTAGGGAGCTTGAATGTCTGAGTTCAAGTCCTGTCTAATTACAAAGGAGAAAATATAAATTTTAGGTTTATTAATCATACCCGTAACAAACCTGCATAAAAAAATCAGAATATTTATTTAAAAATTTCACTTATGTGCTTTAACAATCAATAATCCATTTTTACTTTTCATACTATTGAAATAGAAGATAATTGACCTTTATTTATTTATTTTGTTATTCAAATCACTATTCGAGAAAAGTGTCAGATTTAAAGAACGAGATTTTACCCAAAGGTATCGTCATTAAAGTTATAAGATAATCATTTATCACGATATTAATTCCTTTGTTATTGCAATTTTGAACTACCATTATAATAATATTTTTGTTTCCCCATAATTAATAGTGAAATTTCTCGAGAGATTTTTTTTTATTCTTTCTTGTTGGATAAACAGAAAGAATAATATTAGTGAAACTTCTTAAAAAACGGCATTTTTTAAGACAAGCTTTGCCAGTAACAATAACACCTAATCAATAAATAAAGCAAGTTTTTAAAGAATAGTGTTTGCATAATATCTTAATAATATAAGTTTCAAAGACCAGAAACTTAAAATGTCACTATAGAGACAATATAGGCAAGCAAACGTTCACGACTAACATCCAAATATATTAATGGCCGATAATAATTTACCCCTTTGTTCAAATTACTAGGTCAATCTTTAAACAGAAAATTAAACATACATATATATCAGTATTTATTTATTTTTTCACAAAAAATCTTTTATAATATTTGACTACAAGAATAATATATACACTGAACTTTAGATGTAAATACAGGGAATTTAAACACAGACTTTCAACTCCCTTCTGCTATTCTCTGCATCTTATATGACGATACACGTGACCTCATACATGTGAAAAAGATAAATGATCTCCAATATTCTTCACATTTCATACTGAACTAGCACTCATCAATTGGTCCAAATCATAATCTCCCACACATATACATGTAATCAGTGCTCAGTTTATATTAAGATAGCAAATCTTCAAACTTTAATAGACAGGCTTCAATCTTCTCTACCCTCCAACTCTTCAACCATCCATATTATTGAAAATCTGATGACGAATGCTCAAAGCTCTTGTTGATGCCAATATTGTTGTCATACCCATGTTGACTTTAAGTCACTCTGATCCCTCATATGTAGGATCTTAATCTTTTTAATATATCCATTTTCTGTATTCGTTTTTAAATGTTCTATCAAAATCATACATCAGATAATTACCATTTTTGCACATTTTATTTTTCAGCACAGAGAGGTAGACCTTCAAAATAATGCTTAAATGTATTTTTTTTTTAAATAATAAAATATATATTAGTTTTTCTGCAAAAAGCTTAAAGTACATTGGTAAAGTGTCTGATTGCAGTTTTTATGGTTTGAGTTTGAATTCAGTATGGATAAAAGTTGAAAATAGTTTTGCCTGTAAAATTCAGCATAATAATAGAATGAGAGACTCAAAATTTAGAATTTCTTAATTATTTTCTCATTGAAGAAAGTAAAAAATAATCAGTTTATTCAATTCAATGGAAATACCAAAACTCAGCCTAATATATGAGTCCCCTTGGATAGAATGCTCGGTTGGTTAGAGTGTTGACTAAAATCCGATATTCAAGAATCTATGGTGTTTGTCTCTTATGTTAGCATTATCACTGATCACATTAGCAGTACCTGAAGAAGAATGGAGAATAAACATTGTGTAATCTACTAACCTGTATTGTACTAACAGATATTTGTACTCAGAGAAGTTTAAATGAAGTTTAAATTTTTTAGACATTCAACATTTAATGATAGATGATGGCAATAGACCAACATATTATAACATCTAAAATACCATTATGATAAGCCTTAAGTTTCTTAGAGCATGACATTCTAATCATTTAAAAACATTGGAGAGAAATGATTCTAAGAGGAAAACCAAAGAGGTATGGCATATAGCTGAACAACCCTAATGCCATAAATAAGAAAGAATCCTACTTCCTCCTTTCAAAAAAATGAGTAATATGATTTGCATATATTTAAATAAATTTACTGCTTATATATACACACATGTGATCACAAAATATGCATATCTCAATGCTATGCATATGAGGATATAATTCATCCTCGAAAGCGCTATGTAAAGACTTTATCATTATTAGCTTTTCTTAGAACAAGTCTTAAGTACAGATACTTATAAATTAATGTGGTAAAAAAAAAGTTTGCTACATTTTTTAATAGTCATCATGAACACAAAATGCATGATTCAAAATAGAAAATATGATTATCCACACAAACATTCATATATAAGCATATCATCATCAACCATTATCAATCCACTGCAGGATGATGGTCTCTCCAAGTTCAATCCATCTTTTCCAATCTCTAGCATCCTTCTCCACATCACCCCTGCACACTTTCTTATTTCATCCATTCATCTCACATGTGGTCTCTTTCTGGGTCTTTTACAATCTCTTGGAATCCAGTTTAAGATTTCAATTGTCCATCTATTATCTCTTCTAGTAATATGTCCAGCCCAACTCCACTTCAATCTTTTAATTTTTTCAATGAGATCAGTAATGCCTGTTTGTTCTCTTACCCATATAATGCGTTTTTGATCTCTTCTTGTTATTCCCAATATGCACCTCTCCATACTTCCTCGAGTGGTCTGAAGTATATACATTTTATTATATCATAAAAAAACTTTTTATTCATCTCTTTTATAAATGAATTTTGAAATATGTAATAATTGAACATGAAGTCCATATTTTCTATTCTTTATGAAATATTACTCTTGAATACTTGTGTGGTGGTGTGTGTGTGTATAAACATAAAAAGCAGAAAACTTGAGTTTTGAAGAATCTTTTAATGACTCTCTAATTAAATAATAAATAGCAATTTATGACCACAACTAATAATTTGTCACTATTTAAACTAGAACAAAAAATTCCTACAGAAATTAAATATAAAATATTTTTAATTATCAAAACATTAATATAGCTTAGAATGCTTAGAATGGCAGAATAAATTAGGGATTCTCAATTGGGTTAAATCCCCTTAGGAGTGAAATTTAAATTTTGGAGGATGAAAAGATCTCAAGATTACAGTCAAGGTTTCTTCAAAAACTATGGCCTAGGCAGCCATCCAACCATTTTTTAAATGTGGTGCTAATAATTTTTTGTTTCCATGTTAATAGTGGGTGATTAGTATAGTTTATTTATTCTTTTATTTAGCTGATGAATTCTTTCAGTTAACTGTTTTTGATTTCTAAATAATAGTTAGTACTGATTTATTAATTCTTTGTTGAAGTTATTTTTCTTTAATCCATGCTGCTTTTTAAAAATGGCATGGATTAAGAAATTCATCATCATCATCAAACATTATCAATCCCCTGCAGGAAGGTCTCTCCAAGTTCAATGAGAGTAAATATAAGGTATTTTCATGTTTAAAATTGTAAAAACACTTTAATGAGGGTGATAATTAAAAGGGGTTGAGAAATCCTAGATTAGATTGACCGATAGGATTGTCATCAGTCACTTGTAAGTTGCAACAGTTTAGGTTAATATGAAATAGGGTAGAATTGCCTAATGCTCACCAGTTGCATTAATCATACTTTTTGACTAATTAATACAAATGGTATCTAATGGTAAATAGATGAATTAAATTATCGGTTGATATTTCTGAAAATTTTTTTTATTGCAGTTTAATTATTCATGACAATTATAAACTTAATAAAGAATTGAGAAAGATTGATGTAAATTTTGAACATCTTTATTTAACTGATATTACTAAACTTTTTGATTCTAGCTTCAATATATTATTCCTTTGCATCAGATTTATGAATGTTTAGAAATTATTTTCATGGTTATGATTTTTTATAAGTTTCCAAAGTTTCTTAAATTGTACTGCTATAAGATTTTAACAAACTATAGAAAGTAATTAGTCAAAATAAGAGTCATAGATCACATGACCCTATTCTCTTAAGCCTGTAAGTTATAAACAGTGAGGATTGCCAATTCCTCAACAAGCTTTGTGATAAATGCTTAGCCAGAGCCAGCATTTAAAATATCTCTGTCAGGAACCCCCCCAAACCCCTGACCATGGTTTTGTACTTTGGCACTATCCTGGCATCTCTCTGAGGAGTGCCAAAGCACAAAACCATGGTCAGGGGTTGGGGGAGGGGGTTCCTGACAGAGATATTTTAAATGCTGGCTCTGGTTAAGCATTTATCACAAAGCTTGTTGAGGAATTGGCAATCCTCATTGTTTATAGAAAGTAATCTTCCTTTTCTCACAATCACTATTACACAGTGATGTTCAATCTGCAAGGATACTCTCACCCCAGCCACAAGATTGAGACTTTAAGGAAATAAGAGTGGCCATCTTATTTCCCAACTCAAACATAATTATACGAGCCAATCTTAAGTGTCTAGAAATAAGAGCATGAATTTATAAATCATTCATTTTTAAATCCATTTCTTCTTTTTAATAATATTATTAGCACTTTTAAAATTTTAAATTTACTTTGTGCCAATATTAAACAATGTTAAATTATGTAATATTTGATCGTTTGTTACAATATAAACACAGCACTTGTAAAATTTATCAAATATTACATAATTTAACATTGTTTAATATTTGCAAAATAATTTTAAAATTTCAGAAGTGATTGGTATTAAACCACTAAACATCATATGATCACCATTTCTTATGCTTACTCACAACTGTTATTAAAACAGGCAAAACTCTCCATACAGTAGTGCCAACCAGTGCAAGCCATGATAATCAATTGAAGTTAGAAACTAGTATGAGGATATTGAATGCATAGGCATTAAATAGGGATTTTATGCCCAAATCTTTTAGCATCCATTGATTAGTATGGCTTTGACTAGGTGGCACTACTGTATAAAAAACTTGCTACTATTTTTGTAGGTTCAATTAATGTTGCAAACAATTTAAGACATTGAAGACAATGCTTAAGAAGCATCTTGACAGACAAGTGACAGTGTGAAGCACTTTTCCCCTCACAAATATGCATAAAAATGATCAATTTTTCTATATCTTGTGTCTGGAAAAAAGTGAGAGTATTCTTTATAATTTATCTTTAAAGTGCATGTGCATTGGCTTAATCGCTAATATCACTATTACAGTATTAAAACATAGTACTATATAAAATAATATCTCATTATATATGTTTAATTTCAACTAAAAAATGGCGTGTCATAAATTGTAAAGATTTTGCAGGTGTCATTCGTTCAAACATAACAAATGTAATTTAAAGTGATTGCTTAATATCTTCACGCTCTCATTTCCATACGCTTAAGATTTGCCCATACATAAATGTTTGGGTTGAAAGAATGGATGGATTCATTCCATTCTTTCTAAAATACTACATCTTGTGTCTGGAGAAAAGTGAGAGTATTCATTTATAATTTATCTTTAAAGTGCATGTGCATTGGCTTAATCGCTAATATCACGATAACAGTATTAAAACATAGTGCTATATAAAATAATATCTCATTAAATATGATTTTGTAAATAGACTAGAATGCTTTAGAGATAGGTTTTACTAATTGCAGGATTTCAATCAAATGGTTTAAAACACATTTTTTAATAAGAGTATCAAACTCTTCATACATTAGTGACACCAAGTGCAAGCTTTCATAATCAGTGGATGTGTGCATAAAATCCCTGTCTAGTGCCTACTCATCCAACATCCCCAGACAGTTTCTAGCTTGTGGCTTTCATCAGTGAGAAGTCTTGCATTTAAGAGCACTCCATTTAGATCTTAGTATCCAATGCAACCCTCCAGCAGCCATCTTTTATCTATTTGCTTAACTTTAAAGCTAAGATCCCAAGATAAAAATATCATAATGTTTCCAACTCAAAGTCATTCACTTGTATAGGCATATAGATCTAAACTCAGTTCAGCATCTATACATTTTGGTGTCTTTGATTTTTCAAAAACCATAGTCACCATTATCCTATGGGCAGGATAGGTATAAAACCATCAAAACATCATATGATCATCATTTCATATGCTTATACATGCTGTTAATAAGAATACAAAATCTTTCCATACAATGGTGCCATGCAATGCAAGCTTTTGTAATCAATGGTGGGATGAAGGGTAGCATTGGATCCTAAGATCTAGGTGCAGTGCTCTCAAATCTAGAGTTCCTCATTGATGAAAACCACAAGCTAGAAACTAGTCTGGGAATATTGGATGAGTAGGCACAAGATAGAGATTTTATGCACAAATCTTCCTGCATCTATTAATATAAAAGATTGCACTTAGTGGCACTACTGCATGGAGAATTTGATACTGTTATTAACAGCATGTGTATGTATATGAAATGGGGATCACGTGATGCACATGTTTTTTAAATAAAAAAATGCTAAATATGTAGATAAAAAATGCATGACATCTATTTACAGATACAAGCATTAATTACCACTCAAATACCAATTAATGAATAAATCATTAGATTATAAAAATTAAATTAATGTAACTATCTAACTTCGTTAAATATTGATTAATAATTTCAACCATAACTTTTCTTTAACAACAAAAACTGTAATGCATTGTGGTATTGTTTTTAGATATAAATGTTATAATGGCAGTACACATATGTATTGCTTATAATAATCAAAAAAGCAAGTCATATATTGTGTGACATTGCTTTTATAAGCTTGTATTTACAAATATGTAATATAGGTAGTGTACCAATAGCTCAAACAACCTCTTATTGATAAATGCAGTAAGAGAACAATATTTAAAATCTCTACCTATCCCCAGACCAATTGATCTTGAGTCTTTGGCTCTCCTCAGTGAAGAGCTAAAACATTCAGACACTAGATCTCAAATATCAACTCAAAACCCAGCACTTATTTAATACATAACTACTGAGTAAAAAATCTGAAATTTTCCTTCATAAAAATAGTCATATGGGACTGAAACAAATTCAGGTCTACCATATATTAATAACTTTAGTGTTGCCAAAGCCTTAAAGGCAAAATTATAATAATCAATAAAGCAAGTCATATATAGCATGATATTGCTTTTATAAGCTTGTATTTACAAATAATATAGGGAGTGTACCAATAGCTCAAACAAGCTCTTCTTACTGTACTTATCAATAAGAGCTTGTTTGAGATATTGGTACACTCCCTATATTGCATATATGTATTGTTTATATAAAGATGACTACTAAGAAGTGTTTGTATTTTGAAATTGTGAAAATCATAGCTTTTACTGTGAATAATCTGCTTATAGAAAAATAGTGTTTGCTTTCATTACTGATACTCTGTTCAAACCATGGTATTTCAGTGTTTTGTCAAGGAAACCAGATTGTAAATTATATCAGCTCAATATCAAATATAAATTCCATGACTGATATGTTTTATAGTTGCTGGCCAATATTCAAATGAAATGCAGAAGTTAAAAATACCCTGAGATCTAATTTGACATTAATATTAAAAATGCTCTTAAGATAATGAATATACAATTCCTTATATATATAAAACCATTAGAAACGAATCGCCACCTAAACATACCAATATAGATAGTAATCAATATTTCTCATTGTTGTCAAGGCAACCTCTCTTCTTTTAATAATAATAATAATTATATATATAATATTTCATAAATTTTATATTAACAAAAAGCATGTGGCTTTATTACTTGGGAGTTCATAAGAAGTTTTAGCAATAAACTTGTGAATGCCAGAATCAATTATGGGACTTCCTACTCCCCAAATCGGATGCTGCACCAACTGCACAAGGCAGAACTATATATTGTACTTATATTGATATAGGCACATATAATTTTATCTAAAATTATATTATTAAAATAATCGTTCATAAAAGAAAACATAAAATTAAACGTTGAAGAGTTTATTGCGGTTTGTTTTGGAAAAAAGATAGGAATTAAATAGTTTTCTAGCGTTAGTTTTTGAAATAAAAAAAAAGCTACAATTGATTAATCAAAAGGGGGGAGGGGGAGTCTTGGTTTGAGAAATGAAACTAAGAGTTGTAAAAGGAAGTAAAGAGTTTTATTAGTATTCGTAAAAATATAATTTGAAAAAGTTAAAACATACAAATCTCTTTTCATTCAATTAAGAAAAAATAATGTTAAAACTAAATAGTAAATTGTATTAAAAATATATGTGTGTATATATGTGCGATTTGTAAATAAATAAAATGTATGCGAAATAAAAGAAGATTATCATTAAAACCACGGCAATGGCTATTAATAAAATAAAACAACATGTTGTATTGCATGGCTATTACTAATTAAGCAATCTTCCAAAACACATTCATCAAATGATTACCATTGGAATTTGACAACAGATCTTTGCCGGAGATATCAGAAAGACAACAAGGTGCAGGTATAAGTAGATCTTTTTTTATCGGACAGTAATCAGTTCACAAAAGTAACTGAGTAGTGCAGTTCAGAAATTAATTGAGCAGTTAACAAACAAAGTGCAGTGTTGATAAGATCTTAGGAGTGCATGTTTACCTCCAGCCCAGATGTTCTAGAAAACAGCAGATCTGCCCGTGAAATAATGTCAGCTTAACATCGTAGAAAATCTCCGTCCGTATCTAATTGTCTCCAATAGTAATAATCGTGAAAATAAGGAAACTCGTCAAGGAAAAATCCCAGCCAGCTGGTAAGCATTTATAATGGAAATATCCTCACCGAAAGCAGCCTCCAAAGAACAAAATTCTATGTCAACATTCAAAAACGCCTAGGTAAAAACATTTGCTTATTTCGTTTATACTGTAATAGCCATTGCATTGCATTAATTCGTACAAATCTTTCAAGAGTCTAATTATATGAACTCTATATCATATATAAATGAACTATTGATGTGTGTGATTAGTCTTTATTATCATAATTATGTGTGTGCATGAGTTAATATGTGCGTGATCATTATATCAATGTTTATTAGTTAAATTAGAGTGTTCTGTTATTAAATCTATAGGAATATTTAAACTATTTAGAAATGTTAATTTAAAATATGCGTGTTTTATTAGAATGTTTAAATTTAGTAAATAAATGTTAGTTAATAAATTATCTTTAAAATTAAACTTTATTTGTCGGTCAATTCTTTTTATCAATTCTTTTTAACAAATTCTTTTATTAATTCTTTTAATCACTAATTAAGTATAATCTATTACTGATTACAAACAACTGAGCTAGTCGTGGATTTAGGCGTTGAGTTAGTGGCCAATATTCAAAGTGCGTTGTCTATTCTTTTAGTATTCTTTTAGAATAGATAGCTGGCGCCCGTGTTTATACACAAACAAAAAAAAGTGCTTTGAACTTGGTGTTGAACTCAACAGCCGAGAAGAAGCTATGTCCTGGAAATGTAACGCTAGTTATATACTTTATAGTTATCATTTGGGCATACATACTCTCCGAGTATGTTCTTCTCTGCCTAAGAAGCCGGTGATTCGAATACACATATTCGAATACGGTTTAATATATACACAATCTTTCTTTTTCTTTCTCTTCTTCATCTTCTTAATTTTTTGTCTAATTTTGAGAAACTACATTTTCCCTCTTATCTTAACCTTTGCAAATATGTATCAATTTTTCTAAATATTTCTAGAGGCTGTGTGAATAGTTACAGATGTGTTTCATTTCTTTAAAAAAATCGCGTGCAGAATTTGAAAAAGGTGTTTAATAAAATCATGATGTACTCTTATACAAAATGTTTTTTCTGCATGATAGATCTTTTTATATTATTTGACAATATTGCTCAAGCTGTAGATGCTACATGTTAATTTTGATTTGTCTAAAGCCTTTGATAAAGTTGTCTGTAGTATCTTTTAAATGCTAAAATTAGGTTTCTCTGTGAATTTAATTATGGTTTTATTTTTATTTTTTTTTAGAAAAAGAAGAGTTACATAAAATTTAACAACACAACTCTTTATTCATATTATTGCAATTTAGGAGGATCCCAGAGCAGTCATCTTAGCACTTTTTCTAATTTAATATTTATATTGATGATTTAAAATACAAATTTTGTACTGGGCAGATGATAGCTAAATTTTTAAGCATATTAATACAATCTATGATTGCAATCTACTGGAAAGATATATATATATATATATATATATATATATACTGGAAAGATATATATATATATATATATATATATATAAAGAAAGAGAGAGAATCAAATCAGTTCAAACAAAGAAATTTTCAGCCATGCGCTCTGCAAATAAACATTTAGAGCCCGCATCTCAAAACAGCAACTGAAATCTATACAAAATATTTGAAATGCACCATAGCTATTTTCTTTTAACCATAGTGCCTCTTTAAATAAAAAAAAAAAAGGCTTAAATTTTGCAGCCCATTCAAAAAACAAAAATGAGGCTGCAGAATTCAAGCTTTTCTTTATTTAAAAGAGGATATATCTGAAAGAATATAGCTATGGGGCATTTCAAATATTATATACTGTATTTATTATTTTATGAATTGCTGTAAAAGTAATAAGATGAACGTTAACGTGGAAAAATGATTCTTTTCTTATTGCAAGATGTAAGAATTTTTAAACTTAGCATTGTAAAACAATTCAGTAATCATTCATAAAAATCTCAACATTGTATATGTGGGTCATTTTACCATTATATTGAAGTTGTGGTGAATAAAGCTTTCAAAATTTCATACTCGTCAAGCGATGGTGGCCTAGTGGTTAGCATAGCTGCCTTCCAAGCAGCTGGTCCAGGTTCCCCCCCCCAGTCAACACATTTGACATATATAAAAAAAGTTCCATACTCTATTTTTAATCATGACAGTCAATATAATGAATTTATTAAATTATATTTTTAGAGAAAGACTTTAACCGTTATCATATGTGTTTGAACATTTCAATAGTCAAATGATGTCTTTTTTGACTAAAGAGGGACCTCTCAAACCTCAACACAAGGCACATATGATAATGATTAAAGTCTTTCTCTAAAAGTATTTACATGCTTCCTATGCATTTAATTAATAATCACAACTTTACTTTAGTTTATATATTTCTAATATAAAGATCGTAATATTGTAATATTATGTAAATTGCAAGACTTCACAAAAGTTAATTTGTAAAAGAAATAGTGGACTGAAAAAGTGAAAAGACTAATAGTTTCACACTCCCAAATCAAGATGCTTTAGATTGGCCTATAAAAGTGGAATTTAGGTTAAAGATAAGATGGCTGTTCTTATCTTTGTAAAATCACCATCTTGTGTCGAGATTTGAAAGGTCCTTCTGTAGTTAAAAAAAAGACATTATTTGATTATTATAAACATTCAAGGCACACACGATAAAGGGTAAATCCTTTCTCTAAAGTATTTACATATTTCCTATGTGCTTAATAATAATAACAACTTTAGTTTATATATTTTTAGTATAAAGATCATAATATTAAATTCATTGAAAATTGTAAGATTTAGTGAAGGTTAATTTGTAAAGAAAATAGCAGATTTAAAAAAGTGAAAACTAACAGCTTCACACACCTAAATCAAAATGCTTCAGATTGGCCTATATAAGGGGAGTTTAGGCTGAATATAAGATACTCATTCTTATCTTTATAAACTCACTATCTTGTGTTGAGGTTTGAGAATCCCTGTATAATAAAAAAAAAAGATATTGTTTAATCATTATAAACATTCAAGGCACATATTATAAAGGTTTCCCTAAAAGTATTTACATATTTCCTTTGCACTTAATAAATAATCATAACTTAAATTAAATTATTTATCTCTGTTTTCTCTCTTCTTTAAAATATGGACCAGCCATATATGGATTTGAAATTCTAAGAGATATTCATAGAATTCAGATCATGATCAATTTTGTAAATTTATTTGAATAATAATTATATCTTACAGCTGTTAATAAGACGTAGATAAATTTTTATGTAAACTTGGTAATAAAAATTTTATTTTATTAGAAATAATGTCTAATATTTTTATTAATAATTGTATCTATTTTTAATCTACTTTTATTAAGGTTTAAATCTTTGGCTTATTAAAATCATCTTTTTTTTCTAAAACTTATAACTTAGATTTTAGTACTTTAAATGTTTTTTATTTCAATCTTTTAAAAAATATATCAATTATTATATAAAATATATAGTTTACACATACATCTTATTTAAGAAAATATCCCAGTGCATAACACTAGCTGAAAATTCAAATACAAAAATCATCCTCCCAAATTTTTTTCCAGCAGTGCCCTCTGTGAATAAAATCTGAAGTTATATTTATTCATAGCGGATGTTGTTGAAAAAACATAATACTTGAGAGGTGATTGCGACATTTGATATCCTATTTAATATTCAAAATTACCCCAAATTCACAACTCAACCAAATTAGCCAAAAAAAAAAAAAACAACAACTCTAAAACACTACTAATGATTTCAAACATACTTCTCATGTGTAAAGAACTACAAAATAACAACATATTTAAACTAAACACTACCCACAATTCCACTTACCTCCCATACACCATTAATGTTAAAAAAAATTTAAGTAAGTTAATTGTTTCAGAATCAATTAACTTATTTAAAAATTCTTTTAATATTAAGGGTGTGTGGGAGGTAAATGGAATTGTGGGTAATGTTTAGTTTAAATATGTTATTTTGTAGTTCTTTACATTTGAGAAGTCTCATTGTAGCAGTGAAACCATTGGTACTGTTTCACAGTTTATTTTCTTGGCTAGTCGGGTTAAGTTGTGAATTTAGAATAATTCTGATTATTTATTGACTATTTTAGCTTTATGTTTTTAACGTCCTATTTAATACGTATACCTTTCTTTAAATTTTTTGTTTATTTCTAAATATAATACTTAGTGCAATCTATAAATGGTTTGTATTATAGGTCTACGTGAAAAATAAATTGACTTTTGAAAATGATGTTAGCTAGATCTCACGTGCTATTAACTGAATAATACAGGTAATTCAGTCATGGTTGCTATAGCTAAAGTGAAATGATGATAGGATTCAGAGATGCCGCTAATGCTGGTACATAGTCACAAAAGAACTGTCAAATCATTCAGTTTATGACAGAACATAATAATGGCAAATCACATACGTGTATTCTTATTTTTTTATGAATATCTTGGAAATTTTTCAGGTCACAAACAGACTTAAGTTATAATTTTCAGGTAATCAATCCATAATAGATCACTAATCAACAATATTGTCCAATAAAAGTATTTAGATATTATAATCTAGAAATTAAAGGTCATAGGTTAAGCAGAATTGAACAAATGAGTATCAATGCACTGATTATAAATGCAAATACATGACTAACATATGCAGCCCTTGTTTAAATATAATTTAATAGCCCTCTAGTGACAGCTTCTTGTCAATACTTTGAAGTATTTTTTAACTTTAAAGTATTGCCAAATGCTGTTTCTAGAGGGCTATTCAATTATATTTAAACCGTTGCAATATATTGATTTCAAAATGTTACATATAAAACCATATGTAACCATTATTACTAATAGGAGCTGGGGGTTCAAATGACTAAAAATGTGAAAATTAATATATAAAATCTCAGAGCAGAAAAGATTATTTGCTTATTGCAGTTGTTTTGGAATTTTTTTATATTGCAATGACATGTTATGCAAATTTTTTCTCAGTTAATATAAAACACCTTACAAGAGTATTAGTGTTAGGAAGTGTTATAAAAATATTCTAAATTTTATTAAAATATTCAAGACCAATTCTAAAATACAAGAGATGAATTTTCTATCCATTTAAATGCATTAATCAAAACTGACAGTGATAAAAAGGCTGTTTTTAAAATTTTCATATATATATATTAAATGCCCCATAGCTATATTCTTTAAGCTACACTTCACTTTGAATAAAGAAAAACTTGAATTTTGCAGCCCAAAATAAGCTATATGTATATACTGTATATAATATGTAATAAAATATATTCTACCAGAATATACAGGCAGTTATCGATTATTACGGCAATAAATCTTTAATACAAAATAATATTTGTTACTTTGCTGAGCCAGGATTTTAATATAGCATATCTTTGTCAAAACACGACTACAGTGAATATTGGCAAAAATATATTAGCATATCCACACACATATAAATATACACCTAAGTAGTCGGTGATTACAATAAATATTAGCATATTTACTTTGATAAAGATATGATACCTTGAAAACTAGCTCAGCAAAAGAACAAATATTGTTTTGTATCAAAAATTTATTACCCATCATAGTTGATAATTATCTTCGTACTCTGGTAGAATATATTATATATGCGTGTGTGTAATTCACTATCCTTCAACAAAAAGTTAAGGAAACTAAGTTTTTGTATGATAATTAATGAGTAAGTTACAGATTAGCATCTTCTATTTATTTTTGAACATGCTGGTTTTAAACGTAATGTGAATTTAGTTTTAAGATGTTAAAATTTTACATGTTGATAGATATAGCAGAAAGAATTGAAAAAGATCTATTTATCAATAATTCTAAGAACACAGAGGCAAAACTCTCCATACAGTAGCGCCACTCAGTGCAAGTCAGAGTAATCAATGGATGCACTGAGTAGCACTATTGTATGAAGAGTTTTGCCTTTGTGTTAAAAAGCTTGTGTAACTATAAAGAATGATGATCATGTGATATTTAATGGTTTAATTATAAGAACCTAATGTATTAAAAATACAAATTTATAAATATATTTTGTTTTTCCCATTTTGTATCAATTAATGTATTTTATCAATAATTTATGTAATAATTAATAAATTTAATCTTTTAATGAGCCCATTTTGTGACAATTAATGCATCTTATCAATAATTTATATACTGAAATTTAATAATGAATGAATTTAATCTTTTAATGATATCCATTATCATTATATTCTAAAACTAGATAAAATTCTTTCAGATTATTAAAGTATATACTTGTCTTTATTAGCTGTTTTTAATATTTTTAATTTTGTAATATTATAAATTCTCTTCATGCTGTGGCGTATATAAGTAGTATATAATTCAATTAATTGATTAAACATCGATTTAATAAATATATAATGAATTCAACAAATGCTATATATTTATATCAAATCGTTTTTTATAACTTCCAATGTCTTAATTATATATTTATTAAAATAATAATAAATGACCGGTAATAAATACAAATGCGTTCGATATATCACGGACATCATACTCATAGCTTATACTATAAGCTATAAATATAATATATATGGTATATTGAAGTCTATAAGCTATGAAGATGATGTACATAATATATTGAAACATGTTAGGCAGTAATAAAGCTGAAAATTTAAAAATATATCTTTTCTACATTTGTGCTCATTAACAGTCGCTTATTACTTTGCTTAGAAAAGAAAGAAATAATTTATAACTGCTTATAAGATTTCAGAAAGTATAGTTAAATGGCAAATATCTCTTACTGAGAAATTTTAAAACAAATATTCAGAGTTTAATGACTTTTCATTAGTTATCGTGTCTGTCTGATAATTTAATTTAAATATTTATTTATAGCATAATTAAGTTGGGATTTAAAATGTGTGTTGTAATTAATGGTTGGTTAATTTTTGTGATTTAATATTTACTAATCTAGTAATTATAAATATAGGGGATTTGAACTCAGACTTTCAAGCAACCTTAAACTATCCACACAATCTCATACTACTGATACACATGACTACACACATGTAGAAAAGATAAATAATCATCAATATATGTATTTTGCACTGAACCAGCACTCATCAGTTGGTCCAGATTGTCGTCTCCCACAGACATATATAATCAGTGCTCATTTTATATTAAGATAGTAAATCTTCATACTTTAATGGACAGGCTTCAATCTACTCCAACCTCCAACTCTTCGGCCATCCATACCATTGAAAATCGGATGATGGAAAGCTTAAATCCCATGCTGATGCCAATATTATTGTCATGCCCATATTGACCTTAAGTCAATCTGACCCCTCATGTATATGACAGTATCCATTTAAACATATAGAAGAGGGACTGACAGAATGCAGGCTTAATATGTAAGATTTGAAATTAATTGTAAATATAGGGAATTTGAACTCAGACTTTCAAGCAATCTTCAACTATCCACACTATCTCATACTACTGATACACATGACCACACACACATGTAGAAATGATAAATAATCAATTAATCTAGTAATTAATAAACAATGCTAATATCATGGGTCTTGGATTTAGATTAGGTCACATGGTGTGTAATAGGTGTTGGAAGGATGTTAGGGGTATCTGTAACACTATATTAATTTAGAAATTATTTATACAACTATGATTTATTTAGAATATACACACATAAAATAATAACAAAATTGTAAAAAAAAACCTGCTTATCAAATATATGCAAAAACATAAACAAACAAGTATCATGCATAATTTTATAGATAAAAGACATGATTAAATGGCCTTTTAATTAACTCATTGCAATTCAAAGACTTTTCAACAATTTTGCTTGGTAAAAAATAGTCGAGAAAAAAAGTAATCCTCTAGCTAAAAATATCACCATAATTAATTACTTTCTTTACCTGATGGTAGGTATCATCCAATTAAAATGTTGTTACAATAGTACTGGTAAATTTATACAGATGAATTTCGATAATTTATCTTATATATGTTCTATTCTATTCTACAATATTAATTTACCATATATTTTAACAGATTACTTTTATAAAACTGGTTTTTCACTTCTGGTAATTCAATATCTCACAGATGCGAAACTCTCCATACAGTAGCACCACTCAGAACAAGCCGGGGTAATCAACGGGTTCAGGAAGCTGTGTGCATAAAATCCCTATCTAGTGCCTACTGTACAAGCATTCTTGTGTCAATTAATTATTCTGGCTTGCATTTAGTGACACTACTGTATGGAGATTTTAGCCTCTGGGTAAACAGCTTGTCTAAGCATAAAGAATGGTGATCATGTGATGTTTAGTGGTTTAATAATTCAGTATCAGTGAAAATATGATCCTGGTGATACATTACACCATTTTTTAGCACCACTGTAGGATAATCCTGAAGCCATTACATACACATCTATTAACAGTTAATTACTTTCTTTGGATCATCAGATCCATCTAATTAGAGATGTTTATGAAGCTTAATTGTTATCACTACAGGTATCATCCAGTTAGAGATGCTTGATTTCTATTGTTACAGGTGTAAACTAGTAGGAAATCCTTGGTTAAGTTTAATTGATACACCTACAGGTGTCATTAGGTTGAAATTGCTGTAACTTGACTGCTACTACTACAGGTGTTTTGAATTGAAAATGTTTAACATTTAACTGCTTCCATTACAGGTATCAGTTGGAAAGTTTGACTAGCTTTACTACAAATATCTAAATTAGAGATGTTTTGAATAGTTTTACTGCAGCTGCTATAGCTGTTGAAAGTTTCTAGATGCTTAATTAGGTTTACTGTTGTTTCTAAAAAATGTACTTCTACAAGTTTGCTACAATTATCGGTACTAGTCAGTAGGAAATGCTTTATCAACTTGATTGTTATATTATAGACATCATCTGTTGGAATATGCTTTATTAATGTAATTACTTTTATTACACATTATAACCAACTGGAGAGCTTGATTAACTTTACTGCTTGTATCAAAATTATTGTTACCTATATGTATAGGTATTTATATAGTTTAAATTTTTTTATGTACTTTTTCTATTTTATGTAATTTATTTATATGTGTAAATGTATAATGTTAATTGTATTGTTGAAGGTAGAATAATATCCAATAGGTGGAGTAAATGTAATTGGTAGGTCATGTGATGTATAAAACTTTATATCTTGAAAAGGTCTTGATAAGAGATGAAAGCTGGGTTGATAATTAAATAATTGCAAATATAATTAGTTATTTGTTTCAATTTTATTTAGATTTGTTATTATATTAAATATATATCTGTAACAACATTGTGGACAAATAATTTTTGGTGCCAATTTAGTTTGTGCTCATGGCCACTTTGAAATCTAAAGGCCAACCAAAAACACTGCTTACACATCCAAGCAATAAATGACATAAATATTGAATAAAAGTACTTTAAATTTATATTTTAAAAATTATAAGCTAGTAAAAATAATGTTTTATTTCATATGGGCATATAGTATAATCTTTTAATATTTGGAAATTATAAGCTTGGTTTGATAGATTTCTGCAACTTTTGGATGATACTTCGTATCAATCAAAACATCCTTCCCTCTCCCAACAAATTCGGGCACTTTGTGCTATCATATTTCAAATATTTGATGAAGGTAAATTTAAAAAAAATTCCTAATGAAATAAAATCTATTATTATAAAGCACTAAAAATCTTGAAATCATTAGACTGGAAATCAAACTCCAATAATGCGCTATTACTTTAAATATTATAAATCTTTGCGCACTCATACATCAGTAAGAGTTTAAAAAACTTAAGTGAATCACTTAAGTTTAGCATTTCTATAAATACACCAACTTTCACTGACCATACTAAATCAGGGCTTGAGTCTATTTGCGCTTCTGATGTTATAATCAAATTTTGAAATGTACAAATCTATTTAACCTATCACAAGGAAAAGACAGTGTCTCATTTTTAATCACCCACAATCAAACAAATACGACTTAGAAAAGTAAATCTATTATTATAAAGCATTGAAAATCTTGAAAACATTAGTGCTTCACTAATTGAAACTTAAGTGATTCACGTAAATTTATTAAACTCTTACTGACATGTGAGTGCAAGGAGATTTATAAAATTTAAATTAATAGCGCATTATCGGAGTTCTATTTCCGATCTAATGATTTCTAATAAAATAAAGCATATTATTTTTACTAGCTTATAACTTCTAAAATATGAATTTAAAGTACTTTTATTCAATATTTATGTCATTTATCAGTTGGATATGTCAGTGGTGGTTTTTAGATTTCAAAATAGCTGTGAATGCAAATTAAATCAGGACCTAATTTTTTATGTTGGATACTTTGCCATTGTATATGTGCAATGGGTTTGTGTGTTTATTTTTAAACATGGCTTGCTGATATACTAAATACTTCTGCAAAAAATGTTTAACTAAGATAGGAGAAAAATATGTGCTAGAGATAATCTCTAGTTTAGAAAATGATTAGGAATAATTATTATTGTATTTATGTGAGGTGGATAGTGTCAAAGTTGTGAGTGGAGTGAGTTTGACAATGGTAAATAAAAATGTAACAATTTACTATAGATAAATAGTCTTCATATAATAGGGATATATATGGGAGATAGTGATCTGGACCAACTGATGAGTACTGGTTCAGCATGAAATGCATCTTGGGGGTCATTTGTCTTTTATTGTATCTTTATTTATATGAATTTAAAAAGAATGGGGAAGTATGGAAGTTGTTTAATATATCTATAAAAAAGAAGAGATAAAAGCTATAAAAAAGAAGAGATAAAAGCAGTCTATTTCAATAGATTATCATTGAAATGAACTTCTCATCTTCGATGATGATGAGTTACGAATTTAAATATTCTTGCACCAAATTTCATCCCAGAAAAGTAATAAAAAAGAGCTGAGTCCGCAGAAAATCTTTTCAATTACTTAAAAATTTGATTTCTACTTTTCCGTTATTTGACTTCAGTTGCCTTTTGTTGGTGTATCTTAATACCTTAAGATTTTATAGAACAAAATGTATCAGTTTTATTTACTTCAATTATTTATCACAAACAAATTCTCCATTAAATATCGCAAGTAAAGAGTTAAAATTTCGCTTTAATGCATTAAATGCTTTCACTTTTTTCCAGCTAATGATTTGAGTATATTATTTCACTTGTGAGAATTGCTAAAATTATCAACATTAGTTTGTTATTTAAAACGACTCGTTTAATCAAGTCATTAACATTTTCTTTGAATATGTTATAGATATTTTAAAATACATCTGAGATCATTACTTGGCAATAATTTCCTGCAAATAATATATAAAAAGAATATAATTTTCTTTAAAAAAAAAAGCAGATAAAATGCACACTATCTATTAAAAAATTATTTATATTCAATTAATTTGAAAAAATAAATATATTAAATAAATTATTTTTAAATTTAAGTTAAATTAAATACTAGAAGCTTAATGAATAATATTTCTTTAGAGTAAGTTTTAATACACCACTCTCACACAAAGTAGGGACTGGTTTTTATCCATTTTAACACCTTATGTAAAGATGTAATCGTAAGCATATGACCAAAGACATGTGAAAAAGAAATATGATACCGCGCACATTTACAGCACTTAATCAGTTGGCCCAGATCACAATATCTTATATATATATATATTGTGACCTGATCTTATGATCATCAACGCTGGAATCATATATACGAATCTGGCCGCACATTTTAATGGTACCAAATCCGCCCTTTGTAACCTATCATACTTTCATTATCAAGACTATAAGCATAAAGAAACAAAAAGGTTAAACTAACGAAATGATTCCTGTATTGAATAAAACTAGCATGAAACTATAGATCTAAAGAAGATCACAAGGTGATTAATAAAGATAATAACTTCTGGTCAAACCAGCTTTGAAATCCACACAAACAAAATGTGATGAGTTAAATGTGATATTCAGCAAACTAATTAATAACTAATAATTATATCTCTGGAATGATTATAAAATTAAACTATAAATGAAATGATAAGTAAATTATGATGTAGATGACTAAGTAGATGATGAAAATAAGTAATAATTAAATAGTAGAATGAAATGAGTCTAAGAATGAAGAGAAAAGAATAAAGATGTATGAGAATAATGAATGATTAAGATGATGATAGAATAAGAGTTAATGAATGATTATGATGATATAGAATAGAAGTTAATGAATGATTAATCAATTATGATAATGAATTAATGTCAAATGAGAATGAATAAATAAAAGAATGTGAACAATGTTAATGATGGAGACTGAAATCTTAGATTATAAACTAATATTGTATTAAATGGTAAAAAGATAAGCTAAATAAAAATTAGGGATTCCAAGCTTGACACAACCAGAATATTTATCATAAAGTGAAAACAAACTATACATTTGTGACCAAAGAAGTAATTTCCACCTTAAAGTTTGGTTGACTTTCCTAAAACAGTGAAAGTAATCTATTTTCAAGTCTAATTATAATGAATAACTAGATATAAAATTTATTACAAATTTTAAATTCTAGCTTGAAACTTAACAACTAATTCTTCTCAGGGTTCTAATATTTCAAAATTGTTATACAACATATATTTGGGTCAGTGAGAGGGATTTTGCCACTACCCAAACATAAGGAACATGACAGCTCTTAATATAATCTCAAATTAACAACCGTATTTAGCAGTTCTAAAGAAATTTTATAACTAATATAAAGTTTAAAATTGAGGAATAGGAATGACTTTTTAATAATTAAAAAACAGTAACTTACCAAATTCCTTTTCTCAAATAATTATAAACAATGTGATCAAGATCAGTGAATGATAACTCTGCGGATTTAACTAAACCAATTAAATCAATATTCTGTTTATCTTTTAATATATTACTTAAAATAATCTGTACTCTAGGTTAATAACATTTTGAATATTGTGTGGTGATGCATTAGATGTACTCATAACTTATAGGGCTTAACAAAATTATTATTATATACTAACATATAGTTAATTTTACTATATTGGTTGATGATGATTTCAATATATAATCTTCTGATATGTCAATAGCAATAACAATAATAGTGTATATGGTGATTAGCAATAAGACTACAAGCAACTAAATAAATTTTTAAACATAACAAGCTTTATTTACAATATTTACAAATTTTAATTCAGAGACATGGCAAGAAATAAAACCAATATATTGAATTAAACTCCAGGATGGCAAACACTTGGTATCACAATGACTATATTCCTAGTCAATATGATCAACTTATACAATAAAATTTAAAGCATCACTTATTACTGTTTAGCTATCTTAAAGAATAAGATAATGAAACCTTATTTAAGCTGAACTAGCACTTAAATTACAAAAACAACAGTGTATTGAGGACTTTAGGGTATGCACAAATTTTAAATTTAGAATTCAAAAGTTATAAAGTAGTGCATTATACCAAAGCCATTTCTTTTATCAGAATATGATGAGGGCAATTATCATTTTCTGTGCAATTAATAACTGATTAAAATTTGAGATGAATAGGTTTGATGTATTAAAGTAGGAACAGACAACAAAAGTCCAATACACATGTCACTAAAACATTACCTATGTCCACAACCTAATCATTGAATAGTTAACTGATCTTACCAATCTATTGGCAAATCACTACTTAATGAAGATAAATCCATGCTGCCCACATGCATCTCTTGATCTCACATCTATAAGTTCTACAATTACAAGTAGTTTTTGGGTTTGGTTTGTCTATAAAATTATGCAGATCCTACAACATCATAAAACACTATTATAATTAGGCAAACACTCTAGCTAGATCAGTGTTCCATAATTTAACATAATCTTATCCTTGCTATTGGATTTTGAACTACTATACTTCATCATACATGGTGGAAAACTAACTCTCTAACCTCATGAGGGATTAAACAATAAAAGGGGAGGCTCTATAAAACAACATGATAGTTGTATAATAATATGGCTAATTCTAATACCTCTCTATAGGTATGCAAGGGTGAGTTTATTCTCATCACAGAAAATAGAATTCAAACCATAGATATCCTCTTTTGGGATTCAATTATGCTAACTAAGCATTAATTATTACTCAGCCTCTACCATACTATCCTCTCATGAAATCAGCAATAGGTGATTCTCCATCAACCCATGCTCAATATTAATATTAATCTATTTGATGCCATTCTATGTGGCATATACCTAGCATATACCAAGCAGCTAAAAGCTATCACAAATCCTTCTCAATACTATAGCAAGGTAAAACAACACCAACAATAAAAGTGGAAATATAAATATTCCATTTCACGATGCAGAAACTATGAATGCATTAATAGACAAACCAAAATATATGTCAAATAAATCATTAATTGTTTTAAAATAACCAACTATACTTTTGTTATAGCAAGTACTATGCATATGAACAATAAAGATTGACCTGCATTTATATTCAAAGTGGACATGTTCATTTCTATGTAAAATTAAGAAATGAAAAAGGTTTAGATCAATTTTTCTTTTATATAAGAAAATAATTGGGTCTTTAGTATATCTTTGACAAAATTTAAGTCTATTTGTTCACTCTTTAAATAAATATTAATGATTATTTTAAAAGTACAAGAGGTAAATATATCTTCTCATCTTCCCAGGTAACTAACACCTAATAATATGTTTTCCCCAAATTGGGAAAAACAGCAAAAATATATGTAATACTAAATGTATGTATCTTTATACATAAAAAAAAAAATTATACATAAAAAATTTTCCAAAGGACACATGACGCAAGTATTATAAACTAACATAGCAATAATAATAATAAAAAAATAAACAAACATTTTTTACCATCAGAGTTTATCCTGTTTGTAAAGTTTATTTTATTCTGGTGAGCTAAAATGATAAGAACTGATATTATGATGAATAAACATTCCCAAATAACACATATATATATTTTTATTATCCTGTTTGATGCTAATATAACAAGGCAATATTCAAATGTTTTCAAGTGTATCACAATTAAAAGCGGTTTATTCACTTTTCTATAGATAATTTTCCTTAATAACTTTATAGGTTCATAAATATTACCAAAAACACACTTTTCTTTATGTTTGCCATAAAATCCTATAAATATAATTTATCCAAACTTCAAACACTTTTTATAAAAACTCTTTATTTGTACATACACAGACACCTACATTTTTTTTTTTGGAAGATCAAAATAGACTTGCTCTGAAGAAGACTGCAGGTCAGTCGAAACGTAGGTGTCTGTGTATGTACAAATAAAGAGTTTTGCTAAAAAGTGTTTGAAGTTTGGACAAATTATATTTATAACTTTATAGGTTATTATGATCTTCAAAACAAACTTTTAAAATACATTTATTGATTCTGTTCTTTTCTTCCGCGGTAATATGTGTAACAATCTTTAAATAATCTGGGCATTTTAAATACCTTAAAACATTATTACGATGACGTATATTTTCCCAATAAAACTTAAAAGTAAATATTTATTTTATTCCATTTTATTAGCAAATCAAGATGTGATTAATGATATTAAAAAGAATTTACGCAATTTATAAACACAATATCCTTGGCATTTTTAAATAATCTGTAACTCTCTATTCTTTTATCATTACAACAATGCGCACCAAAGAAAAATTTGCAGATGAGTTTTAATTTATTAAGAAAGAATAGGGAATAGTTTATGCATTTTTCTTTTAACTGTATTACAAGTTATATGATTTCAAACATGACATTTTAATTTCTTTATTTTATCTTTTGACTTTTTTTTCTTCAAAAGTATTTTGAATTATTTGATTGAAATCATAATTTACAAGTAATCACATTATTCAACTTAATAATAAGTGCATGAAACAAATATTTTTGTCAGCTTTTTCCTTTAAGAGTAAATAATTTGTGTGTCATTTTTAAATCTAAGAATTTAAAAATCTGAACAAAATAAAAGCAAAAGCTTACTTTTTCTTGAATTGTACTGGGTTTGAAACAATATTTATTTAAGTAAATGCTAATCCACATGGCTCTGATTCCTCCTTTCCAGTGTAACTTTTAGGAACTATCAATCGACAGAAAATGGTGTCAAAATGCTAGCAAGGTTTTGGAGATTTCTATTCAATCATTTTAGACAACAAGATACTATAATCCTTATTCAGTTAAATTACAAATTTTTCTGATTTTTCAGCTTTTCCTTCCTTATTTTTTATGAGTAGAATCCAAGTCTGTTGTTTCTAATTCTTTTTTTCTTAATCAACCCCCCCCTACAACTTTTTTAGATAATATATAGCTTTTATTACCAAGCATTGTGGTAACAAATGGACCAATGACCTTAGTGTGAATATATTAATGTTACCCCACCTGGATTTCCTTTTAATAACTACTCATAACATTCAAGATAGTTTTGAAATCACTATAAGAAAAAAAAAATATGCTTAAGGAATTGACTATAACCATTTGTTTTACAAGATTTAATAAATTTAATTTTTTTTATTTATTTCAATTGCTATTCAACAATAATACAATAGCAATATATTTATCTCCCAATTAATAATAATACTTATAAATTATTATTATATCCCTAATTAAAGCTTATACTGGGTTTAAAACCTCTTCTCTACTCAAGCAGATTTCCTAGTGCATCCAGAACAGTCTTTATTTAAAGTCACTTATTAAGATTTTCATGCCAGATATATTATTATGATTCAAAATTTTGGATTATTTAATACAGGGACCTAAATAAAAGGTCACAATATATATATATATATATATACATATATATATATATATATATATATATATATATATATATATATATAATTTATCAGTATACATAGATACCCAATCCCTACAGTTAATTGTTATATCAAACTTACTAGTATCACAAGATAGAGATTATCCACTTAATGAATATTTATGTAGTGTAATTTTCACTACACCATTCTCACATAAGGTAGGGATTGGTTTCTAACCACTTTTAACATCTTGCAGAGGGGTGTAATTATAAACATATGACTGAAGGCATGTAAAAAAGATTTATGATCCCATGGTGCACATTTCATGCTTAACCAGCCCTCATCAGTTGGCCCAGATAACAATCTCTTAAATTTTTATCATTGTTCAGTATATATAGGTATCCAAATACTATAATTTATTTGATATGTCAAATGTATTGATCTCACATTTGACACATCAATTAAATATATATTGAACCATGATAAAGATATGTGTAACAGATTGTGATTTGGGCCTACTGATGAGTGCTGGTTCAACATGAAAGGTGCATCTTAGTGATCAGCCATCTTTTTCACATGTCTTTGCCCATATGTTTATGATTACATTCCTCCACAAGTTATTAAATGTGAATTGAAACCAGTCCCTTCTTTGTGTGAGAGTAGTGTAGTGAAAATTATACTACAGAAATATTATTCATTAATTGGATAATCTCTAGTCTAATGAATGACTAATAAACTTTATTAAATAAGTAAAAGCTGTCTTTAAATTTGTATACTAAACATCGATATTTAAATTTTATGTTGAAAGAAATCTGTTATTATAAGCTTCTGTTGACTTATGCATGCAAAATGATCAATTTCTAATCAAAGTGTCATTTAGGATAGCAACAGGCTAGTCAAACCTCAGTCTATGGTGTTTACAGTCTTGGATGAGACATTTAAGTGTGATATTTCTTAAAAATAATAAATAAATAAAAATTAGATGATTGCATTGTATCATAAAAGTGCCCTAAAAACTTGTAAACAACATTTATAATATTTTAGTAGCAGTTTCTGATCTATTATTAAGAGCTAAGATAATTCTACATTTCTTGTATAAAATTAAAATACACAATATTTTTTTTAATAATAGTTGATCCTAGATCTTGACTTTTATTTAGCATTATGTTTTAAAAGATTCTATTATATTTTAATGCAGTTTATTAAAAGTATTAGCAACTCTCTTCATACCCCAGTGCCATCTAGTGCAAGCCATAGCAATCATTGAATGCTAGAAGATTTGTGTTTAATAATTCTTATCTAATGCTGACTCAACCAATATCCCCAGACTAGTTTCTAGCTTGTGACTTTCATCAGTGAGGAGCTTGAATCTGAGACCCCTGCACCTAGATCTTAAGATCTAATCCAATCCTCCAGAAGCCAACTTTCTCCATTTTAATTAACTGTAAAGCTATGATTCCAAAATAAAAAATGTAATATTGCTTTCAATTCAAGCTTATGTGCTTGTATAGTCAATTAGAACTGAATCAGTTCATCATCTATACATTTTGATGTCTTTGGTTTTTTAATAAACATAGTCACCATGATCCTTTTGTAAGGATTGATATTAACCCACTAAAATGTCACATTTTAATGGCTTATTAAAAATACAGCACTTTGAAAAATATCTAGTGTTAGTTATATTTTATCAGTTGATAGTTAAGTTAATATTTATTAACAAATATATTTTAGATAGAAGTGATTTATCAATACTTATGATTAAAACACTTATAATAGGATAAAATTAAATTTTAGAAAAAAATTACTATTTGAGATGAAAATAATGTGTATTTAAAATTAGACAAGTTATATTTTTAAATGCAGTCTTTATAAATCAACCTCAAAATGTTCACAAATTTGTAATTTATGATGAATTCCTCATCATGATAATTATCTTCCACAACATCATCCATATAAATTTTTTCTCCCACAATTTTTAGCACCCTCTGCAGTTATTTTTATCACACATTTTATAATTGTTGATTTGAGGTCAACATGGGCGTGACAACAATATTGGCATCAGCATGGGATTTGGGAATTCTATCATCAGATTTTTAATGGTATGGATGGCTGAAGAGTTGGAGGTTGGAGTGGTTTGAAACCTGTCCATTAAAATGTAAGGATTTGCTATCTTAATATAAACTGAGCACTGATTATATAGATGTATGGGAGATGGTAGTCTGGCCAACTGATGAATGCTGGTTTAGCACAAAATACGTATATTGGTGATTATTTATCTTTTCTGAATGTGTGTGGTCATGTGTATCAGAAGTATGAGATAGTGTGGATAGTGAAGGGGCTTGGAAGTCTGAGTTCAAATCCCCTATATTTACAATTAACACGCATCTAAACATATTAACTTCTCAGTATGTTTTTATTTCCTCAATAAGTAATATCTTTTTATTAACTTATTTCTATCTTCATCTGCCATTTTATTTTCTAAATTCTATATCTTTTAAATAGACAGCTAAAATTTTTGATTAACAACCTTTCTGTATTAATGATTTTTTTCCAAATTTAAAGGTTTCGCAGTAATAATAGCTGAAGAATTAGATTAAGTCTTTTGAGTAATTTACTTGAGTGACTGATTAGAATTTTCTGATTAAAAAATAATAATACAATATCAGATCATATGAACAAAATTGTTATAGTCAGCTTTTATCTTGATTCTCTAGAGTCACACAACCTGACAACAGACTATATAATTAATTTTTTTTAATTATTGCATTAAGTAAAAATAAATAAATAAAATAGTAACTTATTTAAAAATATTTTTAAAAACTTAATTAAAAAAAGTAAATTTATTGCTCGCTCCCATTATTAAAAAAAAGTGAATTCTCCATTAGCTTTATATTGAGACAAACTACTTCAAGTGTTTTGATCGTCCACGAGTAATTTTTTATGATTTGCTGTAACATATATTATTTTCTGTTCAGTCTTCAAGAAACGTTTTTCACTACTTGATTAAATCATTGAATAATTTCATTTTGCCTTGGGTTATTGCATACAATATCTATATTTATTTTTGGCCATCGAATAAAAATTCATTAAATTTCATTCAGTCACCAAGAAATATTACTCTACTATATAATTATTTGATTAAATTATCCATAATTTAACTTTATTTTTAATTGTTAAGGTCTGATGTTTATGTTTTACATTAAAGAGCCACAATAAAATAGGTAAAAGAATATGTGATTTAGAAATAAATGCCAAGCAGCACATGAAAAGATGTAGGATTACAATGTGGGGTTGCATATGCTTGCAAATAAATATAATTTTTGGTCTTGAGTCTGAAAACATTATTTTTTACCAGCTACTGTGGGAAATGATTGGCAGAAAGCAAGCTTAGACAATTCTTGCTGAGGAAAACCAAGTTAACCTATACATATGCTATTAAAAAATGTGCAGCTTATAAAGCAGGGTTGGAAATTGTAATGGAATTGCAGAACAGTGTGGTAGTAATGAAACTGAAAATAATTGTGAATAAGGTCAAGCAGAGAAAACAAAGCAAGTTAACACTGGATATGCTATTGTTATGATAGACAGGGACATATAAACAAGTGTAAATATAAAAACAAACACTGTCATAATTGCTGTATTGAAGGTTATTTGTTTTGAGTGTTTTAAAAAGCAGAAAAATAAATAAATAAAAACAATTTAGGTGCGAGCCAGTAAATTTAAAATAGGAACTGGCACAAAAAGAATCAATGTCAAAAAACACAAACAATGACAATAATCATATACTGGATGTTCATATTTTTGAACTGAAAGACAGAGTGGAGATTGACAGCAGGGCAGGTGTGCCTGTTTTGTCGCAACAAGATGGTTAAATATTATAAAGACAAGTAAGAGGAATGTAGCACTAGTTAAAACATTTAATGACAACTGATGTAAATGGAAATCCCATAAAAATACAATAGATAGCAACAGAGCCAGTGACGGTATTAAAATATGCTGCTGTATATAATTTCAAAATATTTTAGTCTGATTTTAAGCGGAAATTGGTTTAGACCCTTGGGTATTGGAATAATAGGATAAAAATAATTAAACGAGTATTGTTGGAATCAGTTCATGAAAAGTTTTTATGGCATTTTCAGTCAGGCCCTTCAGGAACAAATACATGGTCAATTGATATTGAATTAATGGAAACATGTTCATCCAGTTGTCCATAGATCTAGGAAGGTTCCTTTTATGTTGAAAGCCAAGGGAGAAAAAATAGTCAAAGATTTAGTAGAGAGGAAAATAGTAACATTTAAAGATTTAGTGGAGAGAATAATAATAATACCTGTTGAGGAGTCGTTATGGGCAATGCTTGTTGTAGTGATATTAAAATGAGATGGAACTGTTTGCTTATGTGGTGATTATTACACAACTCTGAATAAGAATGTTAGCGAAGGAGTTTACTCTATATACCTAATATTCAAAAAGTTTTAGCATCACTATAAACAGCTTCACATTTTTCCATCAACTGATAGTCTGGTTTCATCAGATTTTACTAATAATAAAAACAGCACAACTTTTGATGATAAATACAAATTTGGGAATGTTTAGATATACCATATGGAATATCGATTGCCCCAAACATATTTTAAGCACCAATAAATGAACTGTACAGGAAAGGCATGGAGTAATTCCCTACCTTGTTGAAGTTTTATAATCGCAGAAATGGAGAGGGAATTAAATGCATATGTAAATAAAATATGTGAAAATTAGACAAAATCAGAGTGCAGCTAAATGCCATGAAATCTATTTGGTGGACAAAGGAAATTATTTTAGGGCATATAATTAATAGCAAAGGGAGTTATCTGAACCTACAAAAAGTGAGATCTGCCAAAAGTATATATACCTAAACTTAAAAATGTAAAGAACTTGAAAGCATTTTTGAGATGAACCACTAAACATCACATGATCACCATTTCTTATGCTTGCTCAGAACTGTTATTAAAACAGACAAAACTCTCCATACAGTAATGCCACTCAGTATAAGCCAGAATAATCAATGGATGCTAGAAGGCTTGTGCATAAAATTCCTATCTAGTGCCTACTCATCCAATATCCCAGACTAGTTTCTAGCTTGAAATGAGATCCTAAGATCTATGTGCAGTACTATCAGATCCAAGGCTCCTCACTGACAAAAGCCACAAGATGAGATCTTAAGATCTAGGTACAGTGCTCTCAGATCCAAGGCTCTTCACTGATGAAAGCCATAAGCTAGAAACTAGTCTGGGGATATTGGATGAGTAGGCAATAGATAAGGATTTTATTCACAAGCCTTCTGGAATCCATTGATTACTCTGGTTTGCACTGAATGGCACTACTGTATGGAGAGTTTTGCCATTTTTGAGATGGATAACCTTTCTGAATACATAGAAAATCATAAAGGAATTGAAGATTTGATGAAGATATGGTTTTCAATAAAACAAAAGACTTGTTCAGTAAAGAGATGATCAAGAAGTAATCGTGGCTAGAGTTGGAGCAATTATTTCACATTGGGTCTACAGAGGAAAACATCTGATTGCATATGGTTCCAGAACTTTTTCCCACTGAAAAGAACTATAATCAGCTGGATATGGAAGCCTTGATAATAGGATTTGCAGTTAAAAGATTTATCAATATGTACACAAATGTAATTTCAAGATTAATACTAGCCATAAATCTCTATTAGTAATATTAGAAAATCTGAAGCATGAAAGTCAACAGTTGATGTGGTGAATAAACATACTAGTATCTTATGATTTGAATTCATGTACAAACTGGAAAAAAGAAATTGGCCACAATAATATGCTGTCTAAAATGTCAGATGTGTAGGGGCCATGATCTACTGAAATTAATTATATAGACTCCATGAAATTGGGTGTTGTAAATAGTGCAGTTGTGATAAATGATTCTACTTATCAATTGGTTAAAAGTAAATTAAGGAAGGATGGTCTCAAAGTTGACCGAGTCAAACCAATTTAGAACATTGGTGTTAGGTTGACAATATGTAAAGGATGCACTCTGATGACAGATCATGTACTGCTTTCTACAGAAGACAGAAGCCCAGTATTAGCCCTACAGCACAAAGGATATTTAGGCATTGTCAAAACAAAAGAACTGGCAAGATTATATTTGTGGTGGTGTGGTATGCACAGTGATACTGAACAGGCAATCAATTGGTGCAAAGCTTGTAAATCTATAGGTAGGCTTCCCTCAAGGGAGTTGGAAGTGTGGCCACAAGCCACTAAACTATGGTAGTGAACATTTATGGATCATGATGTGTCTTTCAATGATCTCATTTTTTGGTAGTCATTAATTCTTATTCAAAATGGGTGGAATATAACAAGTACTGTGGACACTGTAATATTAAATAAATTGTTTGAATGTCATGTGGTTCAAGTGATTATTTTAGATAATGGAGCTGGTTTTGTTTCATTGCAACTAAAATATTTTCTAGCTAGTCAGGGGATCTGGCATGCTTTAACACACCGAATTACCCTGAGTCAAATGGATTAGTGATGAAAACAGCACAGCAGTTGAAGCAAGCTTTAAATAAAACCAATCATAAAAATATTTGTGAGGCGTTAATGATCACCATATTTTTCCAACATTTTAAACAAATATGGTTACTAGGAAGATGTCTGCAGAAATGTTAATGAAGCAATAATTTCAGACTTGTATGTCAGTGTTAGTTTCTAATCAGAACAAAAAAAAAAGAAATTAAAAACAGTGAAATATAATATACATGAAACTATATAGTTATGTTATTGTTAAGCAATTGAGAATGATATAGCTTATGGAAATGAAGTCCAAAGATGTAGAAACTATGTAAGAAGCTACCAAAGTGAGTCTTTTAAAGCAGGGAATATGAGAACATGTTCTCAATTATCAGAAGAAATGGATCCACATGATAGAGAATGTCTATGTTGATACATCATTGAAAGTAGAAGAGAAAAAAACCTAGGGCTGGGCAGACAGAATAAGGCTGATTCCTTGAGAGTCAATAACTATCTGAATAAATTTACAGAGATACCCATGGATGAACTATTCATGGTGCATCAGAATGATGAAAATGGCAGAGAAAAATTTAATGGAGGAAGATGGGCTTGTTGTACTACTGAGATGGGTGAGAAACAGAAAAAGACAAAGAATTTAAAAAATATGTTTGTGATTAAATATTTAAATGATTTTCAGACTGAGGAAAAGAAGGCTCTGTCTGGCTAATAAAATATTACTTGTGTTCTTATGTATGTATATTTTAAACTGATATGAAATAATATTATTGTATTTGTATATAAAAAATGGAAGCAAAACTCTCCACACAGCAGCACCACTCAGTGCAAGCCAGATTAATCAATGGACACAGGAAGATTTGTGCATAAAATTTTTATATAGTTCCTACTCATCCAATATCCCCAGACTAGTTTCTAGCTTGTGGCTTTCATCAATGAGGAGCCTTAAATCTGAGAGCATTGCACCTAGATCTTAGGATCTAATGTAAATCTCCACAAGCTAAAAAGTAGTCTGAGGATATTGGATGAGTAGACTCTAGTTAGGGATTTTATGCACAAATCTTCCTGCATCCATTGATTACTATAGCTTACACTGAGTGGTGCTACTGTATTGAGAGTGTTGTCTCTGTGAAAAACAGCTTGTGTAAGCATAAATAATGGTGATCATGTGATGCTTGATGGTTTAATATATAAAAAATAGTCATATGGAAAATTAAATAACCTCCCCACTAAGCTTCCTTACAAAATTAATCTCAAGAGCATAAAAAACCAAAAAATTATGCAGATGTTTGCAGAGATCTGATTGTAGTACTGTGTCGAGTGAGAAATAGGGTCTGCTATTCATGTGATATAAATTTGTGAAATTGCAAAAGGAATGTCTAGTAAACTAATTGTAAAGATTGATAATTACATCTGTTCAACTATGTGATGTTCATAAACCCAAATTTGTTAAGATTCACTACAGCGTTAACTATTTTTTTAGATCATAACATTTGACGCTTATTCATCTGGTAGTGGTCAGATTACTGCTGGATATAGCAATTTTATATCAGATTAAATAAAAACGACATCTAAAATATCTCAATCTATATATCTATAAACATGCAGTAGTATGAACTGCTTTTATTAAAGATTTAAGAAGACAGAAATTGAAAATATATAGACTTCAGTAATAGTAATAAAACGTTATTAAATTATAATAAAAAATATTTAAACAAAAAATTATATGTAATTTGAAACAACTCAATAATTTGAAATAAATGTTAAATGATTGATTTTATAAAATATGTTTTATTGTAAAAATTTCATTAATAAAAAAAGTAATTAAATTCTGCGATAAAAAATAAGTAAATGTCAGTATTAATTAAAAAAAAAAAAAAAAACATTAGTAGATATATGTAAAGCAATATTTAATAAATAGTTTTTCCGTAATATTTTTTAAATATTTTTTCAGGTAGAAATTAAATAATTATTTCCTCAAAAATGTCAGTATTATTAATTTAAAAAATGTTATTATTAACAAGAAGCAATCACTGTTTAGTATTTTTTTAAAAAAAAAAAGTTTAAAGTTTTAATTAAAAATAAATAAAATTACATATGTTTAATTACTAATTTTATTTAAATTTAATTAACATCCACCTATCTGGTTTATTTGTAGAAATATGCATTTTATATATTAAAATTAAAACGGCAATTTCAATATTTGTAAATATTACCAAATTCACCACTTCCTTTATTTTGCTGTAATATATAAGTACAGTTTATCCATTATTTTGAACACTTTTTAGCAAAAACCTTTTATACCTATATTCATGCACAATCTTACATTTCGACTGTCCTGTAGCCTTCTTCAGAGTCACTTAAAATAAAAATGGTTCTGAAGAATACTGCAGGATAGTTGAAACATAAAATTTGTGTATGAATATAGGTCAATAAAAGATTTTGCTAAATAATGTTTAAAGTAGTGGATAAATGTATTCAATGTTTGTTGTTATAAACTCTACAAAAATATGATTTATTATATATATTACTACTAGATTTAATTCAATATACTTGTTGACTTTTCTTATGCAATTCTAATTAATGCTAAATGCTTTGGAAATGAAAAATAAGGAAAGCTTTAAATGAAATTCTTATATGAAGGGAGAAGTAATTAAATTCTTATATACTTAATATAGTAAGCTGAGCATGCAATATCTATAACAATATCATAATCATAGCAGATGTCATGCACTGTGACTTCTTTTTTGGAGTCAGAAATCTCTCAGCCACTATGCTCAGAGAAACCTGTTAGCCACCTTACCTTCCCTTCTATTCCCCACCCTAGGTTTTTCCCATATTCTTCACTATACTGCTCCATCCTATTTCCACTACATAATCTTTGTCAAATCTATGGTCTTTATATCTAAGTCCCTCTTATCTTTTCCCAAACCCAGCATAAAAACCAAGAACTCATTTTCTGTATAATCACTTTGTTTATATTCATTCTCCCATAATTTCATTATTTGTACTCTTTCTGTGTGCAGATATTTACATTCAATTAACAGATACCTAATATTTTCTGCCTTTCTTATATAATTTGCAAGCTAACTCATCCATATTTTTCCATTTATATGTATATTCCATTGTTGCTAAAGATCTGTTTAAGCCTTAAACAATAAACCACTTTCTTTGCTATTATCATAAATTAGTTAGCACCCAATATTTGGTTTATTTCTATGTATATTTAAACTCTTTTTACTCTCCATACTAGTTCTCTATCTCTCCAATTCCCTATTTTTTATTAATGCATCTATTCTTCGATTCCATAGTCCTTGGGACTTTCATATTAGCGCTCCCTATTGGTAAATAATTAAAATTATCTAAAATGTCTGTTAGGAAATTGTCAATTATTTTATTATGAATAATTACAAGTTATTCAAATAGCATTTGAAGTTCATTTATACAGGCGTATATATATAATAATTAAAATGTGTATAATTAAAAAAAACATATTTATAGTTTGCATTGCTAATAATTGTTGTCAATAAAACCAGCACTTGATTTTGCTGCAATAGCTTATATAAATTAAATTTGTACTCTTACTTCAAACACTTTACAGCAAAAAAAAAAATTATTACATCAATAGATATTTAGATGAATATGTAACGAATTTTAATAAAAAAAACGAAATTTGGTTTAGAATTGCATATCTGGATATGTTTCAAATAGCAATTGATAAATATAAATTGGCATATTCAAATCATACTGATAGGAAATACAAATTAGTTGCATATATTCAAGGATATAAAAAGTTGTAATTCATTATTTTTTAAAAAAGAAGACTGCAAAAAATAACTAATAATTGAAAAGTTTAAAAGGAATAATTTTTCCGTACATATAATTAAGAGAAGTATTGAACAATAGAAAATAAGATAAATTGATTTAAAAAGAATGAAAGAAAGAAGGAAAATGAAAATAGTTATTTGGGAATAAAGACAAATAATATTATAGTGAATAAGTTTAATAAAATTATAAGCTTTATAAGAAATACAAAAAGCTAATTAATATAAAAATTGATAAATATAGGGGATTTGAGCTCAGACTTTCAAGCACCTTTCAACTATCCACACTATCTCATATCACTGATACACATGATCACATACATATAGCAAAAATCAATAATCACCAATATACGTATTTCGTGCTGAACCAGCACTCATCAGTTGGAATAGATTATCATCTCTCTCTCACACACACACATACATTATATATATAAAATCAGTGCTCAGTTTATATTAAGGTAGCAACTCTTCATATTTTAATGGACAGGCTTCAATCTACTTCAATCGCCAACTCTTCAGCCATCCATACCATTAAAAATCTGATGGTGGAAAGCCCAAATCCCATGCTGATGCCAATATTGTTGTCATGCCTATGTGTATCAGTGATATGAGATAGTGTGGATAGTTGAAAGTTGCTTGAAAGTCTGAGTTCAAATCCCCTATCTTTACAATTAGGCTCTGGGTATATGAAGAGTGCCTGTAATTCAAATATTACAGATTAAGCATGCATCCTGACCATCCCTCTTCTATGTATTTAAATGGATAAGGTCCTCTACATGAGGGGTCACAGTGACTTGAAGTCAACATGGGCTAGAAACTAGTGTGAAAATATTAGACGAGCAGGCATTAGATGGGGAATTTATGCACAAATCTTCCTACATCCTTTGATTATACTGACTTACACTGAGTGGCGCTACTGCATGGAGAGTTTGCTACTGTTTATAATTTGTATATTTTAAGCATATTTACAAATATTTTAATATTTTTGCATTTCTTTTATCTATAAGATTACAATTTAATCCATAAAATTGGAAAATTATCCTTTTCTTGAATAGGTAAAGTGTATTTAATTAATACATTTAAGCACTTAAATATCAAAATAATTTAAAATGCACTGATGCATCATCATCATCATCATCATCATCATCATCATCATCATTATTATTATTATTATTATTATTATTATTATTATTATTATTATTATTATTATTATTATTGTTGTTGTTGTTTTGTTTTTTCAAAAATATAATTTATTTTCAAATAATCAATTTGTTTTTTTGCCAGGAAGATCTACAGAACTGGCTTTATCTGAACATGTTTCAGTCATCACTGAATCTTTAGAAAAAGGTTACAAAACTATAGGCATTTATTTAGATTTGCAGAAAGCATTTGACTGTGTTCCACATGATATATTAATAATTAAGTTACACTATTGTGGCATAAGGAGTACTATGCTTGAATGGTTTAAATCTTATTTAAGTAATAGAAGCCAATTTGTTAAAATTAATTATTTTTTGAGTGATTCTGAAATAATTAGATATGGAGTTCCTCAAGGTTCAGTCCTGGGTCCATTGTTATTTACTGTTTATATTAATGATCTGCTTGATCTTTCTCTTCATTCTAACATTTTTTGTTTTGCAGATGATACTGATTTGGTTACTTCAGCAGTTTCATATAGTTTACTTGAGAAACTTGTAAATGAAAATTTATTTAAAATTACTCAATGGATGAACAATAATAAGTTACTGCTAAATATTAATAAATGTAATTACATAGTATATTCTCTTAAAAATATTCCAGCAAAAGACTTGTTAATTCAATTGCCTTACGTCAATCAAACGTCTTGTCAGAAAATTACTAGGACTTCAACAATTTCTTACCTTGGCTTGGTTTTGGATGAGTATTTACATTGGGATAAGAATATTTTTTGGCTTCAAGTAAAATTAAGAAAACTTAATTTTCTTTTTTATAGATTAAGAGATTGTTTGAATAAATCTGTCCTATTAAGTATATACAAACAAATTTTCTTAAGAAGACTTTGTTATGGCATAACATTATGGGGTGGCACTGCAGCATATTTTTTGAAGTCTTTGCAAACACTACAAAATTTTACATTAAGAATTATTTTGTTTAAACCTTTGGGTTTTCCAAGACTTGAATTATATAAATGTGTTGGAGTTTTAAATATTAATCAATTGTTTTTAGTGAATATTTTGTGTTATTATATTAAATACAAATGAATCAATAAAAATAATTCTTCATCAATAATGGTGACTAGATCAAGTGATTTTGATTTATTATTTGAACCAGTGAACTTTAAAACTCATTGTCGATATCAGAAATGTTATCTTGGTCCAAGATTTCACAATATTTTTATAAGAAACATTGGATTTAATGTTAATGACCTATCAAGAAAAACTTTGAGAAAATTTATTATGGACTGGATTATAATTGATGATAATGAAAAACTTTTTATTTCTATTTAATTATTTTATTATATATTAATATTTTTTTATTTTATTTACACATGTACTTTTGTTAAGCTCCATGCGTGATTTTTTTTATCACAAGGAGATTATATGTTTATTAAATTAAATTATTAAATAATAATAATAATTATTATTATTATATAATAATAATAATAATAATAATAATAATAATAATAATAATAATAATAATAATAATAATAATAATAATAATAATAATAATAATAATAATAATAACAACAACAACAACAATAATAATAATAATAATATAACGGTTTGAAAAATATCGTCTTTCTTTAATAATTATAACAGAAATAAATAAAAAAGGAATTAAATTTAAAAATAGTTTAAACTGAAATAAATCTGCTTAATATTAATTTAATATTAAATTGAATTTTTAAAAATCAGCAGAAAGTATTATAATTTAAAAGAAAAAATTTGATTGTGGTTGGAACACCGTGTAGTTTATGTGAAGGACTTATATTCGGTATATAATTTATATTGGATTCAATTTATTTTACTTGGTTGCTCTAATTTTAAAATTATGGGACCTTATAGGAAAGCGTGTCTAATCTGTAATGATTTAATTTACGGAAGCCAAAAAAGTGTTAAATGCTCAACGGAGGATTGTTCTTTTAAATTTCATATTGATTGTTTAATATCTAATAATATGGATATTCTTAGTAATAATGGCCAGGATAATTTTGTATGTCCAGCTCATTTAGAAATATGTGAGAGTTTACAAGCATCTAATATAACTGCTAGAAATTCAGATATAGAAATGACTGTCTGAGGAAAATGTTTAACTGTGATTAATGCTGATGAGTTAAAAATTGTTTGCGGAAAAAAAATGTAATAGATCTTTTCATTTAAAGTGTATGCAACTTGAAACTATAGATTTAAATTTATTAGTTGATAAAGATTTCAATAATTTTGTGTGTGTTGATTGTCAAGATTTTATTCAGGAAGGAAATATTTCTTGTTATGAAACAATGTTAAATGAGAGTTCGGGGCAAGAAAATAGCCACTCGTGTAATCATTGTTGCGAAACTTTACAGGTCCAGATTTCTGGTTTATTGTCTATTATAACTGATTTAGCTAAAAAGATTGATTTTCTCGCTAGTGAGAATCAAAATTTGAAATCTATTTTTATTAATAGAGATTTTAAAGTAAACGAAAAAATTTCTGGAGATAATATACCATTAGTTTCTAAAAAAATAAATGTTCTAAAGTAGACGGAGTATATAGTGTAATTAATGTTGCTTCCCCTTCTGAAGACAAAGGAAGTCAAAGTCAAATTTCTATTTTTACTTCTGAAAGAGAAGGTGTGAATGAAAGTCTGAAAACTGAAGGTATTAAAAAGATAAATATTAGGAAGAGTTTGCCTTTGCAAAATGAATCAAATAAAGGAAAAATTGGGAAAAGTGTGACTTCTATGGAACCAGAGAAAATAATTGCTGAAAATTCATGTCACCAACAATCTAATTTTGAAAGGAGAAATATTATTTCTAATAATGGTGTTAAAAAGTGGACTGATGTTTTAACTCAAGGTCTAACTGTAGAAAATAAAAATGTTAAAACAGAATATTTTAAAAATACAAAAGCTAATAGCAGCGATCTTCATTTAAAAAAAGACATTGATTTAGAAGGGTTTGAATTAGTTGCTCACAAAAAAAGAAATGCAAAATCTAATGCGTTTAACAAAAATGCTATAATAGGAAATCTATCTTGCTGACACACGATTAAAAGCTATTCCTGTTAAACAAAAATATAAAAGATTCTTTTTGACTAGATTAAATCCAGAAGTTACGTCAAAAGATGTGATTGCTTATATAACAGGAAAGTTAGACACAACTGTGGTATGTCATAAGTTTATACCTGCAAATAAATTTTATTCCTCATTTTATATTTCTGTCAAAGAAAATGACATGAGTGAAATAATTAATTCAAATTTTTGGGAAATTAAATAATGATTTAATTGTTAATGAACAAATAAAGGATCGGGTAGTTGAGGATAATATTAGTAATATATAATGGATTATTGCATTTATAAAGATTGTAAAAGAATATATAAAAATTCTTCACATAACAATGGTAATAAGAAGTTAATTAATAAAAGTAACATTTTCTGTTGTTATATGCAAAATGTTAGAGGGTTAAGAACTAAATGTCAGTTATTGAAACATGCTGTTTTTGCAGAAGAATATGATTTAATAGCCTTGACGGAAACATGGTTGAATGATCAATTTGTTACTGATCAGATTGTGGATCATAGATATTTACTATATAGACATGATCGTGTAAATTCGAAGCTTTCAAGAGGTGGAGGTGTTTTTTTGGCAGTTAAAAACAACATTGTAACCAAGCAAGTAAATATAGAACTGAATTTTGTTGATTCTATTTGGATTGAAATGATATTAGGATTTCAAATGTTTCTGGTTGGGAATATATATATTCCTCCTTATATTAATATAATTGAACTAAATAATGATTTGGAGAAATTGGAAAAAATATTTACTTAATTACAAGCACAATATTTTGATTTGTGGTGACTTTAATGCACGATATGTAATGACAGCAGATGAAGTAACTGGAATATGCAGTAATGAAATAAATAAAGGACAAAGAATTATAGAATTTATGAATATAACTGGTGTAGTACAAAGAAATCAGTTAAAAAATAATAATGGATGTGTTCTAGATTTTATATTAATTAACTTTAATGATGTAGATGTGAGGCATAGTGGACAGCCATTATTGAAGGAAGACTCTTATCATCCAGCAATTGAGTTTTTTGTTTATGTCAAACACATATCATTAAATAAGGGTATGATAACTTCAAATAGAAATTATAAACTTGGTGATTATTATAATTTATATTGTGACATCAAGTATGCTGATTGGGACCAAATATATTGTTCCACAAATGTAAATGAGGCAGTACATCTGTTTCAAAAAATTATGCAAAACATTTTAAACAATAGAATACCATTATGCAATGAATCATCTAAAAATATCCTCCTTGGTTCTCTAAGAAATTGATTTGCATTTACAAAAGAAAACATAAACATCATAAGTTGTTTAAGAAATCAGAATCAATAATATGTTAAAATAACTTTATAAATTTTAGAAGATTATTTAAAACAATAGAAAAAATTGATTTCAAAAGATATATTGTGAAACTAGAGGACAATATAAAGTGCAATTCAAATTACTTTTGGTCATTTATTAAAAAGCATTCTGATGTAAAAAATAAAATGTCAATTGACAATGGGAGTCTTACAGCTGATGTTTTTGCCAACTATTTCTCATCATGTACAGAGAAAAATGTGCCATCTAAATCATATATAGTTAAATTTGCTTTTAAAAGTAATAATTTAATAGTTATTGACTCATTAAATTATAATGACATTTTATTAGCAATAAAACAGCTCAAAAATAAAAAAAGTTTTGGATATGATATGTTACCTGTTTTTATTTATAAAGGATGTGCGGAACTGCTAGCTCCAGTGCTTTGTTATATTTTTAATATCTCTTTACAGCAAGGTATTTTTCCTGATTCGTGGAAAGTTGCAAAAGTTATACCAATACCAAAAGTCAAATCAAATGATGTTAGTAATTATAGACCTATTTCATTATTATGTATATCTGGAAAAATCTTTGAAAAATGTGTGTATAACAAGATAATAGATAAAGTATGTAAATCTTTATCTTAAACACAACATGGTTTTATCCCAGGTAGATCTGTTGAGACTAATTTGATACATATTCAAGATGATATTGCAAATGCAATTGATAACAAATTACAGCTAGATGTGATTTATTTTGATTTAAGCAAAGCATTTGACCAAGTAAATCACTCTAAATTGATTAGTAAGTTGCACAAGATTGGTTTTAGTTGTGAACTTTTGCAGTGGTTTGTATCTTTTGTCTCAAATAGACCTAATTTTGTATCTTTTGGGTCTGCAAAATCATACACATATTTTAGTAATGCTGGGGTGCCTCAAGGAAGTATACTTGGACCACTGCTTTTTTCAGTTTATTCTTTGGATATAGAGCAGTGTGTAAGTGGTTCTGACATTCTCAGCTTTGCAGATGATATTAAACTATATAAAACTATTAAGAATTTTGATGATCAGAAGATTTTGCAGTCTGATATCAAGAATTTTCAGGATTGGTGTGTGGAAAACTATATGGAAATTAACATTGAAAAATGTTGTGTCATATCATTTTCTAAAAAATCAACTACAAGTCTGTTTAATTATACACTAAACTCAAAAAGTATTTCAAGAAAAGAAGATCATAAAGATTTAGGTATTATTTTTAATAATAATGGAACATTTAATAATAATATTCAAAATATTATTACAAAAAGTTATAAAATAATGGGTTTAATTCTCAGAAACTGTAAAATGTTTAAGAGAAATACATGTGTGTATTTGTTTCATACATTGGTCTTACCTATTTTAAATTATGGATCTTTGATCTGGAACTCATGTAAATTAAATAATAGATTAGCACTGGAAAAGGTTTATAAAAATTTTTTCAGATACATTAAATCAGAAATAATATGTGACAACAATGCACTCTACAAAAGACAAATCTATACTGATATGAAGTATTTAAAAAAAATTACATCAGGTATAATAGATGTGAGAAGTTGCCAAACAATATTATCATTTAAGCTAAAGATAAAGGATATGAGATCAAAAAATATGTATAATATTCCAAAATTTAAAAGTGAAACATTAAAAAATTCAGCATTAGTAAGATTACCTAGATTGTACAATAAATTCTTTAATGCTGTTAATATATTTGAAACAGATGATAGAACATTTAGGACTACTGTGCAAAAAAACTCTGCAAATGCTTTGTGAACTAGATTAGCTGTGCATTTTTTGTTTGGATGTAAAATCTGTTAAATGTACTAAATTAAATTAAATTAAATTATTATTATTATTATTATTATTATTATTATTATTATTATTATTATTATTATTATTATTATTATTATTATTATTATTATTATTATTATTATTATTGGCTAGAAAGTGTGAATTCAAATTCCCTATATTTATTATTATTATTACTATTATTATTATTACAATAACTGTAAATATTTATTTTATTTTTGGAAAAAAGATATCTATATTCCACCGAAGCGCGTCCTTTAAAGATTTGGTAAGCAGAAAGATTTCTTTGAGTCATTTAAAATATATTCAAGTTTTTTCTTTCATTAGTTACGCTGTATAAACTTTTCATCCGTTTTATTTTTTTCAGAAAATTTATTTTTATAAAATGGCGAATCCAAATTTATTTTGAAAACTTAATGATTTTAACTCGTCTATGATATTCTCTCTCTCTCTCTTTAGCATAATAATTCATAGGTCAGACCTATTCATTGAACAAAGAATGCTTCTAAAGGTATATGTCTTAAGCTGGGTACTTATTTTTGATAATTTAACAGTTAATTCTAATTCTAGTTTTTATATTTTTTAACAATTAAAATTACAATAAATCAAAATTTTCCTAGTTTTAGCATGAAATTACTTTCACAGAGTTTTAATCAGCTTTTCCTTTTTTATAGATATTTCGCAAAAAAAAAAAATCAACTTTATTTTATTTTTTCCAATTCTATGCTTCAATAAATTTGAAAAATCAGTTTTTATTGTGCAATAAAATAATAAAGTTATTACTATTTTAAAATATGCTTTATGATGTAAATTTTATATTTCTTGAATTGAAACAATTGAAGAATTTATGATTTTACTATTATATATTTTCAAATTTTGATCTAATCTCAGCGTATCTTTCATCTTAGCTTAACCACATTGCAACTATCCATTAGCCCAGTATTCAGACCAATCTCAAACTGGATGCACTTTTGAAACATCCAATTTCAATTGAGTTAGACATATATAGCTCATGTTGTAGTTTTAACTTCATATACAAATTTTTTAAAAACATATTTTAACTTTATCTTTACATTTAAAACGTGCAAAAAAATCAAGTCATATATCATGTGACTGATGAAAGCCAGAGCTAGAAACTGGTCTGAGGATGGGTCGTTGGCATGCTCATTATATAATATTTAAAACTTCTATTACATCATAGATTTCTGAAATGTATGACCACAACATGTGAAAAAAATAAATGATCTCCAGGATGTGCATTTTATGCTGAACCAGAACTCATCAGTTGACACAGGTCACAATCTCTTACATATATTTTCATCATTTGTTTAATATTATATAGACAGCAATTTAATATAGTTTGATTACAAGTGACAAATTTTCTGCATTCATAACTTTAACACAAACAATTTTATAGAAATATTAATTTTACTGATCATTTACTAAACTAGAGATCATCCCTAATCCAAATATATTTTTTAATCCTCAATTGATAATAAGTGTGGTGTTATAAAGGTATCAACACTTGAGTTTTCTTGTTCATGTTGACAGTTTCAATACTTTTACTACACCATTCTCGCACAAGATAAGAACTAGATTTTATCTCATTTTAATATCTTGTGAAAAGATGTACAATTCTTTGCACTATAATATATTTTCAAGTTTTGTTCTTATCTCAGGGCATATTTCACTTTAGCTTAAGCTTACCACAATCATTCATCTGCCTAAAAGTCAGATCAACCTCTTTCTTTATTTTGCTGTAATATTTTATATAAATGCAATTTATCTACTCTACTTTGAACACTTTTTAGAAAAAAAAATTTTATTGTATATATACAGCTCTGAAGAAGGCTGCAGGATAGTCAAAATATAAGTTGTGTATGCATGTATATGAAATAAAACATTTTTTGCTAAAAAATGTTCAAAGTAAAATGGATAAATTGCATTTACTGAATTTTTATTACATACTGAAGTGAGAAGACTATCCAGAGGGAAAACACTTGAGACTTTTTGAATATCACAGTAACAAAATTACAAACGCGTTGAGGCGCTGGATGCATTAGATCCTAAAATCTAGGTGCAGTGCTCTCAGATCCAAAGCTCCTCACTGACGAAGGCCACAAGCCAGAAACTAGTCTGGGGATAATGGATGACTAGGCACTAGATAGGGATTTTATGCCCAAGCCTTCTGGCATCCATTGATTACTCTGGTTGGCACAGGGTGCTCTCAGATCCAAAGCTCCTCACTGACGAAGGCCACAAGCCAGAAACTAGTCTGGGGATAATGGATGACTAGGCACTAGATAGGGATTTTATGCACAAGCCTTCTGGCATCCATTGATTACTCTGGTTGGCACAGGGTGGCACTACTGTATGGAGAGTTTTGTCTTGTTTAATAAACACATATGAATTGATAAAATACTTGTCAGCTGAGTACTTTCGAGGCATTTAGCCTCATATTCATAAGTGTAAAAAACAAATAGTGCAGAGTAGAATGTAAATGGCAATATGCAAATTATATTTAAATTATTTAATTAGCCCAACATTTGGAAATATCAAAGCAAGTGTCATGCCTGCTAATGGAGTTATTGTTGCTAATAATAAAGTTCGCTTCTTTTATTTTTCATTTAGTCATTCTTCTCAATGCTTACCATTCTAGGGTTGGTCTAATTAAATAATTTAAATATAATTTGCATATTGCCATTTACATTCTAGTCTATTTGTTTTTTACAGTTATGAATATGAGGCTAAGCACCTCGAAAGCGCTCAGCTGTCAAATATTTTATCGATTCATATAAGTATTTATTATAGCTTCTCTTTCCAGTACCTCAACATGCTTGTAATTTCATTATAATTATCTTGAGAGAAGTAAAAATCTAGTATTTTACAAATATCATAGTAAGTTACTGGGTTTTTTATAAAGTCAAATAATTTAGAATTTCATTGAATTTTTACCAAATCATCCATGATTGATGAATCTTACATAGTTGGCCAATATTTTTATGAAGTGCAATGAATTTACCTTTTGGTTATAAAAAAAGAATATACAATTTTTAATGGAAGAAATAAAATTTGCATCTTTTGATAGGAAGTTATAATTCTGAATTTCAATAATTGAACAAAATAATTTTGATTGTTTTCCCACTTTGCATAAATTTTTTACCTGAAGTAAATTCTAGAGTGGATGGTGAAGTTTCCAACTTAATTTTAAAACATTTGCCTGACTTACAATAAATCCTTTTTCAATATGTTATAAAGTCTGGTGAGAAAAATTCCTGGATGCAAAATCTATCTACAGTGATAGCTAAATCATTAGGCTTCATTGCAATTGATTATGAAAATCAAATTTATTTAATTAGTGACTGTAATTTAAAACAAAAATACAAAAAACTGCCATTAAATGAGTTTTGGACAAGTTCAACAGAAGAGTATTCCAATATGTCAAAATTAACTATCCATCTTTTGCTTTCTTTTACAGTGGCATTTATGTAAAGCAGGATTTTCATATTACAATGTTATCAAATCAGGATACAGGAACAGACTTAATACTATATTAGAGATGAGAATTCAGCTTTCTATTATTGTACCTAAGATTAAAAGAATACAAAAATATTGAGGTATATTACTATATATATATAAGCTAATTTATTTTACTATTAAAATAGTAGAAAACTCTCCAGACAGTAGTGCCATCCAGTGCAAGCCTTAGTAATCAATGGATGCAAGAAGGCTTGTGCACAAAATACTATCTAGTGTCTACTTATTCAATATCTTTTGTGGCTTTCATCAGTGAGTAGTCTAGGATCTAATGAGGGCCACAGATTTAGAAACTAGTCTGGGGTTATTTGATGAATAGGCATTTAATAGGCATTTTGACATTCTTGCATCCATTGGTTACTATGGCTTGCACTGAGTGGTATTACTATATAGAGAGTCAGCTACTGTTTAACAGCTTGTATAAGCTTAAAAATGGTGATCATTTGATATTTTAATTATTTTACTTTACTATTTTCATGTTTTGTTTTATATTATTAAAATTTGAAAATACATGTTTGTTTTGTTTTCTTAATTCTATTTGCTTTAATCATTCAGTATTAATATCTGCTTACCCTATAAAATAACTAAAATTCCAGGATTTGTAAAAATGTCTGTCATATGAAAAGTTTGGGAAATGATGACATAAATGAAGCCTATTATCAAGCCAAGTGAAGATACACTAAAATTTTGAGCATGCTAATAGCTTTAACTAGCTTTATCAATAAATGCAGCAAGAGAAAGCATTTAAAATGTTTATCTAGAAATTATCCCCATCCTCAGACAGGTTTCATACTATTGGCAATCTTCAGTGAGTTGCTAAGATATTTCAGATACTAGATCTCCTAGTGCCTCACTGAATATTGCCAATAGCATGAGACTGATCTGAGGATGGGGATAATTTCTAGGTAGATATTTTAAATGCTTTCTCTTGCAGCATTTATTGATAAAGCTTGTTAGAACTATTAGCATGCTCATAATTTTAGTTTATAATTACAAGCTTATCAAATTAGGTCAATTGAAGATACAAATTTCCAAAAGTTTTGTAGGTTAAAAAAAAAGGAATTCCATTTTTGAGACCATATTTAGCCATAAAATTCAACAGTAGTTCAATCACTACAAATATTGAAAATGATAAAATGAATAATCATTTCAGCAGCTAATCTAATCAATATTAATAGATAATCTAATATCATTGTATTCCAAATAAATTGAAATAGTTGTAAGATTTGAAGGATTTGTCTTTTTATTATAGAAACTAAACTGTACCCAGCATTTGTAAAAACTGGGAGTTTTTTTTAATTAGTTGCTTTAACTAATTTTTTTCATAAATGTTACAATAACAAAGTCCTGAACAGCCTTTCAGATCATCCTTCAAGATTTAATGTAAATTAAACAAAACATTTTAATATTATATAAAGATGTGAACTATAAAAATTATGTAATAGATTTTACCTATTATATGTGATATGTGAGTGTTACGGACAAACATATATTCTGCCTGAGTATAAAATTATGGTTTATTAATGGTGGAATTACTTTGCTCTCACAAACATATTAGTTTATTGTAATTAGTTGTGAATTTGACATATAATAATTAGTTGTGAATATGACATGTGACAGCCTTATGAAGAAATATCCATGCATTCACCAATCAGACAACAGAGAAAATTTGAATTTTATACATAAGATAAATTAAGAAAAATGTTGTATTTCCATTAAATAAACTGAAAAATAAATACATTTCTAAACTAATAAATCTGATTTTGTTCAATTCTAAATGATTTGTAAACATAAACCATATGAAAGCAACTCATTATATCAAGGATTTCAATCTATTGCCAAGGCAACCTTAGAATTAAACAATGGATCTCATATTTCACTTTGATTTATAGTGTTGGACTGCAAAAGATTGAGATGTTTAATTACTAATAAATCTCATTAAGCATATAAATACATGATTTGAAAGTACACTAATAAAGGATCAAAATGACTATTTATTAATCTACTTTCAAAACAGATATTTTTTTGTTTAATTACATTTACTTCTAAGAATTGAAAATCTCAATCTGTTATAGTTAAAGTGTCAATTCTCTTGTCTATATTAAGACTAGAATAAAAAGTGGAATCCACTTTTTACTTATAAAGGTTACCATGGCATCATATTGAACATTTTTTGGTGTAGACATGTGTGGGCTGCTTTCATGGGTTTTCTAAACTAACTTGTTGTAATCGAGTATTATGAAAAGGTAAAAGTTGAAATTCAAGACTTTTATACACTAAGCATACTTTCAGCAGACCACTGCCAAAATCATAGTGCTGTATTAATTTAACAGTTGAAAATTATGCCTATGTATGGATGTAATTTATTAAGTAAATGATGCTTGATATGTAAATGTGGCATTTAAATGTCCATTCTTTAACAATGGAATGCACGAATTCTTTCTATTAATTGCATTTGGTTCCTTTGCAATTGCCTAAGCCTTGTCACATTTTATTTCCTTATTGTCTCTCTTGGCACAAATCGTTCTCACATTAGTGGGACTAAAAGTAGGACCTGTAGTGAGTTTGTGGTTGAGAAAAATTCATTTAGATTTATTATTCTATTTGCTCTGTTGTAGAAGTATCTATGCTAAGCAATCCTTATAGATCTATTTACCCGAGATTCACCACAATATACAGAACTACAGAATGCGGCACTGTGTGTAAACAACCTGAGGGGTGTGCTCCACTGGCATTTATCTTTTGAATTATTTAGTACATTGTTAGTGATGGAGGCAATCTAAAATTCACTCTATTAGTATCAACCCATATATTCCTTAGTTTTTTTGCAATTCTAGAGACAAATGGAAGGCTTATCCATGCTTTTGAAGTGTTATTTGTAATTTTATTTAAAGTAGTGTAAAATTTGTCGATTGTTCTTATTGGCATATTCTGATTATATCCAAGACTTGTGAGATCATTAATATAAGCATCAATATTGTTTTTCCTATCAGCTTTGTACTTGCATAAATTCATGTTTCAGTATAAGAAACATTTGAAACCTGCAAATTTGTGTTCTAAAGGGACTCTTGATTTGGGATGAATGGCTCCTCTTATTTGAATGGGTTTTAAATTCATTTTGAAATCAAAGCTCCTGATTGCTTTTTGAATGTAAAAGTCCAAAAAATTAATCCTATGATTTTTATCTTTCATTTCTATGGTCTATTGTGAAAATGATGTATTTTCTAAACCAGCGAATATTGTTAATCTGTGTTTCAGATGCACATATAAAAATGTCATCAACATATCTCATGTAAACTTCATCAGACAAAAGATATAAATATTTAGGTATAATATTATTTCCAAATTTTGAGTGTGATATATACAAAATTAACAAAGCGTATGACACACTTGAATGAGAAGCTATACAGATACACAGAAATTATTACACGCTAAGCGCTTTTGAGGCCTTTTGCCTCATATTCATAGCAGTACTGTGAGCTGCAGAACAGGAAATAGGGCAAGAAAACAAAACAGTATTCAAAGCGTATGCAAATGAACTAGATAGTCCAACGTTTGGAGATGTCAAAGCAGGTATCTCATCTATTGATGGAGTTATTATTGCCATTAATAAAATATGCTTCTCTGATTTTCCGCTTGATGTCATTTTTCTCAATACAGACTATTTTAGGGCTGGAGGGTTCAAACACATGTCGTCTTCTTGGAATGCTCTAAAAATGTTGATGAATTATCATTGTTTTTCATAGCTCTATTATATGTATATCTGTGATGTGTTGTCATATTGATTATGCCTGCTTTGGTTTCTCCAAAATAAATGGCCCAGCAACCAGGTTGTGGGCATGATATGCTGTAAAGCAAATTATTTCACTTAGAAGCCATTCCATAGGCCATCCGCTGTCCATTAATGCTATTATATGATTGTCAACCATTTTAATACTTCAATTATAAATTTTTTTTTTATTTGGATTGTAGTTAATTTGCTACAAGACAACCTGAATTATATTAATGGAAAGGTCTTGAGGCACAGAACCATAAAAATTCTTATACATCCAATGAAGCTAAACTGTGGTTTTACTAATTTTCATTTCTTTAAATTTTTCAACACATTCAAAGGAAGATTTTGTTGTGTAGTTGCTGAAACCAATGTCCTAAATTAACCAATCTTCTATTTTCTTTGCAGATTTATAATAATATGCCCCATTAAACCCTATCATGTGTCTAAATGGCTGACTCGGTATGGCCACCAAAGGATACATTGATAAATATTCAGAACATGTATATGCTTTATATCCAAAACTTTTAAGATTGTAACACCTGATTACAACAAATTTATAAGAATTACATTGATTAACAAAAAGAGAAATAAATATTTAGAATTACTAAACTAATATAAATTAATTACATTAACATCTACAAATTTAAAAATTGCTGCTATTAAGAGAAAAATTATTTATCCTATGCCAATATATACTGATGTATTTCCATGATTATAAGTCAATTGACTACATATAGGACACTCTTTTTCCTCTGCTAAATATGCTAAGTATGGGTGTGTCTTATGCGGCAGTAATCAAAATTATAAGTTGAAATTTCAGTCCATCTAAAACTTCTGATTTATATTAATGTGCATATATAAATATTCTATTCCATTTTGTTATTTTGCGAAACAGTGGTTTTGAATAAATCATTTTCCATATTTTCTGTTCTGTAAAGATAATAAGTTGTGTGATATATTTTGTGCTTCATTACTGAGGGGGAGCATTCCTGTAAAATAGAGTTCAGATCCACTGACATCTCAAGGTTACAATTCATCCAATGTGCGCATGTGCGATCACACTTCAACAATGCACTGAACAGAAAGTCAGAAGCTGTGAAAAATAAAATCAATCAACTGAAAACTCAGCTATAACTCCAGATGGCCTAATGACCCAACTTTAACATTTAGATATCTATGTTAATAAATCATTTAAAGCATTTATGAAGAAAAAATCGAATAATTGGATGCGGTCTACAGATTTTGAAGTGGCACCATCAGGAAGAAGGAAGAGATCTAGTATTTGGCAGATTTGTGAATGGGTCAAAACTTCTTGGGATGATGTGAAACATAAGATAGTTGTCAAGTCATTTAAGAAATGTGGAATTAGTAACTCACTTTATAGTACAAAGGATGATTTGTTATATGAAGACTCGGTTTCTAAAGAAGAGGTTTCATATGATTCATCATTTAGTTGTAAAGATGAGTTTCTGGGTTTTGAGAGTGAAGATTAAAAGATACCTAACTAGTGTTTAGTAGACATAAATAACTATAAAATTAGTATAGTAAATCATTATGGAAATTCATGGAGAAATGTATAAAATTATAATTTTTCTTTAAAATATATATATAAGAAAGGGACGGGTGTCTTATATGCAGCTGCGTTCTATATGCTAGCAAATACGGTATTTAAAACCTCCATTTTTTTTCTTGTTTGTATTATAATTCTTTGAAGATGATTTTTCAAAATATTTCCACTTCAAAAATTTAATTATTCAATTTCCTTTTTGGGGATTGAATTATTTTAACAAATGTATTTCTTTATACATTTTTTAAAAATACATCGATTTTTTTTTAATGTATCTATATATTTTTTGCTTTAAATTAATTAAAATTGAAATAAACCTATGATGATCATTTATAGTAAATTGTAAAATGAATATAAAAAATTGCTCTTTGTTAAAAATTGATTAATTGGAAGAATGCTGAATGTAAGATAATTATTAACCTATTGTGAATTGGATATAAAGAAAATTCAGATAATGTGCATTAACATTAATAAACATTTATTTTATGTATAGTTAAAACATAAATATCCATATATGTAAAATTCATACATTATCTGTTGTCTGAATATTTGTATGCTTGTCTGTAAGGTTACTGGGGCACCCTCTGAAGTCGTAAAGCTATCAAATTTACATATCAAATATAACACATAACGACAGGTACATTTCTCACATTTATTATATAATATTAAAATCTTTTGTTTAATTTATATTAAATCTTTAGGGTACATGAGCACAGACTTTCACACTATCCATCACTCTCCACTCTATCTCACAACACTGATACACTTGAACACACACACACATATATATATATGAGCACTTATAGCATATATGTGTGGAGATGATAATCTGGACCAACTGATGATCGCTGGTTTAGCATGAAATACGAATATTGGTGATTGTTTATCTTTTCGGCATATATGTGTTCAAGTGTATCAGTGTTGTGAGATAGAGTGGTGAGCGGTGGGTAGTGTGAAAGTCTGTGCTCGTATACCCTATATATTACATATATTGATACAGGTATATAATAAGCCTGTATTTCAGTTATTAAATCTTTAAAAAATTTGCTAAAGCTACCAATTAAATAAAACTATTACAAAATCGATGGCCATTACATAACTGGGAACGTTTTTGGTTTGTAAATAATTACATAAAATAACTGTGTTCATTAGTTAAGAAAATCAAAAATTAATCCACAAATATAAGTCAAATTATGTTTACAAATAATTGCTATTAAAAGGTGTGAAGGTTGCCTTGACAGCAGTGAGAAATATTGAATACTATTATTTACTGTGAATGTTTAGGTGGTTACTGGTTGGTATCTAATTACAAATAATTAAGTTTATTAAAATTGTAATATAAAACTTAGATTATATGAGCTGTGGTTCTAATATTTATTATATACTAGTTTATGAAGATGTTTTAAAAATACAATTTTATCTTTTCTATATTGGACTTTCAATTAAAATCACAGTAGTATCAGAAAAAGAGCAAAAATTGGCATTCTTAGATGTTCTTGTGACAAGACTCCCTCATGGCAAAATCAAAACTACAGTTTACTGAAAACCCACACATACAGGAAAATACTTGCCTATACATCCAATCATACCAGAAACGCAAAACATGGAGTTATACTATTACTAGAGAACAGAACAAAAGAAGTTTGTTCAGAAACTAGTGATTTAAAAAAAGAAAAGATCCATATAGAACAAACTTATGAAAAATGGTTATCCATCAACTGTTATTAAGAAAACCTTAAATAGACAACAAAATGAACCATCAAAAGAAAAAAACAATTATTGGTACTGTAGTGTATTTATACATTCCAAAAATAGCAGACAAATTAAAGAAAATTTGAAATCAGTATAACATTAGAACAGCTTTCCAGAGCCATACCACACTGTAAGGATTTCTAACATCTACAAAGTCTAAACTTGAAATGCTGAAAAGAAAATCCTGCATCTATGAAATACTATGTAAATGTGGAAGAATGTATATTGGTGAGACCAGTCATCCCTTTGAAAAGCACTTGCAAGAACACAAACTGATGATTAGAAGAGAGAAAACATGTATCTAAGATAGCAGACCATTTATGTACCAATGAACATATGTTTAATTGGGAAAATAACAAAAATATTGGATAGAGAAGAAAAGATACAAAGAAAAAAATTTAAAGCTGCTCATATGACAATGGCAAACAATCCCATAAGTCAACCTAGGGTGACTATACATAATGTATGGAAACAACTAATCAATTTTGTTGATAGGAAAAAGTGGAGAAATCAGGAGGAACGTCATAGATAAGTATATGAAATTTCTACTGACTGTTGCCTTTGGCAGGATGGCTCAGTTAGTTACAGTTATCTTAAAAATTTAATACTCAAAAATCTAATGGTTCACATTCAATTCACATGCTATTACTGTCACTGGTTAGACCACCAACACCTGATGAAGAGGAGAGAATAATACCTCTTGAAATGTTGTGCATATACTAACGTGTGTGCTATTATTAACAGTTGAATGTATTTGGAATATTTAAATAAAGTTAAATTTTTCTAAAAACATTTAATACTCATATTAGATGATGGAAATAGTCCAATATATAAATACAATTAAAACACCACCATCACAAACTTTCAGGCAAACAACAATTTTATCTTTTGTTATATTATTTTTTTCCTCCTACAATTTTAATTGGATAATAGACTTTTTTTACAAATAAAAGTATTTCTTTTACTGAGAAAAAGATTTGAAAAAAATGTAGTCGTAAAAAAAAGATATATGGCTTTATTGCTTGGGAATTTATAAAAAGTTTGAATGCCAGACTCTGTGATACCAGAATTGATTCTGAGATCTCGTGATCTTAAATTGGATGCTCTACCAGCCACAATGCAGGGTAATGTAATAATAATTGTAATTATAAATATGCGACTTTTTTCGCATACGTTAGTGAAGCTATAATTATACTATAATGTGTAATATGTCTGCTTAGCACTTTCGAGATTTAATGTTCAAATCTCATACTCATAGCTTTACAAATGAAGACTGTTGTGATTTATTGTACACATATGCAAATGAGTTTGAATTTTTAATTAGTTAGTCCATTGTTTGGAGAGAGCAAAGCATGCCTCTCGTCTATTAATGCCACTGAGATCATTTGCTATGTAAAAAGCTTTTTTGACTTTTCTTTTGGCGTCACTCTTCTCTGTGCAAATTATTTGGGCAGAACTGGGTTCGAATACATGGTCTGTAGCTGCTTGGTGGTCCCAGAAGACTGATGTTCTTTCATTTTTATTTTTAACCCTGTTGTATGTATACCTTTTTACATAGCAAATGATTTCAGTGCCATTAATAGAAAAGAGGCATGCTTTACTCTCTCCAAACAATGAACTAACTAATTAAAAATTCAAATTCATTTGCATATGTGTACAATAAATCACAACAGTCTTCATTTGTAAAGCTATGAGTATGAGATTTGAACATTAAATCTCGAAAGCGCTAAGCAGACCTATTACACATTATAGTATAATTTAGCTTCACTAACGTATGCGAAAAAAGTCGCATATTTATAATTACAATTTTTACTGGTGAAGAGAAAAACAATTTATTAATAATTGTAATGCAATCTGGGCTTCGGAAAAGTGCTGTATTTATTATATTTTTACTTAGCAGTTATGATTCTAATGGTCAAACACATAATTCAATGATAGATGGAGATTTTTAAATACTTTTTTAAAAATTTTATAAGCAGCTATGAAAATTTTTGAGAATCTTGAAAAAAAATTTTTTAATACATATTTGAAAATCTTCTTGATTTTTGAAAAAGAAGAACAAAAAATATAATTTTAATGATAAAAATAGTATATAAAGATATGTCGTTTTTTTTTTTTTTTTTGTTTTTTTTTTGGGGGATTTTTTTACATTCCAAAGGAACATTTGACATTTTCTTACCTATGAAAATAGTTTTATCAATATAGAGGTAAGGATTAAATAGTCTTTAAATAGTTCATGCCAGGATAAATATTATTCCAACAACCTTTATAGAAAAAAAAAAAGAGAAGCAATCAATCATTAAGTTTACCAATTGCCAGATATTGAAAGTTTGAGTGCTTTCCAAACTTGTTTATATTCTAGCTAAGCAATGCCAAATGATTATTTAGGTTAATTATGATCCAAATACCCGAAAACATATATTCCAAAATTGATTAGTATCTGAAAGAATTTTCAAGTTTAACTGGCCAAATTTTAAGTCTTTAAACAACTGAACATTTCATAAGTAGAATTCGTTATTATTTGGGAACACAGATAAAATTATCATTGTAATATTGTGCTTCAATATTCTAAACAATTTTCTAATATTATTATTTATTTTTAACAATATATACTTCATTAAATTTTTATTATTGGGCTTATAGTGCTTCTGTTAGGATTATTAAAAGAAATTATAAATGGAAGAAAATTTTAAATACCATACTTTATTAAAGTTGTAATTATAAATTTATTTAACACACATTGATTAGAATATTTACTAAGGCAATAAACCTCAAGCAATGTGCGCTTGAAAATGCGATGGTGGGGACCTCTACAGGTCTTAACCACAAGCTTATGCTTTGGAAGAAAAGAGGGGAATAACATTCTACAATGATTAATGTTATATATAATGTCGAATAATATATTTAAAGATATATATTAGAATTTATAAAATGTTCAAATTACACTCCCAAATGTTATGTTTTTTTAGCAACACCCTCTGTGAAATAAATATAAATTCTGAACATTTTATATTTGAATTTTTAACTAGAGATATGGATGGGATATTTATTAGAATTTATATATTATATAAACAAAAAAAAAAGATTTTTAATAATATTCATAATTAGTAAATAATATTCCAAATATCACTTGAAAATTTTATTTTTGAAAACAGTTGTGCTAATTATTTACATTCAGTAATTAATACTTATTAATGATTTTACAAATCTTAATTCTTTCTTTTTGATTACCTAAGTAACAGCATATTTTAAATAAATGTATTAAAATACATAAAACAATCTTTAGAAAATATTGAAAGATAAATGTACTAAATGTCAAGTACTTGAAACTCAAGGAGTTGTAATTTTAACAAAAATACTCTTAAATATACAATTTCACATATTTAAAATCTCTATCTAGAACATTCCTATTCCCAGACCAATTGGTTTCAAGCTTATGGCTCACCTCAGTGAAGAGCTAGAATATTCAGACCCTATATCTAAAACATCAACTCAAAACCCAGCACTTATTTCATATGTAATATTTAAGTAGAAACTCTGAAATTTTTGGACATGAAAATATCTTTAACTCCAACTATCTAACTTAAATAGCTATATGGGACTGAACCAAATTCAGATCTACCATAATATTAATAGCTTTAGCATTGCTGAGGCTTTAAAGATATATGACTTGCTTTATTGATTATTATAATTTTGTCTTTAAGGCCTTGGCAATGCTAAGGCTATTAATATATGGTAGATCTAAATTTTGTTCAGTCCCATATAGCTATTTAAGTTAGATAGCTGGAGTTAAAGACATTTTCATGTCTGAAAATTTCAGAGTTTCTACTTAAATGTTACATATTAAATAAGTGCTGGGTTTTGAGTTGATATTTTAGATCTAGTGTCTAAATATTCTAGCTTCTCACTAAGGTGAGCCAAAAGCTCAAAACCAATTGGTCTGGGGATAGGAATGTTCTAGATAGAGATTTTAAATATTTCCTGTTACCACACTTATCAATTAAAAGCTTGTTTGTGCTATTGGTATGGTCCCTATATCACATATTTGTAAATACAAGTTCATAAAAGCAATGTCACACTATATATGACTTGCTTTATTGATTATTTCACATATTGTACAATATAAAATTTACAACAACTAAACGTATTATATGTTAAAGCTTTATTTCCTTACATTTACAAATATGCACAGACACTCATATATAGATAGATCATTACTATGGCTTGTTCCACAATTTTTAATATAAAGACAAATATACGATTCAAGACTTTTAAACTTACAACTGTGAGACTTTATTATTTTAGAAAAAGTTATTCTTTTCTTAATTAAATACTATAACATTTTAAAAATTTAATCTTGAAACAACAATACAAGTATAGAACATAAATTAATACATTCCCAAATCCCAAAATTTGAAAACAAAAATTAAAAAAATACAGTTCCAAAAATATTTATGGATTAATAAATCTTATAGAATGAACGTGCCAATAGCTCTTAACAAGCTTTTTTTAATATCCCTATCCTCAGACCAGTTTCTAAGCTCTGGCTGTCTTCAGTGAGGGGCTAGAATATTCAGGCATTAAATTTAAAAATACCAGGTCAAGTCCCAGCATTTATCTAATAGTTACCTATTAATTAGAAAATCTAAAATTTTCAGACATCCATACATTAGTTAGCTGGATTTGGAACATGGATGTCTGAAAATTTCAGATTTTCTACTTAATAGGTAACTATCAAATAAATGCTGGGGCTTAACCTGATATTTTTAAATCTAATGCCTGAATATCCTAGCACCTCACTGATGACAGCCAGAACTAGAAACCAGTCTGAGGATAGGCATATTCAGAAAAGCTTGTTAAGAGTTATTAACATGCTCATTATATAACATTTGTAATACAAGCTTATTAAATTAAGTCACATGATGTATGATTTGATTTCCTTGCAATTATTAATAAATCTATTTGCCACATTGTCCCATTGTTTATGATTTTAATTTTTATCTCTAAGAAATAACCAATTACACTGAAATTGTAACTACATTTTCTGGGGCTGACCTTTTCCATAGATTAAATTTAATTTCAGAACTTTATAGACATAAATAGAAAGGACAGTTTAAATTATTAAACAAATTATCTGAAAAAAAAAATAATGGTAGAATACTAATAGATAAATGTTCACCATTTTTGTTACTATAATATACAATTACTTAATTCTAAGGAATAATACTCCTTTATGTTGTTTATCTTATAATCAATAAAATATAATATAAATCTTTATTATATTATAATAACAACTTATAAATACATTAACATAATAATTACATATATATATAAAAGTCTTTTTCGGTAATTCTAAATTTTTTACCCTTTTCAATATAATGCCTCCTACTAATACTAACACGTATATTACGTACATAGCGACATCTACCGACATTTCCTATAATTCATTATTTCTATCAATTTATTTATATATTTCCATTTATATTAATTTCCATTCTTTATCCATTATTTAATGAATGATTGGGTAATGGATAAAGAATGGAAAGTAATATAAAGGGAAATATATAAATAAATTGATACAAATAATGAATTATAGAAAATGTCGGTAGATGTCGCTATGTACGTAATATACGTGTTAGTATTAGTAGGAGACATTATATTGAAAAGGATAAAAAAATTAGAATTATCGAAAAAGGCTTATATATATAATTATTATGTTAATGTATTTATAAGTTGTTATTATAATATAATAAAGATTTATATTATATTTTATTGAATATACAATTAATAGACACAATCTTGGTATTACTTATTACTTTGAACTAATAAAAACAGAAATAAAATTTAATCTTTTTTTTTCATGGGTCATAGCATCGGCCGGAAGCGAACCCGCTAACCCAGGACAACTGCTTGTATGGCAGTTGTGCTGACCACTCGATCACCAACGCTTGACAAATTTAATCTTTTTCATTAGAAAAAGATTCTGTGTCATTATAAAATTATGTATATATTTTAAACAGTTTTACATTAATATTTAAAAAAAAAATGGTATGCATTGATGTTAATATTTAAGATTTCAGAATTATAAGGCTGTTTTAAAAACATGGATCATTTATAAAAATTTGGGTAAGATATATTAAAATATATCACTTCATTTGAAAAAAAATCTTAGTTTATAAAATTTGCAAAACCAAGATTGGTAGATTAATAGTATTAGATTTGTAAATAGATTTATTAATTATCAATAGTTTTTTTTCCAATTCACGAGCTAGAAACTTTAACATTTTACAGATTAAGATCTGAGTAATTCTAAATGTTTATATTACCATATTATCAAATAAATTCTTTTAACACATTATCATAATCAAGGTGGAAAAATTCTTTTTTATATAAGAGAACTCTGTCTATTATGGTTAAAGAAAATAAAAATATCGATGTAATTTGTTAATGAAATAAAATTATTTATATATTAGAAAAAACGTATATTTAACTTATTATCATCAGTATTAAACAAAAATTTTAACTTTTTTTAACAATCGCAAGAAACCTACTTTTTTTCTTTGAAAATGATTACAGAAAAAACTGCTCGAAATGTTGAGTGTTAAAGATGTGAATATGTATATTGTAACCTCCGGAGAAGTGAGAGAGTAAAGTGCACGGACCGACTCCACCTCCAGAGCGGCCGGCCTCAGGCTCGACGGTGATGGGACAACGAATACAACAAAATTGCCAGGGTGCCAAATTGTAACTGTAATGAAAATTCACTATACTACTTATTATTTAATAATAATTCACTTAATTACCTCCACTAATATCCAATGAATAGGTAATAAATAAAATTTTCAACAAATAAATACTGAGAGCGATATTACTAATAATAATATACTCGCGACTTATTATATTTATTGGAGAAGAGGAAAATCTCAGCTCAATCCCTCTCTGTACTATAAATCTCTCAGCACACTTCCCATCCATTAACATCAAAGTCACAATTAAAATGTAATGAAATTAAATTTATTTCCATTTCCATCATCCTCCTCCTGATCCATCACTTCACCACACTCTCAATACTAACTCAGTCTTACGAATAATAATCTTGTAACGATTAATTCTAAAGCTTTTCTTTTTTTCCCCGATTAATTTTCTTTACTAACTCTTATTTCCTGTGTAATAATCTTGTCTCAGGGCTTCAAAACAGTAAAGTGTGGAAAAGTAACACTCTGATGCGAATTATCAGAGATAAATGAATACTCTCCCAGTGATTATATCCATAGTTGACCTTGGCTGAATTTCACATAGCCAATGTCCACTTTCTCTATCTTACCAAATAATTAAGATCAAATTTTAACTATAGATTTTATAAATAAAGTACTATAAACATTAATAATTTATAAATTTTTAATCAATTTAGTTCACCTGGGAAGGTGTTTGAATACAGCGGATGGAGAAATACCAAGGATTGTATGCCCATCCACCGCACTCTATATCACTCAACAATCCTACTGCATATTATAACTTTAAATGTTAATGCTGCTAAATTAGTTATTTATTTTCTGTAATTATTAATTTGAAATTGCAGAGCTAAATAGTTTTTCTTATATCAAATTGGATAATAAAACTTGATAAATGATCTTTTAAATAATTTACCTGGGATAGTGTAATAAAGTAAACCATAATCAAAATTCAAGTAACAATATATTGGGTGTGTAGATTCATATATTTCACGAATGTGTGGAGGCATGAAACTTTTAAGCATATTGATATATATGCTGATCAGCATTTATGATGACTACGGACTATCATTTCTATCTGAGTAAAGGCAATTGTTAATTTTTCAAAACGTAAGCTCTCCTTAACCCTTAAACCGCTAATTAAATCATTGGTTGTATGAGGTAAAAATAAAATCTTTTAATTGGCCAACTCACAAACTGAAGACAAAGCCTATTGTTAAAACATATTCGCCTATAATATTAAATTCAACTCAGATACGTTTATAAAAAGTATATAATTAATTTTTCAGGTCATGAAGAAAACGAAAGTTCTTTCAAAAATAAATTGCTATTTATTTATTCTAAAATATTCAATATCGGCAACATAAAAGTTATAATGTAAACAAAAAGATCGACTTTTACGTTATAGAAAAGTAAATATTTCTTTTTACTACATCTTCAATATATTTACTTAAATCTTCAATATTTTTCGAAAATAATTTTGTTTTTTTATTATTCTCTCTGAAAATTATGTTTAATTTCCATAAATATTATTTAATAATAATTTAAATCGTATTCGAAAAGAAAATCTCAGCGTTTTTCTTTATTTTCTTTGATCAGGCAGTTTCTTTGTTCTTTCCAGCCAATCAGAATGTCTTTTTCGGCTGAGAGCATGCTAAGAACCAATCACAAATAATGTTCCTTCTTTGTTTAGGTTTAAATGCGTTTTTTTTTATTTTTTACTTCTAAAATAAATCGGAAGATGTCACCATCGTACAGAACTTTTAAAAACGAATTCAATACGTATTTAACGAATTTTATCGTATAAAAACGAACTGAGTTAGAGTGATTTTAGATGTCGACGAGGAGTCTCGTCGAGCGCGGGAAAATCTCCTTAAACATGTAATTTTCATGTAGATGATTCTGCGAATGAAAATAAATTATATATATTAAATAAAAAATATATTGTGAAAGCTTTTGTTTTAAAATGACAACATTTTATTAACAAAAATAAACTAAAAAATTTATTTACAATATTTACATGGTTTCTCGTAGCTTTCCCCTGTTCCTCAACCATAAAAAAATACAAACAAAACAGCAGATATTGCTAAATTGTAATCGGACAAAGTATTATTCAATTATCAATGAACTGGGGTCTACAACTGCTACAGAGTAACTTTATTCTACGAACAGGTAACTATACTATTTAGCTATAAATAATACCATAACCTTTAATATGACACTAATTGCTAACTTTTTAAATATAGTTCTAAACTTTAAGTTATTTTATTGACTTTACGGTTGTAAATATTGGTCGTGAAGACCATTCGTCACGAAATAATGAGCTAACAATTTTTGCATAATTAATTCAACTTAATATGCCTTAACTACTACTCTTTAGAATTTAAAATATTTTACAGCATTTGCTTACCCTAGCGTGAATTAAACGACTGCTCAAGTGTGAAGAATCCGTACACAGACAGCTCATACTTTCATTTATACGCATGTAAGTCATATATCAATGTCCCCACAGGAGTAATATTTTTACTTGGCTTACCATTCCAGCGACGTTCTCATCTGACGGTAAACTGGAACCTTTGATACACACTGCTTATTATTACACAAATCTGTTTTATTTCTCAAATTCAATACTTAACTTTATAATTATATTATTGGCTCTTAACTAGCTACTAAAGCTAAATAAAATGCAATGCCTCAGTGAAATAGATCGCACTTTCAAACCCACACTCACAAATAAACAGCAAATGGATTTTACGACTCTGTTAACAATATTTATAACTTATACTCTCACAATACCATAACTAATATAGCCCCGTAAGGAAACGAAGTTAGTATCAACATGAGTGTTAGCAAAAACCCAGAATAAGAGAAAACGCACTTTTTCATTAAGGCTAAGTTATGCTAGGATTAATTACTAGTCATACAAATATAAATGGGTTCGCACAAAGCACTCCAGCTATTAATAAAGAAATCATCTTACGGTGTAAAATTAACAAAGTGGGAAATTCATCCACTATTTCTAAATACTTCATAAATTTTACTTTAGAGTGAGCGAGCTATGCTACAGCTTCACTAGTGCTAGGTGGTGATCGTTTATCCAACTACACAAACCAGGATCATTCACAAATCCACACGCACAATATGAGAATTTAAAGACAAATTACATCCACAAAATATTGCATTGACGCACGAGCCAACAATTTTCTAAGCCTAAATTAGCTTAACTATAAATCATTTCTAACATCATCTCTTCCCCCTTTTAGGACAAAGTTCTTTAATTCTGTCGCAACATGCATTCCATATTAAAATATTATTTTATTAGCATAAAATATTTAATAATAATAATAATAATAATAATAATAATAATAATAATAATAATAATAATAATAATAATAATAATAATAATAATAATAATAATAATAATAATAATAATAATAATAATAATAATAATAATAATAATAATAATAATAATAATAATAATAATAATAATAATAATAATAATAATAATAATAATAATAATAACCCGATTGTTTTAAAACACTTAGTATACTAAATATTTTCACTCAAAACTTTCACCCATCTGATTAGGGTAAAGTAATACTTTGTAGTTAAAAGACATATCTCAAAACTTTATACTAACTCAACTAAAAGAACTCTAAATATTTGTTAAACTCTAAAGTTAAACATATGATAACTCATATGCTAACGCATATAGATAAATATAACTTCAAAAAAATAATAATAACAAGGAATAAAAATTATACTTAAATAGTTCTTGTTCAATCGTCCTACTTCAGATCTCAAGTATAGTTTTGTGTACACATATTTGAATACTTAATCCATGGAAAATTCTAATAAAATCGTTGGCGAACTAATCCTGAAGGTTTAAACGCATATTTTCGATGTTTTAGTACATAAAACATTTTTAAACAGAAAATATTAATCCAAAGAGTTATCGATTCACTTTTAGACAAAGATAATCCTTGCAATTCGGAGACGTAATAGAATTTCTTAAATAACCATTAATTTCTTTACACAGCTTATGTTTCTTCAATAGGATTTTATTTAATATTAGAAGGCAAGTAGCTTTCTCTCAACTTTCTTTCAGACACAGTTGGTTCATGGCAACTTAGATTGGAGAAGTTCAATAATTCTATGTTGATTTAATTAATACGTTTATTTCTTTATCTTCATTAATTATTTATTTCTCATTTGCAAATTGTCGTTTTAAGTCAACGATCCAGACAATATTTTAGGTGGGATTTAACATCTAACATTTGCATTGGAATTCAGTTCCATATTTATTTTTGATAAAAAATAAATAATTCTTTTCTCTCTAAACTTTTGATGATACAAATAATTATATCCATCCATTTTAATAAATGAACATTTGAAATATAGAATCATAAAATTCAGTGTTTCCTCAATTTTCTTTAAGTAAAATTTGATCTGTGGTCGATGATGCACTATTTTCCGATGGTTCAAGATGATTACGATCGTGATGATGATTAAATTCAGGAAGACTAGTATATGCCCAATAAAAGTTTAGCCACTAATCACATCTTACAATAATATAACTTTTTAATAAAAATCTCATTCAGAAATGGAACTAGGACAACAGTAAAAACTTAAATTTTTAATATTTTTAAAAACTGAAAATTTAACCTGAACGAAGATCCCCTAGAGATAAAATGATTATGAAGAGATCAGCCTTAAAGATGGCTGGGTTTAAATACTTTCGGTACCCCCCCCCCATCCAATTTCTGAATGATACTTTTTGTCAATCAAATTATAACCAATTTTTAATTGGTTGATTGATTGTTTTATAAATTATCTATTCACATTTTTACAGACACCACGTGGTTTTACTAAATTTTCCAAATCCCCCAGAGAGAATAAAATGAAAGTTTTCTAATATAAATAAAAATAATACATAGCAGACCAACTTCAAACTCAAAATTTTGAATGGGAATTGGCTGCTATGAATATGATATTGAAATGAATTAATACTTCTCTCAAAAGGCTTTCCACTGATACCACATACTATCTCCCCAATGATTATTGATTAATTTTATAATTAAAATTTTCTAATATATTTTACACATATGGATTTGCACACGCATATATAACTTTATTTAAACCGATTTCTTAACACTTTTATTAATTCATAATTTTCCTATACAACTTTCTTTCAATATTTTCATATTTATAATTTACTTCTACAGCAATACGATTTTCATCAGATACTGTACTTCCTTTATTAAACAAACAGGATATTTACTTTATAAACTCTACCCCCCCCCCTTACTGATTCATCTTCACTATTAATACGATCTGTAAAATATTTTTACTAAATCAACCTTCAACCTTGACCGTTTTTCATCTTTAAATCTTTGTTAAATTGATATTTTAAATTAAACAATTCTTATTTTTAAGCATTTATAAATGAATTTTGCTTTCCTACTAAGTAATTTTCTGAAAATTTATTCGTACTTTTATTTTAATTCGAACTTAGTACTCTTTAAATAACTTTTTTTTTCCCATGTGTCATAGCATCAGCCGGGAACAGCTTGTAAAGCAGCTGTTGCTGCCCTCCTGACCGCCATAACTTTTATAACACACTGCATTTTATGAGGAAAATTTTAATATACACTGACTTAAATAAAACTAGCTTCAAACTCTTGTAGCTTTGGTTAAAACCAAAGGCTACAATATATATGTTTGATGGGAAGAAATAAAGTTTTTAAAAAGAATGAAAAATAGAGTATATAATTTCATTGGATTTAATGAAAAGAACATTATATTTTATATATTAGATGTGTTACAAATATTCCTCTTCTTAATCGAAGGTAATCAGGCTTCGACATGTACTATTTACTTATGTATAGTGAGTATAAAAGACAATCTTCAACTCAAATGCAAATTAGAGACTTTTTAAAGGATAAAAATGGCCAACTTATCTTTATACCTAAATGCACTTATATAGGCCAATCTAAAGCATTTTAGGATGAAAGCATGAAGATTTAATCTTTGTAATTTCACATCCATTCCATTATTTATTTATAATTAAAACAGCAAAATTTTCAAATTTATTCACTATAACATCGGTGAGTTAATAACATGAGTAAACAGAGCATGTCAAAGGCTGATTACCATCTGATTAAGAGTTACAAATGAAAACTGCACTTGTAAATTATATTTTTATTAAATATTGCCTCTATTTATCTGCCTCTGGTTGTTTTCCAGAGCAGTAGAGCATCCAACCTAGAACCAGGATGTCCCCAAGATCGATTCTGGTGCTCATAGTACTGGCAATTAACCTTCTTATGATCTCCTAAGCAATAGAACCATATGTGGGTTTTTTAAATGTATTTAATAAGTTACACAGATATACATTTAAAATTAATTTATTATCAATTTTAATTATGAAGATAACTTTTCTTGTCTGCATTTTTGACACAACCTAAGGTTTACATAAATATGCATTCTAATATTCTGTAATAATCTAGCAGTACAAATTTTAATTAAAATAAAAAAAAACCCTAATCAATATCAAAATTACCCCAAATCCACAACTCAACCAGAGTAGCCAAGAAAATTAAATCTAAAACAGTACCAATGGTTTCACTGCTACAAGCAGACTTCTCAAGTGTAAAGAACTACCAAATAACCAACATATTTAAATTAAACATTACCCACAATTCTACTTACTTTCCACACACCCTTAATATTGAAAGAACTTTTAAATAAGTTAATTGCTTCAGAATCAAGTTTAGCTTTATGCTTTTAATGCCTAATCAATATATATATATATAACCAAAATTTAAATAGAATATAATATTTAGCTCAGTTTATTATTATAATTAGAGAATGAACTGTAATACACATTTATTCATACTGTACTGAAAACACATGACAAACAATATTATAATAATAGTATGTGAAAAAAATTTATAATGACAAAGTTTTGTTAGTTTGCAAAAAATTTTAGAGTAACTTTTCCATTTATTGCACTACAAATATTTAACCCAAAACTATGAAGAAATATTTGTTTTAAAATTAAAAGTATATTCACTTTAAAATGCATTTATAATTTTAAGTATCACATGATCACAATCTCTTATGCTTATACAAGCTATTAATACAAAAGCAAACTCTTCCTACACAAAGGCTACCCAGTGCAAACCTTAGTAATCAATGAAAACATGCAAATGAATTTGGACTGAAAACATTATTGTGTTTCCATCTTGGGATTATAGCTTTATAGTGCACTGAATAGATAAAAGATGGCTGCTAGAGGGTTGAATTATATTCTTAGATCTATGTGCAGAGCTCTCAGATCCAAGGCTCCTCACTGTTGATAAGTCACAAGCTAGAAACTAGTGTGGGGATATTGACTGAGTAGGCACTAGATAGGGATTTTATATACAAACCTTCTAGCATCTATTGATTACTGCAGCTTGTCCTGGGTGGCTTTACTATATGGAGAGTTTGCCATTGTTCTAACAGCTTGTATAAGCATAGGAAATACTGGTCGTGTGATGTTTTAAGGTTTTAATACCAATCCTATTCACTGGATTCATCATGTGACTATGAATATTAAAAAAAAAACTGACATGAATAAGGCAAAAATCCTGAACTGGGTTCTGATCTTTATGATTATACAAGTGACTTAGATGGGATTGAAAACATTATTAAGTTTTCATTTTGGGTTTATAGCTTTGTAGTTAACTAAATAGATAAAAGATGGCTGCTGATGGTTGCATTAGATTCAAAGATCTAGGTGCCATGCTCTTAGATCCAAGGCTCCTCACTGATGAATTCCACAAGCTAGAAACTAGGCTGGGTATACTGAGTGAGTAGGTACTAGATAGGGCATAAACCTTCTAGCATCCATTGATTTCTATGATGCACTGGGTGGCGCTACTGTATGGAGAGTTTGGCTTCTGTGTAAACAACTTGTGTAAGCATAGGGGATGGTGATCATGTGATGTGTAGTGGTTAAATACTAAAATACTATTGTTTTGCTTATAATGTTTATTTTTTTTAAAAAACTATAAATAAAACAAAATTTTAAATACCATATTTTATAAAAATAATTTATAAAAGTAAAATTGTAGCGTGGATAATGTTATAACATTATAGTAATATATTAAAAAAAATGATACTGGAATTTATAAAAAGTTCAATTTACTTTCCCAAATGTTACTTCTTTTCAGCAACATCCTCTGTGAATAAATATAAAATCTGAACAACTTGTGCTAGCGATATGCACTGAGATATTTTATTAGAATTTATATATTATATAAACAAAAAAAAATTGATTTTTAATCATATTTATAATTAATAAATAATACTCAAAATATCACTTGCAAATTTTATTTTTTAAAATAGCTGTACTAGTTATTATTTAAATTCAGTAATTAGTACTTAATAATTTTAGGAATCTTATTTCTTTTTGATTATCTAAGTTAAAGCGTAGTTTAAATAAATGTATTAAAATACATAAAACAAATATATAAATGATCACAAATATAGGTATTTTGTACTCAACCAACACTCACCAGTTGGTCCAGATTATCATCTCCCACATGTGTATAATAGGTTCTCAAATTATATTAAGATAGCAAATCTTCAAACTTTAACGGACAGGTTTCAATCTTCTCCAACCATCAAACTCTTCAGCCATCCATATTATTGAAAATCTGATGATGGAATACTCAAATCCCTTGTTTATATATGTGTGGGAAATGATTATCTGGATCAACTGATGAGTAATGATTCAGCACGAAATATGTCTATTGAAAATCATTGATCTTATTCACATATGTGTGATCATGTGTATCGATTATATAAGGAGTTGATAGCTAGAGGGAGTTGAAAGTCCATGTTCAAATCTATTCTAATTGCATCTAAAAGTCCAGTATATACATTATACTTGTAGTTTAATTATTAAAAACATACACCAATTTGTAGATAATATTGAAAAGTAGATGTACTAAAAGTCAAGGTACTTAAAACTCAAGGATTGTTTTTTTTAATAAAAGTATTCTTGAATATATTTCATCGATATTCAGACTACTAGAAATTTATATTTACATCAATTAACTAAATATTAATTTAATATGAAGAGTTTATTAAATATGAAGCTCAGTCTTTCTCTCTTATTGGTTATAGTGATTTCAAGATAGCTTATAGTTGTCTTGCAGTTATGTTACTATATGTTGTGTGTATATATGTCATTAAATGGTATGCTTGTATACATTCAAAACTAAAGAGTAGGTGGGTTTATTCTGATTTTATGTTTACTGAAAGTTAGTTTACATACATCTCACTAGAGGTTTTCAATACTTTCATATTATTTAATTAAATACTGTAACATTTAAAAAATTTAATCTTAAATATGCATATATAAAAACAACACTACATCACATAACTTAATTTGAAAAGCTTGTAATTATAAACTAAAATAAAGATCATACTAATAGCTCTAACAAGATTTATTGATAAATGCCACAAGAGAAAGCATTTAAAATCTCTATCTAGAAATTATTCTCAGCCACAGACCAGTTTCTAGCTATTGACTTTCTTCAGTGAATAATGGTTAACACTGATGTTTTATGAACTTTATAAACATAATAGAAGAGAGAAATCAAATTACTAAATAGATTATCAGGAATAAGATGGTAAAGAAAAGAAAATTAATAGATGCATGTTCATTATTTGTATCACTGTGGTATACAATTAGTAGACGTAATCTTATATGCATACAAAACTCCATACTCTAGCAGCACTCAGTGTGAGACATGGTAATCAATAGATGCAAGAATCTTTGTGCGTAAAATCTCCGTCTAGTGCCTAACTCATCCAATATCTCCAGACTGTTTTCTAGCTTGTGGCTTTCATCATTGAGGAACCTTGGATTTGAAAACACTATAGATCTTGGAATCTACTGTCATTCTTTTACCTATTCAGTTTAACTATAAAGCTAGAAGCTAAAATGAAAAGACCATAATGTTTTCAACTCAAGCTCATTTATTTGTGTAGTCATATAGATCTGAACTCAGTTCAGCATCTAAAAATTTTGGTGACTTTTGTTTTTCTAAAATCACATTCACCATTATCCTATGAACAGGATAGGTACAAAACTATCCAAACATCACATAATCTCCATTTTATATGCTTACACATGCTGTTAATAAGAGTACCAAACTCTCCATACAATAGTTTCTAGTTTATGGCTTTCATGAGTGAGAAGCACCTGCAACTTTCCAGCAGCCACATTTTATTTATAAAGCTTTGAGTTCAAACATAAAATACAATAGTGTTTCAATTCAAATTCCTTTGCTAGTATAGTCATACAAATCTGAACTCAGTTTAGCATCTAGACATTTTGGTGTTTAGAAAGTCGTCTGGGGATATTGGATGAATAGGCACTAGATAGGGATTTTATGCACAAACCTTCCTGCATCCATTTATTACTCTGGCTTGCACTGGGTGGTGCTACTCTATGGAGAGTTTTGTAAGCATAAAGAATGTGATCATGTGATTTTTAGAGGTACAATCTTGTTATTATTTACTACTTGGAAGTAATAAAAGGCGAAATAAAATTTAATCTCTAACTTTTTCCATTAGTAAAAGATTTTGTGTCACTATTGTGACACGACAACTTTCTTCCCCTACTAACTGAATTTTAGTTATTAGAATCGTCATCGAGGGCGCCACCAAGGATTTCTCTCTTGGAACCTGGTAACTTTACATAAACCTGGTCTTTATTTATTTTCGAACGACGATTCACTGATGATAAACTGTGATTATAATCTCCCAGGGGTTTTCCTTTAAGAACACTAACTAGTTATTATAAATAATTCAAGAATTCAAGAATACGTTGGACAAAAAAAAAACTTTTAATTTCTTTTACTACTATTTATTATTAATAACCTTATAATTCTATCCGATCCAGAAAGAACTGACTTACAATTTCCGATTTTCCCTCTGTTTACTTTCTAATTATCTTCCCAAATATTTACCATAGATTTACTCTCCTATACTAATACTCAAATTCTAGCAGACTTATATAAGACACTTATAGTATTTTTAATCTTTCCTGAAGTTTATTTTTAACTCCACTCTCTTTGGTAAATAAATAAATTGCAAAAATCTTACAATGAACGATAAGTGTCTTTCTTTTCTTATACTTTCAATTCTTTCCTTATTTTCTACTAACAAACAAATCCCCAAGGTTCTCTGTTACTTGGTGATGCACTTTTATACCCCCACCCTGTTGTTACTCTCTAGATCGAATAGATATTAAATAATTTAAATACAGTTATTCCAATATTTCATAAAAAATATTGAACGAAAATTAACATTAATAGATTACAATATTAAACAAATTTATTTCCCCCTCTATTTTGAAACATTCTAATAAACATAATAAATGAAAATTAAATTAAAGATAAGTTCTATTACCTTTACTTAGAGTTCTCATTAATTAAAAGTTTATAATTACCCTGATCGATCAGAGCGGAGTGCCTGATTTTCATAGGTTTTACATTCCATTGGTGTGCCTTTGTCCTTGTACATCGAATTCCATGAGTGTTCCTTTGGTTGTCTGGCTAGAAATATCCGTTTCTTCCATTCCATAACTCTCTCGATAGCTTCATTCAGATGGAGTGGCGATCAATTCCCCAAAGGGGAAGGTTGTGATAACTTTAGCCGCTATACATTTGACAAGAGTCCACAAAAATTAAATTTCAATAATAATAATTTTTATTGTTCAAACACAGCTGCTTTCTTTATTGTCCTTGCTGGTCTCTAAAAGTCAAGTCAACTGATCTAACTCCTAAAAGCGATCTTATCTCCACTCTTTCTTATCTTTTTTTTTTAATTAGCGTAATAGCAATTACTAACCAAATATTTTTACTTTGTGAAAGTTTCAACAATAGAGTATAATTACTACCAAGAATCTAATTTTGTTTTCTTTTCCCCACCCTTTTATCTCTCGAATTTTTCTCCCTTTTAATTAAACACTTTTAACATTTTTTTTTTTTATAAATTCTATTCAATTTTATTTGTTTATTTCAAAATAAAAGTTCAAAATTTTTATCCTTTCCATTAAATCAAAACCATTTGTTATTTAATTTTTTTTTTTTTCATTTTACAAACTATTTAACTTCAAAAATATTTATGACAAATTATAAATATGTGAGCTTATATATATATGAGCTGACTTAAAATATCAGCTCACTATAAAATTAAATATATATTTTAAACAGTTTTATATTAATAATAAAAACAACTAATATACAAAAATGCATTGAGGTTAATAGTTTTTAACATTTTTTTAAATTTTCAGAAGCACGTGGCTGTTTTAAACATAAAAATTTGCATTGTCACTAAGGGCAGTATTTTTTTTAAATTAATATAGTTTCATTAATATTATTAAATGATCACCATTCTTTATGCTTACACTAGTTGTTGACACAGACTAAACTCTCCATACAGTAGCATCACTCAGTGCAAGCCAGAGTAATCAGTGGATGCAAGAAGATTGGTGCATGAAGATCCTATTTAGTGCATACTCTTCCAATATCCCCAGACTAGTGTCTAGTTTGTGGCATTCTTTTTGGACTCAAAGCTTTATAGTTAGTTAATAAGGTAAAATGTGGCTGCTGGAAGATTGCATTAGATCCTAATATCTAGTCTGGAGATATTGGATGAATAGGCAGTAGATAGAAATTTTATGCACAAACCCTCTTGCATCCATTGATTACTCTGACTTGCACTGAGTGGTGATACTATATGGAGAGGTTTAGATTCTGTGTAAATAGCTTGTGAATGCATAAAGAATAGTGATCGTGTGATGTTTAGTATAGTTTAATACCAATCCTGACCAATAGGATTATGGTGACTGTGGTTGTTAAAAAACCAAAGACATGAAAAAGTATGGACACTGAACTGAGTTCGGATCTATATTACTATACATGTTAATGAGCTTGAATTGAAAATGCTTGTGTTTTCATTTTGGACTCAAAGCTTTATAGTTAGTTAATAATGTAAAAGAGTGACTTCTGGAGGGGTGAATTAGATCCTAAGATCTAGGTGCAGTGCTCGCAAATCCAAGGCTCCTCATTGATGAAAGCCACAAGCTAGAAACTAGTCTGTGATATTGGATGAGTAGGCACTATATAGGGATTTATGCACAAACCTTCTTGCATCCATTGATTCCTCTGGATTACAATGAGTGGCGCTACTGTATGAAGCATTAGTGTCTATCACTTGAAATGTTTAAATAAGATTAGGAATGATGTAAAAGGTTTATGGTTATGCAGTCAGAGTATAAATATGATAAAAGAGGTGAGAAAGTGTTTTCAAAGTGTAGATAGTCGAAGAATAGTGGGTGGAGAAAGTAATAGTGTAATGGAGATGATTAGTCAAAGAATAAATAAGATAGAGGAAGAACTGAAGGATGTAGAAGTAAAATTAAAATCATTAGAAATAAAATGTGAGGAGATAAAGGAATTATTGAGTAGGAATGATAAGGAAGAAATAGATAAGGAGAACCAGAAGGTATTAGAAAATGTTATAGATAGAGCAGAAAAAGTAGATTATGAAACAGTATTGATAGGAGATTCACTAATTAGAGAATGTGGGGATATAATTGCAAGGGAAAATAGAAGCAGGTATGTAAGAGTAGGTTTGCCTGGAGCTAGAATTAGGGATGTAGCAGATAAAGTTAAAAAGCAAGGTAGTAGAGATCTGTATGTTATGGTGGGGACTAATAATTTATTAGAATCATCAGAGAGAATAATGGATGAATATGTAGATTTGATTAGGAATTTGAATATGATTAAAGGAAGAGTAGGAATAGTTGGATTATTACCAAGGTTTGACAAGAGTTATTTGTTAGATAGGGCATGTTCTATAAATGAGAGATTAAAAAAATTATGTGAGAGAAATAATGTTACATTTGTGGATGTGTGGGATTGTTTTATTGGAAAGAGGGAGTTATATAGTAAAGATGGGTTGCATTTAGGAAAACAAGGAAGTGAAGTTTTATGGAGTTTGATTTATAAAGAATTTTTTTCGGAAACTTATAAAGGGGGGTGGGTTTTTAAATTGTAATATTATTAAAAAGAATGGATGGAATATAAATAAGCAAAAGGAATTTGATTTTGATATAAATATAGATATGGAGAAGGAATGGGTTTGTAAAATTAATGGTAAGTAAGTAATTTATAAATGTAATGGAGAAGAAAGAATTAAAAGAATTTATAAAAGAGTAGTTAGTAAAGAAGAAATTGTTAAAATTGGGTTTTGGAATATGCAAGGCGGTAGAAAACCAGAAAAGTGGATGGAATTAAATAAAACAATTGAAAATGAAGAGCTTGAGGTATTAGCAGTAGTGGAAACACATTTAAGAGAAGAAGAAGAAGAACCTATTTTGGAACAATTGGTATGGCAGGGTATAAATAGAAAAGAAAAAGAAAAAAGGGGTGGTGGTATAGGTGTTATATCAAAAAAATATTTAAATATTGTTAAATGTCAAGAACATTTGTGGTTTGAAATAAGGTTGGGTAGACAAGAATGGATGGTGGCTATAGTTTATATAGCTACTGGAGATAGTCAAATTATATTGGAGTGGAATAGTAACATATACGAATGTTTAGTTAAGGATATACAAAGTTTTAAAGAAAAGGGGAAGAGAATAATGGTTATAGGGGATATGAATGGACATATTGAAGAAATTGATGATGTAGATAATAAAAATGGACAGCTTTTGAAGAATTTTTGTTAGAAAGTGAATTTGAGTATTGGAAATTTATTAAATATTTATGAGGGACAATACACATGGTCCAGAAATAATATATTTCACACAATAGATTATGTATTGGTAGAGAAAGAGGGAATAAATAAAATACGAAAAATTAAGGTGTTTGATAATGAAGAAAAAGTATGCACTAGTGATCATAATTTCATTGTAATTGAAATGGTTAGTAATGTGATGGAGAATAGAAATAAAAGTAGAAATAATAGTGAAAGATGTGGATGGAGAGTAAATGATAAGAATAAGTTGGAAGACTATAAAATACAAGTTGAAGAAATAATGGAAGAGTTGGGTTGGGGATGAGTATAAGGACTGGTGTAAAGAAGTAGAAAAAGTGGCAAATAGGGTTTTAGGTGAGAATATTCAGAAGAATAAAAATAATAAAAAAATGAGAATTAGTAAAAGTGTAAAAGAAAGAAAAGAAGCATGTAGAGAATATAAGTGTGCTATTAAGAATAAGGAAAGTGAAAAAGATATTAATGCTAAATGGGAAAAGTACTTAGAAAAGAAGAAGTTGGCTAAAATAGATATTTATAGAGAGAGAATGAAATTGAATAGTAAATTGTTGGAAGATATTAATAAAAGTGGAAGAGATGGGAGTAAAAAATTTTGGAATTATATTAAAAGGAGAAATGTAGGGGAGAGAGAGTTAGTATTACTAGATGATGAGGGAACAGAGTGTAGCTCTAGAGAAGATTTAGAGAGAATCTTAAATAGTTATGTAATGAATATAGAAAAGATGTTAGATGTGAATGATAGAGTGTTAGAAAATATGAAAGAATATAGTAATGGGAATATTAGGTTTTCAGAAAATGAACTAAATGAGGTAGAGAAGAAATTGAAAAGTGGGAAGGCAAGAGGTTTAGATAGATGGGCAGCAGAGATGGTAATGAATTTAGGATATAGGGCAAAAGTAAAGTTATTATCCTGTTTTAATAAAATGGCACAGAATAGAGTTTTCCCAAGTAGATGGAGTAATACAAGAGTAAGGTTATTATTTAAAGGAAAGGGTAAGGATCATAGAAAGTTGAATAATTATAGACTGATAGCGGTAACATCAGTTTTATATAAAGTTTTCTCATATATAGTGGCTAGTAAAGTTGTAAAATGGATGGAAGAGAATAATGTAGTGGGGAAATGCAAGGAGGTTTTAGATTAGATAGGCATATAGGAGATAGTTTATTTGTAGTTACACAACTTATGGATATGAGTAGGAATACAGGTAAACAGTTATATATGAGTTTTATAGATATAGAGAAGGCATATGATAGAGTAAATAGAAATAGATTATGGATAAGTTTAGAAAATTTGGGAATGGATGAAGCTTTAATAAATATTATTAAGAAATTATATAAAAATAATTATTCTATATATCAATTAGGGAATATAGAATCAATTAAAGTTAAAAATGGTGTGGGACTAAGGCAAGGATGCCCTATGTCACCTATTTTGTTTGTGTTGTATTTGAGTGAAATGGAAAGAGCAATAGAAAGATTAGGAAGAGGGATAGAGATACCGTTAATAGGTAGTAAGGGAGTATATATTTTGTCAGGTCTTTTTTTTGCAGATGATATATTTTTGTGTGCAGAAAAAAGAGAAGATATGGAAGTTATGATGAGGACATGTGCAAGGGTGGGTAAAGAGATGGGGATTAAATTTAGTGAAGAAAAATCAAATATAATGATGGTTAATACTGGGGAAAGAGAAGATGTAGAATTTTTATTGGGAGATATTAAGTTAAGTGTGGTGAATAGATATAGTTATTTGGGAATTATTTTAAGTAATCAGAAAAATTATTTGGATGAATGGGAGGAAAAATTGATAAATGAAGCAAAGAAAAGAAAGGGATTGATAAAGAAATTAACAGTGTTTTCATATAATAAATATGATGTAGCTAGAATTATATGGAAAGGAGTTGCAGTAGCAGGGTTAACATATGGTAATGATGCATTATATGTTAGTAAAAAGATATTAGATTACTTAGAAAAAGCTCAAAAGGAAGTAGGAAGACATGCATTGGATGCAGAAGATGGTAATGATGCATTATATGTTAGTAAAAAAATATTAGATTACTTAGAAAAAGCTCAAAGGGAAGTAGGAAGATATGCATTGGATGCAGAAGTATGGACAGCAAGGGAGGCAATTCAAGGAGAAATGGGATGGTCAAGTTTTCATATGAGAGATGCAAAAAGTAAAATGAAAATGTTTGGTAGATTGCAGTTTATGGATAATAAAAGAATAGCTAAAATAGTATTTAATTGGGTTATGAGTAAAGGGCAGGTAACAAGATGGGTGAGAAAGATAATGCAGTATGCAAAAGATTTGGATAAAGAATTTATATCAGTATATTTGTACAAAAGATGGGATGATTGTGTTAAGAGGATTATTGAGTGTTATAGTAGTAAGGAATGGGATAAAAGAATAAATTTATTAATAAAGACTAGGGAGTTAGAGAGATGGAGAAATAGTATGGAGAGTAAAAAGAGTTTAAATATATATAGAAATAAACAGAATATTAGGTGTGAGTTAATATATGATAATAGTAAGGAAAGTAGTTTATTGTTTAAGGCTCGAACGGGATCTTTAGCTACAAAAGAATATACATGTAAATGGAAAAATATGGGTGATTTATTTTGTAAATTATGTAAGGAAGGAATAGAAAATATTAGGCATTTGTTAATTGAATGTAAATGTTTGAAAACAGAAAGGGTACATATAATGAAGTTGTGAAAAAATAAATATGAAAAGAGTGATTATACAGAAAGTGAATTATTGGTTTTTATGCTGGGTTTGGGAAAAGATAAGGGGGGTTTAGATATAAAGGTTATAGAGTTGACAAAGATTATGTTGTGGAAATGAGATAGAGCAGATTATGGGTAAATTTAGAGTGGGGAATGTAAAATAAAGTGGCTAACAGGTTTATCTGGGCATAATTGCTGAGATATTCTTGACTTCGTTTAAGGAGAAGCCATAATACATCACATCACATCGTCAGTATATTATTAAAAACATTTACTGTCGTATCTTATTTGTAATATTTTTAGTATAAAATAATATTATTAAATAATAATATAAAAATTACATCTCACACATATATCACAGATGTTATATTATTTTCTTGTGTGTCTGCATTTTATTAAGATATAAATACTAAATTCCTCTAATATATAACATATTTTGAAATGAATAACAAAGAATTTTGTTTGAACATGCAATTATTAAAATTTTTGTAACTATAATAGTACAGTAAAATTTAAAATGTAAAGAATTTCTAAACCAGTAAACAAATTTTCAAAACAAGGCCTCACTTAAGAATCCGAGACTATGTAATAAATTTCAAAATTTAGATATGGGTGAGCTTGTGTGAGCGCAAATTCCAAAAATGTAGACGATGCGTCATGAAGATTCCAACACCTCTAGCCAGGGGCCACCAAATAATATTCAAGCATTTCATTTAACATGCAGTTTTTCACTTTTATACAGTATTATAAAATTACCAAATTGAAATAAAACTGAATTTAATAACAACCAAAACGATTTATATATGGGGGGGGGGGGTTAGAAAATATATATTGTCATTACTTATATATCTATTACTATCTTGGTTATACAAACAAATTTTATTCGTACTGTAATGTATGTGTGCATGTAAGCATTAAAATTTATGCTAGCATAAATTAAACTTTTGGGGGTGGGAAACTATGGCAAACTATCATCAACAGTAATTGAGCATTATTATTGTTTGGTCATAGTAATCTGCTTATATAGTAATGAATCTGCAATTGGGCAAGAAATTTTCACTTTAATATATATATAATTAAGATTGTGAGTTTATGCAAATATATGTGTGGAGATGATAATCTGGACCAACTGACAAATGCTGTTTTAGCATGAAATACGAATACTGGTGATTATTTATTTTTTCAATGTGTAATCAAGTGTATCAGCGGTATGAGATAGCATGGATGGTTGAGGTTCGTATGAAAGTCTGAGTTCAAACCCCCATGTATATTACATATAGGTATCCAGGTATGAAAAAGCCTGTACTGTAGAAAAAATTCATATTTTGCAAATTAATATTAAAACTGTGACAAAAATCATCTTTCTAATTATCAATATTATTTTTTTTCTTCTTATGGGAAATTATTACTATTTGCTTTTTTTGAAAGTAAATATTTTGGGGTAATTAAATTTACGCATCTAAAATATGTTAATAATACCAGTAATAATAAAAAGGGTATAAATAGTTATAAAAACAGTATTGATAGTGTCATGTATTAATAAATAAATGACTATGTGGATAGGCTGGGTTTTTTTTTAAAAAACAAAGAGTATCTCATAGAAAAAATAAATATTCGTCTCTAGTCATCCAAAACAATCCGTATTTGCGTCATCCTTTAATGGATTTTTTTTTCAATCCAAGTGAGTGCTTCTTATGAACTGCGCTGATATTCACTAACACATCTTTAAGATGACTGTTTTGGGGTACAAGCACTTGTTAAGAAATATTTGAAGCTGCACATAATTTTACATACCATATTTGTGCGCGCGTGTAAGTAACAATGCAGAACAAAGACCCTTTCATCATTCTTTCATGGAAAAACCTTAATAGAAAATATATTATTCGCCAGACTAGACTGCTATCAGTTAATGAGTTTCATATTTTCCCTTCTTTGTTTTACTATCCAAATAAAAATAGATTAATACCCACCGACCAACCACTAAATGAATGGATTTTTTTAACTTTGGGAAAAAATTTTAAAATGAGATTCCAAACAATTGTTTCATTTAACTGGATCCAACCAACAATAAAAGCCATTTGGATTTGACTTTAGACATAACTGGAGTCTCGTCAATGAATTCAGGACAAATCATGGCTGTTGTGTACATCTGCTCCAAAGACCATAAACTGCAATGTTAATGACTATGAAATTGATAGCTGCAATAGCAGACCAAAGGACTAAATGATTACTTGGCGTTGAATATGAACCACGTATCTTGGGAAAATAAAAGAAAGTTAAGTTTAAAAATCAGCTACCTGATAGATCCATCAGAATTTGAATCCTATTTGGGTATGACAAATTAGATGTATTATCCACACAGGACTTTATAAATAAATGTCTGTTTATCTGGGGGAGAGAGAATATAGTTATGGTCTTTTTTTTGTTGCTACAAATAAAAAAAAAATGAAAAAAGTATTTTTCTCTATCAGATTTTGAAAAACTAAATAATTTACAAAAGTAATATTTCACCCCCCCCACCCCCAACTTTAAAATATTTCAATTCTGAGATTCCATTAAGTTTGAGGCAGAATTATACTGAAAGTAAAAAAAAAAAAAATTTCAAACACAACAAAAATTTATAATCCGATGTGAAATGAAGTACAAAAAAATTCTATATATTTATTTGCTTTAAAGGCATAAAACATTCAAACTTCAATCAAATGTATTCCGTACATAATATACGTATGACTGTTGGCATAAAGACCCCCCCCCCCCGTATGAGTGATACAAGTCCAAACTTAAAGTTACCAGGAAAAAAATACTTATGCTTTACTGGGGGAGAAAAAAATGTTCAAAATAATAACATTCCTTCTTAAAATGAGTAATAAAAATAATAAAAACACATTTATGTATTTAAAAAAGATGCTTTGAAATACTAAAAAATTTTCTATACTCAAGTAAAAATCTTTAAACAAAAAAAAAATTAATAAAAACCAAAGCAGGAAATTAATTTTTAAAAAAATTTAAATAAAAATATTTTCTCCTTGAACATATCCATGCTGATAAGATTCTTAAATACACACAGTTATACACACAAGCACGCTTTTTCATCCCCATTCATTAAAACATTAAAAAAAATGCATATTTATAAAAGGATAAAATTTCTTTTGTCAGGGTTGTGTATTCATCCTGCCGACTGTTCCAATTTGTTGTGTATTCGAATGCAGGTACTCAGAATACCAACAAATAAATCAATAAATAATAAATTTAGATACAGACTGGAACAATGATGAAAAGTTATAGTATAATTATTGATACACTCCAACACAATATATATATAGTTCACTTGTGGTTAGGTTCCCATGATGCACATATATCTTGCTGCTTGCTGGACAGTTTCCCTTGTTCTCAGTTTCCAAAGCACTTTGGCTCCGCTCCTCAAACTAATGGAGTTCTTTGGCTTCGTTCAACTGCTGCTCACCACCACACTGGCTCCACACTAGAGTACTTCCCCATCCCTCATGCTGCTTTCAGCCACTGTTTATTACAATCTCCCACCATCAGTTCACTTAGTGAATCTACCAGAATGAGAATGACGCACTTTGCTGCACACACTATTTATTCACGCAGTTTGGTCTCCGACAATCCAGGGAGTCATCATTGATTGTTATCAGTCTTCTTTTCCTCTTTGCATTTTAAATTCGTAAAGTCAACTTCTATTGAATCAAGAAATATTTCTAATTAGCAAATATTTCTTGGTAATTACTGACCGCAATGTTTTTTATCACAAATATGTAAATATTTTCCATTGTTACATTCTATACAAGTTTAATCATTAATTAATTTCTTATCAGTTAGTGATCTAAAAAAATACAATTCTCTAAAATATATTTTCCTTTCTTTTCCTGGAGTAGAAAAAGACTTATTATTGAATTTCAATGTATATATTTTTACAAACACAATAGTCAGTTATTATTTTACATTTTAAAAAAAAGGTTCCATTTAAGTTAAAAGTGCATCCAGTAAAATAATTTAATATTTTATTTATTTTTACCATAATAAATAATAACACCTACAATTGAGAAGTCAACGTTCAGGAGGGTGCTCTGTTAATTAAGACATTTTTTCTCCTTTCCTGACAGTGTTTCTTATGTACAGGCCAATCTTTCTGTTGACAATATATGCCACAGTACCTAGAAATTTGGCAATGTCCACATATACTAAATTCTCATAATTGCTTTTTCCATATTTGTACAAGGGGAGCTAGGTAGTGGCACTCATAGTAACAGGTACAACCATCTTCTTCTTCAACAGATTCACCATTTGCATTATAAAATTTACCAAAAGTTGCACCACTGAATTCATCTAACGGGTCTGCTGGTAATTGTTGTATTGCAACTCAGCATAAACTTTGTTCTCTATTTTTACTTGACAATTCTTTTGTGAAAATATTTTTACTCATCATAGGAACCAAGGCAAGATTTTCCATTCGGTTATCAACAGTAACACCATTTTTATGAATCATTTGTAAAACCTAGTGTTATTCCTCTACAATGTTTTTTCCCATAATAATTCATAAACATATTGATCTGAACTGAACTTTCAATTGATATTGTAAGTATATGCATAAATTTTAGTGCCATTTCCATCTCTACTTCATATGTAAATAAGCATTTATTTTTATAGTGCTATATTTTATAATAAATTGTAATACATTAAAGATCAGCCTTTCAAGCTATTGTACATGCACTTTTTACGAATGTTAATAATAAATGAATACTTTCATTCCCAACACAAGATATAGTATTTATAAAAGAATAAAATAAATCCACTTATTCTTTCCAACCCAAATGCTTATATATGGGCAAATCTTAAGTACTGGAAATGAAAGTATGAGGATAGACCACTCACTTTAAATTACTGTTTATGATGTCTGAATGAATGACGTCAACAAAATTATTTAGAATTTACTAAACGTCACTCTCAAATGAAACTTAAACATTAGTAAATAAGCATTTATTTTTATAGCACTATGTTTTGTAAATTGTAATACATTAAAGATCAGCACAATAGCTTGAAAAGGCTGATCTTTAATCTCTACTTCAACTCAAGCCTCAAAAGCATATTTCTGTACTAATGATACTAAAAAAGAATATTTGATCTTCCCAGCAGTGTGACTTAATCTGATGATCCCCAATTTAAATCCAGCCATTAGAAATATATAAAAATCATACAAACCCAAATGCAACCATGGTCTTTTTTGGAGACAGATAATAGACCACTGGACCAACCTGATGAAAACCAATTCTCTGGTTGAAATATTATTTAAAGTGGCTGTTTAGAGAAGTTTTAAAAGCAGCTAGTCCTATATTATTAAGAATAATTTTAGCAGCCTCTTTATTATATGGACCAATAATTTTTCTTTACCCTGAACCATCAGCTATTACGTGTATTCTTCAAGTTTGGTGGAGAGAAACTGGCTTTGCAGTTTCTTATGGTGTGTTACTTTTAAAAATATGGTGAATTGCAGTGGTTTTACAGGTTTAATTGGCACAGTGTGTTGAAATCACAGACAATAACGTTATCAAGATATTAGCTATATTCATTTCTGTCAGGGACAGTTATATAAGATGGAGTGAATGACAAAAGGGAGTTTGAAAGACTGGGTTCAAGTACCATATAAATACCTTTTTATTATATAGCTAATCCATAGGCAGTTCATATATTGACTGATAAATAGATATTTAATTATTTTTTATGTAGCAGATAAAACATTTAAAAGAAAATTTTAAACTATCTGGGAAACCTTATAATAACTTTTTAGTTTTTCTATAAAATATTGCTGAGAAACCTGTATTCTGCAACATGCAATTAAAGGCTGTTCTACTTAAATATGTATTAAAATGAAAAAAGTATTAATAAAAAATGTAAGCATATATCTAAGGTTTATCTGCGAATGAGATTACATTCACTACTTGCATATCAAATGTGATATACTTCAAATGCTAGTACAATTTGGAAATTAACAACAACAAGCACATATATAGATAAATCCAACATATTCTTATCCATCCGTCTATCTACCTACCTCCTCTATACGTACATCATCTACCCATCTCTCTATCTAGCTAACTGCCTACTTACTTACCTATCATTTTATTATATCTATTTATTCATTTATCTATCTATCTATCTACTTATCTATCTAACTTTATCCGTCCATCCATCCATATATCTATCTATCTACCTACCTACCTACCTACCTACCTATCTATCTATCTATCTATCTATCTATCTATCTATCTATCTATCTATCTATCTATCTATCTATCTATCTATCTATCTATCTATCTATCTATCTATCTATCTATCTATCTATCTATCTATCTATCTATCTATCTATGTCAAAAATAAACATTCCCAAAATCTCATAAAAACACATATGTCTAACTATCAATCAAACAAAATGTCTCACTGTGTCTGAATTCCCACAAATTTATACGGTATTAATATATATATATATAAGGCATATTTTGCGGGTTCATCCATGTAAAAAAATTTGAAATATTGATATACCGACATTTCGACTTGATCACACAAGCCATTTTATACATATATCAGATATAACATATATATTCATCATCATCAACCATTATCAATCCACTGCAGGAAGGAGGTCTCTCCAAGTTCAATCCATCTTCTCTGATCTTTAGCTTCTCTTCTCCACATCATCCCTGCACACTTTTTTATTTCATCCATCCATCTCATGTGTGGTCTCTTTCAGAGTCTTTTACAATCTCTTGGAATCCAGTTTAAGATTTCAATTGTCCATCTACTATCATTTCTTCTAGCAATATGTCCAGCCCAACTCCATTCCAATCTTTTAATTTTTTCAATGAGGTCAGTAACACCTGTTTGTTCTCTTACCCATACATTGCATTTTCGATCTCTTCTTGTTACTCCCAACATACATCTCTCCATACTTCTTTGAGTGGTCTGAAGTCTCTGTATTGCTCTTCTATTAAGTGTCCAAGTCTCAGATCCATAAGTAAGAACTGGTAAAACACATTTGTTAAAAACCTTCCTTTTCAAACACATAGGCATATTTCCTTTTAGTATCAAGTTATTTCTACCAAAAGCACTCCAACCAAGTTTAATTCTATGATTAATTTCCTCCATTATGTTTCCATCTGTATTAATAATCTGACCAAGGTATTTGTAACTGTTAACTTCTTCTAATTCATCATAATCAATCTTTATTTTCACATTTTGAGCAAATCGATTAAACATTACTTTAGTCTTTTTAACATTTATCTTTAGTCCTACTTTCATCTGATAATTACTGCAACATTTTCTGCAGCTCTGAAGCATTATTTGCAAAAACAACTACATCATCTGCAAAATCTAAATGACTTAAATGATCTCCATTTACTTTCACTCCTTTAGTTTCCCATTTTAATCCACAAAATACTTCTTGCAGCACTGCTGTAAAAAGTTTTGGAGATATGGAGTCACCTTGTCTTACACCCTTCTCAATGTTGACTTTCCCAGTATCATTATGTAATCTAATTGTTGCTATTGCATTTTTATAAATATTCTTTAAAATATGACAATATCCTGGATCTATATCTTGATGAACCAATGCTTTAATCACTGAATAAATGTTTATAGAATCAAATGCCTTTTCATAATCTACAAATCCAAAACATAATGACAACTCATATTCATTTGTCTTTTCTATAACTTCACTCAGTACCTGGATATGATCTACTGTACTAAAACCACTTTTAAATCCAGCTTGTTCTCTTGGTTGGTGGAAATCCAATGTTATCTGTAGATGAGTTGTAATTATCTTGGTAAAAACTTTGTATAAAACTGATAAAAGGCTGATAGGTCTGTAATTTCTAATATCTTCTTTATCACCTTTTTTAAATATTAATATTATTACTGCTTTCTTCCAATCATCCGGTACATCTTTATCATTTAGACATTTGGTATATAACTTTGCTAAAAACAATTCTATTTCTTCACCTGCTTCTTTTAATATATCAATTGTAATTCCATCATTACTTGGAGCCTTTTCTTTCTTCATACATTTAATTGCATGTCTCACTTCTTCATTTAAAATTCTGGGTAATTTGGAAGATGTAATAGATATAGGAGGTACTTGTTCTTTATTACTATATAATTATTGATAAAAGTCTTCTACCCATTTCATGATGTCATCTATCTTTTTAGTAATAATTCCATCTTTTTTTTCTTATTGCAGATATAAATTTCTTACCAAATACCAAAATGTTGTTTTACATTCTTGAGACTTTTATTTTCTTCTACAGCTTTCCTTGCTAGTTCACAGCTATACTTTCTTATATCATTTTCAACTCTTTTCCGCACCATTTTACAAAATTCGAGATATTCAATCCTTTTTAATGTATCACTTTTGTATATCTTCATATTCCTTCTTTTCTTTATAAATTCTCTAGTCTCAATAGAAATTTTATTGGTCAATTGCTGCTTTTATATATATATATATTAGATGTATTAATATACATATAATGAAAACCTACAATTAAGAGCTTATATATATATTAGATGTATTAATATACATATAATGAAAACCTACAATTACTGATCTTATTAGAGGGGATTTGAACCCACACTTTCAAGCTTTCTTTAGTCATCAACTCGATCTCATACAACCGATACAGCCAACCACATACATGCCAAAAAGATATATGATCTCCAATATATGTATTTAGTGTATATAGGGGAGATGCTGATCTAGACCAACTAATGAGTGCTGGTGCAGCATGAAATACTTATATTGGAGATCATTTATCTTTTTCGCATGTGTGTGGTCCGTGTGTATCGGTTGTATAAGATGGAGCTGGTGAGTAAAGAGAGCTTGAAAGTCTGGATTCAAATACCCTCTGATTACATCTAGATTAAAAGTATATTAATTATTGATTTTGTGGATTTATTAGTTAGTAGATGTGATTTAAATAGTATATATTGAGACAGAAGAATGAAATAAAATGTTTACGTTTTAAGCTTAACAGAATTTTCAATTTCTTTTTATATTATTTTAAGACATAATAAATGAAAGCTTTCTCTTTAATAAAAATAGCTCTAAGTGTTTGTGAAGAATAGAATGTAGTCTTGAGAAAATACATAAACCAAACGAATTTCAAAAATAAAAAATATTTACTAGCTTTTACCATTTAAATTTCTATTATATAAAAAGAAAAGATACCGGTATTGTAAAGAAATTTTAAAATATCATATGATCACCTTTTTCTTTATGCTTATACAAGCTCTCTGGGAATATTGGATTGGAAGTACTGGTTAGAGGATTATTATACACAGCCTTCTGACATCTACTAATTACTAGAGCTTGCACTAGGTAGCGTTATTGTATGGGAAAATTTTGCTATTGAAATTTAAAATATGCTACCATATATTAAATTAATATTACTATAAGTACTAAACAGTAAAACAAATTTGTTAACTATTTTTATAATGCAATTTTAAAAATAATAAATCTAGAGGAAAAGACTATTAAAGGGTCCAGTGCTGTAGAACTTTAAAGAATTAGAAGTCAACTGGAAACTGTTTGAGAAGAGAAAAGTATAAAAAAAGTTGTTTAAGGATTTAAAATGCCAAAGAAATAAATTATTCTTTTTAAACTCATCTTTGATTATTACGTATACTCATTTACTTTTTGATTATAAATTTAGATTTAATAACTTTTATAGATAGAGGATTTCTCTAAATTATTTTTTACACATCAAGCTGTTTCATTGTACTAAGCATCACATAATTACCATTCTTTATGCATACACAAGCTGTTTACACAGAGGCTCTACTAGCTAATGAGCTTGAATTGAAAATATTGTTTTCATTTTGGACTCAAAGCTTTATAGTTAGTTAATAAGGTAAAAGGTGGCTGCTGGAGAGTTGCATTAGATCCTAAAATTGAGGTGCAATGCTCTCTATCCAAGGCTCCTCACTGATGAAGGCCACAAGACAGAAACTAGTTTGGGGATATTAGATGAGTAGGCACTAAATAGGGATTTTATGCACAAACCTTCTTGCATCCATTGATTACTCTGGCTGGCACCGAGTGTCGCTACTGTATGGAGAGTTTAGTCTTTGTGTAAACAGCTTGTGTAAGCATAAAGAATGGTGATCCTGTGATGTTTTAGTATTAGTTTCTGTAAGATTAAAAACTACAAATTGCAAATATTGTTCCCAAAAAGAGTAAAGCCAATAGAGCTAGCTATCGTTAATTTTTGATTGAATATAAAAACATTCACCATTCTGCACAATTGTATTCTAATAAATACTTCTTATACATCTGGTATAATTACTAGATATTTCTCATCTCATAAAATCCATATAAATATAATAAATGTAAAAATAATAGTAAGAAGATGAGCATTTGGTTCAATATTTTTCAAAAATTAAGATCTGGTGAGCGACAAATTTTTCTTTTGTAAAAATAATTCCAATATAAGAAATTATTCACAGTGAAGTGTTTTCCAGATTTTCCTTACATATCTCTAGATGCATTGTAAGTTTCTGATTTTATTATTACTTCATTTACCTTTAGCTCAATCCTATTATGACTATCCATCAACTCATAATTCAGGCCACTCTCCAAGACTATAGATACATTCGGAACATACCCTTTTTCAACTAAGCCATATAGCAGATTACAATCTAAGTTCATATGCACACTGATACTTAACTTCAACAAGAAAACTCCAGAAAAGGAACTATTATAAGTTAATGAGGAAAACCTATTTAGCCTCAGAATTGTCATTTAGTAGTAATTGATCATTTCTTGGCAACAACAAAGGTTAAAAGTTATCTCTGTTTATATGGATGTAATATGAACTCTATTCTTTATTTTATTTTATATATATATATATATATACTACAATATATATGCTACATATATATATATATATATATATATATATATATATATATTGTAGCATTAATGTAGTATAACATGTATTAGTATTCAGCAAGGGAAGTAGAGATTGCTGAAATAAAGAAAAATATTAATTGCAGTCATACTTTAGTAACATGAAACAGGTTTATTTGTGTTACCACCTCGAAAAGAAATGAAAATATATTTATATTAAATTAAAAGAGATATTCAATCTATTTACTTATAATTAGAGAAACGAAGCTGTTAGATTCTAATAAAAAAATCTCCTCTTTAATTAAAGATGGCTGATCAGAATATCTATACGCAATAAAGGTAATTTTGAGATTAATTTAACTTTAGTCTTATTTTTTTAAAAAAATAGTAAGAGAAAAGGCATATAAATAAATTGGTTTGATCAAACATAATTTTACATTTATCTTTTATAAAATATGCCGTTCATGCTACTATGAAGAGTATATTATTATACAGCTCCAAAATGCATACTAAACTGAAAACAGAAGATTATCTGTTACCTTTGTAAACAATTTTGGAATAAATTATTTAAAAACAATCAAATGTGGAGGAATTAAATTCCCAGCAGAAAGAAAAGGTGTGACTCAATGCATGCACAGGAGACAGGAGAGGGCTATAAAAAGTGATGATGGATGCATTAGTATGGTTAGTCTTAATAGTTCTACAAGAAAAATAGTAGAGCCTTGAATCATTTAGAAAAGATCCAGAGAAAGTTAACAAAATGTTTGTCCATATAGAAACCTTTATCTATGCAGTAGCAATGACCCAGATATGTTGCTAAAATCCTAATATGTTCGCTGGTGTCATTTCCTGATCCTGCTTCTGAAATGATGCTTTGATATCTGTTGCCATGTTCAAATCACACCAAAGATATCTGCCATATGAAGAATCTCATGGAAAAGATGTTAAAGACCTTAAAATCCATGATCATGGTACATGTCACAAAAGTATTTTGATTATAAAAAACAGACCTTCATGGTAAGAAGATTGTGAACTTTTTCTTAGTCCGTTGGGATAAATTCTCTATGAAGCAACTAAAATTGAATAATAACTTATCCAGAGAACCTTCTTATTAGTATAAATTGTATTTCTAGTTAATGTGTAATCTGTATAAACTTTATTTGTATTTCTGTTGATTAACATTTGTGTGCAATCTGTATAAACTATATTTTAAATTATATTTATTGACAGTTGGGTGTTGCAGGTATATGCTAGTAAAATTTAAGAGTAGCGTGTATAAATATAGCCAATAACTTGAATAATATCAGCATTTGAGACTCATCCTTTCCTTTCTCAAAAAAATGGACGCTCTAATTTAAATATGTAAAATCGAATTTAAATAAATTTAAATCTCGTCAAATATATACAATTACACCCATCTCTCTATTATTATTCTATTTCATATTGCTATGAATATGAAAACGCCATGAGTTCTCGAAAGCGCTAAGCGGCATTTAATTTACAGAAATAACAAGCTTCTCTATAGTTGCGTATAAGTCCACTTATTACGTTTATAACTTTCCGTATAAAAGATGCATAAACAGTTAACGTCATTACATATATATATTAAATGTATAATCTGCAATCTTCTTAAGCCAGGCAAATAAATATTAATATGTAAAGTTTAGTTTTTTTAATTTTAAATGTAAGGTTAAACATTTTCGGAATAAAAAATCAATTATGTTAGACGACATAAAACACATTTGAAGTTTTAGAAATGAAAATAATAGAACTATAATAGTATGAAATTATAAAAGTTTTTTTTTTAAAAAAGACTTAATATGCCTGCAACTGACAGATGAATTTCTAGATATGAAATTAATTTTTATTAAAGCGATAACAGTCAGAAACATTTGTACTTACATTAAAATAAAATCATTAAAAAAACCAATTTAAGAATTAATAATAAGAATTTAAAATATTTGCTGTAATTATTTATCTTTTTTTTTACTAAATGAATGCAAACGTTTCAGCTATGTTATAAGCAAACTTTATAAATAAACTGTACACCCCTCCAAAATGGGTTAAAAGTGGATACAGTTCCCATCTTGTATGAGTTATCAAAACTGTCAACATGGGCAAAGAAATCAGGTGTTGACATCTCTATACCACTGCATATACATTATCCATTAAGTAAGACTTACAAAAAAAACACCTATTTGAGATAGGATAACATCTAGTTTGATAATGATTAGTAACAGTTATTAATATATTTCCATAAACTGATTTGTATCGCAGTTGTGAGTGTAGAAAATTTGAAACCTGTCAATTAAACTACAGTAATTTGCTATCTATCTATATAATGAACAAAGGATGATGGTATGTGTAAGAGATTGTGATCTGTGCCAACTGATGAGTGCTGCTTTGCTACAAAATGCACATCTTGGAAATTTTCCTGTAATATCTTATACAAATGCAATTTATCCAATACACTAAACACTTTTTAACAAAAAACCTTTTTATTGTACCTATATGCATACACAATCATACATTTTGACAGTCCTGCATTCTTCTTTACAGCTGCTTTGAAGAAGACTGCAGGACAGTCAAAATGTAAGTTATGCATATAGATATAATAAAAGTTTTTTGCTAAAAATGTTCAAAGTACTGGGTAAATTGCATCTTGTGAATCATTTATCTTTTTTGCATATCTCTAATTATATGTTTCAATAATGTGTAATAAAATAAAACTAGGAGTGTGTGAAGCACTGAAGAGAGAATAATTAGTAAAAATTATAAGACTATAAAATAATCAGCAGCTTAGCGCTTTTGAGGTGAGTTGCCTCATATTCATAGCAATAATAATAAATTGTGCAGAAAAGAGTGTTAATGACTATATGCAAAATACATGCAAATTCTTTAAGTAGCCCAGCATTTGGAGATATTGAAGCAGGTGTCATGTCTGTTGATGGAGTTTTTATTACCAGTAATAAAATATGCCTCTTTATTTTTCTGCTTGCTGTCATTTTTCTCTATGCACACTATTTTTGGATTAGATGATTGAAATGTATGACCAGCCTTTTTTGAATGTTCAAAAATATTGATGAGATTGTCATTATTTTTCTGTGCTCTATTGTATGTATATTCATGTTACGCAGTTCTGTTAATTATACTGGCTTTGGTCTCACCATAGTAAATGGCTTGGCATGAGATGCTATAAGTGACCTGGGGGTTTTGAGTGGGGTCAATTTTGTCTTTGGAGTTGTTAATAAAGCAATTAGTGCAGAGGGTGTATGAAAACTGATTTTAAATTTGTTAGATAAGGCTTTAATCAGTTGGTTAGAGATTTTAGGGATGTGTGGAAGGGTAATATATGGAAGGTTGAGGTCTTTATTGTTGTTTGAAATTTTCTTGTAGAGTTGTTTAATTTTGTTAATAATGTTTGAAGCTTGCCTGTAGTAAATCCTTGGTGTAAAGATAAATGTTGTCTTTTCTGTCTGATTCTAATTTGCATAATTGCATATTTCTATATAAGAATACATTTAGGCCTGTGAATTTGTAAGATCTTGAGGAATTTGAATTAGGGTGGATAAAGCCTCTGACTTTGAGGGGCTTTATAATCATGGAGCAATTTATGGTTCTTTCTGTTCAAAGTAGTCATATGTTAGACTCTTGGAGTAATCTTCAGCTGTAGAATTAATAGTTAAATTGATGTGTTGTTGGATTTCTTGTATAATGCATGTGGTGGTATGTTTAATGGCTGTAATGAATACATCATATACATACCACATATGTGTAATACACCTGGTTCTCATTTTATGCGGATTATTTTAATGTGATTTTGAAGTTATGTGATTCTTGTTTCTTCTTAATATCTTTCATATTTCACTATATTTATTAGATATCAAGAAATTTAAATTATTAATAACTTATTTTCACTTGAAATACTTTTTTTTTTTCAAAAATATAACGTTATATTAGCAGCTAACATGAATATGGCCTGAAGCTGCATTTAGAATTTTAGCTTCTATGTAAACAACCTATTTATACTAATGAGTAAATAATAATAATAGATTTATACTTACATATAAAAATATCGCAATAATATCGCAATAAATATTCAAAAAAATTAAACTTTTAAAATGTATATTTTGTTATATATAACAGAAAGAAATAATCTTTTAGTTTTTAAAATAAAAAACGAAGATTTTATAACTGAAGTGATAATGTATAATATTTCTGTTTTGATTTCGACCTCATTTTTTTAATATAGAAACAGAAAACCACTAACACAGCATAAGACAGAAAGTGGCGCTAGTTGTACATCACATCACGAATAAAAATAAAGTGGCTAGCAGGTTTCTCTGGGCATAACTGCTGAGAAATTCTTGACTTTGTTTAAGGAGAAGCCACAGTACATTACATCACATGACATCGAATTTGATTTCTTACCAGTTTACAAATGAACGCTAGCGGTAATGATTAAAATATGTATGAAAAATGTAAAACTAAATATTGTAGTTAATAAAAAAAATAAAAAAAGTTTATCTTGTATTAATTTTTTTCAAATATTTGAAATTTTTTATTAGTCATACTTTATTTGCTTATTTTTTTACTGCAAATTTTAAAGTAATTTTTCCTTGTTGCTTTGCTTTTATGCGATTTCTGAAAATTACAGACCATATCCCCCCTTTTTCAAGGTAAGTTAAGTCTATTTTTGTGTGATTTTTTTAATGCGAGCTCTCTGTGGAACCTATCTACCACATAAAACAAAACCCAGGTGTATAAGGAAAATCAGCTTGATATTTCACTATGATTTGGTTTTCAGAGTAATTCAGGAAGCTGCTGGTGACAATTCCACTCCGAGGCAGAGCCATCAGCCAACCTTTTTTATAGTGTACAATTTGTCTTTAAATGTAGTATATATGTGGTTGTCCATCCAAGACAAAAATGACACAATAAAATTAATGTGGTCAGTTGGGAAATGGATATTTATGAGTTCCTGATGGATGATCTGAATAGAATGCTTTCTATAAACGGTTCCATATAGTTCCTTGACATCGAGAGCAGCCATGTGGAAGTTGTCACTGACGGTTGCATCCTTAATCCTATTTACAAATTGAAAAGAAGAGTCAATGGAGTAAGATCCAAAGCCTAGCTATCAACTAGAAATTGATTGACAAACTTAGCTGTTTCAAAATAATGGACTCCCACAAAGTCCATTATTAGATGAAGCAGTTCTCCAGGCTTATGCAGCTTTGAGTTTGCAAATATTCTCAGGGTTTTAATGGAAGAGGGGTAAATTCAGTAGTATTCTAAACTGGAAATGCCTTTATTTTTGTGAGGGTGAAGAACAGCAGATAATAATTTTTTTGCAATTAAGCTTGTTGTTGAAGTTTAAAACTGGGGTAAGCTGGAGATTTGAAATTTGTTCATTTATTTTAGTTTTGTATTCATTGGAATTGAAGAGCACAAACCTATTGCCCTTGTCTTTCTTGAGACAGATTAAATTGTTGATATCCAGGAATTATTTGGTTAATTTGATATCATTGTTGCAACTGTCAATCTTTGTGTATAATTGTTTATGCTTGATGGATCTGGCTATGTTTGTGATAATCCTGTCTCTTTGTGGATTGTTAAGAAATCCTGTCTCGACCTCAGCCATGAGTTCTAGTTTAGGTTGGCACCATTGGCCTCCAGTGAATCTGAGTCCTCAGGATAAAATGTTTATTATCTTTGCTGGAGGAATGATGTTAGTCTTATTAACATATGAGACATTTAATAAATTAATATTTATGTTTCGTTTTTCTGCCAAGAACATGATGTAATTGAATTTAATTTAAAAAAATTAAGTTTGAGGTTTCTCTAGAAATAATGTGTATATGAAGTTGAATTATAACACATGCTATATGGATTGCTTGGCAAAGTGCATGTTTCTAATGTATCTGTGGTGTAAGAGGTTGATCTGACTTCTGGGCTAATGGATGGTTGTGATTGGGTTGCACATGTGATATTACTCATTGGAAGCTTCAGTTACTTCTTGTTTAATTATAAATAATCCAATAAAAAATTAGCATATTTGCAGAGTAATAAACAGGTTATAAAACTATAAAAATTCTAAATATTGAACCACTAAACATCACATGATCACCATTTCTTATGCTTGCTCATAACTCTTATTAAACAGACAAAACTATCCATACAGTAGTGTCATTCAGTGCAAGCCAGAGTAATCAATGGATGCCAGAAGGCTTGTGCATAAAATTCCTATCTAGTGCCTACTCATCCAATATTCCCAGACTAGTCTCTAGCTTGTGGCTTTCATCAGTGAGGAGCCTTGAATCTGAGCACTCCACCTAGATCACATCAGTGTATGCCAATCAGCCCACCATAATAAGTGAGTTTACTAACGCTTTTTAAGTTAATTTTATTGTTTTACAAAAACTTATTTAAAAACAAATCTATGGCTTACATCAAGTTATACATTACTTTAAACTAAATGAAGTAATGGGAAGTACTGAAAACCTCCAGGGAACTATACGTAAACTAACTTTCATTATTTCAGTTAATAGGGGCTATTAAAAAGTTATAGTTGCATTAAATTGATTATATATATATATATATATATATATTTATATATATATATATATATATATACCATATTTAGTGGCATATAAGATACCCCCATCTCTTCTTTTATATACATTTTAAAGAAAAAAAATAATTTATCTACATTTTTTCATGAATTTCCTTAATGATTTACTGTAATAAATTTACAATTATTTATGTCTACTACTAAATGCAATGAGTGAACTCTGTAGTTAGGTACCTTTTAATCTTCACTTTCAAAATTCAGAAATTCATCTCCAGGGCTAAATGAAGAATCACTTGAAGCCTCTTCTGCAGAAACTGAGTCTTTGGAAAATAAAATATCGTAAAATATTGCAGAATACCAATAATGTTCCGGACAAATCTACCAAGTTTAAAGTTTAAATTTATAGTACATTGTTGAAGTGTTGTCACATGTGCATTCTGGCTGAATTGTAACCTTATGATGTCAGTGTATCTGAACTCTATTTTAATGAAATGTTTCCCCTTTCAGTAATGAAGCACAAAATATATCACACAACTTATTATCTTTACAGAATAGAAAAAAAATTATGGAAATGATTTATTCAAAACCAGTGTTTCCTAAAAGGACAAAATGCAATAGAATATTTATATATGTATATTAGATAATTGTAAGTTTTCAAGTAAACCAAGATGGCTGCCCATATTAATAAATATACAGTTTCAAGGGCCTAAATCTATTGAGAATGTGTTAGTCCTTAAATTAAACAAAATTAATAAATCGATTGTTAAATTTAAAAAAGAAATAAATTATGATAAAATTTCATTTAAAAAACTTTATTTCAATTTTTTTTTTTTACTTATAATGTGGAAAGCGACTAGAGGCGCATAACGTCGTCATAAAACAAGTAAAACTCTCTATACGTATTGTGATGTTTATTAACATAATCATATTTTGGTTCAATTCAGCATGTTTCTTTTTGTCAGCAGTTTTTTTGATAAATAGTCACAATGATAAAAATCTGGGACCTTCTTGTCACATAACGTGATGCAGTGGACTATTTCCAAAGATATGGGCCCTGCTTCTCGAAAAGTGTGCATTAATGATTATGATATGATTGCATGCCACCAACATAAATAAAGTATAACTATTGTATTTTTTTTTCTATTTATCTTTTAATAAATTAATCCAAAAAAATAGAAAATAAAGTTTAAATATTATAATTAATTTTTCCATGATGATTTTATAAAAAAAAAAATACCAGTAATAAAAAATAAAAGGTAATTATTAAATACAATGTTTCCTAGCAGGCATTTTTTTTGTAAACATTTTTGGGGGGCATCCTGGAACTTTAGATTTATCAAAAATATGGACTCACCATCTTGGTTTACTTGAAAACTCACAACTACAGTGTATTAATATAAATCAAAAGTTTTAATATGATTGAAATTTCAAGTCACAATTATGATTACCACCTCATAAGATGCACTTTATATTTTAGGCATATTTAGATGGGTGGAAAGTGCGTCTTATATGCCAGAAAATACGAAATATTTTTCTAAAAATGGGCATTATAGGAAAATGCATAATTTAAAATAGCACAAATAAATAAAGATATAGAAACAAAATAATTACAATATATCATAAAAATAGAATATTGTGAATAGTAGTATTAATTAAGCAAAAAAGTTACAAAGTTTTGTTAGTAAACACAATAAAAATACACATTCAAATATTTAGAAGAGCAATTTAAAGAAAACTGAACTTCACTTAGCAAAATAAATAAACCTTTAAGCATGTGTGCTGGAAAATACGAAGGTAGGGACCTCTACAGGTCTTAACCACAAGCTTACTCTTTGGAAGAAAAGCGGGGAACCCCTTCTTTACTTCAACCTACTTTCTATATAAATAGTGTACCGGTCAAGCTAGCACATTCGTGCAACAGACTCCAGAGTCCAAGCAAAGATACCAAGCCGACCAGGATGAGATGGTTAGATCTCGAGACTGACCGCACTTCAACTCCTTCACCTGTGCTCCAAGACTCACGACCCTACGGATGACCACCTTGAAGATACATATAGATATCATTTTAACCGCGAGCCGACATAGGTCAGGGAGAAGCAATGAGACTCATAACAAAAAAAATGGAATTTATCAACTATATATATTTAAAACTAATTAATGCATAGGAAATCACATATATAATATAAAGAATTTTGAATTGGATTGAAATAAATAAGATCGAGAGCAAAGTAATTGATTAAATTGTATGTTTATTTTTGCAGATTAAATTTGACGATTTTTTATATATACCACTTTTGCATTTTACAATCAAAATGCGCGTAGCATCTACCATTTTTGGAGAGCGCTTTAGCCTTCTCTCCTTACAATTAAAATTATTTTACATTTGTTGTGCTATTTGATGAAATTAAATATTGTTTTCATCATTTGCTTTATTATCTTATTGATCAGTCACTGCATTGTAGCTATGGGGCAGATTATGCTAATCCCTCTTATTTCATGGTTTTCAGCTAAGTAATCAGACGAAGCCTTGTTTTCACATATATGTGAAACATTTAAAGTCAAATTTATCTATAATATTATTATTTCAAACTATTGTGCATGAGACCGAAACTAGCTCTTGAATATGTCAGACAATGGCTGAAACTTAATTTAAGGGAGGAAGAGTTGGCAACAAAAGAACCAATGCACTATAGCGCTGGTAAACAGTTATAATAAATGTTGCTCTACGGATGGATTAATATTTAGGGTTTTGTGATCAACACCGGAGCCCTATGACCGATCGCCATGCTGCTAAAGAGGGTTGGGGTAGCTAACACTATTGCCTGGAATTTGACGTCAGGTCTTATTCGTGTGCGACCCAAGGAGTGTAAGAGGGATGGCCGTTCCGAGTCCCATCTTAAAGAAAAACGCAACATAACGAGAAAGTTTAAATGTATAATAAAATTATCACATCCGCCAAGCAAAAGAGTTGAAATAATTTAATATCTAGCCACGAGAACGATAGCTAATCAGTGTAATCATTAGCGCCAACTCTAATATAGCATTTTAATGATCAGATGCTATACGTGGGCGTACTTTTAAATATTCTTTGCTTTCTAGTTTCACTCTCAAATAACACATTTGATTACGCGATTAATAAAAAAACAAAGGGGGAAAAGTATATTTGGAGGGCTTTTACAAAATGAAATAAATAACAAATATACTTATTCAAGGCTTGGATATTGCTTAGTGAAAATTAAATTGAAATTTACCTTGGGTTAAAACAAGATTCCCATTTTACAATTGCCAACAAATAATTAAATAATCAAGGTCAAAATAATAATCAGCACATAGCCCATTCTTGACAGTTATTTAAGAGGGTTTCGAAACAGCGTGCATTAAGCTACGATAAATAATTATTAAATGAAGAGGGGTCATTCTCTCTTCTCTTTATTATTAATATTGAATGCCCGCTGTTTCGAGGCATTAGCATGTAATTTATATTTTAAAATACAAAAAAAATAAAGAAACCATAGTCACAACTGCAGTGAGAAAATTGAAAATAAAATTATTAAAATCATTTAGTTAGGAAACATTGGAAAATAGGTCAGAATTATATAATTAAACTTAAGAATAAAATTTTACATTTAGCAATCTACTTGAATTCAAGATTTTAGAATTAAAATAAATTTTATAAGTCTAGACTTAAAGAAAAATTAATATATTGAACTGCAGTTAGAAATGGTGATGTTACCGGTCATCTTGTAGTACTTGAGCTGGAGTTACGGGAGTCTTTGTGGTGGCTTGCGGCATCATCTTCTTCCCACGGTTAGAGCGGAGATGTTATGGCGGCATACTGGTGATGGTGGTTTTTGGATGGAAGTAAAAGCCCGTCGCCTTCACTCTGGAGCTTAGCCAAGGCTGCCTGTTTTAGCCCGACATTTTCTCTCGAACAGATATAAAAATTATTCACTTAACTGGATGTCAAAATGTTCACGGTTGCTTTTGGTTCAGGATACACGCTGGATTCAAAAGCTTAAAGATGATCAAAGAAGGCAAAAATTCACAGATGTAGCATTCAAGCTGTATAGATTTCAAAAAATTCAAAGCTGTCCAGGTTTCAAAAAAATAAAGATCTAAGATGGCTCCTCCACTTTACATGGCCTTTTTAAATGATCGCCTTATCAGCCCACACACCTTGGAATTTCCTCTCCATCAAGATTACAAAATTTTTTATTTGCTTATGAAATTAGTGGTTGATTTCAAACATGCTGACATTCCTTTTAGGTGTTATAACTTTTCTCTGATTATCAAATTTTTAATTAAATCGAATTTTAATCAGTTTAATCCGATATTAGATTTTATTTTAATTAGTCAGGAATTTTGTTCTGATTTTATAATTTATGTGTAAAATCTCTGCTGTAAACTTATTTTTAATTAGCGAGGTCTCCAAAATATTTTAGAATCAATTAGCTAGATTATTTTAAAATTGGCTTTTCTTTTTAGAAACCTAAGGCAGGTGTGGCATATACTGATACAATTGTTTACAGCAAAACTTTACTAAACTTTTAATTCTACGAAAATACTTTTATTTTTAGAAAAAAAAATCTTTTTTCTTTTTAAAAAGAAACTTGTCAGCGCATTGGCAATCAATCACCCTTTCACTGTGTTTTTACATTAAATTGGTTTATAATAAAAATGAAACTTAAAATTTAATAAATACCTCAATCACGCCACTAGGCTATATATATTCAATATAGGTGGATTATATTCCCACATACGAATTTAAATAATGAATTATTAAATTGACGCTACATTATTACTGTACTAAAATAGTTTAAAAATATTACGCGATAAAATTATACGCTATAACTCTGGCAATACTATTCAATTATAGCGTTCTTTCGTATGTGCGTATATAATGCTGTTTATATAGCCGTGATTGCAATTTTTAGCCTACAAATCTTAATTTAGACTTATTAAACAGGTTTGAACTTAGCACAGATGAGTGGGTTATTAGGATGGTTGGTGAAATGGTGAGGGATTTGAAGACAACCGTTTCAATAGGTCAAGCTGAAGCGGTTAGAACTGAGAGTGTGAAGCTATTCAATACTTCACTGATTAAGTCCACAATTCCTATTACCCATTGACTCATTGTAAATTGAAAGATTTCACAAGTACTAATGGGTAATAGGAATTGTGGACTTAATCAGTGAAGTATTGAATAGCTTCACACTCTCAGTTCTAAACGCTTCAGCTTCACCTACATATATAGAAAGTAGGTTGAAGTAAAGACGGAGTTCCCTCTTTTTTTCCAAAGAGTAAGCTTGTGGTTAAACCTGTAGAGGTCCCTACCTTTGCATTTTCAATTGCACATGCTTAAAGGTTTATTGCCTTAGTAAATATTACTTATGTAATCAATGTGCATTAAATAAATTTATAATTACAAAATAAATATCTGCATATGCACAAGACTAATCTCTATTTTACTAAATGACTTCCTTTTTTATTACAATTGACATATATCAATTCTATAGTTACTCAAATCTTGCTATTACAGTAACAAGGTTTTTAAAAAAGAAATTTATAAACCAATCCCACTATTAATTGAAAATAACAATGACTGAAACTTTAATTACCAATCAATAAACTATGATTCTAGATCCAATTTTGCACTAAGTTAAATTGACTGACAATAAGGATATGTTTAATTTAAAAATATTTATTACCATGGACATACAGGTCATGTGATATATATTTGGTTATGAAGAACCTATTTACTATAAAGTAATGATGTCATACACTGATAATTATCATAAACCTGTCTTCAACACCCCAAAGACTAATTCATAGCTAATTATCCAAATAAAACTTATATCTGCAAATTTTTAATTATTTCTAAGATAGAAATAATAGTTTATTACTAAGTATTTGTTATTGAGGTTTGTAACATTATAGCATTTAAATGTGTAATCAATGGATGCAAGAAGGTTCGAAGGTTTGTGCATAAAATCTATCTAATGCCTACACATCCCATATCACCCGACTAGTTTCTGGCTTGTGGTTTTCATCAGTCAGCAACTTTGTATCTAAAAGCACTGCTCCTAGCTATTAGAATCTAATGCAACCCTCCAGTGACCATCTTTTACCTTTTTGATTAATTATAAAGTTATGAGTTCAAAAAGAAAACAGATAATTTTTTCAGTCCAAGAACATTTACTTGTATAGTTATATAGACCTAAACCAAGTTTAGTATTTATACATTTTGGTGTCTTGGGTTCTTTAGTAACCATAATAATCATCATCCCATGGGAAAGAATGGTATTAAACCATTAAACATCACATGATGTAACATTTAAAGAAAGTTATCAAACACAAGATGTTTAATTATAAACTATATTCTTATTGTAAATAAATAATTATTTAGTTAATATAATCATTTTTTTCAAACATGATTGAGTCACTTTAAGATGGTCTCTCCAAGTCTAATTTGGATTTTTTTCTCACCCATACTTCCATTCGCCATAAGGCAACAGCAATTTTTATTAGAAATCCATCTCACATGATCTCTTTCTAAATCATTCACAATCTTTTGAAATCTAATTTAATACTTCAAGTATCCACTAGGTATCACCTCTTCTAACTACATTTCCCTATCAAACTCTTAACTTTTTTGAAACTATTAGTGATTCTGATTAGTCTTTCATATGTTTTGCTATCATTCATTCTTTGTTATTCTCACTATATATTTCTTCCAATTCATTATATTGTTTAAAATCTCTTTTATCATTTTTCCAAGCATTCAAATCTTTGCAAGAATCGATAAAATACAACTATTAATAATATCCCTCTTTAAATATATATATATATTACTTTTATAAGTCTCCACATATACACTCTAATGGAAATTTTTTTAATATAATTACTTTAATTTTCTAACAGTTTTGACTATCCTGCAGTCTTCAATAGAGCTACAACATTTGAACATATAATCATATAACCATTATTTTATATACATATTGTGACAGAATGGGTTCGAACCCAGTCACAAATAAAGTATTTAATCGGTAGACATATATAGATGTAAAGATATATATAATATTTAATTTTGTTATTACGTGGTGGTGGTGGTGGTTACAAATACATAAACATGGGGGGAGTTGACTCTGTCATTTTAAATAATATATATGTGTGTGTGTGTGATAAAAGCGTGTATAAATGAATTGAGTAGTGAAGAGAGAGAAATGAGATTTTTTGTTTCATGTTGAAAAACTAGAGTTTTCCGGCAGAATGGGATTTTATTGTTCTGTTATATTAAAATAGAAACTACGACACGAGTTATCATATGTCTAACGGTCTGGTTATTCCACATTGAAGATCGGAAGTGAGGTACAAAAGAAGCTTCTAGAAACAATGGAGGGGGCTATAAAAGCGAGCCACCCAGAATGCATAGGGTCTTTTTTCCGGCAGAGCTACAATAGTGAACAACTAAACGAGTTAATATTTAAAAACATATAATGGCGATTTCAACAGACATGTCAGGGTAAGAGAAGCCACATAAGATTCAGGCTCCTGATCCCAACCTGCTGAGCTGCCTCAATAAAACCAAGCTGCCTCAATAAAACCAGGATGCCTCGAACAACACATAATTCCAGCATGGAATCAAATGAACCTCATCAGCCAATGACAATAAAGATCTAGGATCGTTACCTTGAATGGCCTAATTACCTGCGGAACAGAACTATATAATAAATAAATAAAAATTGCTTCTGCTACTTCCCAGGAAAGCAGGTAAAGAACTTTAATCATTGATCTTTTTAAATCTTCTTTATAAAAAGAAAATTTTGTATTTTCAATAATCAGTGAAGGTGACGTGCGAACTAACTTTATAATATTTCTTTAAAGCTTCGTTCCATTACGGACATAAGAAAGCAACGAGTGTTAAAAGTCACATGATACAAACTTCCGTAGTATTGATCTTCGCTATTTAAGATATGTATGAGAGATCTATTAAAAGAATGACGTATGATTGCGATTTGAAATGGCAGAGTGCTAAATATTGTTTTTTTTTTATAATATTAAATAAATATATATCAAGAAAGTAGAGTATTGACTCAGTTTAATTATTTATAAATCCATTTATTTAGTTTATGATTGTTTTAGATATTTTTAGGTTTAAAAATAAAATAAAAGGGAACTCTTTACCCCATTCTTGGCTACTCTCGGCTGTGACGTCACCCAACCATGAGACTGAGCTAGCTGATGGTCCAAACCTCTCACATTACGTAAACAATATTCTTGTTGGTAATATATCCACTTCGCGTAATTCTTATATTCGTACAGGTTTGGCGCTTGGTGTCCTTCGGACGACTATAAATACGCGTTGGGGGTATATTACAGTTACGAGAATAACCCATAAGTTTAAATAATAATTTTAAGTCGAATCAATTAATTAAATATTAATACACCTCATACATATTGGGTAGTACATACGTGTCTAGTGAGAGGTAAATAGGGTTTTGTTATAATATAAAAATACATTTTACATTATTAGAGAGTTATGTAGAATGATAGAAAGAAAAGGCAAAAAATGAAAAGAAAGTGAAAATAGTAAAGAAATAATGAGAAAATAATAATTAAAAAAAGGGGAAGTAAAGGTATAGTGTTAAAAAAATAAAGTGGAAATAGTAAAGAAATAATGAAAAAAAGGGAAGTAAAGGTAACCCTACTTCTTTTTTTTCTTATTATTTTCTCATTATTTCTTTACTATTTCCACTTTCTTTTCATTTTTATCTTTTCTCTCTATCATTTTACATTACTCTCTAATAATGTAAAATATGTATTTTTATATGTATATAGAATAATGGTTATATGATTATATGTTCAAATGTTGTAGCTCTGTTAAAGACTGCAGGACAGTCGAAACTTAGAAAATTAAAGGAATTATATAAAAAAATTTGCATTAGAGTCTATATGTGATTTGTAAAAGTAATATATTTGAATATATGAAGGAATGCAAAAAAGTAAAGGAGAAGACATAAGAATAATACTTTTAAATATATAGACATTTTTTTAAATATTAAGATATTTCTTCTAACAGCAGTCTATCCAAGTTTAATTCTATAATTTATTTTATTCTTTATGTCCCCATATGTATTGGACCATGATATCTGTAGTTGTTAACTTTTTCTAACTCATCAATATTTATTTATTTTTTAATGTGAAAAACCATTATGAGAAACATAATATTTTTGTAGTGTAGTTTCCACTTCACCACTCTCGTGCTAGATAGGGACTGTTTTCTATCTGTTTTTAACACATTGTGGAGTGGTGTAATTGTAAACATATAACCAAGGACATGTGAAACAGATGTATGATCCCCAGGATGCCACTTCATCCTGAATCAGCACTCATCAGTTGGCCCAGATCACAATCTCATCCACATATCTTTATCATTGTTCAGTATATATAGATAGCCAATTACTACAGTTTAACTGATAAGTGTTAAACTTAATGTCCTCACAACTTTTATACAAACCATTTAATGCATGTATATTAATAATTTTTATTAGTCATTCATTAGATTAGATTAATTACTATTTCTTTAGTGTAATTTTCACTACACCACTCCCATGCAAGGTAGGGACTTGTTTCTATTTGCTTTTAACACATTGTGAAGGGGTGAAATCATAAATATATGGTCAAAAACATGTGTAACATATTATGTCCCCAAGATGTGTATTTCATACTGAACATGGCCCAGATCACAATCTCTTACACATTATTGTGTATATGTAAATAGACAATTACTATAGTTTAATTTGATGGGTCAAACTTACTGTTCTTATGACTTTGAAACAAACTACTTTTTTCCCTCATGTGTCATAGCATCAGCCGGGAAGCGAACCTGCTAACCCGGGACAACGGCTTGTAAAGCAGCTACTCGATGGAAATATATTAATACTTTTATTAGTCATTCATTAGACTAGAGATTATCACTTATTGAATAATATTTCTATATTGTAATATTATTCATTAAGTGGATAAACTCTAGTTTAATGAACAACTAATAAAATATTAATATTAACATTTATCTTTACACTTATATTTTTGTATCTGTACGATAATTTTTGTAAAACTTTCTGAATAGCTGAAAAATTATTTGCAAAAACAATCAACTCATCAGCAGAATCTAAATGGCTTACACAATTTCCATTACCATAACTTCCAACTTCAATCCACAATTGTTTATTTGTAAAAAGTTTTGAATCACCTGACATACATACACCTTACCAATATTAATCTTCTTAATGTCAACCTACTAATCTATGTATGCTATTGCACTTTTATACATAAGCCTATTAAATCAAAAAAATTATGACTATTACCAAATTCACCACTTCCTTTATTGAGCTGTAATATCTTATATAAATGCAATTTATCCACTCTACTTTGAACTCTCTTTAGCAAAAAACTTTTTATTGCACTTATATGTACACACAATCTTATGTTTCGACTGCCCTGCAGTCTTCTTCAGAGCTATGATATAATTTTATGTTTTTATGGTATTACTTATATAGTTATGTATTTTATTTTGTTTCATTATATCATAGCTCTGAAGAAGACTGCAGGACAGTCGAATTTGTAGGTATATATAAGTACAATAAAAAAAATACTAAAACGTGTTCAAAGTAGAGTAGATAAATAGAAAATAAATGAATAACTCTACTCCATCCCACCCTTTTTAATTATATGATTATTATTATTATTCATGAGTTATTTAATTATTTCAGGAAATCATCTTCAGTCTCTTATTATAAATAACAGTCTAATAAAAACAAATCTTTCATAAATAGCAACATATATACTACCAGTATTAAAAGAATTTGGGTGGCGGGGGGGGGGGAGATCCTATTATAATTTCTTTCTTAAGACTATCTTTCAACTTATTTCCTTTCCATCATATATTTTGGTATTTGTTCAATATTTTTTTTAATATGCCTAATCAATTTATTTTTGTTCTCAATACCCCTCCCCTCATATTTTTTCCTTTAAATTTCTAAAATCTTTTCTTTTTTCCTTTTTCTAGTCACTCAAGAGTCTGCTTCGTGAAAAAACTTCAGAAAAAATTATTTTCAATCCTCTTTAATGGACTACAAAATAAATTCTTTTTCTCTGTTGCAATACATCTTTCCTTCATTATTTAGCCAACTTTTTTTTCATATGTCAAATGCGTTGACCCGGAAGCGAACCCGGGCCAGCTGCTTGGAAGGCAGCTATGCTAACCACTAGGCCACCAACGCTTGACTATTTAGCCAACTTCACTACTAAACACTTTTTTTCTCATGTGTCATAGCATCAGCCGGGAAGCGAACCTGCTAACCCGGGACAACTGCTTGTAAGGCAGCTGTCGCTGACCTCTCGACCACCAATGCTTGACTACTATTAAAAACAATTTATTCCAATTTATTGTGAAGGTATCAGATTCCTGCACACATAACTACAATTTTAACTTCTCAGCTAAAGATCTAAATGATTATTACTAATCCTTTATTAGACTAGAATTAATCATATCATTTTTAATCAAGATATTTGCAAATTGTAATTATTAAACGCAGTAACTCATTAACTTCCTGCCACACTGCTGCCCTTTTATCTTCGCCATTTATCTTTATTGCTTCAGTTTAATTGCACTTATTTCCTTCCTAAATTAAGAACAAAATCCAATCAATTCTATTCTTATTATCTCCAAGAACGATCATGTAAAAATTTAATACCAAAACATTTCTTTTATCAATGAGTTCTATTTAAATAAACACTTATTCATGTAAAACATCAAAAAAATTATTCCTATTTTTTAATCACTCAGTGTGATTTTAAAACAAAAATAACTTTTGTATCTTTTCGAATGTGTGTGTGATCAAGGGTGTCAGCAGTATGAGATAGCGTGGGTGGTTGAGGGTCGTGTGAAAGTCTGAGTTCAAACCCCTTATATATTACATATTGGAGCGCAGGTATGAAAAAGCCTGTACTGTAGAAAAAAATCCATATATCAAAAATATAGCGCTGTAAGGTCTGCCCATCCCTCGAATATGTATGTAAATGGATTATGTCCTGTACATGAGGGGTCAGAGTGACTTAAGGTCAACATGGATAGGATGAGAAGGTTGGCACTAAGGTAGGCTTTGACCATTCCATCATCAGATTTTCAATGAAATAAATGGTTGAAGAGTTGTGGGGTGGAGTGGTTTGAAGCCTGTCCATTAAAGTATAAATATTGGCTATCTCAATGTAGGCTGAGCATTGAGTGTATATATGTGTGGAGATGATAATCTGGACCAACTGACGAGTGCTGTTTTAGCATGAAATACATATATTGGTGATTATTTATCTTTTCCACATGTGTGTGATCAAGGGTGTCAGCAGTATGAGATAGGGTGGATAGTTGAGGGTCGTGTGAAAGTCTGAGTTCAAACCCCCTATATATTACATACTGGAGTGCAGGTATGAAAAATCCTGTACTGTAGAAAAAAAAATCATATATCAAAAATATATATAAAAAAGTTGCTTATCATTCAAATATTATATTCAAGCCCTGTGTGGTTTGGGACCATGGTAGAGTATCCGACTTGCGATCGGGAGGTCCTAGGTTCAATTTTAGTGCTCGCAGTTATGGTGCTCGAACTTTTTATGAACTCCTGCACAATAGATCCATATGAGGGTTTTTTTTTTAAATATATTCAAATAGTAAATGAAAACTACACTAAGTAACTTCAAAATGATTTTAAAAAATATATTACTTCTAATTAATAGGAATTGGAAAATCACAAAATATCTCAAGAGAAATAAAAATTCATCAACAGAAATTGTTTGGAATTCAAACCAAAGGTATGATTAAACTTGCTGGCAAAATGTCATTACAATGATAGGCTGGGCATAATTTCCGTTTAATACATATGCAAGGGATGGGCAGACATCTCTACTATGTAATAACTGAAACACAGGCTTATTATATATCTGTGTCTATATAGTCTATGCTCATATACCCTATATATTAAATATATAGACACAGGTATATAATACGCCTGTGTTTCAGTTATTAATTTTTTAATATATATATATATTAAAAGATTAAGGGAACACTATAAAAGCAAGTTTAAGTCTTTAAATAACTTTCTTGACAAAAAGGTTCTTGATCAAGTACTAGAGACAATTTTATTATCGTCAATATAAACTCGTAATTGTTGTGTGGAACGGTGAGTATCCTTGAGCGGCAAAGATGCACAGGTCCCAATTCGATTCCGCCAGTTCCAGCGCCTGAAAGTCACATAATCTTCCAAGCCACAAATCATCCAATCACTTTATTGCCTGAAACCATTAACAAATATTGCTCTCATGTTAGTCTGAAATTTGTTATAAAACAATAATGATCCAGAGATTAGAAATAAATTATAACTATTTTTAAATTTTATATATTTCTAAAAAGAAAAAAACGCAAACATGTCAAGCATTGGTGGTCGAGAGGTCAGCGACAGCTGCTTTACAGGCAGTTGTCCCGGGTTGGCGGGTTCGCTTCCCGGCTGATGCTATGACACATGAGAGAAAAAAAAGCTCAAACATATTTAAATACTTGAAAATTTCCGAGCAAGTCTAAAGTTTTTATTTTAGACAGTCGGCTAAAATGGGGGGGGGGGTTTGGGTAGAAGAATCCCTGCAAAATTCTCTCAATGTCTCAATAGACTACCCTGCTAAGTACTTTCGTATTTAGTGTTTGTAAGAAACTTTTTGATTTAACATACTGAAAGTTATTTTATCTGGCCTTATCTCTATATTTTTATTCAATAACTGACCATCTTTTTTGAATTGAAAAATGTCAAATGATGCCCAATTATTTTGCTATTATTTGCATCTGAGACTATAAAGAAATGAATCGCTTCCGTAATCTGCATTATCGACCTTTTTGTTATGTATATAAGTAATAATTACTATAATGTTTTATTATCATTTTGAAATGACTTCATTTAGAAAATCAGAATAGTTATTAAAGTTTTATTGCTACTAGAAAGCCGCGACCCTGGTACCATAAGCTCTTCGTAAAAAGGTTAATTGGTAGTATTAATAATAAACGCCTAATAAACAACAGAGTGCAGTTGGTTACTCTTGGAAACCATCACAAATTATAGCAACCGATAAAGTTAGAAAACTAATAAATAAACAAAATGTTCTTAAAAGAGTAATGATTTTTAGTTCAAATGCAATAAAACGGAATTATAATTGCGAACTTTTTATTAATACGGCAAGAAAATAAAACAGCTTTTGATATTTAAATTGTATCAAGTTTAAACTTTACTTTTAAGATATGGTTTATTGATAATACAAAAATAATAAATTTAATAAATTATAGTTGTATTACAAATGGTTAAATAAATAAATGAATATACAGTAATTATAATTTTATATTAAATATCATCTCACTAATTACATGATTAATTAAACGCTTTGGTAAATTCATATGAATAAAGAGAGTAGGATATAATTAGATTTATGTACACTTTAAAAATAAAATTAGATACTGAAAAAGGATAGAAATTAAATTATTTATTCCCATTTTTTCTGTAACTATTATTGTATAAACAAATGAAATATATCTATTTTATAACAATAACAGTTATTTGACTTAGTGAATAATATTTGTGTAGTGTAATTTTCATTATACCACTCCACACAAATTAAGGAATGGCTCCTATCCACTTTAACATCTTGAGGAGTGTAATCAGAAACATGTGACCAAAAACGTGAAAAAAAATGTTTGATAGCCAAAATTTATAGTTTGTGCTAAACCAGCATTCATCAATTGACCCACATCACAAACTCTTACACATATCTTAATCATTGTTCACTATATATATATATGCACTTACTACAGTTTAATTGATATATCAAACCTACTGCCCTCACAACTTTGATACAAACCACTTGATGAAAGTTTATTAATATTTTTTTATCAGTCATTCATTAGATTAGAGATTATCCACTTAATGAATAATATTTCTGTAGCGTAATTTTCACTACATCACCCTGACGCAAGGTGGGAACTGTTTTTTATCTGCTTTTAAAATCTTGTGGAGGGGTGTAATATATGTAATGATAATAAAAAAATTCATATAATTGTAAAAATATGTTTGGGAAAGAAGGAATAGTGCTTGACACTAAATTTAATATTATTAATTTTGTTGAAGAAAAATGATTGGAATTGTGGAAAAATGGGAATGAAGGCAAAATAGTTTTTAGAAACCACAGAATAAATTCACACTTTATTACAATAATTCAATTTTACAATCAGGGTGATCATAATTTTTGCCACAAGCAAAATAACATTAGTAAGAATTTTAATCAATTTTTTAAATATTTTTGTAATCATTAAACTTTACTTTGGATATGCCATTAAAGAATAAAATTTAAATAAAGTACTGTACTATAATTATATTTTAATTTTATAATCAAAACACTGTATATCGCAATAATGTATATATACTGTGTATAATAAATAAATTCTGTATTGTATGTTTTTAATATGAATGGGACCATTTTTCTTTCAAATGACATAAATTCACAAACCTATGACATTATCAATCTTACAAAATGGCTGCCATTTTTAAAATGGTGTTTTTTTAAAAATTCAATTTTTTTTTTTTTTTTTGCAATCAGTATAGCAAATAATTGGTTGTAAATTAGCAGAGTGGGTACAAATTGATGATGATCACTATGGTGGATCCTTGCTTATCCATTGTATTTTTAATTACAAAACTTACTCAGACCCAAAGTCAAGAAATTGTATTTGTGTTTTTCACCCTCTGCTGAGAAATTTTGCGAACCTTTTTTTTTTACAGCTTTAAAATTCACATATATTTTTTTCTAATATCTTAATTTTAAAAAAATTCAAAAGATATCAGGGTAATTGAAGAAGTGGTGCTTCAAAGTATACATTGATGTGAGCCTATTATGTGGTAGATGATCTCAATCTTTGAGAGATTACTTCAAGAAAATATTATGATGGTCTAAAAGCTTGATTTTTTGGAAAGTTTATGATCATTATTGTATAATTATTGGACATCAAAAATACATATTTATATTCTTTTATATTTAAAAATAAAACATTTCTGTAAAAAATAAATATTCTTTTACATTTAAAATTCTTCTGAATATTGTTACCATAAAGATTGCAGTCACAGGAAATACAACTGTCTAGAAATTATGTCGCTCAACAAACTTTTATAACATTTAGCGATATCATAAAAATTATGAAAAAATTTAAATCTTTTGAAGCATAAATTGATAAATTTAGTAGATATTAAAAATAATTCATTCAGATTTTTAAAACAAAGAAGATTTCAATCATTTTACAAACTGAATCGACTCCACCTGAAATTTGATGATTTGACAGCACTTTGTTTTGATTAAAATCTAATTTTTAAAATAATTCTGGAAATCAAGTATGATTTTTAAAATTTATTTAATTTCTAAACAAAAATATCTTTCAAATTAGGTCAAATTTTTATATTCTGATAAATAATAGTAGATTAATATTAAAGTAAAAGTTGAAAGCTTAAAGTAAATGAGAAAGAAATCTGACAGAATGCTAGCTTAGTGCAAGAAGGTTAACGGTCTTGCTCTAAGTGGGGTATAGGTGTAATTCAAAAGTAATTAATATACAAAATTGATAGCAATTAGTTCATATTAAATTTAATTGTTTTCAAATAAGACTACATCATTTCTAATTTAAAAAATTTACAGAAATATTTTTCCAAACTGATTTCAATTTTAAGTATATATTTTAAAGTTACAATTGGTATAATAAAAATTCTCATATCATCAGAATTCAAATTCTTATAAATAGGATTAAATACATTTATTTTAAAGTGTGCTTAGATTTTCAAAAACAAAGTTTCTTAATATGTTTTCATAATAAAAATATTATGATCACCATTTCATATGCTTACACATGCTGTTAATAAGAGTACTAAACTCTCCATACAGTAGTGCCACCAAGTGCAAGCTTTCATAATCAATGGATGCAGGAAGGTTTGTGCATAAAATCCCTATCTAGTATCTACTCATCCAACATCCCCAGACTAGTTTCTAGCTTGTGGCTTTCATCAGTGAGGAGCCAAATCAGTAAAACATAACTGTTGGAGGGTTGCATTAGATTCTAAGATCTAAGTGCAGTCCTCTCAATTCCAAGACTGATGAATAAGCACTTGATAGGGATTTTATACACGAACCTTCCTGCATCCACTGATTATGAAAGCTTGCACTTGGTGACACTACTGTATGGAAAGTTTGGTACTCTTTTCAATAAAAATATTCACGGATAAAAATTGGCTTAGAGTTGCTAAAAATTCAGTTCTGAAACTTAAAAAAGTTATAGGCCCAGAAAGACTATTAAAGTTAATGTGATGGATTATTAGAAATGTTTTCTCTTAAACAGAGTTTGTCTTTTTACAATATTTATCTTATGGGAATGTTTAAATATTAATATAATAACAGCCTTTAAAATATAAAAATATTACAAGTATATTGTATTTTCTTCCAATATAAATATCATATAAGTAAGTCTATTCACTTTTGGATTTATATAACATAATCAAAGATGATTATTTAAGGGTGTTATTAGACCTTCAGTAAGATGAATAACTTTTTAGTAATAAAGTAGTTCAATGTAATATAAAAATATATATTTCACCTATAACAATGTCTCTAAATAGATTGTAAATATACATTATACATGTGAGACTTTTTCCATCATCTAATTAAATTATTACATTTTTAAAAAAATTCAAAGTTTATTCATACTTTTTCAAGTATACTTAAACTATTAATAATAAAATATACGTTAATATAAAAAATTTTTAAATCACCAACCCCAGAACATTATGACATTTCAGCAATGCACTTCATGAAGTTCAACTATTTATTCACAGAGGGCATTACTGGAATATCATAATGTTTGCTGCAGAGGAAACGGAGCTAAGTTGAATTTTGATATTTAAAAATTTTTTTTTGGTTCTATTTTTCTTTGTGTGCGAGATTTATCTTTTGAGAGCAGTAATGTAAAAAATAATTATTGTGAATGAAAGTATAAATTGTGATCGAGAGAGTGAGTTATTTGAAACATTGAAAATTTTTGTGTTTAACTGTCTGAAAGATTTTCGTTCGCCATTTTAGGGTTAGAAGTTTTTTTAAAAAAAATTGTTCTTGTTGAATGTGTGATAGCGTAAGGATATTTATAAAAAAGTTGTATGTAAGTTTAATTTGTTTTAGTTAAGCTTGTTACTGAAGGTTTTTGAATTTTAAAATAGGTATTTATTTTGCGAAAAAAGGCAACATTTTGTTTGGGAGGCCTAATGTTTAGAAGACACGTGGGTATAGTTTTGATCAGGTTTGGGAAAAAGTAAAAAAGTTTTTATTTTTCTGTATAAGGGTGTTTGAAGAATAGGAGAGGTATTATAAAGAGGTATTTATAAAAAATTGTATGTAAGTTTAAGTTGTTTTAGTTAAGTTTGTTACTGAAGGTTTTTTAAATTTTAAATTAGGCATTTATTTTGAGATAAAAGGCCTAACGTTAGTACACACGTGGTTGTAGTTTGATCAAGCTTGGGAAAAAGTAAAAACGTTTTTTATTTTTCAGTATAAGGGTGTTTGAAGAATAGGAGAGGTATTATAAAGTCAAATATAGAATAGGTGACTTGAAAAATAAGAATATGGATTGCATTTGCATGGCACAATGTTTATACGATCGGCAGAAAGGAGTTAGACGAGCACTAGTAGAGTGTACAGTGTGTACTGAGGTGTATCATTTGAAATGTTTGAATAAGAATAGGAAGGATGTGACAGGTTTCTGGATATGTAGTCAGTGTGTAAATGTGATTAAAGAGGTGAGAAAGTGGTTTTTAAGTGTAGGTAGTCTGGAGAGAAAGTCAGAGGAGAGGGAGCAAAATGTAGTTAAGAAAGATAGGACAGAGTATGGTTTTAGTGGAGTGTCAGGAAATATGGGTGGAAGAAGTAGTAATGCAATGGAGATGGTTAGCCAGAGAATAAGTAAGATAGAGGAAAAAGTGAAGGATGTAGAAGTAAAATTAAAATTGTTAGAGACGAAGTATGAGGAGATAAAGGAATTATTGAGTAGAAATGATAAGAAAGAAATGGATAAGGAGGTTCAGAAGGTGGTAGAAAAGGTTACAGATGGAGCAGAGGAAGTAGACTATGAGACAGTATTGATAGGAGATTCACTAATAAGAGAATGTGGGGATATAATTGCAAGGGAAAATAGAAGCAGGTATGTTAGAGTATGTTTGCCTGGAGCAAAAATTAGGGATGTGACAGATAAAGTAAGAAAGCAAGGTAGTAGAGATGTATATGTAATGGTAGGGACTAATAATTTGTTAGAGCCATCAGAGAAAGTAATGGATGAGTACATAGAATTGATTAGGAATTTGAGAGAGATTAAAGGAAGAGTAGGAGTAGTGGGACTATTACCAAGATTTGATAAGAGGCATTTGTTAGATAGGGCATGTTCTATAAATGAGAGAGTGAAAAAATTGTGTGAGAGAAATAATGTTGTGTTTGTGGATGTATGGGATTGGTTTATTGGAAAGAGGGAGTTGTATAGTAAAGATGGTTTGCACTTAGGAAAACAAGGAAGTGAAGTTTTAGGGAGTCTGATATTTAAGGAATATAATTCGGGAAACTTCTAAAGGGGGGGTGGGCTTTTAAATTGTAATATTATCAAAAAGAAGAAGAATGAAGGGGATATAAGAAATAAGCAAAAGATGGTTTTAGATATAAGTGTAGATGTGGAGAGAAAATGGTTTTGTAAGATTAGTGGTAAGGAAGTTTGTTATAAACATAATGGAGAAGAAGGAATCAAAAGAATTTATAAAAGAGTAGTTAGAAAAGAAGAAATTGTTAAAATTGGGTTTTTGAATATGCAAGGTGGTAGGAGACCAGAAAAATGGCTGGAATTAAATAAAGCAATTGAAAATGAAGGGCTTGAGGTATTAGCAGTAGTGGAAACTCATCTAAGAGAAGAAGAAGAACCTATTTTGGAAGAGGTAGTATGGCAGGGTATAAACAGAAAAGAAAAAGAAAAAAGGGGTGGTGGTATAGGTGTTGAGAAAATATTTAAATACTGTTAAATGTCAAGAGCATTTGTGGTTTGAAATAAGGTTGTCTAGACAAGAATGGATGGTGGCTGTAGTGTATATTGCCACTGGAGATAGTCAAACTGTAATGGAGTGGAACAATAGTATATAGGAATGCCTAGTTAAGGATATACAGAGTTTTAAAGAAAAGGGGAAGAGAATAATGGTTATAGGGGATATGAATGGACATATTGAAGAAATTGATGATGTAGATAATAAGAATGGTCAGTTTTTGAAGGAATTTTGTCAAAGAGTAAATTTGAGCATTGGGAATTTATCAAATGTGTATGATGGACAATACACATGGTCTAGGAATAATGTATTTCACACAATAGATTATGTATTGGTAGAGAAAGAGGGAATGAATAAAATACGGAGAATTAAGGTGTTTGATAATGAAGAGAGAGTATATAACAGTAATCATAACTTTATTGTAATAGAAATGGTTAGTAATGTGATGAAGGATAGAAATAAAGGTAGAAATAATAGTGAAAGATATGGATGGAGAGTGAATGATAGGAATAAGTTGGAAGAGTATAAAATAAAAGTTGAAGAAACCATGTAGCAGTTGGTTGGGGATGAATATAAGGACTGGTGTGGTGAAATAGAAAAAGTGGCAAATAGGGTTTTAGTCGAGAATATGCAGAAGAATAAAAGTAATAAAAAATGTGAGTTAGTAAAAGTGTAAAAGAGAGGGAAAAAGCATGCAGAGAGTATAAGTGTGCTATTAAGAATAAAGAAAGTGAAAATGATATTAATGCTAAATGGGGAAAGTACTTAGAAAAAAAAATCTAGCTAAAATGGATAATTATAGAGAGAGGATGAAGTTAAATAGTAAATTGTTGGAGGATATTAATAAAAGTGGAAAAGATGGAAGTAAAAAATTTTGGAATTACATTAAAAGGAGAAATGTAGGGGAAAGAGAGATAGTATTAATAGATGATGAGGAAATAAAATGTAGCTCTAGAGGCAAGCTAGAGAAAATCTTAAATAGATATGTAATGCATATAGAAAAGATGTTCGATGTGAAGGAATTAGTGATAGAAAGCATGAAAGCAGTTAGTAATGGGAGTATTAGGTTCACAAAAAATGAATTGAATGAGGCAGGAAAGAGATTGAAAAGTGGAAAGGCAAGAGGTTTAGATGGATGGGCAGCAGAGATGGTAATGAATTTAGGGCATAGAGCAAAAGCAAAGTTATTATCATGTTTTAATAAGATGGCACAGAAGACAGTTTTTCTGGGTAGTTGGAGTAATACAAGAATAAGATTATTATTTAAAGGAAAGGGTAAGGATCATAGAAAGTTAAATAATTATAGACCAATAGCGGTAACATCAGTTTTATATAAAGTTTTCGCATATATGGTAGCTGGAAGAGTTGTAAAATGAATGGAAGAGAATAGTGTAGTGGGGGAAATGCAAGGAGGTTTTAGGTCAGATAGGCGTATAGGAGATAGTTTGTTTGTAGTTACACAACTTATGGAGATGAGTAGGAATTCGGGTAGATCGGTATATATGAGTTTTATAGATATAGAGAAAGCATATGATAGAGTAAATAGAAATAGATTATGGGTAAGATTAGACAATTTGGGTATGGATGAAGCTTTAGTAAATATTATTAAGAAATTATATGAAAATAATTATTATACTTACCAATTAGGGGATATAGAATCAGTTAAAGTTAAAAATGGGGTAGGATTAAGGCAAGGATGCCCGATGTCACCGATTTTGTTTTTGCTGTTTTTGAGTGAAATGGAGAAAGCAATAGAAAGACTAGGAAGAGGGGTAGATACCGTTAATAGGTGGCAAAGGAGTATATACTTTGTCGGGTCTTTTTTTGCAGATGATATCTTTTTATGTGCAGAAAGAAGAGAAGATATGGATATTATGTTGAGGACATGAGCAAGGGTGGGTAAAGAGATGGGGATTAAATTTAGTGAAGAAAAATCAAATATAATGATGGTGAATACTGGGGAAAGAGAGGATGTAGTTTTTTTATTGGGGGGATATAAAGTTAAGTGTGGTGGATAGATATAGGTATTTGGGAATCATCTTATGTAATCAGGAAAATTGCTTGGATGAATGGGAGAAAAAATTGGTAAATGAAGCAAAGAAAAGAAAGGGTTTGGTAAAGAAACTAACAGTATTTTCATATAATAAATATGATGTAGCTAGAATTGTATGGAAGGGAGTTGCTGTAGCAGAGTTAACATATGGTAATGATGCATTATGTGTTAGTAAAAGGATTTTAGATTATTTAGAGAAAGTACAAAGGGAAGTAGGAAGACATGCATTAGATACAGAGATGTGGACAGCAAAGGAGACAATTCAAGGAGAAATGGGATGGTCAAGTTTTTATATGAGAGATGCAAAAAGTAAAATGAAAATGTTTGGTAGGTTGCAGTTTATGGATAATAAAAGAATAGCCAAAATAGTGTTTAATTGGGTTATGAGTAAAGGGCAGGTACCAAGATGGGTGAGAAAAGTAATGTGGTATGCTAAAGATTTGGATAAAGAATTTATATCGGTATACTTGTATAAAAGGTGGGATGATTGTGTTAGGAGAATTGTTGAGTGTTATAGTGGTAAGGAATGGGATAAAAGAATAGAAGGATTAATAAAAAATAGGGAGTTGGAGAGATGGAGAAATAGTATGGAGGGTAAGAAGAGTTTAAATATATATAGAAGTAAACGGAATATTGGAAGTGAGTTAATTTATGGTAATAGTAAGGAAAGTAGTTTATTGTTTAAGGCTCGAATGAGATCTTTAGCAACAAGAGAATATACATGTAAATGGAAAACTATGGGTGATTTAGTGTGCAAATTGTGTAAGGAAGGTATAGAAAATATTAGGCATCTGTTGATTGAATATAAATGCTTGAAAGCAGAAAGGGTACAGATAATGAAGTTATGGAAGAATAGGTATGAACAAAGTGACTATACAGAAAGTGAATTATTAGTTTTTATGCTGGGTTTGCGAAAAGATAAGGGGGATTTAGATTTAAAGGCCATAGAGTTGACAAAGATTATGTTGTGGAAATGGGATGGGGCAGAATATGGGAAGACTTAGAGTGGGGAATGGAAAATAAAGTGGCTAACAGGTTTATCTGGGCATAGTTGCTGAAGTATTTTTGACTTCGTTTAAGGAGAAGCCAAATACATCACATCACATCACATTGAAAATTGGTGATGCAGATAACAAGAATGGACAGCTTTTGAAGAATTTTTGTCAAAGAGTGAATTTGAGCATTGGAAATTTGTCAAATATTTTTGAGGAACAATACACATAATCTAGAAATAATATATTTCACACAATAGATTATGAATTAGTAGAGAAAGAGGGAATAAATAAAGTACAGAAAATTAAAGTGTTGGATAATGAAAAGAGATTTTGTAATAGTGATCATAATTTCTTTATAATAGAAATGGTTAGTAATGTGATGGTAAATAGTAATAAAAGTAGAAAGGATAATGAAAGATGTGGATGGAGAATAAATGATAAGAATAAGTTAGAAGAATATAAAATAAAAGTTGAAAAAACAATGGAAGACTTGGTTGGGGATGAATATAAGGACTAAAGGGAGTGAAATAGAAAAAGTTGCAAATAGGGTTTTAGATAAGAATATTGAGAAGAATAAAAGTAATAAAAAAGTGAGAGTTAGTAAAGGTGTAAAAGAGAGGAGAAAAGCATGCCAAGAATATAAATGTGCTCTTGAGAACAAGGCAAGTGAAAAAGATGTTAATGTTAAATGGAAAAAAATATTTAGAAAAAAAGAAGTTGGCCAAAATAGATAATTACAGAGAGAGAATGAAATTAAACAGTAAATTATTGGAGGATATAAAAGTGGAAGAGATGGGAATAAAAATTTGGGAAATATATTAAAAGAATGAATGTAAGGGAGAGAGAAATAGTATTACTAGATGATGAGGGAATAGAGCGTAGAGTAGTTCAAGATAAAAATTAGAGACAATCTTAAAAAAGTATGTTATGGACATAAAAAGATGTTAGACGTGAAGGACAGAGTGATAATAAACATAAAAGCATATAGTAATGGAACTATTAGGTTTACAGAAAATGAACTAAATGGGGCAGGGAAGAAATTGAAAAATGGAAAGGCAAGAGGTTTACATGGATGGGCAACCAAGATGGTAATAAGTTTAGGACATAAATTAAACCTATTTTTATTAAGATGACACAGAAGAGAAAATTTCCTGATAGTTGAAGTAATACATGAATAAGGCTATTATTTAAAGGAAAGGGTAAGGATCACATAATGTTAAGTAATTATAGACCGATAGCAATTACGACAGTGTTATATAAAGTTTTCACATATATGGTGACTGGAAAGGCCACAATATGGATGAAAGAAAATAATATAATAGGAGAAATGCAACGAGGTTTTCAATTGGATAGGCGTATAGAAGATAGTTTATTTGTAGTTACACAAAAGTGCATGCACAATAGCTTGAAAGGCTGATCTTTAATGTATTACAATTTATAAATATGAATAGAAATACAGATTGACAGTTATATATGGCTTTTATAGATATAGAGAAGGCATACAATAGAGTAAATAGAAATAGATTATGGGTAAGTTTAGTAAATTTGGGATTGGGTGGAGCTTTAGTGAATATTATTAAGAAATTATATAAAAATAATTACTATACATATCGATTAGGGAATATAGAATTAGTTAAAGTTAAAAATGGGATGGGATTTAGGCAAAGATGCCCTATGTTACCTGTTATGTTTTTGTTGTATTTGAGAAAAATGGAAAGAGCAATAGAAAGATTAGGATGAGGGGTAGAGAACCATTAATAGGTGGCAAGGGAGTATATACATTATCGAGTCTTTTATTTGCAGATGATATCTTTCTGTGACCAGAAAAAGGAAAAATATGAAAGTTATGCTGAGGACAGGTGCAAGGGTTGATAAAGAGATGGGGATTAAATTTAGTGAAGAAAAAATCAAAAGTAATGATGATTAATACTGGGGAAAGAAAACACAAATAATTTTTATTGGAGATTGTAAAGTTAAATATGGTAAATAGGTATAATGATTTGGGAATTGTCTTAAGTAATCAGAGAAAATGCTTGAATGAATGGAAGAAAAAATGGATAAATGAAGCAAAGAAAAAAAAGGGGACTAATAAAGAAATCAACAGCATTTTCATATAATAAATATGATGTAGCTAGAATTTTATGGAAGGGATTGGCAGTAGCAGGGTTAACATATGATAATGATGTAATATGTGTAAGTAAGGGGGTGTTAGATTACTTAGAAAAAATACAAAGAAAAGTAGAAAGACCTGCATTAGATGCAGATATGTGGATGGCAAGAGGCAATTCAAGGAGAAATGGAATGATCAAGTTTTTATATAAGAGATGCAAAAAACAAAATGATAATGTTCAGTAGATTGCAGTTTATGGATAATAAGAGAATATAAGACAGTTCTTCTTCTAATTCTTGCAACCTTCATTCATTTGAAAGTGATCTGCAATTGTAAGTACCTAAATAAAAAGTTGTCATCAAAGGGTAGCCTGGATCTGCAATCAGGGGATTTTTAGCATTTTTTGCCTTCAGCCACCAACTGCCTTGGTTGGTGACTTTTCAGCCTCCTGGGAATAAGGGCCATGATTTAATTTTATCTGTCATAATTGTATATATCTATTGGAAAAATATTTATCATTTACACAAACATTCGTTCTGTATTAATTTTCATTTTGTATTAGTTTTATTTACTATGGTTACATATAACGAATGTTCACTGGAAAAATAAATATATAATTTTTATGGAGATAGAGCAATATTTATGGCTGTGAATTTATGCTCTTTCATATAATGTTACTCATCAGCGTTGATTATGTAGCTATGTCTTGATTCTGTTGGGGGAATTCTGGCTGCATTCAAATTACGTTATTATTATATGTAAAATTAAGAGTAGCGTGCTAATAACTCTAAACAAGCTTTTTTTTTTTATTTACGATAAATGCCACTACAAGAGAAGGCATTCAAATCATTTTTATATTGGATTGTCCCCATCCCCAGACCGGTTTCGACCTATGGGTCTCTTCAGTGAGGAGTTGGGACATTAGATCTAAAAAACCAACTCAAGCAAAGCATTTATCTAAAAGATAATTGTTAGAAGAAGATCTGAAACTTTTAGACATCTACATGTCTTTAAAGTCAGCTCTCCAACTGAAAAAATCATATGGGCCTGAACTTAATTCAGATACTCCATATATTAGTAGGCTTAGCCATTAAATTTAGCCAAAGCCACAACAGCAAAATAATAATAGTAATAATAACAAGTCAGATGTCACATGACTTATATATAGTTTGCACTTACAAATATGTAAAATTAAGAGCGTGCTAATAACTCTAAACAAGCTTTTTTTTACATATTTGTAAGTGCAAGCTATATATAAGTCATGTGACATCTGACTTGTTATTATTACTGTTATTATTATATTGAAAGTTAAGAATTCCATTATATTGTGAATATAAAGAATTGTTCTATTTTGAAGGTGATCATTCTTATTTAATATTTTTCTCAAAAAAAAAACCATGCTTTATCAATGGGCACATTTGTGAATAAACATTTTACATTAAAGCTTACTAAAATGTCAGATTTTTTTTATATTCTTCACTGCTTTGTCAAAAATAACTATGTCATATATTCCCAAATATTAATAACTTAGAAAGAAATCTTGAAAATTTTTGACAGTGAATTTCTGGAAATAACAGTAGATCTTAATAAAATTTGGTCTTTATGGATTTGAGATAAGCTGCAGAGATAAATTATTTTGCTACATACAAGTAACACAACACCAAAATAGGATAGGAAAAGTCAAATATGACTATAATATCAGACCATACATGTATCAATTACTCTACCTTTGATTGGGATTATTCAATGGTATAATCTTTCATGGTTAAACATATTTGTATTTGATAAGTATAAGATATTATATTCTTCTTTTACTATTAATGAGAATTCTGACATGAATAACTTATACATAAATATTTAGTATTAGTAGTCATACATTTATAATATGAGTAAATCCTTCCTTTTAATAATTTTATGTTCTTAAACTAATATGCTTTTATAATAATGGTTAATCTATTGTACTGACATTACCGGGAGATTGTAAAACGTCTAAAGAAATTCATCACTGTTTAGAAATATAGATGAAGGATATAAATATGCTGCTTAATAAGTAGTTGAATTATGGGTACTTAGTATTAGTCCTGTGCCACGGAGCATGTATTAGACATGCTGTGCCTTTTCACATTCGTATCAATACACTGATAACTTTGTGATCTTGTGACCTTACCAAAATAACCTGTACACTGATCTTGTACATGATATTTTTGCAACGATTTACGGAAATAACGTGTACATGAATCTTCTGTACATGATATTTTTCCAAGATTTACAATTATTGGCAGGTTGAATATGTATGCGAAAAAGCACAGCATGTCTAATACATGCTCTGTAAAACACAGGACTAATACTACTTTCACACAGTAAAGCGTTGTTAGCCGAGAGGTCAGCGCAGTTGCCTTGTAAGCAAGCAGTTGGTTGCAGACGGTTGTTGCGGGTTCGCCTCTTGACCGATGCTATGACATATGGAAAAAAAATACTACTTTCACACAAAAAATATAAACAATTTGGAGTGAAATTTACCAAAAAAAAAAAACAGAAATATATATATGACATTTACACAAAAAAATGTAACAATAATAAAGATATCAATTCAGCAAAAATAAATAAGTATAAATAAAGCTGTTAAATGTTTTTAAATATTTTTTTAAAAAAATCAAATTTCAAGTATTGATCGGTATTTATAAATAAACAGCTATAAAATATAATAAAGAAAAATAAATTTAATAATAAATATATGAAGAATATATAGAGAAAAGCTTTGACAAAATATATTATTAAACATTATATGCTTTAGCTAGCTTTCAACTATTACAAGTCATAGATGTAGCACAAGTAGGGAGATGGGTATATATATGCTGTTATTGCTAATTTACATGAAATTTATATATGAAAATTAATTTGGTAGAATAGGCCATCTCTTAGAGAGGAGTACATATGATTCTTTTCTATTGATAGAGTTTATGTCACCCGAAATATGCCATGCCTCCTTAATTTTTCATTTAATGTCACTGCGTTCAGTTTATATGATGTTGACTGATGAAGAAACAAAGGGATGACCAGTTATAGAGAAATGTTCAAAAAATATTGAGTGTGTGTTTGCATTTGTTCTAGTTTTATTACATAGGTATATATGTTGGGCTATACATGTAGATAAGTTTGCCCGAGATTCCCTATAGTCAATGGAGGGACAGGTGAGTTCCTGGCATTTGATCTTGTAAACCACTTGCAAGTGGACATTATTTAGTGAGGTACCCTTTGCATTGTTGAGAAGCCAATGCAATGGAGGTATGGTACATAGAGTGACTTGGTGGATGGGAGTAATAATTTTAATAATGCAATGGGTTATATCAGATATATAGGGAAGCGACAACCAGGATTTAGGGTTAGTGTGGATAGGGGTGTTGTGTTTTATGATAAAAGTTTCCAACAGTTTGTAGAAGTAGATAGTCTTTATATTCCAACATTATGGCAGTTCAAACATGTATTTGCTCATATTGTCCTTCCTGTTTGATTTAAACTTGCGTAAATGAAAGTTACAATGGAGGAAGACTTTAAGTCCCACAAATTTGTGAGAGCATGGTGTTAGAGAGTCAGAGTAGATGAAATCACAAGCCTGTATTGATTTAATAACAATTTTGTACTTTAATGTATGTAATAATTGCAAAACCATCAAACACATAAAGGAACAAATGAAAAAAAAGATAAAATAGATACAAAAAAATTGAATGGCAAAATAACAACCCAGAATAACATAATTCTGTGTTCTACATGCTTGAATTAAATATTATATTTTTATGTCTACATAAACTCCATTATAATATTTATGTTTTCTAAATTCCCTACCTAAAAGCAGAATACACTAATAAGATATAATAACAAATTTATTAACAAAATATATTTAAGTCAATAAATATCACATGATTATCACTTCTTATGCTTGCTTATAACTGTTATTAAAACAGGAAAAACTCACTACACATATTGCCACGCACAGCAAGCGGCTTGTGCACAAAATCCCCATCTGGTGCCTACTCATCTAATATTCCCAGACTAGCTTCTGGATTGTGGCCTTTGTCAGTGAGGAGTCTTGGACCTGAGAGCACTGCACCTAAACCACCTTTTATCTCCACTTAACTACAAAACTATGAATCTTAAAGTGAAAACACCTTAATATTTTCAATTCCAGCCCAGTCTGAACTCAGTTCAGTATCTATACATTTTGGCTATTACTTTAGCTTGCTGTGTGTGGCAATATGTATAGTGAGTTTTGCCTGTTTTAATAACAGTTATAGGCAAGCATAAGAAGTGGTGATCATGTGATGTTTATTGGCTTAAAACCAATCCTACCTAATAGGATAGTGGTGGCTATGGTTATTCAAAAACCAAGACACCAAAATGTATAGGTACTGAACTGAGTTCAGCCCTATATGACTATATAAGCTGATGGGCTTGAATTGAAAATACTAAGATGTTTTCAGTTTAAGACTCATAGTTTTGTAGTTAAGTAGAGATAAAAGGTGGCTGCTGGAGGGTTGCATTAGATCCTAAGATCTAGGTGCAGTGCTCTCAGATCCAAGGCTCCTCACTGACGAAGACCACAAGCCAGAAACTATTCTGGAAATATTGGATGCGTAGACACTAGTTGGGGATTTTATGTGCAAGCCTTCTGGCATCCACTGATTACTCTAGCTTGCTGTATGTGGCAATACATATAGTGAGTTTTGCCTGTTTTAATAACAAAATATATTAACAAAATTTATTTTAACATAAATTTTTAGTTATTTTTCAATTTAGTATTGTAAAATATATAAAACAATGCTATTATATAATCCTTTTCTAAAAAATTTTACTGGAAAAATTTAAATAGAAAAATTAAATAATAACTTACAAGTTAAATATTAACATAAATGAACACTATCATTTTTAAATAAAAATAAAAACTTACCAAACCTTCACTGATCAGTTGCCTGAGAGCTAAACTTAATCCTTCTTTATCACCTGTTCTAAAAATATAGCGAGCTACATCCCACGGGGAATACTGAACACCATCGAGTCCTGTATAATATTCCATTAGTTTTGGCTGAAACATATATAAATACATACATAAAGTCACTTGAAAATTAGAACAATCACATAACATTTAAAACAATCGCATGTTGCATTATTGAATATTTCTGTAGTATAATTTTCACTACATCACTGTCATGCAAAGTAGGAACTGTTTTCTACCTGCTTTTAACACTTTGTGGATGTATGTAATCATAGACATGTAACCAAAAGAAAGATGTGAAAAGATCTATGACCCCAAGATGCATATTTCACACTGAACCAATACTCATCAATTGGCCAAGACTATAATCACTTATATCTTTATCATTGTTAAGTCTATATATAGTTAGCAAATTACTACAGTTTAATTGATAAGTGTCACAACTTTTACACAAACCACTTAATAAAAGTATATTAATAATTTTATTCATAATTCACTAGACTAGAAATCATCCAATATTGAACATTTCTGTAGTATAATTTTCACTACACCACTATCATGCAATGTAGGGACTGGTTTCTATCCATTTTTAACACCCTAGTGAATGACTAATAGAAATTATTGATATAATTTCATTAATAAATTTGTATCATAGTTGTGAGGTAGGACATTTGATATTTATCAATTAAACTGTAGTAATTATATATATATAATATATATATATATATATATATATATAAAGTTCCAACCAGTAACCACCTAAACATTCACAGTAAAATATAGTAATCAATATTTCCCACTGCTGTCAAGGCAACCTTCGCACCTTTTAATAGCAAGAATGGAATCAATATATATATATCAAAATTACCCAAATTCACAATTCTACCAGACTAGCCAAGAAAATAAACTATAAACACTACCAATAGTTTCACAACTACAAGTAGACTTCTTATGTGTAAAGAACTACAAAATAGCAACATATTTACTAAACATTACCCACAATCCCACTTACTTCCCATACACCCTTAATATTAAAAGAATTCTTAAATAAGTTAATTGCTTCAGAATGATACATTTTTAATAATTTTTTTTTTTTACTTTATATCAGCTAAGATGTTTATGAATAAAAAAAAATAAATAAATAATCTTTATTATTAAAAATTTGTGATTCTGAAGCAATTAACTTATTTAAGAGTTCTTTTAATATTAAGGGTATATGGAAAGTAAGTAAAATTGTGGGTAATGTTTAGTTTAAATATGTTATTTTGTAATTCTTTACATTTGAGAAGTCTGCTTGTAGCAGTGAAGCCATTGATAGTGTTTAGATTTTATTTTCTTGGCTAGTCTGTTTGAGTTGTGAATTTGTGGTAATTTCGATTATTTATTGTCTAGTTTAGCTTTATGCTTTATATATATATATTGCTTAAATAATAAGTGTAATAAGGCTCAAGGCTAAAGGGTTTATAATTAACTATTAGAAACCAGTTAACACTTTGATAATCACAATATAGATAACAATCAATAATTTCAAACTGTTGTCAAGGCAACCACTAAGTATTGACTGGTTTCTAATGGTTTTATATATATAGTGAACAATAATAAAGACATGTATATGAGATTTTTATGGTCCAGATGAGTGCTGTTTTAGCATGAAATGTAGATCATGGAGATCATAGAGCTTTTTCGTATCTTTGTTTATACGTTTATGATTATTATCTTTCCACAAGGTATTAAAAGCAGATAGAAATCAGTCTTTACCTTGCATAAAAGTGGTGTAGTGAAAATTACATTTTAGAAATATTATTCAATATTGTATAATCTCTAGTCTAGTGAATGACTAAGAAAAACTTAGTGTATTGCATCAATCTTTGTTTTTTATAGTTTATAAAGCTTTTTTTTTTTTTTTCAATTTTTCTTTTCACTTTTTTTTTGTCAGAGAAAAAACAACTGAAAAAGTAAAAAATAGCAATATAATAATTCTTTTTCAACTGATAAATAATTTCACTATGTTGTATTTGTATTTCTAAATAAATATATAACTCATTAATAGCATTCGTTTCTTTTTCTTTTATTAAATCACAATAGACCTTTAACACATCTTTCTTAAATGCTTTAGTTTTATACACTGATGAGACAATTAGAGTAAAATTAAAATATTTTATACACATATTTATAAAGAGAGATTTTTCAAAAGTTGTTTTGAAGGCTTCGGTCTGTATTTATTGTGAAACTGATTAATGATGTTTAAGCACGAAAGACTGTATTTTGATAAATCAACTCTTTTCTGCAATCTTTTTCCAAAATGGCATTTCTTTAAATTATTTTTTTGCCAAACTAGCAATCTTTTTCAAAGATAAAATCCATAATATATTATTATGACATAACGCAAAATAAAGAATACTTAACAACAAAATGTTTATTTTCTTCAGTTTCACCAATAATTGGGTTCAAGTTGATTTTTTTAAAAAAAGGAAGATAAAAATAAGTGATTTCCACAAGACTGAATGACGTTGTGTTCCATCAGCTGTCTTTTTAATATTTCAATAGTTTTACTTGTGGTTCTCAAATCATACTTTTCCAAATGAGCAAGAATTTTAGCATCATCAAAATCAGGTTTATATCATTATTATCATCAACCATTATCAATCCACTGCAGGATGAAGGTCTCTCCAAGGTCAGTCCATCTTCTCCGATGTTTAGCTTTTCTTCTCCACATCGCCCCTGCACACTTTCTTATTTTATCCATCCATCTCACATGTGGTCTCTTTCTGGGTCTTTTATAGTTTACATACATAATCTTAAAAAGTTTTTATAGTTAAAATATAAAATTAAAATAGGATTTGGGGATTCTATGCAAAAATAGAAATCTTTGACAAGAATAATTTATCATGAATAGAAAAATGGATCAGATGTTTTGGGTTTTTATTAACCTTGGATCTATAGAATTAGAAAACTTTGTTTAGGCAATCTTATTTTTTCTTACAGAACTAGTAAGTTTTTGAAAACAATTGTTTTCTCATTCATTGTTTTTTGTTTTATTCTTGTTGTCAAAATTTTGACTAATCCAAATTCAGACAAGTTGAAAATGCTCTTGTGAACTATCTGAAATATTTAACACTTAACTTAATTAAGTAAAAATATTGTTAATACATGGGGGTGGAAATTGAATGATGGTGTCTATAATACAAAGATGTTTTGTGATTTTCTTTTTTATTTAAAATATTTATTTTTATATAGTTGCTATGAGAAAGTCGTAAAATTTAATAACACTTTTCTAATTTTTCTAAAATTTTAGTATTATCAAAATTAGTGGTATGGCATACTTTTAAAAAAAATATCAAGGGAATAAAGATATATGTGAACTTTGACTAAAAATAATGATAGGTTTTTGTGCTTATAATCTTCTAAATTTTGTTTAAATAAAAATAATTGTAAAGATACATATTCTCACTATTATTTTTAGAATTTAATTTAATAATTCTCTATGACATATTATCTTTAAAAACAATAAATAAGACTTCATCAAAAATTACCTTCTCACTTTTATGGAACTTTTTGCTATTGAGAATTATAATCTTCTAAAGACTTTAACAAGCTGATCTACTTTCTTATGACTATAAGAAATTTTCTCCATTAAAAGTTTATCTCAGTTATAATGTAGATTACATCCCCATTAGTGTTATATGCTTTAGCAAAATAATAGAAGTATTAACTCCTTTCCCCTCCGAAAAAAACTTAAATGCAAAGAGAAGCAAGTCAATGTGCTCACCATGACACATATTTACCTCAAAACAAAGATATGCATCAAATGGTCCTGCAGGTAAAAATCAAATTACATCATCAACAAAGAAGGTAGCTTTTGAAATAATTATAAAACCTAAACTTAAAAATATATTAAGCTTGAGGGAGGCAATCAAAGTGAATATATAAATTTCAAAGAGAAAATAAATATATTTATTAAACTTCCAAAATGTAAATGTAAATCAAACTTTTAATAATAAAATAAAAACTAAGAGAAAAATTCCCAAAATATGACAAGAAATGCACACACACACATATAAATATACGTCAAATAAAAAAAAAGCTCTTATAGTTTAATGACAAAACTTGTTTAGCCTATGATTGTCAATTAGTAATAATTATTTATAATACTTCACTCATATACACTTTAATGCAATTAATTTTCTTAAAACCTTCTTTATTTTTTTACAGTTTCGACTGTCCAGCAGTCATCTCCAGAGCTACAAGATTTGAATAATACAAATACATAATTATCATTTCACATATATATGTATAAATCATATATAAATCAAAAATATATATATCTCCATCATTTTACACACATATATAAAATACACACATATATACATATATATCAAAATATACACATATTTTCTTCATATATATACACATATAAATCTATATCACCCCTAGACATATATATATAATCCATATCTACATCTATATATATATATGCATATCCAATACCTAGACATACCTCTTTTAAACATACATCCATATACAGACATACATACACCTATAGACATATATACCATCCTCATATATCTTTACTAATACACATCCATATGTATATTCTATCTACACATATATAAAATACAAAACATATCCAATTCACCGTTTTTTAATTTTTTTACCTTTTTAAACAATTCCATTTTTACTTATTTTTAAATCAACCTTTTAAATATTCTTCTTCTTAATATTATTTTATAATATTTAATACTATTTTATTATTATTATTTTTATAATTATCTAATATATAACATCTTTTACTTTACTATCTTTAATTTTACTTTTTATAACTTTTATCTCTATTTCACTAAATAATATTTTTTAACATTATTACCTCCATCTTCCTTACAGTTGTTTTAACTTTAATTAAAATGACCGTTTTTTTTTTCAAAATTTTCTATCTTATTTATTCATTTAAAACAGCTCCCTCTGTTATCAATATTATAAAACTTATAATTCTATTTAAACCTTCCAACTTCCCAATTATAATCATTAACCATATTCCAATATTATAAAATAACTACTTAACCATTATTTCACATCTAAATATACATATCAAACATCCATATTTCCTACATATATATATATATACATCTTCACATTACCTCTATACATATAACTAAATAATATATAAAACCAATATATAAACCCAATACATAAAACTATGCCAAAATAAAAGATTACAAAATTAAAAAATTAACAATTTAAAAAATTATTAACAAATCCCTACCTACGTCTATACACCCACATATATATATATATCCAACAATATAATTCTATCCCTTAAAACACATTCGTATATATACCTATATTCCCAACATATATACCTCTATTCATATATATACCGATATTCTCATATATACCTATATTCATAACACATATACCTATTTTCCTATACATTTATACATACCCACCCACATAAATACTCAACTTACTTATAAATTACATATATAACTATACAAACCACATCTAATGCCCCAACTTATATTATCTTTAAAATCTATTTTATTTCTACTGTTATTTTTTCATTTTATTATCTATCTTGTTTAATACATAATACCTTTTTACTTCCTTATCTATAACACAAAACTATCCAATAGACCATTTTTATTACCTTTAAAACTATTTTATTATTACTTTTAGTTTTTAAATTTCTATAACAAATTTACAAAATTTTATAAACATTACCCTTTTTATTATTTATTATTACTATCAACTCCCTCTGTTATCAATTTTATAAAACTTATAACTATTTTTTAACCTATATTTATTAACAATCTCTACAAGTCTCTTATGTATATCCACATAATATAACTTTTAACCTACTTTCTTTTATTACTATTATTAATACCATTATTATTAATCAATCACAACAATAAATATGCTAACACCAATATCTTCCAAACCATATTTTAATTTTATATTCAATATTCACTACTTATATACACATTCATATACTCCCAAAACATATATATACATATTCTTATTTTTAATTACTAATAAGCCTATAAATCCAATACTACACCTACCAACACAACGTTCTTAGTCCCCCATCCCTATTTAAACTAGGCCTTATCCTGTTAATTAGTATTGCTTCTTTTATTTTTTTATCTCTTCTTTTATTAGTATATCCTAACATTTTTATACTCTCTTTGTCAAATACATGCCCTGTTTCCATAATATGCAAATAAATTGGTGAATTTTTGTCATACCTATGTTGATTTAACCTCGTAAAAATAGAATTCTTTGTCTCCCCTACATATTTAGTCCTTATCATATTTACTTACAATATCTACAATCTATTTGATATATGCCATTTATACATTTTCGCATATCTTTAATGTATTTATTATCTAATAAATTCATTATATTTTTTTTTATTTACTACCTTATACTTAATTCCATTATTATATCTTTTATTAATTTTTCTAATAATTTTATTAACATCCTTAACTATATTATTACTATATGTTTTAACCCTTATATAGTCCTTCTTTAAAATTTTATTTCTATATTTAACACTCTCTTCTTCCTTATTACCTTTCTTATATTTATTTTCTATTAATTTTATATTCTTCACTATTACATTTTCTGGTTACTCATTTTCTTTAAGTTCCTTTACTATTAATTCTACTTCTTTTTTATATTCCTTTTCACTTGAACAATAATTAATAGCCCTACATATTCTTGAACTTATGCTACTTATTTTATATTTATTATCTGTATTAGAATTCCAATTCATTATATTACTATTTCCATTCACTTTTTTATACACTGATGTTTCTATTCTACATCTATTTTTAACATATGTTTTTGTTAACAATATGTCCAAATATGATAACTTATTATCTTTCTCTCTTTCCACTGTAAATTTAATATTTCTATCTAAGGTATTAATTTTATCTAAATACTTATCAATTTGTCTTTCACTTCTATTAAAAATTAATAGATAATCATCTACATATCTTTTCAACATTATTGGTCCAATTTCCTCATCTATCATCTTTTTTTCTATTTCCTCCATATATATACAACTTAATATCCCACTCAATGCCCCTCCCATCAATAACCCTTTTCTCTGCTTAAAATATTCTCCATTAAACTCAAACGTTATTTCCTTACAACACAACTCTAGAATCTGTTTTAATTTATCTATTGGTATTTCTATTACTTTTCTTTCATCTTTTATATATTTATTAATATCTAAATCTATCACTTTATCTACATCCAAATTCGTGTACATCGACACTATATCTATCTTAATCATTGTCAACCTATATTTATCATACTTATTAACTTTTTCTTTAATTTCTTTAATTAACTCCTTATTGTTTTTTATAAAAGCACTGCTTTTCTTATTAATGTATTTTTTAAAAATATGTGCCAACCATTTAGATACCTTAACAAAATATGCACCCTTTCCATTTATTATGGTCTTAATGGCACTTCTCCTTTATATATTTTTGGTGCTCCATATATTCATGATAATTCACACTTTATTTCCTAATTCATCCAAGGTTCTTCTATCTATTAATTTATTATTAAATAACCCTTTAATTAATTCATACATTTTTTTACTTTTTATCCCAGTATCATCCTTCATTATTTTTACAAAAAATTCTTCTGACAACATTTTTTCCATTTTTTCTATATATTGCTCTCTTTTCATTAATACCATTTTACTACCCTTATCAGATTTTATGAATATTATATTATCTTCATACTTCTTTTTACACGACGCTCTTACCTCTTTAACAGTTATTCTACTCTTTCCTTTATTTTTATTCTTTTTATTACCTTTATCTTCTAATCTTTTCATTTTATATATCACATTATTACTTTCTTCTTTTAATCTTTCTATCCATTCTTTATCCTTAACACTTATAATATTATTAATTTCTTTATTTTCATAATAATAAATATTGTAATTACTTTCTATATATTTCTGTGCTAATTTTTCTATTAATGCTTGCACTTCTAATATATCTTTATTATTACACTTGCCATATGCAACATATTTTATTCCTTTTTTAAGTATCTCCATCTCTTCTCCTTTCAAATCTATACCACTTACATTACATATTTCAATATTACTTTTTTCATATTCTTCTTTATTTCCTTTTTCTTTCTCTTTCTTCAAATTATCCATTTTTCTTTTATGTCTCAATCTTGTATTTTCATTTACCATTTCATTCTTTCTTTCACATAATTTTCTAAATAAATCTTCTTCCTTCCTAGTTATCCTTCTAATCAATATTCCTTCTATTCTTTCAATACTATTATATATCTTTTTTTTCTTTTTGTATTCCTTTCTTATATATTCTTTTAAAATTTTCTTTTCTATATTATTTATAATGTTTTCTTTATTTTTAATTCCTTTTCTTAATTTTCTCATCTTAATAAAATTTGGTATTAGATTATATCTTTCACAGTCCATCATGAATTTAATATTGTTATTCACATTATTTAATTTTAATATTAATTTCCATCTGTCATTTAATATTCTTGATATTTCATATCCTTCTGATTCTTTAATGTAGTCCATTAATTTTTATATTAGCTATATTTTCCATCTCATATATTATATATTACATATATCCAAAACTTGTCTTTCTTCTTTTCTCTAATCCTTTGTGTTATTTTCTTCTTATCAGAAGTATATTCTCTTATTTTTCTCCTTCACTTTTTTTGCATATCTTCATATAATCATATATCTTATTTATAATACTTCACTCATATACACTTTAATGCAATTAATTTTCTAAAATATAAGAAAGATAATAAGGAAGAAGAGAGTGTTAAATATAGAAATAAAAATATAAAGAAAAAGTATATAGGGGTTAAAACATATAGTAATAATATAGTTAAGGATGTTAATAAAATTATTAAAAAAATTAATAAAAGATATAATAATGTAATTAAGTATAAGGTAAACAAAGCAAAACTCTCCATACAGTATTGCCACCTGTGCTAAACAGAGTAATCAATGGATGCCAGAAGGCATGTGCATAAAATCCCTATCTAATGCCTACTCATCCAATATCCCCAGACTAGTTTCTGGCTTGTGGCCTTTGTCAGTGAGGAGCTTATGATCTGAGAGCACTGCATCTAGATCTTAAAATCTAATGCAACCCTCTAGCAACCACCTTTTATCTCTACTTAACTACAAAACTATGAGAATGAAATTGAACTGATGAAGGCCACAAGCCAGAAACTAGTCTGGGGATATTGGATGAGTAGGCATTAGATAGGGATTTTATGCACAAGCCTTCTGGCATCCATTGATTACTCTGTTTAGCACAGGTGGCAATACTGTATGGAGAGTTTTGCTTTGTTTATCAACAATTACTGTGCTAGTATAGGAAATGTGATCATGTGATGCTTAATGGGTTAAGTATAAGGTAGTAAATAAAAAAAGAAAAATATATATAATGAATATATTAGATAATAAATACATTAAAGATATATGAAAATGTATAAATGGCATATATCAAATAGATTGTAGATATTGTAAGTAAATATGATAAGGACTAAATATGTAGGGGACACAAAAAATTCTATTTTTACGAGGTTAAATCAACATAGGTATGACAAAATTCACCGATTTATTTGCATACTATGGAAACAGGGCATGTATTTGACAAAGAGAGTATAAAAATGTTAGGATATACTAATAAAAAAAGAGATAGAAAAATAAAAGAAGCGATACTAATTAACAGGATAAGGCCTAGTTTAAATAGAGATGGGGGACTAAGAACGTTGTGTTGGTAGGTGTAGTATTGGATTTATAGGCTTACTAGTAATTAAAAATAAGAATATGTATATATATATGTTTTAGGAGTATATGAATGTGTATATGGGTAGCGAATATTGAATATAAAATTAAAATATGGTTTGAAAAAGATATTGGTGTTAGCATGTTTATTGTTGTGATTGATTAATAATAATGGTATTAATAATAGTAATAAAAGAAAGTAGGTTAAAAGTTATATTATGTGGATATATATGAGACTTGTAGAGATTGTTAATAAATATAGGTTAAAAATAGTTATGTTTTAGAAAATTGATAACAGAGGAAGTTGATAGTAATAATAAATAATAAAAAGGGTAATGTTTATAAAATTTGTTATAGAAATTTAAAAACTAAAAGTAATAATAAAATAGTTTTAAAGGTAATAAAAAATGGTCTATTGGATAGTTTTGTGTTATAGATAAGAAAGTAAAAAAGTATTATGTATTAAACAAGATAGATAATAAAATGAAAAAATAACAGTAGAAATAAAAGATTTTAAAGATAATATAAGTTGGGGCATTAGATGTGGTTTGTATAGTTATATATGTAATTTATAAGTAAGTTGAGTATTTATATGGGTGGGTATGTATAAATGTATAGAAAAATAGGTTTATGTGTTATGAATATAGGTATATATGAGAATATAGGTATGTATATATGAATAGAGATATATATGTTGGGAATATAGGTATATATACGAATGTGTTTTAAGGAATAGAATTATATTTTTGGATATATATATTCTAACCTTGTCTTGTGCATCCTCACTTCAGAATAGTATATGATATAAAATAAAATGGATTCTAGCTCAGTTAATAATTAATAAATAAAATATTCAGCATTAAAATTGAAATGTTTCACTAGCTCAAATTTAAAATACGAATAAGGTTCAGTTTATAAAAATAAATTAAATAAAGAGACTTGAAGTAAAAATACAGGTGACAAGATAGATTACATTGAGCCAATATCCCACAGGATACTACCTCAATGGCATAAGAACACTATCCCCTCTTATTACTATTTCAAATAACAAACTCATAGTATTCTTACAACTTTAATAACTGCTACTCACTAAGATTAAACTAATAATTAAGTCTTAATCTTTTATTTGTAATAATCTAGCTCAATAAAATAATCTCAGGTTCATAAAGTTTATTCTAAGTTAATTTAAAAATACGGTAGTAAAATATGAGAAGGGATTTTATGTCATAATCTACTACACTGAATCTAATAATAAATAATAATAATAATATTCTTCATGATTTAACTACTACTGGATATCTTTTCTTTTATTATAATTTTATTACCATAATAAAATAATACAATAATTTTATATAATCTTTTATCTTCATGTAATGATATAATAAATATGTGGTAGCATATGATAATCTGATAAACAAAGGATGTGTGGCAACTGATAGCATATAATTCAGTATACTATTGTGATAACTGATTTATGACCAATAAAACAATGTAAAATTATAATTATTTAATTAAAAGAATACCAATAAAATATTTAAATTCTTAAATATAACTCTCTATTTATCTTTTTGTGCAAAATTATATTTTTGTTTCAATTGTTATGAATATATCATGATTTCATGCAGTGAAGTGGAGAAATAAACAATCAAGACACAAAAATTTTGAAAAACAAATTTTAACAAAGTTTATTAACAACAACAAATAAAATAAACAATTTATGTACACTATTTACAATGGATATCCTTATTTTAATCTTACATTTTTATCTACTAAGTTATATAAAAATAGTTTATAGTTTAGTTATATCTTTATTTATACTTAAGACAAAATATTAAAAAAATGTTACCATTTGGTTTTTCATTATGGTTAACTTATTATAAATATATTTACTTATTAGCAAAATATTTCATCCTTAATATTATTAAATTATCTTATTTTTTAAAAAAAAAAATTCATAGGAAAACATTCTACAGAAAAAACAAAATTAACATTATAATGAGTATGGATTTCTCAAAATATTAAAAAAAATTTCATCTTGCAAAGTCAAAGATGTTACATAAAATATTCATCCAAAATTCAGTACTAGATTTTAGTGTTTCATCACACGATGTTTACTAATCGTAATATATTCTTACTTAGCCTTACTTTAGTATGATGTAAGTGTAATAATCAATATATTCCTGTTATTCAATAAACAAAAATATACTATGCATATTCCCTACATTTATTGTATATTATTGTATTTTAAAAATATGCAATACTTATTTTTCTCTTAAAAAAATAATAATAAAGCATTTAAAAATAATTAACATTTCAAAGAAAACATCTTGTTTAGATACTCTATTCCAAAATTTATATTTCATTTCCGCAATAAATTCAAAAATATATTCTATGATTCTTTCCTTTCCTTAGGATACTTTGGATCTTCAATTTCAAGTTATAAAATTCTATTCCTTCTAAGCAAATAAACCAATCTTATACTAAACGATAGCATAACCTAAGTTCTAAATTATTTATCATTTCTTTTCAAAATATCTTACTGAACGATGCAGTTACATGAAATAAAGATAGCGAAACAGATGTATAGGATTTAAGAAAGAAAGCTAGAGTATCACTCATAACATATCTCAAAAATCATGGCACAGTGCAAAGAGGTATGACCTTTACCTGACTAATAACCTCTAATACATGAACGATGTTAAAGCTACTTCTTCAGCTTTATTAAAATATCAAATATTTAAAGACATATAAAACACTATCCAAATAAAATGTGTATCAGTCATAGGGCTTTGTTAACTATGCTGATAACCACATAAAGACTAAATATTATTTCTATTCCTTATCATATCCTATTTTTTTAAAAAAATACATCATCTTGGTTTCCTGCTAACTATAGTACTTCCAAGCCATTATCTCAACATTATTTCTCAAGATTTTCCACATCTTACATCGATAAATAACAATCTGCATTTACAAAACAATAAATAAAATTCACTGATAATTTTAAAACAATCTAGCTGTTCCATAAGAAACGTCTGTCCACTTCATCATTCTGTATACTTAATCATATATAATCTAATCAGACAATATTTGAATATCCTAACATGAAAATTTTAAAAGAATCACATAATTATTTGTTATTATGTTGGATTATATCATTAATATATAAAAAAATAATAGTCGTATGCATATTTCCAAATCAATCCTATCTCATGTTTTTTTTAAAATGTTGTATGAAAATGCATTACATATAATTAAAACTTTTACACTTCATTCTTAGATTCATAGATGATCTAAAGAAAACAAAATATACATTATAAATTATTAATAGTTATTTATTATTACCAAATAACCCTTTTTATCTGGTCATCATTTTTAGTAGACTTCTTCCATCCACTGGATATAGAAAAACATTGCATACATAAACGAAAAGACACATCCATACGTTTTATTTAAAAATATTTGTATCTAAATTATTAGATTATATTATAAATTTTATGTTATTAACAAATTAATGTTTTATGTTTTTCTAATCTTATAAATAGAAAAATTTACATTTAACTAAGTTAGTAAAATAAAAATTTAAAACTATAATTACGTCTTCACTTGACCATACTTCATGATAAAATCCAAAAAATGTTTATTATTTTCTCTAGAGTTTTAAAATGTTCTCCTTCAAGCGCGTTAAAGTTTAAAAATAAAAATAATTATTAATCCATTTAGTAAAATTTATAGAAAATATTCCTGGGTCTTTACCTGTTCAGAATGAAAATTATTAAACTGTAATATTAAACAATTATTCCCATGAAGTTTATTCAATATTCTCTGATGCATTACTCTGTTCAATTTAACTTAAGTTATCCGGTAAACTTTTACACAATATTTGTATTTTCATGGATCCATCCTTTATTTATCTACTATATGTCCATTTTTTTATATAGGTTTTATTTCTTAATAAGTTCTTTTTAATTCTTGTAAAATATATATCCAAAAAAAATGTTTCCTTCAAAAAGGACTAAACATTCTATTTCTTTCATTATATTTTATGATAACTCATACAATATAAATATCTTATTCTTTTTTTAAAAAAAAACTCCTGGATAAGCTTATAAATAATGCGTCACAAATTTTTTTAGATGGCAAACAGTTTTCTGTTTAAGCTTCCAGCATAATGCCTGAATTATTTTTATATGAGTTAGAATAATCCTCCAGTTGAGCATAAATAAAGCTGTATTATAATTTAAACATATTTTATTTCGTAGTATATCCATCTCTATTGCATAGTTTAGGTTAAACTTCAGATAAAATACTCCTGGCAAGTAACTTTTAAAAAAACTAGAAAATCATTTCCACAAAGTTTCTAAATATATTTTTTTTTAAACTCTCTTTTGCAAAATACTTTAAAATTATCAATTAGTTTTTTGCAGATAAAGTTATAAGAAAGTACTAAAAAATTGACTAAAATAAAAATTTAAAAAATACTATCTCTTTGATAGCTATAATTTACCTTTCTCTGGTTTCAATACATTATTAATCTCCTCATATACCCCCGTGCAATTCGTATTTATAGTCTGTAAGAATACCTCATTTGATTGGTTGATTCTTACTTTTAGCTTGAGAACAAATTTACATATATTTTTAGTTTTACAGAATTATATTTGAAAATAAAAATATATGATGTAATAACTCAAAATATTATTTAAAATATTACTTTTAGATTGATTATTACTTTATCAAAATTATTTAAACATTTAAAATAACTTTTAAAATAACTTTAATAACCTATTCCATTTATCTATTTTTATTTAAACAAAATATTTTTTTTTTATTAACTGTATTTGTCTGTATTACATTATTTAAAACATTACATACGATAGTTAACTTAATATTTATTATTATTTGCTTTTATGATAGGCAATAATTCTATCCAATTCTATAATATAACTTTTAAAATATTTTAAACTTCGTTACTTTAAACACAAACAAGCATGTGTGTGAAAGTATGTAGTATACAAGTCACATGAAAAATAACTTTGACAGACGATTTTCAATCTATTTCTCTGCCTAGACTAATAAAATTGATACACTTATTATATTAAATAATATAATTATAAAATTTGGAAGAACAATTTAGAAAATATAGAATTAAATACAATTCTCACCATCATAAAGTTTATTTTTAAAAGGTACGATATTAATTTTGATTATTAAATATGACTTTATAAATTTAAAATATAACATTTATTACTACAAGTTTTAAACTATTAAAATTGAACTTTTTAAATACTTATAGCTGAGTTATTTATTATGGCCAGCTTTTACAACCATATGAAATAATATCTTTAACTTTACTTAATTATTTTTTAAATGATTCGCTATAATTTTATATACTACGTATTTGCTTTAGCCTCAAATTGTACTTTAAAAATATAATCGACAAACTATAATTAATGTATTAAAAGAACATATTCTAAAATTTAAAATTTTTAGTAATTGACTGTTATGAACTATTACTGACCTATAGAAAAGGGCACAATATATATATATGCGTGTGTGTGTGTGTGCGCGTGTGTGGGGGGGGTGTATAGATGTAGGTAGGGATTTGTTAATAATTTTTTAAATTGTTAATTTTTTAATTTTGTAATCTTTTATTTTGGATATAGTTTTATGTATTGGGTTTATATATTGGTTTTATATATTATTTAGTTATATGTATAGAGGTAATGTGAAGATGTATATATATATATGTAGGAAATATGGATGTTTGATATGTATATTTAGATGTGAGATAATGGTTAAGTAGTTATTTTATAATATTGGAATATGGTTAATGATTATAATTGGGAAGTTGGAAGGTTTAAATAGAATTATAAGTTTTATAATATTGATAACAGAGGGAGCTGTTTTAAATGAATAAATAAGATAAAAAATTTTGAAAAAAAAAAGGTCATTTTAATTAAAGTTAAAACAACTGTAAGGAAGATGGAGGTAATAATGTTAAAAAATATTATTTAGTGAAATAGAGATAAAAGTTATAAAAAGTAAAATTAAAGATAGTAAAGTAAAAGATGTTATATATTAGATAATTATAAAAATAATAATAATAAAATAGTATTAAATATTATAAATATTAAGAAGAAGAATATTTGAAAGGTTGATTTAAAAATAAGTAAAAATGGAATTGTTTAAAAAGGTAAAAAAAAATTAAAAAATGGTGAATTGGATATGTTTTGTATTTTATATATGTGTAGATAAAATATACATATGGATGTATATTAGTAAAGATATATGAGGATGGTATATATGTCTATAGATGTATGTATGTCTGTATATGGATGTATGTTTAAAAGAGGTATGTCTAGGTATTGGATATGCATATATATATAGATGTAGATATGGATTATATATATGTCTAGGGGTGATATAGATTTATATGTGAATATATATATATATGAAGAAAATGTGTATATTTTGATATATATATGTATATGTGTGTGTATTTTATATATGTGTGTAAAATGATGGAGATATATATATATTTGATTTATATATGATTTATACATATATATGTGAAATGATAATTATGTATTTGTATTATTCAAATCTTGTAGCTCTGAAGATGTGTGCTGGACAGTCGAAACTGTAAGAAAATAAAGAAGGTTTTAAGAAAATTAATAGCATTAAAGTGTATATGAGTGAAGTATTATAAATAAGATATATGATTATATGAAGATATGCAAAAAAAAGTGAAGGAGAAAAATAATTAGTAATAATTGATAGTTTCTCAGCAATATCAAAGATTAAACGTTATCTCTGCTTACATGAATATAATCTTATTTCTATTCTTTAATATATATATATATATATATATATATAATTGAACAGGAAGTAACAGGCTTTTGATGAGTTGTATATGCAAATAAACTCTTCCTAGTTTATCTGTGTTTACAACTCATAGGAAGCTTCAAATACTTCATGTTCAATTATATATAATCTGAGTTATGTATAATTTACATACATATGTGTGTGTTTGTGCATAATTGTGGGGGTTTACATAAGTGGTTGATTTTCTCTAGTTTTTTATTTATTTGACTTGAATTTTTCTGGAGTTCTATTTTTCTTATTCTTGAAATTTAATTTTAACATTATTTGGTTTATATTGAATTTAATCTATAACAGTTACAACAAGAATGTGTTATTAATAGAAATTTTCAAAGGCTTTATTTTCATATAATTTTTTAAACTGAAAAGGTGTCTGCTCTAATACTTTCCTGAGTATTATAAAAATCAAATTGGTTTGAATTAAGTCAAGTAGTATAAATTTTGTCACTTTTTCCAGATTTAGCAATATCTCATATTGCTTGTAATCTAAATGTCTATATTTTTTTCTATTTTTTGCAAATGATTGACTTTTTTTTTACCTTTTTAGACAACTATTATAAATAATTCTTGATTTAATTAATATTTACAATAATAAAAAGCAAATTTATTTCATTTTATTACCTGATCTCAGTTAAAAACCATTCTAAACAAAAGTAATATTATATCCCCACTTTTGTGATTTTATGTTTATATGTTTTTATTTTTTTAAACAAATATTTTAACATTTATTGTAAATAATGCTTACAATAAGAAAATCAAATGGGCAATGATAATTATAAAAAACAAGTACATTTTTTAGGAATGGTATGAGATACTGATTGTAGTGTTTATGTTACTATACTATATTCTAACCATTGTGGGTTTTAACTTTTGTTTTAAAAGTTTACATTTTATTTTGTTTCATTCCTAAAATTAATTATATCATGTTCTTTTGGTGCAGTTTTACTCATGAGATATTTTTTCTCTTATTTTTCTTTTTCAATTTTAAGAATTTGATTTGTGATTTGGAGAATGTGACATTCAGTAAAGCTGCAAATAGTGCTATATTTTGTACAATGCTCCTTTTGTTTACAAATGAAAATAGCATATTCAGGTCTTGATTAATTACAATAAATAATGTTTGTTGTACTGGAAGTGTATGACATAGTAATTTTAACATGCATGTATATATAAAAGATTTTTTTTAAGTTACCTTTTTATTGTAAAAGATCTATTAATATAGGTTTGTGAATGAAATCCCTATCTAGTGCCTACTCTCCAATATCCCCAACTAATTTCTAGCTTGTGACTCTCAGATTCAAGGCTCCTCACTGATGAAAGCCACAAGCTAGAAACTATTCTGGGGATATTGGATGAATAGGCACTAGATAGAGATTTTATACAGGAGTCTTCTGGCATCCATTGATTACTCTGGCTTGCACTCACTGACACTACTGTATGGACAGTTTTGCATGTTTTAAATCCTTTATAACCTAAGTGTATCATAATATTCTTATATTTTTAACATTTCATTTTCAACATTGTTGATCCACTGCCAATCCAGTTTTCCATATCACTTTTTTATTCATACAAGGCTTTATTTAAAATGACAGCTGTCTTCATCAACAAACAAAATTCTTCTGTGCAAAACACATCAGAGAAATGAGAAGTTTGTATATATAATGGTAAAAATGTTTTTAGGATATTAAATAATTCCAGGCAAAACTCTCCATACAGCAGTGCCATCCAGTGCAAGTGAAAGTAATCAATGAATGCATGTGATCATGCAATGTTTAGTGGTTTAAAATACATTATTGTTGAAGAGTTCACAAAAACTTTAAGCAACAGAAGGGATAAACCTGTACCACAATCCATGAACCTGTTGTTTCAAATTCTGCTACTCTAGCACTAAGCAAAACAGCACAGGACTTGCTGTATTTTTATATTGGGCTATTTCCATCATCTAATATGTGTGTTGAATGTCTTTAGAAAAGTTTGATTTTAGTTAAATATTCCAAATGCATTCAACTTTTAGTAATATCACAGCAAACAGGTAAGTATATGCACCAACTGTTAGTAATATCACAGCAAACAAATGTTAATAATATCACAGCAAACAGGTTAGTATATGCACTAACTGTTAGTAATATCACAGCAAACAGGTTAGTATATGCACCAACTTTAGTAATATCACAGGAAACAATTGTTAGTAATATCACAGTAAACAGGTTAGTATATTCACTAACTGTTAGTAATATCACAGCAAACAGGTTAGTATATGCACCAACTGTTAATAATGTCACAGCAAACAGGTTAGTAAATGCACTAACTGTTAGTAATATCACAGCAAACAGGTAAGTATATGCACCAACTGTTAATAATATCACAGGAAACAACTGTTAGTGATATCACAGCACAAAGGTTCGTATATTCACTAACTGTTAGTAATATCACAGCAAACAGGTTAGTATATGCACTAACTGTTAGTAATATCACAGCAAACAGGTTAGTATATGCACCAACTATTAGTAATATCACAGCAAACAAATGTTAGTAATATCACAGCAAACAGGTTAGTATATGCACCAACTGTTAGTAATATCACAGCAAACAGGTTAGTATATGCACAATGTTTCAAGGGGTATTTTTCTCCCCTCTTCTTCAGGTGTTGCGGCCTGACCAGTGACAGTACTAGCATGAGATTCGAAACTGGGTCCTTAGATTCTTGATTATTGAATTTTAAGGTAACGCGCTAACCAACTGAGCCATCCTGCCGACATTCAACACACATATTACATGATGGAAATAGTCCAATATAAAAATACAACTAGAACATCATCATCATCACAAACCTTCAGAAAAACGCCGGACTTGGGCTACTCATTTAGTGTATAAATAATCAAATTGTCTGAAAGCGAACTTAAATACTAGAAATATCTTTAAAAGGTTAGAGATAACAAATCAAGCTTTGGTGATTTTGGAAATACTTTAAAAAAATCAATAAATTTATTTAAGATAACAGATTGAGTAAAAATAATTATACTTTTTTTTAAAGTCAAATTTTATACACGCAAGAGATTTGGGGGAGGGGTTATTATTATAGATCTCAGGTAGAGATATCTGCAAAGTGTATATATATATATATACATGCAGTTTTGTATCTAAGATAGCAACATTTAGTATAGATGATATATTTGTATTAAGTTTATTGTTTTAAATACGTAATAAATTATTTTGTAATTATCTTTGACAAATTGTTTTTTTTTTAAAGAAAAAAATCGAATAGTTAATTACACGGGAGCTAATGCGATGAAATGGATTTCAACGTGATTAGTTTTCATTTACATTAATTTTAAGTAAACAATTAATGGCTTTGTTAATTATTCGAAATGAATTGAAACGAGATTAAATTTATTTTGCTTTTTAGATAAATTTTTAACAAATTTTATTTAGATACTAAAAGTGTGATTAAGGTCATTAAGAAAATTTGATCCAATTCTTTCTTGAGGAGTAAAAATTATTAAATGTCGAATTTTGTGACTATATTAGTTCGAATCCAGCATATATTACATATATAAATGCAGGTTTAAGCCTGTACAATGTATTGCCATAGCTATTTGTAAGAAGCATTCTGTTTGAGCTCAACAATTCAATTCAGTGCGGTCACACGCTCAACGAAGACGTGCATCTCAGACTTGCAACCAAAAACCTTTTCTTGACCTGGATTACACATTCTTTCCACTTCCCTTTCCCTTTTCATATGCATCTTTCCCCTCTCATCACGTTGCTCCTGAATTTTTATTTTACCATGTAACCACTCCTTTGTAAACCTTTTCTAATTTTATTTGTATCTGTTTTTTTTTTTATGAATAAACTTTCATCACTGGGAAAAAAACAATTCAATTCAACTGACCAGGTGGAATTTTTATTTTCCCTTTCAGCTAAGAATTAAACCAGTATCTTTTAGTTCTATGGTAAACCACACAGGGCAATTTTGTGACTGATGAATGGCTTTCATTTTTATTTGGTAGAGAATAAGAGGAACAAAATGAAATAACATATTTAGCAATATAATATCAAAAATAAGAGCGATAAGATTATAGAATTGTACTTATTCAATAGAATGGGAAGAAGAAACAGTACTTGTGAATTTTTATGCAAACAAAAATGGCAGCCCATATTTTTGAAAATCTAACAGCTTTTGGGCCCCAAAAAATGTTTACAAAAAATGCTTGCTAGGAATTGTCATATTTCCAGTTATTTTTTAAAAAAGAAATGATTGTGGAAAAATTATTTACAGTATTTACAGGGTTTTTTCCTTTTCGGGATTAACTGATTAACAGAAAAATAAAACAAAATATGAATACAATATTTACATGTTATTTCATATCGTTGGCATGAAATATCATGAGCATTAACGCAGTCTTTTCAGGAGGGCAGGATCTTGTACCCCTGAAATAGTCCACTGCATCACATTCTATGACAGAAAAGTAACAATTTTTTATAATATAACCATTTACCAAAAAAAAAACTGCTGATAAAACAAAACACTGAATTGATCCAAAATACAGCCATGTTAAGAGCATCTCGTCGTTTCCTATGTTATAATATAAGTAAAAAAAAATGAAATAAAGCTTCTTAAAGAAATTGTATTGAAATTTATTCCTTTTTTAAAATTTCACAATTTATTAATTTTGTTTAAATTTAACAACTAACGCATCTTCGGTAGATTATAGGCCATTGAAAATATGGGGTGCTACTTCACTTGAAAACTCATAAGGACCCCAGAAACTTTTATTTGTTGTAAGCAACACTATACTTTATACATTAAGAAAAAGATATTCTAAATCTAAATGGCAACTGCTGAGCAATTATTGAACTTCAACCTTTAATTAGTGCTTTGTAATTAATAAATTTAAATTGTATTGTGTTGATGCGAGATCATGATAAACACAATCTCATAAAAATATGATGACATCTTTATTAATTAAAACAAATATGCAAATGCATATACAGCTGTTATATCTTCAGCTGACATCATTGGTTTGGTATAGTGTTTAGTTGCCATACTTAAGGGGCATCACATACCATTCTACATTTACCAACCACTTCCAGATGAATCATGACTGTGTGGCTCTTGAGTAGGTATGGTGACACTTCCTGCTGTTGTGTAGCATCTTACTTCAAGTCTGATGGGACACAAACCCACAACCTGGGCAACTGCCTGCAAGTGCAAGGCAGTTGCGCTGACCTCTTGACCACCAATTCAAGAAATTCCTAGTTTAATATATAAACTTACCTCATTGCTTTATTTGTATAGTGGATAATCATGCATACTGCTGTTCAGGTCTGACAATAAATTGTTGTTGTTTGACTTTACCTCCAACTGGACTGACTATTTATAGCCAGATACTCTTCCATAATATAAACAAACAGATACACTGAGCATCATAACCCACTGACTCCTATATGCTATTGGATTAGTCTATGATGATGAATTCTCAATCCAATCAAGATAATATGGAATCTAGATACCCATTTTGTAGATTATAGATATTGCCCTCCATGGTCTAATATCAGACATCTTTTGTCATATAACTTCTACTTGCAATAATTGCAAAGAAATCAAGTTATATATCATGTGACTTAATTTAATAAGCTTATATTACAAATGTTATATAATGAGTATACCAATAGCTTTTAAAGCTATTAATATATGGTGCATCTGAACTTAGTTCCATCCCATATGGCTATTTAAGTTAAATAGCTGGATTTGAAGACATCTGGATATCTGAAAATTTAAGATTCTCTACTTAATTAGTTAAACATTAGATAAAGTGCTGGGCTTGACCTGGTATTTTAAATCTAATATTTGAATATCCTAACACCCTACTGATGAAATCCAGAGCTAGAAACTGGTCTGGGGATAGAAGTGTTCTGAAAAGATTGTTAAGAACTACTGGTACACTAATTATATAAAATTTGTAAAACAAGCTTAATAAATTAAGTCACTAAAACAGACAAAACTCTCTATATGTATTGCCATTCAGTGCAAGTGAGAGTAATCAGTGGATGCCAGAAGGCTAGTGGATAAAATCCCCATCTAGTACCTAGTCATCCACTACCCCCAGACTAGTTTTTGGCTTGTGGCCTTCATCAGTGACGAGCCTTGGATCTGTGATCTAGGTGCAGTGCTCTCAGATCCAAGGCTCCTCACTGATGAAGGCCACAAGCCAGAAACTAGTCTGGGGATATTGGATGACTAGGCACTAGATGGGGATTTTATGCACAAGCCTTCTGGCATTCATTGATTATTCTCACTTGCACTGAGTGGCAATATGTATACAGAGTTTTGCCTGTTTTAATAATAGTTAAGAGCAAGCATATGAAATGGTGATGTTTATTGGCTTTAAATTAAGTCACATGATATATGACTTGATTTCCTTGCAGTTATTGTTATTTCTATTAAGGCTTTGGTGATTTTATATTGCTAAAGCTATTAATATATGGTGTATCTGAACTTAGTTCAGTCCCATATGGTTATCTAAGTTTGATAGCTGAATTTGTAGACATATGGATGTTTAAAAAATTCAAATTTTTTACTTAAAACCCCTTGAGACTGAAAACCACTTTTTTCCACATTAAAAAAAGTTTGCAATTTCGACCGCAATAGCATGCAAACCGTATACGTCACAATTACATTTTTTTTCTCTCCGCCATTTTTCTATCTTTTTGTACATCTAAAAAATTTTTCTGTGCGATGAAAATTAGATTTTTTTATAGCAATTTTTATAAAGTACGTTATTAAAATTATAATTTTTTTTATCTTTCTAGATTTATCAACATATAAACAAAATAACCGCACAAATGGCTTCTTTCGCCGCTGATCGTAATTTTGATTGATTCTGACGAAGACTTTTTTGTTTGTTTTGATTCTGAGGTTTCATCATATTTCACCATTAACCATGAGTATTCAATTCCTGATCTATTTTATTTATTTTTTATATGAAATTATTTATTTTTTATACAAAATTATATATTTGCACTGTAAGCAATAGGTATGTTTCAGAGTGGAAGGCATTACCGAAGTAAGTTGGTCTGTCACCCACTGAGTTGAATGCATTTTTTGGTATGATTATTCATGTTTGTACTATATCATGCATACCAAAACTAAAATTTATTTGGTCTAAAAATGAATATTTGCATCAACCAGTACTCGCTAACTTGCTAGAGTTATAACCCGAGATCGATTTTTTGGTATTCTAAATAATTTACAATGCCTCCCAATGCTGAATCAACAGTCATCATCATCATCTCCCACTGATATATAATAATTGCTTGTAATTCCTTTGGGTTATTTATTTTATTTTATTCATTTCATTGTAGATAAGTTTTTAATTACTTTGAAACATACTTTGCTATTATGGTCTCCTGTGAAATAATGCATAATTTAGCTCACCCTTTCTCCCATGATATTCCAATAAAATAGTAAGTATTTTTTACCCCCATAACTTACACTTTACTAAAGTTATTACTGTTATTTTTTTTTTGATCCACACTAAAACCTTGCATTTCTAATAGATATCTTGCATAGAGGGCCTAGAAAAACAACTGCTTGCAAAAATGGAACATATAGGCTGGTTAGTAAAAAAGCGAAACTGAAATTGTCATCTTTTGCCACATTACTCCAACAAACTGTAACTCAGGTAGGTCATGTTATATATATATTTTTTCTGCATTTTATGACGAATGTGATGAAGCTGTCTATGAAATTGTAATTTTAGGTTATACATTTCAAAATTGAGAGTTTGTGAACCAATATAAAAATAAAAAAATTTTAAATGTGAAAAATATCCTTTTTTTTTGTTATTTTTTTGTGGTAATGACTACTTTATCAGCTTTATTACATTCTTTCATATTTGCACTTTATAAAAATGTATATATATATATATATTTTTATTTATTGTGATAAATTAGACATTTCATTTAAAATTGTATGTCCTGTAATTTTTTCTGGGAATTCAAAATGGCCATTCAGACCTCTAAGGGTTTTAATAGTTGAATCTTGGATAAAGTGCTGGGCTTGATCTGATATTTTAAATCTAATGCTTGAATATCCTAATCCCCACTGATAAAATCCAGAGCTAGAAACTGGTCTGGAGATAGGTATATTGGCATGTTCATTATATAACTTCTACTTATAATCATCTATATGTTTACTGTTGAAAATTCAATTTTCAATTAACTATCCAACCACCAGTAATTTTGTAATAATCAGCTAATTATCTCTGAATGATTTTCCTTTAAAGTTGATTTTTTTTGTTTACTACTGGCTGTTTTTTTATATAATTAAAAGTTTAGTGTACATATTACACTCATATTCAACTATTACAGATTCTGCCTGCATCTTCCCATTCCTCTTCTGTGTATTTAAATGGGCATATTAAGATCCTATATATGAGGGTTCAGAATGACAAAGTCAACATGAGTCTGACAACAATATTGGCATCAGCAGGGGCTTTGAGTGTTCCATTATCAAATTTTCGATATTGTGGATGGCTGAAAAGTTGTAGGGCGGAGAAGATTGGAACCTGTCTATTAAAGTTTGAAGATTTGCTATCTTAATATAAACTAAGTACTGATTACATATATATGTGTGGGAGATGATGATCTGCAATGAGCTCTGATTCAGCACAAAATATGGATATTGGAAGTCATTTATCTTTTCACATGTATGTAGTTACGTGAATCGGTTATATAAAATGGAGTGGATAATTGAAGCGTGCTAAAAATTCTGTGTTCAAACTTCCTAATTAATAATTAAAATTGTAAATATCATACTGAAATTAGATATAAACATTATTTTCAATTTGGCTATTATAATTTTAAAAATTTGAAATTAAAAGGATATTGTTTCGCTCAACTTTTTTAAAGTCTCACATTATATTACAAAGCATCCATATATAAAAACATTTATATATAATAAACAATATAGTCTTATTTTTTTGTACAGATATATTTTTAAAAAGCAGTAATTTGAACAATAAGTCAAAACAATACTTTAGTTTTGATGAGATAAAAATAGTGGCACTTTATAAATTGATCCAAATTAAAAGTCTATCTTAGTAATCTTGATACCCTGTGGCTTTAATTCTATTTAAAAAGAATAATAATAAAATAATTCTGCTGAAATATTGGCTATATTTTAAGAATAAAAATATATGTATCAAATATCTCTTTGAAAACATTGGTAAGTGTTTTTGTTCTGTATGCAATATAATATATAAGATGTATATGTGTTTACAATAATAACTCAAGAATATACCCAAAGGTGTGTACAGATATGCTAGAAATAATACAAGAAAGGAATAAAAATTTTCTGAATACAAACTATACATAGAAATCTGGTCAATTTTCTCAATACTCAAAATTATAACATGACAAACTACATTTAAAAATTAAAGAATTGAAAACGCTAAAATGGCTGCCTGTTTAAAAGTTTAAACTCGTAGCAGTCTTAACTTGAAGGTAAGTTTAGATAAAAGATAATTTTTATAAAAGCAAATCTCATTATAATTTGCCTTTAATGACTTCTACGTCTAAAATGTTAAGAAAAAAAAGTATAACAGTCTACTAGATATTGAGAAGTTTAACACGAATTCTTGCTTAGCAACATCCCAAAGTAAAACAGTTAAAGCTGAAATATCAAAAAATGTAAAGTCTAATGCGTATATCAGTAAAACAGCTAATAATTCTGTTGTTCTTAATGAATTTAAAACAAATAGCCAAAGAAATAGTCATGCAAATAACCAAACAAAAAAAGTGCAAAAAAATAATATAAAAGCTTCTAATATTATAAAAGGTTCTAATAAGAAAAAAAGAACCCGGAAAACACTGATAGTTTTCAATCCTCAAATAATGTTCATACATGGGTGAACAAATGGAACTAAGTGAAAATAATAATAATAATAATAATAATAATAATAGTAATAATATAAATATTAGTCCTCCCAGCAAAATGCGCAAATTTAAATCACTAACATTCCTTAGTGATAGCAGTGTATCTGTCGCTATTAACACAGCGGAAATTACATCATCTGAACAAAAGAGTCAAAAATCTATAACAAAAATTAAAAACGATTCTACATCAATTTCCAGTAATGCAACAAAATTTATAGACATTAACTCAATTGCAAATAATATAGAAACAAATAAAACTAAATATACTTCTTTTAGCAAGCTTAACGATTACTGGTGAAAGATACTTGCAAATAGTCTCTCTCCTTCCACATCCATTATTAGTATAATAGAAAACTATGATCCAGCAGAAAAGGAACCAATTTTATCTCATCCTTCTCTACCTGATTATCTAGAGGAACTGCAAAAGTATAACATGATAAAAAATATAAAATCGACAGCAACTTTCCCAGCTAGATCTTTTATATGCTTAGAATACTTTTCAAAACAACAACGTGAAGAAGCAGAAAAATCTGTAACACATTTAAATTTTAAAAAAATATACTACATCACCAAAGACCCTAATCCAATAGTTCATGGTCGCATCATGCATGCACCTCCTGACTTTACAGATGTTGTGCTACAAAAAAACATATCAGAAATTGCACAGATAATAAACAACTCAAGAGAACTCACGCCTAACATAAAATTTGAGATTCCAACAAACTGCTGGAAAATTACACTAAAAATGAAACATAATCATAAACCAGATGAACTTCCACACAGAATTTATATGAGATCCATCCCCATCACAATTAGTATCAAAGGTCGTCAACCTCTATGTTTCAAATGCTCCAGAATAGAGCATATAGCTTTACAATGCAACATTGGTAACTGTTTAAGTTGTGGCAAAATTGATAGACTTGGTCACCTTTGCAGTAAAGATAAGGAAAAGTTATCATGGGCCAGCGTTGTTTCAAAAAATTACATTCTCCCATCAAATACAGAGGCAATACAACTCTCTAATCTTCCCAATAATGAATCAACCATAACTCTCCCTAACCAAGAATTTAGTACAAATAATTATTTGCCTGACATGCATTCACAGCATAGTTATCAATCACAGAACTCAATTTCTGTTGATTATCTACGGGAACCATTAATGGATTTGAACAACAGTTTGACACAAAGTTCATCTTTAAGCCATAGCCAAGACTCATTGTACAGTAAAAACTATCCTGAGATAACAGTAAAGCAAAATAGGGTAGTAGTAAATTCGGATATTCATCTTAAAAATGACAATAGCAAAAAAATTAAAACATCTAACTGTGATACTAAGCACACAAACAAAAACCTTAAATCAAACTCATTAAACACTGAACATGTCTAACATTAAAATAGCTACAATAAATATACGAGGTCTTAACTCATATAACAGACTCTCACAACTGACTCAATTCTTAAATAATCATGATGCTGACATTTTCGTCATAACAGAAACAAAAATTAGCAGAGTAACGAATCCAACCATAATTAACACTCTGCATAGCAAATACATTTTTACATACAAGCCAAACATCAGACCAGCTCAAGGTGTTGCAATTCTAATAAACAATCAATTTCCAGTAACAAAACTTAAAATAATACTTTTATCAGTTAATTCAATAATTCTCTCTTTTTTGTTCCATTCTGAGCTTTTCTATATTATAGGAATATATTCATGTCAAAAGGCAAGGAATGTTGTAGATATCCTACTGGTTGCACATAAGAAAATACTACATAAGCCCAGTATAGTTTGACTTTAACTGCAGCTACAATGGTTTGCCACTCTCCTTGAAAGCCAAACATTCACAAGTTGCCCTGCTGCCATTAGCACACCTATATCCAACAAATGCTGTTATATTCATAGGTGCACAAGGATCATCTCTCATAGATCTATTTTTTAGTTCTCCTATAAACCTAAAAGCCTCAATTAATCTAACTGCAGTCTCATTTTCTGACCACATCTGTGTAACACTCATGCAAAAATGCCTGCATAACAAACTATATATAAATTCTCATATAAGAAGCAACTCCCTAGACAATTCAAACTTACCATAGATGATTTCTGTAATATATTAATAGTAAGCAACCACCTACATCAGATGAAAAATCTCTCTCCAATTGAAAAATGGTCTCATCTCAAAAAAATACTAAACATGTGCTGTTCAGATCGTCTATCATACTATAACCCTAATAACCTTATAAAGCAACATATTGAAGACATAAACTCAACCCTTAAAGCTATAACAAGGGCAGATGAGGCTAAAGATCTTATCCATAAGCTCCAATGTGAAAACAAACATTTAACTCAGTTATATAACCAGAACAACATGGTTTTTAGGCTGAGAAAAATTTTACCAAATCTATCAGCACTAACGAAAACCACAATAAATTATGCAAAATTTCCAATCCCATATGCTTGTGGCATTTCCATTCTATCAAAAGATAATTCACTCCTCTCTGGTACTTATGTTGATGAGGCACTTCTGCACCACTTGAATATTTCCCTTAAAAAATCTCATAGTTTTTCACAATTATTTACAAATGAAACAAACTGTTACACAAAATTACTACATATCTAAACAACAAGTTTTTGATGAAATAGTGTACTTAAAACAACATATCTCGCTAGCAAATGACTTCATTCCAGCTAACATATATAAGCAAATGGAATACATTAGATCTCCATTCCTACAGAAATACTATAATCAACTTTGTTCAAAGGAATATCATATCCCTAACTTATCTACAAATATAGTATTCTGTATAAGAAAAAACTTTAAAAATTCACATCCAACAGTAAATGATTTGCATCTCATTACATTAGAAGACATTGATCAGAAAATGTTTGCTAGAATCATACTCAAACAGTTAAATATCTATGCTTTACCTAAAATTTCCCCTTCACACTTTGCAGTCAAAGGGCAAAAAGCATCTCAAGCAATTTTATTACCTCAAGAAGCAATACTTTATATCAACCAAAACAAACTAACAAACTATGTAGCATGCCAGGTAGATTTCAAGTCTGCCTTTGACATTGTAAATTGGAACTTTTTATTCTCTGTACTAAATCAAATGCTCAATCAAACATCCCTTCTTTGTACTATTTAAAAAAATCTTTTCAAAATAAAAAAATTAATTCTTAAAAATTACATGAGACTCTCTCAACTCTTTAAGCCAAGTAGAGGCATTCCACAAGGCTCCCCACTTGCATCATTACTTTTTGCAATATACATTAGATCCCATGATTAAGGACATAGAGAAATGCATAGATGGTATTTTTCTTCCACACCTAGCCATAACTGTTAAGATCATATCATATGGTGATGATGTTTTGATAATATTCAGGGACCTGCAAAATATACCTATGATACTTCATAAACTTAAGAAATTTGAAACTGTACCAGGATCCACAATACAAATAAACAAATCATCCTTATGGCAAATTACTACTAGTTGCTGTCTTCCCTCACTCTTCACAGGTTCATTTTCTTCCTTTCTTGGCATACCTATTAATCTTTCAAAATCTCAACTAAGTCATCACTTAAATCTTCTTGTCATAGACAAATTTAATACAAAAATAAAGGGCTTCAACTCAAAATTACTATACCCTATAATGAAAGTTCGTATCATCAATGCCATTCTAGGAGGTATTCTTGTCTATTACAGCCCTTGGATGCATCTTCAAAAAAAACTATTAAATATTTCATGATTATAGCAAAAAAATATATATGGGGATCAACATCACATCTTCTATCAATAGAAAATACCTGTTTTCCAATATGCAAGGGTGGGCTTAACCTAATAGCTCCTCAATCTTTCACATCCTACATTAGAGCTAAGATATACATCATGACCACTACTAACCCCTTTTTAAGGACAAATTCCTCCACCTCTGCTTCTGCTTGCTATTATTCCATATGTGAATCACCACTTTTTCACTAATCATGCCATTGAGCATGCTGATTTACTGGACAATTATAACATTAATACTCTAATTGGTTTGTCATACAAAGATCTAAAAAAATTAATTACCCCAATAGATAACTTTGGTCAACACTATCTACTGCAAGAACACTGACTAAATTTCAAAATTTGTACATGCCTCACTCATGGTTAAAATTCCTGTATAATCTGCTACTTGATATAATACCAACAAAGCTATTTCTCATAAATCGTTTTAAACTAAACATTGATCCTACTTGTATACTATATAATTTGCTCCCGGAAAATAAATCACATATATTTGAGACATGTCCATACTTTTCAACCTTATGTCGCTTTGTATTTCACAAAGACACAATTAATTTAAAAAATATCCTAATAAATAATATAAAGAAATTAAAACCATTCAATGCCCTTGTAACCGTTCACACTCTGAGAACAATATGGCTTGCCTGTTGTGCTGTAATATTTGATAACAAAAAATACAATGTACTTAAAAAAAATAACAAAGAATGGTATAACATTTATCTTTTTGCTCAGAAATATATACCTAGTAATGTCACAAAAAAATTATGGCAAAGCAATGTATTCCTTAGTTGCTCATTAATGCGATGACAGTAATCATCTTGTTTAAAATCATTATATTCTAAAAACATCCTAAGAAATTAAAAATTATAAAAAAAAAAATGTAAAAAGCTCTTAATGTAAATATACTAATTCTTATAAATATTTTGTTACTAATAAAGTTTTTTTAAAAAAAAAAAAGTTCAAAGTTGAAAAAAAAAAAATTAAAGAATTATGCATTGAAACCTTACTGTTAGGCTTGATCTTGATCAAGTCCTACTTTTATTAGTAAATAAGTTAAGAATTGTAAGTTTCATTATTAGAGTTAAAATCATCAGTCCGTTCTAATAGTTTTCAATTGTTGTGAGATGAGAATAGAAAAACTTAACTTTTATTGTCATATTTTAATAATAAATATTTATATAAGCAATTAAATGTCCAGATTCTATACCCAATATTTTTACATTTCTGTACCAAGTTGTGTGGCGTATCTACATACAATTTGATAGTCAAAGCAGTTCAATATTTATATTTAAACTTTAATATATAGGGTATATAAGCACAGACTTTCACATAACCCAACACTCACCACTCTATCTCATAACACTGATACACTTGAACACATATATGTCGAAAAGATAAATAATCACCAATATACATATTTCATGCTAAACCAGCAATCATCAGTTGTTAAGATAGCCAATCTTTATACTTTAATGGACAGGCTTCAATTCACTCCACACTCCAACTCTTCAACATCCATCCAATTGAAAATCTGATGATAGAATGCTGAAAGGCCACTCTGAGGCCGAGATTCTTGTCACACTCATGTTGATTTAAAGTCAATCTGACCCCTCATGTACAGGACATAATCCAAGTAATACATATACAAGGGATGGGTAGACATCTCTACGATGCAATAACTGAAATACAGGGTTATTATATATATCTAAATATATATCTGAGCACTTGTTGCATATATGTGTAGAGATAATAATATGGACCAACTCATTAATTGCTGTTTTAGCATGGAATATTTATATTGGTGATTATTTATCTTTTCAACATATATGTGTTCAAGTGTAACAGTGTTATAAGATGGAGTGGAGAGTAGTGGGTTATGTGAAAGTCTATGCTCATACACACTATATATTACATATACTGTTACAGGTATATAATAAGCCTGTATTTTAGTTATTACATAGTAGAGATGTCTGCCCATCACTTGTATATGTATTAAATGGATTATCTCCTGTACATGAGGAGTCAGATTGACTTTTGGTCAATATGGGTGTGACAATAATATTGGCCTCAGGGTGGCCTTTGAGTGTTCCATCTTCAGATTTTCAATTGGATAGACAATTGAAGAGTTGGAGTGTGAAGTAGATTGAAGCCTGTCCATTAAAGTATGAAGATTGGCTATCTTAATATATATCTGAGCACTTATTGCATATATGTGTAGAGATGGTAATCTGGACCAACTGATGATTGCTGGTTTAGCATGAAATACGTATATTGGTGATTATTTATCTTTTCGACATATATGTGTTCTAGTGTATAAGTGTTATGAGATAGAGTGGAGAGTGGTGGGTTGTGTGAAAGTCTGTGCTCATATACCCTATATATTACATATATTGATATAAGTATATAATAAGCCTGTATTTCAGTTATTAAACTTTAAATATAATTTTATAATTTAATATTATTTTAAATAAAACCAATAATAATTATTTTAAAGTTTTATAAATTAAGTAATATGTTTAAAACTCAAAACTATAGTTATTTTGAGTAAAGCAACATATTTATTGATTGATTTTTTTTTGTTCTAAATTAATATACATTTCTTTTTAGTTTAATATGTGAATTTTTTTTCCTGCAGTACAGGTATTTTCATACCTGCACTCTAATATGTAATATACTGAGGGTTTGAACTCAAATTTTCACACAACTCTCAATTATCCACGCTATCTCATATTGTGTGATTAAGTGTGTCAGCAGTATGAGATATCATGGATAGTTGAGGGTCATGTGAAAGTCTGACTTCAAATTTCTTTTTATTGTAACTTTTAATAAGTTCCTTTCAGTTAATTGGATTTAAGGTCAAAAGATGGAAATTTGCTATTTTTAGCAAAGTTCTATCATAAAAATTAAGAAGTCTGTTTTGTTTTGTTTTTTTTATTTTGCACGCAGCCTTTAATTAAAAGTTTATAAATAGAGCTGCAAAAACTTAGAGGGATGGATTTTTGCAAACCATCAAGATGAATTAATGAAAACTATTCGGGGAGAGGGGCACTTATCCACCACTTAAATATAATATAAATTTATTTAAAATTTATTGTTTGTAAATATATCTATATATATGATTAATTTTGGATATTCATAAAAATTATGGAATAAAAATATAGATGCTCTCACTCACAAAGATAAGAACTGCTAACAATTTAAAAGTTTATCTTCACAAATTTGACCAAAGTTACATAGAAACAATGGCTGTAAAGAATAATTGTACCCAGGAAAAATTCTACGTATCCATAATCAAACTTTTTTTTAAATTACCCAATAATTCTTTTAATTGTGACAATCATCAAATAAACATTAAATATTGGTGTTATAATTTCAAGGTTAAAATAAAGAATGTTTTAAGAACTTTTTATATCAGGAAAAATTTTAAGCGGACAATTTAAAAGCTATATATACTTTTAAAGCTAAAATAATTCTTCTTTATATATTGAAGCAGTAAAATCCGTTATACATATTTTGCTTCACTATCTGGTGATCTTAGAAACATTAAACCAGAGGTTCAAACCCATTTATATACTTGTTAATCACTAGGGAGTGCAAGTCCACATATACATGCGATTACTCCCCATCTTGTGTAAGTTAAACATTTATTTTGAATAAAGAATAATAATTTTAATTTGGAAATATTCAAATTTCCATCCCCATAAATAGTCGTGTTTGTGTGTGTGTATGTATCACAGATAGCTAAAAATATTGCAAATCATATTTCAATTTATTAAATATTTTATATTTTATCATTTATAATTCCGGTATTTTATTATTAAACTGATGCAAATACCAGAGAAAGTTCTGGAGAGTAATTAACATAACTCAAATTAACAAACAAAAGACCATATCTTGCTCAATTCAAAAATGCTGCTATTAAATTAGATTTATTTTAGCAATGCTAACTTTAATGGAAATTATATCTCTTGAATCCATTTCCAAAATAGAAATAGATTAAACAAGACTCACTGAACTTAACTCATTGTCATCTTTGAAATGCAAATCTTAACAAAGGATAAGTGCAGCCAGGCCAGGTAATGCACATCCGGGCCTCACCAGTGGCAAGGTAATAGAAATGTCTAGAAGGTTTTGTTGGCATATAAATACAGCCAAAATTATATGCTAGGCACTCTTCACTTTTATTTTAGAAAGTGTTGCAGAACTAATGTACACCTGTCAAAATTTTGAATCATAACTTCTGAGTAGAGAGAAGAAATTTGCTTTCCCATTCTTTTTAAGACTGTCTCCATACTGCTATGCTACGATGCCATCACCACTCAAAGACTGCTGTAATTAATTGCTAAACTAATTCTACAAAGATGCTGCATTGCTGACCGTGTTTTTCTATATTTATTTTTTACATATATCAACCCGTACAGCCATCAAGTCATCAAGTAACAGAAGGTAATCCCATCTATGCTGTTAATATGAACTCTTTATGTAATTTTTATTTGTTTAAAAATAAATGTAACTGTAACTCTGTCTATTTAACCTTTTAACCGCTAATTATATTATTGGTTGTATGAGGTAAAAATCAAATCTTTTAATTGGCCAACTCACAAACTGAAGACAAAGCCTATTGTTAAAACACATTCACCTATAATATTAAATTCAACTCAGATACGTTTATAAAAAGTATATTACTCATTTTTCAGGTTATAAAAGAGAACGAAAGTTCTTTCAAAAATAAATTGCTATTTATTTATTATAAAATATTCAATTTCGGCAAATTTAAAAGCGAATGTCTAAACAAAAAAGTGCTGACGCAAACGCTTTTTTTCAATTTTATGTTATGGAAAAGTAAAGATTTCTTTTTGCTAAATCTTAAATATTTTTACTAAAATCTTCAAGATTTTTCGAAAATAATTTTGTTTTTTTAGTATATTTTATTAAAAAACTATTTTAATTTCTCAAATTATATTTTTTTAATACTTAAATTACATTCGAAATGAAAATCTCAGCGTTTTTCTTTATTTGCTTTGATCAGATGGTTTCTTTGTTCTTTCCAGCCAATCAGAATGTCTTTTTCGGCTGAGAGCTGGCTGACAGCCAATCACCGACAAGGTTCTTTCTTTGTTTAGTTTTAAATGCAGTTTTTTTGATTTTTTACTTGTAAAATAATTCGGAAGAGGGCACCATCTTACAGAACTTTTAAAAACCTAATCAATAACTGTCAAACGAATATTCTAGCATTAAAACTAGCAGAATTAGAGTGACGTCAGATGTCAATGAGAGACCTCATAAGAGGCGGGAAAAGGGTCTATTTAATAATTGGCGATGTAGTGCTGATTATCATAATTCTAATAAATCAATGACTTTCTGTTTCCTTCTGTGAAATTTAATGCACGAATCTATAAATTTATTCTCTAAATGTATTTGCTGGGTTTCACATTATCTCTATCTTATTATTTTAAATGTGGCAAACTTTTAACTTTATTTTATGTTTGATTATATTTGATTTAATATGCTAATAATTCAATCTAGCGAACCGATTATATTTTAGTTCTCCATCCCATTATTATGAGATGGTAAATATTTAAATGTAAGTTTTCTTACAAAAGTCAAAGTTTGCTTGATTAAATCTTATAGCTAAAGATGCTGCTCTATGGCACTGTTTTTGTGCTAAAACACATAAAAATGCTGTTTCCGCAGCCGAAATGTTCGAACCCGCATTTTCTATAATACAACTTTTTTGTTGTGCTACAGAATGCAGGCCTCTATGTCATGTTGCAGTACAGCATTATGTCGCATCACAGCAAATACATTTTCTGAATTCGCACAGTTTCTAAAATAGTTACGGCTTGATGAGAGAGTTTGTATTTGAATCGGATGGAAATGTTGTTTTCATTAGATTTTTTTTTATTTTAAAGTATTGAAATGTTCAGATTTTTTAAAGTAATAATTCTAAGACTTTTTACAACATACTGTATTGAAGTTTTAATTGAGAAAATGTTAAATATCTTTAATTTTAGTGAGTTGCAATTAGGTAACGCATCAAGTAACATACTGTTCGTAACATTCCATGAAACAAAGAAGATTCTACCATGTGTATATTTTTGAAGTAAAAAAGAGCGGTACCAAAAAAATATCCAGTAAGAAAGGTACAAATATACACAATTTTTTGTAAATTTCATAAAAAGCAAATATTATAAACATGTTTAATAAGTAAAGAAGACATTTATATGTGTTTGTTGTTGTTTAAAAAAGTTTGAGTTTGTTTATTTTGTCCGAGTATGGTTACAATTTTGAATTTTTTTATTTTAACATTACACACAACAGAACACTAACCCTAAAACTAACCCTAACCCTAAAACTAACCATAAACCTAACCGTAACAACTTTTACTTTTTATTGTCATTCTATTTGAAGTAAAAAATAGCCGTAATATCTCTTTGTCTGTAAAAAAAAAAAAAAAGTAAAACGAAGACTTAAAAAATAGACTAAGAAATTTTACTTTTTATTACGATTATTATTTTTTAGTTAAACAACAACAACAAAAAAAGTCATAACACAAGTAAAAAAATATCCAATTGAAAATTGATAAAAAAAAAAAAAAAGCCGTAACACAAGTAAAAAAAATATACGATAGAAAAAACATGAATCAAATTGTAATTTGTTGATTTTATTTTACATTTATTATTATCATTTAAATTGTATATGTTAATAAAAAATAATATTTATGAAAGACGATTTTGTTTTGTTTTTATTTTCGCATTACAAAAAAGCACAGCAAAATTATTATAATCAATGGCCCGGGAATGGTCATAATTTATAGTTTTAGCATAAAAATGGCCCCCCCCATTTCTTTAACTTTTTTATTTTTTTTTTTTTTGGATTTTTTTTTTTTAATAATTTTATTATATTATTCTTTTTTTTTTTTTGGGTTTTTATTTTTTAAAAAATTATTTTACTTTTTTTTTATAAATCTTTTTAAACCCTTTCCCCCAGTGGGAATATTTTTTTGACTGACTATTCATAAAGCATACTAATATTTGTTTAATGAAGGGAACTACATATTCCCTCTCTTTTATAGTTTGATGTTCTAATTAATATTTCAGGTCATTTACAAACCTTTAAGGATGGGTTAAATTTTGTCATGTCATTATGCTAGATTTCATTAATTTATGAGGGCCTTAGTTAACATATCAGTGTCATTAAGCACCTGATTCTTATTAGCATTGCTTACCCCTAAAAGTGTTATAAACTTTGTATATCCTGCTTTGTCAAACTAATACCCATAGGTCCCAGATCATTTCCTCATGGAATATCCCGAAATGAAGTTTGGAAGCACCGACTCTAAGATACTATTAGGTTGTAGTTAGGCTCTGCATGGAATAACATCAGGAAATCCAAACCATGGAATGCCTACCATCTATTTCAAATACTGCCCTGTTACAAGTGCAGGTGAGTTTATCACATCTGTAAATTTGATGAAGCATCTCATCCTAAAATGAATGTAATCTTTCTAACATTATGCACAACAATTCTTAATTGATATTTTATATTTCCCGATTATTAATCTGTAAGTTATAATGCTGTGATTTCTGTAGACCATCCTATCTTTTCTTTTATATCATTTATAAGTTAGAAAGGTCATTTTAAAGCTTATTTAAGCTATTGCCCTCTCATCAAAACAATCTTAGGGTATGCTAATAAAGTACCGTCAGTAATTTCTATCACAACGAGATGACAAATACTAAATAACTGTCTTCCTTAAATGATTGAAACATAATCAATGACTGAGTAAACCTTGTCATCTATATAAATGTGTTTTAAGGTATGGTTAGGATAAACCATGATGAATAGAGTTATGTAAATCAAATTCCATTTTATCTATATTTGTTAAGGTCATTTACTTTGCGTTGAATTAATCATAGCATTCAAATGATGTATCAATGTTGAATTTGATATCTCCCTCCATTAGCATATTAAGCTGCATTATCTTGATTATCTGTTAACTTTTATCCATTTTATTCAACTCGTGGTTGCGTATTCTTTAATCATTAATCTGTGTTCTATTATTATGTAATATATTAGAATATATAAATTATCATTAATGACAACGTGAAACTCAGATTCTATGAGTTCCATGACATGTAAATAGATTCACCAATGTATTTATTAAATTATATAATCATTATTTGTTTATTCAGTTTCTAAGGAATTCTTATTAATGAATTATTAAAATTTCATAACCAATTATTAATTAATCATTTTGTCTCATGTTTTATGCATACACATCGCTAATTGGGTTGCGTTATATATAGTTCATATTCTGTTGACTTTAAGCCCTTTATTACATTTATCAAATAATTCTTGATGAAAATCAATATAATCTTAAGCTAGCACATCCTGTTAGGGGTTCGAAGTCAGGTTGTATCACCTTTTTCCTGTAGATCTTTTGTTTCTCCGCTGTGTCTCCGGGACTGGAATTAATAAATTTCATCTGTTATCATCAGAAATGTTGTTCATAATGTTATAGTTTTAGAGAAAGGTAAACAGGGCAGAATCTATGACTGCTCCTAACCTGTGTATCTCAGGCATGAGTGGATTTAAGGTACTTTTGCCTAGATTCTGAATCTTATTAGACGAGTATACAATTCTGACCGGTACATTATGTTTATAAAACACCTATAGAAAACTGAAAAGCTATTTTAAATTAATTTATCACAGCTATTGACTCTCCATTAATATTACAAAAAATAAAAAAAAATTATTAAAGTTATTACTTATTTTAAAGGAATAATATTCAAGGTATTTCGAAATTTAAACTGGTTATAAATGAATAAGAGACTTTTAGTGCTATAATTCTACTTAAGTGAATGACTTTTGATTAATTATCTTGGACTTGTTATAATTATTACATAAATAGTTATCCACTAATATCATTAAAGTAATTATAATTTAAAGGAATAAGTTCGATGATAATAAATGGTGCAAAACATTTTTAATCGGAAATTTAAATTGTTTAACTGGAATGATAGCGATACTATTTAAAATCAATGTCAGTATTCATGAGAGTATTTCTATACAGTTTAAAAAAATCGCAAACAATATAATGCTCATATTAATTAACAATTCCTCTATAATTTATAATCTTTTATTAATGAATAATTAGTCATCTATATATGTATCAAAGCGTCAAGAATATTACAATTTATCTAAAATAAATGAAGATATTGATTTTCAAATATTTAGTATTAAAGATAAAAAAAAAAATTAATAGCACGGAAGATACTGGCAGATGCTCTTTAACGAATGCTGTATCCTTTACTATTAAGAAGGATGTTGGCATTTTCTGCAATTCTATTAGTGTACTCACAGGAAATAGGAAATAAACTAAATTTCTACCGTTTATTTCAAGAAATAAAAATATTGAAAGTGATTATGGAATTAGTGTTGGAGATAAAGAGAAAAGATAAAGATCTTAAGAAAAGATTCTGCATTAAATATACTTAATTCAGTAATTGCAAGGAACTCAAATCATATATCACATGACTTAATTTAATAAACTTGTGTTAAAAATGTTATATAATGAGCATGCCAATAGTTCTTAAAAAGCTTTTCACTGAAGAAAGCCAGAGCTAGAAACCGGTCTGAGGATAGGGATATTCTGAAAAACTTGTTAAGAATTATTGGCATGCTTATTATATAATATAATATAGCTAATTCAAGTTTCATCTTTACTGCAATGAAATTTAAAGAAGTCACAAATAATATTTTTATGTGTAGTTTATTATAATTGTGTTATGTATTTAGTCTTAGTAGATGACTTAGCAGTCAACTTGCAAATAAAATATATGGATCTGAGGTACCTGATATTTGAATTATATATGCTGGAAAATGTTATCACTAAAAATGGTAATAGAGTTTAAGGTAAGTTATGAATTTTATTATATTATATTTATATTTGGTTGGTAAAGCTGTGTTTATTAAAACATCACAGAAAGATAAAATTCAATAATTATTGTATTTAATTATATGGAATATTTGGTTATGTATATAATACTGATAATTATTATCTAACATCAATCACGTTTGAGTCAATAATTACTACTTTAATTTGATATGTATTTGTTTATAATTTCACTTGTTTAGTGTTGTTTGTTGATTTTGAGATTTGATGAGTTGTGATATTTGTTATCTGATGTATATCCACATAATCTCACATTAGGATGTATTTTCTCTTTATACTTTGTGGAAGTGGAATTATTATCATGGATTAATCATATATATGCCCAACAGATTTGAGTTCAGCAAGGCCTATACTATTGATAAGTAGCTTCATGTATTGTTATTATTAAATGGGATTAACTGTCCCTTACTCTTTATATCCTTATGGGTATGCAAAGAATTGGTACCATGCATAATAATGAAGTGACCATGGTCCCAGTTATTTTTTATTTGCCTTGGCTCATCTTTATTATCATATTTATTGATATGTTACCTTTAGCATCAGATTGCATGCCATTTATTCTTGGTGGGCTAATATTTTGTAAGGATGATTTTATCCTAAGGAAAGTGTGGATAGACCAATGAGTTGGGTCAGCATTGAACAAACCATTATATAAAATAGAATAATACTGTATTATTTTTCTAAATGACTATTATTGACTCAAAGTGATAAAAAGAAATATACATGATTCCAAGAGATTGTAAAAGACCCAAAAAGAGACCACATGTGAGATGGATGGATGAAATAAGAAAGTGTGCAGTGGTGATGTGGAGAAGAGAAGCTAAACATCGGAGAAGATGGATTGAACTTTGAGAGAACTTCATTCTACAGTTGATCGATAATGGTTGATGATGATGATGATGACATGTCTTGCTTAGCAATTGTTATTTATAACTAAAATAGTATTAAGTTAAATTTCTTAAGCATAGTCTATAAAATATAGCAGTAGATTACTAATCATCAAAATATGTATTTAGAATGTTACCATGCTAATTTGGAATATAGGTTGAAAGAATGTTGCTAGTCTAACTGAAAATATCGATAAAACTAGAAAAATTGCATGATGATATAGATATAATCATCGATGCATTTAAAAATAATATCACAGTAATATTACCTTATGGTCGAATCATGTTCAATTGTCATTATGTGGATAATAGTTTCGTGATGATCGTGTTTGTATCTTTTGTGTGTGTGTGTGTGTGTGTGTGTTTGTATAAAATATATATATATAAGTTAGTAAAAGTGTAAATAACAAATCAGAACTGTAAATAATGTATTCTTATTATTTTAATAACATCAAGTAGATCTCTGTAAATTTACGATAATTTTTTATTTATTTTGATAAAGAATTATTAGAAATCATCACATGATCAACCATTTCTTATGCATGATCATAATTGTTATTAAAACAGGCAAAACTCTTCATTCAGTAGTGCTACTCAGTGCAAACCAGAGTAATCAATGAAGTGCCAGAAGGCTTGTGCATAAAATCCCTATCTAATACCTACTCATCCAATATCCCCAGACTAGTTTCTGGCTTGTGGCCTTCATCAATGAGAAGCCTTGGATATGAGAGCACTGCATCTAGATCTTAGGATCTAATTCAATCCTCCAGCAGCCACCTTTTATTTCTACTTAACTACAAAACTATGAGAATAAAATTGAAAACACAAAGAAACTAGTCTGAGGATATTGGATGAGTAGGCACTAGAGAGGGATTTTATGCACAAGCCTTCTGGCATCCATTGATTACTGTGGCTTGCACTGAGTGGCACTACTGTATGAAGAGTTTTGCCTGTTTTAATATTGGAAATCATATTGTAAATAAAATGTTTTGTTTTGAAATTAAATAAGTTGTCTGACCACCTTACTGTAATTAGTTGACCCCATACATTCCATTTCTATTGTCATCATCACTCAATATTTCTATAGTTATCATCACCATCACTTAATATTTCTATTGTTGTTGTTATCGCCAATTAATATTTCTATTGTCCTTATCATTATCAATTAGTATTATATTGTTCTTATGTCATTATTCAATATTATTAGATATATTTCAGCACATCATCAAACCAGATTCAAACCTTAGTATTTCAGAGCATATGTTATCACACTAGTAAATGATCATAAATATAATTGACAGTATAAAAGAGTGCCATTATAAGATAATAGCTTAAGAACTAAATAATGAGTATAAAACAGTAATATTATAGTAACTAAAGTGACATATTAAATTTAAACTTGGTTATGCTTGTCATAAAGATATCAAGGTTGGGATAATTTGGATTACTTTATTATTTTAATATCATTGCTATTGTGATCAACATATTATAATATTTTCCCAGATCATTTTATTATTGTTAAGTTTACATTATTGTTTGAGAATTATTAAGTAGTTATTACTGAATTTAGAGTTACTATTGTTATTTTACATGACCCACCACTTTCAGTGCCATCTCATATTGCTGACTTACCTGATCACACACATGTTGAAAAGATAAATAATCACTAATATACACATTGCATGCTAAACCAACAATCATCAGTTGGTCTAGATTACTATCCTCACACATATATACAATCAGTGCTCAGCTTTATATTAAGATAGCCAATCTTCATACTTTAATGGACAGGCTTCAAATTATTCCAACTCACAACACTTCAGCCTTCCACTTCATTGAAAATCTGATGATGGAATGTTCAAAGCTCTTGTTAGTGCCATGGTTGTCATCCTACCCATGTTGACATATTAGTCATTCTGACCTCTCATGTACAGGAGAATAATCCATTTATACATACATATGCGAGGGATGGGCAGACCTTTTATACACTATTTATATAAATTAATACATTGTACAGGCTTAAACCTGCATTTATATATGTAATATATGCGGGATTCGAATTCAGACTTTCACACGACCCACTACTCTCAGTGCCATCTCATATTGCTGACCCACCTGATCACACACATGTTAAAAAGATAAATAATCACCAATATACGTATTTCATGCTAAACCAAGTGGGTCAGCAATATGAGATGGCACTGAGAGTAGTGGGTCGTGTGAAAGATTGTTATTTTAGTAATTTCAATCAGATATTTCTTAGTAATATTTTTTAGTATTATTTCTTTCACTTTGTGTGCCTGGATAGCAGTAAAATCTCTCCTGCTGATTCAGATATATGTGGCTATATAATTATTTGTACAATTAGTAAAAACCTTGAGAAATCATTAATGAATATAATTGATGCCACTTATTAAAATCTATTTATTAATCTATTTTATTGCCATTACATTAATCTCTTATTGTTATTATAATCAAGTTATAACCCAGAAACTTGAACTCATTATTTTAAGGATTTCAATTTTAAATCTATTGACCTCTGCAACGTCAGATTAATCCTTCATTATCATATTTAGCATCAGCATCTGTTTTATAATAGTTCATCCTTGTTCTCATTTTCTTCTAATTTATATCATTATATTTTTTATAATCATCATTTATCCATCTTTCATTATTTTCCATTTTTATCATGAAGTCAGATATTCATCATCTTCATAACCATTTATTTCCATCCTCCTCATTATTTAGAGTTAATCATCTTTCAGTCATCATCATTAATTCTTTTTCAATCATCCTTCATTTGCTTCATTTTCCTAAATTCCCATTTCATTTCCCCAGATGGATACTTGTTTAATTCATGAGGTTGTTGCTAGTTTACATTATTGCAAGTGTATGTTTAATTCTTAATTTTTTTTTCTTTTCCTTATCTAATCTTATAATGTTTTATTTATAAAGGATTTATGGCTATTTATCTATTATATTATTCCATTTTCTTTTATGGGCTCTCTCTATATGTTTGTGTGTAAGTGTACTTTTGTGATAGTCATATGGGGTCGAGTTTTAAAGAGGGGAGAGTGTTTATATATATTGAAAATTATGAACTGTTTTTGAAAAGATAACTGTGTAGATGATACTTTAAATTAATGATTAGAATGTGTTTTATCTGTCCATTTTTATAATGAGTCTCATGGTATGAAATATGGGATTTAAAAATCACAATTATAATAGATGGTTTTGTTCAGTCTATCCTTTTCTTCTTCTTCTTAATGAGGCTCCTTCTTTGGAAGAGGTTACAGTATATATATATATTACAAATCGATGTCTGTATTTCTTCAAAATAATATATGTTAATTTATAAATAAATATTAGAAAATATAGTACTTAAAAGTTTATAAAAATATATCTATAACTTTTAGAAGTACTTTCAACTATATTTGTAGTTTTTGTCAACTAATACTTTTAAAATGTCAGCTTTTCCATAATTCCATGATGTCAACTTTCCCATAATTCTGTGATCTTAATGTTTGCTGCTTGCCTATTAATTAAATCTTGATTGTATTTATATATTAACATTGCTTCTTTAATTTTTTATTATTATTTCTTTCAGTTTCCAATATTATTACGTTACTATAATTAAAATCAAAACCATATATACATGATTTATTATGGTCATACAAGACAGAACCTGATAAATTATTATTTTTATAATTTTGTTTTGTATTTTGAACCCTTTTTAATAATAACAAGTGCTCTTTTGTTCTTTTTTCCAATATGCACCTCGATTCACCTATATATTCACTGCCACACCTACACATCCATTTGTAAATGATAAAAATTTTATTTGTCAATAAAGTCTTATCTTTTGAATTATTTATTAATTATGGAAAAGTTGACTTCATGGAATTATGGGAAAACTGACATTTTAAAAATATTAGTTGACAAAAACTACAAAGACAGTTGAAAGCGCTTCTAAGTGACGGTTATAGATATATTTTTATAAATTTTTAAGTACTGTATTTTCTAATATTTATTTATAAATTTACACACACACACATATATATATATATATATATAATTTCTGTGAATCGTAAGTTATTTCCACCTTGTACATATACTTCTGATTCCTATGTAAGACTATTATTTTTATTGTTTTATTTAATTGTATTTTTAACATTTGATATTACATGTGGACAAAGATAAAAAATGTAAACAAATATAATCAGATATGGCTTTATTGCTCTGGAGTTCATAAAAAAACTCAAATGCCAGATTCGATTATGACAATCCTAAGTCAGATGCTCTACCTACTATACCAAGCATCCAACTTAGGATTGTCATGATTGAATCTGGTATTCGAGTTTTTTATGAACTCCAGAGCAATAAAAAATGTAATTAATCTTTTTTTCTTAAAGAATAAATAAAGTACCTTTGAAATATAAGATAAATAAAAAACAACTCAATGAAATTAGGCATATTAATTTATAAGTATTTACTAAATCCATTTTTAAATATATTAAATTTATTAAGCACTAGCAGATGATATAATAATAACATGAAAGGCTAAACCTTTGACAGAAACACTTTAAAAATGATTATATGATAGCCAATCAGATGTAATTCTGGCTTGTATTTTTGAACTGAAAGTTCCATGTGCAGCTATTATTACTTTCTGTTGAAGGTTTTAGCCTTTCATGTTATTATTAAATCAATTTTCCCATAAATTTTGTTTTTATATGTGTATATATATATAGAACACAATAATACAATAAATGTTCCCTAAATTTTGTTTTTATATGTGTATATATATATAGAACACAATAATACAATAAATGTTCCCTAATAAAAATATTGTAATAAAATGTAATTATATTCCAAATAACAGTAAATAAAAATAAATTCCAATATAAACTTTATTCAATAATAGTACTTTCAATTATATCCATAATCATTCTCAACAAATCTGACTTAATTTCAAAATGAAGTAAAAGAGCATCAACTGGAAACCACATGTCAATTAATTCACTAATCTTAATATTTACAGATTGTCTGTATATTATCATATTTTTATAGTTATTCACATCACAGTTTATATGTCTTAGCAAACAACATCTCATGAAACTCATTACTTTTTACTTTAATATGCACAGCACTGAGAAATAATTATACACATAGAGATTGACATGCCACTCTTTTTTCAATAACAATCTTTTTTATAATGTGTGTTTTCTCACTTTGTATCTGAGTAGCCATTACTCTTTTCATTAGCTCTGATGGTCTTTCATTAATTTAAAATAAATGAAATAGTCCTGGGGTCAGTATTGTGTATGCTGGTGATTATGATATAAACAAAAACTTATGTCAGACATTTATAATATTCATTAATTCAACAAATATACTCTTATCTATAATTGTTACATCTCTGCCTGCTCCTGTTGATGAGGTATATCTTCTTGTTGCCACGCAACAATGCAACTATGGAAAGAAGTGACTTCAGGTGCCCTTATAACTTTACCACATCCAACTATAATGTAACAGCTTGTCTTGTGAGTAGGTACAGTTGACACTTGTGGATGTAGGATGACAGTTTTGCCTCATGCCTGATTTATGTCCTAGAAGCTTCCAGTCCTGAATGTTGGCTTGCCTCACTGCATTAACCATATAATGGACAACCAGAATGCCACCATTCAACTTTGACAATTGTTGTCTGCTTTGCCCCCAAATGGATTGACTGTTTAAGGTCAGATCCCATTAATGAGGAGAATAATTTGGTTCAGCAAGCCTCATCACATATTGGCCCATTCTTGCTTTTGGACATATGTTATTCATTTATATATTGATTGGTCCATAGCAATGATGCTCATTCCGATCAAGATAAGATCGAATCTGAGCTAGTCCATTATTTGAAGGCAAGGTGAGATATAGCAATCAGTTTAGGAAATTAGAAGCATTCTTTTATTAACTCGATATGTTTCCATACTGTAAATGTCCATTGGAAAAATAAGACAAATGATCAATTTTAATTGGGTGAATGTTGAAATATTTTGGTCTTTCCATATTTTAGACAGTTTTGCCACTCTAATCATCCTATTACATTTCTTCTGCATATTTCCTCATTATGTTCCACATTAAATTGATTATGGTAGAATCCAGATATTCAATATTATCTAATACTTCCAGCTTGGGGAAAAAAGTTTTGGCCCAGTCTACAATCAAGACTTTGGATTTTAAGACATTTATAATGTTTGCTTTCCTGTGATAGTTTTTCTTATTTGTTAACTTTTCTTAATCATAATCCAAGTTCAAAATGTCAATATACTTTATAAAGTATATATGTGTACCTCATTTGTTACTATTCTACCATTCCAGTCTCCAAGAACACTGGGAGTGATAATTTCACTACAGGTATTTAAAAAGTTAGAGCATGTGTCGATCTCTGTTTAACACCTCCTGGTGTCAAGTTTTTTCAATTTCAATGCATTTAATTCAGCTGAAATCATTGACAATAGAATGAATGTAGTACAAGGTTTAGTTCAGTGTTAAGTGTCAACCATTAGAGTATAGGGTCTTCAAATTAATTCTTGTTCCAGCAATTCTAGTGCTCAAATTTCTGGTCACTAAAACCATTCGATTATTTATTTATTTTTATAGAATGAATCTTTCAATTTGTATATTTTGAATTAAGGAACATAATTTTGATTTTAATTGTCATTATTAGTATTAGAGTGATGAAGACTGCTGGACAGTCGAAACTGTAAGGAAAATAAAGAGGTTTTAAAAAAATTTGTTTGCATTGAAGTGTATATGAAAGAAGTGTTATAAGCAATATATATATATATATATAAATAACTACAACCATTATAACTCTAATACTATATATATATATATATATATATATATAGTATTAGAGTTCATAGAACAGGAGTTCCCAACCTTTTTGGTCTCATAGCCCTTTGGCTTTTAATAAATTATCTAATGCCCCCTATTCATTTCAGCGAGAAATAAACATTAATTAAGTTTTCATAAAACCTTTATTCAGTAAATAAATCTTAACTGTGAATTTCCAACTATTGGACCCTGCAATGAGAAAAACGTCTATGCAACCTCACTGTGTCCATGTCCAGAGCCAGAAATGTTGCTGTTGTAGCTAAGAAGCAGTGATAAAATGGAATAGCCTAGAAGTATTGATATCATAACTATTTTTGGAATATATTAATGGCATAATATACTTATTTACCTGCTATTAATCATATACCCCAGAACAAGCTTCCAACACTCTAGGGGTATGGTACACCAGGTGGGAACCCCAGACAGGGAAAGAAACATGTTAATTTATTTTTGAAAATCTTGTTACTTTTTCATTTTAAAAATGCTCCTTTTGTCAAGCATTGGTGGTCGTGAGGTCAACGACAGCTGCTTTACAAGAAGTTGTCCCAGGTTAGCGGATTCGCTTCCTGGCTGATGCTATGACACATGAGAAAAAAATGCTCCTTTCATCAATCTTTTTAAAAGTAAGCCAAAGAAAAAAAATTGAAAGTAGTTTTACAAACAAAAGAGATCTTTTTAAGAAATTAGTATTGCTTAATTATATTTTATCTTACTTTTGTTTCAACATATTAAAACTAAATTAAAAATTACTTTCTTCCATAGCTCATGGGCTTTTTCTTCAATTTCATTCAAAATCTCAAATTAATTTCTGAAATCATTCCTAAAAGTAAAGGAAATGTTTCTCCAAATGTATTTTCAGATTTTGATAAAGTTTATAAAGTAGGTTTTATCTTAGCTTTAATCGTTGCTACTAATGTTATTTCTGATGGAATAATAAATGAATGCCTGTAAAGTAAAAAAAAAAATACTATTTTTTTTATTAATTTGTATTTTGTAACATTTATTTCAATATTTTTTTAAAATTGTAGTTAACAGTAGCTACAAATGGGGGAGGTGGTAGCTGTTAATATTGCACTAATCAGAGGTGTCTTGGCATGTGAAGACATAATAAGAAGAGGAAGAGAAAGAGGAAGATGAAGAGAAGGAGGAAAAAGCAGAAGAAAAAGAAATGTTTAACATGAAAACAAAAGAGAATAGCAAAGAGTCAGAAAAATTATCAACAATTACAAATGAAGGAAATAGAATAGTAGCAGCAAACAATCATCAATAATTAGCCTCTGTGACTGGATTTAAGAGATTATGTTAGTCATCATCTACCCAATGCCTATTACAAACATTCTGACAAACATGAAAGAGAGTTACTGTTACCATTTTCACATGTAAACTTGGTGAGATCTGGTTCCAATATTTTAAATGATTTGCTATATTAAAAAAACATTATTACAAAGCAAAATAACTTGAGATTCAAATTAATTAAATTACTATCTAAAATCAAAATTACTTTTAGTAAATCATACATTCTGGGATCTCCTCAAATCGATTTTCAGCCTTGAAGGGTCTAATTTACCTTTTTATCTTAGCAATTCATTAAAAATAAATTTTAATCTGTTGCCTATGGGATGAGGGCATCAAAAGTTTTGAGATACAATGGTTCATGAATCACTGCTATAGACAAATGTGAAGATATATTAACTTCATCAAAGCAAATAAATAAATATAAAGAGCTCCAAAAAACATCTAATAAAAGAGAAAGATACTATTTATAGATGAGTGGTATGCTAATATGCCACTAAAGGGTATTTTAAGCTTCAGAGTTAATGTATTAAGATATGCTAAGCGCTTTTGAAAGTTTATGCTTTCATATTCATAATCTCAGCTATGAATATGAAAGTATAAGCTTTCGAAAGCACTTAGAATATCTTAATATATCAATTCTAAAGCTCAAACTTTTCTTTAGTTGTGCATTAGCACACCACTCACCAATTATTTTAATTAAAGCAAGTATAATCATAAACTCTTACTATTTATAGATATCACCTGAATTAGTCCTATAGAAATATTATTCTTATATCTTCTTTACTTTTTTTGCATTCCTTCATATATATATATATTACTTATAATCAACCACATATACACTTTAACGCAATTTTTTTATATAATTTCTTTAATTTAGTGCTCTGATGAAGACTGCAGGACAGTTGAAACTGTTAGGAAATTAAAGGAATTATATTAAAAAATTTGCACTAAAGTGTATATGTGGAGATTAATTATAGGTAATATGTATATTAGTCTTATAGCTATATACCTCACCTAAACTTAATGATTTCAAATGTTTAGCAGTTCTAACTCATTTCTAAATATATCATGGCAATGTTTCTGTTCTCATTAATATCTGCTAGCTTATCACATTCACAAATCATGACACTATCATGTAGATATAAGAAACTAGAATTGATGGTCTACTATTTGTTGTTGATAATAGATTGTAATTAAACCATTGCCAAGTGATTAATATATGAATCTATATTATTTTACATCCTTTTTCTTGCATCCATTTATGCCTCCTGGAAAACTCTGAAAGTTTGCATATTTTTTAATAGATTACTGCTTATAAATTTATGCTACTATATCACTTTCTTCTAGGTGGAACAATCACATCATCTCATCTTCTCTTACACCCATACAACAAAAATAGTACAAAGTATAATTTATTATATAAATCTTCTTCAATATGGATTTACAATTATATAACTTTAATGCGTTTAATATCTAATATATTAATAATATAAACGTTTGGGCATTTGTAAATAAAATGCTTTTGATAAGTAAAGTCATTAACTATCATTATAAAAGTATTTAAAATGATCCTTCTCGACTAAATTATTAACATAGAATTATTTTTGTTAAAAATATATTGACAATTTATAAAATAGATTTTTCTATATTTAAAAATATTGTCTTACCCTATTAATATTTTCTTCAACTTGATCGCTGCTTTCAAGCTCAGTAGTTTTTCCATTTTCATTTACTATTGTTTTATGAACACCTTCTGAAGGAATGTCTACTTTTGTTTTAACAACTGTTTCAGGTTTTTTTTCTTTGTTTTCTTTAGACTGAATAATATCCTGTTTGACATCCATAATAACTTGACCCGTTTTTGAATTTTCAACTGAAAATAAAATAAATATATATAATAAATAAATAATTCCAATGCATACCACATCTGAAATAAATATCAAATATTAAATCTCATCATGTGATGTGATGTGATGCAATGTGATTTCTTTTTATGCAGAGTCAGGAATACCTCAGGAACTATGTCCAGAGAAACCAATTAGCCACTTTACCTTCCCTTTCCATACCCCATCCTAAGTTTTCCCATAATCTGCTCTATCCCATTTCCACAATATAACTTTGTTAACTCCATGGCCTTCATATCTAAATCTCCCTTATCTTTTACAAAACCCAGCATAAAAATCAATAACCCCCTTTCTGTATAATCATTTTGTTCATATTTATTCTTCCATACTCATGTGATTTGATGTGCTGCACTGTGACTTCTTCTTATACAGAGTCAGGAATCTCTCAGCAACTATGCCCAGAGAAATCCATTAGCCACTTTGGATCTCCTTCCACTTTCCACCACAAGTTTTCCCATATTCTTTTCTACTCTGCTCCATCCCATTTCCACATCATAATCATCATCAACTCCATCACCTTTAAATCTAAAATCCCTTATCTTTTCCCAAACCCAGCATAAAAACCAATAAGCCACTTTCTGTATAATCACTTTGTTCATATTTATTTTTACACAACTTCATTACTTGTATCCTTTCTGCTTTCAGGCATTTACATTCAATTAATAGATGTCTAATATTTTCTATACCTTCCTTACACAGCTTGCAGACTAAATCACCCAAATTTCTCCATTTACTCAGTGAAGAAATGTTCAGCTACGCCCTCTGTGAATAAATTTATTACACTCCACATCTCACATACTGCATAGATGAAAATTTCTTTAACATAAATAAGAAATAAAAGAAATTAGCTTTAAATAACAGACAGAAAGACCTTTCCAGTTTTTTCTTCGTAGAGGAATATTAAAACATATTATTCATCAGATTAGTCAACTATCAATTGATCAATATTTCTGTTTCTGTTTGTTTTACATTCTAGATAAATTCAAAAATACATACATATAAAATGTATATATAAAAAGCTTGGATTAATATTTTAACAACATAGTATGCCAAGTATGCTTTTGACTAACTGGTATAGCAATTGTTATCCAAGAAAATTGGGGCATTTATAAAAAAATAAACAAGAGCGGGGATTTTTATAAAATTTAAATATAGGATGTAAATAAATTAATTTAAATGAGCCATTTTTTGATAGAGGTGCAGGATTCATTTTTGTTGATTGTGTGTGTGTAGTTGGCAATATGTAAGGCCTCTTTAACTTTGTGTTTAGTATCGTTTATTTTGGAGTAGACAATGCTGACAGATGTAGATTTGAAGCTGTGACTATTTTTAGACTCGTGTTCAAGGAAAATAGATTTAACCTCTGTTTTAGTCATAGCTCGATTGTATTGGTATCTGTGCTATGGTATTCTTCCATAATAAACTATGTTGCCATTTGCATTGTTGCCTATAATTTTATACACAACTTGAGAAACCTGTTCTGGGGGCAGCTTATCTTTCATATTGTTAGTGAGATGATTCAGGGTGGGAGGGTGCAAAGGCCAACTTTGTATGTTCCAGCACAGATTTCATTTATACCATAGGTATATTTGAAAGTGATATCCATGGCTTTTTATTGGTTTGAATAAGCCTGTTCCTATTTTAAATGAACATTTTATTGATTTGAATGAGAGCTGATTTTTTGTATCCAATGACAAAAATAACTCAATAATCATTATCAACCAGTAATTGGATACCTAGGTTGGTTTGCTATTGACCAGTTACAGCAAATATTCGAAGGTGGTACATACTTAAAAACATTTCTAATTTCTATGCAGATTCAAATCCTGGCTTCTAGACCAATCAAATAAATACATTTCTCCACAAGCTATTTCATATAGATATGTTGAAAATTAATATTAAAATTTTCCTACTTTTTTTAAATGTAAAAGTTGGTTTAAGAATAAATAGATACAATGTAACTATAGAATCTTTCTATTACTAATTATTAATTACCACAATCCCTGTGTGGTTAGGGACAGTTGGTAGAGCATCAAATTTGGGGTGGAGAGGTTCCAGGATTTATTATGGCATTCACAGGTCTATCACTCAAACTTCTTATGAACTCCTAAGCAATTGAACCATATTCCTTCTTTGCCTTTTGCAGTTTGGTGCTAGAGCGCCTGACTTGAAATCAGGAGGTATTAAGATCAGCTATGGTGCTTACATTTCTGCCATTCAAACTTTTTATGAACTTCTGAGCAACAAAGCCATCTGCCTTCTTTGCCTTTTGCAGTTTGGTGCTAGAGCGTCTGACTTGGAATCAGGAAGTCTTAAGATCAGTTCTGGTAATCATAGTCCTGCCACTCAAACTTCTTATGAACTCCAGAACAAAAAGACATATGCATTTTTTTTATTGCAGTGAAAGAGTTTTCAGTTTTATTTTTATATCCAACTATATTTCCCCCCATTTTTTTATGTTTTAATTCGGTGAATTTTTGGAGACAAAAAATTTTTTAAAAGTTTAAATAATATAAATCAAATCCTTTTAAAGTTCAAAATAACAAATCTGCTTTCTTTATTTAACCTCTACTTTCAGGTAAGTTAGATGTGGAAATAAAATTATACCATTTACCCCTTCTTAGACACTTTATCAATACTTTTATTTCTATTATTTGTATTACACTAACAGTTTCGACTGTCCTGCAGACATCATCAGAGTTCTTGTTGATTCTATTAGCAAAATCCAACAAAAAACTCTGATGATGACTGCAGGACAGTCGAAACTGTTAGTATAATACAAATAATACAAATAAAAGTATTGATAAGGTGTCTAAGAAGGGGTAAATGGTATATGTTATAATAGAAATCAATACATAGGAAAAGAAGAAGTAGAAATAAAATTGTATTAATATTTGGCAGACCTGCTGTGGCAAAATTAAGCGTAATTGGTTTTAACTATTTAACACTGTCTTTATGCAGGAATTCATATTTGCCTTTTCTCCACTAATATACCATCATAATAAGTTTTGATTTTTTTTTTAAATCTTTATTTCCCTTTTTATATTATGCCTTCTGTTTTTCTGTTTGTAATAGTTGTCTTTTAATGTATTAATATTGGTAATATTTATATTAGACTGCAACTATGTGAGATCATATTAATGTATAAACATTTTAATACATTACTATTAGGATTTTTTTATAAGAAAGCAGAAAATATTCTTAGTTATGCACAACTTATTGTTTATTTGAAATTAACCTTCCATATTTGAAAATAATTTCACTCATTCATCTATTATGGAATATAATTACAATTTACACAGAGGCAAAACTTTCTATACAGTAGTGCAACTCTGGGAAAGCCAGAGTAATCAATGGATGTAGGAAAGTTTGTGCATAAAATCTCTATCTAGTGCATCCATTGATTACTCTGGCTTGCACCGAGTGGCACTACTGTATGGAGAGTTTTGCCTTAATGTTAAACAGCTTGTGTAAACATAAAGAATGGTGATCATGTGATGTTTAGTAGATATATATAATTTTAACATTACAAGATGGCATTTTGTTTAATTCATATTAAAAATATTGCATTCGTTTTACTAGTTTTGTCTTTATAGATTAAATAGGTTCTATTTTATTATCATTATTGTTGTTGTTTTATTTTGTAATGCTCTTTCTTACAGTTTTGAAAAAATAGCAAATGAAGATTTGGATTTAATTAGTAAATGGCTAGCATATAATTCTTTATTGGTAAATTTGGATAAAATGAAAGCTATTCTTTTTCTTATAAGCAAATTTCTTTCTCTCTTAAGATTAAACTTTGTTATAAATATTTTTTGCATTTTAATAATCTATGTACTTGTAAGAATATTCCTTTGCTAAATAATTATTATTTAGGAATATATATTGACTGCAGATTGTACTGGAAATCATATTATATATCTTTTTTTTTCGTATGTCATAGCATCCGCGGGGAGGCGAACCCGCAATAACCGTCTGCAATCAACTTCTTGCTTGCATGGCAGCTGTGCTGACCTCTCGGCTAATAACGCCTGACATATTATTATATATCTTTGTCAACGTTTACGCGTAATTTAAACTTTTTTTTTTTTATTAACTAAATTTCTTCTAGCTCAGTTCTTCTTTATTTATATTGCCTGTTAACATAGCATTTTATTCTACAATATTGCTATTTGAGATAATAGTTTACAATATATTCTATTTTCTTTGTGTGTTCTGCAAATTATACTTTACACATTCTCTTTGGTACGGTTCATGATATATTTGCTGAGTGTTGTATTTTTGATGTGATTCATTTGTATCAATATAGAATCATTTTTGACATTATTTATAATAAACTTTTATTGCATTCTAGAGTTTCTGTTATCAATACTCATCTTTCTAAAAGATTTCAATTAGCTTTACCAAATTTTTTAAGGACTCTAGTAGAAGACAATATATCTACTATGATTGTAAACTATTTAATGCATTTATATATGAATGTTCAATTGATTTGAATAATATTTCTCAAGTATCTTTTAAAAAGTATTTATGTCAGTGGTTGTGCAATATATAATAATTTTGCTACCTATTTATATTTATATTTTTATATTTATTTATTTATTAAATTGTATTTCTTACTTTTTGCAATGTGTGACTTTGTTGTTTTCTTATTTGTTTTATTTTTTAATTTGTTAAATTTTACTTATAAGTTCCTAGCACAAGATTTTTCTTGTTTGGAGTTTTCAAATAATTGTAATATACTTTGTATTTACTTCATAGAATAAACTGAATTAAATTATTATTATTTTCATCATCATCATCATCATCATCATCATCATCATCATCATCATTATTATTATTATTATTATTATTATTATTATTATTATTATTATTATTATTATTATTATTATTATTATTATTATTATTGGCTGTTAACTTTAAAGAGCTAATGTGTTATTGGCTTTCTGAATTTTTCTTTTAATTTTTAGTTAATTCCTATTTATTTCATTTCGTCTTACGATAATATTATTAAATACAATTATCAGATTTGAATGATGGAGTTTTAATTTATTTTCTTTTGTAAATGTTTTATATTTCAATATTTTTTTATTATTGATTTCTTTGTTAATTTATTTTGAAGGCAATTATTGTGTTCTTTTTAAATTCTTTTCTTATCTTAACTATATTTAATTATCTTTAGTTTTTTTTAATTTTTATTGGAATTTTCTTCATTAACTTTTTTTGTTTCTAATTTTTTGATATTTTTAAAACTTTAAATTTTATTATTATAGATAAATGTGCTTCTTGCAAATTAGCTCTGTCATCTGGTGACAATTTTATAAAATGTTCATTTGCAATAATAATTTCTATTTTAAATGTAATACTATAAATGAAAATACTTTTAAAATTATATCATCTACATTTAGAAACTCATGGAAGTGTAAAAATTATAGAACTATAACTACTTTAAACATGAGTTTAAATTATAGATCTAATATTGATAAACGCAATATATGGGTAAGAGAACAGACAGGTGTTACTGATCTCATTGAAAAAAATTAAAAGACTGAAGTGGAGTTGGGTTGGACATATTGCTAGAAGAGATGATAATAGACGGACAATTGAAATGTTAAACTGGACTACAAGAGATTGTAAAAGACCTAGAAAAAGACCACATGTGAGATGGATAAATGAAAAAAAAAAGAGGGGTGATGTGGAGAAAAGAAACTAAAGTTTGGAGAAGATGGATTGAACTTGGATAGACCTTTATCCTGCAGTGGATTGATAATGGTTGATGAGGATGATAATTGATTCCTTAGATAAGAACTTTATTTTTGAATTATTCCAGCAGATAAATAGTTAACTCGATATGCTGCTTATTTTACAAAATAATATTGAGTCTTTCACATAATCTTTTATTAAACATAGTTTAAAATTTGATTTAGTTTAGAATAATATCAAAAAACTGATTAATAATTTGTACAAAAAAAGAAAAAAGCACACGATCCTTCATTATGTAGTTTACAAAAAGATTTTTTTATTTACAGCATCAAGCATTAGAAAAAATACTGAAATTGTTGGTATGGAATATGCTGAAAATGAAAATTTATTTAATATTGCAGAAAACGTAATTATAAAATTAGAATTGTCAGACTTTAATAAAAATATTATTAAATCAATATATATATTCAAAAAAATCCAGTAGAATAAAACTATAAAATTTTAAAAAATGCCTATATATAATTGAAGATTAATACCCTTTGTATAACCAGCTTTGGCATATTCCGCCATTTTAAGTAGCAATATGTTAATATTTAAATCTTATTAAACTCTCACACCATTACTGCTCCCATGTGAATTACCTACTTTCCATCAATTGTGAATATTAACACATTTACACTGTTTATTCAATACATTATCTGTATTATTTATAAAATATGACTCCTTAATTTCATTTTCCAATTGCAAAATAAAAACTCTATCAAAGCAGAATTCTCCATTACAAATCACTGCATGTTCTGCAAAAACAGATTTATACTTATCTACAGAATAACACAACTTATTATATAATAATTCATGCTCCCAAATCCTCTTTTTCAATGCACATTTAGTCTCTCCGATGTAATTATATCCACAATGACATACCACTTTATATGTAATATTACATTTGTTGTTTTTATCAATAGAATCTTTCCCATTAATAATCAATCTTCCAATATTTGCATCCACTTTAAATTCAACATTAAAATCAGCAGATACCAATGATGTAATCTTATTACAAACAATATCCTTTACATAAGGCAATGCTATCCACATTTTCTTTTCCATATTATCTCTTCTCCATCTATTTCTAAACCTATATAGTGCACATAAAATATTTGTCCTACTATATCCCACATCCAATAAATCATTCACAATATCTTTCAATATTAATCATTTTATCACTCTGAAATTTACACAAAACATCATTTCTAAAAAGAAATGTTCTAAAACCAGCCAATTTATACGTAAGTGGAACATTTGAATTTGGAAGAACAACTCCTCTAATTGATAATGGTTTCAACACCATTTTATTATTAGTTTTATTACCTTCTCTCCATAAAATCAGACCAAGATATTTTATACTCTTCTCACTATCTTCAGAAGTAATAGTCCACATTAACCCATCAATATCATTAAATTTAATAAACAGTTTTTGCACTATCATATTTGATCCTACAATAAACATGTCATCCACATATCTAAAATAACTTTTAACACCGATCAAAAAATATTCATTTAAAATCATCCCTTCATAATATGATAACACATAACTACATATAATTGCTGAAACAGGCAAACCCATAGACCAATCTTCATCCATCATATACAACCCATCTTCAAATGTAGCTATCAAATTCTGATCAATAAATAACAACAAATCCTTCACAAACATACGATAAAACTTGCACACTCCTTTTTCATATAAAACTTGATCAATAATATTAATAGTCTCCTTTCTTTTTATTGAACCCTATAATTCTGCAACATCCAATGTAAATAATTTATCATCATTATCCAAAACAATATTTTCAATCTTTTTACCTAAATCAAATGAAGATCCAATTGTATAACCACCAAAACTCAATTCATCTTGCAAAAACTTTCCAACAAAAACTGCTGCATGATAATACATACATCCTCCAAAATCCAACATCCGTCTAATAGGTAAATCTTCTCTATGCACTTTTAAATTTCCAAAAATCCTTGGCATAATTGTAGCTGATGGATAAAGAGATAGATATAACTTTCTATCAAACACTTTCTTTAAATGTGGCTTAAGTATAGTATTAATAAAATTTAATCTTTCTGTATCAATAGAATAAGCATTTATCAATTTAAATTTTAATTTTTGAATTTGCTGATGAACCTTTTCTCTATATAAACTTTTAAACATCAAACATAATCTTCCACCTTTATTTTCTTTAATGCATGTAATATTATTATCTGATAAATATCTTGTTATTAAATTAATTTGTTTATACCACGAATCATCACATTTTACATTAGAAATATTCAACGAAGAAATTTTAGAAATCATCTCATCTCGAGAATGACGCATCTGAAGAGCACTTTCTATTGCTGCAATAATCTCCATTTTATAGTATTTAATTGGACCTCCAAGAAACTTTATACCTTTCTCCAAAACTGAAACGTTAAGCAAATGCAAAGGTCTATCAATTAAACTCACTATATTCGATTCTTTTGTGTTAAAGCCATTCCTCTGCCGAGATTGTTTATTAAACAAAAAATTAAACTTTTTTATTGTATTTCCGTATTAATCTCCGTTGTAAAAATTCTTTATAAAAATCAAAATTATTTTTAAAATGCAGCCAATTTTCAAATTCATTATCACAAATAAATTTTCTAAAACAGTCTTATATTTTTCAATTGATTTTAATTTTTGACAACATGAATTTATTACTTCAGTAATAATCAATTGTTTAACTTTACCAACTACGATTTTACGTCCATCAATTACATCATTAATATTTACGCAACAAAAGTTCGGATAAACATTATTGCTTTGACAAAGTTTTAAAAATTCAATCCACTGAGAAAGTTTAATAACACGTTTATAATTCCTTCGCCATTCAGTCAATAACCATATCAAATAATATACGTATAATAAAAAAATCCACTAGAATAAAACTACATCTTTTGTTGCGTAAATATTAATGGCGTTATTGATGGACGTAAAATCGTAGTTGGTAAAGTTAAACAATTGATTATTACTGAAGTAATAAATTCATGTTGTCAAAAATTAAAATCAATTGAAAAATATAAGACTGTTTTAGAAAATTTATTTGTGATAATGAATTTGAAAATTGGCTGGATTTTAAAAGTAATTTTGATTTTTATAAAGAATTTTTGCAAGATTAATACGGAAATATAATAAAAAAAGTTTAATTTTTTGTTTCATAAACAATCTCGGCAGAGGAATGGCTTTAAGAAAAAGGAATCAAATATAGTGAGTTTAATTGATAGACCTTTGCATTTTCTTGACGTTTCAGTTTTGGAAAAAGGTATAAAGTTTGTTGAAGGTCCAATTAAAAACTATAAAATGGAGATTATTGCAACAATAGAAAGTGCTCTTTAGATGCGTCATTCTCGAGATGAGGTGATTTCTAAAATTTCTTCGTTGAATATTTGTAATGTAAAATGTGATGATTCGTGGTATAAACAAATTAATTTAATAAGAAAATATTTATCAGATAATAATATTACATGCATTAAAGAAGATAAAGGTGGAAGATTATGTTTGATGTTTAAAAGTTTATATAGAGAATAGGTTCATCAGCAAATTAAAAAATTGAAATTTAAATTGATAAATTCTTATTTTATTGATGCAGTGAGATTGAAATTTATTAATACTATACTTAAGCCATATTTAAAGAAAGTGTGTGATAGGAAGTTATATCTATCTTTTTATCCATTTACTGCAATTATGCCAAGGATTTTTGGAAATTTAAAAGTGCATAAAGATGAATTACCTATTAGACTGATATTGGATTTTGGAGGATGTATGTATTATCATGTGGCAGTTTTTGTTGGAAAGTTTTTGCAATATGAATTGGGTTGTGGTGATTATACAATTGGATCTTTGTTTGATTTAATTAAAACGATTGATAATATTGTTTTGGATAATGATGATAAATTATTTACTTGGATGTTGCAGAATTATAGGGTTCAATAAAAAGAAAGGAGACTATTAATATTATTGATCAAGTTTTATATAAAAAAGGAGTGTGTAAGTTTTATGTATGTTTGTGAAGGATTTGTTATTATTTATTGATCAGAATTTGATAGCTACATTTGAAGATCGGTTGTATATGATGGATGAAGATTGGCCTATGGGTTTGCCTGTTTCAGCAATTATATATAGATATGTGTTATTATATTATGAAGGAATGATTTTAAAAGAATATTTTTTGATCGATATTAAAAGTTATTTTAGGTATGTGGATAACGTGCTTATTGTAGGATCAAATATGATAGTGCAAAAACTGTTTATTAAATTAAATATTGATGGGTTAACATGGACTATTACTTCTAAAGATAGTGAGAAGAGTATAAAATATCTTGATCTGATTTTATGGAGAGAAGGTAATAAAACTAATAATAAAATGGTGTTGAAACCATTATCAATTAGAGGAGTTGTTCTTCCAAATTCAAATGTTCCACTTACCTATAAATTGGCTGGTTTTAGAACATTTCTTTTTAGAAATGATGTTTTGTGTAAATTTCAGAGTGATAAAATGATTAATATTGAAAGATATGTGAATGATTTATTGGGTGTGGGATATAGTAGGACAAATATTTTATGTGCACTATATAGGTTTAGAAATAGATGGAGAAGAGATAATATGGAAAAGAAAAGGTGAATAGCATTGCCTTATGTAAAGGATATTGTTTGTAATAAGATTACATCATTGGTATCTGCTGATTTTAATGTTGCATTTAAAGTGGGTGCAAATACTGGAAGATTGGTTATTAATGGGAAAGATTCTATTGATAAAAGCAACAAATGTAATATTACATATAAAGTGGTATGTCATTGTGGATATAATTACATCGGAGAGACTAAATGTGCATTGAAAAAGAGGATTTGGGAGCATGAATTATTATATAATAAGTTGTGTTATTCTGTAGATAAGTATAAATCTGTTTTTGCAGAACATGCAGTGATTTGTAATGGAGAATTCTGCTTTGATAGAGTTTTTATTTTGCAATTGGAAAATGAAATTAAGGAGTCATATTTTATAAATAATACAGATAATGTATTGAATACACAGTGTAAATGTGTTAATATTCACAATTGATGGAAAGTAGGTAATTCACGTGGGAGCAGTACTGGTATGAGAGTTTAATAAGATTTAAATATTAACATATTGCTACTTAAGATGGCAGAATACGCCGAAGCTGGCTATAGCAAAGGATATTAATCTTCAATTTTATATAGGCATTAAAAATTTTTTTTAGTTTTATTCTTGTCTTCTCTAATGACCATGGAATGGATTGGCATTTAAAGCAGAGAGATAGAATACCATTAATAGATTAGACATCAACAATACCTATGGCCAGATTGAAGTTATACAAGCACACAGCTTGACCATATTTCCTGGCTATAGCACCACTCGACTGCTGGAACTAAAACTTTCCCTCCAAAGCATTTTATTTGTTTTGAGAACAAAGTCTCCGGTGCCAGCCAACTATATAGGTTATACATAGATAACATGCTCAGATGACAGGCACACCCAGCCAGTACTTGAAATATCCCAAACTAGCTCCTAACTTTATTCAGAGGTCCAGTATATTTTACTTTACATATGCCGATATTTCTACACTTAAATTAGTGATACAGTTACAAGAGAGAAAATAGACCAAATAATGATTACACAAACATTATTATGTATTCATCCACACACATATTTGACTAATATAACATACGAAATTTTATATAACAAAAATATAAATGATTACTTTCAACCTAAATTTTATAATACCCTTTCATTAACATTCATTTCATTTACAACAAAGTGTCTAGACAATTATTATTGAAAATACTTTTTACCTAGGTTTTCATTATTGTTAATTTCCAACTGGTTGGCCTTTAGTGTTCCATTGATGGTTTCCAGGCTCATATTTCTTCTTCGACTCAATAATGGGAGAGTGAAAGAGTATGCAACAGCATATCCTTTATGGATTAACCTTTGGGATGCTTCTCACAAATTATTTTTATTTTTACCAATTCACCCCTTGGTGAATTTTTTCATAAGTATTATATATGTTAAAATGCATGTAAAATGGCATATTTTATTATATATAATTTTGACCGAAAAATTTGCACTAGAAGGTAAAAAATTCCCATTCTTACAATAGACATAAGCCCTGCCCTGACATGTTTAGCTATTGTCTGTTGCCAAGGCTGTAAAACATTTGCCGTTTTATGACATTGTTTATTCCAATGACCAAAAACATGTTCATTTGTGAATTTATTATAGCTTTAGATATTTTTTAAAAATAATTTACACTATATTTATTAGATATCAAGAAATATAAATTATTAATAACTTATTTTGACTTTAAATACTTTATTTTCAAAAATATAATGTTATATTAGCAGCTAACATGAATATGGCCTGAAGCAATTTACAAGCTTAGTTTCTACATAGGCAATCTACTTATACTTATGAGTATGAAAATATCACAGTTTTGCAATAAATATTCAAATATTTTAAACTTTTAAAGTATAATTCATTAGATATAAAATAAATAAATAAATGTTCATTTCAATTTTTAAAAATAATTTTTAAAAATAATAAAAATTAAGAAATAGTTCATTGATTTTATAAACTGAAAATAATCTTTCTAGAAATGATGACTTGTAAACTCTTTGTTTTGATTATGATCTCATTTATTTAATATTTTCAGAAACAAAATGTCAGCATTTAAATTTTATTTCAGTAGTAAACAAAAATATCTATTAAATGAAGACAAATATATTATTTTCAGATGAGTAATAATCATTTAATCATATATTTTGAGACAAAGAAAAACATCAGAAAATGCTGAAATGTGAGTCTTAGGCTGCATGTCAGAAGGGTTAAACATTAGTTGCAGGTGTTGGTTCCAGGTAAGGACAGTTGATTTTTCTGAGGACTTGGGGCATGAATCCCAGTCAAACACTCCTATGGCTTTCTAACACTGCATGTTGCTAATTCTGCAGCTTCAGTATTAATATTGTCCACAGCAATAATGATTGGCTCTATTCTGCACTTAAATTAATAAATATCTGGATCTCTGGATGTCTAAAAAACTCTACAGATCTCAAAATGTGAGTAATTTTTTAGCAATAGGCAAACATTCCTTTTATATCTAACTCCCCCATTGTTTATTTCCTTATCATCATTTTAATTTTTATTATAACTTAAATCTATATTTAATTAATTTTTACATTTCATTTTATCCAATCTCTTTTCTTGATTAATCTACTATCTCATTACTTTTATACCAAAGAGATAGTTTACCTAGTTTGTACTTATTTCAATTATTAATTTCAATTTTATTATCAACCTGGAATCTTAATGGCATTTGAAAAGCTTTCTTTTACTAATTAATTTTATTCTATTTTTTTTTTCATTTACTTATTTTTAGACATTTTATTCTTTCAATTATTTTAATATATAAAAAATAGAGAGTGGGTTTATATATTTTTTTCTCCTAATTCTTTCCTCCACCTTAATAAACAGCTTTATTCTAAAAGTAAAATTATAATTTTTTTAAATGTACTTGTAACTATATTTTTCTTACCTTTCTCTTTTATCAAATAAATTTGTGCATTTATTTTTAAATTATCAATATGTAACACTGATATACATGTATGTTTTATAGTATATATCTCACTAGCATTACACCACATCCTCCCTCATTTGAAAGGTACAATATTTTAACTTTATTGGCATGCTGGAAATTCCTCTTCCAGCAAGTTGAATGAACCCAGGATTTTCTCCACTGGGTCTTCATCTCAGACAAGACAGGGTTGCTGTGAATGGCAGTACTCCTCTACTAACCATTCAGTTTACACTAAAGCCATGTTTATTATATTATGATGGGAATTTTCCTTCCAATGAAACTGATTTGGGCTTATTCTGGAATTCTTTTTCCAGTGTGCACTTTTTTCTTATATATAATAGACTGAGACTACATCTTCCAGCATGCTGAATAGTCCCAGGATTCTTTCTGCTGGATCCTCATCTTAGAAATATAGGACTATATCCCCCATTAGATGCCTGTTATGGGTCTTACATTTACATAGAAATAGCCTACACTTAACACACCTTCAATCTTTATCTGCTCCTTCTAACCTCCTCCATGACTCTATCAACCTAAACACAATCTGCACATATTGGAAAGATGGTTTTACAACATTTTATTTATTTTTAGTATAGATTTCATTTCATTTATTATACGCTTTGTTCAATTTATCTACTTTTAGTTTCATCACCATATATTGACTCTAAAATATTATCATTTTACTTTATTTCCTGTATCTATTTTTTTATTTTGTTTCCATTATCATATATTAATTCTAAATATAAAATTCTTATTTTACTTCATTTATCTACTTTTTTATTTCCATTATTGGGTATTGATTCTCTAAAAAAAATATTTTATTTTATTTATTTAACTCTATTTCCATTATTCTCATAATTCATGTATTAAATAAACCTTTTTTCCACTGCTTAAAAGTCCATCCGATTACTCTAACCTTACTTAACTTTTGTCAGGTGATTCTTTTAGGTTTCTTATGTACCACTCAGACTAAAAAATCATGACCTATGTCTAGGCCTGGCTTGGTGGTCCGGGTGGTTGGTTTCCAGATCATGAGTGATATATTTATAACCTCTCCCTCTTTCAGAACTATACAATCCTCCATATTCAGGTCTTTTATCCCAATCATTTCTATCTAAACTGAAATTCATAACATTCATATTTTTTCTCTTATTTGGGGTTTGAATTCCCTATCTTTGGCTTCATACATTAGCCTCATACTGACAAATGCATTAAGTAGCTGGAACATTTTCTTGATTGCTTTCCTTTCAGCACATAATTTTATTTTCATAAATTTGTTTATGTTAGCATGACTATTCTTTAAATGCACATACATGCTTATACTTTTCTTATCCCTATTGTCAATATGTTTTTATTTTCTACTCTACCCACATCTTCCTCAGCTTTTAATTTTACTAATTTTATTTTTTCCACTACCTTACTTATACCTATTCTTTCTCCTCCCTTTTCATTCTCTTCCATATTATTTCCTTTTCCTATCTATTTTCAATTTCCTTTGTCCTTGTTTTCATACTTTCTATTATTTTTCTATTTCCTAGTGAAGCTACCATTGTTTCCTGTATCACCCACTTTATTTATTGATTGATTGATCATTTCTTTCTGTTTCTTAAACTCTCCCTTAACCCATTCGATGTTTTCATTCTCTTCTATGACACTTTTTTTTATATTATCAATGACTTCCTGTTTTTATGTTTCATTATTTTTAATTATTTTAGATTGAAGTGTTCAACTAACTTAAAAAAACTTTCAGTTCTTTTTAATTCCCACCTAAATCAACAACCCCTAATAATAAATTTATTTATCTCTCTGCCCACTTTTTTACTCCTCTCTTCTTTTTATTTACATTTCATATCTTATTCTTTTTATTTTCTATTTTTAATTATTTTATTCTCATTTGAGGGCTAAACATCTGTTATTCAACCTAGAACAAATAACAGAGAATGTGGTGTTTTAGTTTATTATGAATAAGATTTTTGGGTGACTTTTATTGATATACATCATCCTTATTTTTTAGAATGTATTATTTTAAACTCTATTTTCGGTTCTGATGAATTACCATTTGTTGATTTAAAAAGGTGTCATATCTGATCTTGCCTTCAGAAGTGGACTAGTCCAGATTCCTTCCTTATCTAATCGGATTGAGCATTGTTTGCTGCTGGCCAATAGGCTGTTGTACAAACAAACACATAGCCAATCATTAGTACAGGTCAATAAGCAAGCTGATCACTGAATCCAAGTGTTTCCAGTAAGGTAGAGGAGCTGCCATTAAATATGACTATTTAATGGCAGCTCCCCTACCTTACTGAAAACACTTTTGGAAGGCAAAGCAGAGAGCAATTACTTCTGTCAACCTGACTGACTAAACATGTTCTCCAATAAACCCTCTGCAATCAGCAAAGGTATTTCTCTAGACATTATTGCAACATCAACACAGTGAGGTAAATCCATATAGAAACTGGAAACTGTTACGTCCACAGCCGATTTGAGGCAAGCTGTCTAAGTGCAGCTGGAAGAGTGTGAACTAAATCAATTTGAGGTAATATGTCTTGTACATCTGGAAGAGTCTCTTACCAGAGCTCATGAGGCAGGCTACTTATTTAGCTGGAAGTTAATTCCATTACTCGGCACAACTACCTCAGCCTTCAATTGTATAAACTATATTTATTCGTTTGCTTAACTAACATGTGTGTATATTTTTTTGTAATTAATAAATTGTACATATTAATTGTTGAGTAGTTATCATCATTTGTCTGTTGGTTTGGAACTGAACCTACACTGCTCAATGTTATTTAAAGAAGTTTACAATTTTTGAATTTATTCAATCTTTATTCCATCCTATATCATCTTCATCATCTTCACTTATTGACCCTATTTTTGCTAGATGTCCTAAAAATCTTCTTTTGAAAACATCATTATTATAGTTATGTTACAGACCACAAACAAATTGTACTTAATTTTAATATGAATTTTTGATCTATATAACTGAAATATTGTTTTTGAGATGAATAATGTAAATTATGCCTTTTCGTTGTTTGTTGATTGGATTAAAGATTTTATTTGAACGTTGTTCTTGTATAAAATATATACAAAAAAGAAAGATTTAAAAATAAATGATTGGAAAATCATTGAATTAATATCAAAAGAAAACAGAAAGAACAAATTCTACAAGATTTTTAAAATGTTTCCCTTTAAATGAAGAATTTAGTGCTCAACTAAAAGATCTTGATAAAGAAATACATAAAAAAGATTTAATTAAAGCTAAAATGTTTTTCTATTCTACTGAAATTGATTTTCTAAAATCGTTGAACCAAATTAAAAAAATTTTTGATTGTTGTTAAGAAAAATATTTTTAAGGAAAAATTTTCACAATTTTCTAAAATAAAGTGTTATGAATAATTTAAAACTAATAGATAATCATTTCAAATACCATTTTGTACATAGTGTGGAATTATTAATGAATAATTTTATTAATAATTATAGATCTCATTATGTCTTTGATTATGGGATATCTATAATGAATTCTTTTGTTTTTAAAGAGATTGAAGAATTTGATATTTTAGAATCTCTATATAAAATAAGACATAAGAAATATATTAATTTGGATGGTATTTCTATCAAGATATTAAATGAACATATTTCCATTCTATTAGCAGTATTATGTTTTTTGTTTAATTTCTGTATGTTGAGACATATTTTCAGATTGCTTAAAATATTCTGTTGTTATACCTATAACCAATTTCTTTTTTATCAATGTCATTCTAAATTTTGAAAATTGTTGTCAAGAATTGGTAGCCGAGAAGTCAGTGCAGCTGCCTTGCAAGCAGTTGCTTGCTTGCAGGCAGTCGCTTCCCAGCCGATGCTTTGACATATGAAAAAAAAGTGTAATTGTTGTGTTTCTTCATAAACATAATTTGTTTTCTTTTACCAGGAAAATCTACAAAACTGACTTTATTTAAATATTTATAAATTATCACTAAATCTTTAGGAAAATGTCATAAAACTATAAGTATATATTTAGATTTATGAAAAGCATTTGACTGTGTTCCTCAACTAAACATCACATGATCACCATTCTTTATGCTAACACAAGCTGTTTGCACAGAGGCAAAACTTTCCTACAGTAGCGCCACTCAGTGCAAGTCAGAGTAATCAATGGATGCAGGAAGGTTTGTGCATACTCAGACAATATCCATAGATGAATTTCTGGCTTGTAGCTTTCAACAGTGAGAAATCTTGGATCTGAGAGCAGTGCACTTAGATGTTATGATTTCATAATGTTATAATCTTATGATCTTATGATTTAAGATCTAGGTGCAGTGCCTCAGATCCAAGACACCTCACTGATGAAAGCCACAAGTGAGAAACTAGTCTGGGGATATTAGATGAGAAGGCTCTAAATAGGGATTTTATGCACAAACCTTCCTGCATCCATTGATTACTGTCTCGAACTGAGTGGTGCTACTATATGGAGTTTTGCCACTGTGTTCAATAGGATTTCTTTCTTTCGATATTCATTTGTAATTCAATTAATAGGAAAGATCAACTGTGGAAAAATGGTTTTTAGTGTTTATCACTGCTTTTGACCAAGCTGGTCATATTCACACCACAAAGTCAGGTATGTGGGAAAGCGAACATGTACATCAATTAATATGCAAGTCAGTACATTATAAAATGCCACTTCCATGATAATGTTACATATGAGTCATTTTTATTTATTGCATGTATGTTGTGTGCAATAAACAATACCTCTTTGAACTTTCACTTTCAAATCATTACACTCAACACAAACAACATTAATATTTTGTGCTGTGCTAACGTAGTGGTGCTTTTGGCACAGGACTAACCATAGTAAATTGTGTTGCAAGTGAATTTGTTGTAATTAATTTTGTAGATTATTTGTAGAGCCTGATCTGAAAATAATTATTTGAATATGAAGGATAGTATGGTTGAATGATTTAAATCTAATTTGAGTAATTCTGAAATCATAAGAGATGAAGTTCTTTAACATTCAGTCCTTGGACTTTTTTATTTACTATTTAATATTAATATCATTTATGTTCTTTATTACTTTTGCAATCCTTTTTATAACCCACTATTAACGGTTTCGATTGTCCCGGAAATCTTCTTCAGAACTATAACAAGCACAATACAAATAGATGAAAACAAATATACATGAACATATAATTTTATATTATATATATATAAAAAGTTTATATATGTATATAAATAAAATTTATGTATAATATATATAAAATGTAAAATCATATGTTCATGTATATTTGCATTCATATATTTGTATTGTGTTTGTTGTAGTTCTGAAAAAGATTGCCGGGACAATCGAAACCGTCAATAGTGGATTGTAAAAGGCATTGTAAAAGTAATAAAGAATATAAATGATATTAATATTATATGGATTTGGCCATGCAGTAAAAAAGATAAAATTATTTACTATTTATGTACATGATTTGCAGAATCTTTCTCTTTGTTTCAACAGATTTTGCTTTGCAGATGATACTGTCTTGGTTACTTCAGAAATTCCATATAGTCTACTAGCGAAAGTAGTATATGAGGATTTGATAAAAATAGATGTTCAGTCAAAATCAAATCAAAGCAATATATAGTTCTAATTCTGATAACTTTTTCACATGTGGATTGATTCTGTATATATATATATATATAAGACATATTTTGCAGGTTCATCCGTGTTAAAATTTTAAATATTTATATATCGACATTTCGACTTGATCACACAAGTCACCAGAACACTAAATAGTTTATCTTTTTTGATTTACAGAAAAAATGCACATCATCATCATCATCACCATTATCAATCCACTGCAGGATGAAGATCTCTCCAAGTTCAATCCATTTCCTCCGATCTTTAGCTTCTCTTCTCCACATCACCCCTGCACACTTTCTTATGTCATCCATCCATCTCACATGTGGTCTCTTTCTGGGTCTTTTACAATCTCTTGGAATCCAGTTTAAGATATCAGTTGTCCATCTATTATCATCTCTTTTAGCAATATGTCCAGCCCAACTCCACTTCAGTCATTTAATTTTTTCAATGAGGTAACACCTGTTTGTTCTCTTACCCATATATTGCATTTTCAATCTCTTCTCATTACTCCCAACATGCATTTCTCCATACTTCTTTGAGTAGTCTAAAGTCTCTGTATTGCTTTTCTATTAAGTGTCCAAGTCTCAGATCCATAACTAAGAACTGGTAAAACACATTTATTAAAAACTTTAAACATAGGTATTATAATGTTTTCCATCTTGCTAGGCCTCTACACGCTAATATAAACTGTGCGCAAGTTGATCAAGTTATGTCAAAAAAAAGAAAGTTGTATTTCTATTTCTATTAACATAACTACATTTCCTGATCAACTCGGCCTATTAATTGTTGAGAATTATGCTATCGATGAAATCAGCTTTTAATTTATTTAATATGGGCACCAGGATCCTTTTATTCTAAAGAATCCACTGAAATCATCATATAACATCTCACAAATAAAAGAGAAAAATACTTTTAAACTAATCGGTATTGCATCATACCGTAATGAGAATTATTTTTTTGGAGATTATTATTCCTGGGCTTATTCAAAACATATTGGCAAAGGTAAATTACATTTTTAAATCTTACTAAACTAATAATAAATTTAATAATAAATATTAATAATGTACAAATGAAAATTGGTATTAGAAATATTTTTATTCTAATAGATTAAAATGTTTAAATGAAATTATAAATCAACTAAATTGGAAAGAACACACATTAATTCAGACGTGAAACATTAATAAAAAAATAACAGTTAAATAATTAATTAAAAAGTTCTGAAGAAAACAAGAGTCTCTTGAACAATAACATGAAAGTCTATATTGGGATCCTATTATAAGCTTATTTTTTTATGAGTTGTTTGTAAAATGGTTAAATTTGTCACAATCAGGAATAACAAAGTATAACTTACCGGTAAGTTTAGTGAATTCAGTAGTAGATAACTATGCATAGTTTTTTGGGTAGAATGAGCTCGGCCTTTTGGTTATTATTTGATCTTGTGGTCCATTCTCCTAGTCAGTCACAAAGGCTTTTCTGGTGTACATCTTCAGGCACGATGTCCGCAGAAGCTCCGGTTCACTTTGACATGCCAAATTATTTCAGTGAAGCGATCCTGGACATATTATTGTTATCCAGGACTAACTAGAGAAGCAAACGAAACAAGATGTTCTTCAAACTGGTCTCTGCCTTTTATACTAGAGGCCCAGTTTTCAGACTTCTGCACATGCTATTATCATGGCATTTTTGGTTCATAATCTTGTACAGTCTTTACTCATTTTTCAATTACAAAGTTCTCATTTTTTAGCAAATCTTTCGGCCATCTTTAATTAGCTAAAATATTTTTCTTTTAGCTTATCTTTTTATTTTACTTTTGGAATTCTTTTGTTCTCTCCAATTCTACTTTTATTTCTAATTACATAAAAAAAAATATGAAAGAATAATTTAACTTTCATTGTACGTTTTTTTTTTTTTAAAAAAAAAAAATAAATTATAGTCAAAAAAAATCTAAATTTACTTTTATTTTTTTAGCTTTTACCAAATGCCAATATATTTGCACCAAATAAATGGTATAATACCACTGGTGCCTGGAGATAAGAATAAAATAGGGGTTTACACTAATTTTATTCTTATGTTTTTAAATTCATATTCATGTGTTGTTGTTTTTTTTTGTATTAACATGCTGATATATCGTGTAGACTAATTCAACAAGCGACATTCGGCTTTAATGCCCACTTTTAGCTCTAACATGGTGGGAATGGAAAATATTTCACATTCATCTGTGTCCTTTCCGCTTAGTGTAATAATAATGATATGAAGCCCAAGTTATAAGCACAAATGAGCATTGCTCATCGTTCTGAGTCTTACAGGCTCGCAGCAACTTGGTCCAACTTGATCCACCTTCCCCTTTATTGGGATCCCTGCTAGAAATAGTCTGATGGGCATATAAAGGTGGTCTTATGTTAATATACTGCATACTAGGACTCAGGGCTATGTTTTTCCCCTCTTCAGTAACCACCTACCCGGTCAAATACTTGTGACTTACATCTACATCAGCCACGATCGTGTTTTTTTTAGACATATCAAAAAAATATACATATATTTTTTTCTTTCTGGAAGTCATATTAAAAAATTTTTTTTTTTATATTTTAATAATCAGGGTTTAATTAGATTAGTTTTTATAATTTTTTTTTAAAAAAAAAAACTATTTATTTTTCAGCTGTGAGTTTCTTTGTGTCATCGTTGTAACATTCTTTATCATTACAACTTATCTCAGGTTGTGGTTGTTAAATCAAAGCCCGAGTTGGGTAGCCATTATAACGTTTTCTGTCTTGCTAGGCATCTACACACTAATATAAACTGTGCGCAAGTTGATCAAGTTATGTCAAAAAGAAGAAAGTTGTATTTCTATTGCTAATAACATAACTACATTTCCTGATCAACTCGACCTAGTAATTGTTGAGAATTATGCTATCGATGAAATCAGCTTTTAATTTATTTAATATGGGCACCAGGATCCTTTTATTCTAAAGAATCCACTGAAATCATCATATAACATCTCACAAATAAAAGAGAAAAATACTTTTAAACTAATCGGTATTGCATCATACCGTAACGAGAATTATTTTTTTGGAGATTATTATTCCTGGGCTTATTCAAACATATTGGCAAAGGTAAATTACATTTTTAAATCTTACTAAACTAATAATAAATTTAATAATAAATATTAATAACATACAAATGAAAATTGTTATTAGAAATATTTTTATTCTAATAGATTAAAATGTTTAAATGAAATTATTAATCAACTAAATTGGAGAGAACACACATTAATTCAGACGTGAAACATTAATAAAAAAATAACAGTTAAATAATTAATTAAAAAGTTCTGGGTAAAAAAGAGTCTCTTGAACAAGAGTCTCTTGAACAATAACACGAAAGTCTATATCGGGATCCTATTATAAGCTTATTTTTTTATGAGTTGTTTGTAAAATGGTTAAATTTGTCACAATCAGGAATAACAAAGTATAACTTACCGGTAAGTTTAGTGAATTCAGTAGTAGATAACTATGCATAGTTTTTTGGGTAGAATGAGCTCAGCCTTTTGGTTATTATTTGATCTTGTGGTCCATTCTCCTAGTCGGTCACGAAGGCTTTTCTGGTTTACATCTTCAGGCACGATATCTGCAGAAGCTCCGGTTCACTCCGACATGCCAAATTATTTCAGTGAAGCAATGCTGGACATATTATTGTTATCCAGTATTAACTAGAGAAGCAAATGAAACAAGACATTCTTCAAACTGGTCTCTGCCTTTTAAACTAAGACTTCTGTGCATGCTATTATCATGGCGTTTTTGATTCATAATCTTCTACGGTCTTTACTCATTTTTCAATTACAAAGTTCTCATTTTTTAGCAATTCTTTTGGCCATCTTTAATTAGCTAAAATATTTTTCTTTTAGCTTATCTTTTTATTTTATTTTTGGAATTCTTTTGTTCTCTCCAATTCTACTTTTATTTCTAATTACATAAAAAAAAAATAGGAAAGAATAATTTAACTTTCATTGTACGTTTTTTTTTTCTTGTTTTTTTTTAAAAAATAAATTATAGTCAAAAAAAAATCTAAATTTACATTTATTTTTTAGCTTTTACCAAATGCCAATATATTTGCACCATATCTAAATAAACGGTACAGTATATTTCTTTTTAGTATCAAGTTATTTCTATCAAAAGCACTCCAACTAAGCTTAATTCTATGATTAATTTCATCCATTATGTTTCCATCTGTATTAATAATCTGACCAAGGTATTTGTAACTGTTAACTTCTTCTAACTCATCATAATCAATCTTTACATATTTTGAGAAAATCCATTAAACATTACTTTAGTCTTTTTAACATTTATCTTTAGTCCTACTTTCATCTGATAACTCCTGCAACATTTTCTGCAGCTCTAAAGCATTATTTGCAAAAACAATTACATCATCTGCAAAATCTAAATGACGTAAATAATATCCATTTACTTTCACTCCTTTAGCTTCCCATTTTAATCCACAAAATACTTCTTGCAGCACTGCTGTAAAAAGTTTTGGAGATATAGCCACCCTGTCTTACACCCTTCTTAATGTCGACTTTCCCAGTAGCATTATGTAATCTAATTGTTGCTGTTGCATTTTTATAAATATTCTTTAAAATGTGACAATATCCTGGATCTATACCTTGATGATCCAATGCTTTAATCACTGAAGAAATGTTTATAGAATCAAATGCCTTTTTATAATCTACAAATCCAAAGCATAATGGCAACTCATATTCATTTGTCCTTTCTATAACTTTCTCTCAATACCTAGATATGATCTACTGTACTAAAACCAATTTTAAATCCAGCTTGTTCTTTTGGTTGGTAGAAATCCAATGTTCTATGTAGACGAGTTGTAATTATCATGGTAAAAATTTTGTATAAAACTGATAAAAGTCTGATGGGTCTGGGTATTGGTTATATAAGAAGGAGAGGATATCTGAAAGAAGCTTAACAGTCTATGTTCAGATCCCCTTTAATTGCTTTAATAAATTAAATTATATTTATTATTGATTCTTACATATATTGTTTTTTAAATAATAAATAAATTATTATTAACAAATTACAAAATAAAATAAATTCTAAACTTCGTAATCAAATCTCAAAGTCTTACTTAATAATATTATTATATAGATAAAATGAAATAAACTTGACTGCTAAAAATTATAAGAAAATTCAAAAAGACAAATAACATATGTCATCTCTTTTCAGCTTTTTGAGCGCTACGAGCGCGCATCCGGCGGTGTTCAGATGATGTTTTGTTTTCTTTCTTTACTGACGTAAAGGTATAAGTGTGACATAGATGAAAATACAATTGTTCGAAAAGCTTGCTGACGTAGCTTTCAGAAAATGTTTATTTCAAAAAAATCGGTTAAAATTTAAATTTTTGGCAGCAGTTTTAATCAACCACAGTATTTAATTCTTTTGTCTTTTTTAATAATTTTTGTACTTATCATGAAGCGATAAAAGACAAAAATAATTTACGGGGCTGCAGTTGACATTTCTCCGGTACTATTACAAAGATGGCTGACGGAAGCTGTTAATGTAATTTTGTAAATAACATTTAAAAATTTTTTTTTTAATAAAACTATAATATATTTTTATTTAAATGATCATTTTTATTAATTACTTTTAGTTTGTAATTTGTGTGTGGTAGTTATTTACGTTCGTATACAATTAATATCTAATGTAACTTTTAACGTTCTACACTTATAAAAATAATGTTTTTCAAAAAGTATAATTTATTATGAAAATCATTATTTATGTTTATATATATAATATAATATGGTTTATAAGTAATTTGTTATAATTCCGATTCTTGTTTACGTTTTTCAAGTCTATAGCTAACAAATGATCTGTATGCAAATAAATTATATATACATAATTCATGCTGTGTTTTTGCTATATGTTTCATAACATTATTTTCAAGTCAATAGCTAACAAATACACTATATGCAAATAAATTATATCTATGTAGTACAATAAATATAATAAGATAGCATCACTTCTGTGCATAAAGAATATAAACATCACTTGTGTGCATAAAGAATATAAACAGATATAAAACTAATAATCAAATGTATACAAACACTGAATACACAAACAGAATATAAACATCACTGATGTACACAAAAAAATATAAAATGAAGAGATGAAACTCATTTGATCATAGTGATATAGACAGTAGCCTACAATTTCTAGTTTTAGACAGACAAGAAGCCAATTGCTATGATAACTTCCTTTGTATCTTTTATTAGGATGAATATTTTTCTTTATAGATGCCTTTGACATTTAGAACATTTGGGGTACAAGATAAAAATGAAGAAGTCATATCCGACTTCTTTTGGAGATTGTGAAGCTGTGAATTATCTCAGGTAGGACATGTTATACATGTTTAGAAAGATAATTTTGTGAGGAATGCAAAGAAATTATCATTGAAGATGTATTTTTAATTTTAGTTAATGTTACTTATTAAATTATGAACAAACAATAAAATAATAAGTATTTCGGATGTGAAAATTTCTTTTTTTCCTTATTTTGTATATAGTTATCACTATTTATTTTATGTTTATTGTTTTCCTTAATGTTTCTAGTTTCTAGCAATGTAATTGTTTTTGCTCTAACATAATTAAAACTGAAGTTATTGTGAAAATTGTGTGTCAGGCTAGTATTTTAAAAAGTTCAATATGGCGGCTTGAAGCTGAAAGGGTTTTAACGACAGCAGTAATAATATTTTTTCCCTGTGATGTTCCTTAATGGTTTAGAGTAATCAATACAAATGGAATTTAGTCTATGTCTTCTAGATGAAGTTTTTTTTTTTTTATTAAATATTTTATACTATACTCTTGTATAATAATAAAAAAAAAAACCCTGAATACCTATTTTTTGTGTGTGAATTCAAATTTATTTCAATAATTAAATTTTAATTTCTAAAATAATTGATACTTTTTACTTTTTTAATGCTTTTCTTGATCTGACTATTTACATGATTATGTAAAATATTTTTTTTATATGTCAAAGCGTTGGCCGGGAAGCGAACCCGGGACAACTGCTTGGAAAGCAGTTATGCTAAACCACTAGGCCATCAACGCTTGACTAAAATAATTTAATCAGAAATTCTAACTATATTCCAAAATTTAAACTTCAAATAGATATCATAAAAACAGAAAATAACCATATGCATTAAAATGTATATATGTATTAGGTGTATTTATATATTGGACTACACCCATCATCTAATATGAGTATTGAATGTCTTTAGAAAAATTTAACTTTATTTAAATATTCCAAATACATTCAACTCTTAGCAGTAGTGCACTGGTTAGTATATGCACAAAATTTTGAGAGGTATTATTCTCCCCTCTTCTTCAGATGTTGCTGGGCCTAACCAGTGATAGTACTAGCAGAGGAATCGAATCTGGACCCCTAAATTCTTGAGAATTCAATTTTAAGGTAACACTCTACCCAACTGAGCCATCCTGCCAATACTCAAGAATCTAAGGGTCCAGGTTCAATTCTCATGCTAGTACTGTCACTTGTCATGCCAGCAACACTTGAAGAAGAGAGGAGAGTAATACCTCTTGATATATTGTGCATATACTAACCTGTGTCCTACTACTAACAACTGAATGCATTTGAAATATTTAAATAAAGTTAATTTTTTCTAAAGACATTCAATACTTATATTAGATGATGGAAATAGTCCATTATGTAAATACAACTAAAACACCATCATCACAAACCTTCAGAAAAACACTATACATATATATTAGTATCTAAGTATATTACTTCTGTAAGAGCCCTATATAACAGCAATTATTCTATATGCTTGTCACATCTACAATTTGAACTTCATATTTGAAAGTGTGAAACTGAAATTTGCTTAGATTACAAACAAGCTTAGAATATTTTTCAGGTAACCCGATTGTGTGAAAGTTGATAATCTTTAATTATTGCCAGAAAACGTATGTCTATTTTATCTGAACTAGAAAGTAAAAGTCGTATGTTAATGTGTTAGATAAATGTTGATATGCCAGCTTTTAAAACAAAATTACCTATAATGTGAAGTTATCTTTATCACTGATAAAAGAGACTTTATACTTGTATGGATATTGAGTTCTGATTGACTTTTGTTTTGATATTACATCTAATATATAATCCAAATAAAATTTATTGGGCAAAATCATGAATATGGATATTAATTTCTTATTTACATTTATTTTGGCATTGTATCTAATGTATAATCCAAATAAAATTGATGGTCAAAACAATGATTATTCACATTAAGTTTTATTAGGAGATTAATTTTGAATATTTTGCTAAAACTCTTACTGTTATATGTAATTTAATGGTTTAAATACTATACTAAATTATTTCCATAGGGTTTTGTTTTTAACCATATTCAAATAATTATACTACTATTTGGCTGTAACCATTTGGCAAAGCATCATTAAGTCATCGATGGGACATTTCAAATATTTTAAAAGCAAATCTGGAGCTTAATTTTTTTAATTTATTCAGTATATGGACTTATGGGACCTCTTAAGTAATACCAAAATATTATAAAATCTATAAAGATTATAATCAGGATATATATTTTATTTGTGGTTTTGTGGGATCTTTCACTATAGTTCATAGTTTGTTTCTGTCCATATTGGCATAAATCAGTGACTACTAAATTTCATTTATGAAAAAAGGAGTACAATAACTATGGGTTGGCCTGAATCTGTCCTTCTAGAAAAATAAAATCCAATGCACTTTGCTACTGTATTTGGACAAAGAAATATCTTTGGAAATATCATAAAATTTCCATTTTTTATATCATAATGCCTTCAATAATAGATCCATGGTTGGACATCCAAAAAGTAAGTCTTGATTCTTAGTTCGTGAAACTATCTTGAACTATTGACAGTCCAATCTACTTAATGAAGCTTTTTACAATATTCTATGAGGGTACTTTTTCTCTCTGATATCTGGCCAAGAAATATGTGGAAAACTGAAAGCCATTTCAAAATTAGTCTTTAGAACAAATAAATATATTTACTTATTTTGTTTAATGTATAATATTTTAGTATATATATGATTTAAATGCAAATATAATGTATGTATTTAAACTTTATATGTAATTAGAGGTGATTTGACAAAGACTTTCAAGCTCACTTTCGTTATCCATTCCATCTTATATAACCACATACATGTATTTAAATGGATGAATTAAGGTCCTACATATGAGGTGTCAGAGTGATTTAATGTCAACATGGGTATGACAACAATATTGGCATTACCAAGAATTTTGAGGATTCCATCAGATTTTCAATGATATGGAGGCTGAAGTGTTGGAGATTAGAGAAGATTGAAGCCTGATCATTAAGATTTGGAGATTCACGATCTTAATATAAACTGATCACTGATTTTATATATTTATGGGAGATAGTGATATGGATTAACTATGAGTGCTGGTTTAGCACAAAATACATATATTAGAGAGCATTTATCTTTTTTTCACAAATATGAGTTCAAGTGCACCAATTGTATAAGATGGAGTGAATGACTGAAGGAATCTTCAAAGTCTGTGTTCAAATCCCCTCTAATTACATTATATATATATATAATTTAAAATTAATCAACATTTATACAATCCCTATATAAATAACAATCAACATTTTCCAAACTGTTGTCATGGCAACCTACTATTAACAATAAGGGCGGAATCCCACCTTTATTAATGGTCTAATATACTTATACAGACACTAAAGATTGCAACTTGACCAGAGATTGAAAATTATTGGTACAAAGAAGTTTAAATAAGCCTCTTTAAACAGGTAAATATAACCTATTCTGAATGCAGACTAATAATTAGTGAATTATAACATTACAAATTGCAACTATAAATTTCAAATTGCACACAAAGTATTAATTAAATAATTATTGTAATAATGTTCATGGCTAAATGGATTTGTAAGTAATCATTAAAAACCAATCAACATTTAGACAATTCCAATATAAATAACAACCAACATTTTCAAAATGATGTTAAAACAACTTTCTTTCACCAATAAACATATATATATATATATATATTATAACACTAGCAAGATATGTATTGTAAAACTCACACATATATAGCATTATGTATTTCTTAATTTAAAAAAAAAAATATGATTAGTTAAGTAGATTTTAAAATGCAATTTTGTAAAATAAAAAGATTGCATTCATTTGGCTTTTAAAATAGAATAAAACTATTTGTTAAAAAAGTAAATGGGGAAAAGATTTTAATTTTATCTTATCTCGAGACAACAGGAAAATTTGTTTTGGCTAATTCGCCCCCTGGTGACTTTTTTCATAAATATTATATGTTAAAATGCATGTAAAACAGTATATTTTATTATAATAAATTTTATTTCCCAAAAATTGAGCAAAAAAAGTGTGAAATTCAAAATCCCAGCTCTTACAATAGACAAGCCCCACCCTGACATGTTCAGCCATTGTGTGTTGCCAAGGCTGTAAAATGTTCAGCATTTTACAACATTGAAGTTTCCAATGATGCAAAAACATGTTTATTTGTGAATTTATTATGGTTTTAGATATTTTTTAAAAAATAATTTGCACTATATTTATTAGATATCAAGAAATAAAAATTATTAATGACTTATTTTGACTTGAAATACTTTATTTTCAAAAATATAATGTTATATTAGTAGATAACATAAATATGGCCTGAAGCAAATTAAAAAATTCTAGCTCTGATGTAAACAAGCTACTTTATTTACGAGTAAACAAAATATCGTAATTTTGCAATAAATATTCAAAAAAATTTATTATTTCATAAATTATCTTTAAAATTTAAACTTTTAAAGCATAATTCATTAGATATAAGAGAAATAAATAAATATTCATTCACATTCTTAAAAATAATCACAAACAATAAATATTTCATTGATTTTATAAACGGAAAATAATCTTTCTAGAAATGATGATGTGTAACATCTTTGTTTTGATTACGGTCTCATTTCTTTAATATTTACAGAAACAAAATATGAACATTTAAAATTTATTTCAGTAGTAAACAAAAATATCTATTGAATGAAGTCAAATTTATTATTTTCTGATATGTAATAATCATTTTATCATATATTTTATGTTGATGTGTGAGACAAAGGAAAACATCAAAAAAAGTGAAATGTAAAATGGTTAAAACTCTCTCTTTTTAAAGAAAACTCTTTTTGTTGCATAAAGTAAAAAATAAGTTAGAATAAAATTTTGTTTGTCAGTAAAACTTTCAAAAATGTAATTAATAAAAGATTGCTGATTGCATTAATTAAAAAAACTGTACACTATTGATGAAATAATAGATTAATCTAAGCAAAAGATTAGAGTAAGCAAATGTAAAAATAATTAAGAAAAAACAGATTTAAGTTATAATCAACATTAAAAATATGCAAAGGAAATAAACAAGAGAGAAAAAAATATATGTTACATCTTGGTTTATGTTCTTCAGTTGGGGCTGCAATCTTCTAAATTATTCTGCTCTTCAATTTGTAATTGAATTTGGTCTGAGTTCAGTTCAAGATTCTGCCATAGTGATTGAATCATTCTGGTCTTCATTTGTGCTTTTACATTATCCATTGCTCTAGAGATCCAGATATTCAGAAACTGTAAATGCAATAGTAAGCCAATCAATTACTGCTGTGGTCAACATCACTGCAAAATCCATGAATCTATCAGAATGCATACTGGGCCATATTTAGGAGTGTTTGACAACTTCATGCCCAAGTTCTCAGCAAAATCAACTATACTCACCTGAATCCTCACTGAAAATTAATGCCAGAATAGTGAAATATATACTGCAGCAAACTCTCTCTCTCTCATTGTCTGGACAAAGAATATAAAACAAGCCCTAAAATCATCAATGAAGACCAGAAAGCCAACCAGTTGGAAATTCACAATCATGAAAACCTAAATAAAGACATTTTGATACTTGTCTTCAGACACTTTACATTTATTTTAAATGAACTTTAATGAAAGACTATTATAAAATTTAGCCTGAAACTAATCGTTAATCATTTGTAATTTTTCTTGTGTAAAATTTATTGCTATATTATGTTAAATAGATGTGTGTAATTAAATAATCATGTTTTCTTAATTGTTATTTTGTCTATTTTTATTTCTCTCATCACTGCATCACCAGTAATTTAAGAGTATAGTTATTTTTATGTGTTAAATGTGCTGGATTCTGAGCCAGAGTATGAGCTAGTCATGAGATATTTCAGGCACTGGATTGTGTGCCTGTTGTCTGTAGCATGCTGACTATATAACCTATGTTTTCCTGGTGCCTGATGTTGATCCTCAAATCAAATAAAATGCTTTGGATGGCAGGGATTTGAATCTAGTAGTCTAAATGGGCCATGATCTGGAAATGTGTTTGTGTTATACTTTGCATAGCTGATTTGGCCATGGGTACTATTAATAGCTATGCTATCAATGGTATTCTCTCCTCTGCTTTAAGTACTATCCTGTTCCTGTGTTATAAAGAAAATGTTAAAAAGTATTTTAAACCTAGCAAGGTTTTATTTGGAAGACCTGGTTTAAATGGCACCCAATGTGGGGCTGAAGTGCCATCAATTGACCCAGCATAATCAATATTAAAAAAGTAAAATCTAATTAAAAATAAAAAGATATGAATCTAAATTCAAATGAATGCCAAAGTACATAATAATAAAAGTTGAAATCAGTGAGTAGTGCGAGAAAAGAAATAGACTAGCAAACAAATTATAACATGAAAAATATAAAATAAAAAAGAGTATGTATTGTAAAAAAAGGAGAGAACAGAAAGTATGGTCAGAACTGATAAATAATTTATTACTGCAATTTTGGAGTTTATTGAACACTTTGTTCAATTTAAAATATTTAAATAATTTAATATATTAAGCACACAGTTCTTTTCAAAATAGTTCATAAATATCCATTATATATTTTTTTCTAAAAAAAAGGAAATTGTTTGTGTTTAAGTTGTGATTGTTGGTAATAGAAAAGGGGAGTGAGATAAGGTAATTTTTGGTTATGAATATTTTTTGTAATTTTTTATTTTTTTAATTTAATTTAATTTTTTAGGAATATATGTTATTTGTTATATATATATTATTTTATTTTAGTGTGCCTTGAAAAAGACTATATAAAATAATCGAAATGTTAGATTTTTTTTTCATGATTATAGTCATATAAAAAACAAGTTTTAAAAAGAAGTTAGTTTGCTTTATTTTTAAAATATTTAGTTGAACACTTCATTCAATTTAAAACAGCTAAAAATAAATAAAATGAAATGTTTTTCTTAGAGTTATTAACAGAAGTGAAATAAAATAAAAGAATTTTTTTAAAATCAATAAATGTTAATATAATGAAATAGAGTTAAATAAGTAAGATAAAATAATTTTTTGAAAATCAAACATACAGTGATAAAAGAAAAGTATATAAATCGAATAAAGCCCTAATAAATAGAAGTTTTCATGAAATCTAAATAAATAAATTGAATAAAGCATATAATAAAATGAAATCTATAACAGTTAAATAAAATATTACAGAATAATCTTTCAAGTAGGTTAGATTGTGTTTAGGTAAATAGTCATGGAGAGGGGAAGTGCGATAGGGTTTATAGAGGTTAAATGTAGTTGGTGCAATGTGAACTTAAGATGCTTAATGGGTTATACAAGGATCCAGTAGAAAATTTTTGGCCCACCCCACACTCCAGGATAGAATCTCAGTCCCCTATCTAAATAAATGTGCCCTGGAAAATAGATCCAGATAAGCCACAAATCAGTTCATTGGGAGAAAAATTTCCAACATCATACAGTTATAATAAAATCTTGTTTTAGCATAAACTGAATGATCAGTGGATAAATGCTGCCATTTGTAGTGACCCATTTTATCTTCTAAAATGCAAATCCATTGGAGAAAACCATGGGCTCATTCAATTGGCTGGTAGAGAAATTCCAGCATAGTTGATAAATGGTTAAAGTTTTTTTATTGCATAAGTCAAATATAAGCCAAATGTGTCTGCCATTTACAGCATTTACCCTCTTTGTACACATATGAAAAGATGCAAGATGTTTCTTGTGGTTATTATATATGACAATTATTGCAAGTCAACATAGATTATGGCCTGGTAAGATAGAGCAGCCTAAGAAAATGTTGCCCTCAGTGGTTTGTTGATCTGTATGCAATTGGACACTTATGTAATAAAAATAAAAAATAAATAAATAACACAAAAATCAAATGGTAAAGCTAAAAAATAATAAATAAGGTGTCAGAGCTAAAATGGATCAAAATGACACATTAAATCTCTCAAATGGAGGGGTGTGTGCACATGAACTTGGTTAAGTTTGAATTCAGAATAAATACTACTATGTATCATAGTAGGTGAAATGGGATACTTATCAAAAAAATATTGTTCCAATATATACTCATTTTGGATGGAATCAGCTTGTCAGTTTGCTTGCACTTGACCTGAGTAGTTTACCTGATTAAGTTAATTTAAATGGATAACTCCACAAATTCAACCTTTCCATATATTTGCCTATATAAATGAATTTAGATAAAGAGATAAAACAGTTCATTCTTTTTTCTCAAAAAGTTTTATCTTCTGGTTTGGATTAAGAGTTTTTTTATTTGCTTAATAAACCAATGTTGGAGTATTAATCTTTGGTGGTCGAGAGGTCAGCAACAGCTGCTTTACAAGCAGTTGTCCCAGGACAGTGGGTTCGCTTCCTGGCTGATGCTATAACACATGAGAAAAAAAAATCTAGTACATTATCTCTCTATATATATACTGTTACATAATTTTGGGTTGTTATGCAATGACCTGGATGTGCAAACATTATATAACTGACTTCCTAATTTGCTGGATAAATTAATCAGTATTTGTTATATCACCTAAAAGTTTTGTTAGTATATAAATAGAGATTATATACAAAATAAAGAAATATTTTTAAAAATCTAAAAGCATGTTTAAGCTTAAATTTTAATAAAAATATATACCATAAAGCATAATTATTCATTTTTTTAAATAACTAAATTATGAAAATTAATTTTTTGTTTACCTTTTTCTTCTTTATGCAGTATTGCCTTTTCTTTACCATTTACATTTGTAACTGACTTTGATTCACTTTTAACAACAGAGATACTCTGAGGTTCTGAAATTGTTTTAAAAAGAGGCTGTTTTAAAATAAATTAAATTTACATTCAAAGAATATATTTCCATTAAAAACAAAAATAATACACACAATATCAAATATATATATATACAATGTCATATTAATTTTATGCCACTAGCTTTATATTTCATATTTAATGCAAATTTTGTCATATATGTACATGATGTTCAAATCACACTTCCAAATGTTATGTCTTTACAACAACGCCCACTATGAATAAACTAAAGCCTGAACTTACAACACCATGATTCAAACATAACATGTTTGGTAGGATTGTTTGAACATTTTGTATTTGAATTTTTTTAGCAATATGCACTGGGATTATTTTAATTTTTTTATTTATACTATGGTATAAAAATGTTTAGGTACAAGACCATAAAACTGGGTGCCTAAAATTAGATGCTCTTAACTCTCATATAAAAATATGGTATGCTTTCTAAATGTTATGAATACTAAACATTATTATTTTAATATGAGATTAGTTAACTTAGTTTATTTAATCTTGAATATCTACATATTTAAAAATAACAATCACATTACAATATGTAATTAAATACATAGACACAATTTAGAATTAAAGAAATAAAACTTAAATAGTTATGTTTGTCTTTTGTCTTTGTAAAACAATCATCTAATAGTTTTGTTTTAGTCATGATTTTCATTATCTTTTAAATAAAAAGCACAAAAGAAAAAGGTTGATGTCTTAAAAAGTTGATATAAATTAACAATTGATTTATTATCTTGTCTTCTAAGATTGTCAGCCATTTTTAATTATACATTTTTAGAGGCATAAATATTTAAAACAAAATGGCTGACAAGAAGTGGACATATTCAATATTTATAGCTATTTTTTAATTATTTTTCAAAAATAAAAATTTCTGTAATAATTAATTATAATATTTCCACTTTATTTATTATTATTTGTATTAAATCAACTTATTAGTATATAAAAAATAAATATAAAGTGTTATAACGTGCCCATTAAAACAGATTTTTCATGAGGTCAGGATTTTTTACTTTTGTAAATACTCCACTGCATGTTGTTCTCTTAAAGGAAAATGCCAAACTTATTATTTTGCCACAATGATAGTGACTAAAATAAAGTTGCTGACTGTAAATAAACTATGACAATGATCAGAGAATGTTGGTGTTTGAATGTTATAATATAAATTTTAAAAAATTGAAATAAACCTTCTGAATGGAATTTATAATTGATTTATTAATTTTTTTAAACTTAACAACTAACACATTTATGTTTTAAAAAAATTGGAAAAAAACAATAAAGAAATACTTATATGCCCTGAACTCCTTCAAAAATGGTTGCCAAACTTGGGAGACAGGAAAAAACATAAGTACCAAATTTACTATAAAAAAGTATGGCAAAATTAATCTCCTAATAAATTAGTAAATTAACACATACACCCCATATATAAATTTTTATTACTTTTGATTATAATGCTATATATATATATGTATATATATATATAAAATAAAAACAAGTTATAATCACATTAACTTGCTGTCACTTGTATTTATGATCAATAGATGATGTTTTACCAAAAACACTGACCAAGCGTACGTTTGTTTACATAAATGACAAAAGAGTCAGAATTCACTATCTCTTTCATTTTGCCCACCCTCAGATCAGCTGATTTCAAGCTAATTTGCTATCATCAGTGAAAGATAGAGCTAGAAACTAGATCTAAACACTGACTCCAAGTGTTTATGCAAAAAGTTTCTATCAGTTTGCAAGCATGAAATTTTTCAGACCAGTAAAGTCTTCAAATTCAGCCTAACAAGCCAGATAGCTATATGGGTCTGATCTCAGTTCAGTTTCACCACATAGTCAAAGCCTCTGAAATATATATATATATCATTGCAAAAACCTTTAAAGGTACATTTATGAAAAACAAAAACAAGTTATAATCACGTTACTTGCTGTCGCTTGTAGTTATGATCAATAGATGGCATTTTACCAAAAACACTGACCAAGCATACGTTTGTTTACATAAATGACAAAGGAGTCAGAATTAACTATCTCTTTCATTTTATCACCCTCAGATCAGCTGATTTCAAGCTATTTGCTATTGTCAATGAAGGATAGAGTTAGAAACTAGATCTAAACACTGACTCCAAGTGTTTATGCAAAACGTTTCTATCAGTTTGCAAGCATGAATTTTTCAGACATGTAAAGTCTTCAAACTCAGCCTAACAAGGCAGATAGCTATATATATATATATATTATTGTAAAGGGATGGGGTGGGTGGAAGAAAAAATGATTGAACTGGGTGATGAAAAATCAAATAATTTACAGCAAAATCAATAATTTACAGGAAGTGAAAGTAAAATGAAAAAGGACTGAACCTGGGATGATGGGAAAATCATCACTCATACACCAGTCCATTTAATGAAATATAAATATCAATAATTTGAAAAGTTATATATAGGTATAAAATATTTTATAATAAAATGTTAATATTAGAAGTGCATGAGATTAAAACATCTCTGAAATCATTGTGAAATCAGAATAATCATATATCAATCAGCATCAAATGATATATAATTAAATATTTATAAGAGGACGAGATCAAGAGATCATTGAAAGATCAGCCAGTTAATTCAGACAAGCAACTAAAAGCATACTTATGCATCATATATCAACCAGCATTATCATAAGTCAAAGTAAGTGGAAGTAAATATGAAGAGAACCATCCATCCTCATCATTGATGGGAATAAACAAATCTGTACAATATATCAGAATAAAATCAACAGACCATCTTGTGGCTGAATTTGAACAATAAAAAAATCAACAGTCAACCTAGTGACTGGATTGGAAATGGGTCTTCTGGAGACCAGGCGAACTACTGAGCCTTTGCCACCTTGGGCAATTATTTAAACATAACATAGATGTACCATTTAAGTGCTCATCCATCAAAATACATAAGAATCAAAAAACCTAAACAATAATGCTGGGACATTTAAAACATGCTGATCATCATCAATGCTCTGGCCACTTGTATTGACCAACTATAAACTTAATTTTTTTTAGCAAGATTAAAGTAAAATAAAATATAGTGCATGGGCTTTAAAGAGTATCATCTTTGGCACCAACCAGGATGATGATTGATCATCTCTGGATGCCCAAAGCACTAAATACACATCCTCATTTATATATTCAGCCCATGCACCAATCTAGCTCAGAGAATATGGGCTCCATTACAGGATGTGATCAAGAGATGATGGAATACAATTTTTAAGAATTAAATTTAAGTTTATTAATAACAACAAAAATAAATAAGGTATTATAAGGGTTCTGATTTTGAATGATACACAATAATAAAGTCATCATTTTATAATTTACAAGATTACTACAAAATTCAAGTTATTACATTAATTGCATTATTTCTTAATGGGTATTTATAAATGCATACATATGTCCATACACAGACATGTGTTTTATAATATATAATGAAGACATTTCAATCAAACGTAAAATAATTATTACATTTGTGATTTGCATAATTACTATTCAAAATTTAGATTGTTACATTAATTTACAAAATTACAATTGACAATTCATGTTATTACTATGGTTTACATATATATGCTAACAGATGTGCAATTTATAATATACAATTAATATTCATTAACAAAAAAAATGATTATAATTTTACATATATGAGTGTGCATGTGCACTGACTTTTATCTATTTCAAATTTTTACAATAATATTATAATTTTCTAATACATAAATTTCCTACCTATACGTGCATATAAACAAAATGTATAATTTAAAATTTAATTTCAATTTATAAGTTCTTTTTTTATCAAACTAAATAAAGTCAACTTTTGTTTGATAAGACTTGTTGATTAATTATCAAGATCTCTAAATATAAAATGTCTCCTTTTTTTTTAATAAATGAAAAATAAAATCGTTTATATATCTGTCACTTCAGACCAAAGAAATTATTTAAAATTTCATTAATATATATATATATAACTGCAAACAAAAGTTATTTGTTTGTATTAACTTTAAGTTATTAATTTATAATTTTAAAAGTCATTTTAATAAATATTAAAATGTTTTTTTATAAGAATATCTAAAAAGTACAACTCACTGTATACACTCGCGATGTATTTATCTGTGGTTTCCTGCTTGCATAGATGAACAGTAGCATCAGTACACCAATTTCTTCAAGCTTTCTCTTGGAAATCTTGGTTTCTAGCCCATCAGAAAAAATATTATTCCGGGCTTGTTGTCATCATCAGGTAAAAGAACGTAATTCATGTAAAATCTTGGTCTGAAGTTGTTTTCTTTCTAGTATTTTTCCGGGCAAGAAGCTGTTTTGATTTAATAAATTTTAGACAAGCAACTATCCTCTCTGTTTAAGGCTATGAATTATAGCACAAAGAAGTGGGTCATTTTCTCCAAGTGAATTCAAACTCCTGAGAAGGAAATATTAGTAGCTTCTAAATCTAATGTCCTGCCTTCAGCTGTATCAATTCATGGTAGCTATTCTGCCAACTCTCTGCTACAGCCAACAACATACTGCTCTCTTCAAAATCATTATCCAGAACTGGCTGATAATTTGTTATCAGCTCTTTTTATAGAATCATCTAAAGGTGTTATAACAACACCTTGATTAAAAACAGAATTTTTATTTTTATCTCACTAATCCTGTTGAAAACATATACATGTTTTTACTTAGGGGATTTTTAATAGATAAAAAATTTGTTTAATTAATTAAAAAATTCCAAAAAAATAAGTATGGTGTCTTTACATTTCAAAATAATAATAATAATAATAATAATAATAATAATAATAATAATAATAATAATAATAATAATAATAATAATAATAATAATAATACAATATTTTTATTTATTCAGACCTTTTAAAAGTTTAATTTATAAAACAATATTTTAAATCAGAGTTATTATTTATTTATTTCTATTTCAGTAAATGTACAAAATATCTACTATAATTTTTGTCTGTGTTTATTTCTACTTTTCCTTTATTTTACGTATATTTATGCACATACGCTATATTAGTGTATGCTATGTAAGCCAACTGGTTACAATATATATATATATATATATATTAAAATTAATGGTGATTTTAGCATTTAATATTTACATTTTTCATCATAGTATATGGATATTTTTAAGTTATGGAGAAAATTTTAATGTGGAAATAAAATACTGTTTATTATTATCGTCTGTTCAATCTGACAAAATTGTTAATCCAGGAAGATTGTCAAATTGATGGTACTCAATTCAAAATTATATATATTTTATATAAATAACTTTTATATAAATCAGCATTTATTTTTATAGCATCTCTATACAATTGTAATTACATTCATATTGGCCTTTCAAGCCAAATTGTGCAAATGCTTTTGTGAGTGTTAAATAATAAATGAATACCCTCTGACCAAACAAAATATAGAATTTATGCAGGAATAAAAGGATTCCTTTTATTCCTGCATAAATTCTATATTTTGTTTGGTCAGAGGGTATTCATTTATTATTTAACACTCGCAAAAGCATTTGCACAATTTGGCTTGAAAGGCCAATATGAATGTAATAAATAACTTTTATATTATGATTTAGTTATTATCCTGTAATAAATAACAGTTCTCTTTAATAAAAATTGTAACTGATTCCGCTTTCTGGTTCTGTTAAATGATAACCCGATTTTTACTACTACTACGTTGTGATTAGGATATAAATCAATTTGCTAGAATATTTTTCTTTAGTATTATAACTAAAAATACATACTTAATCAATATATAATCTAGTTATATTTGTTTTTTATCACTTAAAACTTTCTATATAAAAATTATTTTCTTGTGATTTTTAAAACATATATTTTATTATTCACTATGCAGTTTTTATAACAAAAATATATCAACCGTTCATCCTTTTCATTTCTTAACATAAATCCATATTCTTGTGCAAATTTATCATTTCTTTTATATTTTACCACAGCATTCTAACTCTCTACTATATGCACATATTTTTATTAGCTAAAGTTTATTTCAAAAGCAGCATTTCTTAATACTTATTTCACACAGCAATTATTTAATAAATATGGTAGTGATAATAATTTATAGAGATGTTAATAGTATTCTCCTGAAGTTTTATGATGATGATGTTTTACTTGTATTTTTATATTGGACTATTTCTATCATCTAATATGAGTATTGAATGTCTTTAGAAAATTTTTAACTTTATTTAAATATTCCAAATACATCCAACTTTTAGTAATAACACATCAAACAGGTTAGTATATGCACAATGTTGTGAGAGGTATTAGTCTTCCCTCTTCTTCAGGTATTACTGGCCTGACCAGTGACAGTATTAGAGTCCTTAAATTCTTGAGTTTTGAATTTTAAGGTAACACTCTAACCAACTGAGCATACTTATCTATGAGGTTCCTCCTGACTTCTCCACTTTTTCCCAAGAGAAGTGTTGATTAGTGTTTTCCATGCATTATGTGTAGTCACACTGTGTTGACTTATGGTATTTTTTGCCATTGTCATGTGAGCAGCTTTTTTAAATTTTCTTCTTTGTACCTTTTCTCTCTGTCTAAATTGGGAAAATACAAAAATATTAGATAGAGAAAAAAAGGTACAAAGAAGACAATTTAAAGAAGCTGCTCACATGACAATGGCAAAAAATCCCATAAGCCGACTCAGTGTGACTATACATAACGTATGAAAACCACTAATCAACTTTGCTTTTAGGAAAAAGTGGAGAAATCAGTAGGAATCTCATAGATAAGTAGATGAAATTACTACAGACTGTTGCCTTTCACAGGATGGTTCAATTGGTTAGAATGTTTACCTTAACATTCAAAACTCAAAAAATCTAAGAACCCAGGTTTGAATTCCATGCTAGTACTGTCACTGGCCAGGCCAGCAACATCTGAAGAACATGATAGACTAATATCTCTGGAAACATTGTGCATATAGTAACCTGTGTGATGTGCTATTACTAACAGGTGAATGTATTTGGAATATTTAAATAAAGTTAAATTATTCTAAAGACATTCAATACATATATTAAATGATGGAAATAGTCCAGTATAAAAATACAAATATTAATAATAGTTTTATATATTTTAAAACCATTTTTGTTTTGTGTCTATTTGTGTTTTCTAATTCCATCATCATATATGCATTAATAGAAGTTCTCTGGAAAATACCTTGATATTCTAGTTCATGCAAAAACATTTAAAAAATTTTTTTTTGCTCTGGGTCTTAAAACTATTTCTACTCAATTATGTTTTGTTATGTTCATAATAATAAATTGTACAGTGTTTTCAATCTTTGGTTCATAGCCTTTTATTTCTGTCATATTTTTAAATTCTTAATGAAGTTTTAATCTTTCAAATATGTATGATGGCAATACTTTTTAATGATGATAACAAGTATATCTGCAGCATTGTTGAAAATAATACAAGAGCAAACCATTAAAACATTGTATGATGTCCATTTCCTATGCTTACACAACTGTTAAAGCAGTAATGCGATGTGATGTACTGTGGCTTCTCCTTAAACGACGTCAAGAATATCTGAGCAATTATGCCCAGATAAACCTGTTAGCCACTTAATTTTCCATTCCTCATTTTGTTTTCCCATATTCTGCTCCATTCCATTTCCACATCATAAACTTTGTCAACTCTATAGCCTTAATATCTAATCCCCCCTTATATTTTCCCAAACCCAGCATAATAATAAATTGTGCAGTGTTTCAATCTTTGGTTCATAGCCTTTTATTTCTGTCATATTTTTAAATTCTTAATGAAGTTTTAACCTTTCAAATGTGTATGAAGGCAATACATTTTAATGATGATAACATGTATATCTGCAGCATTGCTGAAAATAATACAAGAGCAAACCATTAAAACATTGTATGATGTCCATTTCCTATGCTTACACAACTGTTAAAGCAGTAGCAAACTCCATATAGTGGCACCATCTAGTGCAAACCACATTAATCAGTAGTTGCAAGAATATTTGTGCATAAAATCTCTAATACCTACTCGTACAATATCACCAGATTAGTTTCTAGCTCATGGCTTTCATCAGGGAAGATCCTTGGATTGAAAAACATCATTGTGTTTTTATCTTGGGCTCAACTTTATAGTTAATTAAATAGATAACAGGTGGTTGCTGAAGGATTGTATTAGATTGTGAGATCTAGGTGCAGTGCTCTCAGATCAATTCCTATTACCATTAATCCTGTTCAAATTAATAATCTTAATGATGTTCTACTATAGCTGACCCAACTCTACAAATAAAATATGCTGTTTCAATATCTTTATGATTAATAGAAAATATTCTTCACAATAAAACCCAATTATTCCAACCAGAATAATAAATTACATAATAAGAATATATTTAATCATCAATTTAAAATTATATTTTTCTTTATATGTCCACAAAAATTTATAGCTGTAAATCCTATTCTAGCATACATTAACCCACTGAAGAAAGTGACAAGCTAGAAACAAGTCTGGAGATATTGGATAAATAGACAGTAGAAAGGGATTTTATGCACAAACATTCTTACAATCATTGATTTTTATGGATTGCACTAGTTGGAAGGGAGTTGCAGTAGCAGGGTTAACATATGGTAATGATGCCTTACGTGTTAGTAAAGAGATATTAAATTACTTAAAAAAAGTTCAAAGGGAAATAGAAAAACATGCATTGGATGCAATGTATGGACAGCAAGGGAAGCAATTCATGGGATGGTCAAGTTTTCATATGAGAGATGCAAAAAGGAAAATGTTTGGTAGATTGCAGTTTATGGATAATAAACGAATAGCCAAAATAGTATTTAATTGGGTTATGAGCAAAAGGTAGATAACAAGATGGGTGAGAAAGGTAATGTGGTATGCAAAAGATTTGGATAAAGAATTTATATCAGTATATTTGTACAAAAGATGGGATGATTGTGTTAGGAGGATTGTTGAGTGTTATCGTGGTAAGGAATGGGATAAAAGAATAGATTTATTAATAAAGAATAGGGAGTTAGAGAGATGGAGAACTAGTAAGATGAGTAGAAAGGGTTTAAATATATATATAGAAATAAATATATATATATATATATTTAATTTATATATATAGTAAGATGAGTAGAAAGGGTTTAAATATATATATAGAAATAAACAGAATATTAGGTGAGAGTTAATATAGAGTTAATATATGATAATAGTAAAGAAAGTAGTTTATTGTTTAAGGCTCGAACAGGATCTTTAGCAACAAGAGAATATACATGTAAGTGGAAAAATATGAGAGATTTAGTCTGTAAATTATGTAAGGAAGGAATAGAAAATATTAGGCATCTGTTAATTGAGTGTAAATGCTTGAAAATAGAAAGGGCACATATAATGAACTTGTGGTAGAATAAATATGAAAAACGTGATTGTACAGAAAGTGGATTATTGGTTATTATGCTGGGTTTGGGACAAGATAAAGGGGATTTAAATATAAAGGCCATAGAGTTGACAAAGATTAAGTTGTGGAAATGGGATGGAGCAGAATATGGGAAAACTTAAACTGGGGAATGGAAAATAAAATGGCTAACAGGTTTCTTTGGGCATAATTGTTGAGAGATTCTTGACTCCATTTAAGAAGCTACAGTACATCACATCACATCTATTGTAAAAAAAATTATGTAAGGTGACTATTTTTAAAAAAAGCATCATAAGTAACCGTTATGATCCTTGAAGGAAAAGAAAAATGATAGAATGCCAAAAGTGAGTTTTGCAATAACAATACAAATCAATCTAAAAGCCACAAATGTTTACATGTCCTGCGTGTTAGCAGTCATATCTTATGAATGAAAGCAATCAACATTATATATAAGTTTAAATTACTGTTGTGAAAATGTTTAAGCATGCTTCATTAATTTATTCTCATAAAAATCATATTCAAGACAGCAATAATTTTTCTAAAATTTATTACTATTCATCTTGATTCATGATTATATGTAATGAAGAAGTGTCTTTATAATGAAAAATCCAATGGCATCATACCCCCCTAGCAAAAGATTGTACTGATTGATCTTAGGATTCTATTATATTTATAAAATATTATGGAGTATTTATAAGTTAAAAAAATATTTCCATGTTTTGCATATCATCAATAGGGGCAGATGGGGTATTTTACTTCCTGACAACAATCTGGACTAAAAACTGCTCTATATATACCTAAATTAGTAATTCTATGCCTGTGATTAAATAGCCTGAATTTTGACATTGTAAACGAATACAAGCAATCACATGAAATAAATCATACTCTTAAGCTAATAACCTAAAAGTGATTGAAGAGTTTTTTCCAGCAATTTAGCACTTATTTGAGATTTGTGAACATTAATTATTAAACCAAATATAACATAATCCTTAGTATACTCAATAAAACAGGCAAAACTCTCTATACGTATTGCCACTCAATGCAAGCCAGAGTAATCAATGGATGCCAGAATCCTCATGCATAAAATCCCCATCTAGTGCTTACTCAGCCAATATCCCCAGACTAGTTTCTGGCTGCTGAAGGGTTGCATTATATCCTAAGATCTAGGTGCAGTGCTCTCAGATCCAAGGCTCCTCACCGACGAAGGCCACAAGCCAGAAACTAGTCTGGGAATATTGGATGAGTAGGCACTAGATGGGGATTTTATGCACAAGACTTCTGGCATCCATTGATTACTCTGGCTTGCATTGAGCGACAATATGTATAGAGAGTTTTGCCTGTTTTAATAACAGTTATGAGCAAGCATAAGAAATCGTGATCATGTGATGTTTATTGGCTTAAAACCAATCCTGACTGATAGGATAGTGGTGACTGTGTTTATTAAAGAACCAAAGACACCAAAATGTATAGGTACTGAACTTATGAATTTTTAAGTAAATACATAACTAAAAAATATATATTAAACAAGGCAAACTCTCCATACAGAATTGCCACCTTGTGCCAACCAGAGTAATCAATGGATACCAGAGGGTTTGTGCATAAAATCCCTATCTAGTGTGTACAAAACTATGAGTCTAAAATTGCAAACAAAATAATATTTTCAATCCAAGCTCATTAGCTTATATAGTCGTATAGTGGCACTACTGCATGAAGAATTATGCCTGGTTTAATAACATTCATGAGCAAATATAAAAAATGGTGGTCATGCGATGTTTAAGGGTTTAATACCAATCCTGCCTAATAAGATAATGGTGGCTATGGTTATTAAAGAACCAAAAACACTAAAATGTATGGTTACTTGACTGAGTTCAGACCTATATGAATATAGCTTGGATTGAAAATATTATAGTGTTTTCAATTTAAGACTCATAGTTTTGTAGTTAAGTAGAGATAAAATATGGCTAATGGGGGGTTGCATTATATCCTAAGATCTAGGTGCAGTGCTCTCAGATCCAAGGCTCCTCACTGATGAAGGCCACAAGCCAAAAACTAGTCTGGGGATATTGGATGAGTAGGTACTAGATGGGGGATTTTATGCACAAGCCTTCTGGCATCAATCGATTACTCTGGCTTGCATTGAGTGGCACTACTGTATAGAAAGTTTTGCCTGTTTTCATAACAATTATGAGCAAGCATAAGAAATGGTGATCATGTGATGTTTATTGGCATACTCAATAAAATCATCAAAATAAAAAAATGAAATTCTTATTTTGCTTTTAATCATTTCTATTTTAAATCTCCACTATAAAATCTATACCATATTTTGATGAGTGTTCATGAAATCCTTTCCAGAAATTTTGAAAGAAAGCTGTTGCACTAAAATGGCATAAAGCATGCAATGGCCAACCACTATCAATGATAATGTGGTGTTAATAACTGGTTCATAGTGTTCTGCTATCCAGTCATTCAATTTGCTTTTAGACAAAGAACTTAACAACATGGTTACTACAAGTTTGGAAGTTGCAATTAATATGAAAATGAAAATTAATTCATGAGTCTAAACCAGTAATTGAAATGAGGTTCCTCAGAAAAATTTTCAATCCAATCTGTAAGCAAATCTTAGACAATTCACATAAAATTGATTAAAAACCTCAAGTATTTATTTCTACACTTTATAGTATTTGCTAATATTGGAAAATAATAATAAATTATTTTTAAAAAATCTTTTATAAGTATGAGGATTTGAACTCAAGATTTTTTAATTTTATTCATCCTCCATTCTATCTTAAGTGACCCATACACATGAAAACATGTGACAAAGATACATGATCTCCAACATATGCAGAATCAGCACTCATCAGTTGGGTCAAATCATAATCTCCCAAACATATATACAATCCAAACAGGCAAAACTCTCCATACAGTAGCTCAAGCCAGAGTAGTCAATGGATGCCAGAAGGCTTTATCTAGTGCTTACTCATCCAATATCCCCAGACTAGTTTCTAGCTTGTGGTTTTCACCAGTGAGGAGCCTTGGATCTGAGAGCGCTGCACCTAGATCTTAGGATCTAATGCAACCCTCCAGCAGCCACCTTTTATCTCTACTTAACTACAAAACTATGAGAATCAAATTCAAAACACAATATTTTTAATCCAAGCTCAATAGCTTATACAGTCATATAGGTCTGAACTCAGTTCAGTACTCATACATTTTGGTATCTTTGGTTCTTTAATAACCATAGCTGCCACTATCCTATTAGACAGGATCGGTATTAAACCACTAAACATCACATGTTCATCATTTCTTATGCTTGCTCATAAGTGTTATTTAATCATGCAAAACTCTCCATACAGTAGAGTGTCACTCATACTCTGGCTTGCACTGAGGGGCGCTACTGTATGGAGAGTTTTGCCTGATTAAATAACAGTTATGAGCAAGCATAAGAAATGGTGATCATGTGATGTATACAATCTGTGTTTGGTTTATATTAAGATAGCAATTTTTCAAACTTTAATGGACAGGCTTCAAGTTTTTCACCCTTCCATTTATTTGGACATCCATTTCATTGAAAAACTGATAATGTGACACCTAAAGCCTTTATGGGATTTGATATTGTAGTCATATCCATGCAGACATTACAACCTCTCATATTATTGATCATTATATATCAACACATATTAATAAGAGAGGAATGGTTTGAACTTATATTGTGCATCATGGATATTGGTTACTTGAAATAGAATGGAAGATAAACTGACTGAAAAATCCTGAGTTCAAACCCCTTTATTTACACGTATAAAAAACATTCAGTATCAGCAAATTATAACTTCATCTTTCTTATTGCATTGCCAAATCCATGTAATATTAATATCATCTATGTTATTACTTTTTACAATGCTTTTTTACAACCCACTATTGAGATTTGGAAATAGAAGTAGAAGTTCTGAAGAAGGTTGCTGGGGCAATCAAAACTGTCAATAGTGGGTTGTAAAAAAAGCATTGTAACAAGTAATAAAGAACATAGATAAATATTAATATTATATAAGCAAATTACATACTCTCTTAGAAATAAAATATTTTTAATAAAATATTATTTTGTTAATTTTTAGTTAAAATTAAAATAAAACTTTTACAAAAGGTAATTTATACGCTTTTAATTTTAAAAAATCAAATGCTAAATATATTACACGTAAAGATAACACATATAAAAAAACAAGAATGTAAAACTCGCTTTATTTTAATATAAATACAATAATATCATAGTATCTAATTATTTTTATTTAATTTAACAAATAAAAAAATGTAAGTTGTATGTAAAATAATTTTTCTTTGTTTCGATGATTCTTTTTCTTTTCTTTTTTTTTTAAAAAAAAAACTAATAATAAATGCTAAAAATCAATACACAAAATCTAAAACTATTGTTGGTTAAAAACTATTTATAGTTATTAATATGTGCGAAATAATCTATAATAATTTAAATACATCATATTTTAAAACATGTATAATCATTAGCTGTTATATTGTACTATTAAAAAAAGAGAGACGATTATTGGACATGCCAAAATGATAACAAGGAAAAATGAAATATTAAAGTTAGGCGTTAAACAAGTATTAGGCTAAGTTCAGAGTTCTCTATTAGCGTGATCTATGCTGATGATGATGATGATATCATCATCAACAACAATTATTTATGAATTTAAAACCGCAGCAAACATACCTGAATAATATACAAATAAATACACATAGTGGAATATCTATGATCTCACAAATGAAATAAATAACATTAATGATGTAACACCAATGTTAGGGATAAATAATTAAAAGATTACTAAAAGAATATAAAAAATGGGCTCTGGAACCAAAATTTTTTGACTTTATTTTAAAATTAAATCTCATTGCTATGCCCACAACCTATTTTTTGCATCACAAGAGAATGTACTTCACAATAGATCCTTTTTGTGGGCTGTGCCATCGAGCAGAAGAAACTCTACAATATATGCTATACCAATTTCTAGCTCTCGAACATATAAGACAAATAATTTTTGACCCATACAGAAAACCTAACACATCAATGGAAAATATAATTGCTCCATACAAAACATAATAATAATAATAATAATAATAATAATAATAATAATAACAACAACAAATAATAATAATAATAATAATAATAATAATAATAATAATAATAATAATAATAATAATAATAATAATAATAATAACAATAATAATAATAACACCAACAACAAGAAGAAGCATTAAACATTATAAATACTCTAATTATAATTAAAAATACATTTTAAGAAAAGAATCCTCAAACTCACTCTTACAAACTACAAAAGCTCTTAATATTTACAGCATAAACCACAGAGTAGTTAAGTTATAATCTAATCTCTTTCTCATACATTTCTTATTAATCCCTTTCCCCCAATATATAATCATACATCTCATAGCTATTATTCCAACATCTTATTGCCATGATCAGATCCACAGTTCAAGATTTAGATAAAAATAATCATGTTCTTTAAATCTATTTTTAGATCTAATGTCTGAAACGAACCTAGTGCCTCACTGAGGAGTGCCAAAGCATGAAACGATTGGTCTGAGGCAGATAGAGATTTTTTAAATGCTTTGTTTTGCTGGCATTTATCAATAAAACTTGTTAGAGTAAATTAGCAGAGTCCTTTATTTTTTTTACAAGCTTAAAAATTGAGTCATGTGATATATGACTTTGATTTTTTTTATATATATTCTTCAAATCTTATTTGTCTATTTGCACCCCTTTTTACAATAATTTCTTTTACATAAATATAATTTCTTCTTATTATTAACTTATGATATTAAGATCTCAGAGTTCAGTATAAACATTCTTAGTATTAAATTTCTCCATCTTTTATTTTATTCATGAGTTGTTAATCAAATGAATGGTATCATAGTGAAAGGTATGAGGAGACATACACTTATTCCAAAGATAATGTCTACCCTATAATAATAATGATGATGATGATGGTGGTGGTGATGATAACGATAATAATAATGAATTTTAATATATTTTTTTAAATTAACATAAGATGCACGAAAATTCTTAATTTTGAATAATATAACAATCTCCTAAGATAACCTTCTAATACCAAGAGTGGAAAGGGATTTTATGACCACTCAGAATGTTCCATTAATAACCTAAACCAATATTTCTTACGTGAAGCAGATAATATTCTATTATAAGAGCAGTATTCTCTAAATAATTGTATTTAAATTATAGTGATCAATAAAATTTTAAGGAAAAAATAAATATTTTACTCCTTAGATGCATTCTCCGTATCTGCAAATCATTGTAAATAAGTGATTTATTATATTTAATTTATATGACTGTACCTTAAATAATCAGAATGAAATATAATTGCATAATGAATTATACCATGTTTAGATTCCTGCATAAATGATTTGTGAATAAGATATCAGTAAGACTTTAAAACAAGATTTCTATGCCACTTAGTGGCAACCCCATGAGCCAGCCATGTTTCAAAGTGTAAAATCTACTATTGAACATATCTGTGATGTTACCATTAATCCATCTAAAGGTGTCAATATCTAAGCCTGATTCAACTAATGTGTCATGGATTATGTCTATGGATTGTGGGTGTGACACTGAACTATATAACTTCATTACATCTAATAAGGCAAGCTTATACTGGGGGTTAAATATTTGAGAATTTAACAATTGTGCACATTCAAATGAAGATTTGACAGCAAATCTACCAAATCCTACATGTAAAACATTTAAAATATTAGTTTTATTACATTTTGACATTTTTTTACATTTAATTTAACAAAATAAAGCTAATTATTGGAAAGATTTACCTTCAAAGTAATTTATATTAAAATTAATTTGATTGCAGTATAACTAGGAAAATCAATCTCTAACTGAAATGATTGACTCAGCACATGAACCACATGGACCTGACTGAAGGCTACTGCAATGATACATGGTGTTCCTGAATAGTTCATTTTGAACTTTACTCATCCACTTCAAGCTAAATACAAAATCACACAATTTTCATTTTTTACTACATGCTACTGTCACTACAGAGTCTCAGGTTAGTAAAGATAAAAGAAATATATTATGAATAAAATTTTATATATAAGAACAGCAGAAGGTAATGAAAAATTTCATTGATCACTCTTCTATTGAACATGCCATTAAAAAAAACTTCTGCATAATACTTAGTGGACATATACCATAATTTCCAACCATTGACCTAATTACTGCACAGTACTATTGTTAATATTATACAGATTCAATACCATAATTTTCAAAACAATATTTATCTATTACAGGATAAAGATTTTTCCAAGTCTAATTCAGTTCCTCATATTTTCTTGTATAACCATTCCAGGAAAATTCTTTATATCATTCATTAGTTTCATATGTCATCTTTTTTTAGTTTTTTACTATATCCTTGAATAAAGTTTAAGACTTTAGTCTTATTCATTTATTGTTTCTCCTCTAGACCATATCCATCCATGTATTATTTCTATCCCTAATTGTTTTAATGATGTCAATTTAACTTGTATTCTCACCCATATATTTTGATATTTATTTGCCATTCTCAAAATATATTTCTTTATAGTTTGAACCCAGTCTGGAGTCACTATCTGTTCTTTTATTAAGTATTTAAGTTTTAAACCCTTACATAAGCACTGGTTAGTCATATACTATTAAAACCCTCTTTTAAGCACTCAAACAAAATTATTTTTAATATTTAATCATATCCACAAACCGACAAAGATATTAAAACAGAATCTATTTGTCCTAGTCTTTATTACTTGCCTGCTTGACTTGATCTATCGCATATTCAAAAATATGCCTAGGGTATTTCAGGAAGGCAACTAAAACACTGTTATCGTTGGTAGAATATAAATGTTTCAAATCAATACTAAATTTTTTTTAATTCTGTGTTGGTATGCAGTGAGAAAAAAGCAGAATGGTCAATAATTCTACTTATTGTTTAAATATTATTTCTAAAAATATATCATATCTGCTTGAGATTGCTAAAATTCATGAGTCATTGATCCATATAAAATCTGAAATGTTTAAATTTTAGATTTATTTGATTTACTTTTTATGACAAATTTTTTATTGTCCATTTAAATAAGCTAATATTAAATAGAATAATTTAAACTTAGATTTTTAGTCTACATTCATCCTCTACTACATCTCACACAACTGACATGCGTAACCACACACATGTGAAAAAGATAAATGATCTCCAATATATGTACTTCAGGCTGAATCTGTACTCGTCAGTTGGATCAGATCGTAATTTCCCACACATATATGATCTGGCCCAACTTATGAGTGCTGGTTCCGCTGAAATATATATATTGGGAAATCATTTATTTTTATCATGTCTGTGGTCATGGGTGTCAGTTGTTTGGGATGGGAGTGGAGGATGATAAGTTCAAATTCTTCTATTTACTATGGTAAACAGTCAGTATACTAAATGAACAGATTAATAACCTAATGTTAAAAATAATGAATCAATTCTTCAGAATCACACAGGAGACTATCTCATCCAGTACATCGCAGATTTTTTAAAAATAGGGCACACCCAATCCTTTACACAATCACAAGAAAGAAAGCAAACCATACATCCTCATTCCATACATGCACTCAATAGCTATACATCTTATTAACAAACTCTCTCACGACTTTGAAGTAACTTTGCAATCCAATATCAATAGACTTATCAATAATACCAAAGATAGAATCACACCGAAACTCACCCTTCAAGTTGTTTATAAAATTACATGCACTCAGAACAATTTCCAAACATCATATTATGGAGAAACCAGGACGAACATTGCTACTAGAATTTCACAACATACATACCTTTATAATAAGACTCCAGGAATAATAATATCTAGAAAATAACTATAGTTACAGTAAAAATATAGCCCAGTTTTCTTTTAAAACCAATTTCTTTTTTATTTACGATGAGCAATGCGATGGATTGCAGCGGATTCTTGTATGAATCCTGGCGCCCTTATTAAAATAAATAAAACGCTGATTCTGCCATTAGCATAAGTCAAAATATTTAGTAGGCCAGTTAATCAGGAAATATAGTTATGTTTTATAGAAATATGAACGAAATATTTATATTTTCTGTATTCATAATTTGATTAACTTTCACTAAATTTACAGTGAGTAAAAGAAGGCCTACCAGATCTTGCCAAATGGGGAAAACATTACAATGGCTTCTCAATGCAAGGCTTCGATGCAACAACCACAACCTGAGATACATTGTAATGATATAAAGAACATTACAATGATGACCCAAAAACCCATAGCCGGAGAAAGAATAGTAATTTAAAAAAACTAACTAACTAATTAAACCCTGATTATACAAATATAAAAATATTTTTAATATGACTTACAGAATATATATATATATTCTTTAATATGTCTAAAAACACACCACGTGGCTGATGTAGATGTAAGTCACAAGTATTTGACAGAGTAGGTGGTAACTGGAGAGGGAGAAAAGCATATCCCTGAGTCCTTGTACACAGTATATAACATAAGACCATCTTTAAATGCCCATCAATCTATTTCTAGCGGGAATCCCGAGAAAAGAAGGGCAGACCAAATAGTCGCGAACCTATAAGACTCAAAATGATGAGCAACGCTCGTTTGTGCTTATAACTTGGGTTTCTTATTGTTAGTATTATGCTTGAGCAGAAAGGACACAGGTGAATGTGGAAATGTTTCTCATTCCCATTTTGTTAGACCAAAAAGTGGGTGTTAATGCTGCACATCACTTGTGAATGAGTCTACAAAATATATCAGCACACTAATACAAAAAATACACAAGAATACAGACTTCAAACTTACGAATAAAATAAGTTTAAACCCCTATTTTATTATCATTTCCTGGCCCCAGTGGTAGGTAGTTTATTTATATATGATACAAATATATTGGCATTTGGTAAAAGCTAAGAAAAAGTAAATTTAGCGATCTTATTAAAAAGACACAATTAATTTTTTTTTTTGTTTGTATAATTTATTTTTTTAAAACGTACAATGAAAGTTAAATTTTCCATCCATATTTTTTTTATCTAATTAAAAATAAAAATAAAAATTGTAAAGAACAAAAGACACATAAATTACTAATTCAGATAAGCTAAAAGAAAAATATTTTTACCTAATTAAAGATGGCAGAATTATGCTAAAAAAATAAAGACTTTATAACTAAAAAATATAAAAGAATGCACAGGATTTTCGACAAAAACAAAAGGTATGCACAGAAGTCTGAAAACTGGACCTCGAGTATAAAAAGGAAGAGACCAGTTTGATCAGGGTCTTGTCTGTTTTTTCTATGGTTGGTCCTGGATAACAAAAATATATCCAGGACCACTCTACATTGAAATAATTCTGCATGTTGGAGTGGACCGAGGCTTTTGCTGACATTGTTCCTGAAGACGGTCACCAGAAAAGCTTTTGTGACTAACCATTGGGATAGACCAAGATCGCCAGACTCATTCTCCCACAAAAAACTATGCATAGTAATCTACAATATTCATGAACTCGCTAAGCTTACCAGTAAGTTAAGATTAACTATTCCTGATTGTGACAAAATGAAAGTTTGTAAATGATTCTTAAAAATAAGCTTAAAATAATCCTGATAGAGACATTAACTTTATCATTTAAGAGACTTCCATTTTAAAGAACTTTCTAGAAGAAATTTGTTTACCTAAGAACTTTAATTGTTTAACTGTTTAATTAATTGAATTATATCTGCATTAGTATGAGTGCTTTCCAATTAATTAGTAATTTCTCTTTAAACATTTTAATTTGTTAGAATAAAATATTTATTTCTAATACCAACTTTTCTTTGTATGTTATTGATAATTATTATTAAATTTATTAATTAAAATTTGAAAGTATAATTTACCTTTGCCAATATTCATTGACTAAGCTCCAGGAATAATAATATCTAGAAAATAACTATAGTTACAGTAAAAAATATGACCCAGTTTTCTTTTAAAACCAATTTCTTTTTTATTTACGATGAGCGATGCGATGGATTTCAGTGGATTGTTGTATGAATCCTGTCGCCCTTATTAAAATAAATGAAAAGCTGATTCCACCATTAGTGTAAGTCGAAATAATTGGTAGGCCAGTTAATCAGAAAATATAGTTATGTTTTATAGAAATATGAATGAAATATTTATATTTTCTGTATTCATAACTTGATTAACTTTCACTACATTTACAGTGAGTAAAAGAAGACCTACCAGATCTAGCCGAACAGGAAAAATGTTACAATATATAAATGTAAACTTTCACCAGCAGTTAATATTGTATAATAACTAGATTAACATGTCAACACTGAATTATTGAACATGTAAAATACTCTCAATCCAATGCACAAGATAAAACTTTTGAAAAAAATAAGAACGATCCATACTTCAGATTTGCCTATATAAATGAATTTAGGTAAAAAGGATAAGATAGTTCATTTTTACCTTTTCAAGTTTTATCTTGAGCTTTGGATTGAAAGTATTTCATGTGCTCAATAAACCAGGGTTCAGGTGTTAATCTAGTTATTAAATAATGTATATATTTAATTTATATATATATTGTTTGCACCTGTTATATATGTAAATATCCCTGTACAGTTCAATGCAATGATTAATTGAAAAAGCCAAAGAATCCTAGATCAAAGGTGACTTGTCATTTCAGGACTTAAGTCACAACAAACCAGTCAATTATTTTCTATTATATGTGTGTATATATATTTATTTGAACCAGTTAAAATGAACTTGTAACCTTAATTACGGTGACACTTTAAAATTAGTTTAGTTTTAGAACTCCAGAATATGTAATAAAAGAAAAGAGAATTAAATAATTGATTGTCAAATAATTAATTGCAATTTTAAATGATATGTGCAAATTGAAGTTATTTGCAAACATTACAAAAATAAATAATTGAATAACATTTTAAATTTTTTAACTAATTATTACGAATTTAATGATTGAAGACAAAATTATTAAGACAAATAATGATTAATGTAAATACATAAATGTATGTGCTCCAATTCATAGCCGTCAAACACATAAAACTGTTTGATAACATGCATGTTCTATATCGAAAGTGAACTATTCAGTCATGCATTGACAACTTTTAAATTAATAATCAAATAAATTGAGCTCCTTTTTTATATAATTTATTTTAAATGTATGAACAATTATTGTAATTCAAAACTGTGAGACAGACAAGTAAACATTAACAGTACTTTATCAAAATCTCAAAACTATAGGAGAGATCAGCATCTTACTATAAAACGGATACCGATTTAGAAAGCGCTCTCCGCCATTTTAGTTTCTAAGGGGAGCCCCAAACCACCTGACATAACCAAGTGCTAAAGGATCTCAGATAAAATCTTAATTGCATATTCAAACTTCAGCAGTTTATTTTACTTTATTATTGCATTTCTTTATGTTGTTATTTTATTAATATCTTTTTTATTAGTTAAAATATTTTTTCTTCTAATTTGAAAAATCAAACCGTATAAAATTTTATTGCATATCGATTTTTATAAGCGATGAAATAATTAAAATTTAATGTGCCTTAAATTAAAATATTGAACTTCCTTTCAATCGATTGACTGAATTTAATCTTAAATTTATAATGCATATATGATTTGACTTTCCATTTAATTTTATTTAATCTTTGGCTATGAATACAACATAGCTATTTATAATGAAAATAATGATTAATTTGATATATAATTGCCAAAAATATATATAGACAAACTATAAACAAACTCGTTTTATTTTACGGTATATGAAATATTTCATAATGTATGATATTAGAAAATAGTACTTATTTCTAGGTTATAATTAATTCAATTGTGATGGTTAAATTTAAGGCTTTAGAGCAGGAGCATGCAACCTTTTAGTTATGCCAGGTCAAACCTATGTTACAATGTTATTCCGCATACCAAAATGATTCCACCAATCTTATTGTATATACTCTCAAAATTGGCCTAGTTATAATGGGCTTCAAAATTATATATATATATTTTTTTTGAAGCTCATTATATTTTTGGTCATCCAATATTTAAAATACATAGGTTCATATGTGAAAAGTATGTTTTATTAAATTATAAAAAACACTTCACTCTTTTCTTTTTATAAACAACTTTTTTTTTTAATTTTTTTTTTTCTTCCAATAATTTTCTCCCTCCCCCTCACCATTTCAACCATTTACTTAAATTATTTTAATATTTACCAAAAATTAAAAAAAAAAAAAAAAAAAAAAAAAAAAAAAAAAAAAAAAAAAAAAATAAAAAAAAAACAAAAAAATAAATAAATAATAAAACATAAAAATAATAAAAATAAATAAAAATAAAAAAATATAAAAAAACAATAAATTCCCTCTCCCCCTTCCTATATTTTTTTATTTATTTTTATATATATTTAATATATAATTTTATTTATATATTATAAATTTTTTATCTTTTTACCTATTCTTTAACCAATTATCTTTTTTTTTTCCCTCTTTTTTTTTTTTTTTTTTTTTTTTTTATTTTTATTTTATTTTTTTTTTTTTTTTTTATTATTATATTTTATATTATTTTTTATTATTTAAATATATATACTTTCTTTTTTTTTTTTTTTTTATAAAATTTGTAACTCACACAAATGGCATTATAACAAAATTTTTATGAATTTTTTTTTTTTTAAATATATATAGAAAATTTTTTTTTATAAAAATCTGCCTTAATTTATTTTTTAATTTTTTTTTTTTTTTTCCTATATAATTCATATTTATATTACTTTAAAAAGAAAAGGAATGTTGAATTTATATATTTATTAAATTATATTGCATTTGAAAGACATGCTTAAAATTTCCTTTGGCATGGAAAAAATTCATCTCATTGGTGCTTAAAAAAATTTGTATTGTGTATAAAATTGCCGATTAATGTACAGTGATTCAATATAGGCAAAGCGCATTTAGCTTTCAATGGTTTAATTTAAAAAGATGTTTAATAAACTGTAACAAAATAAACAAGTATTTTTTTAGCATTCATCAAAAATGTTTCAAAGAAACCCATTTTTGCGATATAAAAAATCAACTCGAAATTGGAAAGCTTTTATATATTCTTTAAAACTATGGACATTTAGAATTTTTCTCTATGAGAAATTTGTTTTGATGATACAATAGACATTTAAAAGGAAAAAACAATGATTTTTAATTGCTCTGAGATCGGAACGATATTATCAAGTATGACGTATTTGTGGACTGAGTTCACGCATTAAACTGAATATCACTAATTATAAACTTTTTATTTTCCAAATAAATGCACCAAAACTTAAAATGTATTATGTAATTAGAAATAGAAGTTTTTAAATGAATTAATCAATATAATATTCTGTCTGAATATAAATTTGGTCTAAGCACACAGTTGCAGACAAAATTAATCCTCCCTGGAAAAAAATATTTCCATCCCACTTAACTTCTTATCTTTATTGAAAATGGCAAAAAATGAATTATGTTTTTTGAATAAAAAATAATTAGTAAATTAAATTGAATCATGGTTTCCATTTACGTATGATTCTCAACTGCAAAATGTAGATGATGGTGCAAACACATGCGCCATAATTAAAATATAATTTTTTTATTATTTCAATTCAATCAGTGCCATTGATAATCATTTTACACGCCATGCTTGGCATGCATGCCCTAAATTTCCAAACGCTACAATAGTGTATTATTAAATATATGATTTTCTTTTCTTCAAAGCATAGCAGCAAAGAGAAGGTGATCCACATTTTTTGGGTACAACAACTGCTATACAAAGTATTGTATTTTAAGTGTGTTCTTTTGAAAGGCTATATTATTACAAATGCGTTAATAATGCTTTTTAGAAAGATAAATATTTAGCCCTGCATTCACTAGTTTATTGCAATAATTTGATCCCAGACCACCAGGGCATCCATTTTATTCACTAAGTCTGACATGAGAGCATTATGAATGTTGGACAGAAACATGAAACACTTTGAACATTCTTTATAAATTTAAGCCATCGGATAATTTTTAAATACATATACTGAGTTTGAGAAATGCCTTCTAATGATGTCAATATATTTACAGTTTGTGCATGTACGCTACCTATTATTGCTTACACAGAGACTAAACTCTCCATACAGAAGTGCCAATCGGTGCATCCACTGATTACTCTGGCTTGCACTGAGTGGCACTAGGGTATGGAGAGTTTAGTCTCTGGGTAAACAGCTTGTGTACGCATAGAGAATAGTGATCATGTGATGTTTAGTGGTTTAACATATTATTGTTATGGTATTATGGTAAGTTAGTGAGATTGTGTATTATTAAGATATATCATAATTAAAATAACTTAATACAGGCTTGATCCTATCACAAAAAGTAAGTAAAATTGTTTCCCTATTTTTATAATATATCATTGTAAAATATATGAATGAAATATGACATAACAAAAATAACTATGTTTTACACGCAGTTAAATTGAAATACACAATCAATAATTATTTTATATGCGTGCTTTCTTAAATCAATATCAATAAAAATATAAATAATAATAATTTCTTTTATTGGTATTTTAAATTAGATATTAGTTCCCAAAAAATAATATCCTATTAACTACGATTATTTAATAGATGATGGATTAACATACATTCACTGTCACCCTTAATAGTTATATACATTTGCTCACACATACAGCCACTTTATAACAAATATATAAATATGAAAATAAAGATCAATGATTTTATGAAAGAGGGAGGGAATCATTTGAATATAATATTAATTAAAAAAGTTCATAACATATGTTTATAAATCTTGTTTTTGCTTATATTTCTAATAAATTGTTTGTTATAAAACTTGTGTAAATTTTTCTTTATTACTATCAAATTGGTCTACATAATATAAACATTTTAAATTAATGACCAATTTCACCATATTTGAGAATTTTAATAAAGCATAAATTATTATTATAATATATTTTATAAAAAAATACCAATTATAATATAAAGGAAATTCATAATAGTCCTTTTGGTTTGACAGATAATTGCTGGTTGAACTAAAAATTAAGGTAAGTGGATATATGTATGAAACCAGTAGTAACATGAAGTTACCCACACTACCCAAGGAAACACTGTAATTAATATTTGTTATTATATTGTATAAATTTAGTACATTAAATATGCTAAAAATAATCAGTAAAATAATAAAATGGTTTAAATCATCCCACTATTAATTTACTTTTATACAGTATTCCGAAATCTATTCAATACTATTTAATCTTGTGCTATAACAATATATATATATTGTAACGATATATAAATATGTCTTACATTAATTTAAAATAAAAACTTAAAAGTTCGCAAATAAAAGTAAAAAACTAAACGCTAAAATTAAAAATGTTTGTTATACGTATATACATTCGCACAGATGCTAAATTTTAAAAATATTTTTTTTAATAAATAAAAAAAGGTATTTGAATGTATTTTTTATAAAAAAAAAAGATTTATAAAAATATTTTAATAAAAAAATAACGTAAGTTAAAATAAAAACAGGTATTAATTAATTCCTGTAATCTATAAATGGAAATGGTTGTTTATTAATTATCTAAAAGCTGTTTAATTAAAAAGTCAGATGAAAAGTTAGATAAGAAAAGAAAGAGATTTTAGCTTGACCAATGGAAGCAAATAAAGGCCCGGACCATAACGAAAAAACAGAACAGTGACGTTTTTGTTCATGGAATCCATAAAAGGACTATAAAAAGAAAAAATATTGAGTTCCAGCGTTGTGTGTTTGAGAGATGTGGTATGACGCACATACCACACTCTCTATAAAAAAAAAAAAAATGAAAAGACTGTGATACCTTGAACCAGCTATTGCCATCTCCAGAACATTACCTTCCAATGGAGGTTTCGCTAGGAATTAAAAGCAGAGGCCTGGACTCTTATACCATAAGCTATATGAAATGAACAATTGTTAAAATCAATCAAGAACTTTCGTCAAGTTTTACAAATTGATAAACAAGCCAACTGAAATGTTAAAACGGACTCTTATCTGACTTTTGTAAGTTTTTAAATCAAATTAATAATGTTTAATTTTATATGTTTTCCGATTGATAAACATCATTTTCCATTTTTTTTTTTTTTCCTTATTGTAAAGATTATTTAAATGTATGAAATTTAAGTTGTTTATAGACGCTTGCATGGATTCGTTTGCGGTTAATTATATTTTGGTTTTCATATTTGATCAAAATATATAGACATTCGATAGATAATGATACCTTACGGTGAGTATCTAAAATGTATTTATTCGGATGTCTTTTAAGTTATTGGTGACAACGCAAGTATCTTATGGTGAATACTATTGGGTTACTTATAAGTTTCCCTCTGCGATTGTCGGTATCAATAATTTTGTATTTTGATCGTTTATGTTTATTTTGAAATGTTTTTGACCGTGGAATCTATGTAATCGATCTATACCCAACATTTTTAAACAAATCTGTGCGAACGTATTTAAATGTTAAAATTAAGTCGGGCGTGAATGGCTATATAGTTTTGTAAAGTTGTATTAAGGGAGGGTAATCTTAGGTTATTCATTTCGTAGTTGAATTGGTTCAATGGATTGGATATATTTGTGTAATTAGTAGATGTAGTATGAGGTCCGCTATGGGCAGGATTATAGATATACGCCACACACCCTCTGTTTGCCTATGGATGGGTTTGTAAGTCGGCAGAAGACCGCAGTCCATTCCTATGGAGCTTTTTGTTTATTGATCTACTTGCCGACAGATGTCACATTCCTGTTGGTGGAGAGTCAATGTCTTCTCTATTTCTACTTATTGTTCAGATGTACATTCCTGACAATATAGTATTTTGTGTTGTCGTATCATGCTACATTGAATACATGAATGTATCAGATGGATTGGCGCCAGTTGATTGCGAAATTTGTTGCCTAAGGTTAAATCAGGGAAGAATATTTTCCTTTCAAATGCAGACCTATGTAGTCCATTCATACTCGACCCTCTAAATAAATAGTAAACTCATTATTTGCAATCTACTTAAATTTAGAATTAAAGATCAATATAAAATTATAAACGTTAAATTTATTCCTCAAAATTTAAATATTATTTTATATGTGCGTAAATGAATATATTTTTATGTGTTAATTTCTGTCAGTGGCTTTTATTCTTTTATATTTAAGATATAAAATTTATAGATTTTTATCTCTGCGTCTCTGCTGAGCTAGTGACTTGGGCTAACGGTCGGAATATTTAAAGAAAGTGGAATCTTAACAGCGCGTATCTGCCTACTTTATAAATTTTTCTAGGCTCAAATGCCTAGATGGCGCCCTTGTAGTGCAGATATTGTTTTTGCGGTTAGATTCGATCTTCACTTTCATTCCGATTGGTACAATATATATATATATAGTAATGGTCACTCAATCCATCCTGATCACATAATATGATGTAGCTAGAATAATATGGAAAGGAGTTGCAGTAACAGGGTTAACATATGATAATGATGCATTATGTGTTACTAAAGGGGTATTAAATTACTTAGAAAAAGTTCAAAGGGAAGTAGGAAGACATGCATTGGATGCAGATGTATGGACAGCAAGGCAGGCAATTCAAGGAGAAATGGGATGGTCAAGTTTTCATATGAGAGATGCAAAAAGTAAAATGAAAATGTTTGGTAGATTGCAATTTATGGATAATAAAAGAATAGCCAAAATAGTATTTAATTGGGTTATGAGTAAAGGGCAGGCAACAAAATGGGTGAGAAAGGTAATGTGGTATGCAAAAGATTTGGATAAAGAATTTATATCAGTATATTTGTACAAAAGGTGGGATGATTGTGTTAGGAGGATTGTTGAGTGTTATAGTGGTAAGGAATGGGATGAAAGAATAGATTTATTAATAAAGAATAGGGAGTTAGCAAGATGGAGAACTAGTATGGAGAGTAAAAAGAATTTAAATATATATATAGAAATAAACAGAATATTAGGTGCTAGTTAATATATAATAGTAAGGAAGGTAGTTTATTGTTTAAGGCTCAAATAGGATCTTTAGTGACAAGAGAATATGCATGTAAATGGAAAAATATGGGTGATTTAGTCTTTAAATTATGTAAGGAAGAAATAGAAAATATTAGGCATCTGTTAATTGAATGTAAATACTTGAAAACAGAAAGGGCACATATAATGAAGTTATGGAAGAATAAATATGAAAAAAGTGATTATACAGAAAGTGGATTATTGGTTTTTATGCTGGGTTTGGAAAAATATAAGGTGGATTTAGATATAAAGGCCATAGAGTTGATAAAGATTATGTTGTGAAAATGGGATAGGACAGAATATGGGAAAACCTAGACTGGGGAATGTAAAATTAAGTAGCTTACAGGTTTCTCTTGGCATAATTGCTGGGAGATTCTTGACTTCGTTTAAGAAGAAGCCACAATACATCACATCATCACATGACATGGAAAATTTATTTACTATGATCAAAATGGATGAGGATGATGGTTTGTGCCAACTAAATTCAGGGAGAAACAAAAGATCTTATGGATTGTTTAGACAATTGAGAAATAAAAGCACTAAGACAAACATCAGCCAAATAAATTTAAACTATTTGAAAATTTTATTAAAAGTTTAAACAATTTGAAAATTTTATTAAAATTTGGACAGTAGAATAAAGAAATCTAATCATGAATACAAACATGACTTAGATTTGAATACACTTATTTATTAGAGAGTGCACATGAGTATGGCAAACATGAAAACATTAAACATTTTATTTTATTTTTTTTTAATAAAAAAATAATAATAATAAAGCGTTTAATGTTAAACGCTTTGACAGCAAAATTCTCTCACTTATAAATTTTAAAGAAAATGGATTAGATAATATCTTCCTGTTGGCGATTTATAAAATTCCAAAAAAAATAATACAGCAACTATAGTTTCCTGATTCTGAGATATAAAAACAGTTACAATCTTGTAGGAAATCAACTAAATCAGCGTGGTTGATCGATCAGTAGCTTTCTAACTACTGATGTTATGATGCCACAAGACTACTGCACATAATACTGCATTTAAAGCAAACGTGGTTGATTTCACATACAAGACCAAAAAATATATATGATTATGATCTTATGTAATCTAGAAAGAAATCTCTAATTTCAGAAAATCATAACAAAGAACCCGATAAACTGCCAGCCAAAAGATTTTGTTGTTTGCAAACAGCACAAAATAAACATGTTTTAAATTAATTATTTTACAATAACAACTAAGGGCAGGTGAGCATATAAAAATTATGAAAACTTCCAAAGCATTTAGCAATAGTTAGTGAAATAAACAGAAGATATATTAGGAATATAAAATATAATCTCACAACACACCTTCTGATAAACGAAAATTGAAAACAAACTTGGAATCTTAAAACTAAGATTCCAAGACACACTATAAATACTAAAAAAAGGAAATACAGATAATGAATGTTGGATTAAATAATAAATAAAACTTTATATATCACACTTATTTTAGATTGAGCAGAGATTTAATTAGAAGCAATTTATTTACACTGGCAAGAATAAGAAAAAGTTTACCTTACAGTAAGGCAGAGTTCCAGTAGTTTTCTGAAGAGTGCACACTTTTATATTAGTTCATACTTCAGGTATTTTGACAGTGGCAAGGTAGAGGCAAATTGGGAATCCAGCTTATGTTAGAATTTCATGGCATCATGAAAGAATAGCTTAGAGTCAGAGGCTCATCCTTATTTAAATCAGCAAAGCATATTGTTGTTTATAAGATTTATAGCAGTATATTTTAACATCTTGGAGAAAGCAAAATTGTTTTAATAACTACAAATTTTGCTTTTAAAGAAATTAAATGTTCGAACTGCGAATGTTGAATGAGGTTAATCAGAATGTATAGGAAACTGAACCAATCCTTTGATGGAATATTTGCTTGGTCGACGCTCTCTAGAATAATCCATGAAATTTTTGTGGTTATTTATACCCACACTCAATTTGCCGCATAAACTATCCTTGTCAAATTCTACCCCTGAGGGCAGGGCAAGTCTTAATCTCCTGCTCAATTTAATTTAGGAATTTGAACCAGGGATTATTTTCAACTAAAACAACAACACAAAATTAAATCTCCGCTTTTAGAATTAAATCAGAAATGATTAAAATAAGAGACAGGAATGTAATCAACATGTTTGCTTTTTTTAATCAACTTGATTAAAAACAAGTGATGAAAGAAAACTTTTTAAAATCAATTCTATAACAAAAAAAAATTTAAATGACCTATTTAAATATAATAATACATGTACTCTTTTTAAATAATTAAAAAGTTTTTTTGTTTTTTTTTAAACATTAAAAATTTAATGAAAATTAAGTTTTTTTAATTTTAGGTAATAAAACCATTGAATCGGATGTCCATCTGGTTCAATATATATATATAATAACAATAAAAATAATAAATATAGCAGTAATTAACTATTATATTTTTCTTGTTATTACAATATTTGTAATTAACAGGCATTTTATTTGTATTATATATATAATAAGCTTTGAATATTAACATATTGCTACTCAAGATGGCAGAATATGCCATAAGCTGGCTATAGCAAAGGATATTAATTTTTAATTTTCTATAGGCATTTTAAAATTTTTGTAGTTATTTTAGTGAATTTTTTTTAATTTTTAATAGAAAATCATATACCACTACAATACTATCCAAAAACAAAATTTTATTAAAATTCTTCCATGACCATGGTTTCATCTTTTAACAAATAGACCTTTCAAGTGAAATTCAACAAGACACATACAACATATATATATATATATACAAAAACCAAAATAGCCTTCCCATTATTCACTTTAAAAATCATCTTCATTTAGCATCAAAGGCTGTCTTTATGATATTGATGGCCTCAAATCCAAGAAAACTTATCATCAGACTTTCTTATAGTATTCTTTTTAATTCACTTCTTTCATAAAAGATAACCTTTACCAAATAACATTTTATGACCTGTATTCAGTTTGTGAATATACAAAGCTCCAAGCCCAAGAAAGAAAAAAAATCCTGTACCGGTCAGAATTGTATGTTCATTTAACAAGGTTTAGAATTTAAGCAAAAGTACCCTAAATGCACTCATGCCTGAGATACACAGGTCAGGAGCAATCGTGAATTCTGCCCTATTTGCTCTTCTCTAAAACTATAACATTATAAACAACACTTCTGATGATCACATGAAATTTTATTCATTCTGGTCCCAGAGACACAGCAGAGAACCATGAGATCTATAGGGTAATTAATGTAAATAAATAATATCAAATCTTGGCTCAATCAAATACCTTATGTGAAGGGACAATTTATAAATTTTAAATAAATTGCACACAGCTAGCATTGCAAAAGAAACATGAATTTTAAAATAGTATCCATCCAGAATGAGCAAGAACAGAACAATCCAAAGATAAATATCTATTTGAAGTAATCAGTTATAACTTCTAAATAATATTAATATTATTATAAAGACTAAATGGGATTCAATGAGTGAGAGTCAGTAAGACACAATGCATGAGTAATGGATTCACTCCCATCCAACAACATTTTAACCAACCTATTCCTTCGTTATTTGTGAAATACCAACCTCCAATTGAATGTCACCACTATGACATAGAAACTAAAATTCAAATGGCTCGACAACAGTTAATTAATAAATCCAATTTTAGAAATAAGAAGGGGAAGGAAAGCAGACATCATTTTAAGATTGGAGACAAGGTTTTTGTGAGAACACATAACCCAAGTAAACCAATGGATAATGTTTATCATAAATTTTGTCAACAATATGCTGGACCAAATGCTATTGTGAAACAAGCTGGCCCAAATGCAATTTGGTTAAATATTGATGGAGAGATAAAAGGAACTTATAATGCTCGGATATTAAAGCCATACAGTGGTTGTCAAGAACTGCCAAGTACAGAAGCTTAGTTATTTGTAAACAGATGATCATGATTAAAGTAGATGAAAGTGAAGTTTATATAAAAAAATGTAAATGGGTATATGCAAGTATATTGTAATAAGAAAGACAGCATTGTTCGTGAGTAAATAGCTGGAGTAGGTAGATGTGATGAGGATGCACTCAAATTAATGTTGAAACATTTTATTGAGGTATCTTAGAATTTGCTGAGATGTGGGAATTGACCCATACAATGTGGGAATCCCATATTTTGTTCAGACCTTATAAAAATCCAATAAGACTCCTAGGGAGCAGGATATAGGCTGACAAACCCAAATATGTGCCTTCTGGAACAGGCACTTAACCATTCAAATTCAGAGTATTCAACCATCATATAGTTAGTAATTCTAGTAAAGATAATAGGAACAATGTTAATGATGACAGTAATTCAATGTTAAGATGAAAGAGATAAGGATAGGAATCTAACCAAAAATGAGTAATATAAAAAAAAATCAAATGTATATTGATGAGTAAATTAAAATAAGTACGACAGCATTAGAACTCTCCCTATTTAAAAAGAATAAAATTATTCAACACAATAACCATCCAAACCTTTGTTTATGTGCTAAAATTTTGACAATGGTCTAAATTTTAACCTTCTAAGGGTAGGGAAAATGTAAGGTGATGCCCAATCCTTATAAAAAAAATGATAATAAGTAACTGATGTTTTAGGATAAAATGTATAAAGATTAAATAGGCAGCCAACTTTTAAAACCTAATTTTTTTTTAGATATTTGGAGACATATACACATATATATACACACAAACATAACCATACATTCATGAAGGAATGAACAAATTTATTTTTTTTATTAAATGTAAAATAAAATATATACATATACACATATATATACATGAATGTAGATTTTAAATCATGACGTGACAAAAATAATAGAGAAAATATTTGACATTAAATTTTAGTAACCTCGAAGCAGGTGAAGACCTTCAAATAGAATTGTATGTCAAGCGGTCCGATGTAGTGGACATTACACTTCAATGACATTGATTCTTAGAGTAACCTCAAAGCAGGTGAAGACCTTTTATGTAATACCAAGCAGCCAGATGTAGTTGGCAAAATGCTTAAATGGTTTACATGTTCTCATGCTAGCAAAAGAAAGGTTGCTTGCTAGTTGATATTTTAAATGTTCATTTCTTATTATGAGTAACCTCAGAGCAGGTGAAGACCTTTTATGTAACACCAAGCAGCCAGATGTAGTTGGCAAAATGCTTTAATGGTTTACATATTCTTATGCAAGCGAAAGTGAAAATTGATATCGATAAATACAAATTACTGGGAAGAATATTAATTTTGACATTTTTATGATAGCCTCAGACTCCTTGGAAATGATAGATAATTTAGTTAAATTCCTATATTCAAACTTAGATTAGTCATGCGTTGTTAGTTTGTAGTAAATAATAACTATTCATGAAATAAATTGTTTTATTCTAAATATGTCAATTCATGTTGTATAACTTGCATATTGTCATAATATTTTCTTAGCTTTATTTTGCTGAATTGTAACATAAGTCAACTTAAACACTATTTTATGTATACATAAGGTTTATTTATGTAAAATAAATTTTACAGCTATTGCAGATTATTGCAAAGAGATAAGTATAAGGATATATCTTGCTGAGTTCAAAACAGCATTGAAAATAAGATATATATTTATTTAGTATAATAATTGTGAATTATTTGATCAATGCAAAAGGAAAATTTGGTATCCATCTCTGTGAGCATGAATAATCTAAATATTATGTAATAAGTTATTAATCTTGCTGTGTTGGCATGGTGCCTTGTATTTATACAATTATAAATTTTGCCAACCGGTGATTTCATGTGTTAACATAACTTAAATTGAGTGAGATTCAAATGCAAGCAAATATTTAAAAAGAGAGAAAATCATACTTTGCTTTGGCTTTCCATTATACTTTGTATTATCAATTTACTAATAAAGATTTTTAGTCAATTCCAGGTGCAAAGAAAACAGATGGAAAGTGACAAAAGAAGTACAGGCATGGTAATTTTTAAATATATTTTGTGTTATAAAATAGTTAATAATTTTATAATATATAGCTTAAATGATATAGGCAGATTCAAATAGAGAGAAGAGTAGGCATAAATAATAAAGTGGTTAGGCATCATATAAGTTGGGCAGGGCAGGAAGAAAGTAGTAGGTATGGTGGGAAATGGTAGTATAGAGGCGATTGAGAAAAAGGGATAGGTGAATAACCAATAGCAAATAATAATGAGTCATAGAGTTAGCGATATCAGTAAAATGAAACAATATGAAATAAGTAGCGAAGAATATGGATACGGAGATTCAGAAGAGATGAATAAAGTAGAAGATGAGAATGGAAGCAGGAATGGGGAGTTCCAAGATTTTTTAGGGGATGCCAATTCAATGGATGTTCTAAGCCCAGAAATTACTTTCAAGGAGCCAGAGCTTTTGTTGGGAGATGTGAATAAGGGACCAGAGGTCATCGACAATAACCAGTTATGTATAATGATGCAACATCTCATAAAGAAATACGGTGAAGAACAGAAGAAAAAAATGAGGAATTCTGGAAGAAACAAGCTGAAGAATGGAAGAAAGATGCTGAAGAATTCTGGAAGTTAAAAGCTAAAGATGCTGAAGAATTCTGGAAGTTAGAATCTGAAGAAGATGAAGAATTCTGGAAGTTAGAAGCTGAAGAAGATGAAGAATTCTGGAAGAAACAAGCTGAAGAATGGAAGAAAGATGCTGAGGAATTCTGGAAGAAACAAGCTGAAGAACGGAAGAAAGATGCTGAAGAATTCTGGAAGAAAGAAGCTGAAAAACAAGATGAAAGACAACAGAAGATGGAAGAATGGATGGACAAAGAAATTGAAGAATCCCAGAAGAGGGTGCAGGTTCTATTAGAAGAACAAGCTGAAAGACATCAGAAGATGGAAGAATGGATGGAGCAAACTCATATAAAAGGATCACTTGCTGTCAAAGAGATGAAAATAGAATATCCACAACAGAACGTGATAAAGCATGAGGATCAGTTAGAAGATTTCAAAGTAGTCCAAGAAGAAATTACTGATCATCTTTATGAGCCAGATAATAGAGCTAAATATGAATATGAGATGTCTAAAAATGAGATTAAGGACATGTTTCAAGAAACTCAGACAAAAATACAACTGGATTTTAAAGAATCTGAAAAGAATGATTTAAATATGAAAGGTATGGATTCTCTTATGACACCTAAATGTGAAACTGATTTGAACTATCAGGAAAATATGGTTAAAGAAATTGATAGAAATGCTATTAATGTTGAAACATTACCCAAAGGTATGACTTTATGTGATGAAAATATTTCTACTCAGGATTCCTTTTTGTCTGATGAAAAGCTTGATCCCAGTTATCTTTTAAAGGCAGAAGAAACAAACAGGATGGAATCATCTAAATTGTATGTTCCAACAGAAGTCCAAAGAGATTCTTTATTGGAATATCAGTCTAAAAATGTTGAAAGGTTTATTGATCCACTCTATAATCTAGATAATCAATCAAATTGTGAAACTTTGATTGATATCTCCATTAATAAATCTGTTACAGTTAGTCAGATTTGTCAAAAAGAAGAAATTTCATTTGATTCTAACACAGTGCCTGATGAAAACCAAATTCAGCCATTTGTTTGGAATTCTTTCAGCAATGATAAGTCAACAAGATGGTTTGATTCTGCAATGAATTTGCATGAAGATTTATCAATTAATGAAGAGACTGAGCCTGAATCTTGTGTTAAAAATAGAGTTGCTGGAATAATGGATAGTGATAGAATTATTTTTCATGTTGAGAACAAGTTTGAAGATAGTTCTAGTGATATTCAATATTTAAATAGTGCTTTGTTAAATGAAAGTGGTAAAAATGTATTGACCGATAAGCAGTTCGATAAAAGTAATTGTAAAAGTTCAAGCATTAGATAACAGGAATGAAGAGCTATCTTTTCATAAAAGTGATTCTTTTTTAACAGATAAAGAACCGGGTGTCTTTTTGTCTGAATGTGCTGCAAAATCTTTTGAGAGTCTTAATAAAGAGTTTTTAAATAAAAATATAATGTTTGAAAAAACACATGACTGTTTATCAAACCAGACATTTTCTGAAAAGCAATGTTTAGATTGTAGGAAAAGAAAACTCATGCCAAATAATTATTTTACTTTTACTGCTCAGAATTTTAAGAAAAGAAGGTGTAATAAGTTAAATACCATAACAGATGATATAAAAATATCAACTTATTTAAATGATTTTATCAAAGTTGATAAGAACATAAATATTTCAATAACTAATGATATGGAAATGACAACTGGTGTAAATAATATTAAAAGTGGCAAGAAATGTCTGCAGAAAACTATCATCTCTGATAAAGAAAATGACAAGATTCCTTCAAACACTGTTAACACTCAACATTGTCAATTGATATCTGAGAAAACTAGTAATTTTTATAAATTGGATAATCCTTCTATCAGAAATGATATGGAATTTGCTTCTTGCTTGTCTAACAAAATTGGTGATGAAGCTAAATTAAATTATATTACTCATAATCATGAAAAGAATTCAATTGTGAATATTACTAAAATGGATTCTCAGAACAAGATGAATTTTAGTGATTCTTTAAATAAAGGTGATATGGAAATAATTACTTGTTTGTCTAATGTAGTTGATGCTAATGAAATGCATATGGATTTGAACTATTTGGTGCATGATAGTGAAAATACCATTGAAGTAGATTTTCCAAATGAAGTAAATAGAAATAATATAGAAATAAATTCTCTTAATTTGAGTGATGTAATTGAAAAGCAAATTGAAGTGAATTGTCATTATGGAAAGATTGAGAAAAATCTAATTTTAAATATTAGTGAACTCCGTTCTGGGAATATAAATAGTTACTAATTTATTAAATTTACTAAATTTATTAAAGTTATACGTACGATGCTGAGTGGGTTATTATTTTATCATGGCGTTACACATGATATTATTGCTTTATTTAAGCTTAAATTATTTCAATAGTCATTTAAGACTTAAGCCATATTCGCGTTGCTTACTTACGATAGCATTTTAAAGTACTTATATTTTGCTTTATCATATTTATCATCCGAACTCCAGATTTTCTTCACGTAACTTGTCTAGGAATGAGGTTTGGTAGAACCGATCTCAGGATAAACATTAGAGTATTAAGTCTCATGACATGTTGGAGGGTGTACCATGGAATCCTTACCACTCATATTTTCGAATACCGCCTTGTGATAAATACAAGAGGAATCATATATGTGATAAAGTTTTTCAGTCCAAAGACGGACATTTTCTCCATCTTAAATGATGTCATTATAGTTAGCACTGCGAGTTCTTTTATGGGTAATTCTCATATTATTTATAAGACGTGATGCAGTGATGTTTGTAAACCACTCATTTTATAATTAGTCGAATATTTTAGGATTGTCACAGTAAAACTTATTAGGTTAACCCATTCCTCATTTGTACAGGCCCAAATATGGTCATAAATGATAAATTATTAACTATCATATCAAGAGTAAACCTCTCTTTAGAGATGAATTTGTAAACATCCTTATCATTACTTAAAGTAATGATTACCGCATTGATAACATTAATTTATTATTATACTATAACTCATTAGCATACTAAATCAGTTGCTTATATGCAAAGTAATAACCGCATTAAATCTGTGCTTCTACTCTTATGTACTTTAACTCTTTCATTAAGACTTAATTTACTTTGACCTGTCAACACCTGCAAGGAATCTTATAAACTACACCAGGAATGCAGTTGCTATCAGTTGACTGTTTCTTTGGTATGATTTACAAGATCTCTTGCAAGTGTTGTAAAATTTATATAGGTCAAAGTAGATTAAGTCTTAATGAAATAGTTAAAGTTTATAAGAGCAGAGTTAAAAATGAATATTAAAACTCAGCTTTGTATGTTCACGAATTGAATACAGGTTATAAAATATTATTTGACAAAGCAGAAGTTATCTTTTATGAAAGAAATTAATTAAAAAGAATAGTATAAGAAAGTCTGGTGATAAGTTTTCTTAAATTTGAGGCCATCAATATCATGAAAACATCCTTTGATGTGAAATGAAGTTGGTTTTTTAAGTGAATGATTTTGTTTTATATGTATGTTGCATGTGTCTTGTTGAATTTCACTTGAAAGGTCTATTTGTTAAAAGATGAAATCATGATCATGGAAGAATTTTAGTAAAATTTTGTTTTTTGGCTAGTAATGTTATAAGATTTTCTATTTTAATTATCATTATTAATATAGTGGTAGGCAGTATTTACTTTTATATATATTGAAGCAGTCAATCTTAGCTTACGATTGAGCTTCATGTTTCCACCTACTAACCTGTGTTTAAACGCTATATATCCCATCTCACTCCTTTTGTCGTATATATATATTTTATGTATATATTTGAGATGTGCTCCTAAGTTATAAAATTTTAACGTTCACTAACAATTTTTTTTTAAAATTATTATTAATTCTTTTTTATTAATAATTAGTTTTTTTATTAAAGTATTATAGGTGTGGCTCAAATATATATATATAGGAGCAAAAACTTACTAACAATATTGAGTTTTAAATATTTTGTTATACATCATTCTTTAAACTTTTTCTTTCAAAGTCCTTTTTTCCTATTAAACTATACTTTTCTTTTTAAATCCAAAATGGAAGATGCAATTGTAAATTGTCTAAAATAATTAAAGGGTTAGAAACACTTGTTTTAATCTGGGGAAGGTATTTTTAATTAAAGTTTTACTTAAAATGGGATTAAGATTAAAGATATTCTTTGTTTTAAACTTTTTTGTCAAATCTATTTCTAATCTGGAAATAGATTAGAATTTATTTTTGGACATTATCTAACAGTTGCATCTTTCAAAAACAATGAGCTAAGTAATTAAAAGCATTCTTGAAATACTTGAGCAGGGTATAAAATGGCGATATTTTAAACCAAGAGAGATTAGCCACTATTCAGAGAACAGATTAGCTACTATTGAAAGAACTGCAGTGAACATAACCCATGTTGGTGTGAAAGTTAAAAAAATAATGATGTAGTAGTAAGTCCACCATCCTTCTCAGCCCTGTTGGGTCATTCTCTGCTGCCACTGTGTGAATATGCTCCTGTGAAATGAAATAAAAGCCTGATGGAGAACTCTGGAGTGCTAAATAGAAGCTTTCTGTCACATAAGAACTGTCATGCATGAGCTGGACTTTTTAATATGGACTCTTAAAATGGTGCAAGGTAAATTATTTCAAACCGCCACCATTGAAACTAAATCTAGGTTCCCTAACTAGTCTCAAACACTACTATCAATTTCTCTTAATGTATAATTTAATTTTGTAACTTTTCTAATATGTATTTGCTGTTAAATATTTCTATATATTTAATTTTCTCTCATATGCTCTCACTTTCTTTAATTTTGGTGTGGTCATTTATTTATAGTTATTTATTACTTGATTTTATATGTCTATTTTAGTTATTATTAATATGCCAATTTCAAAAAATCTGACGAGTTGAATTTTTTAAAATCTTATCTTAGCTTTTTAAGTAAACCTTCATGAATTAAGGTTTTCAACGTCCATTTAAAACAAGGCATTATTAATTAATACCCTCACCAGATTGTTTTACAAGCCAACATTTTATTTATGTTTTAATATAAAAAAAATATATTTGCTTAACTCTGGATTTTCTACCCGGGGAGAATTCAGAACTTAGGCTAATTAACGCTCTGAAACTTAGTTATTTTATAAATGTTATTTATTCAATTCTGAAAGCGTGACTTATTATTCATTTTCTACATATACTCTTAAAATATCAAATACAGTACTTATGTATTCCAGTTATTGTAAAATCAACAAAGGTGGGATTTATTTATTTTAAATAGCAGAAAAGAAAAAGAGATAAATCTTAATGTTTTCTTTTACTAAATAAAATCTTAACGTATATTTTATTTAGGGAAATCTCTCTCTATCTGTATAAATTATGGCATTCAAACTAGGGTAATCTATTTTAAAGCAGTAAATTATATTTCATGTCATTAGTGACATTCATCCGTACTGCATAACTGACATTCAGCATAACTTTGTATATATATTATGTGCTTCTAATCTTAATCTGGGGTTTACGACATGTTCGAACTCATAGATTTCTTCTCAAGCCTTGTCCTGAGGATAGTTAATCTTCCCAGGATCATTTATTTCATATAAAATGCCTCCGGTGGTGATTCCTGTAAGTTTGGCACACGCTATGCATATCCACTTTCTTCGTATAAAAAGGCCTCTGGCAGTGATTCCCTAAGTCTGGCACATGCTATGCCGCCTGCACATTGGCAATGACCACGACATGCCTATCCATTTCATTTTCATCCGGAAGCACTACCTTTTTCCTTAGTCCTTGCCATTATATCAGTACTGCCCAAACTTTGTATTATTATTATTACTATTATTTCTTTTGCTTATGGCCTAATTTTCGTGCTGTAATAATATTAAAATTATGCTCTGCTCAATATATATATAAATGCCAAATATTATTAACTTTATTAATTTATAATGTTATTTCAATCTTATTATATAGTCCCACCATCGTAATGTATTACTGTATTTAAGAGTATTTACCTTGGGAAAAATAAAGCGTTCTTCTTACCAGCATTAATTAAAAGAATTTTCATTAAATATTTTTGTCATATAATCAATGTCATTTTCAAATGTGTTTTACTTATTTTCATGACCATAATGCCATGAAAATAGTTTTCTTATATACAATGAATCTCAGAACGCTCCCTGAAATCATATGTTAGTCACCATGTTTCAGAACCATAACCCAAAATGTTAATAGCAATTTTATGTAACTTCTTTTTAATAATCGATTGGCATCTTAATATTAGATCCACCAAAGATGTGTGTTTATTTATAATATATTATTTACCCAATAAAGAGCATATGAGAAATATAGCATGAATGACATGATGTAATCATCTACCGCTTGCTCATTCATGCACACACTAATGTATACAATTAAGTCATAATGTATAATAATTTGTCATTATATTAAACTACATTTTTATTGTCTAACTTATTTGAGTAGTTCAAATTCCTCTTTTCTCCATTTCCAAAAATACAGCCATGCTTATATATATTTTAGTTTATTCATAGTAATAGAGGTCTCATTGTCTTCTGCGATTTGTTAGTGGGTCGGATTAAAATTAATTCTCATGTGCCATCACTATTATGTTATTCGTTAGGTGTTAGATCTGGGGCTTATGGAGTGGGATCGATACAGGCTGGTTCCTGACCTAAATCTCGGGCTTAACTGGATTTGAAGTACATTTTGTAAGTTCAGCTCATGTTAGATGGATAAACATGTTTTGACCGGTACAATATATATATATATATATTGTAGTGGGTTCGAATATGAGACATTCGAAACACTGGTCTCTTAGGCAGAGAAGAACATACTCAGAGAGTATGTATGTCCAAACAATAGCTATAAAATATATAACTAGCATTACATTTCCAGGACATAACTTCTCCTCGACTGTTGAGTTCAACACCAAGTTCAAAGCACTTTTTTGTTTTGTGTAAACACGGGTGCCAGTTATTTATTCAGAAGAATAAACAATGCACTTTGAACAATGGCCACTAACTCAATGCCTAAGTTATACCCATAGACTAGCCAAGCTATTTGTAATCACTAACAAATTATACAAAATTAGTGGTGGAAAGAATTGATAAAAGATTGGTAAAAGAATTGGTAAAAAGAATTGATGAAAAGAATTGACTGACAAATAAAGTTCAAGTTTAAAGACAATTTATTTTAATTAACATTTATACTCTAACTTTAAATATTTTTATAAAAATCTTACTAACATAATACTGGTATTTTAAATATAAAGATCACGCACATATTAATTCACTCACTCACATATATAATAATAAAGCATTAAATAGTATTTGACCTTTAGAACACACAAATTAATATTCATTTTTATGTGCTATAGAGTTCATAACCTTGACTCTTAGAGGATTCACACGAATGTTTGTGAATGTGATGGCTACTTTATAAATGAGAATAAGAAAATGTTATTTTTACCTAGGATTTTCAATGTGGATGCCTCTCCCTGTTTGCTGCTTCTAATAAAATATTCTAACCAGTTAGACTTGAAGTTTTCCTGCAGAGATTTGATGATTATTAGTTGGTATTATTCCTAGAGACAATTAGATATTGTCGGAGATGTTCAAGCTGTTACGCAGACATTATTTTTCACGGACAGATTTTGCTGTTTTACTGGACTCCAGGCTAGAGACGGCCGTATGTTTCCGAGGGTTTTAACACTGCATTTCTGACTGATATATAATAAACAGAACTGTTATCTCTGATAACAATTAACTTGACTGAATGTCCAATAAAAAATTGGCTATTTATATATGAGACGTGTTTTTATTTTGATATCCTCCTGCAATATCTGTTGTCGAATTTCCTTTGATATAAGCTTATAATCCTGTTGTTGGAGATATTAATTAGCAGCCATCATAAATGAGTTTTTCCTTTGTTTTTAATTAGTAGCCATCGCTGTGTTTTTTAAATATAATTTTCATTTATTTCATAATTTTATTTTAACACGCACATATTTATGCAATGTTTATCATTGCACATATATATTTTATTAACAAGCATTTGTCATTTATGCACATGTATTTTTAATCTAAACTCAACACTAGTTTTAAGATTACCTTTTTTTCTTCAATTCAAACAAAAAGAGATTTATATTTTGAAACTTTTAACTATTTATTTTAACGAATACTAATAAGAAAAGCTCTTTACTTCCTTTTATAAAACTTTTAGTTTTACTTTTTCTAACAAAAAACCCCTCTCCCCTTCTAATTAATTAATTGTAACTTTTATTTCAAAAACTAATGATAAAAAACTATTTGACTCTTACTTTTTTCAAAAACAAAATGTATTTTGTTTAATAAGGAAACTTTAGATTTTTATAACTTATTAATTGATTTGTGGATTTCTTATTTTAATAATTTTTTAGATAAAATTATTTTTTATATGTGCCAATACCATCTTGGTACAATATATATATATATATATATATATATATATATATATATATATGTAATATATATATATATATATATATATATAAACATTACAAGCATAAAGCTAAACTAGTCAATATAAAATCAAAACTACCCCAAATCTAAAATTAAACCAGACCAGCATAAAAATAATATTAAAACACAACCTAAGGTTTCACTGCTACAAGCAGACTTCTCAAGTGTAAAGAACTACAAAAAAACCACACATTATATATACTATTAAAAACTACCCACAAATCCATTCACTTCCCATCCACCCTTAATATTAAAAGAACTCTTAAATAAGTTAATTGCTTCAGAATAATAAATTTTCAATAATAAAGACTCTTTAATTCTTCTTTTGATTTCATTTCTCTCAAAGAAGACAACCTTAGCTTCATCAAAATCAATAGTGTGGCCTGTATCTTTTTCATGGACATACAAAGCAGAACTAAGATATCTATTTTTAACTCTACTTTTATGAACCTTTATTCTTTCATTTAAACTCAAACTACTCTGACCTATGTAAACCTTCTTACAAAATAAACAAGGAATAAAATATACCACACCAGGAATAGTCTTTCTATCAAAAACTTCTTTTGTATTATTTAATAAATTATTCAATGTAACACCCCTTTTCCAAGCAATTTTCTTATTTCCAAACAATTTACTATTTCTACACACAATTTTATAAGAAGACAATTTAAATGGCAAAGAAAATAAATCATATTTTCCTTTAACCTTTACATCCTTACAAATATTACTATTAAATAAAATACTTTTAACAAATTTATCAGAGTATCCAACACTCAAATAATCTTTATAAAATTGATATTTCTGAAACAAAGCTACCCCACTAGAATTATTTAATTTAATATTCCTATGACAATAATTCCTTAAAGCAGCTACTTTATGAGATACAGACTGATAGCTATCAGGTTTAATTATAGATCTTAATTCTTTACTTTTAACTAAATGACTGCACAATAAACAATTAGTTTCTATATTTCTAATCACCAAAAGATCTAAAAATTTTAACTTACCAAAATCTAACCCCCCTCCTTCTAACACAAATTTTATAGAAGGATCAAAACAATTAAACTCATTTACAAATTCCTTCAATTTATCATTCTCAACTACAAATAAACAATCATCAACATATCTGACAAATAATTTTACATATAAACAATTCTTTTTAATAATAATTTCCTCTTCCATAAAACTAATATAAACTGAACATACTAAAGGAGAAATAATATAACCTATTATCCACCCTTCCTTAATCTTATAAAAATTACCTCTATAAGTAAAATACATAGAATCTTCCAATAACAAAAGCAAATCTTTAATTACCTTAATTTTATTTTTTGATAAAGAACTTTTCTTAATCAATACAGACAAAAGAACATCAATACTGCTTAACCTATTAACAGACTGATACATATTTTCAATATCTAAACTTCCAAATACCCAATTACTTTCCATTTTAAAATTATTAATCTTATCAAAAGCCTCAAAAGAAGAAGAAACTGTGTACTGACCAAAATCAACAAATTGTTTTAAAAAATTATTCAAGAATCTAGAAATACCCTCTACAACACTACCTGTAAAATCAAAAATAAATCTTAAAGGAAAACCATCTTTATGAGTTTTAATATTCACAAACATCTTAGCTGATGTAAAATCATTAGGATAGCATTTTAAATAATCTACTCTATTAAAAATTTTTAAATTAACCATTTTCTTCATAATATCTATCAATTTTCTTTTAATCAAATTACCTGGATTTTTATCTAACAACATATATTTACCATTATTTAATTCTCTATCCATTTTCTCTTTGAAATCATCTCCTTTCATAATAACAAACCTACCAGCTTTGTCTTCATGAGAAATGATTACATCATTAGCAATTAACCTATTTTTAAGATGTTTAATCTCAGCAGGATTAATAACAAATTTTTCTTTCCTTTTTAAACTTTTATTCAAAATCGATTGAATACCAACTTTCTGCTCATCACTCAAATTACTAGATTCAATAGACGAAATTGTATCAAAAACTATATTTTTTGAATGAAATGGAACAAAATTAGGGCCTTTACCAAGAATATCTAATTCTCTATCATTTAACTTCAAATCCATAAGATTAACAACTCTATCCTCAGAAACCTTATTCTCATACCCTTTATCACTACAATAAACTTTATTAACTTTCCCAAACAACCACTTTAATTTTCTTTCATATTTTTTACAATAGAAATTTGACCTATTCTGTCTAAATTGTCTCATAAAAAAATTCAAAATTGAATAATTAAAATCTTGCCTCCTTTCTAAATAATATCTATTCCTTTTATATAGATAAATAAATTTATAAAACCTTACAAAAGTATCTTTTAAAAAACTATTATAGAGGTAATTTTTATATGATTAAGGAAGGGTGGATAATATATTGGTTATATTATTTCTCCTTTAGTATGTTCAGTTTATATTAGTTTTATGGAAGAGGAAATTATTATTAAAAAGAATTGTTTATATGTAAAATTATTTGTCAGATATGTTGATGATTGTTTATTTGTAGTTGAGAATGATAAATTGAAGGAATTTGTAAATGAGTTTAATTGTTTTGATCCTTCTATAAAATTTGTGTTAGAAGGAGGGGGGGTTAGATTTTGGTAAGTTAAAATTTTTAGATCTTTTGGTGATTAGAAATATAGAAACTAATTGTTTATTGTGCAGTCATTTAGTTAAAAGTAAAGAATTAAGATCTATAATTAAACCTGATAGCTATCAGTCTGTATCTCATAAAGTAGCTGCTTTAAGGAATTATTGTCATAGGAATATTAAATTAAATAATTCTAGTGGGGTAGCTTTGTTTCAGAAATATCAATTTTATAAAGATTACTTGAGTGTTGGATACTCTGATAAATTTGTTAAAAGTATTTTATTTAATAGTAATATTTGTAAGGATGTAAAGGTTAAAGAAAAATATGATTTTATTTCTTTGCCATTTAAATTGTCTTCTTATAAAATTGTGTGTAGAAATAGTAAATTGTTTGGAAATAAGAAAATTGCTTGGAAAAGGGGTGTTACATTGAATAATTTATTAAATAATACAAAAGAAGTTTTTGATAGAAAGACTATTCCTGGTGTGGTATATTTTATTCCTTGTTTATTTTGTAAGAAGGTTTACATAGGTCAGAGTAGTTTGAGTTTAAATGAAAGAATAAAGGTTCATAAAAGTAGAGTTAAAAATAGATATCTTAGTTCTGCTTTGTATGTCCATGAAAAAGATACAGGCCACACTATTGATTTTGATGAAGCTAAGGTTGTCTTCTTTGAGAGAAATGAAATCAAAAGAAGAATTAAAGAGTCTTTATTATTGAAAATTTATTATTCTGAAGCAATTAACTTATTTAAGAGTTCTTTTAATATTAAGGGTGGATGGGAAGTGAATGGATTTGTGGGTAGTTTTTAATAGTATATATAATGTGTGGTTTTTTTTGTAGTTCTTTACACTTGAGAAGTCTGCTTGTAGCAGTGAAACCTTAGGTTGTGTTTTAATATTATTTTTATGCTGGTCTGGTTTAATTTTAGATTTGGGGTAGTTTTGATATATATATATCCTAGAGGTGTATATATATATATATATATATATATATAGTTATATATATATATATCCTAGAGGTGTACAGATGTAGATGTAGCAACATTATAATAATCAATAAAGCAAATCATATATCATGTGACATTGCTTTTTAAGCATGTATTACAAATGTACAATATAGGGAATGTACCAATAGCTCTAACAAGCTTGTATTGATAAGTGCTGAAGAGAAAACATTTAAAATCTCTATATCTAGAATTATTCCTATCCTCAGACCAATCGGTTTCGAGCTTTTGGTGCACCTCAGTGAGGAGGTAGAACATTCAGACACTAGATCTAAAGTACCAACTCAAAAGCCAGCACTTATCTAATATGTAACTAATAAATAGAAAATCGGACATTTTTAGATATGTGAATGTCTTTAAATCCAGCTATCTAACTTAAATAGCTATATGGGACTAAACCAAATTCAGATCTAACATATATTAATAGCCTTATCAATATAACATCGCCAAAGCCTCAAAGCCGAAATTATAATAATCAATAAAGCAAGTCATGTATCATGTGACTTTGCTTTTTAAGCTTGTCGTACAGGTATGCAATGTAGGGAGTGTACCAATAGCTCTAACAAGCTTTTATTGTTAGCGATGTTATATTACTAACACTATTAATATATGATAGATCTAAATTTGGTTCAGTCCTATATAGCTATTTAAGTTAGATAGCTGGATTTAAAGACATTTACATGTCTAAAAATTTCAGATTTTCTATTTAATAATTAAATATTAGATAAGTGCTGGTTTTTGAGTTGGTATTTTAGATCTAGGGTCTGAATGTTCTAGCTCTTCACTGAGGTGCACCAAAAGCTCGAAACTGATCGATCTGAGGATAGAAATAATTCTAGATAGAAATTTTAAATAATTTCTCTTCGGCACTTATCAATAAAAGCTTGATAGAACTATTGGTATGCTCCTATATTGTATGTAGTAAAGTTTAATAATAAATTAAAATGTTTCACAATGGAACTCCGTATGAATTTTTGAGAATATAATTTGTAATACTATAGTTTAAATTTCTTGTCAAGTGTATTTTTGATGGTAAATTCTGTTTTAAAGACAACCTCATATATGTATATATAAATGGATTTAATTGTTTGCTATATATAAGCATAAAATTAGTCCCATCTTTTAACAGACTTTTAAAAAAAAGTTAAAAAATAAAATATATTACTTTATTATTAAATATCGACATTTACAATTTAATAATATCACAATTTTTTTACCTGATTGTTTTAAACCTTCCAATTCCTTCTCTTCATTTGAAACCTGAAAATAATTTACAAATTTAATTTGATTTTTAAACATATTTTAATTTTTATGTAATTTTTTTAATGAATTTTAAAACTAATGTAAATTTTTTTAAAATTAAAAAACATAGACAAAGTATAAACAGAATATAATATCATTATTTAAAGAAGCTTAAATGAAGGCAATATATATATATATAAAGAGAGAGAGAGAACAAAAAATCATTATTTAAAGAAGCTTAAATGAAGGCAATATATATATATATAAAGAGAGAGAGAGAACAAAAAATAAAATGTTTGGTTTAATATTTCAATACTATTCATACAACATCTTTGTAGGAAGAGAAATTTGCAGATTAAAAATAAAAATAAAAAAGATTGGAAACTTTTGAAATATGAGCTTACAGAAAAGTGATCAGCTTTAGAAATAAGGGAAGAAGATAATGTTTTAATACATAACTATTGGAGGAAAAAAATGAAAAAGTATTCAGTGGAAAAATTAGTAGGAAAAAAATTTATATATTTTAGAAATAAAGAAATATATTGAATTATAATATAATGCATAGAAAAAATAAATTCACAAAAGCCATTGATGATTTAAAATAAAAAAGGAACTTAAGAATACTTAAAAAAAAGACTTGGAGGTTATAGAGCCTTGAAAAAAAAGATAGGAATGATGTATTAACTTGCCTTTGATAGATTACTGATAGTGATATTAGTCATGTGAACAGCATTTAATCTATAGACAAAGTAAGATTTATAAGGAGAAAAAATGTTAAATATGTAGAAAACGTAGAACCAAATTTAGTTTTTTGTTGCTATTGGGCACAAAATTAATCTCATCCTCATCTACCCACTTTAAAAATTAAATTATTTTATTCTATCTATTAAATAACTTTGACCCACTTTATAAAGTTAGCAAATCATACTTTATATGAGCAATTGAATTTATAAATGATTTACAAATACTGTAATTAAATTCAAACAAAATTAATCAGATTACCAAAATTTATAAATCACTAAAAAAAACTATATAAAAGCACTGTTGCTATCTGCCAGTCCGTCTTTTTTGTCTGCAAATCGGTTAATTAGATCACTAAATGACAAGTAATTCTAAAATTTCCATAAATTAAAATCAGAAATATCTATCTACCTATCTATCTATCATTCTATATATATATATATATAAAGAGGACGCTCTGAGGAAGGTACTTGATATTATACTGAAACGTCAGCATTTAGCTTTTTTACTACACGGAATATCCTGCAAATAGTAATAATAATATGACATATATATATATATATATATATATATGTGTGTAAAATTGCTTTACTCCCTATATTAGATCTAGAGTGGTATTCAAGAGAATATTCCTTTTGAATGTAATTAATATGACAGTTTTATTTTCACTCTTAGCCTGGGGCAGTTAGTTTTTCTTAGCTGCTGTTTGTTCTAAATAAAGTGCTTTCTAATTAGATAATTATAAATAAATAACTCCACACACTTCCATATCATATGTATATATATATAATAAAGAATAATAAATATAACAATTATTTATTATTATACATAGTCTTACAATTTGCAGAAATATTTTTTGTTAATTACTTAACTCTCTTCAACTGTCATTTAAATTCAAAAAGTATAACGGAAGTAAACATCATCAACTCAAATCCCAGGATTCCCAAATTTTAACATTAACAGCTTGTTGATTAATTATATACATTTTATTTCTATTTATGAAAATTGCTCCTTAATTTTTCTTTTATTGTGGTTTTTCTTTTCATGAAAAATGTATATAATTAATTGACAAGCCACTAACATTAAATATCAGGAATCTTGGGATTTAAGTTGATGATGTTTCCTTGTATTGTGTTTTTTTTTAATTAAATTGCAGTTAAAGAGGGTTAAGTAATTAACTGAAAGTATTTCTGTGAATTGTAAGACTGTGTATAATAGTTAGTCATCATTAGATTTATTATTTTTTATTATACAGTAGTTAATACTGTTATATTTATTATTTTTTATCATTATTTCAATATTTATTAAATAATGAACATTTACAAGTCTAAAAATGTTTGCTCATGTAACAAGTGTTTGCTAGATACACAGCTTATAAGATCTTTAGTTCTAACTAAAGGTTACAAACATAATAAGGTGCTTATACACAAATATAGAGAAGATTGTTATTTCTATAAATTAGATACGGCTTAAACCTCTAAACTTCACATGATCACCATTTCTTATGCTTGCTGGCATCCATTGATTACTCTGGCTTGCACTGAGTGGCGCTACTGTTTGGAGAGTTTTGCCTGTTTTAACAGCTTGAGCAAGCATAAAAAATGGTGATGATGTGATGTTTAATGGTTTAATACCAATCCTGTCTAATAGGGTAGAGGTGGCTATGGTTATTAAAAAACCAAAGACACCAAAATACATGGGTACAGAACTGAGTTCAGACTTATATGCCCATATAAGCTAATGAGCTTGGATTGAAAATATTATGTTTTCAATTTTAGACTCATAGTTTTGTAGTTAAGTAGAGATAAAAGGTGGCTGCTGGAGGGTTGCATTAGATCCTAAGATCTAGCTGCAGTGCTCTCAGATCCAAGGCTCATCACTGATAAAAGCCACAAGCTAGAAACTGGTCATATTGTATGAGTAGGCACTAGATAGGGATTTTATGCACAACTTTTCTGTCATCAATTGATTACTATGGTTTGCACTGGGTGGCACTACTGGGACAGTTTTGCCTGTTTAGATATGGCTTAGCGCTTTCGAGAACTTATGGTGTTCTCATATTTATAGCAGAGCGCATTTATTACATTCCATATAGAATAAGAATAAACAGATAATGTCATTATGCATAGATAAAACTGAGTGTTATTTATGTTGTAGAAAATAGTTATGGAATTCTGAACAGAGTAAATGTTGATAAACAGAGCGAAACTCTCCATACAGTATTGCCACCTGTGCTAAACAGAGTAATCAATGGATGCCAGAAGGCTTGTGCATAAAATCCCTATCTAGTGCCTACTCATCCAATATCCCCAGACTAGTTCATGTGATGTGAGAGTAATTTGCCAATGAAGATTTTGGTAATTCATGGAATAATTAAAAATATTATTTTGAATAAAATTATTCTCCTGTTTGGTTAGCATAGCGGTAAAACTCAACCTGCTGCTATATTGTGAGGATGTTACAGGACAAGCTGGGGAATTAACCTGAATAATTATGGCAGAAAGTTTTCCGAGGGCTATGAGATTGAAGTGCAAGAAATTCAGAAGAACCAATAAAGTATTTATTCCTGATGTGTTTTATTAAGAGTGGTAATTATAAAGACAGAGATTTTTACATGGAATCTTTAGGAAATTTTTAAAAAAAATGTTAAATTACATAAAATACTATTAACATTTGAAAAAAAAAATCACATACTATTTAATTTTGTTTCTTTCACTGCTTGTAATAAACACTTTCACCATATTGATTAAATAAAGAATGATTTTTTAATCCATAAATAATATGCTTACCATGCTTTCAACTATCCACTAGTCTTCTTCATAGCAATCTAACAGTATGTCGTGTGACATTTGTTACACCAGGGTATTTAAATATTCCCTATGAAAATGTACATGATTTAATTTACATAATCCACTTTTTCAACAAAGGGATGTGTCTCTTTCTTATTAATAGCATGTACATTACTGGCTATGTGACAGCCTTCCTTGACTTCCTGTCATCTCTTTTAGAACATACTAAACTGGTCCTAAAATGGCTCAAAGAATTAGCGTATTATGAAAGAAGTGACAGAAAGCTCAAAGTCAAGGAAGTCTGACATATAACCGGTTAGGTGCATGGAATCAATAAGTAAGAAACTTGTATCCCTTTGTAGGAATATTTAAATATCCTCATATAGCAGACACCACCTGTTATAATGTTAGACTGCTAAGGATATGAATAGTGAATAAACATCACATGATCACCATTTCTTATGCTTGCTTATAACTGTTATTAAAAGAGGCAAACACTCCTAAGATCTAGATGCAGTGCTCTCAGATCCAAGGCTCTTCACTGATGAAAGCCACAGGCCAGAAACTGGTCTGGGGATATTGGATGAGTAGGCACTAGATGGAGGATTTTATGCACAAGCCTTCTGGTATCCATCGATTACTCTGGCTTGCATTGAGTGGCAATACTTTATGGAGAGTTTTGCCTGTTTTGATACGAATAATGGACAGTTAAAATCATGATAAGCATATTATTTATGAATAAAAAATAATTATTTTTTTAATATACATGGTGAATGTGTTTACATTGAATCATTTACTATTTTACATTTATAGTTCAAAGATATCAATAGCATCTTAATCCATTATATAGTATTTTAATTTAAAATTGTCCAAACATATTATTTCCTATATACAGATATTTTAGATGTTTAACAAAAGACACACATGCCATGTATAATGGTAATAATTAAATGGATTTATTGCTCAGGAGTGCATAAGTAGGTTTAAGCACTAGAAGTCAAAAAATGGGTGTGGTCTGTGGGTCTTAGGCTGATGGGTATACTACTCTACTGATGCACTAACTATGCAGTTTTTGAAGTAGAATATAAAATAAGTCAACTTGATTTCTCAATTTAGCCCTCACTTCTAATTTTCCTCGTCTACAATGTCATCCATTACATTATTACTATCTATCATTAAGACATGTCATCACTTCCAAGATAAATAATTTTTAATAGTCCCTAGAACAGAAAATATCACACTGTAATGAATATATGTGCAATAATAAAAAAAATAGCATTACAACAATGTAAGAAGCCAAGCAGAATATATATTTTCCCTGTATCATACTCTTTTACACTGATAAATAGCTGCAATATAATGGGATTTGAGATAAGAGTAAAAACCACTAAAACATCACATAATCACTTCCTATGCTTGCACAATTTTAACAGCTTCTGTAAGCATAAGAAATGGTGATCATGTGATGCTTTAGTGGTTTAATACCAATCCTGCCTGTAGGATGATGGTGAGGGCAATTTTTTAAAAAACCAAAGGCATTAAAATCTATAGATACTAAACTGTGTTCAGATCTTAGTAACTATAGAAGTGAATTAGCTTGGATTGAAAACATTATGGTGTTTTAATCTTGGACTCAAAGCTTTATAGCTAATTAAACAGGTAAGTGTGGCTTCTGACATTAGATCCTAAGATCTAAGTGCAGTGCTCTAAATTCAAGACTTTTCACTGATGAAAGCTACAAGCTAGAAACTAGTCTAGCGATATTGGATGAGTAGACACTAGATATGGATTTTATGCACAAACCTTCTGGCATCCATTAATGACTTTGGCTTACACTGAGTGGCACTACTGTTTGGAGTTTGCTACTGCTTAGATGAAAGGGTGCTAATAAATTTGTGATCTGATTGTTAAATTTAATTCCTCAGCTTACCATTAATTACTACATTATGTTCAAATCATCATCTTCATTTACAAGCACTATAGATCCATTACAAAATGAAGCTCTATTCAAGTTCAATCCAGTTTGTTTGACCCATAACTTCTCTTTTCCACATCATACTAGCAAACTTCATTATTTCCCCATCTATTTTACATGTAATCTATTTCTAGTTCTTTTACAATCTCTTCAGATACAATTTAAATGTATACTGCCTATCTATTATTACATTTTGTGCCAACACGTCCACACCTATTCTCTTTTGTCTTTTAATTTTTTCAAAGATGTCAATATCTTTTTGTTATCTCACCAACTACTTCATATTTGGTCACTTTTAGTTACTTTCAACATACATTTCTTATTTTTTTGAGTGATATGAAATTTGAATAGCTTTTGCATTATGTGTATAAGTCTTAGATTCATAGGTAAGAACTAGTAAAATACATCTATTAAAAAATGATGCTGATTTAGTATGCGCTCATGGACATATTTTGAATTATAAGAGCCACCTAAAACCCAGGCAGACACATCCAAGCAATAATAAATCACATTGATCAGTCTATATGTTGTCACAATTTAACCATTTGTAACAAAATTGCCATTTTCATCAAAAAAAAAATCACGTGATTAAAATTTTAAAACATAAAATTTGCAATTTTCATCGAAAATAAAAAAATAAAAACTTGGTTTGATCAGACTTTTTCATCAATATTACAAAATCGCCGTTTTTATCAAAAATAAAAAAACCAATCACATGATTAAAATTCACAATTTTCATGGAAAATTAAAAAATAAAACCTTGGTTTGATCAGACTTATTCATCAACATTATAAAATTGCCATTTTCATGAAAAATAAAAAAACACCCAATTTTCGTAGTTATAAGAAATCTAATCACATGATTAAAAAATTAAAACAATAAAAAAATCAATTTTAAGCAATAATTACATTTTCATACAGTTATATTTATGGAATCATGTGACTAAAAATGCGCACAAATATTTTAGATTCAGATTCATTATCCAAATTTACATCAACCTTTAAAAAAACCATCTACACATGACACTCAAAAGGATATGCCCATATGAAATAAAGCATATATATTTAGAGTACTTAAATAGAAAAAGTAAAGAAAAAAATTGAAAAAAATATTAATTAACAAGACTTTTAAACTATGAATGTTATTAAAAGTTTGAATTTCCAAATACTGAAACATTATAACTTCTAATTACCAGAAATTTTTGGCATATTATATAATTCGTATTTTAAATCTATAAATTTCACATTTATTGAACATGTGGGTTTTTAATTAAAATGATTTAAGGACTGAAAAAAATATTTATGAAAAACATGATTTTTGTAAATTAATAGATATTAAATCTTTTGATTAGTCATAATAAATACATATTTTTGATAAACATCCTGATATAAATAAATGCATACTTGATTACATGTTAGGTATTAAAAAACATGTTGTGGGAACATGTGAAACACATCCATGTATTGAGAAAACTTATAGAAAGGGCTAATGAATATGATTTGTAGAATATGAAAAGGCATTGATTCTATGAGCATTTCTTCAAGGATTAAAGCATAGGATTATCAACAAATAGACCAAGTTATTGTCATACTCTGAAGAATATTTATCAAAATGCAACAGAAGTTATTGGATTATATAATGATACTAATTTCAGATTAACATTGATAAAGATGTACATAGGGTGGATCCATATCTTTTTTCTCATGTTTCATAGCATCAGCCGGGAAGTGAACCTGCTAACCCAGGACAACTACTTGTAAGGCAGCTGTTCTGACCTCTCAATGACCAATGCTTCACTGGATCCATATCTTGAAAACTTTATATAGCAGTTTTACTAAAAGAATTTTGTAAATTAAAATGGAAAGCTAAGGTATATGTGGAAATTATTAAATCATCTAGATTTTATGGTGTCGTTGTTTTTGTAAATAATGCTTTAGAACTTCAGAAAATATTGCAGGAATTATCATAAGAAAACACGACTAAAAATAAATGCTAAAAAGACTGAAGTAATGATCAAACGATTTTCTCGAAGAAGAAAATATAGAGATTGATATTGATGACTTAGAAAAATAAGTTGACAATTTCAGATATTGTGGTCAGATTATCAATACAGAGGGAAAGCTTAATGAAGGAAATTAATCATAAAATTAAACATGGATGGAATCCTTTTGGTAGAAATAATATTATAATGAAATACGCTTGTGTTTGTAAGGGAAGGTTTTTAATAATTTGGATTTACCAATCCTTATTTATGGATCTGGTACTTGGACATTTAACAGAAGAGAAATACATAAATTTCAGCCCACCAACAAAATATGAAGAACTGTATGTCAGCAATAGAAAGAAGATCAAAAACAAAGTATATGTGTGAAAGAACAGTCAGGTATCACTAACAAGATTTAAATAATTAAGAGATTGAAATAGAGTTGTTGGATACATTTCTAGAAGAAATGACTATAGATTAACAGTTGAAGATTTAAATAGGTCCCAAAAGTTTGTAAAAAGACCTAAAAACAGACCACATGTGGGATTATTGAATGAAAATGAATGAAATAAGGAAATTTGCTAGTATAATGTGTAGAAGATAGGCTAGAGATAAAAGAATATGGATTAAATTTGGAAGACACCATCATCCTGCACAGTTGATCAACAATGGTTGAAAGTGTTTAGATGATATATATGAAATTAATATTATTTATAAAGCACAAACAGTTTGAAATTAAATTGAAAGGCTGAAATCTCTCACATGCACTTTTTGAATGATTGTATGACAGCCACAGATGTAATAATAGCTGTCTGAGGGGCTCTCAAATCATAACACAAGACAGAGATTTTTCAAGACTTTGTCTGTGTTATGATTTGAAAGCTCTCAGACAGCAATCATTACATATAAACATTCAAAAAACTCTGTCTTGTGTTGGAGATTTGAGAGCCCCTCAGGCAGCTATCATTACATCTGGTTGGCTGCCATATAAGCATTCAAAAAGTGCATGCAAGAGGTTTCAGCCTTTCAATTTAATAAAATTAATATGAAAGTGCTGAAAACCTCTGGTAAGCTATATTATATATACATAAACATAGCACCATGGAGCCAGAATACATTATTCAAACAATCTGCTGCACCATGAATTCATTTCACAGCTGTTAACCATTTCTCAGGTAAAGTGCAAAACAAGATTGAAATGCCTGTATTCAACATAGATTTATAGAAATGTAAAAAGTTAATTTAAGCCTCTGAGTATAAAATACACTAGCTATTTTTTTTACTGGAATTATATAGATAATTAAAATGTAGATTGTGTTAAACACAGATATATCGAACAAAAATTAATACAATGCTAGTTATTAAATTACAAAATTAACAAAATAAGTTATGATTTTTTGCAATGTATTTTCATTTTGAGTTGACATACAACTAAATGAATAACACTGACAAGGTTCACATTGATCATATGTTGTGAAATTCTTTCTGTCTATCATGCCAAAATCACTCACGACATCAAAACATCTACGTGGGAAATAACAAAAACGTTTTTATCGTGGATTTTTCAGTTTAATTATTTTATTATTTACTTGTGCAAATTAGTATCCATATACAAGCGCAAGCAAAATTTATTTTTATGTAATAATTGCTGTTTTTTGTGTATTACATTGTATAACGTGTGTGTCGTGAAAATTATGTTGCTTTATGTACTTTTGAATTCAGACAACGAAAAAATAATTTATTTTTCCTTTTTCTTTTAATCTATATTTTTTTTAAAAATTATAACAGACCGGATTTTTTATTTACTATTTTTATACTGTATTTATAAATGTCAACTTCAACCAACTTCTCTCTGAAATAAAAACATCATTAATCATCGCTAAAATTTTTTGTTATTCATTTAGTAATATCTTAACAGTTTGATATCAACTTTTTTAAAGTCTTCTCAAATCTGGAGTTCCTTTCTCAATTCAAACTGGATGGACACTCGAGTGATTTTCCAAAAATATGCGTCATTGAGGGGGGAAAAGAATGAAATTTTAAATCAAAGATCATTTATCATTTAAACAGAAAAAACATTCAACTTTTAAAACATGTTTCTATTAATAAAACAAATCAAATAAATATTTTCATAAGTGAACGTATTTTTGACAAAGTCATTTTTTTTAGCATTTGGTCAATGTTCAAAAGTTAAACATACTACAAATTTGTAAAATTATTAGTAGTAGTATTTACATATTTATAAAAATTTGTGCGTGCATATATTTATTATAAGGGACTTGAACTCGAACTTTCAAGCTCCCTATATCTATCCAATCTATCGTATACAACTGATTCGCATGACCACATAAATGTGAAAAAAGATAAATGATCTCCAATATCCGTACTTCGTGCTGAACCAGCACTCATCAGTTGGTCCAGATCATCATCTCCCATACATATATAGAAGTGCTCAGTTTATATTAAGATGACAAATCATTAAACTTAAATGGGCAAGCTTCAATCTTCTCCACTTTCCAACTCTCCTGCCATCCATTTCATTCAAAATCCAAGGATGGAATGCTGGAAGTCCTCATAGATGCCAATATTATTGTCATACCCATAGTGACCTTAAATCAATATGACCCCCCACTCATAGGATCCTAATATGCCCATTTAATTATACAGAAGAGGGATGGGCAGAATACAGGCTGAATATGTAAATATATGTATACTATTTATTAACATATCTAGCTTTGAGCGTTATTAGTTATGCAATACTAATTTCAGTGCAGATTGAAAGTTATAATTGATTGTCTATTAGTCTGCCTTCAGAATAGTTATATTTACCTGTTTAATGAGATTTACTTAAACTTTGTTGTATTAATAATTTCACACTTCTTAGTCAAGTTGCAATTATTAAAGTCTATATAAACACATTAAATTATAAATAAAGATGAGTACGCCTTTTATTTTTTTAAAGAAGGTTACCATGACCACATATTGAGATTGTTGATTGTTATTGGTATTGTTTTGATGTGGACTGCTTTCATGTATTTACATTTATATATCTATGTAGCCTTAAGCATTATTTACTAGCTTTATTATCTAAGTAATACACAATTACAGTGCATTTTGAAGGTTATAATTGTAAACAAAGGCAAAACTCTCCATACAGTAGTGTCACCCTGTGCCAAACAGAGTAATCAATGGATGCCAGAAGGCTTGTGCATAAAATCCCTATCTAGTGCCTACTCATGCAATATCCCCAGACTAGTTTCTGGCTTGTGGCCATCATCAGTGAGGAGCCTTGGATCTGAGAGCACTGCACCTAGATTTTAGGATCTAATGCAACCCACCAGCAGCCACTGATGATGGCCACAAGCCAGAAACTAGTCTGGGGATATTGGATGAGTAGGCACTAGATAGGGATTTTATGCACAAGCCTTCTGGCATCCATTGATTACTCTATTTGGCACAGGGTGGCGCTACTGTATGGAGAGTTTTGCCTTTGTTTACAACAATTATGTGCTAGTATAGAGATGGTGATCATGTGAAGGTTATAATTGACTATTTGTTAGTCTTCTTTCATAACAGATAAAATTTTCCTGTTTAATGAAATCATTTAAACTTCTCTGCATTAATAATCTCACACTCTTTAATAAATTGCAATCTTTAATGTCTATATAAATATATTAGCCCATAGATGAACCTGGTATCCATCTTTATTGTAAAAAAATGAGGTCGCTTTTTAGGTCTTTTACAATCTCTTGGAATCCAGTTTAAGATTTCACCTGCCCATCTATTATCTTTTCTTCTAGCAATATGACCAGCCAAACTTCATCACTACTTCAATTGTATGTTAACCAAAACTTTTTAAGATTTAATATAAATTAAAGAAAACATTTAAATATATATTAGACATGAAAAATGTTATCACACTGAAAGATCAATGTTTTGACTTTAATTATATGCTAACAAAAACTAAATGTAAATATGATAATTAAGCATCTACTTTCCCCCCTCCCTCTACATTACATTTCAAACACAAATTTATGCACTACAATTACATTTTATTCACAATTTAAATACTGTGCCTCTGTAATACCAAGCCCTTGTACTGATTTTTTTTCTGAGCAATTTTTATTAATTCTTCACACAAATGTAATAATACCTAACCAAAACTACAGGTATATATGTTATTATAGAATCTATTTTTCCCCTCAATAAATATCAAATTTCAAACATGGATTTATGTACTGCAATTACATTTTCTTCATGATTTAAATATTATATCTCTGTAGTTAAAATCATGTTTTATTCCTGGTGTTTTTTTAATAACAGAGATCATCATTATGGTGAAATACAAAAACTCCAAGCTTTCAGCTAATCATTTTTGTAATAAAACACTAAACATCACATGATCACTTCTTATGCTAGCACATAACTGTTATTAAACTAGGCAAAACTTTCCATAGAATAGTGCCACTCAGTGCCAACCAGAGTAATCAATGGATGCCAGAAGGCTTGTGCATAAAATCCCCATCTAGTGCACATCTGAATGGCACTACTGTATGGAGAGTTTTGCCTGGTTTAATAACAGTTATGTGCTAGCATAAAAAATAGTGATCATGTGATGTTTAGTGGTTTAACACCAGTACTGCCTCATAGGATAGTGGTGGATATGGTTGTTAAAAAGCCAAAGATACCAAAATTCATGGGTACTGAACTGGGTACAGACCCATATGACTGTATAAGCTATTGAACTTAGATTGAAAATATTATTGTGCTTTCAAATTTTATTCTCATAGTTTTGTAGTTAAGTAGAGATAAAAGGTGGCTGCTGGAGGGTTGCATTAGATCCTAAGATCTAGGTGCAGTGCTCTCAGATCCAAAGCTCCTCATTGATGAAGGTCACAAGCCAGAAACTAGTCTGAGGATATTGGAGTAGGCACTATATGGGGATTTTATGCATAAGCCTTCTAGCATCCATTGATTACTCTGGTTGGCTCTGAGTGGCACTACTGTATGGAGAGTTTTGCCTAGTTTAATAACATTTTTGTAATAATTAGTTGCTTTAACAATTTTTTTTAAGATTCAATGTAAATTAAACAAAACATTTAAATATTATATAAATAAATTTTCAAATTAATAAAGCTAAATTAAAATTTACATTTTTACATTCACCTGTCGTATTTGATATTTTCTGGAGCGCCCTCTGAATAAAAAATTTAATTTTTTTTTATAGTTGGTATAAGTTTGTTTTAGCTTTATTAATAAATATGATTTGTTAATATCAAAATACAAAAATGTCAGCATTTGTGTAATATTTTTTATTAAATAGAATATTTGTAATAATTTTTTAATTGATTACTTTAATATTTTTTCTAAAATTTAATGTAAATATGTTTTTTATTAAGCATTACTAATTCATCAAAGTTTGTTACATTTTAAATTAACATTGATATGTATGTCATTTATCTAAACTATTATTAGGAGATTGGTAGACCATGAATGCACAGAGTGCCTTAACATCAAATTACAAATCAGCATTTGTGTCATTTTTGAAGCTGAACAAGAACCTTTACCATGAAATATATACTATATCTCTGTAGGTAATATTCACTAAGGCTGTAACCTCAAGAATATGCATGTAAAAATGTGATAGTAGGGACCTCTACAGGTATTAACCACAAGCTTACATTTTGGAAGAAAAAAGGGGAACCCCTTCTTTACTTCAACCTACTTTCTATATAAATGGTGAAGCTGAAGCGGTTAGATCTGAGAGTGTAAAGCTATTCAATACTTCACTGATTAAGTCCACATTTCTTATTACACATCAATACTTGCTTGTGGTTAAGACCTGTAGAGGTCCCTACTATCACATTTTTACACACATATTCTTGAGGTTACAGCCTTAATGGATATTACTTATGTAATCAATGTGCATTTAAATAAAATTTATATCTCTGTAGTTAAAACATTTGTACTGTCTTTTTTCCCAGCATTCTTTATTTAATGGCAGAATTACTTCTTCCTCATAAGTGTAGAATTTGTTAAATTGACTCGTTATCGGACAAACATTTAGTCACCAATCAGACAACAGAAAGAATATGGATTTTATATGTAAGATTTTTTCAACCAGAGAAGAGTTTAGATTTGGCTGTAGGAAAAAAAGCATCAACTGTACAGTATGATGTTTAAGCTATCACAATTTGGAAAATAACAAAAAAGTAATTAGTGGCTAGTATTGTAATATGATTTTTTTTTATTTTATATATCTCAACATTAAACAATAAAATAATTGCATTTAAGTATATATAACATATTTTGTTCAAACATATAATTTTTATTTTTAAGATTTTCTAGTCACAGTTATAATGTAATTTTCAGCAAACAAGATGAATTACAAAACGTTTTACTTACATTAGTTTCAAGGAGATAAATGTTTCAAGAGAAACAGCAGTTATTTGATATGAAAACCTCGTATGATATTGTTGTCAGTATTAATTGCCTACAGAATAATTTAATAAAACAGGCAAAAATAAAAGAATGCAAAAACTAAATAGATTTTGTATATTTATTACATTAATACAATGTGAACTTCTAAACAGCTTGCTTTCTAATGGGTTAATATACATATCATCATCATCATCAACCATTATCAATCCACTGCAGGATGAAGGTCTCTCCTAGTTTAATTCATCTTCTCCGATCTTTAGCTTCTCTTCTCCACATCACCCCTGCACACTTTCTTATTTCATCCACCCATCTCACATGTGGTCTCTTTCTGGGTCTTTTACAATCTCTTGGAATCCAGTTTAAAATTTCAATTGTCCATCTATTATCATCTCTTCTAGCAATATGCCCAGCCCAACTCCACTTCAATCTTATTTTTCAATGAGGTCAGTAACACCTGTTTGTTCTCTCAACCATGCATTGCATTTTCGATCTGTTCTTGTTACTCCTAACATACATCTCTCCATACTTCATTGAGTGGTCTGAAGTCTCTGTATTGCTCTTCTATTCAGTGTCCAAGTCTCAGATCCATATGTAAGAACTGGTAAAATACATTTGTTAAAAACCTTTCTTTTCAAACACATACGCTTATTTCCTTTTAGTATCAAGTTACTTCTACCAAAAGCACTCCAACCAAGTTTAATTTTATGATTAATTTCCTCCATTATGTTTCCATCTGTATTAATAATCTGACGAAGGTATTTATATCTGTTAAATTCTTCTAATTCATCATAATCAATCTTTATTTTCATATTTTGAGCAAATCGATTAAACATTACTTTAGTCTTTTTAACATTTATCTTTAGTCCTACTTTCCTACTTTCATCTGATAACTCCTGCAACATTTCCTGCAGCTCTGAAGCATTATTTGCAAAAACAACTACATCATCTGCGAAATCTAAATGACATTAAATAATCTCCATTTACTTTCACTCCTTTAGTTTCCCATTTTAATCCACAAAATACTTCTTGCAGCACTGTTGTAAAAAGTTTTGGAAATATGGAGTCACCTTGTCTTACACCTTTCTCAATGTTGACTTTCCCAGTATCATTATGTAATCTAATTGTTATTGTTGCATTTTTTATAAATATTCTTTAAAATCTGACAATATCCTGGATCTATACCTTGATGATCTAATGCTTTAATCACTGAAGAAATGTTTATAGAATCAAATGCCTTTTCATAATCTACAAATCCAAAACATAATGTCAACTCTTATTCATTTGTCCTTTCTATAACTTCTCTCAATACCTGGATATGATCTACTGTACTAAAACCACTTTTAAATCCAACTTGTTCTCTTGGTTGGTGGAAATGCAATGTTCTCTGTAGATGAGTTGTAATTATCTGGTAAAAATTTTGTATAAAACTGATAAAAGGCTGATAGGTCTGTAATTTCTAATATCTTCTTTATCACCTTTTTTAAATATTAATATTATTACTGCATTCTTCCAATCATCCGGTACATCTTTATCATTTAGACATTTGGTATATAACTTTGCTAAAAAAAATTATATTTCTTCACCTGCTTCTTTTAATATATGAATTATAATTTCATCATCACCTGGAGCCTTTCCTTTTTTCATACATTTAATTGCATGTTTCACTTCTTCATTTTTTTTCTGAATGTATGTATATTCATATATATATACAAACATCATCATTTTTAACCATATCAATAATTCACTGCATGATAACAGTCTTTCCAAGTTCAGTCCATCTCCAATCTCTAGTCTCTCTACTTCCCATCACCCCAGCACACTTCTTTATTTCATCCATATCACATGTGGTTTCTTTCTAGTTTTTTTTACAATCTCTTGGAATCCAGGTTAAGATTTCAATTGCCCATCTATTATCATCTCTTCTAGCAATATGTCCAGCCCAACTCCACTTCACACTTTTAATTCTTTCAATGATGTTAACACCTGTTTGTTCTATAACCCATGTACTTCATTTTCAATCTCTTCCTGCTACTTCTAACATACATCTCTCCATACTTCATTGAATTCACATCCACTCTTGACAATTTAATAAATTTATAGATAATACAGCTAACCATTTAATTAGAGGAAGTAAAACAAGAAAAAAATTGACTTCAATCTCTTTCTATCTTGGAAATGACAAACCTGATAATTATATTCTTTTTTAATGCTGCTCTATAAAGAATACTAAAAATTTATTTGCACTTCAATGGGATATAGGTCATTATATATATATATATATAACCATTAAATGTCTGTATTTATATAATATATATATATATATATATATAACCATTAAATGTCAGTATTTTTAAATCATATAATAATAACTCAAACAAATTTATTTAACACAGTATTCAACGTTAAATAATATATTCTTTACCAGAAGTACTTTCAATTGTTTCACTGACAATCTTTATCAACCATTAATACAAATATATATATATATATATAACTACAACCATTAAATGTCTGTATTTTTAAATCATATAATAATAATTCAAACAAATATATTTAACACAGTATTCAAAATTAAATAATATATTCTTTACCAGAAGTACTTTCAATTGTTTCACTGACAATCTTTATCAACTGTTAATACAAACGTACAAAAATAAAAACTAGCATTATCCATCATTCAATCTATTCAAATTTCCCACAATTCTGTTATCTTTATATTAGCCGATTGTTTATTCATTAAACCACCTCTATTCCTAGATATCATCATTGCCTCTTTAATTTTACGTTTTTCACTACACCTTTCAATTTGAATAATTTTTATATCTCTATTATTAAATTTAAAACCATAATTACATGTTTTATTATGATCAAATATAATTGATGGAGTATTCATATTTACCGAAGATATATTTTCTTTCTGTACACGTTTATATAATGTCTTATGATCATTATATCGTTTTTGTAATGTACATTTGGATTCCCCTATTTATTTTATTCCACAACCACATTCCAACATATATATAACAGAACTTAATTCAAACTTAGATATCTTGGCTTTGGAGTTATTTATCATATCATGTATATTATTTGAAAAGAAAAGAAAAATTGTACACAAACCACTATAAAGTTTATTAATTAATTTAGCTTGTTGATTAGATATAAAAGGAATAGAAATCCATTTATCACTTTTTAAATTACTTAATATTTTCTTATTATTACTTTTATTTTGATTATATTTTGTAATTGTATTATAAATAATATTCCTTCCATAACCAACATTCAACATATCAGTAATATATACATTAATATTTTCGATTTTATCACTAATAAATCTGCACAAATAATCATTTCTAAACAAAAATGACTTCAAACCAGCTAATTTATGACTAGTATGAACTTTAGAATTATATGGAATATAACCCCTAATTTCCAAAGGCTTTAAAATCATATTATAATCAAGCATATTATTATTTCTTTTAATAAATATATCTAAAAACTTTATAGAATCTTCCTTCTTTTCATTTAACACCCTTTTACAATATTAATCATATTTAACTCATTAAACAAATTAACTATTATTTCATTATGTGCACATATAAATACATCATCAACATACCTACAATATACTTTAATTCCTTTATATTTTATCTGAGTGCTTTTATAAAATGAATTATGGTTGGCCGATGGGTCTTCCAGTGGTATCACAGATTTGTAATTTTTTTATTTCTAGTTATGAGATTAAGATATTGTCTCAGATAAAATATAAAGGAATTAAAGTATATTGTAGGTATGTTGATGTATTTATATGTGCACATAATGAAATAATAGTTAATTTGTTTAATGAGTTAAATATGATTAATAATGTAAAATGGGTGTTAAATGAAGAGAAGGAAGATTCTATAAAGTTTTTAGATATATTTATTAAAAGAAATAATAATATGCTTGATTATAATATGATTTTAAAGCCTGTGGAAATTGGGGGTTATATTCCATATAATTCTAAAGTTCATATGAGTCATAAATTAGCTGTTTTGAAGTCATTTTTGTTTAGAAATGATTATTTGTGCAAATTTATTAGTGATAAAATCGAAAATATTAATGTATATATTACTGATATGTTGAATGTTGGTTATGGAAGAAATATTATTTATAATACAATTACAAAATATAATCAAAATAAAAGTAATAATAAGAAAATATTAAGAAAATTAAAAAGTGATAAATGGATTTCTATTCTTTTTATATCTAATCAACAAGCTAAATTAATTAATAAACTTTATAGTGGTTTGTGTAGAATTTCTTTTTTCTCTTCAAATAATATAAATGATATGATAAATAACTCCAAAGCCAAGATTTCTAAGTTTGAATTAAGTTCTGTTATATATATGTTGGAATGTGGTTGTGGAATAAAATATATAGGGGAATCCAAATGTACATTACAAAAACGATATAATGATCATAAGACATTATATAGACGTGTACAGAAAGAAAATATATCTTCGGTAAATATGAATACTCCATCAATTATATTTGATCATAATAAAACATGTAATTATGGTTTTAAATTTAATAATAGAGATATAAAAATTATTCAAATTGAAAGATGTAGTGAAAAACGTAAAATTAAAGAGGCAATGATGATATCTAGGAATAGAGGTGGTTTAATGAATAAACAATTGGCTAATATAAAGACAACAGAATTGTGGGACATTTGAATAGATTGAATGATGGATAATGCAAGTTTTTATTTTTGTACGTTTGTATTAACAGTTGATAAAGATTGTCAGTGAAACAATTGAAAGTACTTCTGGTAAAGAATATATTATTTAATTTTGAATACTGTGTTAAATATATTTGTTTGAATTATTAATATATATATATATATATTGTACAAATATATATATATATTTACAAAACTTGCATAAAAAATACTAAAAAAATTATTTCACAAAAAACATTTTAAAAAACTAAAACCATACATAATTATTATATATTAAAATATATCAAAAAACAATAAAAAAATATACATCATTATATATGCACACATTAAAAAAACTGTATATATACATATATTTTACTATATCTATTTTATTACATTCAAAGAACAACCTTTCAAGCTAATTGCACGTGCGTCTTTTGCGAGTGTTAAATAATAAATGAATACTTCACTCTACAATACAAGATATAGTATAAAAATAAATGCTTATTTACTTATAATTAAGTTTCAGTTAGAGTGACATTTAGTAAATTCTAGACAATTTCACCGACATCATTCCAACATCGTAGATAGTAATTTAAAGTGAGAATTCTACTCTCACGCTTTACTCAACAGTATTTCAGATTTGCTCATATAAAAGAATTTGAGTCATAGGAATAAGAGGATTCCTTTTATTCCTGCATAAATACTATATCTTGTATTGTAGAGTGAAGTATTCATTTATTATTTAACACTCGCAAAAGACGCACGTGCAATTAGCTTGAAAGGCTGATCTTTGAATGTAATACAAAATACTACACATGGCGTCATATAAAAATAAATGCTTATTTACTTATATCTATTTTACTATATACATATATATCTTATGCACATATATTTTATATACACTGTATATCTATTCTACTTCGTGCTAGTCCACCTATAAAATAACTATTTAGAGCATGCAATTAGCTTGAAAGGCTGATCTTTGAATGTAATACAATTGTACACATGGCGTCATATACAAATAAATGCTTATTTACTTATATCTATTTTACTATATACGTATATATCTTATGCACATATATTTTTTATATACACTCTATATCTATTCTACTTCGTGCTAGTCCACCTATAAAATAATTATTTAGGAAACAAAAAATAAAAAACAAAAAATAAAAAACAATTATTTAGAAAATAAAAAAATAAATAAATCCTAGGAAACAAGGTAATTCAAAGATGTGATAGTACCTATATTCATATTCATCACATGAAGATGTAATGTCTTAAATTTAAAAATAAAAAAACTCTCTTTCTGTTTTCTTTCTCTCATGGAAGAAAAATTATCTTCCAATATAACCACTCTTAAATCATCAATCGAGTGATCAGGTAAATTGAAATGATTAGAAACTGGTCTATCTTCATATTTATGTAAAATATCAAACCTATGGTTGGTCATGCTAATATGTCAACTTTTGCTGACTCACCTATGTAACGACACAAGCATCTATTACATTCTATTAAAAATATCAAGTTTATACGTTTACAATTGACATAGTTGAAGATATACCATTTAAAACCATGAATGGTATCTCCCTGAACCATCTTTGTAACAATAATATGTTTGCATGTAAGACATCTCTTAGCCCCACATGAAAAACATCCCTTTTCTGACAAAATTAGTGTCAAAAGCTGTCCTTACAAGTCTATCCCTAAGTGTCCTATATCTATGATATACAACTTTAGGTGTATAGGGAAAAACAGATCTCAGATAATCTGTTGAATTTAATATATTAAAATGTTTCAATAATATTTGGTTAATATTAGGCAAATCATCATTGAAGGTAAGAACCAGTGGTATATTTATCAACTGACTCTTTTCTTAGATAGAAGAAGTTCCTGCCTGTCAACTTCTGAAGATTTTACCACTGCCCTATCTAGCAGTCCTTTGGGATATTTTATATTGATAAATTTATTATATAAAACCTTGTTATTTTGCTGAAGAAATCCCTGATCACTGCAAATTCCTTTAATCCTTAAAAATCGAGTGTATATAAAAAATATATGTGCATAAGATATATATGTATATAGTAAAATAGATATAGTAAAATATATGTATATATACAGTTTTTTTAATGTGTGCATATATAATGATGTATATTTTTTAATTGTTTTTTTATATATAATAATTATGTATGGTTTTAGTTTTTTTAAATGTTTTTTGTGAAATATTTTTTTTAGTATTTTTTATACAAGTTTTGTAATATTTATTTTGTACAATGTTTTTAAAGATTTTTAGCCTATAAAAATTAGTGTTGTTATCTGATACGTAACTGTAATATATATATATGATAAACAAAACAAGTTATAAATTTCGTAACTTGCATTTTATGATCACTAGATGGAGCTTTACCAATAGTTCCTAACAAGCTACAAGAGAATATACGTGTAAATGGAAAAAAATGGATGATTTATTTTGTAAATTATGTAAGGAAGGAATAGAAAATATTAGGCATTTGTTAATTGAATGTAAATGCTTGAAAACAGAAAGGGTACATAAAATGAAGTTTTGGAAGAATAAATATGAAAAAAGTGATTATACAGAAAGTGGATTATTGGTTTTTATGCTGGGTTTGGGAAAAGATAAAGGGGATTCAGATATAAAGGTTATAGAGTTGACAAAGATTATGTTGCGGAAATGGGATAGAGCAGATTATGGGTAAATTTAGAGTGGGGAATGTAAAATAAAGTGGCTAACAGGTTTATCTGGGCATAATTGATAAGATATTCTTGACTTCGTTTAAGGAGAAGCCACAATACATCACATCACATCAAGCTCTCTCAGCGTTTATGTAAACAAAAGCTTGTTAGGAGCTATTGGTAAAGCTCCATCTAGTGATCATATATATATGGTAGCATTTTACATTGGGATTTAGGTCTTCTATTAAGCACTATAATGCATTAGTTAATCAAGCTATAAAAATGAAAGAGTTCCTCTCATTTATGAGTCCGGACATTTCTAAAAACATAGCTATGTTTCCTGATTAACTCAACCTAAATGTTGATGAAGTTAATTTTTTATTTATTTATGAGAATTGCAGAGGATATAGACTCACTAACGTTCATCGAGCAGATTCCCAGTAAATCCAAATTTAATAAGTTACCTGGGCATGTTGGCAAAGATAATTTATACAATTTTCTAAACTTAATAATAAAATCTAATAAACTAAAATCAGGAGCATACAATGAAAAGTTGATATTAAAGATAAATATTTATTACAACAAATTAAAATCTTTAAATGATAAATTATTAATAAAATGGAGAGAGAACATATATATGTTCATCCAGATAATATTGCTATTCAAATAATTAAAAGTTCTTGTTACATTTAAATTTATCCTAGGTGAATGTCTATATTGATATTAAAACTCCTTAGTTAGGTTAGTTTGAAAACATTGAATTAGTCACAAATCAGGATAGGAATAATAGTAGTATTTGATTTTGAATAATTTCTGACAGTGAGTATTAAATCACTGAACATCACATGATCACCATTTCTTATGCTAGCTTATAACTGTTATTAAAATAGGTAAAACTCTCCATACAGTAGAGCATTAGATCTTAAGATCTAGGTTCAGTGATCTCAGATCCAAGGATCCTCACTGACAAAGGCCACAAGCCAGAAACTAGTCTGGGGATATTGGACGAGTAGGCACTAGATAGGGATTTTATGCACAAGCCTTCTGGCATCCATTGATTACTCTGTTTGCCACAGGGTGGCACTACTGTATGGAGAGTTTTGCCTGTTTTAATGGCAGTCAGTATTCTAGTTATGGTTGACTATATTAGCTTAGAACATATATTGGAATAATAATAAATCCAAGGAAATGTGAAATATGTCTGTAAAAATCTGAAACTTTGTTGATGACAAAAGTTTTATTTTTTAGAAAAAGACGTTATATGTTTGTGTTATTCATTTAAGTTTGAAGAAATAATTTTGTAATTCTGAATAATGGCCATAGTAAAATTATTATAAAACGTGAAATAATCCTTTGAGACTTATAATGCTAAAAGTTTAAAATGTCTTATTAAGGATAATGAATTATGAAAAATAAAAGCATTGATAATCTAATCCAGATGTATTTGACGTTTTCCCATTGGTGGAAAAATATGAAGCCATATGGTTAGTCTATAAGCAAAATTAGAATTAGAAATAATAACAAAAAAATAATAATTTTAATAATATTATATAACAGTTTTTTATGTCTGCATCAAACATTTCACATTAAAAATTGGAAAAATATAACAAGTGTTATTGTTATTTTAACCGCATTTGTTTTTATACACACACATATATATATATAAAGGTGAGATTCCACTTTTATTGTTAAAAAGTGGTTGCCTTGACAACAGTTTGAAATTGTTGATTATTATTGATATTGTCTAAGTATTGACTGGTTTTTAATAATTTCTTACAAACCTGTTTAACCTTTAATATTATTATATTTATTATTTAAGTAATACTTTGGATATAATTTGAAATTTATAATAATGTTATAATTGACTATTTATTAGTCTACATTCAGAATAGGTTATATTTACCTGTTTAAAGAGGTTTATTTAAACTTCTTTGTATCAATAATTTCAATCTCCATGGTCAAGTTGCAATCTTTAGTGGCTATATAAGTATACTAAACTATTAATAAAGGTGGGATTCCATCTTTGAAAGGGATTCCACTTTTATTGTTAAAAGGATGTTGCCTTGACAACAGTTTGAAATTGTTGATTGTTATTGATATTGTCTAAGTGTTGACTGGTTACAAACCCATTTAGCCTTGAGTATTATTATATTTATTATTTAAGTAATACTTTGGATGCAATTTGAAATTTATAATTGCAGTTTGTAATGTTATTATTGAATATTTATTAGTCTGCATTCAGAATAGGTTGTATTTGCCTGTTTAAAAAGGTTTATTTAAACTGCAGATCAATAATTTCAATCTCTGTGGTCAAGTTGCAATCTTTAGTGTTTATATAAGGATATTAGACCATTAATAAAGATGGTATTCCACCTTTATTGGTAAAAGGAGGTTGCCTTGACAACAGTTAGAAATTGTTGATTGTTATCTATATTGGGAATGTCTAAGTTTTGACTAGTTTTTAATGATTATATATATATGTTGAATTAAACATTTTCATGGATTGTTATTATAATAAAGAATAAAAATAAGATTATATCCATATAAACAGAGATAACATTTAGCTTTTGATGTTCCTAAGAAACTATCAATTATTACTAATTGACAATCCCTGAGGCTAAAAAAGTTTTCTCATTAACCTATAATAGCTCTTTCATTGGAGTTTATATATATTGTACCATTTATGATGCTCCTTCAAAATATGATTATTTATGATAGCATTTAAAAAAAAATTTGGTGTCAACCTGCTATTTTGCTCTGAAATAATAATTGCTAAAACTGTCAATTGATAATTATCTTCTTTATTTGGCAAAACGCAACACCTACTACAAGATTTTAACTAGTATCTTAACCTATTTTCATCACTTATTTAATTTAAAAGTTTCAAAATTAAAATCAATGAAGGTTTATCAGAACGTAGTTAATACAAATATTTAGTACGGTAAACTTCAACGATTTTAACTTGCAATCGCACAATATTTGAAATCACTTATAGAAAAGAAGAAAATGAAAACACTTTAATTTTAGGAAAATTATAACAATAAAATAACATCATTTACTTGCACATTAATAAATTATTAATATACATTACATTTCACATGTAATAATTTACATATACGTATGTGTGCAGGTATACTTAATATTATATAAGAATGATTACATCAATTGTTTAAAGCAGAAATTAAATGAAATCTAGTAGAGATAAGTAATATAGCAACAAGAAAGAAAATTACAAGAAAGATATTCTTTTTTTGTGTGAAAATAACAGATCAATAAGTTGGATTAAAAAAAGAAACGCTTATTAACTTTATTAGATACTTTTATTTTAAGAGAATCTACACAGATATATGCGGATAAACAACATAGAAAAAAACTTTATTTTAATTAGCGTATTCTATTTACTAAAATGTTTATATTTATAAAACCAGTTAGAAAAGAACAATGAAAATGGATTGCTAGACTCAGACATGTTGATGTATGTTTTCTAAGAACCATGGGTTAAGATTAAACGCATCTAATAATTTAAACCATAACTTCTAGTATGGTATAAATTTCTTTCTACTTTTAGTAAAATATTCATTCAATAGCCATTCGAATTTGGAACGCATGCGTATAGAATGAAATAATCACACACATACTAGGAGTAATGTATTAATTGTAATTCCATAGAAGAAACAAAGTTAATTTTAAACAATTACATTAAGAATTGTTCACTAAAGAAAAAAAATCAAATATACCTAGTTTTAATCATGTATGACTGTAACGCCACCTACCAGAAGTAGTATTTTATTATGCTCCCCTGGAAACAAACTTACTATGCACATGTTGGAATTCTCACACCTATATTCCTTTATCTAATATGAGTATTAAATGTCTTTAGAAAAATCTAACTTTATTTAAATATTCTAAATACATTCAACTGTTAGTAATAACACATCTAACAGGTTAGTATATGCACAACATTTTGAGAGGTATTATTTCCCCCTCTTCTTCAGATGTTGCTGATTTGACCAGTGACAATACTAGCATGAGATTCGAACCTGAGTCCTTAGATTCTTGATTATTGAATTTTATTACAAAAATTTTGGATAGGGAAGAGAAGGTACAAAGAAGATATTTTAAAGAAGCTGCTCACATGACAATGGCGAAAAATCCCATAAGCCAACCTAGTGTGACTATACATAATGTATTAAAACCACTAATCAACTTTGCTCTTAGGAAAAAGTGGAGAAATCAGAAGGAACCTCATAGATAAATATATGTGACTGTTGCCTTTGGCAAGATGGTTCAGTTGGTTAGAGCATTACCTTAAAATTCAATACTCAAGAACCTAAGGGTCCAGGTTCAATTCCCATGTTAGTGCTGACATTGGTCAGGTCAACAACACCTGAAGAAGAGGGTAGAATAATACCTCTTAAAAGGTTGTGCATATTATAACGGAAATGGTTATTTGGATGGTTGCTTGATTTGATTTAAATCTTTAATACTTTCAATTATATTTTAGACTTATTTATTATACTTTATTTTTTCCACAACTTTGATTCTTCCTTTCATTTATTTATTTATTATACATTTATTTTTTACAACTTTACTTATTCTTATTTCTTATTTGTTTACTAACAGTTTTGCTAACCGAAATATCCCAGCTTAGCTTCCAACTGTAATAGATTGTTTATTTATTTAACCATCGCTGTTACAATACAAGCAGAGAGCTAATACAGATACAAATTTAACTTCATATCTATACCCTTGACTGAACCCCAAGGCAATACATACATATTATCTTGGCGTTATTTTTCCCAGCCAAAACTCTCAGCTGCTGAACAGAGCAAACTATTTCAAAGAAATTTAACGAATGTCCAGTGCTTGCTATTTATTTTTATATAATTGGGAATTCACACGAACAAGCAGCACATGAATACCTTTAAAAAAAATCAGCATTACCCTTTAATTACTAATTACAGTTTCCTTCCTGTCGTAGCTTGGTGATAGGAGAATAAAGCAAGGACACGAAATTTAATGATAAATATGTTTAATACTAATACTCACACTTGATATAAAAAAAATACATTATAATAATAATAACAAAAAACACACTTATAAATACATGGTTATAATAACATATGAAAACAGATCAAATATTAAAGTTCTTAAAGTCCTGTAGATAGAGTTCTATTTTATCGAATTATTAATTGCGTATTTAGTTATGAATAGTAAACAGATTAAAATGCATGCATGCTTTTACCTAGGCTTTGTTGTAATTGTCCCATGGGTATTTCTTCTGAGCGCTCTTGATTAACCTCCTCAGTTTGTGGGGTTATTTTCATTCCAGTTTTGCTTGTTGATTCCTTAGGTTCTCCATTAACTTCTTCAGTTTGTGGGGTTATTTTCATCCAGTTTGCTGGTTGATTCTTTAGGTTGAGTTTCGTCGACAGCTACAGAAGCGGCGGTCCCTCTAGCAGGTCAGGCAAAGATCTTACATTGCGAGTCAGTGATGAGACGGCTTGAATCCGAACCCAACGCCACTAGCCACGCACTTCTTTCATTTTTTTTGAGCTGTTGCTTCTTCAAAGTCTCTACTAGCAATGCCAGACAAAAATTGTCATTTTCTTAATCTCATTCTTTTGTTCATTGTTTTTTAAAATTTTTTAATTAAGGCTTAGATTTCCAACCAATTCTTATCATTATGTTTCTTTATTTAATTAGTGGCCGGAATGTAAGTCCCAATTAATTTAACAGATCGGGCAAAGATCTTCCGTTGATAACATTTCTTTGTCCATGGAATTTAATTTGTCCAACAGATTTTCACACCTACGACCATATTGTTTTTCCTTTTATATATCACATATTACATTTTATTTAAATTTACAATTCATTCTTTTTTTTTTCACATTTGTTTTTTACATTTTATTTTAATTTGTTATTATATAGTTTTTTTTTATGAGAGAGAAGACACACATTTCTTTATGTTTCCTTTTCCCCTCTCCCACAATAAACAAAATAACTTTCTAGCATTTGACTTACAAGAGAGAAAGAGATGCATTTCTTTATTTATGCACCTCCCCCTCCCCTTCTCTTATTATTACAAAATCCACAGTAATTTTGACATTAGAATTTCAATTTTTTCTTTTCCTTCCTTTTTTTTTTTAAAAAAAATTTATTAGCTAATTTATTTCACCTTTATTACTTTCTAATTTTATTAATAAATATATATGTGTGTCGACGACTTTACGTGGTCATCACAATATACTAACCTGTTTGATGTGCTATTACTAACAGTTGAATGTATTTGGAATATTTAAATAAAGTTAAATTTTTTAGTCCAATATAAAAATACAACTGTTAGTAATAATTCCAAATAGACAACACATGGCAGTAGATTACACAATATTTTGAGTGGTATTATTATGTGCTCTTCTTCAGGTGTTGCTGGCCTGCCCAGCGACAATATTCACATAGGAGTTGAACTTGCACCTTTATTCTTAACAATCAAATTTTAAAGCAATGCTCTACTTGATATTCAAGAATCTAAAGGTATAAAGTTTGACTCCTATGCTAGCAGTGTCACTGGTCAGTCCAGGGACACCTGAAGAAAAGCAGAAAATAATACCACTCAAAACATAATGTAATTTACTAACCTGGGTTGTCTACTTATGTGCTATTACTAACAGTTGTTTGTATTGGAAATTTTTAATTAAATTTACAATATTCTGGACATTCAACATTTAATGATAGATTATGGAAATTAGTCCAACATATTATCACATCTAATATACAATCACCACAAACTATCAGGCAAATACTATGTTTTTGTAATACGTTATTTAATATTGATATGATATTGGAAAGTTTAAAAGAAAAAATTATAGATTACAGGATTAACAGTTAAGATTAATATTATTAACAATATTAAGACATTTAATGAATAAATTAAAGTGACCCAAACATGTCATGAATAGACGTGATAATGAATAAATAAACCTTAATTTAGACCCCAAAATATGTATAAAAAGACCTAGAAAATATCAATTATGAAACATATAAATAAAATATGAAAGATGTAGAAAAATATGAATCAGAACTATTGGTATAAACTTTAATGGATTGATAATAATAGAAAAACTTGTGTGTATTGATATACTCATTTGCGTGTGTGAGTTCTAATTAATTAATACAAATAATTTTTAAAAAATGTTCATTATGCTGCTACTATTTAATTAAAATAAAATCTCAGAAAAATTTAGCTTTAAAATTTTCTTTTTACTCAACTTTTACATCTAATTTAATTAAAAGGGATTTGAACCCAGACTTTCAAACTCCCTTTAGTCATCCAGTCCATCTTATACAACCAATACACATAATCACATATATGCAATATGATCTTCAATATATGTATTCATGCTAAACCAGCATTCACCAGTTGATCCGGATCATCATCTCCCACACACGTATATAACCAGTGCTCAGTTTATATTAAGATAGCAAATCTTCAAACTTTAATGGACAGGCTTCAATCTTCTCCACTCTCCAACTCTTCAGCCATCCATAGCATTGAAAATCTGATGATGGCATATTCAAAACTCTTGCTTGCCAATGATATGCATGGCTGAAGAGTTAGAGAGTAGAGAAGATTGAATTCTGTCCGGTGAAGTTTCAAGATTTGCTATCTTAATATAAACAGCACACTTATTATGATAATCCAGATCAAGTAACTGATGAGTGCTGATTCAGCACAAAATACATATATTGGAGATCTTTTTCAGATGTATGTGGTCATGTGTATTGGTTGTATAAGATGGAGTGAATGTCTAAAAGAAGCTTGAAGGTCTGGGTTCAAATCCCTCTAATTATGTCTAGCTTAAAATATGTATATTGGTTGTATAAGTTGGAGTGGGTGACTAAAAGGAGCTTGAAGGTCTGGGTTCAAATCCCTCTAATTATGTTTAGCTTAAAATATGTATATTGGTTGTATAAGTTGGAGTGGGTGACTAAAAGGAGCTTGAAGGTCTGGGTTCAAATCCCTCTAATTATGTCTAGCTTAAAATATTATATTGGTTGTATAAGTTGGAGTGGGTGACTAAAAGGAGCTTGAAGGTCTGGGTTTAAATCCCTCTAATTATGTCTAGCTTAAAATATGTATATTGGTTGTATAAGTTGGAGTGGGTGACTAAAAGGAGCTTGAAGGTCTGGGCTCAAATCCCTCTAATTATATCTAGCTTAAAATATAAATACTACACATGTATTTAATTATTACATCCAATTTAAATTACAAAATAAAAATATTGCTAGAAAAAAAAATTCCATGGAAAATTTTATTTTAAAACCGTTTTTAAACTATGAAAGCTAATCTATTTAATATAAAAACTTAATAATGTAATTTAAATGTAAAACTCGAATAAAAATTTACATTTGACTAATTTACATTGGAAAAATTTTTAAAAGAAAAATTGAATATTTTAATTTATTAACAAATTCAGTAATTAAAGAATAATACATAAATTGATGCTGTTGTTTGCTAAGATTACTTTTATCGTAAAATTGTTCAATATTTCAGATTTAATATTACTGAACACAGAAATACAATAGAGATTAAATATATTAAATGAAATTAATTAGAAGAGATTTGAACTCAGATTTCAAGCTCTCTATATCTAACTACTCCATCGTATACAACTGATACACATAAGCCCATACATGTGAAAAAGATAAATGATCTCCAATATGAGGGAGTTTGAAATTCTTTCTAATTACATTACATTCAGTATAGACAATATACTTGCATTTAAATATTAAATGAAACTAAGTAAACTTTTGACTCGTATGCCTCATAATTATGGTTGTTCTGTTAAAAATCTATGCTTTGGTTCATTATGTCATTTTGTGTGATACACTATGCCTCTTTGATTTTACATTTTCTATTGTTTCTTTCTTCACCCTTCTCTGAACAATACTAGAATCAAAATTGTGTCCATGTTCCTTTCCATGGATGGAAAATACAAATGCATTAGTTGAATAAGTCTTAGCTTTTTTGTATATTAAAGTGTGCTTTATCAATCTTGTTCTCAAATTAGATTTTTCCCCCCATAGTAGGTGTAGGGACAGTCCATTTGGATGCACCCTATTACTGAATTCACAATATTAGGTCAATCCAATTTTTGTATTTTGTCCTTTGTATTTTTAATTAGTCTATTTAAATTGATGGGCATTTTAATTCCCACATCATAGATCTTTACAATTTTATTGCCAATGTGTAGCAAGTATGATAAGGTTATTCAACTTTTGTTATTTTTTGTATTCTCAGTTCTTTTTAAAATATATCTTTTAAATTGTTCTATATCATTGTAGTATTTTTATATTATTAATAATGGCAGAATATCAAGATATTATATATATATATGACAATAGATGGCGTTCTACCAAAAACACCGTCAAGCGTATGTTTGTTTACATAAAACATACGCTTGATGGTGTTTTTGGTAGAACGCCATCTATTGACATAAATACAAGCATTAGCAAGTTTTTAACTTGTGTTTTTGTTTTTCATAAATGTACCTTTGAGGTCTTTCTTGCAATGATATATATTGCAGACGCTTCTACTATGTGTTGATGCTGAACTGATATCAGACCCATATAGCTATCTGGCTTGCTATGCTGAATTTAAAGACATTACGGTGTCTAAAAGATTCATGCTTGCAAGCTGAATAGAAACTGTTTCATAAACGCTCAGAGTTTGTGTTTAGATCTAGTTTCTTATTCCTGTCCTTCACTGATGATAGAAAATAGCTTGAAATCATGATCTGAAGGTGGAACTAAAGTTAGAGATAGCAATGGCTTGCTCTGACGTTTATGTAAACAAACATACGCTTGACGGTGTTTTTGGTAGAACGCCATCTATTGTCATAAATACAAGTGTTAGCAAGTTTTAACTTGTGTTTTTTTGTTTTATATATATATATATATCGAGAGAGAGAGAGTAATAAAATCAAGTCATATATCACATGATTTATATAGCTTGCATTTACAAATATATAAAATAAAGAGCATGCTAATAGCTCTAAACAAGTTTATTTTTATGATAAATACTATAAGAGAAGGTGTTCAAATCATCTTTATGTAAAATTGCCCCCATCCCCAGACCAGTTTTGACTATGGTTCTCTTCAGTGATGAGCTAGGATACCAGATTCAAAAAACCAACTCACGCTAAGCATTTATCTAATAGTTAACTCTTAATAAGAAAATTTGAAATTTTTAGACATCTACATGTCTTTAAATTCAGCTCTCCAACTGAAAAATTCATATGGGCCTGACCTTAATTCAAATATACCATAATGCTAATAGGCTTATTATTTTAATTTAGCCAAATCCCCCAACAGCAAAAATAATAATAAATTGTTTTTCTCTTCACCAATAAAAATTGTAATTATAAATTTGCAATTAACGCATGCGAAAAAAATCGCATATTTATAATTACAAAATAATAATAGTAATAAAATCAAGTCATATATCACATGACTTATATAGCTTGCATTTACAAATATATAGAATAAAGAGTATGTTAGCAGCTCTAAATAAGCTTTTTTATGATAAATGCTACAAGTGAAGGCATTACAAATCATCTTTATCTAGAATAAATTCTTAGATTGAGTTAGTTTTTTTAATCTGGTGCACTATTTTCTTACTGAAGAGAGCTGTATCTCAAAACTGGTCTAGGGATAGGGATATTCCTAGATAAAGATAATTTAAATGCCTTCTCTTGTAGCATTTATCATAATAGAAATAAAAAAATCTTGTTTAGACCTATTAACATGCTCTTTATTTTATATAAATACATCAAAAAGCAGTCAATACTTAGATAACCCCAATATCAATCATAATCAATAATTTCAAACTGTTGTCAACTTCCTTTTAGCAATAAAGGTGGAATACCATCTTTATTAATGGTCCAATATACTTTTATAGTTACTAAAGATTGCAACTTGACCACAGATTGAAATTATTCATATAAAGAAATTTAAATAAACCTCTTTAAATAGCTAAATATAACCTATTCTGAATGCAAACTAATAAATAGTCAGTTATAAAATTACAAACTACAATTATAACTTTCCAAATTGCACCCAAATTATTACTTAAATAATAAGTGTAATAATTCTTGAGGCTAAATGGGTTTGTAAGTAATCATTAAAAACTAGTCAACACTTTGTCAAGGCAACTTCTTTTTAATAATAACAGTGGAATTCCACCATCATTAATGGTTTAATATACTTATATAGTCACTATATATATTGTGATCCTGTGCTTTTGCACATTGTCTTTATTAAATGCTTTAACTTAAGAATTAAGCTACTTTATTCTTAATAAAATAGAAATAATAAATAAAGAGAAAAAGAAAATAATAACTTTAACTTGTATAAAATATGTTATCTAACTCTTATGCGCTAATAGGTTTACTTATTTAATACATTATGAGTATAAAATGGATAATATTTGACAAATTAAAAAGCTTTAACAAAGATATAATTTTTGTATTAAGAAAATGTATGCTTTAGTATAAAAGTTATTTAATTTACACCTACTTTATTAAGAAAGAAAGCTAAAACAGAGCTATTATAGTAAAAGTTTAGAAATATTAACAGATAATTTATTAATATTAAAATGCACTTAATTACTCTGATTACAAGTATTTAATCATCTAGATTATATTCTTGTTTAGTAAGTTTTTAAAAAAAGTATGTCTCTAAATAAAGTTTATTGATTTAATTAAATAATATTTAATTGTCTAAAAAACATAAGTTAATTATTAAGATAGATTTAATTTAAAAGAACAATGTAATTTCCTCTATGCTAGTGTGTATGGCCTCATGCATGTATGATTTTTTGGTTTCTTGGTTTAAATGGCCAAGATATTTAATTTTACTCAATAAATATTTAAAAAAGAGTATTTTGTTAAACTTAGTAAATTAAGGGTTAAAATTTTAAATAAGAACTTCTGATAAGCTTTAACAAAAAAAAGGTGATATTTTATTTTAAAAATAATAATAATATATAATTTATTATCTTATTTTATTTTTATTATTAAGCTTTGTTAATTAATAAAAGATAGTTAAATTTGATATTGTCTTCATCTTAACCCATTAAGATCATGTGGATTTGAAAAATATAGATCAAAATTATATAATTTTCCTAATTAGTTCCTTCTTGTAATTAACATATTTTTCCACAGAGGTCACAATTTCAGGAGGATGTCATTAGTTCTTGACACTTGTCAAGATAGGTATAAAAATTAAAGATTATCATGCTTCAGAAGAATAACTCATTTATAACAAGTCGGTTTCATCAGTTATAGTTTAAAGTAGATTTTAATAGAAACCAGGTTATGTATCTAGTGATATTAACTAATAAAATCATACTGGACATTGTACTAATTTACTTTTTGTTATTATACCCTATCTTTAGAAGGAACAAATTAAAGTTTAAAAATATAGACTGTTTAATATATTGAACTAAGAATAAGCAGCTATATTGATTATTCTACCTGTTATTAAACACTAGAAATAATAATTCATGTTAATTGTAATGAATATAATAAAATGCTTCTTCAATATGAACTTTATATTTATTAATAACCTGTCGTCTTTGGTGTAGGAGGAATTTATTAAAATGCATGTGCTTTCTCCAAATTTTACTATATAAAATATTTGTAAGAAAAATGAACAAATTATAACAAAAAAAGTTTCACCACAACACATCACTGTATTATTAATTAAGAAATTAAAAAAACAGAACTTTAATATGGTTCATTTTCTCAATATTACATTATAAAAATACTATGAATAAATTTCACTGAGGAATTAAATGAAATGACTATGTTAAAAGAAGATATAGTTTGCAAAAATAACTACAATGGACATTAAATAATGTGTTTTATCAAAATGTGGACTATTAAGTTATTAGTGGTTTTTTAAAAAAATATTAATTACTGGATGTAATATCTTAAAATGACTTTCTTGTCTAAAATCTAAACTTACTTTTAAAAATGTGTTTTTCAATGAAATGGATATGAATAATATTGTTTATTTTCTACAGAACCATGGATGCCAAAATTCAATGAATAATTTACATATTATTATAATGTGATCATAAATGAAAATTTCTAGACAAGCTAGCTCATGGTTACCCAATCATTTTAAATGGATTCAAACTTATTATTTAATTTAGAGTTAAGAACTTTGTTAATGTTTTGTTGTGTATGCTTATATTTAGAAGTCATGTTTGCTTTATTTAAAAAAAAATTATTATTTGATTGGTATGGATGCTTCATCCTGTGGATAACCTGCCAAGGAAAGACCTTGCACTCTCACAGACCACTCATTACAGAAAGTTACACTAATGAACTAAGGTGTATTAAATATATATATACAATTTTTTTATTATTTTATAATATGTTTATGTCAAGGTAATATTATTTTTATTATTACGTTGTTGTTCTTTAATGGGTTTATGGCAGATTGCATAGGTATTCCTACACATTGTAAGGTAATACTTCATATAATTGGATATTAGCTGGTTTAGGTAAATTTTATGCCTTTTATTTATGTAGAGATATTTATCTTTTATATTTTCTCTACATTGTTTATGGGTGTTTCATTCATTTATAGGTAAACAGCCAAGATGTGTTTATCAGAAGTTCAATGTTTCATAATTGCTATGGTATAATAATTTACAATTTAATTTTAATATAACTGAGCATTTATTAGTCTTATATTATTTATATTTATTTTGTTATTACATCCACTTTATCTTAAGTTATTTTTATTATGTTCATTGCATATATGTGTATTCCTTATTTAATGTAGAATTTTTATTGTGATATTTTAAATATATTATAGTCATTTGATTGACTCGGAACTTATTGGTTTCAGACATTCTTTAATGTTTGCAATTTTTTAGTGTAAATATTAATTTACCTAGCTTTATTAGTGATCATTTTGTTTATCTTGACATCATTTAGCCTAGGTATATGCCTTCGAGCATTAGACTTTATTTGATGTTAGTTTGCTTATGGTGCTTTGCAGGATAAAGATGCTCTCTCCACTGTCCACATTTTATATTCCTTGAGAGGATAGTGTTTATATTTTAGTTTTGCTTTCAAATGTTGCTTAGGTACCTATGTCCCATGAGAGGGCCATAATCTTGGTGTGTATTCCATTTTTCCTTATGTGGTGAGACTACATCCACACATACATTTTTGCCTTAGATATAGGCATTGAAATCCACCATATTTTTATTCATGTTGTTTGCTCTGTGTAGCCTATCTTCGTTATCCTTTCCCTCATGATGTTATTAAATATTTTTTCACTGTGGTAGGTGAAGTTATTTGTGCTTTAGAAATCATGTGGCAATGATAAGTTAGTTATTGAAGTACTTAGTTCTTTGAGGTGCACTTTATTTGCAGTGCTTTTGTTAAATTGCCAGTAGTCCACAAGTAAACCAACAAGGTATTAATAATTTTAAATGCTTATTTTCAGCACATAGCATTATAAGAAATGCATATACTCAATGTTGTTTGTTTTCATGATCTAGGAGCACTTCACTGATGGATTAGTAAGTTATTGAATATTAAATAGTTTAGTATTATGGGACATAACTCTAGTATAATATATGTGTACATAACTTCTGATAAACAATCCATACATTTCTTTAAATTTTACTTTAAAAAATAAAATAGTGCTAGTTAATATTATTTTGTTTGTCTGTATATGACAGCTATTATCATCATACAAGTTTGTTTATTCAAACCCAGTCACAGAATAATTCAGGTTAATAATAGTTTAATATGTATGAAATGGGTATTGTGAGTTGTTACCTGACAAGGAAATATTTTAAATAAATTGTATTGCCCAGCTTATGATTTAAGCTGTTGTTATTTTATTTCTTTTGACCAAACTTTTGTTAAAATTGGATGATTTAGCCAGGTTACTTATAGAATATGTTAGCTAAATGTTTAAACCAATATCTCTACTGAGTATATTTTATTTAATAATTCATCCAAATGTTTTCCAAAACCTATAGATTGTTTGTTAGTGAGGTCATGATGTGACATCTATGGTAACATTTTACCATATATTTTAACAGTGCCTATGTTTGGAAAATAGCTTTCAATAATACTGTAAATAAATTTTGCTTATGTTGTATTTAAAATGTTAATAAATGTATTTGTTATTATGTAAATCTAGTTTCTGTTTTTCTATATGCAATTTGTCTTGTGTTCACAATTCTTATTTATGATAAAAATCTTGGTAAATCAGATAATCGATTCTATACAAATCAAATATCTCAATGTTACTAAAATACAAATATTCCATAAACGCTTCAATTGCAAGATGGAATTGTAATCAAAATAAATAAATATTTATTTATTATTGCTTGGGGATTATTTGATCCATTTTTCAGATTGCACATTATTTATTTATTAATAAAAGTACAGAAATCAAAATTAAACATTTTATTGTGTTATTGATGAGTTATTAGAAAAATATAAAAGGTATCCTTTCTTTCTATTATTTGGAGTAATACCCTGGGTAAAAAGCTATAATTTTCTAATTTTATATAATTTTTTGGGAAGTATATGTCTCCTAGTGTCTGCCAGGATGTGTATTATTTATTTGGCAACACAATGCAACAGTATGTTTTCTAAAAATTAACAAGAAGAACCCTGAGATCATTATTCGTTATATTATTAATCATTAGTCAATTCATTTATATTATAATTCTGGTAGTGGCAAAAGAAATTCATTATTATTTATTGTACTATTAGAAAGTACATTGCACTTATATTCTACAAGAATAGAGTAGATTAAATCATGCTATTAAATACTTTAGTGATTAATATTTTCTATTTAGGATATTTTAAATGGACATAAAAATTGTCAGATGTTACTTTAAGTGCAAATTATTTATTGCTCGAATATATTTTGATAGGGGAAATATATATATATATTCATGTATCATAGAATGGGCTGGGAAGCAAACCCGCTAACCCGGGACAACTGCTCGTAAGGAGATGTACTGACCTCTCGACCACCAACACTTGACGGAAATATATATTTTAAAAGTGTTATATAGGCAAGAGTGAAGTTTTTCCTCTTCCAGTTATTCATCTGTTTTATAATTATGCATATCATTACTTAGAAATTTCCTTTTATCTTAATAGATGTCTCTGTAGCAAAAGTGATAGTGAACTAACTGACCACTGAGCTTAGCCCAAATAGATTATTAGTTTTCATCATCAGTCTCATCATTGTTGTATTGTTAATCATCATTTTATTATTCCCTTCATCATTTTAATAGATTAGAATATATATATATAATAAAAAATCAGATGTCACATGACATATATAGCTTGCATTTACCAATATGTAAAATTGAGAGCACGCTAATGAGCTCTAAACAAGCTTTTTTTATTATGATAAATGCTACTATAAGAGAAGGCATTCAAATCATCTTTATTTTAGATTGTCCCCATCCCCAGACCAGTTTCGACTATTATCATTTTTCTGTTGGGGCTTTGGCTAAATTAAATGGCTAAGCCTATTAATATATGGAGTATCTGAATTAAGTTCAGGCCCATATAATTTTTTTCAGTTGGAGAGCTGACTTTAAAGATATGCAGATGTCTAAAAGTTTCAGATCTTCTTCTTGACAATTACCTTTTAGATAAATGCTTAGCTTGAGTTGGTTTTTTTAAATCTAGTGTCCCAACTCCTCACTGAAGAGACCCATAGGTCGAAACCAGTCTGGGGACAGGGACAATCTAAGATAAAGATGATTTGAATGCCTTCTCTTGTAGTAGCATTTATCATAATAAAAAAAAGCTTGTTTAGAGCTCATTAGCATGTCTAATTATATATATATATATATATATATATATATATATATATATATATATATATATATATATATATATATATATATATATATATATATATATATATATATATATATATGCAAACATTGAATGTGTGGAGTTATCCATTTAAATTAACTTAATTAGAAAGCACATAACCTCAAAAAAATCCCAAGCCAAGGGCTAATATCTCATTTTGCTGTATATAAAAGTAGAAATTTGACTCTCAAATTGCAGTTGCAATGCCACATATTTCTAACTATTGCTTTTATATTGGTTGTTTCCAATCATTTTGTGATCTTAACAGCAATCCTGCTCCAGTGACCATATCCATAATAATTGTTTGCTCCAAGATATGAACAGTCAACAAAATATGGTTATTATCTATTATGTTCATCTTTTCAATGCCAGTTAACTTTTTATTATTCTCCTCTGAATTTATAGTCTGCTCTTAACTCAATTTTCCTTTTTTCTTTTTGTTATGACAAGAATCATAATAGGTGTCTTATTGTTCAACAAACATGATGTTCTTTCTTTAAATTTAGTTCTTCTTCAGTCGGTCTTTTTCATCACAGCATTAGCATAACCAGGCATTACTAGTCCTCCTGCATTTGAACTCTTGACTTTCAGTTTATTTACAATCAATGATGATTTTTTTGCATCCAAGCTGTTTTGGAATTCTGCATTTTCCAGTACCATTTCATGGTATACATATTTTTTTATTGCAGATTTATACATTAAATCAAACTCACCAGGTAGAGCTTGTTTGCACTTACTGTCATTTATTCCCCATAATACTAGTTGAGAAGAATGTCTTCAAATTCAGCACTGAAATTGCATTCTTTAGATAGTATCCTAAGTCCCATATCATAATCTTATTTTTTTCCCATGGTGCCTGTCTTCTGCTTCTAATCTGAGGCATGTTATCAGTTTGACATTGTAGGTCTAAAATATATGCTCAAATTCTCTTTTATCTAATGATGTTATTTCCTCAGGAGGTTTTGGGTCACAGAGTCAGCTTGCAACTTGCAGAATTTATTTTCTGAACAATAACATTAATGTTGCTACTTTTACTTTATCATCTAATGTGTTGTTCATAAACATTGTATCTTTTTATATGTTCCACATGTAGTTGCCAACTCACTAGATATTTAATATCAAATTTTCTAATGTTATTATTATGAAGTGTCATTATTGTCCATTTTTATCCTGGTTTTATTTTAAATGTCAAACTTCATCAATGTACTTCTTTACAGGTTCTTAAAATGGCAAGTGTCAATATGCTGTGTACCTAGAGGTATTATTGACAATATCAGCCATAAGAGTATTGGTAAAGTTTATTTTAAAAAAAACTTTATATCAAAGTAAATTTAACAACAAAAAATTTATTAACTGGAAGTGAAACAAATATATATGTTGTAACGATATATAAATATGTCGTTACATTAATTTAAAATAAAAACTTAAAAGTTCGCAAATAAAAGTAAAAAACTAAATGCTAAAATTAAAATGTTTGTTAAACGTATATACATTCGCACAGATGCCAAACTTTAAAATTTTTTTTTTTAAAAAAAACAAATAAATAAGTATTTGAACGTACTTTTTTATATAAAAAAAAAAGTATAAGATTTAAAAATAAAAACAGGTATTAATTAATTCTTGTAATCTGTAAATGGAAATGATTGTTTATAAATTGTTTGAAAAGCAAGCTAGCCATGGGCTCTTGTATAATTAAAATGATCTGATGAAAGACAGATAAGAAGAAAAGAGAAATTAGCTTGACCAATGGAAGCACTAAACCTTGGCTCAGACCCTAACGAAAGTGATGGATTAGTGATGTTTTGTTGATTGAATATGTGTGGATAATATAAAAAGGGAAATACAGTTTTTTCGGGCAGTTCCAGTGTTGTGTGTTTGAGAGGTGGTAGGACGCACATACCACACTCTCTATTTAAAAAGGAAAAATGAAAAGACTGTGATACCTTGAACCAGCTATTGCCATCTCCAGAACATTATCTTCCAATGGAGGCGTCACGGGAATTAAAAGCAGAAACCTGGACTCTTCTACCGTGAGCTATGAACTTTACAAATTAACAACCAAAAAAAGTAATTAAGAACTTTCGTCATTGATTTTTTTTTAAAGATTCAGCTAATTTAAATTTTAAAATGAACTCTTATTTGATTTTCAAATTAATAATTGATTGTTTAACTTTATATAGTTAAGTTTTGCTAAAATCATTTCCATTTTATTATTTTTATTTGTAGTAATATTTATTGTAGAAATTATTAAATGCATTACATTTAAGTTGGGTATAGACGTTGCATAAATTCGTTAGTGGTTGATTATGTTGTGGTTTCCACATTCGATTAGAATATATGGGTCAACAATATCACTGCAAGCATCTTACGATGAATGCTAATGGGATTTGTATATTCCCTATGCAAGTGACGTTTATCGATGACTTTGCATTTTGATCGGTTGTGTATAATTTGGAATGTTTTTGGCCGTGGAATCTGTGCAGCTGATCTGTACTCAACATTTTAAAACAAATTTTATAAAATGCATCTGTGCGAACGTATCTAAATGTTAAATTTAAGTCAGGTGTGAATGGCTATATAGTTTTGTAAAGTTATATTAAGGGAGGGTAATCTTAGGTTATTCATTTTGTAGTTGAATTGGTTCAATGGATTGGATATATTTGTGTAATTGTAGATGTAGTATGAGGTCCGCTATGGGCAGGATTATAGATATATGCCACACACCCTCTGTTTGCCTATGGATGGGTTTGTAAGTCGGTAGAAGACCGCAGTCCATTCCTATGGAGTTTTTTGTTTATTGTTCTACTTGCCAACAGATGTAACATTCCTGTTGGTGGAGAGTCAATGTCTTCTCTATTTCTACTTATTGTTCAGATGTACATTCCTGACAGTATAGTATTTTGTGTTGTCGTATCATGCTACATTGAATACATGAATGTATCAGATGGATTGGCGCCAGTTGATTGTGAAATTTGTTGCCTAAGGTTAAATCAGGGAAGAATATTTTCTTTTCAAATGCAGATCTATGTAGTCTATTCATACTTGACTATCTAAATAAAATATTAAACTCATTGAAACTTAGTTAAATGTAAAATTAAAAGATTAATAGAAAAATCTAAAATGTTGAATTTATTCCTCAAAATTTAAATGTTATTTTATATGTGCATAAATAAATATTTTTATGTGTTAATTTCTGGCAGTGGCTTTTATTTATTAATATTTAAGATATAAATTAAGATATAGATTTTTATCTCTGCGTCTCCGCTGAGCTAGTGACTTGGGCTAACGATCGGAATATGTAAATAAAGTGGAATCTTAACAGCGCGTATCTGCCTACTCTATAAATTTTTCTAGGTTTAAATGCCTAGATGGCGCCCTGGTAGTTGCAGATATCGTTTTGTGGTTAGATTCGATCTTCACTTTCATTTCGATCGTTATAATGTATAAAGAGAAAATTAAATACACTTACAATTTTCTTAGAAATTAGATTATTGTTTTTAAATCCAGATTAATCTTTTTAAAATGTGATTACAACTTTTTTACACACGCACACTAATACATCCTTAGTACTTAGTGCATTTCTTTTCCATTTTAAACTTAGACATAAATTCACTCATGTAATCACATATGAGGTAAATTTCTGCAGTTTGTATATCAGTTCCATATACTGCATAAATCTAAATACATTAACATACATTAGCTTTAGAATAATTTCATTGCATGTTTTGCATATGTAAATTTTCTAGAGTGTTGGCTAGGGGTATTCATTTTCTGTCTGACTATAGTTACAATAAATATTTTAATTTTATTTATACAATCATAAATTTTACATATATGTGAACACACTCAGTAGTAATATTATAGTCAGTCAATACAGACAGTCACCATAACCAAATTTACCCACAACACTGTCATCTTTTAATGATTTTCCAAATCTAACATATTTTGATGTAATCAAAAGAATTTAGTCCATTTATGTATTTTACTTCCTCCTCACAGTCACAACTTGTTGGGCCATAAATCTGAATTATCTGCATTTGGTATTGTCCGTTAAATTGAACAACTAATCTAATCTTCTAATATTTGCATCTTTGTAATAAAGGACATATCCACTTTTCATTTTTCAGGACTCTTCACTTTTTATTCTAACTTCACAAAAGTTCATAATTTACCATGTAATATTAGACATTTGTTCTTCCAATTCATATAATCTTTTCTTGAAACTGATCTGCACTCGTAAAAAGTCAATAAAGGTCATCAATAAATGACCATGAGGAACCACATTCAGAAGATTCTTAGGACTCTCTGTTTTCTGCCAATAATCTCTGCCTTAGCTAATGATTCTGAATGAAAATATACATATATAAAGAGTCACTTATTTTCTCTTCAAGAAAATTCATCGAGTGTTTCAATTAAGAACTAAAAAGTAATTGAAAATGAAAAGTAGCAGCTTCAGTGAGAAGATCATAGGAATTGGATACTATGAATTTGCTTTGTTAGCTTCCCTCAAAATCTCAAAGAAGAATCAGATCTTTCAGTTTAACCGTAAACTTTTTTTTTGCAATTATTCATATATATAATACTTTTGCACGCGTATGTGTGTATGATTGGCAAAGTAGATTATTCTTCTTTAATTATTTATTCGGTTGAGTGCATTTTCAGCGCCGAGTTGCACTCAGCGAAATAAATAATGCATAAGGAAGAAGAATCCACTTCGCCAAGCACACACACACCTACATAAACTATTACATATATAACGAATTGAAAATTAAAATTATATCTATTAAGATTTGCATAGAAAGTAAAAATAAACTATAAGTGATTATTACCCTTTATTAAATATAGAAAAGTTTTAAAGTTTTTATTCTGATGTAAGACATAAAAAAATGTAAATTTATATATACTGAAAGGATAATTTTTTTTTATTATATAAATTTTAAACTTTAATGTTTTTGAATCATGCTTCCAATACCAAAAAAAAAAAAAATTAAATATAGTTCTGGTAAACAAATCAATTTATCAAAACTAAGCTCTAGAGGACTTTTTCAAAATAGCTCGCTCTCTGGTAGTAAAAAAAAAACATTTAATAAATCAATTTAATTCCACCCACTCTCAATTTAATAGTTGAACTGAAATAAATACTTCACGATATCATCAATTTTTGAAATGGTACAATAATTATATATGTATACAATAAAACATCGGATTTGAAGTTCCGTTTAAAGGGTAATTAACCATATGAAATTGTTTTATCTTAGAAAATTTAAGAATTATATATATATATTTAATAAAAAAAACTATACAATCACAAAGCTGAAAGAAAAGAATAGCAATAATAACACAATAGTTGAACCAGGACACTAGCAAATGTTTTATTGATAAACTTGAAACCCAAATAGATGTCATTTCTGAAAGAAATGACATAAATCAACATTAACTAAAAACATTTTTCCTATACATAATCAGAAAATCTGTGTAGATGTCAAGCGTTGTTAGCCGAGAGGTCAGCGCAGCTGCCTTGCAAGCAGTTGGTTGCAGACGGTTGTTGCGGGTTCGCCTCCCGGTCGATGCTATGACATATGGGGAAAAAATAGAAATGTAGATTAAAATCAAAATTGGTAGATTAGAAAAGTATTGTAACAAAGTTTACATTATATTTATATACTAACCAGGGTGCCAATCTAATCCCTATTACCCACTAGTAGAAGGGCAGTGAGTATTTGCCAGATGATGCGCAACAGGAATTTACATTATTTTGCAAAGTTGCTCGTGCCTCTCATGAGATATACCAACTTGACACAAACTTATAAAGGTTCCACTTCCAATATTGGCATTTACATATCGTTTGCAATTAAACTTTTTGTTGACAATACAAGAAAGCAACCATTTTATTTCCTATATATAATCAGAAATCTCGTTATAGTTAAATCGAGATTAAATAGAAATGTAGACTAAAATCACATTTGGTAGGTTAGAGCAAAGTATTGCACCAAAGTTCACGTTGTATTTATATACTATATGCAAGGGTCATCAATCAGGTCCTACTACCGACTAGTGGGCTTTTAAAGATTTCAGCTGGGCAATGAGTATTTGCCGGATGGTGCGCAATCGCGTAATCAGCATTTACATTATTTGACAGAGTTGCCCCGTGCCTCTCATGAAATATATTAATTACATTTTGAATTACAAGTGTCAAATTAACTCAACCCACATCTTTGACACCATCCACTTTAGATAAATATAGTAATGATTATTATTAATCATTTACTAAACTAGAGATTATCTCTAGCACAGATATATACTTCAAAACTCAAATAAAGATTAATATAGTGATTTTTTTTTTAATTAAACATACAAACACGTGGAGTTATTCACATTTCTTTTTCCCACCTGTAACATTTTTTACAAATATATTAAATAACCTCAACATTCTTTTAAATTTATATAAATATACACGTCAGACCTTTTGTAGCTTAAGTGCTTAGTTCATTTACTATTTAAGAACTTAATGGGTCGGATAACAGTGGTCATTTTTATAAAGTGCAAGAGTGGACATTAACAAGTTTGTTAAATAAGTCTTTATGAATATAACCAATGAATTATATTAATATATTTGAACTTACTTTTTTCTTGAATAAGTTTATGATAAACTTCACCGAATTAGCAATAGTGTTTGGCTGAAGGTTTGTGATGATGATGTTTTAGTTGAATTTTTATATTGGACTACTTCCATCATCTAATATAAGTTTTGAATGTCTTTAGAAAAATTTACAGCTAAGGTGATTAGAAGAGAGAAATCAGATGTGTCTAAGGTAGCAAACCCTGTATGTACCAATGAACATATGTTCAATTGGGCAAATAGAAGAATATTGGATGTACAAAGAAGAAAATTTAAAGAAGCTGTTTACATGTAAATGGCAAATAATCCCATAAAGCAGCCTAGGATGACTATACATAATGTATGAAAACCACTAATCAACTTTGCTTTTAAGAAAGAGTGGAGAAATCAGGAGGAATCTCATAGATAGGTATATAAAATTTCTACTGACTGTTACCTTTGGCAGGATGACTCAGTTGGTTAGAGCGTTACCTAAAAATTCAATACTCAAGAATCTAAGGATTCAGATTCGAATCCCATGCTAGTACGGTCACTGGTCAGAGCCACAAACATCTGAAGAAGAGGGGAGAATAATATCTCTCAAAATGTGCATTTACTAACCTGTTTGTTGTGCTATTACTAACAATTGGATGTATTCAGAATATTTAAATAAAGTTAATTTTTTCTAAAGACATTCAATACTCAGATGATGAAAATAGTCCAATATAAAAATAGAACACTTAGAGTTAGGTTATAAAAAAGAAAGAAACCACTTCATTATGTAGATGAACAAACATTTGCAAAGTTGAATATTTAAAACATCATATATCTAATAAGTGAGTTTTATTACAGATCAATTAAAATTATTAGGATTTCACCTGTATGTTACAATAAACTGTAAGCCAGCTTAATTAATAATTATAAAAATCATCAATAATATAAATGTTACATATTTTATAGCATTGATGTTAGTTCATTTATCATTTAGGAACTTGGGGATCAATTAAAAGTGATTGATTTTTTTAACTAACCAATGAACTGGCATTGATACAAGGGAGTAGAAATTGTCAAAAAAGTTTGTTAAATTGATTCTTTAGGAATCTGTCTTGTGAATTAATTATAGTACTATATTTGGACTCAGTTCATGATATAATGGGATATATATACATTAGTCAAAATAAGAGTTATAGATCACATGACCCTATCTCTTAAGCTTGTAAGTTATAAACATTGAGGATTGCCAATTCCTTTACAAGCTGGTATTTTTAGATCTTGTGTCTGAATCTACCCTGACACCTCTCTGAGTAGTGCCAAAGCATGAAACCATGGTCAGGGAATTGGGGGGGGGGTTCCTGACAGAGACATTTTAAGTGCTGGCTCTGGCTAAACATTTATCATAAAGCTTGTAGAGGAATTGGCAATCCTCAATGTTTATATATACATTACATCCTTTTAACTTTTTTTGTAGATAATCTAGTAATGATTTAAATGCACAGACATTCAAAATGCACAAGTAATAGAGTAATTAATCTATTAATAATTGTCCTTTACATATTTAAAATAAAATAAGATAAAAGAATTTACAGAAACGAAGCAAAGATTCTAATCTTAAAATAAAATAATAATAAAAACCTTTTAGTCTTGAGAATAAGAAACGATGAGTGATTACTTTCTTAACAAAAATAAAGTTACAAACAGATCCTTAGGGCATAGTGAAAATTAAAAGGATTACAAAATAGATAAGAGTCTAAAAAAATAAATTAACGACTTGCTTTTCCTGCTTAAGATATACATTGTAATATATGCATTTTAAATTAAACGTACATACGAAAGTGTCTTATTCTAAAATATTATTTTATTGTTAAATCTTTAAATTTTGCTACTAATATTTTAATCATAGATGTTAGCTTGAAATGCAATCAATTGTAACAAACTAATTAAACAGATAACGAAGGAATTTAATTAGCAAAACCCAATTTAATTAAATCCCACCTTAATTTATAAGAGTTACTCCAGAAAACAAAAGAAAGCAAACAGATAAAAGGGGGCCATTTTGAAAAGAACAACTACGCAGGGGTAAGGCAGTTATTAGCAGCCATATTTGGAGTACAACGGCAGTAGACATCTAGTAGTTTTGAGTAGAGATATCTCGCGTCAGTGCCTGCGGTAAATGACCAGCGCCCAGTGGAAATGTAGTCCACGGGTGTAGCTGGAAGAGCCCACAGAAATGGGGAGACCACAGCAGAGTAGAGCATTAGTTGCAGAGAAGAGCATTAGTTGCAGAGCAGGGCATTCATTGCAGAGAAGAGCATTCGTTGCAGAGTAGAGCATTAGTTGCAGAGTAGAGCATTTGTTGCAGAGCAGAGCATCCATTGCAAGAAAACAGCGTGGGAATTGCGAACTACCCTCATTGAGAAAGAAGAGAAGTTAGATGTAGAAACTATACGTTCAGAATTATAGTGCGAGTATTCATTATCGTGTGTACATAGTGTACTTTTCTAACACTGCTCGGCGGTAATCAGAACTTTGTATAAACTGTAAATTAGTGAACATCGAACTGTTTTGACAATTAAACTAACTAGTTCGCAAATTAACTTTTGTGTGCAGTAATTGAAGAATCAATATACAGCATACATGCACACAGACCATGCAAAAAAATCTATTTACCAAAGAATCAATGAAATACATGTATAAAATATATCAGATAGATCCGAGATTTCCAAGATAAGATGCTTTGAGTCAATAAAAAGGACAATTAAAAAAAAAGGAGAAAGGGAGTTTTGTTGTTGTTGTGGAGTTATAAAAAAATCTAAAAGTGAATTGTAATATGTGGGCCGCAATGTAATTCATTTAATCGTGCTTCCCTTGGTTCTGCTGACTAAAGGCAGCCTTCATTTTCATATCCCCCAGGATAGATCTGCTGGAACCATCTTCATTAATTGTCATCGTCCACAAGAAATAGCTCTCACACAATCTTGAGGAAATTTTCATTGCAAATGAACTAGACCAAAAAGGAAGGAAAGTATAAATTATTAATGATAGAATGAACTATAAACTTTCTTTGATTTAAGATCTCTAAACTTTATTTTCATTTAAATATAAACTATTAAGTAATATAATGAATTATAGACTTTCTCTGATTACCAAAGCTGAACTTTAGTTTCATAAATTTTGCATCTGTTAAAAGGCTCTTATCTAAAAGTCAAACGTAATTTTCATAAAAAATATAATATATTCTTTTTAACATAAATGCTTAGGATAAGGCCTGTTGATAATATGGCAGGAGATTGTGATCATAAAAGTAAAATTTGGATTTACCTTAAAGCACTATTAGTGTGCATTGCAGTCTCATGTCATGTTACAGAATATGTATCAACCGTATATAATACTTTCATCTGTAATATAAAAAAAATTAACATTTAAAATTTATGGATTTAAAATTGATGTGGATGGTTATGTCATATCATGAGATTCTGTTAGTCTGATGTTGGTTTCGAGATGATTGTTTCATAGTTAAATCATTGTTGGTGAGATGGATGTATGGCTATGTCATGCCATTATATTTTTGACAGGTGTAGTGGATTCCCATTCATTTATGCCATGTTGGCATCATTACTAGAATACTGGCCAGTGATAGTCAGAGTATTGGATGGCTGCAGGTAGAAAATCCCTGCCCCATGTTTTCTTATTCAATCTGAATTGGGACTAAATGACAGCCAAGCCTGCAGTCCCTCCGCTATAGAACATTCCTTTGTGATACTTTGCCAGACAGATGCTCATTCCTGTACTGGATGAAGACCACAAATTTCTTTGCTATAATTTTCATGTATATTAACATCTCATTGTTGTACTGATAACAGTGGATATATCAAGAAATCAGCATTGGTTCGTACACAAACAATTAGCCTGGAGCTGGAATTTGGGTTGGATGATCTTATTGGTATCAGGTAGCATGTTTGCACTCTTAACATGAATTTAAATATAAAACTGAACACATTATTGGTGCATTTACATTAAGCTAAAATTTTTACATCTCGTTAAATAATAAAATAAATTATTATTATTATTTTTTAATATGTCAACGTGTCGACAGGAAGCAAACCCCAAGACAACTGCTTGTAAGTCAGCTGTGCTAACCACTTGGCCACCAACTTGTGTGCTTAATAAATGTTTTGTTTGTTAAGTCTGGCAGTCATCTTGTTATTGGGTATACTTGTTTACTTTCTTGCATAAATAAATCTGGAATTATATATCCTTAGGCTATACTTATCTCTTGGTACAATTATATACATAGATGCTAATTAATCTCAGCTTGTCCTTTGATCTATTGACTGGTGCATATCAGTCGAAGTAAAAATGGAATCCTAAGAAGTACCTGCCTACTATATACATTTTCCAGGTTCAAATGGCCTGGTGGCACCCTGAATGACAGGTAGAGTAAGACCCTTTTCCCAACTGTTATAATGACTAATTTTATTATATAACAAATCATTATTACTTGTGAATATAAGAAAATATTTAGAGTTTGGAAGTTTTTGAGAAGTGAATTGATAATTTGAATAGACTGTAATTTATGAACATATAAGTAAAACGATAGTATTGGAACATTGAGTGATTAAAAAAAAACAAAGTCCAATTGAAAAGACTCATACAGCTACAACTTGTCTTAGATTGTCTTTTTTATGCCTTGCTTTGATTGTTTATTGAAATTAAATTTACAGTCATTACTAACATTACATTTTTATGAACGTAAAAGATCCTGTGCAAATGTTGATTCTCAGTGTGAGCTCTGTCATAGAAACACAAAAACTTAATTACACTTACTTTTTAATTTCAATCTTTTAAAGACATATCTTTAGCAATTCCAAGTCTATTCAACTTCTAAATGCAACATATACACATTATTTACATCATTTTCAAAGGAAGTATTCTCTGAAATTAGGGCTTTGACATTTGTTCTATATGCATTTTGGTACCCTATCAAATACCAAAATACCTAGAATTAATAAGAGTGTAGGATGAAAAGATTTTCACTCTCAACATTTACTCTGATACCTGGTCCTTAATGTAGTAGCATTAAACCCCTAAAAATCACATTGTCACTATTTCTTATGCTTACTCATAACTGTTATTAAATCAGGCAAAACTCTCCATACAGTAGTGCCACTCAGTGCAAGCCAGAATAATCAATGGATGCCTGAAGGCTTAGGCATAAAATCCCTATCTAGTGTCTCTAGTGTCTACTCATCCAATATCCCCACACTAGTTTCTAGCTTGTGGCTTTCTTCAGTGATGAGCCTTGAATATGAGATCACTGCACCTCACTATGAAAGACACAAGCTAGAAACTAGTCTGGGATATTGGATGAGTAGGCACTAGATAGGGATTTTATGCACAAGCTTTCTGGTATCCATTGATTACTCTGGCTTCCACTGAGTGGCACTACTGTATCTCTAATTATCAGAAGAAATTTTTTGGGTAAATGTGGACCAAATATTCTTCTTCCATGTACTATTAATTGTAGGATAATTATAGATTTTATTGTAATCCTAAGTATGTTTTATAAAATAAAATTGTGCAACATTTAAACGACATTATTAATGTATGATTATTTAAAAAACTGTTTTGTTAATCAATAGAAGTCATTTAATTAGAAGGACCTTGAATTTAGACTTTCAAGTTCATTACAGCTATCCACTCAATCCTATATAACCAGTACACATGACCACATACATGTGAAAAAAATAAATGATCTCCAATAAATGTATAATATGGATGGCTGGAGAGTGGAGAAGACTGAAACCTGTTTATTAAAGCTTGAAGATTATTTTAATATAAACCGAGCACTGATTGTATATATGTGTGGGAGATTGTCATCTGGATCAACTCATGAGTGCTGGTTCGCATGAAATACATATATTGGAGATCATTTATCTTTTTCACAAGTATGTGGTCATGAGTATCTGTTGTATAAATGGAATGTTGTAGAGAGCTTGAAAGTCTCAGTTCAAGTCCTATCTAATTACATTAACTTTAGTATAGACTATATATAACTGAAACACACAGGCTTAGTATATACCTGTGTTTATATATGTGATATATAGGGTATATGAGCACAGACTTTCACACGACCCACCACTCTCCCCACTATCTCATAACACATGGGTGTGTCAAGACTCTCGGCCTCAGGGTGACCTTTGAGCATTCCATCATCAGATTTTCAATTGGATGGACGGTTGAAAAGTTGGAGTGTGGAGTGGATTGAAGCCTGTCCATTAAAGTATGAGGATTGGCTATCTTAATATATATATAAACATATCTGAGCACTTATAGCATATATGTGTAAAGATGGCAACCTGGACCAACTGATGATTGCTGGTTTAGCATGAAATACGAATATTGGTGATTTTTTATCTTTTCAACATATATGTGTTCAAGTGTATCAGTGTTATGAGATAGTGTGGAGAGTGGTGGGTCGTGTGAAAGTCTGTGCTCATATACCCTATATATAGACTATATATATTCATTTAAAAGTCATTTAAATAAATAGACAATATAAACAATTAAAATAAACTTAATTTGTTATATATATATATTATTTTTCAAAGTGAACTTTTTGAATTAGTAGAAATTCGCAAAGTTTTTTTAATTAATTATCCAAAACCCTTGACTTTTTCATTAACTTACTTCAAGATTTTTATGTCAGTTATATAAGTAGAGTTGACTTTTATTGCCATGTCAATTTGAAGTTAGCAGTAAATTCTTTTATTTGTTTTTAGACGAACACTCAGACAGCGTGATATATTATTTTCGACCATCATCAAGTATTATTAATATTGTAGTAATCCTCAAGATTTCAGCAAAATATAAAATTTATAATAAAAAAAAAGTTTAATAACCTAACCTAAATAAAAAATGCAATTTTTTAAAAAGGCACTTTTTATTGTTTTTTTTTAAAAAAAATGGCATTGTAAAGATTGTTAATATTCTACATTAATCAGTATTATTTTAACCTAAAAAGTGCTTTCTATTATCGATGCACTTGCCTTCCTCTGTAGATATAGTATTATTTATTTTTTGTTTGTCTATTTATCTCTGAATATTATAACATATGAGCACCAAGATTCATTAATCTAGCTAGGAATAGATAGATACCCATTTACTGACAAATTATAAATAGAATCATTAAGTAAGTGTATATACCAGTTACATGAAAAAAATTCTAAGCTTATTTAAAAATCTAAAAAGTATATTTTATTTCACTTGGATTTAAACCTGATTTTATGGATGTAAATATTGAGATAAGCTATCACTATACTGTAATGTTCTTTAAACCTGATTTTATGGATGTAAATATTGAGATAAGCTATCACTATACTGTAATGTTCTTCTTTTCATAATACATATCAGCATTCATGCTATCTATTTTTAGAGATAAGCATGATGTAAATATATTTTAAGTTCATATATATACAAATAAAATGGTAATCAATTAGTATATACAGTCTTTCAATCTGCAGAAGTACTTTTGGTTGATTCCTTAATCCTCTTCAACTGTTTTTTGAATTTAGCAGCAATTGAGGAGAATTAAGGAATTAATTGAAAATATTTCTGCAGATTGAAAAACTGTATATATTAATTAATTACCATTATATTTATTATTTTTATTTTTAGTATATATGTATGTAATAAGATTATAAATCGATGTCTGTATTTCTTTGAAGCAATATACATAATCACATAATTAAATATTAGTAAATATGGTAATCAAAAATTTTGAAAAGAACTAAAAATGTAATCGTCACTTAGGAGTGCTTTTGACTATCTTCATAGTCTTTGTCAACTAATTCTTTAAAAGGTTAACTTTTCCATAATTTTGTGATCTTAATGTTTGCTGCCTGCCTATTGATTAAGTCCATACTTCTGTAATCTTAAAGTTTGCTGCCTGTCTTGCTTGTGACAAGAAAGACTTAATCAATAGGCAAGCAGCAAATGTTAAGATTATGGAAAGGTTAACCTTTCAAAGAATTAGTTGACAAAGACTATGAGGATAGTCGAAAGTGCTCCTAAATAATGATTATATTTTTTATCCTTTTCAAAATTTTTGATTACTGTATTTACTAATATTTAATTATAAGATTATGTATATGTATTTTAAAAATGGTTAGATAGAACTATTTATATGGAGTTATACATCTATAATTATTTAATTAGAAAGCCCTTTTCTTAGGAATATAGCCAATCAAGGTTAACTGCACCAGGCTAAGAGTGGAAATAAAACTGTCAGGCTATGCATATATTAAGGTGGGAGTGTATATTATTTACTATAGCAGCATTTAAAAATGATTGTGTTTAATATAAAATATATTCACCCTGTGAATTACTTTACTATGTATAAATCACTTGATATTTATTACAAAATTAAAAAAAAAAACTTTTTTTTTACTTCTTGTTAATAAAATCCAATCTGTTAAATCAGCATACAAACAATAAAATAATTGTATTAATATGTTGAATTATTCCCATAATTTAATATTAAATATTGAATGACTTTAGAAAAATACTAACAATTGAATGTAATTGGAAAAATTCAAATAAAATTTTTCTAAAGCCATTCCATATTTAATATGAGATGAGGACCAAATGACAAAGGAATTTCATTTCCTTATTACAGTATAATAATAATATTATTATAATCTTATAATATTGGCATCAGCATGGGATTTGGGCTTTCCATCTTCAGATTTTCAATCATCTGGATGGCTAAAAAGTTGGAGGTTGGAGTAGATTGAAGCCTGTCCATTAAAGTGTGAGGATTTTCTATCTGAATATAAACTGAGGACTGATTATAGATATGTGTGGGAGATGATAATCTGGACCAACTGATGAATGCTGGTTTAGCATGAAATACTATATTGGTGATTATTTATCTTTTCTACATGTGTGTGGTCATGTGTATCAGTTGTATGAGATAGTGTGGATAGTTGAAGGGTGCTTAAAAGTCTGAGTTCAAATCCCTGGTATTTATTACAGTATTGTCATATACTGAAATGAAAGTGTGTATTATTTACTACAGCATCATTTAAAATTGATTGTGTTTAACATTATATATATATGTTGATATGAAGATTTTCACAGGTTGCATATATAAAAGGCATATTTTGTGGGTTCATCCGTGTTAAAAAATTTTAATATTGATATACTGACATTTCAACTTGATCACACAAAATATGTCTTATATATATATATATATATATATATATATATAGACATATTTTGTGTATATATTATATATATATATATATATATATATATATATAAAAGTAATATCTACCATTATACTAGTAATTATAAATAAAATAGAAAATTATATAACATTACAATACTAATCAAATAACCAAAATTCTCCCACAACCATTGTTTCATGTCTAAAGAAATCATGGTTGCGAAAGAATTTTAGTAAAAATATTTTTTTTGACTAGTGTTATGTTATATGATTTTGTATTATATACGTAACAAAAATAAAATGTCCGTTAGTTAGAAACTATTGTAATAACAATAAAAATAATAAATATAACAGTAATTAACTATTATATACAGTCTTTCAATCTGCAAAAGTACTTTCAGTTAATTCCTTAACCCTCCTCAACTGCAATAAAATTTGGGATTCATGGAATGTAAATTGATGACATTTGCTTCCATTATGTATTTTAAAATTAATGACAATTGAGAAGGGTTAAGGAATTAATCAAAAGTACTTTTGTGGATTGAAAGACTGTATATAATAGTTAAATACAGTTGTATTTATGTGGTTATCCACCTTTATTGTAAAAAGGAGGTTGCCCTGACAACAGATTGAGATTGCTAATTGTTATTAATATTGGTATTGTTTAAGTATGGACTACTTTAATGTATTTACATTTATAAAACTATCTAGCCTCGAGTATTATTAGTTTTATTACTTAAATAATAAGTGTAATAATGCTCAAGGCTAAATGAGTTTACAAGTAATCATTAAAAACCAGTCAACACTTAGACAATCCCAGTATCCATAACAATCAACAATTTCAAAATCATTGTCAAGGCAACCTTCTTTTAATAATAATGGTGGAATCCCACCTTTATTAATAGCCTATTAATATTGATATTGTCTAAGTGTTGATTGGTTTTTAATAATTACTTACAAACCTATTTATCCTTGAGCATTATTATATTTAAGTAATACTTTGTTTGTAATTTGATATTTATAATTGCAGTTTGTAATATTATAATTGTATGGTGACCAGACTGGTTCAATCAAAAATTGACCATATAATGACCAATCATTTTTACAGCATTGCACCCATTTTTTTATAAAACTCCATTCCTGTATATATTCATCATTATAAGAATACTTCCTCTTTAGCATGTTGTCTATTGTTTAGGGTTATTAATATTCATATTAATTTTATTGCTATAGAAAATTAATATCAACAAAAACCTATAAAACTACATTGTCAGTCAAAGCAGGTGCAACCATAGTTCAAATTTTAGCCTACAAAAATCCAACTGCACATGCTCCAAGGTGAAGTTGGATGTGAGAACATATCTAGCTTGAGAACCCTGCCATATAACATAATAGTGATCCTTGTTTTGGTGTTGGAATTTGTCTGAAGTTTTTATAATATTATTGTAGAGACAAATGGACTTCACATGACCACCACTTTAGCTTTATTGTGTGTGGCAATACGTATAGTGAGTTTTGCCTGTTTTAGAGACAAATGGACAGAGAGGGCCAAGAAACTATCATTTTTGCAATGAATTATTTATGTAAGACAAATAATAATTATAAGTATTTGAAAATTGAGACATATAACAGTCCCAAAAAGACGTTTCAGGGACACTGGGACATCTAATCAAAAATATGAACAAATCCCCCAAAAATCAGGATGTCTGGTAACCCTATATAATTGACTGTTTATTAGTCTGCATTCAGAATAGGTTATATTTACCTGATTAAAGAGGTTTATTTAAACTTCTTTGTATCAATAATATATATTCTCATAATCAATTAAATTATAAATTAATCCAAATAATCCATAATTCATTGCTATTATTTACTTATAATTCAATTGATTATGGGTTTAGAGTTTTTTCACAAAATTATGGTCGTATAATTTACTGGAAAATGACTATAAAAATGATATTTGCATACACAATCTTTATTATTGTACTCAATGAAATGAAGCAAGCAAAATTTATTTAATCTGTCAATAATGTGGTACACATTGTTAATAAGTCTATTAAGGTTAAAAGTCATATAATGGCAAGGTTATATTTGGTCAAATACAAACTTCTAAAACATTTAAAAGGCTTTGAATCATAAGGTACGATTCCTCAATATTCACAGGATCTAGTGAAAGTTTGCACATTGTTTGTATTTTATGGTTAAAATTAATAACTTGTTTATTTAAAAGCACTTTAAACCAACTGTCTAGACCAGGGTTAGGCAAACTTTTTAACATGAGGAGCCATTTTGCTTAAATCCCCTCCTCCTCCATAAAATAATTGCAAGAAAAGAGGTGAAAAATACATTCATGAAAATACGAATTTATGAATGTTTGTGAATAAACTTGAACATTTATTTTAGTAATAAAACATAGAATCTGTATACATCCTAATTCAAATAAAAATTATCTTAAAAATAAGAAAACCAAAGCAAAAAATTACTTTGGCAGTTTGATTTACTCACAAATTTTTATTAGTTAAACATTCGTCATATACAATCATTAGTATTCTATACTGAAACCGACTTCCAGAAACAATATAATGCGCATTTTACCTATACTACAATAATCAAATATTTATTTACAAATTACAAGAAGAAATGACAAATATGTTCTTATGACAAAAACACCCATAACATTGGAATCAAAGAGTTCTATGTGGTCCGTGAACCATAGTTTGCTAACCCTTACTCTAGATCATTATTGCATAATTCTATATACTTTACTGTGTTTTAAAATTATATAATTGCAATTTCTAAGACATAAAATCAAGTAGTTTTTGTTTTAAAAAAAAAAATAAGAGTGATTTAGCGTCTATCGAACAATGTATACGTCATCATCAACCATTATCATTCCACTGCAGGATGAAGATCTCTCCAAGTTCAATCCATCTTCTTCGATTTTTAGTCTCTCTTCTCCACATCACCCACACACTTTCTTATTTCATCCATCCATCTCACATGTGGTTTCTTTCTGTGGTTTTTACAATCTCTTGGAATCCAGTTTAAGATTTTAATTGTCCATCTATTATCATCTCTTCTAGCAATATGTACAGCCCAACTCCACTTCAGTCTTTTCATTTTTTCAATGAGATCAATAACACCTGTTTGTTCTCTTATCCATATATTGCATGTTTAATCTTTTCTTGTTACTCCTGACATGCATCTCTCCATACTTCTTTGAGTGGTCTGAAGTCTCTGTATTGCTCTTCTATTAAGTGTCCAAGTCTCAGATCCATAAGTAAGAATCTAATTTTTGATCTTTTTTTCTGTTTCTTAAATAATGTTATTTTTGATCTAAAACTATCTATTCATTTTTATTTATTTGCCAATTTGACAATTAGAATAGGTTAATTATTTTACGGAATTATTCTGCATTTCAAAACAATACAATGATATATTTAATTACATATGATTTTTTTTTAAAAAAAAAAAAAAACTGACACATTGAAAGAGTGTTCAATTTCTAGCTTAATCATAAATTAATTAATAGTATCATCAGTTTTATTAAATCTTAGAACATTTTATATAGATGATGGAATAAATTACAATTTAAATGATATAAAAGAGTTTGAATAAAAGATATCCATTTTGCCATAAATCTAGAAAAATAAAACTACCTGGAATTTACCTATTTGTAACTGCAGGATCTAAATCCGTGGTTTGTAATATGTGGCAAACACACCATTGGGGGCAATTTGATTTTTAAGGCAGGGTGGGGGTGGAGTTGGAGAATGAGTTATTAATGGTGAATTTTTTTTAATTATTAATAATCTGTATATTGCACTTGAAACACACATCTGTGAAGCTATATTAAAAGTTTATAATTGCTTAGTGCTTTCCAGAGCTTCATGTTTCCTTATTCTTAGCTTATACTAATAATGGTTATTATTAGCTTATCTACTAAAGGTGTATGCAAAACATATGCAAATCACCTATACCACTCATTTTTTCGAAATGGAGAAGCAAGCATCTCTCCTATTGATGGAGTTGGGGTTTTCTGCTATAAAATATGCCTCCTTTATCTTGCGCGTGGTGTCATTGTGCTCAGTGCAAATTATTTCAGCAGTGGTTGGTTCAAAAATGTGGCCTGTGGACTTTTGATGTTCAAAGAATATTGAGTTACCTTCAGCTTTGATTCTTGCCCTGTTATATAAGTATCGATTTTGCAATACTCTGGTAGTGATTGCAGCTCATGCTTCCCCAATATTCTTCAAACATCAAAGGTCCACAGGCCACATTTTCAAAACTACCACTGCTGAAATAGTTTGCGCTGAGCGCAATGACACCAAGCGCAAGATAAATGAGGTGTACTTTATAGCAGAAAACTCCATCAGTAGGAGAGATACTTGCTTCTCCATTTCAAAAAATGGGCAGTATAGGTGATTTGCATATATTTTGCATACATCTTTAGTAGACAAGCTAATAAATAACAATCATTATTAGTATAAGGTATGAATATGGGGACACAAAGCTTCTGAAAGTGCTAAGCAATCATAAACTTTTAATATAGCTTCACAGATGTGCCTCTCAAGCATAATATATAGATTAGGAACTATAAGTGAAGTAAAAACTAAGCTGCTTATTAATTATTAATAGTGAATTTGAAAACTTGCTAATTGTTCTTATATTTTATTATTCATAAATTAAATTTAAAAGGTTTTTTTTAATTTCCCTCTATCTGCATTATCATTTGAGTGTTTTTTTTTGTTTAATTAATCTTTATCCCTTACCTCTCCAGTGTCACTTGGAGCAAGTTAAATGGCTTGAAACTTTCTTGTATTTCAACTGGCCTTTTGTTATTTTTTCTCTTTCATGGCTGCCATATTCTTTGGAAGCTTGTTTAAACCAAGTTAATGACCTTTTAGGTTTTCTCCATGTGAGTAGGAGTTCACTATTTGAATTTATAAGAATTATATGTTACAGAATGAAGGTCATCAGGATTTTAGAGATGATTAGATCGGGCATGGCCAAAAAATGGTTGGGAACCACTGATATAAATTTGATTAATTATGGTTTGATTAGAAACCATTGCATTTTATTTTATTAAACAAAAAAAGAAAATGCATTTGTTGTGTTAAGAAAAAAATATGTCTTGTTTAAACTAATGTTATAATTTAATATCATTTATAATGATATTAAATAAATTATTAATTTGAAATGAAAAATTCCTCCAGAGATGATAAAAAAAAGATAACATTTTTGATGTGAGTTTGATAATGTTTTATTAATAATATGTGCTTATAAGTGGCATAATTGTCTTTTGATGTACATTACTTTTTGTATAAGATTTTGCTATTTTTAAATTATATATATATTAGTCATCTAAAGTTAACATATGTACCTAATAATTGCATAAAAACCATTTCTCTGGAATGAACTAATATTTGATATTTCTTGGGCTTCTCAAACGTACATTTATTATTGTGAAATGAGATTCATTCACGATCATCATTCTTTATGCTTACACAAGCTGTTTACACAAAGGCAAATCTCTCCATACAGCAGCGCCACTCAGTGGAAATCAAAGTAGTCAATGGATGTAGGAAGATTTGTGCATAAAATCCCTATCTAGGACCTACTCATTAATATCCTCTAGTTTTTAGTTTGTGGCTTTCATTCATCTTATTAATATCTCCAGTTATCTCTCATCTAAATATGTACACACACTATATATATAAAATAATAAAACTAATCGTATTATGTAGATGCTATTTTGTTGTTGTTATTGTTGTATGTGAGAAATATAATAATACATTTAAAATTAAAAAATAACATATCTTTAACTTTTTATCGCTACTGATAAACTTTTTATAAAACATAATTGACAATCGCTTTATTTGTTTATTGACTGATAAAAGATGTTTGATTATGTTATTGTTTTGAATTATTTCTAATTAAAATTTTATAGCTTTTTTTATTTCATTTTTTAATGTTAATATTTAATTATTACAATGTTTTTATTTTTATAAAATTATTTATTTCGGTCTAATATTTGTTTTTATATATCTAAATATAAGATTCAATCTATTTTCGTAAAATGATTTGGAACCTGTCGATTAAAATATAATAATTTGCTATATATATACTGAGCAAATAGTGAAGGAAAGTGTGAGAGATTGTGATCTGGGCCAACTGATGAGTGCTGCTGGTTGAATACGAAATGCACATGGCAGGGATCATTTATCTTTTTCATATGTCTTTGATCATTTGTTTCACTAATGTGTGATGGAGTAGAAGTTTGAAATATATTTAAATCTCTATTATATGAAATTAAGTTTAAATATCTCAAAAAAATAATGGGTGTATGAAATTAAATTGTAACAGGTGCTATATGGCCTGTATTCAGTGATGTCATGATTGCTCAATGAATATAAAAAAACAAATGAACTCAACCGTATCAGTAGTAACTGTGACCTAAATTTTGCATCAATCAAACAGATAATATAAATAGCTATGCATTCACTTGGAAATTCTTTGTTATTTTTGTTCTGTTTGTATATATACTTCTATGTTTTCTTTTTCTTATAAAAATATAGAATATTTTATTCTAAAATTTTGTTACAGCTTATGATAAAATTAGACATAGGATACATTAATTGGCATTCTGAGAGATAGAAGTTCAATATTAACACATTTTGCATAGTACAGCCTATAAGGACAAATATAATGCATAGAGGTAAAGGAATGAGCCTGGGATTTAGGATCTTGGTGGTAGGTGACTAAGCTTGCATGTCTCAAAATGTACAAAGATAGTTCTAAGATTTTGTCCATGCAAAGCCACAGCTTTGTATAGATAAACTGACCCTTCAGAATGGAAGTCAATGTCATAATACTCGGGAACTGGGCAATAAGCTTGAGAAGTAAGACAAATCATAATCAATTCCAAAGGAATGTGTGCAAATCAGCCCCTAATCATTTCCAGGATAGGAGATTTCTATTCAGGTATGAAAGGGATCAGCTTTAGGGAGGTAAATCAATTAGCTTCCATGTGGCATTGTAAATGTAGGAAGGGGCCAAATTCTGGTCCCTTTTCCGATTTTTTCCATTTTGTCAATATATAAATCAAGTAGACACTCTAGTACATGATTAAAGGTGATCCCGCACTGGGTGTACCATAGCAAAAACAATAAAAATGTTGATGAACGTATCTCTGGGATGGATCTACACAGTATATTGTCAATGAGAATAGATAAGGAAGGCATTTTGTCATTTTGCATGGAGGCTATAAGGTCACTGTATGGTTGAAGGGAAACACAATGGCAAGGAGGTGAAGAGAAGTTTCCTCTTCTCTGAGACATAGGGTGCAAGTGGAATCTATGTTTGAAAATCCTCGGTGATGTACAAGAAAGTGTTTAGTAGGCAAGGCATTGAAATTTATCTTCAACAGTGTTTTCTTGATAAATATTTTTTCTTTTACAAAATCACAATATATATATATATTTAAAATGTTTGGAATTAAAGCAGCATAACTGAATAACTAAATAAAGAAGTTTTGATGTTGGCTGCCAGAACACTAAAGTATAGATTTTGGGGTTTTTTGAAATAACAAAAAAGAAGAAAATTCATTGTCAAAGCATTTGGAAAAGTCTTGTTAAAGGAAGTTAGAATGTTTGCTTAAAATATTTATATGTACATATGTCATCATAAAAGAATATAATCTATGAAGAATGCATTAATGATTTAACAAGGATCTGAGTAATAGCAATTTACTGAAAATAAAAACAATTATTTATAAAGATGTTTAAAATTTTGATCTTTTACATTGCTTTATTACATCTTTAACACCATTTTGTAGGACCATTTTAAATTAGGAGATGTTGATAATGTCTTTACTTTAAGACTATATCATGTTTATACCATACAGAACTTACAAAATATTTAATGACCTAATGGATAAAATGATAATTACCTTCAAGTGAAAATTATAATAGTAGAAATATTGGATAAATCATCCTTGAAAATTAATAACTATTTATAATGATACTTCATATATATATCATCCACTCAGTTGATGACTTGTGTTACTAAGTCGAAACGTCAGTATATCAGTATTTAAAATATTTTAACACGGATGAACCCGCAAAATATGTCTTTTATATATACAACCCGTGAAAACCTTCGTATCAACATATATATATTGAAACAGTCGGCTTTTCAACCCAACTGTTTTACCTACTATATATGTTAATAGTATTCATACATGTATAGATACCACCAAATCCTCGTATATTTATTAAAAATAATCTTAATAAATCCCACCTAAATTTAAATCTAAATAATTCAATCATGTATGTGCGTATATGTTTAAATATTTACTAAAATATTCATTTATATACTCATAAAGCCAAAATACGCACATATATAGATTGCTAATAATTGATAAGTGAAAAGCTAAAGGTATGTGTAACTTTAGATTATATATATGCAGGAATATAAATGTTAATAGATTATAACATTACGTTTTCTATAATTTATATATTTATTAAATTACATATTTTTTTAAAATTGTATAATTCTGCGTATATCGGTAAATTAGAATGGTCAGGTTACATATATAATAAAATGTTTTTTTCAAATCTTAGATTTGTTTTTCTGGACACATGGTCGCCAATACAATTAATCTTTACTGATATTAGATTAATTAAAAATGTATATTTAGAATAAAACTTAGAAAACTGAATAAATTACGGCCTGTAAATGGGTTAATTTTGAACTATTTAAGATTTAACACAGCAGACCCCCGCTATAATTGGTTACTATCTTACGGGCCAGAAAAACATTTCTAAGAAAATAAAATAATGAAAGAGAGGGAGGGATAGGATATAAAAGTATTGGAAGCCATCTTTCAAGGGCACTTAGGCACTTTTCTCACTCACAAATTTCTGGAGCTTTTGAAAATATTTGTAATAAGGTTAATAACCAACATGTCGGGGTAAAGTGGGCTCGAAATCTAGCCTTCTGCCTGACGAACCGCCATCTAAGCCAGGACAGTATGAGTTGACCACCGCCAGAACTTAAAAGATGTCACGCTATTCAGAGAACATGCCAGTACAGAGAAAAATCAAGATAAACAATGGTAATTACTTCTTCCATTCTAAAATCTTCAACCAATTCCAAATTTAAATGCTAGCTTAACCTTAAATTAATGGCCATCTTAATATTGTAAATGAAAATTATGTATATTTTATTTTATAATTTTAATCTAAAAGCTCACCTAAATTATCAATATAATAACTGTGTTTAAATCCTAAAGCCTTGCCTGATTTTAAAACTGATTTCTAATAAGTTAACTGAGTTATCTGGTAGAAAATGTATTAACTGATTTAGAATATAAAATTGAGTTCATTGATATAATTTAACTGATACAAATTTAATTGATAAAAATGATTTACCTGATATAAACAAATTATTGAATGATTTAAAGTATTAAATGATTTAATTAAGGTGTTTGAGTTGATCTAAACACATCTATAAATGAATTATGATTTATCTAAAATACGCGCAGTCACACACATCTTTCTATTAATATAATTGTATGATCTTATGTTTTGGTTTACTCCTAAAATAATGTTTGATTTAGTTACGCCTTAATTTGATTATAAATAATTAAATGCTGTCTGTTTCAATTTGCTTAACGTAGAATTTAAATGTTTTATCTATTTAGTAACGTATAATATACAATAAGCTTTTTAAAGTAATAATTAAAATTTCTATGATAATTTATTATTGTCCTAAGTAATGATAATGTCTGCCGTCATTAATCTTACAGATAGCATTATAAAACTAAATCAGTTATATTTTAGCGAATCTCGCACAACTTTCTTTTAAATGAACAAATTATCAAATTTCACTTGCTTAAATTTTTATTGTGATTTAAAATGCATTTCTTAAGTTAATCTATGCCAAATCTTATTATTATTTAGTTACGTTATCTTGTTTTTGCTATAAAACTTCAAAACCGAGCTTTATTCTTAAATTAAACTATTAGCGAGTATTAAATAAAGATTCGCTCGCATATATATGTAAGTGCGCATATATATATATAAAATGTATAATTATATACGAAATAAAAAGCTCTGTTTTGGAAAGGATAAAATGTCTAGAATTAAAAATCATTACAAACGTATCATCATCTTAAGATAGATTTGTTTTTTTAAGTTGATATTTTAAATAAATATCTAGTTAAAGTGATAAAAATACAGTATAAGTCTATAGGTTTATATTTTAATTCCCCATATGCTGTAATCTTCCTTCAGCTAATTAAATCAAAGCCTATATAGATAGCTTTGTGGATTGGATTCATAAATTCCCTTAATGAGTACTATTAAGAGTACTGTAACATGAACTGATGTGGGTAGTTTCATGAAAGAAACTTGCGTTTTAGCATCTTAATTTTTAAATATGATTATCAAGTCAGTGGTGCATATGTGTCCTTACGAAACGCCACGGCGTATTTTCTTATTGCTGTACATCTGTAATGGTCGCATGTCGTCGCGCTGCACCATTACCTTTGGTTTGGGCAATTATCTCTTCAGATGGTGACTGGTACACGCCAACCCATCCTGCATTTATTTAAATGGAGCATGAGACACTCAGAGCATAAGACTCCACATTATGCATTCATAAAAGAAGCATAAGACTCCCATATTCTTATATAAATTGCTCAATCAGCCAAACTAAAATGGCCTCCAATTCCACAGTAATGAAAATCGGTCCCAGGTAACCATTACCCGGTAAAAATCCCGTGAATAAGGCACATATGAGACACAATAAGACTTAGGATTGTATATTTTTCTTTATGCACTTGTATCTGAAGTCTAACTTCCATTAGTCAGTTCAGCCTGCCATTTTAATAGTTAATTCAGCATTGATCTGAAAGGGAATTCAATCTAAATAGCATATTACTGTGTAGAGAATATATTAAAGTATTCATGCTAGTTAAATTATGTTAGATTATGTTCTTTTAAAATTAATTATCACTTCCACTAATATGGCAAATCTAAGTCCCTTTGTAGCATAAACCTGGCATAGATAACCATGAGCAAAGTCAAATCATTCTGAATTAAAATTCATATTAAGCTCATGTAAATTTTACTGTATTATAATTTTATCACCTGCGAGTGATGGAGACATATATGTATAGCCAAATAAATAATTAATTGTAACTTACATACTATCACCTGCGTGTGATGTGAGGCTATGTATATATATATATATATATATATAGAGAGAGAGAGAGAGAGAACGGAAATGCAAAACCTCCAAATTTTATTAAATGTGTTAGAAGGTTAAAATCACTTATAAGTAAACTAACTTATATATATATGTAAACCAAACTGCTTAAATCTGTACATCCAAAACTTGCTATTGATAATGCATCACTTACGTGTGAACCCCTTTGAATTGTAATGTCCCTGAATCACCTGCTTGTGAAATCAAACCTTTGCTTACTCTATTATTGTTTTAAATTGTTGTTTGCATTGAATTTATTAAATTGAGTTTGAATTTACTTTAGTTTCATGTCTTAGTGTTGCTCACCGACTCACTTTATTTAATATTTAGTAAGTAACTTTATAATTTTATTGAGATTTTATATATAATTAATAATGATAAGTGTGCCACATGATACCTATATAAATATGCTATATAAATACCCATTGTTACCCATCTTATGTGTTACTGTTGAGCTACTGCCGGCACTTGAAGAAGAGAAATGCTGCAGTGACCTCAACTGTGTCATTTGTAAGGTTGTAAGTTTATGAGCAATGGTAGAGGATCTAGGGTTAGGCCAGAGCCGTGGCTTCCCCCACCGTAAACCTGGTCGGCCTTAGGATGATCTATCAGAGTTCTAGGTTTTGTTGTGCAAATGCACATGGTAGGATATTAATTATAAACCCAAACAAGACTCCAGGGGGAAAAAAAGTAGATAGAAATTTTTTATGTGTTTGTTTTATTTAGCTACATATATGTTTCATTGAAAATCATTGATAGAATACAGAAAAGAAAATGAAATGTGGGTAAAATGCAAGATTTCTGCTAATTTTAGGTACATATTAGAGATCAAGTTATGGCTGTGGGAGGGGGAGGCATATAGGAATGTGTGGATAGTCTATTCTAAATTAAACATTATTTATTTAGATACTTACTATATATTTACATAATCAATTTATCAACACTTTTTTTTAAATATCAATATAACTGTCTTATTTTATATATATATGATTAAATATTATTATTATTTTCGGGATATTCCGTGTGGTAAAATAACTAAATAATTTTACCACACAGAATATCCCGAAAATAATAATAATATGAAATCATCATTTATCCGTGAAATATTAGAATTAACATATATATATACTTTAGAGCTGCAGGAAATGTTGCAGGAGTTATTAGATAAAATTAGAACTAAAGATAAATGTTTAAAAGATTAAAGTAATATTTAATGGATTTTCTCAAAATATGAAAATAAAGATTGATTATGATGAGTTAGAAGAAGTTAACAGTTACAAATACCTTGGTCAGATTATTAATACAGATGGAAACATAATGGATGAAATTAATGATAGAATTAAACTTGGTTGGAGTGCTTTTGGTAGAAATAACTTGATACTAAAAGGAAATATGTCTAGGTGTTTGAAAAGGAAGGTTTTTAATAAATGTGTTTTACCAGTTCTTACTTATGGATCTGAGACTTGGACACTTAATTGAAGCGCAATACAGAGACTTCTTATCACTCAAAGAAGTATGGAGAGATGCATATTGGGAGTAACAAGAAGCGATCGAAAATGCATTATATGGGTAAGAGAACAAACAGCTGTTACTGATCTCATTGAAAAAATTAAAAGACTGAAGTGAAGTTGGGCTGGACATATTGCTAGAAGAGATGATAATAGATGGACAATTGAAATTTTAAACTGGATCCAAAAGATTGTAAAAGACCCAGAAAAAGACCACATGTGAGATGGATGGATGAAATAAGAAAGTGTGCAGTGGTGATGTGGAGAAGAGAAGCTAAAGATCGGAGAAGATGGTTGAACTTGTAGAGATCTTCATCCTGCAGTGGATTGATAATGATTGATGATGATAATATATATATTTTTTAACATTATAAAAAAATTGACAATCATCTTGAGATGTTCCCAACATTAACCATATTTTCAATTGTCTTTGGAGTAACTAAAATCACATTAACACACCATAGCCATTTATATTTATAATAATCACGAATGATATTTAAATACAATTAATGATATATTTAGCCAATTAAACCTTTCAGATTGTAATGTACTTAAATGTCTTACAAAACTTAATCTATAACACAGTGTAAAATTTTTCAGACCAATTTCCTTCATTACAAATATATTTCACCAAATAAAATAGTTTATCGAGTGATCTGAAGATTTGAAATGCCTAAATTTAAATATGAATGTTGTTGTTATGATAAATGGATTTCATCACTTCAAAGATAGCTAAAAAGATGCTAGAAATATATTCTGTAAGGATTGGTAGTATAGCAACTTACAGAATAATAATAAAAAGAAAAAATATTTATATTAAATGCTTTTATTGACTTGCATTAGAAAAAAATAAAATAATTGTTTCTGCAACCACAATTGGAGCTTTTAAATTTAACTTGAAATACAAATATTGGGGGGGGGGGAGGGTCCTAAAATTAATTAAGTCAATCTCTTGTTATAAAAAAATAGGGATTGACTTAATTAATTTTTGGACCCACGTGCTTTTATTTAAAGTTAAATCTAAAAATTCTAATTATGGTTGAAGAAACATTTTTTTTTGCACTGTCATTGGTATTTGGTAAGATATTTAAAACCTAAAAAAAGGTAAATTTAAAGATCTTTTAAAAGACGCATTTTTAATTTTTTTTTTAGTTAGTGTAATTTATTTTTTTAAAAACATACAGTTAATCAGGCAATATAGTTATGTTTTTAGAAATATGAATGAAATATTTATATTTTTCTTCTTCATAGCTTGATTAACTCATTCTAATGTGTAATTTAAGGCTTATCAAAACATTACAATATATATATATATATATATATATATATATATATATATATATATATATATATATATATATATATCAATAAATATTTTTACTATAAATTAAAATATATATCTCATATATATATAAATATTGTACCAGTCAAAACGTGTTTATCCATCTAACATGAGCTAGAACTCACAAAATGTACTTCAAACCCAGTCAAACCTGAGATTTAGGTCAGGAACCAGCCTGGATTCGAACCCACTCTCTAAGCCCCAGATCAAACACCTAATGGATAACATAATAGTGATGGCACATGAGAATTAATTCTTAATCTGGCCCACTAGCAAATCGGAGAAGACAATGAGATATCTATTACTATGACTAAGCTAAAATATATAGAAGCATGGCTGTATGTTTGGAAGTGGAAAAAAAAGGAATTCGAACTACTCAGATAAGTTAGACAATAAAATATAGTTTAATATACTGACAAATTATTATACATTTATAAGTTAATTGCAAACATTAGTATGTGCATGAATGAGCAATCGGTAGATGATTAGTGTCATTCACGCTATTATTTCTCCTATGCTCTTTTATTAATTAGCTAAATAATATATTATAAATAAACACACATCTTTGGTGGGTCCAATATTAAGATGCCAATCGAATATTAAAAAGAATTACATAATACTGCCATTAACGCTTTGATTTATGGTTTAGACACATGGTGACTAACATATTTATTTCTGGGAGGGTTCCGAAATTCATTATAATATGATATAAACTATTTTCACGCCATTGAGGTCATGAAAATAAAATACATTTGAAAGATTATATTTGAATCTATGACAAAATATTTAATGAAAAATTATTTTACCAATAGTAAGACAAATGCTTTATTTTCCCCAAGGCATAATATACTCTTAAATACAGTAATACATTATGACAGTGGGACTGTATAAGACTGAAATAACATTATAAATTAATAAAGTTAGTAATATTCAGCATTTATATATATATATTGAGCAGAGCGCAATTTTAATAAGATTACAGCACTAAAATTAGGTCATAAGCAAAAGAAATAATAATACGAAGTTTTGTGGTACTGACATAATAGCCAAAAAATAACTAAGAGGAAATGGTTGTGCTTCTGGATGACAATGATGTCTAAGCCCCCCCTTCTTGGGAAGTGCTTAGAGAAAAGTTGATAGGCATGGTGTGGCCCAGACTTTTGCTGGTATAACTGACATGAGAGGCTCTTTATTTACAAAGAAGTAAATATGCATAGCATGTGCCAAACTTACTGGATCACTGCCAGAGGCATTTTATACAGAATAAGTGGATATAACAAGAAATCTATGGGTTCAATCTTGTCGTAACCCCCAGATTAGATTAGAAGCATGTACTATATATATATAATTCATGAAGATAGACCAAATGTCAATAACGCGGTATGGATAAATGTCACTAATAACATTGAATAAGATTTACTGCATTAAAATAAATGACCCTAGTTTGAATACTATAATTTAGACAAATAATATGCTATACTGCTAGAATATATATAGAGAGAGAAGATTTCTTTTAATAAAATATACATGATTTTATTTAGTAAAAGAAACATTAAGATTTAATAAAATATACATTAAGATTAGACCCTTCCTTTTCTGTTATTTAAAATAAATCAATCCCACCTTCGTTGATTTTATAATAACTGGAATATTTAAGTACTGTATTTGATATTTTAAGAGTAAATAAAAAAAATAGCAATTATATATAGAAAACAACTAAGTCACCCTTTCAGAAATGAATAAATAATATTTTAAAATATCAAAGCGTTAATTAGCCTCAGTTCTGGATTCACCCCGGGTAGAAAATCCAGAGTTAAACAAATATATTTGTATACTAAGACATGAATAAAATGTTGACTCATAAAACAATCTGGTGAGTGTATTAATTAATAATGTGTTGTTTTATAAAGGTTTGTTAATAACTTGCTTCATGAAGGTTTATTTAAAAATGACAGAAAAGATTTTAGAAATTCAACTCATCAGAATCTTTGAGATTGGCATATTAATAATAACTAAAATAGACATATAAAATTAAGTGATAAATACTATAAATAAATGACCACACCAAAATTAAAGAATGTTATAACATATGAGATAGGATTAAATTTATAGAAATCATTTAAGAGCAAATTACATTTACATATTTAAAAAAGGTAAAGTTAAATAACACATTAGAAGAAATCTTGATAGATGAGTTAGGCTAAATTTAGTTTGAGGTGACAGCTTGAAAAGTTACCTTGCAAATTTAAGAGTTCAATTTAAAATATTGCACATGCACGGCAATTGAAATGAAAGTTCTTCAGTGGCAGCAAGCTTCTATTAGCATTCTAAAATTCTTAGGTCAGGCTTTTACTTCACTCTTGGGCAGTGGAATGATACGGCCGCAGAAGATGATGACCCGACAAGGCCATGAACGGTGGTGGATTTACAACTACATCATTTTAAGTTTCAAGCGATGTGCAATATTTTTACCATATAGTTCTCTCAATAGTAGCTAATCTGTTCTCTCAATAGTGGCTAATCTATCCTGGTGATTTTCTATCAGGCCATTTTATACTTTTGCCCAGGTATTTGAAGAATGCTTTTAATTACTTAGTTCATTGTTTTTTAAAAGATGCAACTGTTAGATAACATCCAAAAATAAATTCAAATCTATTTCCAGATTAGAAATAGATTTGACAAAAATGCTTATAACAAAGAAAATCTTTAATCTCAATCCCATTTTAAGTAAAAAATTTTAATTAAAAATACCTTCCCCAGATTAAAAGAATAGTGTTTCCAACCCTTTAATTATTTTTAGACAATTAACTGTAGCATCTTCCATCTTGGTTTTTATAAAACATACATTTTAATAAAAAAAGTACTTTAAAAGGAAAAAGTTTAAAAATGATGTATAATAAAATATTTACAAAAATCAATATTTTGTTAGTATTTTGCTCCTATATATATATATATTTGAGCCACACCTATAATACTTTATAAACAATATTTATTTAAATTGCATGTTGAAAATTGATAATAAATTGAAAGTATGCTAACAATTAATAAAAACAATAATAATTTTAAAAAAAAATTGTTAGTGAACGTTAAAATTTTATAACTTAGGAGTGCATCTCAAATATATACATAATATATATATATATATGATAAAAGGAGCAGAATGGGATATATAGGGTTTAAACACGTGTTAGTAGGTGAAACATGAAGCTTAATCTTAAGCTAAGATTGACTGCTTCAATATATATATATATATTTAGTATGTGTACATAATAATGCATATGTATATTGAGATAATTATGTATCTCGTGGCACATAACAACATAGTATTGTATGCATGTATATATATATAAAATTAAAGGAAAAGTAGAAATAAACACAGACACAAAAATTTTGTAGATATTTTTATATTAAACTGGAGTAATAATTAAGAATTAAATATTTTGAATTTAAAACAAAAATTATAGATTAAACATTTAAAAAGGTCTAATTAATATTTTATTAAGTCTGATTTTGAAATTAAAACAAACATGTTATGTTACAATAGATATTCTAGTAATTATAAAATTCCACTATCTATTTTGATTAGCAAATTTTTTAAATTAAATCTTGTATAACATATATTGATAAAATTCCACAAAGTTGTTTTTCAAATGATTAAATAGATTAAAAGTCGTTATCTTGTTCAATTAAGCTAAAGAAAACTTATTTTAATTACTTTAGTTCAGGGGTCCCCAACCTTTTTGCCCTTAAGAGCACATTCTATAATACCGGCCAGGTGGTGGGCACCTTTTTTTTTCCAACCAGATAGCGGGCACCATTTTTTTTTCAATGTAAATTTACAGTTGGATATTGTTAATAATACACATAATGTACAAAAAAATATTTATTCCAAAAATAAAATTTTAACATATAATTAATGTTTATATTTTTACGCTGTAAAAGTATAGTATGCCCTACAATTTGATTACAATATAATACAATAATTTATAAGAAATTTTAAAAATTAAATTTATTTGTATCAGATAAATAATTTTTTATCGTGTTCAGATAGCAGCGGGCATACGTAAAATAGTCTGCAGGTGCCATGGTGCCCACAGGCATAGGGTTGGGGACCCCTGCTTTAGCTTTTTACCTATCCTAACTATAAAACAGATAAAAAAATGATTAGAAGAGTTTAAAAAAAAGTTTGGACAGTTGATGGCAGAGTCACTATGAAGTGATAACTGAAGGCAAGAGACTGCAAATGCAGATGCTGCTACTAGTTCATCATGGTAGAGTTTTGATTTATATAGAGGCCATGGTATGATTCATTAGCCATATATATTGTCTACTAGATGACTGGCTTGCTTGACCTTTATACAATTCTAGACTAAATGGAGTTGATTAGATGCCATCAGTTATCAGATTATATCTTTCCTGATGATGACAACAAACCAGTCTATTGTGTAGAAGAGACCTCACTTACGTAGACAGTTCACCGGCTTGCTAAAGAATGTTATACAAATGCTATTTTATCTATATGCAGATAACCACAGATAAATATTCTGCACCATATGCATATAAAGTGTAGCTGGTTTTTTATTTTAAATAATTCTTTGAAAATGATTTTTAAATCTATAACTTAAAAGTAAAACAAGTAAATATTTTTTGCTTGAATTAAAAGTCTAAAAAACAAATGATTGATTCATAGACAATTTTATTTTGAAAAAAGAAAGTAAACTCCAAAAATCTTTTTAGATTAAGTCAAAAAACTTGCTGGAATATTTTTTTATTTTTAAGAGACATTTATAATTAATCAAGAGTAATTTGTTGAAGATGAAATTCCATTTTTTAAAAAAAAAAGAAAAACACTTTTTGTTTACTATTAGATAATGAATAAATTAATAACTGATTCATATTATTTTCTGTATATCCACATCTATATGTGAATATTATGTATACTTTCAACATAGAATTAATTGTGAAAAATATAGTACTTTAAATAATTTTATTATTTTGACAAATTAAAATATATGAACATCAGTATATGCACACGTTTCCATATTCATGCATGTATGTTAAATCAGTCATTATTTATGCATCATTAAAATGTGATAATTTCATATTATGCAGGCACATTTGTGTGCTGACATATATTAGTGTTTTATGTAAACCTATTGAGGTATTTGTAAATCACATTGTGATAACTAATTATATATTAATGAAAATCAGAATGATGAATTTATATTTATTTTATATTCAGCGGACCTTAATTTCATTTTAATTGTCATTAATAAATTGATATTTCATTATTAAAATTTTCTAGTGAATTTATTTAATTATAAAATATTATAAATTATTATGTTATATTGTCTCTTGTTCACAATAACAGTTACAGAGTTTTTGCTCTCTGAGCTAGATTAATGTATAGTGACCTCTTATTTAAAAGGGGTTTATATTTAGTGTTTATGGATGTCTAGTCAATAATGATCCTGGTTTGGTGCAAAAGGGATAACCTTTAAAATTCATGCACTACATTTTATTTAATTTAGTATTTATTAAAAATTAAGTTTATAGTTGGCTAGTATATTAAAGGTACTAAATGGCCAGAGAATTGATGATGATCCATATGGTTCAGTATCCCAGTATTGTTTTTATTGTTATATATTCTGATGAATTAACACTTTAGTTTGTGCATACAAACTATTGTTTAAATAATCTGCCCAATGCTGGCAATGGATAAATAATTAGCCTGGTCTACAGTAGACCCATTTTAAATCCAGTCACAAGATTGACTGTTGATTTATTTTTGTTGCTGATCATTCATGATGATAAATAATTATTACCTATTTCTTGATTGTAATGCTGGTGAACTTATAGTTAACATTTCTATTTAATGTTTAGCTAATCTCTCATTTCACATGCTCATTATATCCATTATCATTACTTTTATATAATATTTAAAATTTTGTATTAATCTGGGATTGATGGTGATGCATGCCATGGCTTCAGGTTCACCCGTTTCTCTATGCCATTACAATATATTGCAAATGAACTTTACTTAATTCATATAATTTTATTTTAAATCAAGATGACATATAGTATATGTAAGTCATTACATATTTTGCAGTAAGTTAATTTATATACTTTTAATGTTATATGAATTTCTATCTTATAGTCTTAATTTATGTATTATAGTTTTCTGAAGTTTACTTATTTAAAAAAACAATTGTTTTAAAATAAAAACACAAACAATTTTAAATAAAAAACGTAGTTACTGATTTATTGTACATATATAATTATGTACACATACTAAATATAATATATACATTAAGAGTGAGAAATAGTTTTTAAAATATTAAACTGAAATCCTTTGTTAAGTGCAGTACATGAAATTATTGGATATTTTTCATATTTTCCTGCTCTCTTTTCCATATCTATCAGACTAGTTGACATACTGAAAAAATAAGTATTTTAGATGAGATCATTTAGTTATATATCAATTTCTAGGCAATTTTTTTAAAACTTAAATATATTAAACCACAATTTTTAAATTTTATTCTAACTTGTAAAAGATCAAAAGTTAACAAACAAGTAGACAGATTTTCCAAAGCATTTAAAAATAGAAAATACATTAGATGGAACAATGAAATTTAATATTATATACATATACATAAAAATTTTACAATGTTATGGAGATAAAAAGCAAGTCTACCATTATAGATTCAATTTGTAAATTAAGCTAAAAAAACTTAAATATATAAAAAAAAATTAAAGGTAAGTTTTTTCAATTCCTGTATACCTAATTGTTGTTAATTGATCATGATCTAAACAAATAAAATCACAAAAGATATGTTCTTCATAAAAGTGTAAGAAGTCTGGATTATTCTGTGCAATAAAGTATTTTAGATATATATATATAAATTTACACTATTTAAATATTTTAATAGTGTGAGCTTTCTGTTAATTGTATTTTCCAAAAAGTCAGTCAGATGGTAATTGACAATAACCAATGAAAAATGTGTATTATAAACTCTTTTTGCATTTAAAAGATTATTTCTTCTTTAATCAGTTCTAGTTGTTATATAGAGAAAGCTATTATTGTAAATATATACATGTTTAAGAAAACAAAGCTCACTATTTTTTCTACTTTTCCAATAGTACAAAAACAGACTCTTCCACCATAGTTAAATGTTATAAGTTTAATGCTTTTTACATTCAAAAGGGGATTCCTCTTTTAAAATCAATGATAGTTACAATATAGAAGTAAAGCTATTACAGTAAATATATGCTTTTTATTGTTTGACTGTGAGATTTCTAAAATAAAAATAACAGAAATTTCCACATATTTAAAGTATTTAAACAATTATATATATATATAAAATAAATAAAGTTTGATATCTGTATTCGTTTCACAATATATATAATATACAAATCAATATATATATATATATATCAAAATACAGTACAATTTATATAAATTATATTCTTTTAGAAGTACTTTCGACTATACACTTTGTATATATATATATATATATATATATAAACATAGGGAGTAAATTACCCTCTCCCAGGCTAGAATTAAGAGCACTTTAGATATTCAACAAAGAATCAAGAATAGGATGAATTGACCTATTCTTTGAAGCTCTATTGTTTATAAGCAAAATTCATAGCCTGGGGGAGAGTGATTTATTCTCTGTTTACATATACATAAGGCTATGTTTAATTTTAAGTTTTTATTTAAATGTATCCATACATTAAAGATCAGCCTGTCAAGCTATTCTGCATGCGCTTTTTACGAGTGTTAATAATAAATGAATACTGTGACTCCCAACCCAAGATATAGTATTTAGGAAAGAATAAAATGAATCCACTTATTCTTTCCAACCCAAATGCTTATATATGAGCAAATCTTAAGTACTGGAAATGAAAGCATGAGGATAGACCACTCACTTTAAATTACTGTTTACGATGTCTGAATGAATGATGTTGATGAAATTATCTAAAATTTACTAAATGTCATTCTCAAATGAAACCCAAGCATATGTAAATAAGCATTTATTTTATATAGCCCATGTTTATAAATTGTAATAGATTAAAGATCAGCCTGTCAAGCTATTGTGTATGTGCTTTTTACAAGTTAATAATAAATGAATATTTTGACTCCCAACACAAGATATAGTATTTATGAAAGAATAAAATGAATCCACTTATTCTTTCCAACCCAAATGCTTATATATGGGAAAATCTTAATTACTGGAAGTGAAAGCATGAGGATAGACCACTCACTTTAAATTACTGTTTACGATGTCCGAATGAATGACATCGATGAAATTATCTAGAATTTACTAAACGTCATTCTCAAATGAAACCCAAACATATGTAAATGTATTACAATTTATAAACATGCCCTATATAAAATAAATGCTTATTTACATATGTTTGGGTTTCATTTGAGAAAGACATTTAGTAAATTTTAGATAATTTCATCAACATCATTCATTCGAACATTGTAAACAGTAATTTAAAGTGAGTGGTCTATCCTCACACTTTCACTTCCAGTACTTAAGATTTGCCCATATATGAGCATTTGGGTTGGAAAGAATAAGTGGATTCATTTTATTCTTTTCTAAATACTATATCTTGTGTTGGGATTCAAAGTATTCATTTATTATTAACACTCGTAAAAAGCGATGCACAATAGCTTGACAGGCTGATCTTTAATGTATTACAATTTATAAACATGTGCTATATACAATAAATGCTTAAATGTATCCATGAAAAAGATGCAGGTCTCATTATTAATTTTGATGAAGCTAAGGTTGTCTTCTTTGAGAAAAATGAAATAAAACAAATTAAACAATCTTCATTATTAAAAATTTATGAATCTGAAACAACTAATTTATTTAAGAGTTCTTTTAATATTAAGGGTGTATGGGAGGTAAGTGGAATTGTGGGTAATGTTTCTTTATACTTGAGTTGCAATTTCTTTATATTTGAGAGGTCCCGTGTCTTTGTACTGGCAAAACCGTCTTCCTCCTTCCCCGCAAGCTATGGCACTTTGCTCCAGCATTGTGGATGTGAAAAGGCATACTATCTCTCATACAGTTGCAGGACTACCCATTCTTAAAACAAGGATGAATAATTACATGATGAATGATCAGTCTGGTAAATATTGTCTTATCTTTATTTTTTCTTAATGAAATAACACTGGAGAGGCTTTTGTTTATAATCAACCAATTACAGGCTTGTTTACCTTTTGTTCTATACTATTGTAAACATGCACATTATCTAATATGACATTGATGTTATTTAATATAATATTGATAAAGGTATGTGAAGAGCAAAGGAAAATGTATATGGGCAAATAGATATTGGGGTGGAAGTATAAATAGTTTAACAAAGGAAGATTTTGATTTTACTTAAAATTAAATTTCTTTCCTCTAATAATTAGTAAAGTAATATGCGTTTGTATTTAACCCCGGGTATTATAGATTTCATCATTCTTTAATATATTAATATATGGTCGTAGTTTATATAAAAAATTAATAGCAAAACTTTAGTATAGAATAAATAAAAATTAGGAATGAATACATATGTTTGTCTTTTAGTTTAAATTACTTTTCTTTTTTTTAAAGAATATGTTATATATATATATATATATATATATATATATATATATATATATATATATATATATATATATATATATATATATATATATATATATATATATATATATATATATATAAGTGGGGTTCATCAAACTGTAAAAATAAATTATGATCACAGTTAAAATAATTTGAAAAAGCTTTTTATTCTTATTTCTTAAGCAGCTCACACTGTGTATATAAACCAGAAATAAAAAATTACAAATGTTTTTTGAATTTCTACTAGGTAAAAAATATTTTTCAACGTGAGAATACTTCTTTGAATATTTAAAATCTGTTTTTAAATTATCATTATTACTATTTTTTTTCATTTATTGTAATATTTTTATTGCAGTTTTTGTTAATAAGATTCTAAAATTAGGTTTTTAAAATAATAAAATTATTATTTTCTTTAATTTTTAATTTTTTCATTTTATTTAAAATAGTTTTAATACATTGTACAGGCTTAAACCTGCATTTATATATGTAATATATGTGGGGTTCGAACTCAGACTATCACATGACCCACCACTCTCAGTGCCATTTTATATTGCTGACCCACCTGATCACACACATGTTGAAAAGATAAATAATGTTGTAAATATAATTTAAAAGTAAAAAAAATCTATATGCTCAGACAATTACATAACTATAATTTACTCAGACGGAAACCTTTCTACTTTTTAAAATTCAGTTTGTAGACATGTATAAAATTTATAATTTTCTATTTTTTTTATAAAAAAAAAGACAAATTTATAAACAATATGATTGATTTTATTTAGAAAAGCAATAAATAAATTTAAATCATATTTATAAGGTTTCAAAATCAAAATATTTTAATTAAAAGTTTATAAGTTATCTGTAGTTTTGATAATCAATCAGTTATTTGTTTTATTAAGTTAAAACACTTTTAAAATGTATGTTTCCACTATAGTAATAATGAATGTGGTTTTGAGGAATCTACAATATTAAACAAATAATGAGTACAATTCAAAAATTGTTAAATATCAATTAGAAGACGTTTACTCCAAGATATATGACAATGGAATTTTAGTTGTATTTATATTATAAACTAATTCCACATCAAACATTAAATATTGAATGTTTTTAGAAAAAAAATTGTAAGGTTTAATTTTTCCAATTACATTCAACTGTTTTTTTTTATGTGTCAAATGGACGTTAATAACTTGCTTCGTGAATTTTACTTAAAAATGACAAAAGATTTTTATAAATAAAAAAAAATCGCCAGTTTGTTTGAGATTAGCAAATTAATAAAAAAACATACATATATAATCAAGTAATAAATAATTACAAACAATTGACCCACTAACGTTAAAGAGCATATAAGAGAGAATTAAATTTATATAAATTATTGAAGAGCAAATTACATGTTATTGATATATATATAAAAAAGGGCAAAGTTAAAAAAATACATGAGAAGAGATCTTGAAAGATTATTTAGACTAAATTTAGTTTCAATGGTGGCGGTTTGAAATAATTTACCTTGCAGTTTAAGAGTTCAATTTAAAAGATTGCAAGTTTTCCTGTGGCAGCAAGTTTCTATTAAATGTATTTTAAAAGTTCTCCATCGGGCCTTTACTTCACTTGAAGGTAGTAGAATATTATGGCCGCGGAAGATGACCCACCAGGGTCAGCAAGAGGGTGGATTGACTGCTACATCATTTGTTTAGATTTACCGCGATGTTAACCATCATCTATACTAGCGTAGCTAATCTTCTTTCAATAGTAACTGATAACTAATAACTCAACTAATAACTAACTATGTGATTCAAAATTTAGTCATTTTATACTTTTTCTCTTATCTGTTGTTTTTCGAAGATGCAATTGTTAGATAACGCCAAAAATAAATTCAAATCTATTTCTAGATTAGAAATAGATTTAACAACATGTTTTTAACACAAGTAAATCTAATCTTAATTAATCCCATTTATCTTAAGTAAAACTTTAATTAAAAAATACCTTTCCCAGATTAAAACAACAGTGCTTCCAACCCCTAATTATTTTTAGACAATTAAACAACACCTGCATCTTCCATATTGGATTTTATATAAAAAAAAATGTATAATTTATAGAAAAACAAGCAATTTGAAAAGAAAAAGCTAAAAACGACATATAATAAAATATTTACAAAAACATCAATATTTTGTTAGTAAGTTTTGCTCCTATGTATATATTCGAGCTGCAACTATAATTTTAATAAGAAGAACTAATAATTAATAAAAAGAATCAATAATAATAAATATTGAAAGTTAAACTACAAATTTAGGCGCGCATCTCAAATATATACATGAAATATATATACGGACAAAAGGAGCAGGATGGGATATAGGGGTTTGAACACGGGTTAGTAAGTAGAAACATGAAGCACAATCTTAAGCTAAGATTACTGCTTCAATATATATATATATATATTCTCATAGAATACACTTCATCAAATATTAGGTTAGATTTAACATATCTATATCCCTTTGTATTACTCAGAATACTTTTATCACTACAGATATTCTCTATACATATGTGCAATGTTTTTCATTTTTTCTCTGAGTTCACTGTCAAATCTCACCTTGTTTGCTACTGTAAACTCACTACTGTAATACACTATCATAATCCCCACTGTGATGTATACTAATGTACACACTATAACTCACAAACACTGATTTCTGCAGCTTTTATTGCACCTTGAATAATCTTCATAATTAGAAGACATTTGCATAATCTATATTGAAACGCACATTCCACATGCATTAATATATGGATGTTAAAAGTGGAGGAATTTGTCCAATTTCCTATCTAAAGAGTTCTTAGAAATAGCTTTATTTACATGCTTGAAATATATACATGTGCATACAGTATTGTTATTTAGTCAGTTAATACATTTCTAACTCCAGAAAATAGTTTGCACATTTAATTACATATATAGTCTTTGATTTTTTTCTGATCTTCTTTGACCTCTCACTTATACAGATAGTGGTAATGGTCTTTCATCCTCCTCTGCCTTTATTCTATTTTTTTCTTCTAGCAGCTTCCACTGCCTTTACTCTATTTTCTTCTTCTAGCATCTTCCTCTGCCTTTATTTTCTTCTTCTAACATATTCCTATGCCTTTACTCTATTTTCTTCTAGTTGTTCCAAACTGAAAAAATTGAGCATGGGTACTTGTGGCAAATCATTATGCAATTACTCATGCCCAAAAATTAGTATTGTCTGTCAGTTAAAATCTGAACTTTTCTCTTTTTCTTGCACTTTGAATAATTCACCAGCATAATCTATTTCTATTATTGGAGCTATAATTTCTGTTATTGTAGAACTCATTTTTGTATTCACTGATTCCAGTGGCTTACTCTGGAACTTCTAAGTTGGGTAATGTACCTTCAGACCTTATGGCCATCACCCAGTTGTATCAATGTCAGTTGTTTTTCAGTACAACTTCTGTTTGCCACTTTTTCTCACTATGATGCATATCAATACATTTTCTCCAATATTATATTTCATGCTGTATAAATCTTTCTTTTCTCAATCTTATTAGGAACCAAAACTGATATGTAAGTTTGGAATTTCCATTTCATTAATGTTTCAACAGGTATTTTACTAGTATCTGTACCTGGCATAAAGTGTTGGTAAAACATGGCTGCCAAAACATGATAAACCCCCTTGCTAGGTAATAAGTCTTTTAACAGCAGTGAAATGAATCCAGCTCTGCTTTCTGAAACTACTACTTCTGGATATCCAGGACACATGAGCAATTCACCTAACAGTTTTAAATTTTTAAATTGCAGCTTTACGCAAAAAAGTGAAGCTTAGTATTATTAGAAAAGAATTATATGGCTGAGCACTTTCAGAGAACTTAAGTCTCGATATTCATAGCCTATTTTGGGAGTTTCAGCTTACATTGAGATTTTAAGCGAAGTTTAGTAGTAATTTATGCAAAATTTATTCAGTTTTCTTTCATAAAGACCATTTTCTGGAGATTGCAAAGCATGATTCTTTTTGGTTTATTGCATAGTTGTCTGATGTTGTCCACACTCATGTTTTTATAACTCTGCATTCAGTCCATTTTAAACAAGATCTGATGACTATCAAAATGTATCCATTAAAAGATCCAGCATGGTCTATATGTATCCTCTGCTATAGTTTGGAAGTTTGTGGCAACAGTTCACTTTCTTAGAGGTTAACTTAGCTATAGATCAACATGCTCTACAGCAGTATAGTGCATGTTCAATTCATGACTTATTTTAGGCCACCACACATATGACTTTGCTAATTTTTTTACACTATGCAAGGATGTCCTGCATTAATTCTTCTAATACATGTTTCTTTCCTTCTGTATAAATTAATGTGGTCTCTCATTAAAATGCATTCATTGCCCATGAACAAACTCCCGTGCACATTACAGATTGACTCAGCAACATAGCTTGTTCAACTTTGAGCCATCCATTTTGATCCATTGTCTAACTAGTTGATATTCAGACTCTTCTTTAGTCCATTATAACTGCACAATTTAGTGTGTTCAATTACATTGAATGTACATAATTTATCTTCATGATCCAAGGTTCATACTAATGCATTCTGGGTTTATTACAACGCATCAAGCATGTTAATATTTTTATTCATCTAATAATTCACTGGCTGACCTGATTCAATGTTTTCTTTGGATTTTCTACTATTCCCAATAGAGGTATATAGTCACTATAGATCTTAAATGATATTTTAATAGCAAATATAATAACTAAAGTTTTCTTATCTAGGTCACTGGTTTTTTCAGCTGCAATTAAAGTTCTGGATAGATACACAATCAGATATCACCTTCATATACTCTACGTGAAATAAGTTCTGACATCACACTTAGAAGCATCCATGATTATAATTATTCTTTGTTCATTTCTTAACAAATTGACTCAACATTAAGAAGTCTTTAACCTCCTTAAATTACTCAACTCTATACTTCCATTACTGTTTTTTAACAGATCATATAATGGTATTTCTAAGTGTGATTTTACTTTTAGTACACTTTTTAATTTAATAAACCCAGAAATGTTTTCAAATTCTTAACATTATTCACTTTAGGCATTCTTAACAGTTTTTACTTTTCTGAATTACAGATATTTTTTCTTGTTATTATATGTCTTAAAAATTATATTTTTATAGAAACCAAATACATTTCATGGCATTTAGCCATGTAACAAAATCCCCTAATCTAGTGTGTTCTAAATTCATTCTCAGTTTCAGAGATTAAGAAAATATCCAGGTAAGGAATAACTTCTATCTCTTGCAGCAGGCTATCCATTCTAGTGTGGAACACATTTGGGCAATGATTACTCCATATGGAAATTTATTACACTTAAATAATTCCAAGTAAGTATTAATTGTTAAGATTGAGTCCTTCTTGCTATTACTGAAATTCGATGGAAAGCAGACTGTAGATAGAACTTATCAAAGTAAGACACTACAAAGATGCTAAAAATCTCTTGAACACTATGTAGTATAAGATAGGCTTCTTTATTATTTTAAAACTTATTTAGTGTTAGGTGATACTCACCATGTTTACTACAATGGATGTTGTCCACAATAAATCTTCAATAGGTAGTAATAGATCACTTCTTTTTACCAAATCTTTAAATTTTTTTTCAACTTTGATTTTTAAAGCAAAAAGAAGTTTCCATGATCTACAAACTACAGGCTAAGCATTCTCCAATAATTCTTTGTCAACTGGCTAAGTATTTCATTTTAATGGGTCTAACTTAAACAACTACGAAAACTTTTCTGACTTATATCTCCAACTGTATTATTTTTATTATCTTTATCCTGATCACTAATGGTTTAAATCACTTCTGACCTGGCATTGGGCTTAAATCTCTTGTCACAATGTATAAGTTTTCATTTGTGTCTGTCATCACAACATCAATTCTTTTTTCTATTTCCTTGTGATAATTGATCAATCTTTCTGGGACATAAGAGACATACCTGTTCCATTGCCAAATTTTATTCTCAATTTCTGTTTACTAATATTAAATTTCCAACATAATGTGACGATTTCCTTTGTAATGTTAATTTTTCTTTTGCCAACTCCTTCCCTTAATTTAAAGTGTAATAGTACCATATTTTTGCTCTCTTGCTGCTTGATATAACAAACTCATGATCAATGCCTTTCAATTTCACATGAATAGCATCCTTCTATTCTTTTTTTTACATGGCCTTTACCACCACAACAATAGCATACACAGACATTATCTATACTCTTAGTTCTTTGTCTCAGTTTTCATTTTATTAATAGTTATTTTCTCTCTGTATTATTCTGAAAATCTGTTGCATTTTCTAGCATGGTTTCATAGGCTTCTCAGTAGTATTTCCATATATATCAGAATAATAGACAAATTAAAGAAAATCTGCATTCAATATAATATCAAAACATCATTAATACACTAAGAGATATTCTACAAAATATGAACATTAAATACTAAAAAACAAAAACTGTGTCTATGGAATACCATGTGAAAGTGGGAGAATTTATATTTGTGAGATCAGTTGCCCCAGTGAAAATTAATTAAAATAGTACAAACTGATTATTCAAAAAAAAAAAAGGCAGACATATTTAAAATAGTAGACCATGCATGTACCAATGAACATATGTTTGATTGGGAAAATACAAAAATATTCGGATAGGGAGAAAAAAATACAAAGAATCAAAATCTGACATAATTATGGGAAATAATGTGATAGTACATAATCTCAAGAAGATACTAATTAACTTTGCTCTTAAAGAACAAATGGAAAATCAAAGAAAGACTTTCATAAATAAGTATATGAGATTTGTTCTGATGGTAGACTTTGGCCGAATACCTGTTGGTTAGACAGTTACTTTGAAATTTCAATATTCGAGTATCTAAAGGTGCGTGTTTGTTTTCCATACTATCACTGTGATAGGATATGCCAGAAACATCTGGAGAAGAGAAAATTTCATTCAAAATGCTGTGTTCAATGCTAATTTGTTTGCTTTTACTGGTAATTGAACGTATTTAGAAAGTTTAAATAAAGTTTAAATTTTTCTGTAAGACCTTCAGTTCTTTAATATTAGATGATGGAAATACTCCAACAAATTATTAATATCATGAAACGTTGCTTGATTATGCAAATAGCAATAAATAATAAATGAATGAAATCATTTTTTATTTATAAATAATTTGAATCTTAGCGATACATGAAAATGCTTTCAATTGGCTAAATATTTTCAGAAAACATTTTTAACGATAATCTATAAAAAAAAAAAAAAAAATAGCCATTCTATTATTAGATTGCAAGACAGCATCTAGATATTCATAGCTAGAAGGTAAACAAAGAAGAAAAGCTGTAAACTCTCACCTCCTGCATTTGACTAGGAGGATAATTATTATTTATTTATTTACAGAAAGATATTCAAAAAGTCTTTGTTTTGCAATGAGTATTTAAAATCTGTTTTATTTTTATATTTTGCACACGCATAGGTGTGTGAGACAATCATTCACATTATCAACAAGTTACTGGTGAAAAAATATTGATTAAAGTAACATTTTATTAAGAATAAATTAAGAATTACTTATAAAATATTGCCTTAGATTGAACTAACTACAGTAAAGCGACCATATGTGTTGTAATTAACATAAATGGATTATGTCCTGTACATGAGGGGTCAGTTTGACTTTAGATCAACATGGATGTGACAAGAATCTCGGCCTCAGGGTGGCCTTTGAACATTCCATCATCAGATTTTCAACTGGATGGACAGTTGAAGAGTTGGAGTATGGAGTGGATTGAAGCGTGCCCATTAAAGTATGAAGATTGGCTATCTTAATATATATGAGCACTTATTGCATATATGTGTAGGTCTGGTAAACTGAACCTACTGATGATTGCTGGTTTAGCATGAAATACGTATATTGGTGATTATCTTTTCGACATATATGTGTTCAAGTGTAGCAGTGTTATGAGATAGAGTGGAAAGTGGTGGGTCATGTGAAAGTCTGTGTTCGTATATCCTATATATAATATGAATCAATAAATTGTTAATATTTAAATATAAATATATTAAATTTTTCTACTAATTATTTAAATACAAGTATATTGTCTATACTGAACTTAATGTAATTAGAAGGGATTTGAACTTAGACTCCCTACATCTATCTACTCCATCTTATATAACAGATACACATGACCACATACATGTGAAAAAGATAAATGATCTCCAATGTACATATTTCATGCTAAACCAGCACTTATCAGTTGGTCCAGATCAGCTCCCACATATATACATAATCAATGCTCAGTTTATATTAAGATAGCAAATCAAACTTTAAAGAACACTGTGGGTCACACACAAGTTAGTTTAGAATTGTTTGAAATGTATTATGTAAATAGTATTGTAAAATTAGGGTGACTCGTAAATAAGTATAGAATTATATGACTAAATAATATTAGAAGCGTATAACTAAATAATATTGGAATTATCTAAATAATTATCTAATGTAACGATGTCGTGTAGAAAATAATCATATATGGTGTGAAGGTTTAAGTAAAATTTACCACCAAAATGCCTCACCTTATAAGGTGAAATTGGGGGTGAATCAAAACCCATAGGGACTAGTGAAGGACTCAGTTAGCCGACCATATAAGGAGAGGTATTTATGGAATGAGAGATGTTTTGTTGAACTCCAGAAGTCAGGTATATAAATGGGATAAAGAGGGAGAATCAGGGTAGTAAAAAATTAGACTACTGTGGCCCTAATGAGCAGACCTATGATACCCAGCTTTGAAGGAATGCTTTACCAACATATGTAACAGTTATGTATGTAATTAAATATTGCTGGAAATTAAACTAATATTTTAACCATGATATCTATCTAAATTTCCCATTTATTTGATACATACATGTTTCATGTACTCTTCCAATTTATTATTCGTAATTACTGTATAATTTTCTTTTATAAATTTTGATTATTATAATAATAATTTCTATATGCATACCGATACATATTAAAAAGTGTCTGTCTTTCATATATGTATATATAAATGAAATACCATGCTTACTGAATATTAAACAATTGTGAACTGTAATTAAACCTTATATATACAAATGATGAGTTTTTAGCCGTTGTTAATGGTATCCACATTACATGCTAGGTGGACTTGAATAAACTATAACAGATTTTGTAGCTCTATTATATTATACATTAGCAGGGGATTGCTTTTTTTATAGTTGCATTTCCCCCTACTTCTAGCATCTAAGGTAGTATATACAATTGTGTGCCCTCAAATAGGGTGTGATTTGGTTTATTATGGAGAAACTCATCAAGAGGAAGGTTAAGAAAGCTTATTTCATCACCAGCAATGCCAAATCGATAAATAGAAGAGACACTTGTTTCACCATTTCTAAAAAATGGATGGTATAGGAGGCAATTTGCATACATTTGCATATAACTAATATGAAAAGACTATGAATGTGGAGCTACAAGAGCTCTGAAAGTGCTAAGTCTGTAAAATAGAATATGTATAAAAAAACCGACAAATTAGTACATAAAAAATGGTTTCACCACAATGATATTATTAAATACTTTTAGAAAAATTCAAACTTTTACATTTTCTAAATCTAGTCAAGTATTAGTACTGAGTGGTAACATTATCCTCTCTTTTTCATTTGATTATAACAATAGCAGCATGGGAGTTGAACTATGACCTTTAGATTTATTAATATTGAACTTAAGGTGGCACTTTAATGAACTAAATTATTTTATTAATGGCATAAAACCCCTATCTAGTGCCTACTCATCCAATATCTCCAGACTAGTTTCTAGCTTGTGGCTTTCATCAGTGAGGAGCCTTGGATCTGAGAGCATTGCATCTAGATCTTAGGATCTAATGCAAGCCTCCAGCAGTCATCTTTTACATTATTAGCTTTATATAAAGCATTTAACACAAAATTTATACACAATAATGTTTTCAACTCAAGCTCATTAGCTTATACAGTCATATAAATCTGAACTCAGTTCAGCATCCATACTTTTTGGTGTCTTTCATTCTTTAATAATCACAGTTATCATAATCCTATTGGGCAGGATTGGTATTAAACCACTAAACGTCACACTGCCACCATTTCTTAAGCTTACACAAGCTGTTTACACAGAGGTTAAACTATCTATACAGTAATGCTACTCAGTGCAAGCAAGAGTAATCAATGAATTCAAGGTTTGATAGCAATCTTTCCCAATAGGATTATGGGGACTGTGGTTAGTAAAGAACCAAAAACACCAAAAGTATGAATGCTGAACTGAGTTCAGATCCATATGACTATACAAGCTAATGAGCTTGAACTGAAAATATTACTGTGTTTTCATTTTGGACTCAAAGCTTTATAGTTAGCTAATATGGTAAAATGTGGTGACTGGATAGTTGCATTAGATCCCAAGATCTAGATGCAGTGCTCTCAGAACCAAGGCTCCTCACTGATGAAAGCCACAAGCAAGAAATTAGTCTGGAGATATTGGATGAGTAGGCATTAGATAGGGGTTTTATGCACAAGCCTTCTTGCATCCATTGATTACTCTAAGGGACACTACTGTATGGAGAATTTAGCCTCTCTAAACATCTGGTGTAAGCATAAAGAATGGTGATCATGTGATGTTTAATGATTTTAACAAGTAGTCTTTACTATTTGCTTGTGCACAAAGATGAAAATTGTAGAAAAGCATATTTATATAATACTTAAACCATTATTGTGATACTTATTGAGAAACCAAACCTGTTCTAAAGAAATGAATGCTCTATAATAATTTATTGATATAAGCTGTAGTGAATTGTTCATATAAGTATATAAAGGTTTAGTCTACCTCCAAGAGAGAATGGAGTTGTCCACAGTCTCTACAAATATGATAGATTCAAATTCATTCTTTGATATTAAATCTAGTGAACTTTAGATGTGTCCAATCAAATAAAGAAATGGGACTTTCATGAGAAGCAAGTGATCCAATTGCATGGCCAAGTTAAATTGGTTCACTAGTATTTATGCATGAAAAATATAAGCTCTGTATTCAGCGCAATTGTAACTTGTTCACACACTGATATTATGGGTGATACCTGATCAGGCATAATTACTAAATAGAAGAAGTCATATCATGATCATGCTTCCATGATCTGTTAAAACTGTAGCAGTTCTCTCCACACAAAACTGCTACACAGTGCAAGCCATAGCAACCAATGGATACTAGAAGATTTGGGTATCAAAATGCTTGCATAATGCCTATTTATCCAATATCTCCATCCTAGTTTCTGGCTTGTGGGCTTTACCAGTGATGAGCCTTGAATCTGAGAGCACCATTCCTAGATCTTTGGATCTAATGCAACCCTTTATCTTTTTTAGTAAAGAACAAAGATATTATATGAGTCCCAAATGGATTAACAATAATGTTTTCAATCTAAGCTCATTCACTTTTATAGTCATACAGATATGAACTCATGTCATTGCTTTTTAATAATTATAGTCATCATCAACCTTTGGCTGTGAATGATTTTAAACCATTAGAACAGCACAGTGATGACCAATGGATGATGGTGACTAGGGTTATTAAAAAAATAAAGGCATAAAAATAGTTCAGTATGACATGCAAGTGAATGAGATTGGACTGAAAACATTTTTTTTATATTTTCATTTTAGATTCATAGCTTTATTATTAACTAAAAAGGCAAATGGTAGCTTCTAAATGGTTGCATTAGATCAAAAAGATGTACAGGATGCTGTCAGATCCAAGAAGACCACAAGCTGTAATGTAGACATTAGATAAGTAAGGACTAGATAGGGATTTTGATGCATAAACTTACTAGCATCCACTAATTATTATAGCTCTCACTAGGTGTCACTACTTACTATTAGAACAGAGTTGCTACTGCTTTATAAGCAGAAGAGATTGTAACATGCATCTTAAAACTTCTGTAGTCCTGCAATGATGTTGTAATAATAATAACGTATATTGCATTTTTATTTTAATGTATATTATAGATGTAATTTATTTAAAACAGGCAAAACTCTCCATACAGTAGCGCCACTCCAAGCAAGCCAGAGCAATCAATAACAGTTGTGAGCAAGCATAAGAAATTGTGATCATGTGATGTAATTTATTTACGCATAATTGTTTATCAATTAAACATTCAGTCTTATTTGATGTCGTTCATATTAAGTTTGACTGTATGGTAAAATTAAATAATACTATACTAACAAATTATTGAAAACAATTGTACTTAATCATAATATTAAAAATAAAATATTAAATTAGATTATAATTTTAAGAATTCTTAAATGAAGTAAAGAATACAGAATGCAGAATGAATATTTCAGATAGTTAATCAGAGATTAATTAGGAAAAAGGGATTATTTTCTAAATAGACAAAGATGAACTATCAAAGAATCTATGGGAGAATTTAGATGCAATTTTTTTTTTGATATTTTCAATTCAAAGAGTTATTGTGTAAATAGAAGAAATATTTGAAAATATATGTACAATTATTTTAAATTAATTATGCATATAAAAATATTAGAAAACTAAGAATTGGAAAAAATATTATGGGATGTTTATAGCATTTTGCGAAAATGATTAATCAAAGACTTTATTTAAAAAATATTATCATTAAAATGATTGATTTCAAATGAAGAAAGTATAAACTGTCTTGGATATATTACAATAACAGATAACAGTTATAATAATTTTTTTCCCAAAAGCATTAATTGTAATAGGATTTGTCTTTATACAGGCTATGATAGTTTCAATTACTGCAAATTCTTTTAGTAATTATATTTGACCCACAACACATGAAAACCGGTTAATATTAAATACAGAGAAGAGCAAAAATAAAATGTGATTATTCTAATTTTATTAATGAAATAGCAATAAGACGATTGTATTTTTAAAATATGACATTCTTCATCATAATATTTTTTAAGATTTAAATATGATTATTTATGTGTTATATTTAATATAAAAATATATAAAATAAAAACATTTAAAAAATTTTATGTCTGTATAATTTTATGTATACAAATTATGTATATTATTTGATATTAATATTCTACTTAAATCTAAATGTTCGTGTTTGAAATTTTTAGTCCTACTGCTTCCTATCAGCCATTTTGTTTTAAGTTATCAAAATAATTAAACAGTTTCCTGAGCCTACAACTGGGAATAAAAGAAAAAATATTTATTTATTTTTGTTTTTATTTTGTTTTAATTATATAATATTTACACTTTTTTATTTCTTGAATTTTCTTATTACTTATTTTCTCCTTGACTATCTTAGAAATTTTCACAAATAGTCAATTTCTGTAGTTGTCAACTCTCTTTACATCTTATCCTTCAATTTTATCTAATTTTATTATATTATTTAACGATCTTTTTCGTTAGTATGTGATTATATAAAATTTTATTTTTATCGCTATAACTTTTTTATTCATTATATTTCTGTCTCTTATATCTTTAACTGTTATTTCCCTCTGTGTGATATTTATACTTAGATATTTATATTTCATAAATCTGTTAACCATTTTCCAATATTATATCTTATTGTGCTTCTTCAATATACATATTTTTTGGTTTTGTTATCAATATTTCCACTTTTTATATTCCTCTCTTAATTTAGAACCCTATAACTTAAATCCTGAGTCAAAATTATCAAATTCTTCAATACATATTTAATCTCGGAATAAAGCAACAAAATTCTTAAAAAGTCAATTGGGTTTTAGAAAAATATTTTTTTATTTATTATAGGTTAATAAAAGATTAGAAATTGCCGTGCAGATGTCAAGTCTCTCTAATAATACCAACAAAAACGATATGGAACGGAAAACTCACAATTGAATTGAAAGTGATCCAAAGTATTTTTATAAATGAAAATTATCGATGAAAAAATCCATAAATATTTTTTAATTATCTCTGATATAGCGTACAGAATCTTTAGTAAAATTTTGATTGCTTCAACATGATTTGTTAAGCTCAATAATCTTTAATCCTCCTAGCACGCATTTAATATTTACTTTAATTGTTATTATGTAAGGATTTGATCACAAACTTTCATGCTCCCTTCAAATATCTGCTCTATCTCATACAACTAACACATTGTGTGGTCATGTGTGTTGGTTGTATGAGATAGAGCACATAACTGAAGGGAGCTGAAAAGTCTGGGTTCAAATTCCTTATATAATTATATAACTCCAAGTAATTGATGAGTTAGAAGAAGTTAACAGTTATAAATACCTTGGTCAGATTATTAATACAGATGGAAACATAATGGATGAAATTAATCATAGAATTAAACTTAGTTGGAGTGCTTTTGGTAGAAATAACTTGATACTAAAAGGAAATATGCCTGTGTTTGAAAAGGAAAGTTTTTAATAAGTGTATTTTACCAGTTCTTACTTATGGATCTGATACTTGGACACTTAATAGAAAAGCAATACAGAGACTTCAGACCACTCAAAGAAGTATGGAGAGATGCATGTTGGGAGTAACAAGAAGAGATCGAAAATGCAATGCATGGTTAAGAGAACAAACAGGTGTTACTGACCTCATTGAAAAAATTAAAAAACTGAAGTGGAGTTGGGCTGGATATATTGCTAGAAGAGATGATAATAGATGGGCAACTGAAATCTTAAACTGGATTCCAAGAGATATAAAAGACCCAGAAAGAGACCACATGTGAGATGGATGGATGAAATAAGAAAGTTGTGGAGAAGAGAAGCTAAAGATCGGAGGAGGTGGATTGAATTTGGAGAGATCTTCATCCTGCAGTGGATTGATAATAGTTGATGGTGGTGATGATAATGATATAAATTATACTTTCATAATCAAATTCAGTTGCTATTAGTAATTTTTAGCTACAATATAGGGTCTATTCTCAATATATTAAAATACACAAATAAAAGTATAATTGTTTAATTAATAATTTTTATTGTAATAAGTAAAATCTCACCTTCGATCCTGATACTGAATTAGCTTTGACGTCATCTGAAAATAGAAAAATATCAACACTATTAATAAGTTTATTTCCGAATCAACTTCAAAAATTATGAATAAAAAGTGCAAAATTATTATTATTATTTATAGCTATAATAAAAGTTTTTGATCTTAAAAAAATTATATATGTAAAATATTTAATGACCATTTATTTAATTAAACTAATTGAATTATCATTTTGTAAAAATAAAAATTTAATTAAGATGTCTGTAAAAATTTTAGCAAAAAAATATAATGCAGACATACAGGTATAATAAAATATTTTTACTATGAACATATATATATATTGTAACAGCCAAATTTGTCCATTCGCGCAACAGAATCTAGAAAGCAGGCAGAGACCAAACACTGACCAGATTAGAATTGTGATGTCCCGAATCCGACCACCCTTCAACTCGTATGGCAATACTCCAAGACTCAAGACCCTACGAACGACCACCTTGAAGTTACACGTAGTATACTATTTTATTCACGGCCGACATAGGTCAGGGAGAAGCAATAAGACTCAAGGTTAAAAATACTCTTATTAATTAAATCTAACGTCAAATTAACTAAAGGAGATTTTATTAATGCATAGGTTTTATATATAAATTATCAATAATTAAAATTGGATTGAATAATGAGATTGAACTAGATTAATTTAACTGTACATTTATTTAGTTCGATAAATCAAAATTTAAATAAAATATATAAAGAATTTATTAGCGAATGAATGAAAAATGCATGCAGGCATTTAATGGCTGAAGAGTGTTCATGTATTCTCTTCGTACCGATTTTATAAATATATTGGTACAAATAATAATTACGCTTTAAGTAAGATGAGTTTAACAGGTTTTCATCTCATAGATTAATTATAGCAGAATATAGACAAATAATCACTATGTCTTATCTATAGAGAAATATGCCAAATCCTCTTTAACTTGTGGCTGTGTGTAAATAATTCGACTAAGCCTTGATTAACGACTAATTATGCATTTTATTATTACAAATATAAAATATTTAAAAGATGAGTGCATAAATCAGTTCAAATAACTTAGATTGAACATGGCTTTCAAGAGTATTTCAGACAAATGCTGAATTTGACATAATAAGGAGGTAGAGTTGGCTGCTCTGAATGTACCAATGCTCTATAGCACAGGCAAATAACAATAATAAAAATCGTCTGCAGATGGATCTATTCTTTCTGGTGTTTTCCAGATTGGCAAGCAGGTACAACATGGCAGTCAGCATTCAGAGTCAACACTCAGATGGTCATCACCAGTCAGATGGATGGAGCATTGCAGCGGTAGGTGGCAGATGGCATCTGAGAGGTCCGGAGAAAAGTGCTTGCTTCCCTCCACTCGTTATTTATATTTGCTAACCTCTTGAAGTTTTCTATGAAGGATTCTCTTGCAAATTTAACTACTGAACCAATCTCTCTAGCAAATTAATGACTGAATAATCTCTTTTGTTCTCTGGGCCATTTTATACCTTTTTAAATCCCTTCAAAAATGCAGTTTCATTTGCTCATGGCTATCCCAGTAATATCTTTAATTTAATTAGTAAAATTTTACAACAGATAAGGTTGAGACACCTCTTAAAAAATTTTAGATTATTTTTTAAAGATTTGCAAAAGAAACTAACAAAGAAATTTCTTACTATTTTAATTAAAATTTTATACTTTTAATTAGCAAAAATAACCTGAAATAAAACAATATATTACTTCCACTTAGCAATGATTCTAAAAGTATCTCAACCTTTTTGATCCCAAAATATAATTAATAATATATAAAATATATATATAAATAATTTTTCAGCAATAATATTACTAAGATTATTGCCTTGTATATATAAATATATCATATGCTAGAAAATAAGCTAAATTTAACATTTTTTAATATAGCTATTTATCCTATTCTACCTAAACTATCTGTACCAATTGTCAAGGGTACAACATATTGTACCATTTATTTATATATGGTACAAATATATTGGCATTTGGTAAAAGCTAAAAGAAAAAGTAAATTTAGCGATCTTATTAAAAGATGCAATTTTAATTTTTTTTAATTAGTGTAATTTTTTTTTTAAAACGTACAATGAAAGTTAATTTTTTGTTTGGAATTATTTATTCAATTAAAACTTAAAATTGGAAGAAATAAAAAAAGACATGCAGATTACAATCAGTAAAACCTTTTTGGAAGCTAATTAAAGATGGCAGAAAAACATTATAAAAAGGAGAACTTTGTAACAGAAAAATACAAAATAAATGTATAAGTTATAACTGAAGGGTCATAAAGATAAAAGTATGCACAAAAGTCTGAAAACTGGACCAGGAGAATAAAAGGAAGAAACCAGTTGGATCAGGGTCTTGTCTTGTGTTTTTCTTTTGGTTGTTCCTGGATCACGAAAAGATCCAGGACCACTCTACGCTGAAATAATTCGTCACGCTGGAGTGGACCGAAGCTCTTGACATAGTTCATCATGAAAACGTTGACCCCAGAAAAGCTTTCGTGACTAGCCTTTAGAATGGACCAAAAAACAAGTTTAATATTAATGGCCACAAGCTCATCCTACCTCTCATAAAAAACCACGCATGGTAATCAACCATCTACAGAAATTTGCTAAACTTACTGGTAAGCTAAGATTAACTATTCCTGATTGTGACTAAATTAAGCGTTTGCAAACCAGCTTATAATATAATCCTGATAGAGACATTAATTTTATTATTCAAGAGACGTTTGTTTATGGCCTAAGAAATCTAAGTGTAATGTGAACTGTGTTAATTAATTGATCAACGTTGTTATCTGGATTAGCATGTAGATGCCTTCCAATTTTATTTAACAATTTATCTTTAAATATTTTAATTTGCTAGAATAAAATATTTATTTCTAATATCAACTTTTCATTGTGCGTTATTATTGTTAGTTTATTTTTAATCTATTATGTATAAATTACATTTGCCAATATGTTTAGTTATTAATTAAGCCCCAGGTGTAATATTCTCTGAAAAATAACTAAGTTATGGGAAATCAAAACCCTGATCCTTTAAATTATTTTATTCTTAATTTACAATGTGCGATGCGATGAATTTCAGCAGATTCTTGTATGAATCCTGGTGCTCTTATAAAAATAAATAAAAGGCTGATTCCGCCAGTAGCGTAGGTCGTAATAATTAGTAGGCCAGTTAATCAGAAAATATAGCTATGTTTCTGGAAATAGAAACAAGATATTTTCTTATCCATAGGCAGATTAACTTTCAGTTCATAGTGTGTAAAAAAAGGGCCTACCAGAATGCATTAAAACATGAAAAATGCTACAATATATATATATCAAATTACCTCCATTGTTAAGAAGTTCAGCTACACCTTCTCTAAATAAATATATGAGTCCATATTTCAAAATAGCCAGTCTCTCTTTGAAACTGTAAGCTATTTAATCTTAAATATTGAAGCCGAAACTAATCTAAACATAGAGCTCTTTTGTAGAGGAATTGGCAATCCTCACTGTTTATAACTTACAAGCTTAAGAGGTAGGGTCATGTGATCTATGAATTGATCTATGACTTTTATTCTGACTATTTATAGTCTCTGCCAAAAAGTCTTATGCAATTTTATATTGCTATGACTACTACTATATGGCATGGCTGAAGATCTATCAGCCCCATATAGCTATTTGAGTTGGATAGCTGGATTTGAAGACATGTACATGTCTGAAAATTTCAGATTTTCCACTCAATAGATAACTTTTAGCTAAGTGCTTGGCTTTGGGTTGGTATTTTTAGATCTAGTGTCTGAACCTACCCTGACACCTCTCTGAGGAGTGCCAAAGCACGAAACCATGGTCAGGGGTTTGGGGAGGGGTTCCTGACAGAGATATTTTAAGTGCTGGCTCTGGCTAAGCATTTATCATAAAGCTTGTAGAAGAATTGGCAATCCTTACTGTTTATAACTTACAAGCTTAAGAGATAGGGTCATGTGATCTATGAATTGATCTATGACTTTTATTCTGACTATTTATAGTCTCTGCCAAAAAGTCTTATGCAATTTTATATTGCTATGACTACTACTATATGGCATGGCTGAAGATCTATCAGCCCCATATAGCTATTTGAGTTGGATAGCTGGATTTGAAGACATGTACATGTCTGAAAATTTCAGATTTTCCACTCAATAGATAACTTTTAGCTAAGTGCTTGGCTTTGGGTTGGTATTTTTAGATCTAGTGTCTGAACCTACCTGACACCTCTCTGAGGAGTGCCAAAGCACGAAACCATGGTCAGGGGTTTGGGGAGGGGTTCTTGACAGAGATATTTTAAGTGCTGGCTCTGGCTAAGCATTTATCATAAAGCTTGTAGAGGAATTGGCAATCCTCACTGTTTATAACTTATAGAGCTCTCTTCTTTGAATTAGTTTGTGTTTCAATATTTAAGAACTAATAGCTTACAGTTTCAAAGAGGTACTTTTTGGGTGGGTTATTTTGATATACGGATTCATACATTTATTCACAGAAAATGTAGGTGAAGTTCAGGTTTTAATATTTGAGATCCTAATAGCTAATACTTTCAAAGGACTGTCCATTTTGAAATACAAACTCATATATTCATTCACAGAGGGTATAGCTGAATTTCTTAACAATGGTGGTGATTTGATATTTGGATATTTATTTGAGTATAGTGTTATGCAATGGAATTATTTTCGAATATATATATCACTCTCAATTTAATTTATAGGGTATATGAGCACACACTTTCACATCTCTCTATCTCATATCACTGATCAGTTAACTAGACCAAATGAATACATAATTAGATGTCATAATTTACATTTTTTAATCATTATTATTATTATATATTTAAAAAATCCACTAATTTACCAGAATTATGATATTGTATTTTGGATCCATATGTTGCTTCGACAAAAAATCTAAAATGACACAATCAAGCAATGACCTAAATTTGTGGCGTTAATTCTCTACTTCTTTTTAAATCTCTGTGTTGCAAAAGCGTCACAGTTATTCAATTAAGCAGAAAAATAAAATTTCTTTTATAAGACAACAATTCTTTATAATAAAAACAAACACAATTTTTAATTTAAAAAAAGACTTCCTAGTATTCACAATCTAATCCTTAAAAGAATTACATGTACTTGTAACTACAATTTCCCACTTATGTATAAGATAAGCTATATTTTTATTATCACTAAATTAATAATAAAATTGCAAAAACACCTAACACCTAAGTAGAGAGCGGGTGTTCAATCAAAGCAAGTGCAAACAGTGGAGAAAGATGAAAAGAGGGTATTCACAATTAATGAATTTAAAGTTGAGACAAAAACTGAGGAAGAATTTTCAGAAAGGAAACAACACTGGACATTATGATTTTTTTTTTATAAGAAAATTTCAAAACGAAATATACATGGAAGCACTCGAATAAAAATATACCAGAATTGGATTGTAATTTGATTAAGAAAAAATACGAAATTAAAATTTATAAATATGCCTATTAGATTGAACACAGAAAATAGTCAACAATTAGTCACATGTAAAATATGTATTAATGCAAAGAGGCAAAAGCTGAGAGAAATATTAAGGAAGAATCTTAAAAAAAGAATAGAGACTATTGATGCGCCCAAAATTAATATAGACAACTCTCTAATCTATGCAGTAGATGAAAAGATTAATAGAAGGAGTCATTGTTTCTGTGATTATGAATTATTGATTAATGACACTGTTATTAATTCTTTTGAGATAGAAAATACATTGTGTTAAGAGATGGAGAGTGTAAAGTCACTGAATACATGGATATAAGCATAAGATTTATGGTAATAAGAGTGAATGTTAATTTTTATAGAGATTAAAAAATATCTCTACTAAATTTTATATTTGTAGTAATCAGATTGTTTATTGATACACGAGTTATCAGATAAACAATATCTTACTGAATAGTCACTTTTAGGGAAAAAAGATTCAAATGAAAGGCAGTATAACCTATATATTAGATATGTTAAAATAAGCAAAACTCTCTCCATACAGTAGTGCCACTCAAAGTAAGACAGAGTAATCAATGGATGCCAGATGGCTTGTGCATAAAAGTCCTATCTAGTTCCTATTCATCCAATATCCCCAAACTAGTTTCTGGCTTATGGCCTTCATCAGTGAGGAGCCTTGGATCTGAGAGCACTGCATTTAGATCTTAGGATCATGAAAAGTTTAAAGGTTATATTAGATATGCATTAATTCTAGATGAAAACAAAAATATTTGAAATATGGCAATGAAAAAGACTGACATCAAATATATCTTTTTTGAATAGTCACCTATTTCAGATATGCCCAAAATAGAGCGAATCATGCTTACTAAACTTGATTAAACAATATTTGGTGATGGAAAAGTCATTTGAAATTTGATACATAGAAAATAGCTAACTATATGAAGTTAAAAATACAAAAGAGGTTTTAAAATGTTATAGATGAAATTATGAATGAAATGTGGAAGTTTTTATTAATGATAAACTCTTAAGTAAAATGTTGAATTTGACCAAATGTATTCTTAAAATTTATTTATTGGAAAATTAAGATAAAATGTTTATTAATATATTTTGAATGAATTTGACTGAGGAAATAACTATGTTGAGGATCTGTACTTTTATTTTGTATAAATACTGATGACATTTGGTTATTTATGCTCATTGAAAAATTTACTATAATACTGGTCATCAAAAGGTGTTTTATTTAGGCATTTCCTTCCTAGAAAATGGTAAGAATTTTCTGATAGTGGCATTAAGCAGAGTAAATTACTTTTTTCTATCTTGTATCTAGTTCATAACAACGATATGATACCAAGTTTGACTATAAACAGTTTTTAAATAGAGTATTATCTACATTTTACCTGTCCACAACTTCAATTTATTCATAATAAAAAAGAAGCAGAGATTTATGGAGTACTCATTTTGTGAATAAAAAAATTAAAAATATCAAAGAAGGCGTATATAATAATTATCTTTCAAACCAGTCAACACTTAGACAATCCAATATCAGTAACAACCAACAATCTCAACCTGTTGTCAAGGTAACTTCCTATTAAAGCTAAAGGTGGAATCCCACCTTTTAGAATCCAATACATTTATATAGACACTAAATATTGCAACTTGACCACAGAGATTGAAATTATTGATGCAAAGATGTTTTAATAAACCTCTTTAAACAGGTAAATATAACCTGTTCTGAATACAGGCTAATAAACTGTAAATTATAACATTACTAAGTATGATTATAATTTTCAAATTGCACCCAAAGTATTACTTAAATAATAAGTGTAATAATTATCAAGGCTAAATGGGTTTAGAAGTAATCATTAAAATCACTCAATACTTAGACACTCATAATATCAATAATAATCAAAAATCTCAATCTGTTGTCAAGACAACCTCCCCCACCTTTATTTATTTATGGTCCAATAAATTTATATTTTTGTTTGTTTAGGAAAAAGAAATGTAATTGTCTAATCTCATGTGATGATGACAAGTAAGTATATACTTTCTTGTTTTGGCAGTATACATTTTTTCACAATTTTTATGTCACACTGTAAACTTTAGTAAGTAATAATAAATGCCAGATGATAGAGCTTAATCCTATATTGCTTTATTTAATATCCCCAGTCTATTTGAGATGCTTCAGATATTGGAACAATGGGGAGTATTGAATAAGATAACAAATATAGGGATTTATTATGCACTATCCTCTGGTATATATTGTTGTTTACTCAATCATACAGTAAAATGAAAAAAGTTTATTGCTAAAGCATCAATATGTAAGCTGGAATCATGTGATAGGTCATGTGATATTTTAGTGTATGGAGAGATGCATGTTAGGAGTAATAAAAACAGATCAAAACTGAAATATATGGGTGAGACAACAAACAGGTGTTACTGACATTATTAAAAGAATTAAGAGTGGAGATGGGCTAGGCATATTGTTGAAGAAATAATATTGAATGGACAGTTGAAAAATTAAATTGGATACCAAGAGATTGTAAAAGACCTAGAAAGTGATAACATGTGAGATGGATAAATGAAACAAGAAAATGTGCTTGTGAGATGTGGAGAAGCTAATAAAGATGAATTGAACTTGAAGAGACCTTTAACCTGCAGTGTATTGATAAAGATTGAAAATGTTGATGATGATGATGGTTTTCCTGAATTGTATAGCATAATAAAGGAGATATAACTGTAAATGTGTGCTATATAAAATTATATTTTGATTTTGAAACTTTGTATTTTTACTCATTTTAATTATAAGTAATGGAAAACACTAATCATTTAGTAAATTGTAATTATAGTTTCTAATTTGTTTTTTATTCTATTGTTTCATTTCTCCCTGCAATTTGTTTCTGATAATAGGATTTGCTTTTAAGTTCAAAAGTTAATTAAGGTTTGATTATATTAAGTTAATTAATTTTATTGTTTGAGAATTGTAAACTCAATATATTTGTAAAAAAAATACTGTCTGTTTGTTTTTTGACAAACATATATATATATATATATATATATATATATATATATATATATATATATATATATATATATATATATATATATATATATATAATAAAAAAAAAATATTAAAAAAAAATCAACAGTTCATGCTGAAGTTACCAGAAGCCCCATGTCCTGATAACAACAGCTGTGAGTGAATAGATGTTTTAAATAATTTTTGGCTAAGAACACTTATAATGAATCAATATGTGAAAGTATATTTTTATGCCACTATATAAACATTGGTATAAAATTACATATCACATTGGATTTTTATTGGGAAAGATATAGCAAAATTGTGCAGTAAAAAAGAAATCTGCTCTTTGACAAAAGCATATTTTGTCGTGTATGAAGTATTATAAAATTAATTACATCTAGCTATTTTGTGATACTGTATTCCATAAAAGATATATTATAAAAGGAAATACAACTGAATTCAAACATCAAAGTTTGAAATGACAGTATAAGCCAGTGTAAGCCAGAGTAATCAATGGATGCAAGAAAGTTTGTGCATAAAATTCCTATCTAGTGCATACTCATCCAATATCCCCAGACTAGTTTCTAGCCTGTGTCAATCATCAGTGAGTAGCTTTGAATAGGACAGCACTGCATTTAGATCCTAGGATCTAATGGACCCCTCCAGCATCCATCTTTTTTTATTTGGTTAACTATAAATCTAGGAGTTCAGAATGAAAGTACATTAATGTTTTCAATCTAAGCTCATTTGCTTGTATAGTTATATAGATATGAACCCAGTTTAGCATGCATACATTTTGGTATCTTTGGTTTTTCAAATACTACAATCATCTTCACTCCATAGACAGAAATGTTATAAAACCACCAAAACATCACATGATCACCATTTCCTATGCTTGCACAATCTGCTTATAGAAGTAGCAATCTCTCCTTACAGTAGTGCTATCCAGAGTAAGCCGGAGTAATCAATGGATGCAGGAAAGTCTATGCATATCCATCTAGGGCCTACTCATCCAATATCTTCAGACTAGTTTCTAGCCTGTGGCTTTCATCATTATAGAGCCTTGAATCTGAAAGCTCTGCACTTAGCATTCAGGATATAATGCAATCCTCCAAGAGCTACCTTTTGCCTTTTTATTTAACTATAAAGCTCAGGGTCTTAAATGAAAACATAATAACATTTTCAATTCAAGGTCATTTACATGTATAATCATATAGATCTGAATTCTAATTGTCTTTAATTCTTTCAGTGATAACCCGTTAATTTTTAACTTTTTCCATTTTCTGTCTCTTATTATTCCTGCTGTATATGTTTCCATACCTCTTTGAGTGGTCTGAAGTCTGCCTTACTCTTCTGTTAATTATCTAATTCTCAGATCTCACATTTGGATATATATGTGTGTGTTAGATGCATATGAGATTTCTACACAGTTTATGTCATGTTGTTATGAATGGCATTTTTCCATACAAACTAATATTTTACTGCTTCTGTGTTAACAGGTAGTGTAAGCATAAAGAATGGTGATCATGTGATCCTAAATGACAATACAGTTTGTACTTAAATTTAGTATAGTCATATATTTTAAATGATATATTGTATATAACAGCAGTCCAGCAGTCATCAACCAGTGGTCCACTGACCACTGGTAGTCCATGATGTAATTTTAATGATCTGCAAAGAAATTCAGATATTATTTAAATTTACTAGTCTCATTTAATAAAATTTTTAAATAAGAAATACATTTTGTTTAAGCTGTATTATTCTATGTAAAATAGAACAAGAACATTATATTGCTAACTGATTTGTTACAAAATAGTACTGTGATTTGCAAAACATCTACTTCAAGGTGTTTAATTAACCCTTATTCAGTCAGTGGCATAGAAAAAGTAACAAAATAAGAATACTGAATTCTGTACAATTGACTAGGCATCAAATTTGAGTACAGCACACCATTGGTAATTGGGTGAACTAAACCTCAAAAATTTTATTAAGAATTTTGAAGTAAAACACATCCATAAAAATTATTAAAGAATAGAATACTATTCATTATTAATCTTAAATAATTTTTGTAGATACAAATTAGAAAATTATACATGTAAAACATAACAAATATGTATTTATACATTCGTTTATTTTTATGAAATAAAATGAACATTATATTAACAAAAAACAAAATAAAACAATTCTTTAACAAATTATAAAACGTATATATATATATATGAAAAACAAAAAAACACAAGTCAAAAAACTTGCTAACGCTTGTATTTATGATAACAGATGGCATTCTACCAAAAACACCGTCAAGCGTAGTTTTCTGTTTACATAAACGTCAGAGCGAGTATTCACTATCTCTAACTTTAATTCCACTTTCATATCATGATTTCAAGCTATTTTCTAACGTCAGTGAAAGACAGGAATAAGAAACTAGATCTAAACACAAACTCTGAGCATTTATGAGTTTGTGTTTAGATCTAGTTTCTTATTGGTATCTTTCACTGATGATAGCAAATAGCTTGAAATCATGATCTGAAAGTGGAATTAAAGTTAGAGATAGTGAATACTTGCTCTGACGTTTATGTAAACAGAAAACTACGCTTGACGGTGTTTTTGGTAGAATGCCATCTGTTATCATATATATTAATATATAAATAATTATATATGTAATAATATGATAATTCGATGTTTGTATTTCTTCAAAGCAATATATGTAATTATATAATTGAATATTTATAAATATAGTAATCAAAAAACATTAAGATCACAGAATTGTGGGAAGGTTAGTCTTTCAAAGTGTTAGTTGACAAAGATTACGAGGACAGTTGAAAGTGCTCCTAAATGAATAATTTTTTTATAAGTATATCTGATTACTGTATTTATAAATATTCAATTAAATAAATATATAAGTATATCATACTCAAGTCTCATATTAATTCGTACCTTTAAAAATTATGTTAGTGGTCTGCAATATCTAAAAGGTTGCTAACCGCTGGTATATACCATATAATGTTTGTTTAGAATACCTGCTAAATGTAAGTAATTATTAATATTTTATTCTCTTTTATCAAATAATTACTTTGTAAATAATTTATCCTTCAGTAATAAACATTATATCTAAATGCCATTACAATTAGCATTCTATTTTAATGCTAATCTTTATCAAAAGTGTTAGATAATAATATGAAAAAGGTTAAGCTTATCTATTGAAAATTAGTATTATGTTATTAGGCATATTCTTGTATAAGTGATTTTATAATAATTATAGTTCTTAAGTAATTTGTATCAAGTTTTCCATTTACATAAACCAAATTGTAAATAATCAATTTATATACTATATAATACTATTTATAGACCTTTAATCACCTTTTATAATGCAATTATATATATATGTTCTTATGGTTTTGACTGATTGAGTAGACTTCATCAGAACTTTTTTCAACTATTTACAATATTTAATAAAAAGCTCTGGTGAAGAATGCTGGTAAATTGAAACTGTAAGAAAACATCAAGGAATACATTTTATGATTAAAGAAGATTTATAAATGGCATTATATAGATTCATGCAATGCATAAAGAAATAAGAAAAAGTAAATTTGTTAATTAAATAATGTTTGGTTATCTTGTGATATTTATTTATGCCCCCAAATTTTGATTATTCTGGGATTATTCTGGTCTCACATTTCCATGTTAAGTACTGGAATATTATTCCAGTATGTAATTATAAATGCTTAGATATCTTCTATATAAAATTAGTAAATGTTGCATTACTGTGTCACTCACCCCCAAATATTACTTTATTAGTAAGATAAATTTAGTGCTAATATTTATCAAAAGTAATATTAGACCATCAACTTCAATACATTTGTCAGTTCAAACTAATTATACAATTTGAATAATTTATAAAGTGAAGCCTGGTCTGATATAAGCTTATAGAGTGGATAAATGTACAATAAACACTTTCTCACTACATTAAGATTGATATAACAATAAGTCTTAGAACAGCAGACATCATTATCATGTGAGTCTTAGTTATTAATTTATTGGGTTATCCTTCTTTATTTCTAATTTGAAAAATGGTATACAGAAATTGTCAAAGATATCTCCTAGTTACATATACAGTAATAATTTTAGTCCTAAGCCATAAATTCGGAATATGAAAAAAAAATGATGTAAATGTATGATAGAAAGTGATTGAAATCTAAAACACAACATGGAATCACTAAATCTCTAGTGGTGTTAATATTGTAGTTTTTAAAAAAAGTAACCTTATAGACTGTAATAATTTACCTCTATCCTTTTATCTTCACGGAAAATACAAATAATTCTCACTCTTACATTTTAAAGATTACTAATTTAGGTAGTTAACAGAAAGTTAATGCTAAGAATATAGATTTTCTAAAATAAAAATAAATCCTAGATATGATATAGAATAAAATATCTTTATATAATAACAAAATAAAATAATATATGACAATAGCTGTAATATAATCATAACATATAAAAGCTCTTTTCGGCAATTTTTAAATTTTTGCCCTTTTCAATATGTCTTGGTTAACTACAAAAATAACCTATATTGCATACAGTGACATCTACTGGCTCTATATAAAATTAACACAAGCCTATAATTTATGCCTTAATATAATATCTTTATAATAACATATTATTACATTGTACAGGCTTAAACCTGCATTTATATATGTAATATATGCAGGGTTTGAATTCAGACTTTCACACGACCCACCACTCTCAGTGCCATCTCATATTGCTGACCCACCTGATCACACACATGTTGAAAAGATAAATAATCACCAATATACGTATTTCATGCTAAAACAGCAATTATCAGTTGGTCTAGATTACTATCCTCACACATATATATAATCAGTACTCAGCTTTATATTAAGATAGCCAATCTTTATACTTTAATGGACAGGCAACTCTTTAGCCTTCCATTTCATTGAAAATCTGATGATGGAATGTTCAAAGCCCTTGTTAGTGCTGTCTATTAAAGTATAAAGATTGGCTATCTTAATATAAAGCTGATTACTGATTATGTGTGTGTGTGTGTGAGGATAGTAATCTAGACCAACTGATGATTGCTGTTTTAGCATGAAATACGTATATTGGTGATTATTTATCTTTTCAACATGTGTGTGATCAAGTGGGTCAGCAATATGAGATGGCACTGAGAATGGTGGGTCGTGTGAAAGTCTGAGTTCGAACCCCGCATAAATAACATATTATATAATCCTCCATTCATTTTTCATTATCCAATTATTAGTTAAATTAACTGACGTTTTATAAACGTTTATACAATTATTTCTGTTATAATTAATGTAATTACTTTCATATATCTTCCTTCTATTAATTTCTAAAATGTGCTAGAGAAAAATTTAATAAACAATTAATGATAAACGTAGTTAGGTTGATCAAAAATATATGAAGTCGAGGTTGTGAGTGGAGCAAGTTTGGCGGTTGTAAATAAAGATGTGACAATTCGCCATAGATAAATACTCAAGTAATGGAGATGTGTATGAGGGCTGGTCACCTAAGCCAACTGATGAGTGCTGGTTCAGCACAAAATGCTTCTTGGGGGTCATTTGTCTTTTATTGTATCTTTATTTATATGAAGAATAAAAAAGAAAAAGGAAGTATTGAGATTATTAAAATAATCGATAATACGCATACGAGAAGGAAGATGAAAAGTTATGTATGTCTGTGAGTAAAAAATCAGATATAATAATCTTTAACTTGGATTAAAGTTTATATTTGTGGTAGAGAAAAACTCCAGTTTAATAAATAATTAATGATAAACATAGTTAGGTTTATCAAAAATATGCATGAGTGGAACAAGTTTGGCAGTTGTAAATGAAGATGTGACAATTCGCCATAGCTAAATACTCTTCATGTAATAAATGTATATATATATATATATATATATATGAGAACTGGTGACCTGGGCCTACTGATGAGTGCTGGTTCAGCATGAAATGCATCTTGGGGGGCATTTGTCTTTTATTGTATCTTTATTTATATGAAGAATAAAAAAGAAAGAAGAAGTAAGGAAATTATTAAAATAAGATACTTATAAAAATATGTCAGTCATAGGTATATAGTCAACAGAAATTAGTTAGTTTTCACAAAATATTGCTCTCCAAAGATGGAAAAAATCTATGATCAGTATAAGTTAATTTAAAATTGTTCAACATTGTTAGGTAATTATGTGGTATTCACAGTGTGAATAACAATATGTCCAGTAAACAAAATGCTTATTCAAGAATATAAAAAAAGCAAAAGTAAACAATAGATGGCTGCAGAAAGGAGTTTGCTATTAACTGAAAGGAGACCCTTTGATTCCTCTTGGAGGCCTTAAAGGAACCGAGCAGGGCAAATTCCTAATGTCCACTCCATACGTTCTTGTCGTTGCAGCTGTTATTACTATGTGATTATTCATATAGTATACGAACGTGGATGGGCTGCTCACCAACACGCATTAGCCAGCGTTGGTGAGTTTATTGGCTTTTTACCTCTGAGTTTAAGATCAAGAAACACCATGGTCTTTCTTCTCAGTGCCTGATAAGGCTGAATGAATGTTTGTGTAAATGATAAATATTTTTCCAATACATATATACAATTATGACAGACAAAAATAAAGCATGGCCCTTATTCCCAGGAGGCTGTAAAGTCACCAGCCAAGGCAGCGGTTGGTGGCCAAAGGCGGAGGGTGCTAAGAATCCCCTGATTGCGGACCCAGGCTGCCATTTGATGACGACTTTTTATTTAGGTACTTACAACTGCAGATCACTTTCAAGTGAAGGAAGATTGCAAGAATTAGAAGAAGAACTGTCTTATATTAAATGGGACATTATTGGACTTTGTGAAGTTAGAAGAAAAGGAGAAGAAACAATTGATTTAAAAAGTGGACATATACTCTATTATAAAGGCACACATATTGGAAATACAAGTGGAGTAGGATTCATTATAAATAAAAAGTGGAAGAACAATATTGTGGAGATTGATGGTGTATCGGACAGAGTGGCAAGATTAGTTATACAACTTAATAGCAGATACCAAATGCAGATAATTCAGGTTTATGCCCCAACAAGTTCTCATAGTGATGAAGTAGTAGAAGATTTTTATATGGATGTACAAAAGGCTTTTGATCAGAGTAAACAACATTTTAAAATTGTTATGGGAGACTTTAATGCTAGAATTGGTAGACAAATGAAAGATGAAATTGCTGTAGGTAATTTTGGTTATGGTAATAGAAATGAGAGAGGACATAGACTTGTGGAGTTTGCAGAAAAAGAAAAACTTTATATTATGAATTCATTTTTTGAGAAAAATGTTAAAAGGAAATGGACATGGAAGCATCCAAATGAAGGTACAGCAGAATTGGATTATATTTTGACTAACAGAAAATACATATTTCAAGATTGTAATGTTCTTAATAAATTTAACACAGGAAGTGATCATCGATTAGTAAGGTGTAAGTTACGTGTTAATGTAAAACTAGAGAGCCAAAAATTATTAAGAAAAACAATATTTACAGTTGATATTCCTAATCTTCAGAAACATTCTAATGAATTTAAATTAGAACTTACAAATAGGTTTCAAGTGTTAGGAGATTTTGAACATGATTCAGATTTGAATGAAATTAATATGAAAATAACTGATACACTTTTAAAAACTGCAGCAAACATAGCTGGTAGAAAAAAGCAGCAATTTCTACTGAGACTAGAGAATTTATGAAGAAAAGAAGGAATATGAAGATATACAAAAATGATGTATTAAAAAGAATTGAATATCTCGAATTTTGTAAAATGGTACGGAAAAGAGTTGAAAATGATATAAGAAAGTATAACTGTGAACTAGCAAGAAAAGCTGTAGAAGAAAATAAAAGTCTCAAAAATGTTAAACAACATTTTGGTATTGGTAGGAAATTTATATCTGCAATAAGAAAAAAAGATGGAATTATTACTAAAAAGAGAGATGACATCATGAAATTGGTAGAAGATTTTTATCAAGAATTATATAGTAATAAAGAACAAGTACCTCCTATATCTATTACATCTTCCGAATTGCCCAGAATTTTAAATGAAGAAGTGAGACATGCAATTAAGTGTATGAAAAAAGGAAAGGCTCCAGGAAATGATGGAATTATAATTGATATATTAAAAGAAGCAGGTGAAGAAATAGAAACAATTTTAGCAAAGTTATATACCAAATGTCTAAATGATAAAGATGTACCAGAAGATTGGAAGAATGCAGTAATAATATTAATATTTAAAAAAGGTGATAAAGAAGATATTAGAAATTACAGACCTATCAGCCTTTTATCAGTTTTATATAAAATTTTTACCAAGATAATTACAACTCGTCTGCAGAGAACTTTGGATTTCCACCAACCAAGAGAACAAGCTGGATTTAAAAGTGGTTTTAGTACAATAGATCATATCCAGGTATTGAGAGAAGTCATAGAAAGGACAAACGAATATGAGTTGTCATTATGTTTTGGATTTGTAGATTATGAAAAGGCATTCGATTCTATACACATTTCTTCAGTGATTAAAGCATTGGATCATCAAGGTATAGATCCAGGATATTGTCATATTTTAAAGAATATTTATAAAAATGCAACAGCAACAATTAGATTACATAATGATACTGGAAAAATCAACATTGAGAAAGGTGTAAGACAAGGTGACTCCATATCTCCAAAACTCTTTACAGCAGTGCTGCAAGAAGTATTTTGTGGATTAAAATGGGAAACTAAAGGAGTGAAAGTAAATGGAGAGTATTTAAGTCATTTAGATTTTGCAGATGATGTAGTTGTTTTTTGCAAATAATGCTTCAGAGCTGCAGGAAATGTTGCAGGAGTTAGCAGATGAAAGTAGAAAAGTAGGACTAAAGATAAATGTTAAAAAGACTAAAGTAATGTTTAATCGATTTGCTCAAAATATGAAAATAAAGATTGATTATGAAGAATTAGAAGAAGTTAACAGTTACAAATACCTTGGTCAGATTATTAATACAGATGGAAACATAATGGAGGAAATTAATCATAGAATTAAACTTGGTTGGAGTGCTTTTGGTAGAAATAACTTGATACTAAAAGGAAATATGCCTATGTGTTTGAAAAGGATGGTTTTTAAGAAATGTGTTTTACCAGTTCTTACTTATGGATCTGAGACTTGGACACTTAATAGAAGAGCAATACAGAGACTTCAGACCACTCAAAGGAGTATGGAGAGATGTATGTTGGGAGTAACAAGAAGAGATCGAAAATGCAATGTATGGGTAAGACAACAAACAGGTGTTACTGACCTTATTGAAAAAATTTAAAAGATTGAAATGGAGTTGGGCTGGACATATTGCTAGAAGAGATGATAATAGATGGACAATTGAAATTTTAAACTGGATTCCAAGAGATTGTAAAAGACCCAGAAAGAGACCACATGTGAGATGGATGGATGAAATAAGAAAATGTGCAGGGGTGTTGTGGAGAAGAGAAGCTAAAGATCGGAGAAGATGGATTAAACTTGGAGAGACCTTCATCCTGCAGTGGATTGATAATGGTTGATGATGATGATGATGATGAAACAATAGATTTATCAAACCATAGAATATATTTTCAACTCTACTATGCATGAAAACTATATCATATTACTATCTCTGGGCCTTATGCTTAGGAACTTCTACATTTTGAAAAAAGTAAATGAATGAAGTATACGATATTTGTAAATATGTAAAGGTAAGAATTAATTGTATTATATGTATTGGGATGCTTTGTCAGATCTCAAATTTAATATTTATATCAGCTGATCCAGCTAATTTTTAATTTTCAATCAAGTTGTATTTTTTTTTAAGTTGTGTTTTAGTGAGTGCGATATAATAAATATAACGTACACACAAATTGTAAAACTTTTTTTTTATTACCTGATATTTAATGTAATAATTTTATGGATAAGAAAAAATGAACTTTGTGAAAAATATCATAAAATTTTGTACAGAAAGATAAGACAAATGCTTAAACTGCAAAATGTTACCTTTAATCTAAATAAATTAAAAAATAACAACAGTCTTTTATTTTAAAAATTGCACATTAATTTCAAATATTCAATATAAATATGTTTTATCAGTTCTTACACATGGATCTGAGACTTGGGCACTTAATAGAAGAGCAATACCGAGATTTCATCACTCAAAGAAGTATGGAGAGATGCATGTTGGGAGTAACAAGAAGAGATCGAAAACGCAATATATGGGTAAGAGAACTAAGAGGTATATACTGACCTCATTAAAAAAATTAAGACTGAAGTGGAGTTGGGCTGGACATATTGCTAAAAGAGATGATAATAGATGGACAATTGAAATCTTAAAGTGGATTCCAAGAAATTGTAAAAGACCCAGAAAGAGACCACATATGAGATGGGTGGATGAAATAAGAAAGTGTGCAGGGATGATGTGGAGAAAGGGAAGCTAAAGATCGGAGAACATGGATTGAACTTGGAGAGAGCTTATCCTGTAGTGGATTGATGATGGTTGACAATGATGATGATGATATACAATCCATGCATAAACTTCTTTATAAATCTTGATATATTATAATATGAACTATTATAATTGTACAATAATATACTCCAACGTTTCGATTATTTGTGGATTGTATATATTTTTAATGTCTTTAGTGGTAAAAAATGTAACAAAAATATATAGTTTCATTACATTAAACATTGTAAATACCATCGTACGTAAATCCTTTAATTAAAGCAATTAACTTAGAATTTAGTATTTTAAGAGCGCATGCGCTAATTAATAAGAGAGCAAAATTTACTGTGAAATTTCACCTTAGTTTTTCCCCTAAACAAGTCATTGGATTAATCCAGAAACCAAACAGTATTATTAATAATAGCGAGGTGATCAAAAAGGATCCATTTTTATATAAAATTCAAACCTCCCTGCAGGTGAGTTTTGGTTGTTAATCTACTGACAAAACAAGCATGGTGAACACCATGATTGCCAGGTGTGAAGATAAGTATAATTTACGATCGCATGCAGAAGCAATCAAAAGGCCAAGAACTAGTCAAAAAAAATCAGGAAAAGATAAGCAGTGAGAACGTGAACAATTTAAAAAATGGTAAGAAGACAGGACAGACTCCAAGATTTCATAAATGGACTGTTAATGATATAATGAAACTAGATATGCTTTCAGAAACATCAGAAAATCAAATTAATATTATGGAAGAAAACTGGATAGAAGAAAGCCTAAATAAAACAGCAGAAGTTTTCACCTCAACAATCCCACGAGATTTTCTCTTTCAAAAGTTTTTTTTTTAATAGCCGATCAATTGTTCTAGCGACCACAGATATAAACTGCGCATTATAATAACTTTTCCAAAGATCTATTATATGAAATAATTAATGAAAATAATCTATGGGATTCAATATTTCGAATTGCCTATCATACAAATTGCAGATGTATTGTAATGTAATTTTATAATGAAGAATAAAAAGAGAGATTTTTCATAAATAAAAGCTTTTGAGATTAAAAAGAGAGATTTGAAGAAAAAATCAAAACACTACGTAAATTTGCACAAATCTAAGTAAATCCAGACCGAGAAAATATTGTTGATGGAATAATAAAAAACACGTATTCAAATTATAATATTATCGACTTCAAAAAACTAATGCAGCCTTTTGGAGAAGTGGTCGGGTTCCAAAACATGGATTTAAAAAACATTCCAATACCGATTTTAAGTAATAGCTACCAATTTAAAGTACGGTTAAATAAAAACATAGACCCAAATGATATTCCGACACTTATAACAAACCAAGAAACGACTCTTCTTTTAATAATTTATGAAACAAAACCGCAATACTTTAATTGCAAAGAAAAAGGGCACATAATCAGTGAGTGCCCAAAACTAAAATTCCAACAGTGTAAGCTGGCTGAGACACTGAGTCATCAATGTAAGGATTTCAACACAGAAGAAATAGACAACACCCAACATGAGATAGATGTATTAGTTCAGGAAAAATAAAAATTCAAATAAATAAACTAGTGGATACAATACAATACACACAAATTGAAAAAATATAATAATCATCAATAAAACCTCGGAGGATATATTAAACACATTAATATCAACTCCTCAACAAAAAGATTCAAAAATAAATAATACCTCAGGTAAACATAAACCTGGACACCCTCCACTCCAAACTCATAATAGGAAATCTGATTTAGAAAAATCTGAATTAAGTGAAGATAATTTACCACCATTTGATGAGAGCAACAAAACAGTTAAAACAATTCTAAAGGACCCCCAGATGCTAATATAGAAGCTACAATGGATGAAGAGGTTGACATAATGGAAAAGGTAAGTATACATTGTTTAAAATATAACAGTCTTATGACTGAAAAGTAGTCGCATAGGGTGGACTTGATAAACTGATAGTAAGAGAATGAATTCAGATGAATTTATCAAGAAAACAAGTATAATAAATTCATACAATGAATAAAAACAATCATGGGGATAAAAATAGGTTCTTTAAATGTTCGAGGATTAAACTCGATAAAAAAAATTATAAATTAAAAAATGGATGAATCCTATCCAGCCACAAGTAATAGGATTAAGTGAAACAAAAATGTATAATAGATCACAAATAGACTCATCAACATAATCTTAATAGTCATGGATACACAGCTTTCTCCAAAGCAGCCTTTTCACCCTCAGCAGGGATGGAAATCATAATTAATAAAAATTGTCAATTTAGATCATTTAAAATTATATATATATGCACATATGCTGTATACCGGTCAGGGAGGATCTTGAACCTAGAAAATTTATAGTAGTAGACAGATACGTGCAGTTAAGATCTAACTTTTACATATGTATTTTATTCCGACTGTCAGCCCATACCACTAGCTCAGTGAGATGCAGAGATTTATAATTATAAATTCTTAAAATATCCTTTCAATATTAACAAAAATAAAAGAAGCCACTGCCAGTAATTAACACACAAACATTTATTATTGCACATATAAATAAAATTGAGGAATAAAATTTATTATTTTAGGTTGGTTATTAATTTTTAAATTTAAATTTTTATTTTAAACAATCAGCACAGATGAATTTGATAATATTTTTAAGAGTGTCGAGTATGAATAAACTACATAGATTGCATTTGAAAAGAAAATATTCTATCCCTTATTTAACCTTAGGCCAAAAGTTCGCAGTCAAACCAATGTCAATCCATCTGATACATCGATGTATTCAATGCAGCATGAATACGACAGCACAAATACCATACTGTCAGGAATGTGCATCTGAACAGCATGGTTATAGAAGACATTGACTCTCATCCAGTACAGGAATACTACATCTGTCTGGTGAGAAGAACAATAAAAAAAAAAAAACTCCATAGGAAGGGACTGTGTTTTCCATCTTACTATCCCATTCCATAGGCAAAGGGGTGATCCAAGGAGCAGGGAATACCATCTGTCTCCGATGGTCAATAAGAAAGGCTTATTTTGCCCGAGTGCGGCGTATAAGGTGATCCTGCATGTAGCGGACCTCATACTACATTTACTAATTACACCAATATATCCAATCCATTGACCCAATTTAACTACGAAACAAATAACCCAAGATTTACCCTCTCTTAATTAAACTAATATAACTTTACAAATCTATGTAGCCATTCACGCCTGACTTAAATTTAGCATTTATTAAGTTTAGTTTAACGGGGAAAAAAATCATAATAAAACTTAAAGGAACAAAAAAAAAATGGAAATGATTTTTAGCAAACTCAAATGTATAAAAATTAAACATTAATAATTGATTTGAAAAGTCAGATTAAAGTTCATTTAAAAAAAAAAAATTAGGTTTAGCTTGTCAAATCTTGAAAGTTCTTAATTATCTTTTTTTTTTAATTTTTCCATTTATATCTTACAGTAGAAGAGCTCCCAGTTCCTGCTGCCAATTCCTACGAAGTCTTTATTTGAAGACCAGTCTGTTGTTCTGGAGGTGGCCTTAGCTGCATCAATCCTGGTACTATTTTATTGCAGAACCCATATGATTCATGTCTGCAACAGTACCATTCATAATTCAACAGTCATTTCATTTTTTTAAATAAGTGAGAGAGGGTGACGAGTGTGTCTTATCACCCCTCTCAAAAATCAAGCTGGAACTGTTCTTAATTTCAATATTTTTCTTTTTATAATATCGTCCGGATTCACTGAACAATCAATCATTTTCATTAGGGTCCAAGTGTTGGTTTCTGCTTCTATTGGACATCTAATTTTTTTTTGTTCTCTTATCTATATCTTTCATCTGACTTTTTTATATAAGAGCCCCAAGGGCTAGTTTGCTTTTCGTTTAATTTATAAAACAATCATTTCCATTTATGGAGATTACATAGGAATCTTTTAACAAAAATATTTTATCTTTAGATCTTGTACTTTTTTTATAAAAAAGTACGTTCAAATTCTTTTTTTTTTTTATGTTAAAAAGAAAATAATATTTTTAAAGTTTTCATTTCATCTGTGCGATATATTATATACGTTAAACAACTTTTAATTTTCAGTTTTTAAGTTAATTTTTTTTCTTTTTAATAATCAATTTTTATTTATAATCTTTTTATTTTAATTTAAAATAATGTAATGGCATATTATATACCATTACAACTGATAGTAACATTATATCATAAGTCTTTAACACTTAATATTATGTTTGCTAACATCCCACCAGATCATAAAATAATACATTAATAAATGCATTAAATGTCAAATTTGCATCCTCAACTGATCCCATAATACTGATTGGGGACTTCAACATGGCATATAACAAATTTGTAATGAAATGTTTACACTTGCTGGCTTTTCCACTTACGACAGGAGAGGGGTTTCTGCTACAGAACTCTGTCTCATTTAAAAATGGCAGATATTCATCAATGATTGATCTGGTATTTTACTCACCAGTAATGTACCATATGATGAACTTATCACTGATAAACATGTCTTTTTCAGACCATGATGCAAACATCGTAACTCTTAAAAATGACTTTATAAACAAACCATTAATAACAACCAGCAAAATCATCAGAGTACTTCTGCCCAGTAACACAACTGAACATCTATTTTCAAAATTAGAGACCTTAAAATAGATCCAGTTCAAACCTGGATAACATTTGTAAATATCTTGTACAATAGGCAGTGTAACAAAAAATCAACCAGCAACATCAAAGGTCCTGATTCTTGCAAATGATGAGAATCACGAGCAGTTCTACTACAGGAGAAGGATGCAAAAATGTAAATGCAATGAGAAGAGCATATCAAGAAGCAGGTGAAGCAGAATATATAGCAATAAAAAAGATATACTTAAATCATCCCCATACCTGGTCAAGACCATATATTAGATGTGCATTAAATCAAGCACCAGTGAATAGAGTCCCTACAGCAATAAATATGAATAATGAAATCATTACAGGCAACAACATGATGCAACCACTAGTCATCATCAACCATTATTAGTCCAGTGCAGGATGAAGGTCTCTCCAAGATTAATCCATCTTCTCCAATCTTTAGCTTTTCTTCACCACATTGCCCCTACACACTTTCTTCTTTCATCCATCCAGCTCACATGTATCACACTTGAAAACAAAATTACAAAAGGGATTAAAATTTACTCCCAAACATAACTTCTTGGTAGTACCAGAAGATAATTTAAAATTTACACCTGAAGAATTTGTTGAAAGGCTTGCAACAGTACCAAAATCATGCCATCCAGGAATACATGGTATATCCTTGTTCGTATATAATCATTTAAGCAAATTTACCTCAAATTTCAGGCCAATATCAATAAGTCCACTTGGCAATAAGGTATTAGAGACAGTGATCAAGGAAAAAATTTTATATTGTCACAACTCTTGAGATTCAAGTTCACCAAAAAAGGCTCTTCAACAGAAAAGCAGCATTTCTGTTTAAAACAGTAATAGATTCAGTCAGAAGTAATAAGAAATATGGTCCAGTTGCAGTGAAACTAGACATAAAATCTGCATTTGTTACAGCACCAATTGATCTATTAATCGATAATCTAATAAAAACATCAATACCAACTTTACTAATATACTTGATTACAAACATACTTATGAACAGGGAAATACACATAAGCCTCAATGGGAAATATTCACTATCTTTTAACCCATTTTGTTCAATTCCACAAGGATTGCCATTAAGTGCCCTACTATTCACATTATACATCAATCCATTGATCAAAGCAATAGAAAATGATTTAGCAGAAATATTCATATCAGAATTAAAAACAAATATTTCATGTGTAGCATATATGGATGATATATCTGTGTTTCTAACATCGAAAAAACAAATTCCAAAATTAATAAAAATTCTCCAAAATTATACAAAATATAAGCTTGAATTCAATATGGAGAAATCAAGTGCACAGTCAATACATACAGAATGCTATCATGAAGAATATTCCATAAGGAACACAGATCCCTTTTTGGGGTTTTCCTTTTTTTTTTTGAAGCAACATGGAAATGTGCTTACAAATCCAAAGAGAACTAATAAATAAAACTGAAAAAATAATCAATTCTTTCTCAAAATCTTACATACACTATATGTAAAAGTGGCACTTTTTAACCTTGTAGTGATGACTAGAGTTTTATACTACACCCCAATAATTATATATAGCAAGGCCTTCACATTAAAAATTGATAGCTTATGTGGAAAACTATTATGGGGGGGAAGATGTCTACAATATCAATTAAATGAATCCAAAATCCCCTAGTGCAAAATGGATTAGGATTACATGCAATAAAAATATTTCAAATGCAGAAAACCATTAATTTAATTACATCATGCATAAGCATTCCATACCTTGAAATAATTCATAAAATCATGCCAACAGACAACCCACCACCAATTACTGGTTTTTTAAACATTCTTTGCTTCACATTGGTAAATATCACAAGTTCAGTGATCTGGACATGGAAAACTAAGTATAGGCATTGGGAAATATACATACTAATCTATCCTCCATCTTCAAATGACAATAATAAACTTTTTTTAAAATATAAACAACAAACAACAAAAAAAATTAAATACTGGTCACTAGAATCAAAATACTATGACTTCCTACTTAAACTAAATATGAAATCATTACCAATTCTAAATTTCTTTCATTATAAAAGGAACTGCATTAACATTGATGATATGTGCAGGCTTTGCAAAAGAGAAACAGAAACTCAGTCATATATATTTTTTTCTTGTCTTACATTAGATAATATTCAGGCTGGAATTCCCAATTTATTCAAAAATAGAAAGTATACTATACAAACACTCCTTCAATCCTAAGCGAAAGGTAACTATGCACACCTTAGAGCCAGTACATTTACACTATTCTCACTATGGGGTACCAGATGTACATTTATATATAATACAAACACAAGGAGACATTGAAATATCTTTTGGAACAAAATATAAATAATAAGGCTAAGGGATGAAAAAATTTCATCAACAACCACACATCCACGTGGTCACTGATGTGACTACGCTCAAGCCTATAAAGAAAGGAGAGGAAAAAATTGGACAAAGAAATCTAATAAAAACTTGATTACATAAAATGATCATGCTGTAAAAGATAGAGTGAAGAATGGACACTTGAAATCCTTTGGTGTTGGACAAAAATATATATTTTTTGGTCTCTTTGTTATTAATATTTCTAATAGTGAAGGTATAATTTTTTTTGTATAAATGTGTTTATATACATTTGTGTTTTTTCCTCATGATTCTTCATGTAAATGTCAAGTTGTCATGATGATATATGTACTGGTATTCCTGTTTTTTTTTCATTCTGTTTGTACAATTATTAAGCTCAATAAAGTTCACATGATCACTATATTATATACTAGCACATAATTGTTATTAAACAAGACAAAACTCTCCATACAGTAGTGCCAACCAGAGTAATCAGTGGATGCCAGAAGGTTTGTGCATAAAATCTCTATCTAGTGCCTACTCATCCAATATCCCTAGACTAGTTTCTGGCTTGTGGCCTTGGTTGCTGGAGGGTTGCATTAAATTCTAAGATGCAGTGCTCTCAGTTCCAAGACTCCTCACTGACAAAGACCCCATGCCAGAAACTAATCAGGAGATATTGGATGAGTAGGCACTAGATAGGGAATTTTTGCACAATTCTTTTGGCATCCATTGATTACTCTGGTTGGCACAGGGTGGCATTACTCTATGGAGAGTTTTGCCTTGCTCAATAAAGTTCCTTTTGAAAACAGAATTTAGTAATTATAAACATTGGGCATATATAAATCCTTTAATTAAAACAATTAACTTAGAATTTATTAATTAAGATAAAAATGCTGGCTTATCTGAATATATTTTAATCACTGTGCCCATTGAGAAAATCCTAAAAATTCCTGAGTGGGTAGAACAACAGGCAATGGACTATATAAAAAGCCAAACAAAAATCATTCAATTATTATTCTTCGATTTATTCTGTTTTGATCCTCTACTGTCTATGTATTCTATTTGCTCTTATAAGTACCAGTGGATAAAAATGAACTTTAAAAAACCACTCCAGTTGCTACATCTTCTAATATGTGTGGCTAGGCAGTTCAAAAGGTGAATCCTCGCTCCAAGCATTCGCCTCATTCTCCAGCATGATCCAAATTCATGACAAATCTGACCTGAACTTGCCAACTATCATCCTCATCATAGAAGCATTTCTCAACTTATCTGTAACAAGAAAAAGACCACTGAAAGATATCAACAACCACTCACAGACTTATGGCAAACTTGATATGAACTCTACTTTATTATACATTTCAAAGCCAATGCAAGATTTAATTTGTATTTATTCACTTAGACATATGTTTTATTTACTATAAGTAATTTTAATATTTATTAAGGTTGTAACCTCAAGAATGTGCGCGTAAAAATGCGATAGTAGGGACCTCTACAGGTCTTAACCACAAGCTTACGTTTTAATTAAGAGTAATTTTTATATAATCTATTTGACACACAATTTTGTATTTGTGTTATTAATTTCGTTCTTTTATGGATGCGTTATTTTTGTTATTTATGATAATTTAGAAGCATGTATTAAATATACTCCATTATTGTTTTAAGTTCGACAGGTAAGAATAAACCTTTAATTACATAATGGTTTAGAATGATTTTTTTGTTATTTTCAAGTTAACAAAATCTCTTTTTGCGATTGTTAAAAATCTAAATTTTCGTAGCAAATAAAAATAGTTCTTAAGTTATTAAAAGCAAATATAGATTAATATTCTTTTTAAATACCTGTCCTTAAATAATGTTTTAAAATAAATTAAATCAATAACAAACTGACACAGTTTTCTATTTTAAAAATAGATAACTAATTTCAATATATATATAAAATAAACTACATGCAAACTTCTTATATATCTTGATTTATTATATGAACTATTATAAAGTACAAAAAATACGTTTCGACTATATTCTTTACTGTCTTTATCAAGGAACAACCCAAAAATATATAAAAAACAATAAATATAAATACAAATATTTTACAATACTCCAATGGGAATTTAAGATAGAAGAATTTTAAGGTAAGAGTTATTTGTATTTGTTATATGTATTTGGATTATTGTGGAATATTTATATTTATTGTTTTTTATGTATTTTTTAGTTGTTCCATGATAAAGACTATAAAATAATATAGTCAAAACGTTGGAGTACTTTTTGTATTTTATAATAGTTCATATATTTACTAAGGCAATAAATCTCAAATCATGTGCAATTGAAAATGTGAAGATAGGGACCTCTACAAGTCTTAACCACAAGCCTACGCGTTGAAAGAAAAGAGGGGAACCGTTCTTTACTTCAACCTACTTTCTATATAAATAGGTGAAGCAATAAATCAAAATTTATAAAGAAGTTTGCATGTGATTTGTTTTGTATATATGTTTTAAAACTGACATATGCAGTTAGATTAATTAGTTTTAGATTAGCAGCCTTGTACTTGATATTTTATCAACTTCTGTTTTACATATATTCTATAAAGAAAATGAGTGTTCTCTCTCTCTGTGTGTGTATAAATGATCCATTTATAAATACACTTGAGATTTATTTATTTGTAGAACCTTTTATTTATCATTGTAATTACTTCACATGATCACCATCCTAAGATCTAGGTACAGTGCTCTCAGATTCAAGGCTCCTCATTGACAAAGGCCACAAGCTAGAAACTAGTCTGGGGGATATTAGATGAGTAGGCACTAGATGGGGATTTTATGCACAAGCCTTCTGGCATCCATTGATTATTTTGGCTTGCACTGAGTGGCATTATGTATAGAGAGTTTTTCCTGTTTTAATAATCATTGTAATTACTGTTATATATTGGCTGATTCTACTTTAGACTTCTGCCAGCAACAATTTCGCCAGGTTCATTCTTATATATTCTCTCTCCTAACCTGGGTTGTCTACCATGTGAATAGTGATCCTTATTATTTCCACCTAGGTTTACCTTAAAAATAGCCTCACATGCCTTTTATATATTTGTTGTTTATATTTAACTTGGGTTACTCATCACCTTTATTTTTTTTTCTTTATTTTTTCCTCATGATATGGGTTTTTTCACAACATGAGCTTAGTTAGAGAATTTCAGCATGTATAAGCTTGCTGCATAATAAAATCTGTCAATAAAATCTGCCAAGATGATATAATTAATATTATTTCAAAATTTATGCACACATATATAATAGCCAAGAACAGTTTTCTTATAGAATACTTAAGTAGTGTAACGTGTTAAAAGTTAAAGAAAATGTAATATAAATCCAACTGCAAATTTTATTAACCATTTAAAAAGGCTGCATTCAATTTATTGAAGTGTTTAAACTAACTTACTTCAGAACCATCCATGAAAAAAATTATTTTATTTACTTATTTTTCTTTTGTTTTATTCCTTTAATAATCATTGCCATTAATAGTTACAGTTGCCTGACATTTGTTTGATGTTGTCTGCCTATCACTTGTTTATTTGAATAAGAATTTCTTTCTCTCCCTGATGTAGCAGAAATAATTAACTTTTATACTGATGAACAGTTAGCTGTATAGGCACCATTAATTAATATCTAATCATGCAAAATAAATATTCTAGGCTAGAGAAACCTAGTGGCTGTCCAGTAGAATATATATATAATGAGACAGTTCTGTGTCTCATGTCATACAACTTAGTAGTGTATGTGCATATATATATATATATTATATATATATATATATATAGTTGAAAGGAAAAGTAGAAATAAACACAAAAAAATTTTGTAGATATTTTCTATATTACACTGGAATAACAGCTGATAATTAAATAATTTTGAATTCAAAGAAATTTATTATAAATTAAACATTTAAAAAGGTCCAATTTCTGATTTTGAAATTAAAACAAACATGTTTTTATGTTACAATAGATATACTGATAATTATAAAATTCCACCTTCATAGTCAGATTGAATTTTTTTATTAAAGTGTGTATAACATATTTTGATAATAAGCCTAGAAAATTATTTTTGAAAGAATTAAGGTAAACTAAATCAAGATAAAAAAACTTACTAAAAAAATTACTGTTTTTATATCCTACCCTGACTATAAAAAGGTTAAGAAAAAAGATTAGAGGAAAGTTTTATAGTTTTTACAGATTGTGATAGTACAATAACCATGAAGTTATAACTGAAGGCAAGAGACAGAGTATCCAGCTACGGCTTCTAGTGATATGATGGAGAAGCTTTAATTCACATGGCAGCCAGGGCCAGATTTTCTGTGATTCATTAGCCCATATGTTCAAATTCTAGACCAGTGCTTCCCAAAGTAGGCAGTACTTCCTCCCAGTAAGTGGTGAAGACTTCTAGGGGGTGATAGTGGGTTTAGAAGCATTGGGGGGGGGGGCATTCTGTGGTCTAGCCTTTTCTCCAGATGCACCAATCATCGGCTTTAATTTGCTCTTAAACTGCTAATTTTTACATTATTTTTCTGATCTTATGATTATTTTATAAATTGTTTGTATGCAAGAATATATAAAAAAGGGGGATAAACAGAGTAATTGTAAATATTTTGCACATTTTTGATGGTTTTTTCTATGAACAAGTTAAAAGAAATGCAGATTATTATTTTATAGCTAATTTTAAATTTTACTAATAGATAGAAATGGTCATCTTATGCATTATATTTTTTAAACAGGCAAAACTCTCCATTTAAGGCCAATATCATCTGAGAGAATTTAAAATTTGTCATATCTCAGATTTGTTTTTTTTTTGTATTGAATCTTTTGTAAAGATGAAAAAAGCAATTACCATTGTATTAAAATTAGAAACTATATGTAAAATGGAATTCCTTGAGGAATTAAAAGAGTCTGAGTGGAAAATAAAAGAAGTAAAAGATAAAAAGGTCTAATAAGCTATATCAATTGTTAATTGGAAATAATAACTGTAATAGCTGAAAGAGGGGTATTCAATTTGTATTGCTAAAGGCGTGCTACAAAAGGTTTTCAGCAGGTGAGAGGTCTCTTCTGAGTTTAGTTTTTCTTGTTGTGTTTTATTTGCTGGGTGGTTAAGAGTTTGCTGAACTAAGAGAAATATTTTAGTTGTAAAGCAGTGGAGAACTTTATGAAATAATGCAGAGCTGAGCCTAGCTTCAAATTATAGTCTGTCCAGAAATGTGTGATCGACTCTTTATTGGTTGTATTTTTATATTGGGCTATTTCCATCAGCAAATATGTGTGTTGAATGTCTTTAGAAAATTTAATTTTATTTAAATATTTCAAATACATTCTACTGTTAGTAATATCACAGCAAACAAGTTAGTATATGCATGTTTCAAGAGTTATTATTCTCCTCTCTTCTTCAGGTGTTGCTGGCCTGACAAGTGACAGTATTAGCATGCGATTCAAACCTGGGTCCCTAGATTCATGACTGATTATTGAATTTTAAGGTAATGCTCTAACCAACTGAGCCATCCTTCCAAAAGCAACAGTCAGTAGAAATTTCATATACATATCTATGAGGTTCTTCCTGATTTCCCCACTTTTTCTTAAGACTAAAGTTGATTAGTGTTTTTCATACATTATGTATAGTCACACTAGGTTGGCTTATGGGATTTTTTGCCATGGTTAGGTGAGCAGCTTCTTTAAATTTTCTTCTTTGTACCTTTTCTTCTCTATCCAATATTTTTGTATTTTCCCAATCATTGGTACATACATGGTCTGCTATCTTAGACACATCTGTTTTCTCTCTTCTAATCATTAGTTTATGTTCTTTCAAGCACTTTTCAATGGGACTGGTCTCACCAATATATATTCTTCCACATTCATATGGTATTTCATAGATGCAGTTTTTTCTTTTCAGCCTTTCAAGTTTAGGCTTTGTAGATGTTAGAATTCCTGGTAGTGTGGTATGGTTCTGGAAAGCTGTTCTGATATTCTATTATTGCAGATTTTCTCTTAATTTGTCTGCTATTTTTGGAATGTATGGGTACACTACAGTATCAATAATTGTCTTTTCTCTTGATGGTTCTTTTTGTTGTCTATTTAATGTTTTCTTAATAACAGCTGATGGATAACCATTTGTTAAAACAGGCAAAACTCACTATATACATTGGATGAATAGGCACTAGATGGAGATTTTATGCACAAGCCTTCTGGCATCCATTGCTTACTCTATCTTGCTGTGTGTGGCAATATATATAGTGAGTTTTGCCTGTTTAACAACAGATAATATACACAAGCATAAGAGGAGGTGGTCATGTGATGTTTATTGACTGATAACCATTTGTCATAAGAATTTGTTCTATATAGATCTTTTATTTTTCCAAATCACTGGTTTCTGAACAAACTTCTTTTGCTGTTCCATGGTGATAGTATAATTTCATGTTTCATGTTTCTGGTGTGATTGGATGTGGTGTGATTGGATGTATAGGCTAGGTATTTTCCTATATGTGGAGGTTTTCAGTAAACTGTAGTTTTGATTTTGCCATGCTGTCATTATTATAAAAATTTCTATAGAAATCTGAGAAATATAAAAATGCCTAAATTTTATCATTAAAATGATTATGAAGTAAATTCCCAATGTTAGTGCACCAGCTAGACTCCTATGGTACTGTCATGTAGCCACAGATACTAGCTAATGATGATGAACATCTTAATGCCTATTTTGCTATGAAGAAGAAAAGCCTGCACCACCTTGTCATGGGTTATAGCCCACTTAAAAGTTACTAAGTCATGAGATAGTTAATGGAAAGAAACTAGAAGAAAGTCAGATGGTATATTTTTTTTTATTTATTAACATTATGTCTTGTTGCTATAAATTTTATTGTATTTTTTTATTATTTATATGTTTTTTTTTTGTTTGTCTATAAATTATTTGATTTTTCTATTTTAAAACAGTTCTACCAAATTAATTTCTGGAATGTTTGTGTATGCTGAGATGCAGATATATATATATGTTGTTGTTTGCTTTTAACACACTGTTCTATTTGAGAAAAGAGAAACTTACTTTGCGTGAAATTATTATTATTATTTTTGTAATCTCTTTATGTGATTATTGAAAATTTATCGATATACTGATTTGGTTTTTTTTTGGTTTTTTTTTTGTTGGTAGTAGTATTTCCTTTTTGAAAGTGTTTTTTTCTTCTCGAAAGTGGCACATAAAGGTGAGGCTTAGGTTCAGCCTTTCAAAGATATATGCCTAAAATTTTGTGGTATTAATTATTATGGTATTATGGTTTTGGATACGAAGAAATCAGGAAATATAATCGATTTTCGTTTTATTTCACTCATTTAAACTTAAATTTAATAACTTTAAATTTTGTTTTTTTCTTCTTGTTATTGATATTAAGTTTATGTTGATGCCTTATTCCAATGCATGGCATTGACATCATGTTATAACTTCTGCACATCATATGAATTATGGGATAGGTGTGAATTATGGGATAGGTGTGATCTGGTACAGTATCATTAGTTGGTATTTGCATCAAAAATATCAAAGATTGAATGCAGAAAGTTATACTTAGGGTGGGTCATTACAAAATTTATGTCTTGCAAAGGGAGTGGTGGCCTGAAAAAGTTTGGGAACCTATGTTCTAGACTAAATCAAACTCACTATGTAGGTCAACAGTTACCAGATTATACCTTTGCCAAAGATGACAATAAGCTAATCTATGGTTTTAGAAGGGATCAAATTACCAATAGATTACCATTCTATATACACAATTATATCAATATACAAAGAAGCACAGATAGCAGTCAAGCATTGGGGGTCAAGAGGTCAGCAACAGCTGCTTTACAAGCAATTGTCCCACGTTAGCGGGTTCACTTCCCAGCTGATGCTATGACCCATGAGAAAAAAAAGTATAGATAGCTGATTTTAAAGGTAAATAATTTTTGATGAAATTATTCAATCAAAACTAGAATAATGAAAGAAAACTTTCTTTAGTGAAAATGACAATTGCTAAAATCTAATTTAAGAGTAAAAATAATGTCTTGCTTTGTTAGCCGAGAGGTATCGCAGCTGCCATGCAAGCAAGTAGTTGGTTGCAGACGGTTGTGGGTTCGCGTCCCGGCCGATGCTATGACATATGAAAAAAAAAATAATAATGACTAAAACAAAGGATTGATTCGTGATAGATTTTATTTTGAAATTTAAAAAAAAAAAGTGAACTCAGAAAATCTTTTTGTAAATGAAGAAACAAAAACCCAGCAGTTTTTTTTTTTTTTAAGAAAAGAACTTTCCATAGGAATCTCAAGATAATTTTCTTTTTTTTAAAAAAGGATAAACAATTTTTTACCATTAGAAATAATGAATTAATTAATAACTTTGATTGATGCTAGTTATTTTTTATATTAAAAACGAAATGAATTTTTTTTACAAGTCTTTGTCAATTCAAACATTAATTTTAAAATTAATGTATAGTATATCTAACTGCTTATATATATATATATATATGCATTTTATGTTTTTTGATATTGAATTAATTATGTCTTGTGAAAATATAATGTGTTTCTATAAGTTGTTTTTAACTAATGAAATATCAGTGTGCACTCACATTTCCATGAGTACTCATATATATATACACCTGAGTCTCTTTTTATGCGGTCTTATTTAACACGATTTTGAAGTTATGCGATTCCATGTTTCACCGGAAGTAGAACTCCGATAATGCACTATTACTTTAAATAATAAATTTCACATTTATTGAAAGTAATAGCACATTATTGGAATTTGACTTTCATCTTAGTAATTTCAATATTTTCAGTGCTTAATAATAGTAAGATTTTATGCAATAATGAAATTAAAATCATGATTTCCACATTTTATGTATACACACATTAAATTTTACAAGATTATAATGTAAATTTGTTCAAACATTGTGCGTGTTAATTTTGCATTTTAAATCACATTCTGTTTTTACTTTTTTAAAAAGAACATAATCAATTATTAATCATTTAGTGTCCGCAAGTTTTTTTTTAATCAGTAATAGCAGTGAGCACAATTAAAATTGAAAATTAAAAAATTAAAGACAAAATAAGAATTTAATTTTTAGTTGTTAGATTAATTACTAATTACGTTGTCACCAGAAAACCATTAACAACATGAGAGTGACATTGGCGCTAGTTGTATTTTCTCATGTGAAGAATCTGATTTTTTTACCAGTTTGCAAACGAACCTGTTTATCGGCAAATCACGATAATAATTAAAATGTGTATAAAAAAATGTAAATTACTGTAAATTATGCATAAAAATAAATTGTTTTGAATAAAATTAAGTATTATAGTTAAAAAAAGTTTGTCTTGTATCAATTTTTTTCAAATTTGAAATTTTTCATTAGTCATATTTTATTTTATTTTTTTTTTTTTTTGCACTAATTTTAAAGTAATTTTACGTTGGTACTTTGCTTTTACACGATTTTTGAAAAATCTCAGTCCGTATCCCCCCTTTTTCAAGGTAAGTTACGTCTTGTGCGATTTCATTTGCGCGTGTTTTCTGAGGAACCTATCTATCGCGTAAAACGAGACCCAGGTGTGTATATATATATGCAAATACAATCATTATTTATATATCATTAAAATGTAATAGCTTATTTTTTATTATTATATGACAATTTCTATATCCAACAGCACATCTGTGTGCTTATATACATGCAGGTCAGGTAGTTTACATATATGGTAAAATTAATCATATTTTTATTATTAGTTATGACAATTCAAATATGTTTATTTTATCTTATACAGACATGTCTGTGTGCTGATATCTAGGTGTTTGTGTAAACCTATTGAGATATATGTGTAAATTACAATGTAATAGTGGATTTCTTTTTGATGTTAATCAAAATCAGAAGCCTTAATTTATATCAATCTTGAGTCAAGTCAATTTTCTTTTAACAGTAAAAGTGGAAATTCACTTTATCTATAATCTAATATGTTTATATTGACACTAAAGAGCACAACTTTCCTATAGAGAGTGAAAACATTATTACAAAGAACTTTAAATAAACCTTATTAACAGGTTAATATAACCTGGTTTTGTTCATGTGTCAAAGTATTGACCTGGAAGCAAACCCAGCACTTTCCAGGCCAGCTGCTTGAATACAGTTGCTTTGCTAACCACAAGGCCACCAATGTTTGACTAATATAACCTGTTTTGAAAGCAGTTTAGCAAATAATTATAACTTTCAAACTGCAATTATAACTTTTAAACTACATTCCAATTATATATTACTTAGATGATAAAACTAATAATATTTAAGGCTAGATAGCTACTGAATGTGAAATACATGAAAGCAATCAATTCTTAAACAGAACCAATATCAACAATAGCTAAAAATCTCAATCTGTTGTCAAGGTAACCTTTTAACATTAAAAGTAAAAATCCACCTTTATCTCTGATTTAACAAATATAAGAGTATGGTTTGAAAGTATAATGAGAAAGCATAAATAATATTATAAATATATTTAATTTTGGTAATAAATTTGTAAAGAAAATAATAGCCTTATAGAAAATTTACAACAAAAATCAAATAGCATTGTGAAATAGTATAAAAATAAGCTTCTGAAAAATAAAAATTTTGAAAGTAGCATTTCTATATTTCTATTTTATTTTATTTATTTATTGACAATACATTACTTCTATATTATTATGAATTTTTTTATTTTAAAGCCTTTCCCACTCTGTTAAATTTATCATCAAATTTTATAATGATGACAGGTGTAGAACATATGCATTCTATATTTTTACGTATACAACAGAAATTGTTTAATGAATAATATTCCTGTAGCATAATTTTTATTACTCACCCTTATGCATGGTAGAGATTGGTTTCTATCATGTTTAACACTTTGTGGAGGGATGTAATGATAAACATATGACCAAAGACATGAAAAAAACAGTCTCCATGAAGCACATTTCATGATGAACTAGCCCTCATCCTTTGACCAATCACAAATATCTTTACGAGTGTTCAATATTGATAGATAGTCAATTATTATAGTTCTAATTACTGTTAAACTTATTGCCTGCTTCACTTTAATATAAACTACTTAATGGAAGTATATTAATAATATTTTATTAGTCATTCATTAGACTAAAAATGATCCGCTTAATGAATACTATCTCTGTAGTATAATTTTCACTACACAACTCTCACACAAAGTACAAATTGGTTTCTATCCACTTTTAACACCTAGTAAAAGGGTTTAATCATAAAAAAATGATCAAAGAGATATGAAAAAAATGTAAAATCCCCAATATGCTTCGACAAAATGTTAAAAGCAGAGAGAAACTAGTCTCTACCTTGTGTGAGAGTGGTGTAGTTTAAGCAAGTAATCTCTAGTCTAATGAATGACTTAACACAAATTATTAATAAAAATTATTTTGTTTGTTATTTATTTTGTTTATTATATTATGACTACACAGAGGTGAAACTCTCCATACAGTAGGACCCCACTTAGTGCAAGCCAGGGTAATCAAAATGGATGAAGAAAGGTTTTTGTATAAAATCCCTATCTAGTGCTATTTATCCAATATTCCCAGACTAATTTCTAATTTGTGGCTTTCATCAGTGAGGAGCTTTGGATCTAAAAGCACTGCATCTAGATCATAGGATCTAATGCAATACTCTGGCTTGCACTGAGTGCCACTACTGTTGGAGAGTTTTGCCTCTGTGTAAACAGCTTGCGTAAGCATAAAGAATGGTGATCATGTGATGTTTAGTGTATATATTATAATTAGTGTTGAATTTTAAATGTTAATTGTATTTTAACCATGCATATCTCCAGGCAATCATACCATAATATAATAATATATCAGACATAAGAAAACTACATTTTTCGAATTCTTAATTTTCCATTTATATTAGTTATGATATTGTATCTTAAGTGGTTTATTTATTTGTTGTCAAAATTTGCTTGCTTAGAAAATAAATTGAAAAGTGAAAATGTTACTTATTGTTGCATTATTTAAAAGGTTATTTAATGCACAATTGATTTGTGATGTATTCTGTTATTTTTTTATGTGAAAAAAATAAAGTTCATTGTTTCTATTCTATATTTACTAAGGCAATAAACCTAAAGCATGTGCGGTTGAAAATGCGAAGGTAGGGACCTCTACAGGTCTTAACCACAAGCTTACGCATTGGAAGAAAAGAGGGGAATATATTTGTAAAGAAAAAAAAAGGATAATTATTATAATTAGATTTATAATAATACTGTAATCAATACTATTTGTAACAGAATTAATATTTATAGAAAAATAATTTATTTGCTATTTAACCATTTTTTGTAATTTAATATCAATGTTTGCAAGAGAATTTATAAATAGTTGTATGTAAAAAGAAAGTAATAATAAAGCCTGCGCAGCTTGATACAGTTGGTAGAGTGACTGACTTGGGATCGATTTAGTCGCTCGAATGTCTGTCTGACGAACTACTTATGAATTCCTGAACGCCTTTTTATAACGATAAAATAAAACAAATTCACTAATAAGTACATACTCTATAAAATAGCATTTAAAAAAATGATAAAATACTGTTTGAATATAAAACTGCGAACTTGCGATGGAGATGACGAGAATTGAAATAGTTCCCATTATCTTAAATATATATATATAATAGATTTCTATCAAGCCTAAGTGTTGGATAAAATGAAAAAAAAAAAGAAGATTGTCTAGTTTAGTTAAGCATTTTCCAAAAATATCTCTCCAAAACACACAAATCTTGGAATTGCTCTGATTCAAACAATAGTCTCACATCGCGATGTTGATTATTAGCATAACAATTTATGAATGTCTAATAAGTGAGAAATACAGTATTTACAGAATTATACTAATGCTATTTTTTTAATATCTAGTAATAACGTAATCTTGTGTATTTTATATATTTAAAGAATGAAAATAAAGATTGATAGTGACGAGTTAGAAGTTAACAAACTACAAATATGGTGGTTAGATTATTACTTCAGATGGAAACCTAATGGATGAAATTAATTATAGAATTAAACTTGGTTGGGGTGCTTTCGCTAGAAATAACATTAAAAGGAAATATGCCTATGTGTGTTGAAAAGGAAGGTGTTAAAAAATAAATGTGTTTTATCAGTTCTTCCTTATAGATATGAAACTTGGATACTTAATAGAAGATCAATACAAAAAAATTCAGATCACTCAAATAAATGAATGAGAGAACAAGCAGTTGTCACTGGTTTTATTAAAAGAATTTTAAAAAACTGGAGTTGAGCTGGACATATTGCTAGAAGAGATGTAAACAGTTGAAATCTTAAATTGGATTCCAAGAGATTTAAAAGACCTAAAAAGGAACCACATAGGAGATGGATGGATGAAATAAGGAAGGGCACTTGGTGTTGAGAGAAAGGGAGGTTAGAGATCAGAGAAGATGCACTGAACTTGGAAAGATGTTCATCTGCTGTTCATCGCATGATGATGATGATGATTTTTATGTATTAACTAATCTATGTTCAATGACTGTGCATAATAATAAAAAGTATGTGCCTATTTTTTTCCCTTTTCTTTTTAATCTCGTATATTTATAATACTTTTAAATATAGGGGATTTGAACTCAGACTTTCAAGCACCCTTCAACTATCCACACTATCTCACACCATTGATACACGTGACCACACACATTAAAAAAGATAAATAATCACCAATACATGTATTTTGTGTTGAACCAGTACTCATCAGTTAGTCCAGATTATCACCACACACACATATATATGGCCATGCTCAGTTTATATTAAGATAGCAAATCTTCAATCTTTATCTTTAATGAACAGGCTTCAATCTACTCCAACCTCAATCCATACCATTGAAAATCTGATGATGAAAAGCCCAAATCCCATGCTGATGACAATATTATTGCCATGCCCATGTTGATCTCAAGTCACTCTGACCCTCATGTATAGAACCTTGTCCATTTAAATACATAGAAGAGGGATGAGCAGGATGCAGGCTTAATATGTAAATATTTGAAACACAGGCATTCTTCATATACCTGGAGCTTAATTGTAAATATAGGGAACTTGAACTCAGACTTTCAAGCACCCTTCAACTATCCACACTATCTCACACCACTGATGCACATGACGACACACTTGTAGAAAAGATAAATAATCACCATTATACATATTTCATGCTGAATCAGCACTCATCAGTTGGTCCAGATTATCATCTCCCACACATATATGTAACCAGTGCTCAGTTTATAAAAGCAACAAGTAGATTACATAATGATACTAAAAAGATTAACATTGGGAAGGGTGTATCACTCTATATCTCCAAAAAAATTTATAGCAATTTTGCAAGAAGTACTTTGTGGAGTAAAATGGGAAGCTAAAAGAATAAAAGTAAATGGAGATTATTTAAGTCATTTAGATTTTGCAGATGATGTAGTTGTTTTTGCAAATAATGCTTTAAAGTTGCAGGAAATGTTGCAGGAGTTATCAGATGAAAGTAAGACAATAGGACTAAAGATAAATTCTAAAAAGTCTAAAGTAATGTTCAATGGATTTTCTCAAAAGATGAAAATAAAGATTGATTATGATGAGTTAGAAGTATTAACAGCTACAAATACCTTGGTCAGATTATTAATACAGATGGAAACATAATGGATAAAATTAATCATAGAATTAAATTTGGTTGGAATGCTTTTGGTAGAAATAACTTGATACTAAAAGGAAATAAGCCTATGTGTTTGAAAAGGAAATAAGCCTATGTGTTTGAAAAGGAAGATTTTTAATAAATGTGTTTTACCAGTTCTTACTTATGGATCTGAGACTTGGACACTTAACAGAAGAGCAAGAAAAAGCCTTCAGACCACTCAATAAAGTATGAAGAGATGGATGTTAGAAATTACAAGATCAAAAATGAAATATATGAGTTAGAGAGCAAATGGGTGTTTCTGACATTAGTGAAAGAATTAAGAGACTGGAGTGGAGTTGGGCTGAACATATTACTAGAAGAGTATGATAATATATGGACAGTTAAAATCAAACTGGATTCCAAGAAATTGTAAAAGACCTAGAATAAGACCACATTTGAGTTGGATAAATAAAATAAGAACATGTCCTGGTATGATGTGGAAAAAAAGACTAGAGATTGGAGATGGATTGGAGAGACCTTCATCCTGCAATGGATTGATAATGATTGAAAATGATGATAACCAAACAATGTCCCATTCATATTATATAGTTCATTTAAATCATTCCATCTTCCTTTACTCGAAAGTGATCTGCAGTTATAGTTATCTAAATAAATATCTTTCATTAAATATCTATCTTGGTCTACAGTCAGAATATTTTTAGCATTTTCCATCTTTAGCTACCGTCTATTGTCTTGGCTGGAAACTTTACAGGCTTTTGGAAATATGGGAAATAATTGAGTTTCATCTATCATGATCGTAAATATTTGTTAAAATATTATTCACCCACAAATTCGTCTTGCCCTCAAGAAAACTCAATATTTCAGCTGAAAACTATTAGCCAACTGACAAGAAAGACCATAAAGTTTCTTGAACAAGTAAACTTCCAGTAAACTCACCATGCTGGTTTATTGCAATCAGCAGTCCATCTATATTCATTTACAATATCATTATGATATCACAAGGATACTAAAAGCATCTTTAGCATATGATACTAAGACCGTTTCATTACTCGGTGTCTCCACGCACTTGAATGTCAATTGCAATTACATAGGAAAAGCAAACTAACAGTTTACAGATAATGTATATCAATAACAATAGCAATGAGATGAATTTATAGATTGGACATTAGGAATTTGTCCTTCTTAGTACAGAAGTATATTATTAATTTTATGGAGAGATTTTTTAAAGGATAAAATATTTCCTTAATCTTTCTTTTTCTATGAGTATATTCTTTTGAAATTTGAAATATCAAAGTGTCTGTGAATTACTGTAATAACATGAAGATATTATAATTTCTTTGTTTTTAATTCAAGGAACAACTTACATTTAGAATGTATTGTGAATGTATCGGGATTATCAAGATTTTGAACAGCAGCACTGCATCACCCAACACCTAATTTAATAATTGTTGAACTAAAGTATATTTAAAACAGATTCAACAATAACCATCATACGTTTTACACATTTTGACTTATCAAATCATCACTTGAATGAACTCTCTAGTGGTAAACTAAATATTGTGGTCTTCTTATTAATTTATACACATGGTGGCCTTTTTATTAATTTATGTTCTCATTCAGATTCTTTAATGAGATCATGGTTGCAGATTTAGTATTTTGAGTGTAGCAAGCTCCCCAGTTTTTGAATTATGACCTCTACATAGATCATTGAATATAGATTAAATCTAGAAGATATATAGTGTGATACCTGCTGAACATCGAGGTAAAATCCCTATCAAGATGTAATTAGTCATTACCCCATATATAACATAGAAACAGCACAACTGAGAATTTGTTATTAATAATTTTTCTCAATGCCCCACCCATGAAAAGCATTTAGGCAAGTATTTTACAATTAATTGTGCAAAAGATACATTGTGACTTAGCATTAAGCCCTGAATCCTCTAAACATATTTTTTTTAATTTTCATTCACATAACAGACACCAAGTAAAGAATGAAACATGCAAAGACTATGATGTTCTCTGAGCAACATAGCAAATAATTCTGAATATGGACACTATCTGGAGAAAGCTCTGTTTGAACAACTTCTGGTTGGTGTGGCTAATGATAAACAGAAACAGCAGATATCAATGGTCACTGACCTATCATATGCTGAAGTAATCAAACAAGGCAGTGACCATTTCTAAATCATACAAAAGAATTTCATACACTCAGAATAGAAAATACCTTCTTAATAGTTGTATTATAATTGGTAATAAAGTGATACTTTCATCCTAAACAGAAATATTACAAGCAGACTAGCCTGATCTCATGAGAGATAAGTACTTGTTCTCAATTATATAGATATTGCTTGACATATTTAATTTATAAACCAATTAAGCGTATGTCACGCTTGAATGTGAAGCTATAATAATATACAGGAATTAATATACGCTAAGCACTTTCGAGGTCCTTTACCTCATATTCATAGCGATGCTGTGAGCTGCGAAATGTAAAAAATGGAGTGGGAGAAGTGGTATGCAAAGCATATGCAAATGGGCTAAATTGAGCATTGGAAGTGATAAAGAAGATAGACCCTGCAGTTCATCATGTACCTTGAGTTTAAGACTATGCCACCCCACCACTGCTCTAAATGAAATATTTCACAGTAGACCATATTAAACCAGGTAAGATAGTATCAACATTAATATATGTTACCATTTAGTATTTCTGAAGATATTTGTAAAATTGGCTAGTATATTGAATCAGTACTAAAATAAACATACGATCTAAAATTATAAAAAAATCAAGTCAGATGTCACATGACCTAATTTAAACAAGCTTATATTACAAATGTCATAGAAAGAGCTTGCAAATAAGTAAGCTTTGCAGAATATCCCTAATGCCAGACCAGTTTCTGCTATTAGCTTCTTCAGTGAGGTGCTAGGATGTTCAAGCATTAGATGAAACATACCAGGACAAACCCAGCACTAACTATTAAGTAGAAAATCTGAAATTTTCAGACATCTATATGTCTTCCAATCCAGCTATCTAACTTAAATAGCCATATGGTACTGAACTAAGTTCAGATACATCATATATTAATAGCTTTAGCAATATAAAATCACCAAAGCCTTCACATGACTTAATTTAAACAAGCTTGTATTATAAATGTCATATAAAGAGCTCACAAATAAGCTCTTAACAAGCTTTGCAGAATATCCCTAATCCCAGACCAGTTTATGCTACTGGCTTCTTCAGTGAGATACTAGGATATTCAAGCAGTAGATTTTAAAAAATCATCAGGACAAGCCCAGAACTTTATCTAATGGTATTTTTAGTCTAATGCTTGAATATCATAGAACTTTACTGAAGAAGCCAGTAGCAGAAACCGGTCTGGGGTTAGGGATATTCTGCAAAGCTTGTTAAGAGCTTATTTGTGAGCTCTTTATGTAACATATGATCTAATATGACTATTCAAGATAATTTATATCATCCATCATTACTGTCAACCATTATTGATCCACTGCAGAATAAAAGTCTCTCCAAGTTCAATTCATCTTGTCTGATATCTTTTGTTCACATCATCCATCTCACATGTGGTCATTCTCTAGGTCTTTTACAATCTTTTGGAACCACATTTTAAGATTTCGCCATATTATTGCAATTGATGCGAATATGTGCAGAAAAATAATACAATTATTCCTGACATTTATAAGATCGCCTAACAAGTAATGCAATTGCAAATCTTATTAGTAGAAGTACTGCAAATTTATGTTGTCTAGCATAAAATTAGCTCAAGAACTAAAGCTTATCAGTCAAGTATTGTTAGTCGAGAGGTCAGCGCAGCTGCCTTGCAAGCGAGCAGTTGATTGCAGAGGTTGTTGCGGGTGCGCCTCCCGGCCGATGCAATGACATATGGAGAAAAAAAAAAAGAACTAAAGCTTACCAATAGATTTCGAATAGAACAATGAAAAAGAAATCTCAATTTTGTTAGCTCGCCATTTTGGTAATCGAATATCATATAACACCTTAGAAACAGACCGAAGACATTTTTTTATTTATGGGAACGGATATACTTTCCCCTCTTGTATATAAATTTGTGCAGACAAGAATTAGTGCAAAAATATCGTCCTAGGTATAATTTTGAAGTAAAAATAATTATTTTCTAAAAGCAAAAAATTTACAAGAATTGCAAATGCATTTCTTAATGAAAATATTTTTCGGAAGACTTTAAAAATAAAATTAATTGTAATGGCAAAACAAAACACAACTGTTAAGAATTGACTACTTAATTACTTGTGCTTTTTTTTTTTTAATATTTTTAGTCGTACTGAATAAAGAAAAATAAATAATAATTTTTTATTTATATTAAAATATATTATGTAATGGTTATTTTACTAATAATTCTGCGCTAATACGCTTGTTAGAGAAGTTTAATTTTGTTTATAAGTTTATATACGCTAAGCACTTTCGAAGTTCCTAGACTTCATATTCGTAACTGAGTGCAGTCAATGATAACGAGGAGGAGTATGGTAATTTATGCAAATTAGTTTGCAGTTCATTTTGCCATAGGTCATGGCGTTTTCTTTGTTTTGATTAATTTGTCCATCTTTTTGCAAATGCTGAAACAGGTGTACTTCCTATTTATAGAATTATGTTTCAAAGCATATTTTATTGATTAAAAAAACAATGATTACATAGGTAAGATTGGGATTACACAGTAAGCATAAGTCTGTTCCTGTGTCTAAACAGTTCTGTAGGGCATAAGTTTGTTCACAGATATATGAGAGAAAGAGCTTTCTCTTGAGTTCTTTAAGTTGTGTTTTTGCTACTCTTAAGGCATCAAAAGTTGCCTGAATTCAGTTTGTCTAATTTTTTTTTATATATACATTATGTTGATGGACCCTGTCATGTGTGTCCTGCTGGTTTTGGTGTATTGGGTTCTTTTTCTTTTTAGCTGTGTTATTCTGTATCTCTTTTACTGATTTTCAACTATAGTGCTGATTTTAGTTTAAACAGTGACCAAGTTGCAGCAAAAATATCTGGTGGTGCTAGCATGTTATCCCTTTCTTTTATTTTTTCTAGCTTGTGGTGGAAAGTGTTGAGGTTTTGTTTTGCATTGTAGTCAAAATTGAATTTATATCTGGTGTACCCATATGCATACAAGCTAAATGTTGCTGCTCTTATTGTTGGGATTGCATTTTTTTTGTATACCTGGAGAATTTTTGCCATTGTTGTGTCTTTCTGATGGTAGTTATTTATCATTATTTGTCTTACCTTTTCCAAGTCCAGACAATCGTTTAGAAAATGATGTTGTGTTTCTTCTTCTCTTTGGCACAATCTGCACAGTGGGTCTATTTTCGTAAAGAACCTTTTAAAATGGATGAAATGTGATGTAGGCAAGGCATTCAGATTTACTTTGACTATGAAGTCAAAGAATTTAGGCTCCAGGTACCAATTTTTATATTTTTTTAGGAGCTGTGCATTGTTTATTTCAAGGACCATTTTGTTGTTGATATCTTGTTGTGTCTGCTCTATTAGGCTATGTATGTGCCAATATGTGTATTTAATTGGGTTAGACAGGGTTATTTTGTCCCTTTGATTTCTTATGCTGTCTAAAAGTGTGGCTATATAGTTGTCTTTGGGAGGTGGTCGGTCAGTGGGTATTATATCTATTATTTTTTTGAATATTTGGAAACTTTGTAAATGAAGTAGTGGTTATCTGTAAATTGATGGTAGCACCTAAATTCTCCCATTTGACACTTCTGAATTAATACCTTGGATTTTCTACAACTTTATTACACATTATACTCAAGGCAATTTGCATATATTTATACAAAGGCTCCCTAATGTCCTAGAGTTTCGTATTACTTAGCATCACTAACAATATATTTTCTTAATACCTGTTATACTGGGAGAAACATCTAGCTCTTTTCGTGTCTAATTATGATTAAATCTTCCGTTCAATACTTCAATAAAAATACAACGCCAAATGCTAATAATATATTAACAAATATATCAAATAATTATGTTTCCATTAACCTACAATTCGTGAAGCAGTTTATTTCCTATACAAAAATAAACTAACAAATAAACAATAATCATTACAAAATATCAATCATAAGATCATTTTATAATAATTTTATATATAGGGCATATGAGCACAGACTTTCACACGACCCACCACTCTCCACACCATCTCATAACACTGATATACTTGAAGACATATATGTTGAAAAGATAAATAATCACCAATATACGTATTTCATGCTAAACCAGCAATCATCAGTTGGACCAGATTACCATCTCTACCCATATATGCTATAAGTGCTCAGATATATATTAAGATAGCCAATCCTCATACTTTAATGGACAAGCTTCAATCTACTCCACACTCCAACTCTTCAACTGTCCATCCAATTGGAAATCTGATGATGGAATGCTCAAAGGCCACCCTAAGGCCGAGATTCTTGTCACACCCATGTTGACCCAAGGAGGAGATTACTAATTATCTCCTTGTATAATAGCATATAACTCATTAATATCTTTGTATACATTGAAATGAAACATAGACATTTAGACAGAGATTATCTAGTAGGTACAGAGTTATGAATAATATATGAACGCATCTTATAACATTATATCTGTTATGGACAACAATATATTAACTTTTAATACCTACAATAATAATATAATTCATTAACCCATACTCATTTATTTGATTTTCCATAAGAAGGTAAAGGTAAGATATATATGAAGAAATACATTTACGCATTCAAATAATAGGATCACGCAGGTGCGATTAGGATTCATCACTGATATGTCACAATAATGATATTACCTCTTAATAAATCTGTATGCAAATCCAGATCCACGTTTAAATACTTAATCACAGGAAGTAATCATTACATTATTACAAAATATAATACATGGCGACAAATAATCAAAAGTCAGAATTCTTATGAAATTTATAGATTATATTAATAAGACAAGTAGTGGACATGCATATTTTTCAACATGTGACCAGGAATATTACATCTGCAGGTATATAATCATACTTAATAATATATAACAATTATTAACAAAATCCTTACAATAAATTTGTAAGAATTAAAACTATTCATGCATAATGTTAATTATGACAACATAAAAATAATATTATATTTGTGCCCATCATAAGTTTGACATCTACACAAATTTCCAGCAGTTAAAATCTCAACTTTGAATTATTTACATTACATTATTATTTTTTCATAACAAAATTCCATAAACAGGCAAAATTCTCCATACAGTAGTGCCACCCTTTGTCAACCAGAGTAATCAATGGATGCCAGAAGGTTTGTGCATAAAATCCCCATCAAGTGTCTACTCATCCATTATCCCCAGATTAGTTTCTGGCTTGTGGCCTTTGTCAGTGAGTAGAGATAAAAGATAGCTGCTCGAGGGTTGTATTAGATCCTAAGATCTAGGTGCAGTGCTCACATATCCAAGGCTCCTCACTGAAGAAGGCCACAAGCCAGAAATTAGTCTGGGGATATTGGATGAGTAGGCACTAGATGGGGATTTTATGCACAAGCATTCTGGCATCCTTTGATTACTCTGGTTGGCACAGAGTGGCAACTACTGTATAGAGAGTTTTGCCTGTTTAATAACAGTTATGTGCTAGCATTAGAGATGATGATCATGTGATGTTTAGTGGTTTAAAATCCCATAAAGTTACAGAAAAGCGTTTAATCATTTAATCAGTTTAACAAGTTTAAAATGAATTTCAAAAAATGATTTAAACTCAGATTAGTTCTACTATTGATTGAGCTTAACTCTCTTACCCTCTCTCATGTTTTCATTCACTTGTCCTATTATAAATTTATGTAATACTATTATTATATTTAATGGGGGAAATGATGTATACAAGATACGCTTAAAATCTGAATAAAGTTCACATTTTTTTTGTCTAATGCACTTTTGAATGTTATATTAATCATAGTCATGGCATATGACAGAGAGGAGAAGATTGCTGGCTTTATTAGAATGGGTAATTAGCATAATTGAAGAGCTAATTGTTTGTTTAAGTCATGTCATTTTTTAGAGGGAAATGCATGGATGTTACATGGTTTTTATTTCTAGCATGATGCCAGGCCTCTTTCAGTTTATGCTTAGCATCATTGCACTCTAAACATATGATGGTGATAGACATAGGCTTGAAGATGTGGCCATAAGGATTAGTATCTCATAAAAAATTCATTTAGTATCCATTTGGATTTGAACATGGCTATATATGTACTGATGTTGTGCTAATTGGGTAGACATGATGGCTTCAATTCTCCATAATATATGGTGTGGCCACTGATTTGAGGGCATGTGACCTTGTAAACAATTTGTGATTTCTGGTTTGGAGGTAGAATGTCTTTTGTGTTTATTAATAAGTCAGTTTGGAGGGGGAAAGATGTATAGAGCAATTTAAAGTAGAATGACATAACTTAATTAATCTTTAATTTCTTTCATTATTTGTTAGTAATTCAATAGATAGAGAAGACCCACTATGCAGAAAAGATTATTAAATTATAACTCCTTTACACATTTATAGTTTAGCACTGCTTTCAACCAGGCTGGTCATATTCACAATTTAGTCTGATCGAAAGCACTGCTAAGTTGTAAATTTGTAAAGAAATTATAAATTTATAATCTTTCCTGCATAGTGGACGTTCCCTACCTATTGAATTAGAATGATTTATATTTTCTGACTCAAATTTTGTGGTCTTAATATCTGACTACTAGTTAATTTATTATATCTTTAATCAATACATTGTACAGGCTTAAACCTGCATTTATATATGTAATATATGCGGGATTCGAAGCACTGATTATATATATGTGTGAGGATAGTAATCTAGACCAACTGATGATTGCTGGTTTAGCATGAAATACATATATTGGTGATTATTTATCTGTTCAACAGGTGTGTGATCAGTTGGGTCAGCAATATGAGATGGCACTGAGAGTAGTGGGTCGTGTGAAAGTCTGTGTTCAAATCCTGCATATATTATATCTTTAATCATAAATAAATATACATGAAGATTTTATTATCCAAGATTAATATTTAAATATTCTTTGAAAATCTTAAATACCTATAAATGTAAATGGTTATTTCATTATCTTAAAAGACTTACATAAATATAAAACATCATAAATACATAATAAAATATATACAATAGATTTATAAATGAAAGTTCATCTGAAGTTTTAAAATAGTTTCTACCAAACACTATTTAAAATTTGTGAGAGACTTCTATACAAATAAGGATTCTCATTAGCTGCAGTTTAAATTCATAACAAATTTATAATAAAAGTTTATAAAACCTCTTTTAATTTTTTTTATTTTATTTTCGGAGCTTTGACAAACCTCGTGTAGGTCATTTGTTGGTGGATCTTTTATCTTCTTTTCTCGAAGTTTCATGTATGACATTTCTAAAGTTATACCATTTATACTTTTCTTAAACACTTTATCAATACTCTTTATTTATATCAAAACTAACAGATTCAACTGTCCTACAGTCATCATCAGAGCTACAATATTCAAAGGTCAGGTTAAAAATGTATATTTATTTTGTGTATTTGATTATATATATGAATATGTGTATATGTGTATTAATTATATAATTATATATTTGAATATTGTAGCTCTGATGATGACTGCAGAACAGTCGAAACTGTTAATTTTGATATAAATAAAGAGTATTGATAAAGTATTTAAGAAAGGTGTAAATGGTATGATATGTTAAAGTAGAAATCAATACATAGGAAAAGGAAGAAGAAAAAGAAAATTATATAATGTTTCTAAAGATAACATTTTTTAAAGATAATCCTTTTAATAATAAATTTCTCTTAAGAATTAGGCATTAGGTGGTCTGCTTATTAAATAAACAGATTTCTTGGGTGTTCCATGTGAAGTTGATTCTTCATCCAAGAGGAGATAAAATAGACAAACCTGTCATTATATTTTAAACTTTTTAATTTGTATATATATTCATTAAGAAGTAGATAATGCAATTTAAGAATGCAAAAATCTTTTGAATGCCTTAGTTGCATATATTTACACTATATTTAATTTTAAAATGTTAATTATAACATGATGTTTACATTCTTTCAGAAATTAATCCATCTTTTATTATATGTTTTACATTTTCCTCTAAACATTAATTGTAAATATTTTTTTGAGATTAGTTAAACTTAAAATTATCTTATCTAAAATTGTCTAGGAATTCTTAGCATCTGTTTTTGTTACAAATAAGATTAAATAGTTAATATTATTTGTAGACACACACACGCATAGATATATACATGTTATAACATATACTCATTTGTTAACATTATAAATTCTTTGCTTTTTAAATTTTTGCTTCCACATTTTATTCAAATATTCGTAATCTTCCCTTGTGTTGCCTACCCTGTCTTTCAATAGTGAATGTCATAAGCTGTAATAAACCCTCCTTTATTTGACTTCGGGGGAAAAAATCAGCATGAAATTATTATTGTCAATTAGTAGTAATTGATAGTTTCCTAGCAATATCAAAAATAAAAGTCATCTTATTTTTGTTCTTTATTAAATTAACAATTCATAGAAAATATTTAATTTTATATTCAATGCACATTTTCCATCAACTTTTTTATAATTGGACATGTAAATTAAAGATATGCATGGATGGATATTTTATTATATATTTGCACACCTATGTTGGATCATATAATAATTAATTATACCATGACTAGATATGTTGATCACAGTTTATGGTGATGTGCAAAACTGGGATAGGTAAAAAGGATCATGGTTAGTTCTAATAATAGTTAAAATTATACAGAAAAATAACTGATGTCAGAGGGTATAATGGAAATTTTAGAGAAGTTACGAAGCAATTTATTAAATGATTAATGTAAATTATTAGTTTGGAATATTAATTTATTGTTACCCTTTGAATTACAAAGGTAAAACTTGCTCCTCCCACAACTTTGACAACAACTACTCCAGATAAGTACAGTAATAATTATCACTAATCAATTACTAGCCTGAATACTGTCTCTAATCCAGATGTAAACTTTAAACCTCAGTTAAAGATATGGTTTTTTTTAATTAAACATATATGAGAGATGGAGATCTGGGCCAACTGATGAGTGCTGATTCAGCATGAAATGTATCTTGCGAAGTCATTTGTCTTTTATTGTCTCTTTAATCATAAGTTTTGAAAAAAAATGTGTGATGGTATGGAGGTTGTTAAATGCATTTATTCATGCATACAGAAATCAAGGAAATGCATATTAAAATGGAACAAAATCAAGAAGTAATAAAAGAAATTTATGTTCAAATTAAAGAAGAAATGAATGAAAATTTTCAAGCCATGGAGAGTCTGAAGGAAGAGATAATAAAGCAAATGGATGAACACAGTCCACGAAAAGTTGAAGTCCCTGGAGAAGATGTCTGTAAGCATCCAGAATATGGTCCAGAAATTCATTAAAACCTATCATGTACAAGAACAGTTTTAAGCTTGGGAGAAAGATTACAGAGGTTGGAAGAGAAGAATGAAGAAAAGATAAAGACACTTCAAATGAAATATTCTTCATTTAAAAGAATTGTTAATAGCATTGATAACATGTAAGCCAATTATGATAAACAGGAGGAAAGCATATAACAAAAAAAGAAGGAAAGAAAATGTAATACAATGGAATGGTTCAAGAAAAGCAAGTAGATATATTAGTTAGATTTGATAAAAAATATTAAAAGCATCAATCAATTTTTGAAAATAGAAAGGTTTAGAGGTGATGCAGGAGATATGCCAACTGAACATCTTGATAGTTTAGAAAGCTATTTTGAGTTCAGTGCATTGATTAAAAAAGAGCCAGTGGCCATCACATGTGACAAATTAAATGGACTGGTCATAAGTGGGAGTAAGTTGATAAGCAAACCAACTACTTATCCAGATTATAAAAAAACAAATGCTAAGCAACTTTTGGTTGGAAGAAAGACATGAAGCAATAAAGTACCAGATTATACAAGAGAAATTTCAGATAAAAGGGTATGAAACATATACACAATTCTTCAGAAGACAAATCATCAAATTACGAACATTGTCTGCATGTGGAATCGCTGAAAGTCAAATAATAAGGATGATAAAGCTCAACTTACTTGCCTTTTAGGATTGAACAGATGGTCATTAGTATTGGCAGAAAAACTATTGAAGAGGTGATGAATTTCTTGAATGCAATAGATACGAGTTACCATAATCAGAGTGAAGAAAGTAAGCTTCCTATGGTAGTCCAACTATTATTTACGAAAGACCAAGCAGCTATTGGTAATATGAAGGTTGTTTGCAATCCAAAATACAAATCTTAAAAATATTATTCAAGAAATAAAGGAAACCATAAAACTAATAGTAAAATGAGAGTGATATATAGATCTTACACTCTACTGAGTCTGAAAAGATTATTAGTAATTAAGCATCACTCTTATCTCCTGTTTCAAGTCTAAGTGAGAGACCTACTAAATATAAAAAGCAAAAAATAAAATGGCATTAAACAGGAAAGGCCCTTGATAAAATGTCCCTTACTATGAAATCAAATTATGAAAGAGGGGAACCTAGTAAAAAATAGAGAATTAATAGATATATTGGTGAACTTGACTTGTGCTTGGGAAGATAAAGTATCTCAATATGAAGGAAAATGTGTCTGAAAATTGTTGTTAATATTGAAAGATTGGAAGACAATGCCCCTACAGATTCTGGAAGTCAAATCTCAGCGATTTTGGAAGAATTATATGAACATATTACAACTATTAATCCTTTGATACAAGTTCTCCCAATAAAATCATTACAAGTAAGGTTAGGTAATAAAAACAGAGTTTAGCTAGAATCTAAACCAGTTTGAATTAATCTTAAAAGTAAGCAAATATCTTTACAATGGGCGTTTCTAATATCAAAAAGAGTGATCTATGACGTGGTGCTTGTATCAGATTATATGAATCAGTTTGGCTGTAGACCCAATTACACAAAAAATCAAGTGATTTCCATCTACAAGATTGTATTCTTCAAATAAAATCACTTGTATGGAAGATCTCCAGGACATGTTAAAATGCACTAACATGAGTGTATTCATCAAATGCTTATGGAAAGAAAGATTATGCAAATTACTGCATCAATATACTAGGAATAATCAAAGGATATGTATATCATATTAAGGTGATGGAGAATCACTCTTACCAGGTTAGATATTACTCTATTCCTCATCAATATTAAAGAGAAGTAGAAAAACAATTACAGCAAATTGTGAATTGGGGAATAGTAGCTAAGTGCTTGTTACCTTATAATAACCCCTTGAAGGTCATGAAGAAAAGAGATGATTTAGTGAGACTATGCCTCAATGCTAGATAATTGAATCAAATTATTTCCAAATAGAAATATTCTTCCAATCATCCAAAATGTTCTCATTAAATTCAGAGGTCAACAAGTTTTTACCACCTTGTATTTAGCTATTGGCAGATTGAACTTCATGTAGATGATAGGAAGTATACAGCATTCTGATGTGGTGACAACTCATCAATTTTAGTGAATGTCCTTTTGATTGATAAATAGTGCAGCAGACTTACTGATGTGTCTGGAGTACATTTCATCAGAAAGAGTGAAATCTATTGTAACATTTTGCATGGACAATGTGGTGATTATTTTTCCAAGCCTTTAAGAACGTTTAATCCACTTGGAACTCTGTTTTCAAGAATGTAAAGTGAAAGATTTGACGTAATATCAAAAAAGCAACCTTTTTGCTACTAAGGTAGTATTTTTAGGTCATATAGTGGGCAAGAACGATATCAAATCACACCCTGATAAAATAATGGCCATAAAAGATTTTGAGACTCCAAGAACTTGCAAGCAAGTCAAGTCATTTTTAGGTCTGTGTAATTTTTTTTGCAAATCCTACTATTCCAACTTAGCCATTGATATGCAATCTCTTCTGTAATTATTGAAAAAAAATGTTAAATGGAATTGGACATCTTCTCATGATGAAGATTTTTAAAAAAATCTAAGGGAAATCTAAGGGAAATTTGTAGATACAGTGGTGTTAACATATCCTGATTTCCATAAATCATTTTATGTCTGATTATTTTTTAATAGATTATTAAAACATCCAGTGCTGAATTATATTATTCAGAGGCTTTGGCTGTGATATGGGACTTCCAACAATGGAACAATTCCTCTTGAGATCAGAAGTTGCCATGATTACTGACCATAAGAGTCACAAATTCTTAAACCACAGTTTCTTCACTAATAGTAATAGTCAGTTGGTCTGCGTTAGTAATTTACCTCAGAGGACTATCCATGAAAAGAATTTAGGTGAATATTTTAGAATTAATAATGCAAAAATGTTTTGGAAATTTCCATATTACTTTTCTTGCAAAGCTCTATTATAAATGAGATTAGAAACCCGTTATGCTAAACAAGAGATCTCACACATTTGCTATGCAGAATTGGTCAAATGATTAAGCATTGAGCCCTAAATCCTCTAAACATATACTTTATTTTCATTTGCATAACAGACAGGAAGTGAAGGATGGAACATGTAAAAATTATGATGTTGCTATGAGCAATATCGCAACGAATTCTGCTTGTGGAGACTATCTGGAGAAAGCTCTGTTGAAACAATTTCTGTTTGGGATAGCTAATGATAAACAGGGACAGTAGATGTCAATCGTCACTGACTTATCATATGCTGAAGTCATCAAGAAAGGCAGTGACCATTTCTAAATCACACAAAAGAGTTTCATAAATTCAGAACAGAAGATACCTTCTTAATAGTTGTATTATAATTGGCAATAAAGTGATATTTCCAACCCAAAGAGAAATATTTTAAGCAGACTAGCCTGGACTAATGAGAGGTAAGTACTTGTACTCAATTATATGTCTATTGCTTGACATTTTAAAAAAAATTGGCAATCAGAAGTGATAGAGAAGATAGATCCCACAGTCCATCATGTACCTCAAGTTTCAGTGTATGCTAGTCTATAAACCAAACATTCCACAATAGATTATATTAAACTAGGCAAGACATTATGAACATTGATATTCTGCAATTTATTATATCTGAAGGTATTTGCAAATTTCAATATTATACTGAATCTGGTTGTAATAAACACAATCTAATATGAAGATTCTAAAATAATCTATATCATCACTGTCATTTTCAAACATTATTGATCCACTGCAGGATGAAGATCTCTCCAAGTTCAATCCATCTTCAATCACTTCCTTATTTCATCCATCCATCTCACATATGGTCTTTTTGTAGGTTTTATATACATTGTCATATATCATCATTTTCAAACATTATTGATCCACTGCAGGATGAAGGTCTCTATAAACTCAATTCATCTTCTCTGCTCTGTAGTCTCTCTTGTTTACATCACTCTAGCAGACTTCCTTATTTCATTCATTCATCTCATGTGTGGGCTCTTTCTATGTCTTTTACAATCTCTTGGAATCCAGTTTAAGATTTCAGGTGTCCATCTATTATTATCTCTTTTAGCAATATGTCTAGCCCAACTCTACTTCAATTTGGCTGAACATATAAGAAGATATTATTGTAATTGATATGTCGGTTCCTGAATATGTACAGAAAAATAACACAATTATTAGACGCTTTGATGTTGCTGATGTTTTTAAGATCGCCTAACATGCAACGTAATTGCAAATCTTATGAGTAGTACTATAAATATGGGCTGTTTAGCATGAAACTAGCTCAAGAACTAAAGCCTGCACCAATAGATTTCGAATAGAACAATGAAAAGATATCTGTTTTATTAGCTCGCCATTTTGGCAATGGAATATGGACTAAAAGATAAATTTTTTTGGTGTGCAACCACACATTCCCTTTTTTTTTCATACATGTCAAATGCGTTGACCGGGAAGCGAACCCGGGCCAGCTGCTTGGAAGGCAGCTATGCTAACCACTAGGCCACCAACGCTTAACACATTCCCCTTTTTTGTATATAAATTTGCGTGTTTGTGCAGATAAGAATTAGTGCAAAAAGATTGTCCTAACTATTATTTTGAAGTAAAATTAATCATTTTCTAAAAGCAAAACAATTTATAAGAATTGCAAATGCATTTCTTAATGAAAATATTTTTCTATGACTTTAAAAATAAAATTTACTGTAATAGCAAAACAAACACAACTGTTTTAGTAAGAATTCGTTGATTGCTTAATTACTTTTTCTATTTTTATTTATTTTTTAAATGTTTTTACTCTCAGGGAGTAAAGAAAAATAAATAATAATTTCTTATTTATTTACCTGCTTCTAGAAAATAAAGATAAAAGAAATTCCGCTAATTATTTTCACTTGGAAAATTTTTAAAATTCGGAATTATTCTATATGGGTAAAAAATTGATTTCAAAATCTGATTGTTATTCTAATAAAATTAAATAAAAATATATGCAGTTTAGAATATAAATAAAGAATATTAGAAGCGTTTGAATTTTATCATTCTAATACTTGTTTACTCTTATATCCTAATATGCTTTAGATTTTAATTATTGTCTTATTTCTGAAATCATTACAATGTTAGTTATAATATCCTTTGTCCTTTTAACAAATCTTTTTTATATATCTTCGTTACCGATAATAAAGATAAAACACTCTTGAATAAATAACACAAAACTTCTTCCAGTCCCTCATAGGAGAAGCCAGAACTCCCTCGGACTTGTGATGACGGTTTGAGAGTTTTTTCACCCTTGCTGTCTAGCTAAGATTAGCGAGATATTTCTTTGCCAGACAATGTTGGATGGTTATCTAGGGTGAATGTCTAGCTACCTCAAAGAATAAGTCAAGATCAGAAAGCACATGTCATAGCCAAAGATTCCAATTTGTATAGTTATCTTCACCACTAGTAAAAGGTCAAATATGAGACTTCACTTTTTTTTTCTAAAAATGGGCCAGTAATTTATGCATTTACTAAATACACCATGATTTTAAAAAGTTCATGATGTGATCATTATAAACAAAATAGTTTTCTTCATGTATAATAATGAAGAACTTACTTTTATTCATAAGGCATTATGGATTATTGTGAAAAGAGGAACTTAGGAAGTACTGAATTGGGTATTGAACTGTACTGCACATAACCTGTATTTGAATACAAAGCAAGAGTGGATTTTTTTTCTTGATTGAACATTTCCAATTCACATAGATTTTTGAATAAGTTAAAGGGTATGACAAAGAGAGGCAATATACTATATCACTCTCATACAAAGACTAATAAAAATGATTAATAGAAACAACACAAGTTTACTAAAGCACCTATCATTGCATCAGTGGCTCCAAAGACAGATAGTGGCGTAATTTTCGTATTAATTTTTAAAGTCAGTGGGAATTTTTAGCAAAATAAAATCTTTGCTTTATTTCTTAATACTCTTCATTTTGTACTGGGTTTTTAACCATTTCAATTTTTCAAATATCATAATCATTTTCGTAATTGCATAGATTCTGCCTGTTTAAATGATCATATTTAAACAGAAACTTTAATGCATTTTTTTAGTTTTAAACCCAGACTCTGCTTAATCACTTCAGCTCTAAGGACTATTTTTCTTGTTTTTTTTTTATTTATTTTGACTTGTGAACATTTAATGCTCACAGAGGCAAAATTCTCATACAGTAGCACCACTCAGTGCTAGCCCGGCCAATCAATGGATGCAGAAAGGTTTGTGCATAAAATCCCTATCTAATGCCTACTCATTCAATATCCCCAAAGTAGTTTCTAGCTTGTGGCTTTCATCAGTGAGAAGCCTTCAATCTGAGAAATACTGCACCTAGACCTTAGGATCTAATGCAACCCTCCAATTGCCACCTACTGTATAGAGAGTTTTGTCTCTGTGAAGAACAGCTTGTGTAAGCATAAATAATAGTGATCATGTGATGTTTGATGGTTTAATACCAATCCTTCCAATAGGATTATGGTGACTATGGTTATTAAAAAACAAAAAACACCAAAAAGTATGGATGCTGAACTGAGTTCAGATCTACACAACTATACAAATTATTGAGCTCAGCTTGAAAACATCATTGTGTTTTTATTTTGAGCTAAAAGTTTTATAGTTGGCTAAAAAAGTAAAAGGTAGCTGTTGGAGGGTTGCATCAGATTCTAAGATCTAGATTCAGTGCCCTCAGATCCAAAGCTCCTCACTGATGAAAGCCACAAGCCAGATACTAGTCTGGGATATTTGATGAATAGGCACTAGATAGGGATTTTAAGTACAAACCTGCATCCATTGATTACTCTGCCTTGCCCTGAGTGGTGCTACTGTATGGAGAGTTTTGCCTGTGGGAAAACAGCTTGTGTATGCATAAAGAATGGGGATCACATGATATTTGAACATTTAATGCTTCTAATTAATAAAATTGAGTAAATTCACAGAAACTTATGTAACAGAAACATATGTGTAGAAAATATAGTTGGTACATCATGTTTATTACAAGATCAATTATGTAAGAAAAATATCAGCCTAATTACATCATGTGAAATTATGGTGAGGTACAATCAATTTATATCATGGAAATGTATGTGAATGAATCAAGCAATGGAAAATCAAACATAACTTTATAACTGTCGAGCTTACACTGAGCTGCCAGATTTACATAAAATGTATAATTTAGCATATGTGGCTTATACTTCATATAAATTAAGGCTACCTAGTTAAATTTTATAATTATTATCACCAACTTGACTTTTATTTGACAGAAGCAATATAATTTATTATTTAAATGAATACTACATAAAGCTGATTCATGAATTAAGTATCAAATGATTAAACAAATATAAACACGCATATATAAACACAATAAAAAAGCTATTGTGGACTATTAGAGCAAATTGTTTAACTCAAAAACTTTTAATAGTAATAATTAGTTACCTAGCAATACTATTGCAAACACATTTCTCTAGTCAATTCCATGGAGATAATATCATTAATTCTTTTGTTTACCTCATAATTATTAATTCATGGAAATATTTAACATACAAAATTTCTCTGTGAGAGAATAAAATAAGACTTATAGTATATAATGAGTATATAATATTCTTGTAAGTCTTCAAACCTATAAAATATATGATGGCATTTAAGTTTGTGTAACACCCTGATAAAGGAATAAAAGAGCTTTTATTTCTAAATAAATAAATCTAGGATGAAAAAAACCACTGTGGATTACTAAATCAAATTATTTTCTTAAAAGCTAGGTATAGCAATTGATAGCTACTGGGCAACATCATTGCTAATATATTTCTATAGTCATTGTTTATATCATAATTAATCCATGAAAATATTGCATCTAACATATATAACTCTCTGAGGAAGGTGGATTAGTAAGTCCTCATATCTATAATTATATATACATATGTTGATATGTAGATTTTCATGGGTTGCATATATAAAAGACATATTTTGCGGATTCATCCATGTTAAAAAATGTAAATATTGATATACCAATGTTTCGACTTGATCACACAAGAATCATCTACTGGGTGGTAAAAGGTAGTAAGACGGTTGTAGAGGCGCTACAATCACTGATTTGAAAAAAACGTTAAAATTCCACCAATAGCAAAAATGTTAAATTAATAATGTTTTTTAAAAAATCTTTCCAAATAGGAGGAAGGTTGCATGTATCATCTCACTTATTGATACAATCTGGCCTTTTAATTTTGCACTGGTAGAGATTATCACATCTGGATATGATCCTGGTATTAGAAAAATCAATTTTATGACATGGAGTGAGAGTGCTGATGATGATGAGTGTTGTTAACTGCATTAGCATGCTCATCTCTCCTAAGCTTTACAATTTTCACATAAGATTTGATAAACACTATGAGATTCAAGAGATTGTTGGAACTTTAACGTTTTTTTTTAAATCAGTGATTGTAGCACCTCTACAACCATCTTTCTACCTTTTATCACCCAGTAGATGACTTGTGTGATCAAGTCGAATCATCGGTATATCAATATTTAAATTTTTTAACATGGATGAACCTGCAAAATGTCTTTTATATATATATCATTTCAAGATCTTCTGTGTAATAAAAATATAATAGCTGATGTTTCAGCACAATTACAAGTAATTTCCTCAGAGCTTCTTCTTTCTCGAAAGAAAAATAATTCGAGAAAGATGAAGCTCTGGTGAAAGTACTTGTTATTTGATAATCATCAAAAATTGGGCACAGTTGCTTGGGGCATTGATGCTATACAAAATCAATCAAATGTAACGTTACCGGGTCACCGCAACTTTTTTTTATAAAACATGATTTTTTTTTTTATTAAACAAATTTTTATTTCATTTATAACATGATTTCTTTTTATTTCATTTGAATTAGCATTTTTTTTTTTTTGGCTTCTACAATAAACAGCTTTTTTGGGGGGCTTTTGTACTGTTATTATTAACAAAAAGTAAACAAAAATAGTCATTTATGTTAACCCCGCTTGATTTAACCCTGCTGAAAAAATATAATGCAATTATTTGGGAATTGTTTCAAATTTATTCAACTTTGGGAGGGGGGGTTTGACCAAATTGTTTTTCTTTTTATTAAATCAAAGTAACTTTTGTATTTTTTGGGAGTAAAAAATTGTTTTCAACCCTCCCCCCCCCCCACTCGGAAAAATAATTGTAACAAAAAGTCAATAATTTCTTTTTTTTTCAACAACTTTTTCTCACTTTTTACTTTTATTTATATTTCATTTCAATTACCTTTTTTTTTTTGCCTTCTACAATAAACTGCTCTTTTTTTTTTGGGGGGGGGGGGGGCTTTCATACTTTGTTATTATTAACAAAAGTCAACAAAAATAGTCATTTATTTTAACCCTACTGCAAAAAAGATAATCCAAATACTTGTCAATTTCTAATGAAATGAAAAAAAAAAGTACACAAACTTTGGACTTTTTGAACTTATTTATTATTTTATTGCTGTAATAAAAAGTCTGATATTTGAGAGGACATTGTGTGCCTGAAAAAAGGACAGTCTCCCTCACTTTCTGTACTCGGCAATTCTGAAAAGTTTAAAATTTGCACATTCTTCTCAGACTTTTATTGGTCTCGTATATTTCCCCCGCTGAAATGTGACTTAGCGCATGAGCTTTGTCGAAGTGTGTTCGAACATACCCTTTGCCAATTTTTTACATATTAACATTTTTTAGGGAAGGGTGCAGACCATATGACAATTATTAGTAATTAACAACATTATTTAAATATAAATGACATTACTCTATTATGGAGATTTGAAAAGTTGTACCGATTTGAAATTCAAACACCCTCAAGTGATACGGTAGTCAGCTATGAATAGAACAAATATGCATAAATAGTTTTGAAGCACAAAATAGGCCGTAATATTTTTGTGCAATGTCATGTAAAGTGGCCTGCAATGGGTTAATACAATATAAATGTTGTATTAGCCATAAGGCCAGCTACAAAAATGGCATTTTTATGTGTTTTGACACATAAACAATGCCATCAGGTGGCCGTGTCCAGATTTTAGATGAGTACCTGTTATTTTGCTAAAACATCAGTTACTTAACTATTATATTTTTACTACGGGGAAGCTTTTGGAAATAATACTATGAATTCATCATTTATCCATGAGAATATTAAAATTAATATATACATAAAATAGAAATTCATATAACATTACAATACTAACCAAAAAACAAAATTTTAATAAAATTCTTCCACAACATAATTTTATCTACTAATATCTATATATATTTAAGTGTAGTAAACCTATATTTTAAGAGCAATTTAAGATCATTGCTTATGTAACTGTTACACTCTTCATTTGAATTAGTTTGTGTGTCAATATTGAAGATCTAATAGTGTACAATTTTGAAGAGATACTTTTTTGAAATGGCTATTTTGAAATATGGACTCATATATTTATTCACAGAGGACGTAACTGAACTTAATATTAGAGTTGATTTCATATATATAGTAGCTTTTGGTTTTGATCAAAGCTCCATTGGTTTTAAGCCGGTTGTATTAATATCAGTATATATCAAAAATTTCCTCATAAAATGCATTAAAGTCAGACCGTGTATAAATTTTAAAAATCAGATATATTAATCTTTAACTGAGGTTTAAAGTTTATATCTGTGCTAGACATAATCTCTAGTTTCAAAAATGATTAGTAATAATCATTAGTGTATTTATCTGAAATGGATGGCGTCAAAGTTGTGAGTGGAGGGAGTTTGACACTGGTAAATGAAAATGTAACAATTTACTCTAGATAAATACTTTGCATATAATAGAGATATATATGAGAGATAGTGACTTGGGCCTACTGATGAGTGCTGGTTCAGCACGAAATGCATCTTGGGGGTCATTTGTCTTTTATTATATCTTTATTTATATGAATTTGAAAAGAATTGGGAAGTGCGGAGGTGTTTATTATATCTATAAAAATGCATTAATTCTGTTATAAAAGTTATTTAGAGAGTGCTAATTTTAAAACAGAATAAAAGTTTAAATTGATTTCGTAAATAAATTGATACGCAAGCAAAATTCATTCATAAATGCTTCAAACAGGAATTGTTTTATTTATAATGTCAATTTAATAAAGATTTAAAGATTCAAAATCGGTGGAATTGATGATGGTTATTTATTAAGAATATTTTACAAGTCGTTATTAATACTGTAAGGGAATCTAAAGGGGGGGAGGGTAAACATTGATAAAATAAATATGTCTATTTAATAAGAAAGGGTCTGATGGAAATCGTTTCGGGAGGGGGGGGGGGAGTAAGTAAATTTTCACTATAAAATATTTATTGAGGGAAAATTGTAAAAGAAATCAAGAATAAATAAAAGTATTAAAAATCTGTTCAAGCAGAGTTTTATATGTGTGTGGAAATGTATCTGGATAGAATATATGAGAACATTGTAATTATAAAAATAATCAGTAATCATTAGGGGTCATACGTGGTATCGGTGGAAAGCTAATTGAGATGACTCTTACTTTGTTTTAATTTCATGTCCATGACAGCCAATTCCCATTCAAAATATTGAGTTCAAAGTTAGTCTGCTATGTATTTTTTTATTATTATTAAAAACTGTCATTTTTTATTCTCTCAAAGCGTTTTTCACGAGCGGGAAAAATTCAACAAAACCACGTGATGTCTGTAAAAATGTAAATAGATAATTTATAAAACAATAACAAACAACCAATTAAAAATTGGATGTAATTTAATTGACAAGAAGTGTTAATCGGAAATTGAGGAGAGGTATAGCAGGATATAAAAACTCAACCACTTTTTAAGGAGGGGCTTGATCATCATTTTTTGTGCATAGGGAGAATGTCGTTCAGGTTTCAATTATCACTTTCAAATACTAAAACGTAAGTTTTTATTGTTGTCCTGGCTCAATTTCTGAATGAAAATTTTAGTTAAAATTTATATTATTGTAAAATATGAATAGTGAATAAACTTTCCATCAGCCATATGTGACTTTTCCCTGAAGTTGATCATCAGCATAATTTCCTATATGATCTTAATCACCTTAAACAATTGGGAGAGTAATGCAATATCGATCACTACCCTGAGAAAATGAAGGAAGCAATAAGTTTTATGCGTTTTTATTTCAAATATTCACATTTAAGGATGAATGGATATAACTATTTGTGCTATAGAAAATTTAGAAAGAAAATAATTACCATCAAAGGAAAATGTGGAACTGAATTATAATGCAAATGTGGTATATGTTAAATCCTGCCAAAATATTGTCTGGATCGTCACTCTATTTTTGATGAATTAGACATCAAATAAAAATTTCCCTCCATTATTCTCCTCATTTTTCTACCTGTCCTATCACCATTATTAGAAAGTTTGATAATTAAAATATATTTGCATATTCCACTTTCAAACTCTATCTGGATTTTCATGTTAGTAGAAAGTTTGGTAATTAAAATATATTTATGTATTCCATTTTTAATTTTTGATATATTAAATACCAAATAAAAGTTTTACATACCAATTCTTTCCATTTCTCTAGCTATCCTTTTGCATTTAGTAGAAAGTTCGATAATTAACATATATTTACATAACATTTATGAGAAATAATTATCAACAGTAGTATTACAAAAAATATAACTTTTATTAAATACAATAAACAATAATTTAAAAATAAATTATTTTATATTTCTCATGTGATAATTTCTAAAATGACTATAAAATTTTAACATTGTCATAATATATGCAAATGAGATATTAAATAGATGGTCCAAACAAAATTTAAATAATTTAAAATATATTTACTTCAATAAAATTTTACCTGGATTAGCAAAAACTAATATTTCTCTTAATAATTTTTATTCAACTAGAGATTATCCAATAATGAATTATATTTCGGTAATGTCATTTTCACTACAACACTATCATGCAAAGGCGGGGCTGGTTTTTATCAGCTTAACATATATCTTTGATCATATGTTCATAATTACATCCCTCAACAAGATGTTAAAAGCAGATAGAAACCCATCTGTAACTTGTGTGAGAGTGTTGTAGTAAAAATTATGACAGAAATATTATCCATTATATCTCCATTTCTGTAGGATATATTTTAATATGCAAACCACAACATCTTACTTTATCACATGAGAATATATTTAAAAGGAAATAATAAAAGTTTATCAAGTACAGTAGTAATTCTCTTGCTGTATTCCTGGCATTTTAAAATTTACTTTTTCAAATATTAAATATATTAAAACTGACATTCTAAAAGTTTAGGTAGTTTTGTAGTAAAAGTTTATTAAATTCAGGATTATTTCTTTTGAATGCCATATTAAATTACACTTTAACGTGTATTAAATAGTATATTTAAGCTGAAATCCCTAAAGTGTTCCTAATTCATTATTATAACTGATTTAAATTGTCATTATTCAAAACAGAAATTATATGGTTAAAATGCAACTTAATTAATTTAAAATATATTTACAAAACCTTTCATTTAAAAATGTTTTGCCTCTGATGTGATGTGATGCACTGAGACTTCTCCTTATACAGAGTCAGGAATCTCTCAGCAACTATGCCCAGAGAAACCTGTTAGCCACTTTACATTCCCTTTCCATTCCCCCACCCTACATTTTTTCCATATTCTTTTCTATTCTGCTCCATCCCATTTCTACAATATAATCTTTATCAACTCCATGATCTTTATATCTAAATCTCCCTTATCTTTTCCCAAACCCAGCATAAAAACCAAGAACCCACTTTCTTTATAATCACTTTGTTTATATTTATTCTTAGACAACTTCATTATTTATACCCTTTCTGCTTTCAGGCATTTACATTCAATTAACAGATGCCTAATATTTTCTATGCCTATTCTTTTATTATCAATAAACTGCAATCTATCAAAAATTTTCATTTTGCTTTTTGCATTTCTCATATAAAAACTTGACCATCCCATTTCTCCTTGAATTTCCTCCTTTGCCATCCACTCATCTGCATCTAATGCATATCTTCCTACTTCTCTTTGTATTTTTCCCAAGTAATCTAATACCCCTTTACCAACACATAACGCATCATTATGATGTTAACCCTGCTACCGACACTCCCTTCCATGCAATTCCTGCTACATCATCTTTATTATATGAAAACACTGTTAATTTCTTTATCAATCCCTTTCATTTCTTTGCTTCAGTTATCAAATTTTATTCCCATTCATCTAAGCAATTTCTCTGAATACTTAAGATGATTCCCATCTAGTTATATCTATTCACCATACTTAACTTTATATCCCCCAATAAAAATTCTTTGCCTTCTCTTTTCCCAGTATTCATCATCATTACTTTTGATTTTTCTTCACTAAATTTAATCCCCATCTCTTTACCTACCCTTATGCATGTCCTCAGCATAACTTCCATATCTTTCTGCACAGAAAAAGACCTCCACAAATAAAAGACCCAAAAATGTATATACTCCCTTGGCACCTACTAATTGTATCTCTACCCCTCTTCCTAGTCTTTCTATTGCTCTCTCCATTTCTCTCAAATACAACAAAATAGGTACATAGGGCATCCTTGCCTTAGTCCCATCTTATTTTTAACTTTAACTGATTTTATATTCCCTAATTGATATATATAGTAATTATTTTCATATAATTTCTTAATAATATCCATTAAAGGTCCATTCATTCCCAAATTTATTAAACTTACCCATAATGTATTTCTATTAACTCTATCATATACCTTCTCTATATTTATGAAAACCATATATAACTCTCTACCTGTATTCCTATTCATATCCATAAGTTATGTAACTACAAATAAACTATCTCTTATATGACTATCTGATTGAAAACCTCCTTGCATTTCTCCCACTATATTATTTTCTTCCATCCATTTTGCAACCCTTCCAGCCACCTATATGAGAAAACTTTATATAACACTGATTTTATTGCTATCAGTGTATAATTGTTTAACTTTCTATGATTCTTACCCTTTCCTTTAAATAGTAGCCTTACTTTTGTATTTATTCCAACTATGTGGAAAATCTCTCTTCTGTGCCATCCTATTAAAACATGATTAGCAGTTTTAATTTTGCCCTATACCCTAAATTTATTATCATCTCTGCTGCCCATCCATCCAAACCTCTTGCCTTTCCACTTTTCAATTTCTTGTCTACCTCATTCAGTTCATTTTTTGTAAACCTAATATTGTCATTCTTATATGCTTTTATCAACATCTTTTATATATCCATTATATACTTACTTAAGATTATCTCTAATTTTTCTCTAGAGCTACACTCTATTTCCTCATCATCTAGTAATATTATTTCTCTCTCTTCTACATTCCTTCTTTAATGTATTTCCAAAAATTTTTGCTCCCATTTCTTCTACTTTTATTAATATCCTCCAACAATTTACTATTCAATTTCATTCTCTCTTTATAATTATCTATTTTAGCCAACTTCTTTTTTCCTAAGTACTTTTCCCATTTAGCATTAACATCTTTTTCACTTTCTTGTTCTTAATACCACACTTATATTCTCTGCTTGCTTTTTTCCTCTCCTTTTCACTTTCCTATTACTTTTATTCTTCTGAATATTTTCATCTAAAACCCTATTTGCCACTTTTTCTATTTCACCACACCAATCCTTATACTCATCCCCAACCAACTCTCCCATGGTTTCTTCAATCTTTATTTTATACTCTTCCAATTTATTCTTATCATTCACTCTCCATCCACATTTTTCACTATACTTTCTACTTCTATTACTATTTTCCATCACATTACTAATCATTTCTATTATAAAGAAGATATGATTACTATTACATACTCTTTCTTCATTATCAAACATCTTAATTTTCCATACTTTATTCATTACCTCTTTCTCTACTAATACAAAATCTACTACATGGAATATATTATTTCTGGACTATGTATATTGTCTCTCATAAATATTTGATAAATTTCCAATGCTCAAATTCACTCCATGACAAAAATTCTTCAAAAGCTATCTATTCTTATTACCTACATCATCAATTTTTTCAATATGCACATTCATATCCCCTACAACCATTATTCTCTTTTCTTTGAAATCTGTATATCCTTAACTAGACGTTCATATATGCTATTGTTTTACTTTATTATAGTTTGATTATCTCCAGTGGCAATATATTGTAACGATATATAAATATGTCGTTACATTAATTTAAAATAAAAACTTTTAAGTTCGCATATAAAAATAAGTGTATTAAAAAGAAAAAAAACTAAACGCTAAAATTAAAATGTTTGTTAAACGTATATATTCGCACAGATGCTAAACTTTAAAAATATTTTTTTCATAAACAAAAAAAAAAAAAAGTATTTGAACGTATTTTTTTTAATAAAAAAATACAAGATTGAAATATAAAAATATTTTAATAAAAAAAGTTAAAATAAAAACAGGTATTAATTAATTCCTGTAATCTATAAATGGAAATGATTGTTTATTAATTATCTAAAAGCTGTTTAATTAAAAAGTCAGATGAAAAGTTAGATAAGAGAAGAAAGAGATTTTAGCTTGACCAATGGAAGCAAATAAAGGCCCGGACCATAACGAAAAAAAATAGAACAGTGACGTTTTTGTTCATGGAATCCATAGGAGGATTATAAAAAGAAAAAATATTGAGTTCCAGTCAGTTTTCCAACTTGATTTTGGTGAGTCGAGCGACAAGACGCACTTGTCGTCCTCACTCACTTATTTTAAAAATGCAAAGAATGTGATACCAGAACAGAACCAGCTAATGCTACCTCCAAAATATCAGACCGGTCTTCCAGGAAAGTCTCCGTGGGAATTGCCAACGGGAACATGGACTCTTCTACCATAAGCTATATGAAATTAACAATTATTAAAATCAATTACGAACTTTCGTCAGGTTTTACAAATTAATAAACAAGCCAACTTAAATGTTAAAATGGACTCTTATCTGACTTTTGTAAGTTTTTAAATCAAATTAATAATGTTTAATTTTATATGTTTTCCGATTGATAAAAATCATTTCCATTTTTTTTCTTTCTTATTGTATAAATTGTTTATTGTTTAAATTTTAAATGATGAAATTTAGGTTGGGTATAGACGTTGCATAGATTCGTTAACAGTTGATAATGTTGTGGTTTTCACATTCGATTAGAATATATGTCAACGATATCACTGCAAGCATCTTACGATGAATGGTAATGGGATTTGTATATTCCCTATGCAAGTGACGTTTATCGATGACTTTGTATTTTGATCGGTTGTGTTTAATTTGGAATGTTTTTGACCGTGGAATCTGTTCAGCTAATCTGTACTCAAGATTTTAAAACAAATTTTATAAAATGCATTTGTGCGAACGTATTTAAATGTTAAATTTAAGTCGGGCGTGAATGGCTATATAGTTTTGTAAAGTTATATTAAGGGAGGGTAATCTTAGGTTATTCATTTCGTAGTTGAATTGGTTCAATGAATTGGATATATTTGTGTAATTAGTAGATGTAGTATGAGGTCCGCTACGGGCAGGATTATAGATATACGCCACACACCCTCTGTTTGCCTATGGATGGGTTTGTAAGTCGGCAGAAGACCGCAGTCCATTCCTATGGAGTTTTTTGTTTATTGTTCTACTTGCCAACAGATGTAACATCCCTGTTGGTGGAGAGTCAATGTCTTCTCTAATTCTACTTACTGTTCAGATGTCCATTCCCGACAGTAGTATTTTGTGTTGTCATATCATGCTACATTGAATACATGAATGTATCAGATGGATTGGCGTCAGTTGATTGCGAAATTTGTTGCCTAAGGTTAAATCAGGGAAGAATATTTTCTTTTCAAATGCAGATCTATGTAGTCTATTCATACTTGACTATCTAAATAAAATATTAAACTCATTGAAACTTAGTTAAATGTAAATTAAAAGTTAATATAAAAATCTAAAATGTTAAACTTATTCCTCAAAATTTAAATGTTATTTTATATGTGCGTAAATAAATATTTTTATGTGTTAATTTCTGGCAGTGGCTTTTATTCTTTTATATTTAAAATATAAAATTTATAGATTTTTTATCTCTGCGTCTCCGCTGAGCTAGTGACTTGGGCTAACGATCGGAATATTTAAATAAAGTGGAATCTTAACAGCGCGTATCTGCCTACTTTATAAATTTTTCTAGGCTCAAATGCCTAGATGGCGCGCGTGTAGTGTGGATACGTTTAAGGCTTTTTCATTGACCATTAAAGTATGTAACGGAATATATGCTGTTACATTATTTTAAAATGAAAATAAAAAGATCGTAAATAAAATTTGATTTATTAAAAAGAAAAAAACTTAAAAAACTGAAAATTAAAAGTTGTTTAATATATATAGATCGCATGATGGACAACTTTAAAAACTATTTTAAAAAATAAAAATATTTGAAAGTATTTTTTTTTGTTGTAAAAAAAGTAAGAATATAATAAAGATTGATTTGTTAAAAATAGAAATAATGTTGATTTCTATAATCTTAGAAAATGGAAATGATTGTCTTATTAATTAAATGATTGTTCAAAAGCAAACTAGCCCAAGAGGCATTTAAAATAAATTAAAGGGTCAGATAAGAGAGTACAAAGAAATTAAATGACCAATGCAAACACCAGAAATGTCAGCACGGACCGTAATTGAAACACCAGAGCATTAGTGACGTCTTGCTGTTTGAATCCAAAGATTGGATGATAAGAGACTAATAAAAATATAAAAGCCAAATTATTATTATAATTGTTATCGGAGAGCTGACTATGAATATGTCATTATAACTAGCTATATTGCAGATTTTCACGATGTGGAAGTCTGCAATAAAATTAAATTTTCCGGACAACCAGCTGAGACCTCCCTATGACAGTTAGGGACCAAAAAGGAATGGCAAGTGGCAGCTTCGTTTTTAAAAGGGAAGAACAAACAATCTATATAAGTGATCACGAAGATGGACCTCAGAATCTGTAAAGTATAAACTTTTGCCAATTGAACTTTCTTTTAAATAATTACCGTATAACGTCAATAAGTAATCAATCCAAAAAAAAAAAAAAGTAATATAAATGAATGTACTCTTATCTGACCAAGAATAGAACTCTAAATCAATTATAAATATTTGTTTTTATATACGTTTGCTATTTCAATCATTTCCATTTTTTTTATTTAATTATTTATGTTTGTGTTTAACTAGGTTATTTATTTCTATCTGTTAAATAAAATGTATTCAATTAAAGTTGGGTGTAGATAGCTGCATAGATAAAGAGTAATAACTTTAAATTCGTTTATGTTTAATTTAAAGGGATTTTAGTTTCAGGCTATTTGTTTCGTAGTTAGGGCAATGCTTGTGGAAGGATATATGGGTGTTTATATTAATGTAATGTGAAGCGTGTTTAGCATACAGGGCAACGTGCCCAACTGAATGCATGACCCCAAAGAGGCAGTCATATCGTTGAAATGGTGGCAGATGTATTTCCTGCGCCATTGACCCCTTCTAGCTCTATGGACAGGGATTTATAAGACGGCAGAAAGACCGCTTTCCCCCATACGTAGCACTCTTTAAAATAAAAAAAATTATATACATGATTCCTTAGTCTAACAGATGCCCTTTCCTGATCTAGACATGGATCATTTCCTTCAAATAATATCACGCCGTCAGATGCCCATTCCTGTCGGCGTGGTTTTATGCTAGCATCTTCATATTGCATTAGTTGCAAATATATATCTGGAAGCTGACATTGGGTTGGCTACGAACTTTTAGTCTGAGATTGAATGAATGTTTTGATAAGTTTTAAGTGGAAAAAAAATCTATGTAGACTATCTATGCTCGACATGCTAAAGTAAAATATAATTTAAATATCCATCTGTGCGATCTATTTAAAATAGTAATTTAAATTTAAAAAAAAATATTAATGTTAAAACCTAAAAATAAATTTATTCCTCAATTTTAAATGTGCGTTAATAAAAATCTATTTGTGTGTTAATTACTGGCAGTGGCTTCTTTTATTTTATTGTTCTAAATATTTAATATATACTTTGAGAATAGAAATCTATTGAAACTTATAAATGTTTAAAATCTCTGCTACTCTATGAGCTAGTGACCTTGGGCAAACGGTCAGAATAATATATATAAGAAAAATTTTGAATCTTAACTTACATATCTGCCTACTATATAAATTTTTCTAGGTTCAAATGTCTAGATGGCGCCTTGTAGAGCAGATATCGTAGTTTGCGGTTAGATTCGATCTTCACTTTCATTTCGATCGTTATAATTGGCATCCCAAGTGTGGCCTTACCTCAGAGATTGACCCTGAGAAGGGGAATTGATGATGATGAAATTTTCTATCTTTAATAAATCACGAGTGCCCTGAGAATTTTAAAAGTAAATCATGCCAGTAAGATTTTTCTTTAAAAATGATAATATATATTTGTGTATTAACGCAATGTTATAGTCCGATATTAATAAACCACAAGTACCTTGAAAATGAAGCCCGTAATAATTTTTCTGAAATGAGTATAGATATATGTTTTGTATTAACGTAAAGTTATAGTTTAAATTTTGTGTAAAAAGGTACTGCCAGTAAGAAAAATTGCGCATATGTAAAGAGAAATACGAGGAATAAAAAGTAATAAATAAAACGTAATTAATAAATATAAATCATAATTTTTTTTTAAAAAAGTCTTGTTTAAAATCTAATCGTTTAACTTGCCTAAATAATACTTAAAGGTAGGAGAAATGAAACTTGGAAGGGAGGGGGCAGAAATTTAGCTGGTAGTAAGGAATCATCAGTCAACTTTTTTTTTATCATTATATTTGTAATTACTGTTGTCTTTTAAAAAAAAAGTTTTGTCCTTTTGAAATTTCATATATAACAAATTTGTGTAACGTAATTAGTAAATTCTTTTTTTTTTTTTTTAAATGTTTTTATTTTTTTTTTGAGGAAGTTTACTGATATGTAACGATATATAAATATGTCATTACATTAATTTAAAATAAAAACTTTTAAGTTCGCATATAACAATAAGTGTATTAAAAAGAAAAAAAAAGTAAACGCTAAAATTAAAATGTTTGTTAAATGTATATATTCGCACAGATGCTAAACTTTAAAAATATTTTTTTCATAAACAAAAAAAAAAAAAAGTATTTGAACATATTTTTTTTAATAAAAAAATACAAGATTGAAATATAAAAATATTTTAATAAAAAAATAACGTAAGTTAAAATAAAAACAGGTATTAATTAATTCCTGTAATCTATAAATGGAAATGATTGTTTATTAATTATCTAAAAGCTGTTTAATTAAAAAGTCAGATGAAAAGTTAGATAAGAGAAGAAAGAGATTTTAGCTTGACCAATGGAAGCAAATAAAGGCCCAGACCATAACGAAAAAAATAGAACAGTGATGTTTTTGTTCATGGAATCCGTAGGAGGATTATAAAAAGAAAAAATATTGAGTTCCAGTCAGTTTTCCAACTTGATTTTGGTGAGTCGAGCGACAAGACGCACTTGTCGTCCTCACTCACTTATTTTAAAAAGCAAAGAATGTGATACCAGAACAGAACCAGCTAATGCTACCTCCAAAATATCAGACCGGTCTTCCAGGAAAGTCTCCGTGGGAATTGCCAACGGGAACATGGACTCTTCTACCATAAGCTATATGAAATTAACAATTATTAAAATCAATTACGAACTTTCGTCAAGTTTTACAAATTAATAAACAAGCCAATTTAAATGTTAAAATGGACTCTTATCTGACTTTTGTAAGTTTTTAAATCAAATTAATAATGTTTAATTTTATATGTTTTCCGATTGATAAAAATCATTTCCATTTTTTTTCTTTCTTATTGTATAAATTGTTTATTGTTTAAATTTTAAATGATGAAATTTAGGTTGGGTATAGACATTGCATAGATTCGTTAACGGTTGATAATGTTGTGGTTTTCACATTCGATTAGAATATATGTCAACGATATCACTGCAAGTATCTTACGATGAATGCTAATGGGATTTGTATATTCCCTATGCAAGTGGCGTTTATCGATGATTTTGTATTTTGATCGTTTGTGTTTAATTTGGAATGTTTTTGACCGTGGAATCTGTGCAGCTAATCTGTACTCAACATTTTAAAACAAATTTTATAAAATGCATTTGTGCGAACGTATTTAAATGTTAAATTTAAGTCGGGCGTGAATGGCTATATAGTTTTGTAAAGTTATATTAAGGGAGGGTAATCTTAGGTTATTCATTTCATAGTTGAATTGGTTCAATGGATTGGATATATTTGTGTAATTGTAGATGTAGTATGAGGTCCGCTACGGGCAGGATTATAGATATACGCCACACACCCTCTGTTTGCCTATGGATGGGTTTGTAAGTCGGCAGAAGACCGCAGTCCATTCCTATGGAGTTTTTTGTTTATTGTTCTACTTGCCAACAGATGTAACATCCCTGTTGGTGGAGAGTCAATGTCTTCTCTAATTCTACTTACTGTTCAGATGTCCATTCCCGACAGTATAGTATTTTGTGTTGTCGTATCATGCTACATTGAATACATGAATGTATCAGATGGATTGGCGCCAGTTGATTGCGAAATTTGTTGCCTAAGGTTAAATCAGGGAAGAATATTTTCTTTTCAAATGCAGATCTATGTAGTCTATTCATACTTGACTATCTAAATAAAATATTAAACTCATTGAAACTTAGTTAAATGTAAATTAAAAGTTAATATAAAAATCTAAAATGTTAAACTTATTCCTCAAAATTTAAATGTTATTTTATATGTGCGTAAATAAATATTTTTATGTGTTAATTTCTGGCAGTGGCTTTTATTCTTTTATATTTAAGATATAAAATTTATAGATTTTTTATCTCTGCATCTCCGCTGAGCTAGTGACTTGGGCTAACGATCGGAATATTTAAATAAAGTGGAATCTTAACAGCGCGTATCTGCCTACTTTATAAATTTTTCTAGGCTCAAATGCCTAGATGGAGCCCTGGTAGTTGCAGATATTGTTTTTGCGGTTAGATTCGATCTTCACTTTCATTTCGATCATTATAATATACTATAGCCACAATCCATTTTTGTCTTTCTAATTTTATCTCAAACCAGAAATGTTCTTGACATTTAACAATATTTAAATATTTTTTTGACATAACTCCTATACCACCATCCCTTTTTTTCTTTTTCTTTTCTATTTATACCCTGCCATACCAAGTCTTCCTGAATAGGCTCTTCTTTGTCTCTTATATGTGTTTCCACTACTGCTAATACCTCAAGCTCTTCCTTTTTAATTGAGTTGTTTAATTCCAACCACTTTTCTGGTCTCCTACCACTTTGCATATTCAAATACCCAATTTTAACAATTTTTTCTTTCCTAATTACTCTTTTATAAATTCTTTTGACTCTTTATTCCCCATTACATTCATAAATAACTTGTTTATCATTAATTTTACAGACCCATTCCCTCTCCACATCTACATTTATATCTAAATCAGCTATACTTTGATTATTTATTACATCCTGCCCATTCTTCTTCTTTCTCATAACACTGCTACTTAAAACCCCACCCCCCTTTATAAGTATCCTGAACTATATTCTTTATAAATCGAACTTCCTAAAATTTCATTTCCTTGTTTTTCTAAGTGCAATCCATCTTTGCTATATAACTCCCTCTTTCCAATAAAAAAATCCCACACATCCACAAACATGACATCATTTGTCTCACACAATTTTTTCAATCTCTCATTTATAGAACATGCCCTATCTAACATATATCTCTTGTCAAATCATGGTAATAATCCAACTACATTTGACATAGTAATAATCCAACTATTCCTACTCTTCCTTTAATCTTAACTCAAATCCCTAATCATCTCTCTCTCTGTCTGTCTGTCTGTCTGTCTGTGATGATTCTGACAAATTATTAGTCCCTACCATAACATACAGATCCTTATTTTCTTGCTTCTTTATTCCAGCTCCATGCAAACATATTCTTACATACCTGCTTCTATTTTCCCTTACAATTATAACTCCACAATCTTAATTATTGAATATCTTATCAGTACTATCTCATAGTTTACTTTCTCTGCTTCATCCAAAACATTCTTTACCACCTTCTGAATTTCTTTATCTACTTCTTCCTTATCACTCCTACTCAATAATTCCCTCAGCTGATCACACTTCATTTCTAAAGATTTTAATTTTGATTCTACATCGTTTACCTCTTCCTCTATCTTACTTTATTCTTTGACTACCATCTCCATTTCACTATTAATTTTTCCATCCATATCTCCTGTCACTCCACTAAAACCATACTCTATCCTATCTTTCTCAATTACATTTTGCTCCATTTCTCCTGACTTTTTCTTTAAACTATTGACACTTAGAAACCAGTTTTCACCTCTTTTATCACATTTATAAACCTGTTACATCCTTTCTAGTCTTATTTAACATTTCAAGTGATAGACCTCATCACATACAGTACACTCTACCACATCATGGCTAATTTCTTTTTGATACAAATGCAATCCATATTCATTATTTTCCAAGTTACCTCCTCTATATTTAACTTTATACTTCCTCTCCTACTCTTCAAACCCTTTTGTACAGAAGGATAAAAACTTTACTTTTTCAATGATGCTCGACCAATAACCACATGTTTTCTGATTGTAGGCCTCCAAAACGTCATCTTTTCTTCTTAAATAAATCACGCCCTTTCTTAAAAAAATTATTTAATAGCAAACTTTATCAAAAAAACAACTAATCTTACATAGAACTTAGTTGTAAAATATCCTTACATTAACACACATTCAACAAAATATTTTTTTATTTATTTCTATATTTAAAATGACAAATGAAACACTTTCTAAATGTTAACAATTCCTGATCTTTCTAAATTCAATTAAATCCATCTCTCTTAATCACAATTTACTCTTTACTCTCATAAGCAGTCTTTGTATCAATGGTTTCAGACACATAAAAAAGCAAAAAAACTTTAACTTAGCTTTCAGCACAAAATAAGCACATCAGCATAGCAAAGAAGCCAATTTTTTTCTGTAATCTTTTAACCAGTGCTGCCCCCTTTGTGACTTCTTATGATGTCATTTGAACACAATTATGATTTAGATTCTCTACACATTTTTATATTACAAATATAAAAAACACATCAAAAATTTATATGCTAGCAAAATTCTACATCAAGAAAAGAAAAAATTCATGCAATATTCTTCAAAATTGGTACAATATTTGTTGAGTTATAAAGTCACAAACAAACATTAATATAGATATATCTAATTTAAATCTGTATAATATCTTGGGTTAAAAATAAAACAGGATATCTGTTTATTTTCAAGTAAACCCAAGACAGAAAGGCTATTTTGGATTACTAAAGAAAATTGGTTAACTTAAAAGCTGTTAATAAGAATTGATAGCTACATAGCAGCTCCACAGCTAACATCACAGGAATAGACCTATTTATTCCTTTGTTTACATCTTAATTAGACCATGAAAATATTTAATATATATATATAGTCAGACACCTTACAAATCCCAGTTGCTAAACTTTACCACAGAAACATGAAATCATTGAGAACATTGGTAATCAAGCTCTTGATTTGAATCACACATTCTAATTTTAACAATTGCATATAAACATCATTTATATATAATAATTATTTTAATGGGAGTCTCTGGCATACTATTTATAATTTGTATTATATGTAAGTAAGTATTTTTCGTGAATTACATCTTTCTCTTTTATCTGGAATAGAATTATGCATTTTTAATTTAAGTGTTATCAAATAAATGTATGGCGAGACTGATGTTAAGTTCTAAGCTTACCTTATAAAGTTCCTGTTTCACTAACGAACACTTTATAAATAAAATAAGTATTTTTCGGTGGGCATTGATATATGTCTGACTAGAGATTTTTACGGACTTAACACATTTGTATAATTTGATTAACCAACTTTGTTCATGTGCACAGAGACAAACTCCCCATTCAGTAGTGCCACTCAATACAATCCAGAGTGATCAATGGAATCAGGAGGGTAGCATTGGATCCTAAGATCTACATCCAGTGCTCTCAAATTCAAGGCTCCTCACTGATGAAATCTACAAACTAAAAACTAGTCTGGGGATATTGTATGAGTATGCATTAGATAGGGATTTTATGCACAGGCCTTCTCACATCCACTGATTACTCTGACTTGCACTGAGAAATGCTACAGGTGGAAAGTTTAGCCCCTGTGTAAACAGCTTGTGTAAGCATAAACAATCATGTGATATTTAGTGATTTAATACCAATTCTGCCAATATGATTATGGTCATTGTAGTTATTGAAGAACTAAAGATAGCAAAAAGTATGGATGCTGGACTGAATTCAGGTCTATATGGTTATACTAGCTAATAATCTCGAATTGAAAACATTATTGTGTTTTAATTTGGGATCAAAGCTTTATGGTTAGCTAATAATGTAAAAAGCAGCTGCTGTAGGGTTACATTAGATCCTAAGATCTAAGTGCAGTGCTCTCAGATCCAAGGCTTCTAGTCTGGGATAAGTATGAACTAGATAGGGATCATATGCACAAAACTTCCTGCATCCATTGATTACTCAGGCTTGCAGGGGGTGGTGTTACTGTATGGAGAGTTTTGCCTCTGTCTAAACAGCTTGTGTAATCACAAAGAATGGTAATCATGTGATGTTTGATGGTTTTGTTATATGTGTGTATATGCATTATATTGTAACAGTCTGGACCTTAGATAAAACATTTATAATTCATTTATAAGTGGTATTTTTCCTTAACCATCTATTTATCATAGCATCACTAAAAGAGTAATCTAGATTCACAAGCCATGGATCTATCCCGTTAACTACAAGAACAACTCTGGATAAAAAAGATTCTTACGACTGGTTAAACTATAATGAATCTAATCTAATCATATGTACAAATTAAACTGATAACTGAGTAAATAACCAAGTCATTCATAATGTCATGTAAATGTTATAAATTCCCTAGAACTAATGACAAATAAAAATATAATCCACAAGTTTGCGGTCATGATGAATATAATTAAGGTAAGAAAAATGGATGAATGCTTTTGTAGTGTGAATATAATTGACTCACTTTTTTTAAACAAGGTTAATATCCCACACTTCTTTGTTAATTCCAAACGTTCATATTTAATAAATGAGAAATAATACACTTAATTATATAAGTAAAACTCTCTATGTGTATTGCCACTCAGTGCAAGCCAGAGTAGTCAATGGATGCCAGAAGGCTTGTGCATAAAATCCCCATCTAGTGCCTACTCATCCAATATCCCCAGACTAGTTTGTGGCTAGTGGCCTTTGTCAATGAGGAGTCTTGAATCTGAGAGCACTGCACTTAGATCTTAGGATCTAATGCAACCCTCCAGCAGCCACCTTTGATCTATTTAACTACAAAACTATGAGTCTGCCTTACGCTAGTTGCCAATACTGTATGGAGAGTTTTGACTTTTTTAATAAGTTATAAGCAAGCATAAAAAATGGTGATCATACTATGTTTCATGGCTTAAAACCAATCCTGCCTAACAGGATAGTGGTAGCTATGGTTATTAAAGACACCAAAATATGTTAAGTACTGAACTGAGTTCAGATAAGCTAATGAGCTTGGATTGAAAATATTATTGTGTTTTCAATTTAAGACTCGTAGTTTTGTAGTTAAGCTAGTAGAGGATTGCATTAGATCCTAAGATCTAGGTGCAGTGCTCTCAGATCCGCTGACGAAGGCCACAAACCAGAAACTAGTTTGGGGATATTGGATGAGTAGGCACTAGATGGGGATTTTATGCACAAGCCTTCTGGCATCCATTGATTACTCTGGCTTGCACTGAGTGGCAATATATATAGAGAGTTTTGCTTGTTTAAATAACAGTTATAAGCAAGCATAAGGAATGGTGAGTGTGTGATGTTTATTGGCTTAAAACCAATCCTGTCTTATAGGATAGTGGTGGTTATGGTTATTAAAGACACCAAAATGTATAGGTATTGAACTGAGTTTGGACCTATATGACTATATAAGGTAATGAGCTTGGGTTGAAAATATTATGGTGTTTTCAATTTAAGACTCATAGTTTTGTAGTTAAGTAGAGATAAAAGGTGGCTGCTTGAGGGTTGCATTATATTCTAAGATCTAGGTGCAGTGCTCTCAGATCCAAGGATCCTGACTGATGAAGGTCACAAGCCAGAAACTAGTCTGGGGATATTGGATGAGTAAGCACTAGATGGGAATTTTATGCACAAGCCTTCTGGCATCCATTGATTACTCTGGCTTACACTGTGGCAATATGGATAGAGAGTTTTTGCCTGTTTTAATAACAGTTATAAGCAAGTATAAAAAATGGTGATCATGTGATGTTTATTGGCTTAATTATATAAGTATTTAAGTAGTGTTATATATTTTTGAAGTGAATTAGAGGAAATTTGAACCCAGTCTTTCAAGGTCACTTTAGTCATCCACTCTATCTTACATGACCACATACATAAAAAAAGATAAATGATCTTCAATATATGTATTTCATGATAAACAGAGCAAAACTCTCCATACAGTATTGCCACCTGTGCTAAACAGAGTAATCAATGGATGCCAGAAGGCTTGTGCATAAAACCTCTATCTAATGCCTACTCATCCAATATCCCCAGACTAGTTTCTGGCTTGTGGCCTTCGTCAGTGAGGAGCTTTGGATCTGAGAGCACTGCATCTAGATCTTAGGATCTAATGCAACCCTCTAGCAACCACCTTTTATCTCTACTTAACTACTAAACTATGAGAATGAAATTGAAAACACAAAAAATATTTTCAATCTAAGCTCAATAGCTCAAATAGTCATATGGGTCTGAACTCAGTTCAGCACCCATACATTTTGCTGTCTTTGGCTTTTTTACAACCATAGCCACCACTATCCTATTAGGCAGGATTGGTGTTAAACCATTAAGCATCACATGATCGCATTTCCTATACTAGCACATTAATTGTTGATAAACAGAGCAAAACTCTCCATACAGTATTCCCACCTGTGCTAAACAGAGTAATCAATGGATGCCAGAAGGCTTGTGCATAAAACCCCTATCTAATGCCTACTCATCCAATATCCCCAGACTAGTTTCTGGCTTATGGCCTTCGTCAGTGAGGAGCTTTGGATCTGAGAGTCTGGGGATATTGGATGAGTAGGCATTAGATAGGGGTTTTATGCACAAGCCTTCTGGCATCCATTGATTACTCTGTTTAGCACAGGTGGCAATACTGTATGGAGAGTTTTGCTCTGTTTATCAACAATTAATGTGCTAGTATAGGAAATGTGATCATGTGATGCTTAATGGTTTAACACCAATCCTGCCTAATAGGATAGTGGTGGCTATGGTTGTAAAAGAGCCAAAGACACTAAAATGTATGGGTGCTGAACTGACTATTTGAGCTATTGAGCTTAGATTGAAAATATTTTTTGTGTTTTCAATTTCATTCTCATAGTTTAGTAGTTAAGTAGAGATAAAAGGTGATTGCTAGAGGGTTGCATTAGATCCTAAGATCTAGATGCAGTGCTCTCAGATCCAAAGCTCCTCACTGATGAAGGCCACAAGCCAGAAACTAGTCTGGGGATATTGGATGAGTAGGCATTAGATAGGGGTTTTATGCACAAGCCTTCTGGCATCCATTGATTACTCTGTTTAGCACAGGTGGCAATACTGTATGGAGAGTTTTGCTCTGTTTATTAACAATTAATGTGCTAGTATAGGAAATGTGATCATGTGATGCTTAATGGTTTAATATGTATTTCATGTTGAACCATCATTTTTGCATGTATGTGGTTATGTATGTCAGGTGACTAAAGAATATAAACGATATTAATCTTATATGGATTTGGCAATAAAACAGATAAAGTCATAAAGAAAATAAAAGATCTAAAATTAAATCCATTTTTAATTAATCTATTAAATATGAAGTTTTACGATCAAAAGATAAAATTAAAACAAGTTTTGAAAAATATCATATATCAGTCCTCTGTACTGAGAAATTCCTATAATCAGCTTGTCAAATACCTTGCATTGGTGGTCAAGAGGTCAGCGCGACTGCCTTGCACTTGCAAGCAGTTGCCCAGGTTGCGGGTTCGTGTCCCGGCTGATGCTATGACACAAAAAAAAAATACCCAAGTAAGATATTATAATCTTGATAAAAATAAATATTTCACTGAAACATTGGTAGATTATTCTCTCAAAAAGGTCTTTTTTATCAAAAAAAATAGGTTTATTCAACTATGTATACAACTAAAAAAAAAAATAGCAAAAAATCACTCCTCCAGAGAGGAATGTCCAACCTTAACAAGATTCCATGTGGAATTCACCACAAAGTGAGGAGCTACCTTCAAATCTCTTTCTTTGGTTTCTTTTAATTTTTGTAGAAAAATTAATTTTTGATCAGGCAAAACTGACTTGAAGATTAGAATGCATCTGACAAACCATAGACAAAAAGAAATGAAAATGGCACTTCTTATAGTTGCCAAATCCCCAGAGGCAATACCTTCTATGAGTGTGTTGATAATTGGATATTTTGGTAAATAAATTTGATTAATCAATATTCTACAATCCTGAAGAGATGAACAATTGTTGAAAATGTGAAATATGGTATCATCCTCCCTATGGCAGAGTGAGCACACAGGGTCCAAAGATGAAAAACCTCTTTACATCATAAGAAAATGTCTTGTGGGAAGGGCATTGATATTTAACTTTAGAAGGAAATCCAAATATTTTGGCTCTAGATTCCATCTTTTATATTTCTTTATAATGGCAAAGTTTGTACAGGTGAGAATGTTAGGATCTGGGATAATTGGTGAAAACAAAAGAAGATAGGCATCCCAATAACGAAGTTTCATTGGTTTTAGTTGATTTAAAGGTATGAGAATTTTTGCAAGGTCAATTAAGACTTGTGTCAGCCAATCATCATTAATTGGAGGTGGTGTATCTTTAGGATGAATATATAGAAAAGGTGAGTCATCAGGAAAAATCCCATTAAGTCTTATAATGAGGTTATTTGATTTCTGTAGATAAAGAACCTGAAGTGAGTGCATTGACAAACCATTAAGTTTTGTGAGTGCATTGACAAACCATTAAGTTTTGTTGGTATCTGAACTCTTCTTAAGCTAATAGCAACGGTTTTGCCCTTCCACATTAGTCTAGAACAAATAGAGTTTATATTCTTGATAAATTTTGATGAGAATTTAATGAATGGCATATAGTAAGAAATTCTGGGGAACAATGACATGTTGAGAAGGACTGCTTTTGCAAATAATGAAGTATAAACTTTTGAAAGAGAATCAATTATTTTCCTTGCAGAATTCATGATGGTGTCTTCTATTAATTTCCTCATTGCTGCATGAGAGAGACTCATTGGTAAGCCCAAAAATTTTTGTGGCATCGCTGTGAAAAGGGATGGAATTGATTTTCCAGATGAAAGCCTCCATATAGCAGATTTTCTAAGGTTAAATGCAAGACCTGACTCTATGGTGAAATTGTCCATAATTTGAATCCGTTTTGGGATGAACTTTCTAGATGATAAGAACACTGCCACATCATCCATGTAGGATACCAGGAATGTACAATACAGGAAGATTCATCTCTAATGATTTAAGGAATGGATTTATATAAAGAATGAAGAACAGGAGACTAAGAGGAGAGCCCTGTGGAATCGACTTGGTAGGTGTGAATGAGTTTGAAATTTTACCATTTAGTGAAATGGCAATATGTCTGTTGAATAGAAGGTTAGTAATGATATTAATTATACCTGTAGGAATGTTCAGACCACTTAGGACATGTATTAGGTGAGGAATTCTGACTGAATCGAAAGCAGCTGAAATATCAAGTTGAACAACTACTGGCTTTGACTTTTTATTTTTTCTTGTATAATCCGTAATTAACCTGAATAAGCAGAGATCCTCAGCTGTGGAATTACCTTTCTTTGCAAATTGAAAAGTAGAGATAAAGGGCAGAATGAGATTTTGAATTTTATCTTTGATGATTGCTTCAATCAGTTTAATAATCAACAGTGTCATTGAGATAGATCTAAGGTTCTCCAGAGGTCTTTGACTGTTAATGCATGTTATTTTCCAAAACCAGGTAAACTATTTAAACAAAATAAGAAAAAATATACAAATGATGAAAATAATTTTAAAATTACAGGATTATAGATTATTAGTCCTGTACATGAAGGGTCAGATTGGCTAGGTCAACATGGGTGTGACAAGAATCTCAGCCTTAGAGTGACCTTTAAGCATTCCATCATCAGATTTTCAATTGAATGGATGGTTGAACAGTTGGATTGTGGAGTGGATTGAAGACTGTCCATTAAAGTATGAAGATTGGCTATCTTAATATATATATATATATATATCTGAGCACTTATGGCATATATGTGAAGCGATGATAATCTGGACCAACTGATTATTGCTGGTTTAGCATGAAATATGTATATTGGTGATTATTTATCTTTTTGACATATATGTGTTAAAGTGTATCAGTGATATGAGATAGAGTTGTGAGTGATGGATCATGCGAAAGTCTGTGCTCATATACCCTATATATTACATATATAGATACAGGTATATAATAAGCCTGTAATTCAGTTATTATATGATATTATGTATCTTTTAAATAATAAAACTAGTGCCTCTAGTAATTGTAATAAATTACTTCTTTCTACATGTGAATAAAAGAACTGATTGCTCATATATATGAATTATTAGTTTAGAGTGATTAATTCAATTAATATTAAAGTCACATGTACATATAATCTAATATTTAACTTTATTTCATATAATCTTCTCTTTGTATAAAAAATATGAATAAAAATATTGAGTACTTGCGAGTTTTCTGGTAAACCAAGATGGCAGCCTTTATTTTTGATATACAGTTTCAAGGGCTTGCAATTTCCTGAACATATGTTAGTTATTAAATTTTTTAAAAAAATTAAAAAGTCAATTGTTAAATTTTAAAAAAAAGTAATAAATTCTGATAAATTTCATTAAGATTCGGTATTTTAATTTTTTTTTTTACTAATATTACAATGTGGACATAATATGATACTCTTAACATTGTAATACTTTGGTTTTCAATTCAGCATGTCACTGCCATGAATAAAGTGTAAATATTATATTTATGTTTTTTATTCATTTTTCTGTTAATAAGTTAATACAAACAAAAAAATAAAGTGTAAATATTGTAATTAATTTTTTCCATAATGATTCCTTTTTTAAAAATAACAGTAATAATAAAAAATAAAATATAAATATTAAATACATTTCCTAGCAGCCATTTTTTGTAAACATTTTCTGTGGGCTCTGAAACTGGATATTTATTAAAAATATGGACCATCATCATGGTTTATTATAAAACACTCAAGTACCAAATAGTGATATTTTCCTTTATGCATTGTATTATTATTTTAAAACAATATGAATATAAACAGAGGCTAAACTCTCCACACAGTAGTGCCACTCAGTGCAAGCTAGGATAATCAATGGATGCAATATCTGTGCATAAAATCCCTATCTAGTGCCTACTCATCCAATATCCCCAGACCAGTTTTTAGCTTGTGGCTTTCACCAGTGAAGAGCCTTGGATCTGAGAGCACTGCACCTAGATCTTAGGAGAGTCTTGGATCTGAGAGTACTGCATTTAGATTTTAGAATATAATGCAATCCTCCACCAGCCTTCTTTTACTTTATTAGCTAACTATAAAGCTTTTAGTCCAAAATGAAAACACAATAATGTTTTCAATTCAAGCTCATTATATTGTATAGTCAGTCATACAGATCTGAACTCAGTTCAGTGTCCATACTTTTTGGTACCTTTGGTTCTTTAATAACCACAGTCACCATAATCCTATTGGGCAGGATTGATATTAAACCACTAAACAGCACATGATCACCATTCTTTACGCTTACACAAACTGTTTACAAACAGAGGCTAAACTCTTCATATATTAGCACTACTCAGTGCAAGCCAGAGTAATTAATGAATGGAAGAAGGTTTGTGCATATAATCTCTATCTAGTGATTACTCATCCAATATCCCCAGACTAGTTTCTAGCTTGTGGCTTTCATCAAAGGTTTATAGTTAGCTAGTAAGGTGAAATATGTCTGCTGGAGGATTGCATTATATCCTACGATCTAGGTGTAGTGCTCTCAGATCCAATGCTCTTCACTGATTAAAGCCACAAGCTAGAAACTAGTCTGGGAATCTTGGATGAGTAGATACTACATAGGGATTTTATACATAAACCTTCTTGCATCCATTGATTACTCTGGCTTGCACTGAGTGGTCCTACTGTATAGAGAGTTTAGCCTCTGTTGTAAACAGTTTGTGTAAGCATAAAGAATGGTGATCATGTGATGTGTAGTGTTTTAATATAAATATAACCATTTTATAAAAGAATATTTTCTTTGCTGTTGAAATACATTACTAGATTTTGGATCCTTTTATAATTAGCCATTATCTTCTTAAACTGTCAATTAACCAATAGATTTCTTAATGTATACATCTACTTTTGAAATAGGGTAACTGGTGTACATTAAGTTGGGGTTTATTTCAAAAAGAAAGCACTGACATATTCTTCAGTCTTTAAGAAAATCTAAGATTGAGTTAGCCGAATTTTAATGGTATTTCTCCTTTTGTTGAATCGTCATAATAGAGTTCATTAATCAATTATACATTTATTTGCTATAGGTATAGCTTTTCTTTTAACAGTTGGTCACATACTTTATTTTGTTCATTAACAAATTTAAAAAATCCTTTTAATAATCAATAGTCCTATTAAATATTAATAAGTAAATAATATCTTTATTAATAGCAAAGTTTTATCAGCTAAAACTACAGTTTTTCACTTTAAATATTATATATATAGGGTATATGAATACAGACTTTCACACGACCCACCACTCTCCACACTATCTCATAACACTGATACACCTGAACACATATATGTTGAAAAGGTAAATAATCACCAATATACGTATTTCATGCTAAACCAGCAATCATCAGTTGGTCCAGACTACCATCTCCACACATATATGCTATAAGGGCTCAGATGTATATTAAGATAGCCAAACCTCATACTTTAATGGACAGGCTTCAATCTACTCCACCCTCTAACTCTTCAACCTCCATCCAATTTATATTACATATATAAGCACAGGTATATAATAAGCTTGCGTGTTTCAGTTTTTAAATATTATCAAAAATTTAAAATAATTACATTTTTGTAATACTTTTCAAAAGCAATTTTATTGAAATCCGAATTTCTATAAACACAATCTTATTTAAACAACCGGAAGATATGTGATGATGGTATATTAGATGTCATAAAACGTTGGACTATTTCCATTATCTAATCATTGAATGTTGAATGTGTAGAAATTTTTAAACTTTTCAAATACAAACAACTTGTTAGTAATAATACAGAAATAGACAACACAGGTTAGTAATTACACATTTCAGGTAGTATTATTCTCCAATCTTCTTTAGGTGTTGCAAATCTGACTAGTGACAGTATTTGCATAGGAGTCAAACTCGCGCCTTTAGATTCTCGAATATCTAATTTCAGGCAAACGCTCTAACCAACTGAGCGTTTGCCTAAATTCGATATTCGAGAATCTAAAGGTGCGAGTTTGGCTATGCAAATACTGTCACTGATCAGGCAATAAATACCTGAAGTAGATTGGAGAGTAATATCACTCGGAATGTTGTGTAATTACTAACCTGGGTTGTCTATTCGTGTGTTATTACTAATAAGTTGTTTTTATTTGATTTTTTTAAATAAATGATGGAAATATATCAATATATTATCACATTTATTTAAACAACCTTCTTTTAAATCAAAGAAAGCCTTTTTAATAAATGATTTAATATTATTACATATATTAAAATGTTTTAATAAATGTGTAGAAAAATATATAATTTAGTAATCTATTTATTTCTTAGGAAATTTATTACTAAGAAAAAGTAAAAAAAAATCATGCCCCTCTACCATTAACTAAACCGCACAATGCTTCAACAGAAGATATTTTATATACGTTGTAGGTGTGTGCTTAGTCAAACACCAACAAACATGAATAAATAGAACTTTTTATGCTTTAAAAATCTGATTTTTTTTAACTAAAAGAAAAACGTTTTATAGCATTGAATATATATAAATTGTTTATTACCATAATTATCAATAGAATTTTTTAAATTCTAACCACTTTTTATTATTTTTCAAGTTTCATGTGACCCTAATAAAGCAAGTGGGACACAATCACAATTAGTAAATGATCATTATATAAAGTTCAATAAAAAAATCAATAAAGATTTAGTATACAGTATTTTATTTTCAATTTATATTTATTAGACTAATATTATACTTACATTAAACTGAAATACAGCATGTACCTGGGTCAATATGAGTTAGTGTATGAGACAACAGGAAGATTATTATTCACAAAATATATTAAATGTTCATAAGTCTATTATGTGTTTATAGTGAAGGGATTAGAGCACTTTATATAGTTAATCAGCTGGAGTTTGAAAAAAGTTCCAAGTCTCCTGGAACATAAAATTAGATGTTAGTCTTATCTCTTTGTTTAATTTTTTGCATGGTTTGTATGAATAGTTTGGTCCACATTTGGATGAGGAAGGGTGTATTGAATCTTAATCTAGTAGTCCAAATGGAGTACGTAAGGAATATGGACATCTGTATGGTTGGTATGTCCCTTTCACGAATACATTTTTTAATATTGAGTACTTTATAATAGTCTATCTTTGTTTTATTAAATATGATGAATTCAATGCTACCTAGACTCGTGCGTGTTTTGATTATATGGTCAAACATCTCCTCATCCCTGGTACAGTTTGTACATATTGGGTCAACACTATCAATGAAACATTTGTATTTGAGGAAGTAGTTGACCGGCATGGTGTCCAGGTTGATTTTAACAATATAGTCCAGGTATTTTGGTTCTAATGCCCAGTATTTAAACAGGGACAGTAGCCTTTGGTTTGATATTCCAAGCTTTGGGATTGATTGTGTGAAAGTGTGGTTTTATAATGTGATAGGCATCCCACATCTTTAGCTTACTCTGGAAGAAATTGTCTATATTAATGTTGTGCCACTTTACTGTAGACAGCAATTGGTCCAGCCATCCTATCTTCTTAGGTGGGGGTCTATCCTTGGGAATTATGAAGTCTAGGATCAGGCCGTGGCCATATTTCTGTATTAGGTTGTAGATTAATGTTTGCGTTTTCTGAAATAGGATAGATGGAATGGAGTGAAGCAACATTCTGCTAAGCTTTCTAGGCCATTGCATACTAGAAATACTGATGGTGACAGTATGACCCATCCAGAACAGTCTTGAACAGTGCCTGTTAATTTGTTTTATGAATGTGTTATAATCAATCAGATGTACCAGGCTCTGCAAAGGCCATGTTTTTTTTAATTAGTTGCTTTAACCATTTTTTGAAAAATTTAATGTAAATTAAACAAAAAATTTTAATATTATAGAAATAAATGTGAGAAATATAGTCATCCCAGCTGGTGTACCTTTTTTTATTTAAATACTATACTGGTTCTTTTCCAAGCATTTTTTATTAATGGCAGAATTACTTTCTTCACGTAAAATATGCTTCGTAATAAAAATTATATATTATAATATATAAATGGTGGAATGATTTCCTTTCCATAAAATATACATAATATAAATTATAATTTAGTTAGGTATAGTTATTTATTAAGTTTTTTACTGATGTCAAATTGTAAACGTTTTTTGTTAATTAAATACTATAGCTATTCAGTTCTGTATTGTAATTAAAAGCACATGACCAATTTTTTCCTTCAAAAAGTTTTATTCCATATGTCTTTTATAAAATACCACCTACTTTGAATAATATATTTGTAATCAAATTAAGCCTCTTAAATATAAGGAATGAATTACTTCCTTTGCATAAAATGTTTCATAAAAAACATGATTTATTAATGAAGAAACAAATAATTTTTTTTTCTTGAAAAATACTAAACGTCTAATTTGAATGTGACATCACAGCGTTTTGGACAAACAGGAATTTCATATATAAGATAAATAAAAAACGAATATCATGTAGTAAGTTATTATTTAATTGATAGATTTTCCCCTCAAAAGGCGAGGTTAATCCAACACTTGAAACCTAATACTTATATAAAAGATTCGAACTCAGACTTTCACATGACCCTTAAATCTCCATGCCATCTTATATTGCTGACCCACCTGATCACACACATGTTGAAAAGATAAATAATCACGAATATAACTATTTCATGCCAAACCAGCAATCATCAGTTGGTCCAGATTACCATCTCCACACACATATACAATCAGTGCTCAGCTTTATATTAAGATAGCCAATTTTCATACTTTAATGGACAGGCTTCAAACTACTCCAACCCTGAAAAATAACATTCTTTAATTCTAAGATAAAATAGTAAGATAGGTATTGTGTTAAAGGAAACAACAAATATAAAAACATAAAATTATTCAATGCAATTATTTTTTTGAAAGGATTAGCATTTAGTTTTGCATTTGTACTGGTGCATGTATTTAAAAATATATAATGATAACTCTAAATATTGAGCAGAAACTTGTTTTGTGGTAGTCATACTTGTTGTAGTACATGCTTCTGTTGTTAGATCCATCTTGCATGGATGCTTTTGTACCAATCTCCCAAATGACTTAATCTCGTGAATAAAATCCCTATCTAGTGCCTACTTATCCAATATCCCCAGACTAGTTTCTGGCTTGTGGCCTTCATCAGTGAGAAGCTTTGGATCTGAGAGCACTGCACCTAGATCTTAGGATCTAATGCAACACCCCAGCAGCCATATTTTATCTCTACTTAACTACAAAACTATGAGAATAAAATTGAAAACACAATAATATTTTCAATCCAAGCTCATTAGCTTATGTAGTCATATAGGTCTGAAGTCAATTCAGTACCTATACATTTTGGTGTCTTTGGTTCTTTAATAACCATAACCACCACTATCTTCTTAGGCAGGACTTATGTTAAACCACTAAACATCACATGATCACCATTTTTAGGCTTTCTCCTGTTATTAAAACAGGCAAAACTCTCCAGAAAATAATGCCACTCAGTGTGCATCCATCGATTACTCTGGCTTGCCCTGAGTGGCACTACTGTATGGAGAAATTTGCCTGTTTTAATAACAGTTATAAGCAAGCATAAAAAATGGTGATCATGTGATGTTTAGTGGTTAGTCCTAAAAGACATTTTTCTGTACAGTGTGTTTCATATATATGTCAATTTACGTAATGGCTGAAAAGTTGAAAGAATGTGAAATTCTGTTTTCCTTTAGGAAAAACAGCAGGGGAAATAGTTGTAATCCTTGAATCAGCCTATAAGCAAATTGCCCTGGGAAAAATGCAGGTTTATGAGTGGTTTAATGGAAGTGTCTAATTCATCACATCCCAAAAAAGTGTGGCAAATGAACACTAACATCAATCTGATGCTGATGTTTTTAATGCAAATGATATGGTTCACTCACAATTTGTTTGTATCAATCGGGCATTTAAAACCTACATGTTCTGAAACATTCATGTGATGCAGAAAAACAAAGATCTCATTTTGTGGCAAAATGGGAAGTGTGTGCTCCATTATGACAGCATGCTAGTACACAAAGCTTTGGATATGAAACAATTTTTCAGCATAACTCAGCTTACCTATCAGCTAGAGTTGCTCAATATTGCTCCATGTAACTGCTTTTTATTTTCTCAAATGTAAAAAAAATTTTTTTTTTTTTTGTGGACTTGGAAGTGGTAATGAAAATAACAATGGAAGCATTAGACGACATCACTTTACAAGTGTTTCTAGACTGGTGCACTGCATTTAAATAGATCAATTTGCAACACCTAACAATAAATATATAATTTATATTACAAAATTTCACTTTTTTTGAGTCCCTTCCCACCATTTTTGAGTCCTTTCCCGCCATAAATGAGCATCATATATGATTTTTAAATCCTTAGAAATTTAGCACATTGTATGTATTAAGATAAAATATTCTTTAAGTAGCCCACTATAAGACAAATGTTTCTCTAAGGCTTAGAGAACTATTGAAAGAGAATGCTTTAGTTACTAGGCTTGGCAATTGCTAGGTGATAAGGGTTTGGATAATTTTTCATTCTTGTTCTATCTTCTAGATCAAAAGTGGGCAAAGTATGGCACTAATGGCCACATGTGACTTGTGGTGATAATTTACGCAGTCCATACTCAAGTACAAGATTTTTTTGTATTTTACCATAAAAGTGTTCAATAATTTTTTTCATATTATATTAGTTTAAAAGTTATCAGTAAACTAGAAGTTGTGTAGCATCAAGCTGGAAGTCATCATTGCATACATGTATAGAGATGATAATCTGTACCAACTGGTGATTGCTGGTTTAGTATAAAATATGTATATTGGTGATTATTTATCTTTTCTACATGTGTTTGGGTGTATCAGTGTTATGAGATAGAGTGGAGAGTGGTGGGTTATGTGAAAGTCTGTGCTCCTATGGCTTATATATTACATATATTGATACAGATATGAATTAAGCCTGTATATCAGTTATTACATAGTAGAGATGTCTGCCCATCCTTTGTATGAGTTTTAAATGGATTATGTCCTGTACATGAGGGGTCAGATTGACTTTAGGTCAACATGGATGTGACAAGAATCTCAGCCTCGAGGTTCCATCATCAGATTTTCAATTGAATGGATGGTTAAAGAATTGGAGTGTGGAGTGGATTGAAATCTGTCCATTAAAGTATGAAGATTGTCCATCTTAATATATATCTAAACACTTATTGCATATATGTGTAGAGATGATAATCTGGACCAACTGATGATTGCTGGTTTAGCATGAAATATGTTTAGTGGTGATTATTTCTCTTTTCAACCTATATGTGTTTGGATGTATTAGTGTTGTGAGATAAAATGGAGAGTGATGGGTCAGGTGAAAGTCTGTGCTCATATACCCTATATATTACATATATTGATACAGGGTTGCTTATCGCAAAATTGTTTTATTCTTGAGTTACTATAGAAACAAAATTTGATCATATACAAACACACGCATAAATACATATGATGCCATTTGTCAAACTAAAATTGCCTGCAGAAGATTTTTAAAAAAATTTATTTTAATAAAAATTGATTGAGAATAGAAAGTCAGTTTCTGCTATTATTGCAATACTTTCTTTTGCTATGAGAACCTCATTTATCGGAAAGTAAAAATCTTTTTTGACATACTGTCTGCTAGATAACGTACAGAAGTCCAAGCATGATCAACAAATTTTTCTCATCCCTGTTTTAACTGATAACAACCAGATATCTATTTTTTTAGTTATAGGAATCTAAAAATATTAAGTATCTCCATATCTATTTCTTTTAAGATAGGAATCTTAAAATATTAAATATTCCCAGATGGTGCTTGAATCTAGTTTGTGGGTGAGATTCCTGACTCTGTATAAGAAGTCACAGTGCATCACATCACATTATTATGACAAAGGAGTATTATTCCACTATAGCATAGAACTCTGTTTACTTATATACTTATGCAAAAAATTCGAGAATTAGATATAAAACAATTGAGACTTGGAATACTCATTAGAAGGTATAAATAGAAACAACCGATTGTTATTCGTAATTTCTTATTGAAAGTTAGAATTTATTAGAACATTTAAAATTTAATTCAAATCAACTGTGAATCATTCAGCATAAAACAACTGCAAATGATTTTAGCATCAAACAACTAAAGGATTCTTAATCAGATGTTTAAAAGAAATAAAATAATAGTTTTTACTTTACCAAAGACAAAATACCTTCTGATCAAATATCCCAAGCAGTTTATAAAATTTCATGCCCAACCAATGGATGTAGAGCGGCATACTATGGGGAGACCCATGCCAATATCACAACAAGAACATCTCAACATTATTATTTGTACAGGAAAGCTATAAATAGCGATGAAAACAGATCCATATTCTTTGAGCACCAAAATACAACTGGCCATATGTTTGAACCCACTATAGCAAGGGCACTGTGCACTGAAGGCAATGATGTGATACGAAAAATCAAAGAGGCATGTTTTATTGCAAATGATAATTATGCAATAAACCGGAAAGAATCGTGCTTTACAATCTCCAGAAAATGGTCATTATAAAATTTGCATAAAATTTTGCATAAACCACAACTAAACTTCAGTTAAAAGTAAGCTATGATTATGGAGACTCAATTGTCTCTGTAAGCGCTAAGCCATATAACTTTGTAAGATTTAGACAAGCTTCACTTTTTTGCATAAAGCGCAATCTCAATGTTTAAAAGAAGTAAATGTATATATAGCGAATTATCAAATGGATTTTTTTTATGAAATCATTTAGTTACACGGTATAATAATCATAGCTTTAGATGTTTAGATAATATGTCATTCAGAAGTTCTACTTAATTAGACTAAATTAATATTTAAATCCAAATATATTGTCTTTAGTGTAATTAGAAAAAAAATGAAATCTTTCAAGCTCCCTACCACTATCCACTCCATCCTGTACAGCTGACATATGTGACCACATACATGTAAAAGAGATAAATGATCTCTAATATACATATTTCATGCTGAACCAGCATTCATCAGTTGGTCCATATTATCATCTCCCATATATATAATCAGTGCTCAGTTTATATTAAGATACTGAGCACTAATTATATATCTGTGTGGAAGATGATTGTATTAAATGATGATGATGAATCAAGAAATGGGATTCTATTGAAATAAAATAAATATATCATAAGGATATAATGTGATATTTGAAAATATAAAATGGAATGAATATTAAAGTGGAAAAGTGATTTACGATCTCGATCTTTGGAATAAAAAAAGTAAAATATTGACATTTGTCATAATAAAGTTATTTGTTTTGTAATGTGATCTATAATGTGTATCAATGAATACATGATGGAAGATAAGATTATACTATTATAAAAGAGAAAATTAATAGACATACACGCTGAAGATATATAGTGTGAAAAGGATAAGTTAAAATTCCAGGATAGGATAAAATATCATCGTGAAGAACTGATAATAGATTTTAGAATATTTAATCAATGTGATCCCATATTATTATTATAAGGAGATGAGAGGATTTTCCAAGAAAACATGAATTTTATATTCTGTAAGAGCTTGATAAATAAGCCATGATATATTGGGTAAAATCATTAAGAAAAGTAATTTACTTCCAAAGTATAACATGTCATAAAGAGAGGAAACCTCCATATCTATATTTTGATACAATAATTTAATAAGATCAGTTTCTTATCCTCAATATTTTATTAATGCTATTAAAATATATAATAGCTATCGTAGATTGTCCACTTATTCTTTTTGAATTTATAGTTTTTCTTCTGAAGTTTTGTTAGAATGGTATTAGAAATAGTAAGACCATACATAAAACAAATACTCTTGAATTCAATCAAAATAAAAACAACTTATTATTTGAAAATGATAAACGAGATCAAAATAAGACTGCAAATGGTAGAGAGGTATTGAATGAATAAAAATGCATGATAATTTTGATAAAAAGAATCCTTGATTCAATTATCTATTTAAGTGACTTATTTGTATTATTTTTAAGATTACCACAACATAAGTAACTTCATTGTTATGTTTTCATACTATTTTTAAATTTGAGTGATGTAAAAGGATAACTTTATTCAAACAATTTGGATTATAATGGATTATTTAAACATGTGGAAGATGATATGGAAATTACCCATCAGTAGGAATTCATGGATGGTAAAATTAGTGATAATATAAATGAAAGCATACAAATTGGTAAATTGATCATTGGAAGGACCAAATGATGTAGATATAATTTGAATGCCTGAAATAGAATAATGATGTTTCTTTTATTTATTGTAAATATAAGGAATTTTCTTGTAAATTTGTAATTCGTACAATATACATAAAGAGATCAGAATCTGACCCTGAACTACCAATAGAGCCTACTCAGAGCCTATGGATTGATGAAATATGGAAATATGTCCAGCAGGATTTGGGTATTTGTAGTAGTGACCTATCCAATAGCAAAACATACTGGGAAATTTACAAGCTTAAATACAGGAGCCAGAACCCTCTTCAGGTGGAACTTGGAATAAGTAACAAAGGAATAATCAAGAGAGCTATGAATTTGTACCTAGAGCCAAGATATATGGATTTCTTGGTGAATCTAAACCTTGCAGCCCTGCCTACCAATAATTTCCTTGTGTGGAGGAGGGGCTTTAGGAAGCTGGACCCCCTATGTAGACCATGTAAAAGAGATGAAGAAATCATACATTTTCTATTCCTGTCCTGGATTGAGCCAGGTGAGAGAGAAAATATCAGAATTTTTTTGGTGGATATAGGGGAACTTTAATCACTTAAAGCAGCCATACAAAAGGGAGTCTATGCTCACATCAGGCTGTCTACCTTTACATAATATACAATATGGATTACAAGATGTAAATTGATCTTTGGGCAGGTGGACAGGACATCCGAAGTACATTTAATAAGCTTATTAATGATATTAAGAACAGAGAAAGGAACAACTTATATAGAGACACATGGGAAATGGCATAGTTACCGGATAATTGTGGACCCTGTTTCTACACTTTGGATTTATTTATTCTTGCTTTCTCAGCTCCAATGAATATTCTCGTAATAATAAAGATTAACAATAGATGTACATCAAAGAAGCCAAGGACTCTTAATATTTAATGTATCTACGCTAATCAATAAAATATTTTGATTAAAAAAAATCTTATGAATCATTTATGTTATATCTGATAATTGTTATGAATCGTTTTGTTGTTAAAATAAATAAGTATTTTAATTTAAAACTTGATCAGGATGCTTTATTTCTGTCTAGAATCATTTCTATCAGAAAGTCATATTATTAAAGCATTTAATTAAAATAAAATCATTACATAAAATATATTTATTAAATATTTTATTTATAGAATTATACTAACATTGCCAAACATTTAGTTAAAACACTATCAAAAGAATTTACTGTTGGATTCCGCACTTCAGCTAACACCAATAGACTCATAAACAACTCAAAAGACAAACTAGATCCCAAATCAACATCTCAAGTGGTATATCAAATACAATGCCCTCAGGCCAGGTGTAGAGCCTCGTATTATGGGGAAACAAAAACAACCATCACAAACAGAACATCTCAGCACATATATATATGTATAAAAGGACATTGAATAACAAACAGACTACATCAGCATTCTTGGAGCATGAAAAGACCACCAGTCATAGATTCTAACCCTCCAACTGCAGAATGGTGTGCAGAGAGAGAAATGATCATAGGCGTAAAATAAAGGAAGCATACTTCATAAATAATGACACTCAATCTATCAATAGAAAAGACACCTGTTTCACCATTTCAAAAAGGTGGACAAACTAATCTAAACAAAATTTAAACAATAAAATACTAAAACATACCACCTAACCAATTAGCATAAATTAGAATATTCCCCCTCATTACTATCAACTACACACAGCTATGAATATGAAGCTGTGGAGCTTTGAAAACATTAAGCGTAAATAAATATTAACAAATATAGCTTCTCTAACAAGCATAAAAGCGCATAATTTTTGGAAGTATAATTTTATTAAAATCATATTTCATTGATCTTTATTTTATTCAATATGAAAACTTTTAAGAATTATTTGAAAATCGAGATTTAAAGTTATCATATATGTAGAGCATTAAAAGAGGGCGTTTCTAATAGTCGCATTTCTATTTCAAACTCAATTTAAATTTAATATAAGAATTAAATAATAAAAATCTTATCAGATTTATTGTATGGTATAAATTCAAAAAAACATTATTATTATAAAATATGAGTTATTAATAAAGTCTATTATTATGTTTGTCTTTGGAAGATGAAATTAAAGAGGATAAATGCTAATTAATTAGAGTATTCTATTGATTGTAGGAGGTGGTTTGAACTCAGACTTTCACATGGATCCTCAACCATCCATGCTATCTCATACTGCTGATATACTTGATCACACACATTGCAACATGTGTGTGATCTAGTGTATCAGAAGTATGAGATACCATGGATGCTTGAGGATCATGTGAAAGTCTGAGTTCAAACCCCCTACATATTACATATAGAAGTGCAGGTATAAAAAAGCCTGTAGTGTAGAAAAAATTCATATTTCATTAATAGGAGGTGATAATTAAATTATAAAGCTTTTCATTATTATTAAATGATTATTCTGTTTCATGGTAGTTATTTGTATGACTGTTGCCTTTGGCAGGCTGACTCAGTTGGTTAGTGTTATCTTAAAATTCAATAATCAAGGATCCAGGTTCGAATCCCATGCTAGTACTATCACTGATCAGGCCAGTAACACCTGAAGAAGAGATGAGAATAATACCTCTTAAAATTCAATAATCAAGAATCTAAGGGTTCAGGTTCGAATCCCATGCTAGTACTGTCACTGGTCAGGCCAGCAACACTTGAAGAAGGGAGAATAATACCTCCCAAAATGTTGTGCATATTCTAACATGTTCGTTGTGCTATTACTAACAGTTGCATGTATTTGGAATATTTAAATAAAAGTTAAATTTTTCTAAAGACATTCAATACTCATATTAGTGATGGAAATAGTCCAATATAAAAATACACATAAAACATCATCATCACAAACCTTCAGGAAAACACTAAATATTTATAAGTATTATTAGTCTCAATGTATTATTATTACAGTTAGATTAATTTTCAAATAATAAGTTTAGTCTATGTTTGTAATTGTGAGGGTTATTATTATTTAAATAATTGTATCTCAACAAAACCCCTCTTGATCACATCTCCAATACTAGCACATAATTATTTATAAACAAAGCAAAGCAAAACTCCATATGGTAGTGCCACCTGTGCTAAACAGAGTAATCAATGGATGCCAGAAGGCTTGTGCATAAAATCCCTATCTAATGCCTACTTATCCTAAGATCCAGATGCAGTGCTCTCAGATCCAAAGCTCCTCACTGACGAAGGCCACAAGCCAGAAACTAGTCTGGGGATATTGGATGAGTAGGCATTAGATAGGGATTTTATGCACAAACCTTCTGCATCCATTGGTTACTCTGTTTAGCACAGGTGGCACTACTATATGGAGTTTTGCTTTGTTTTGTTTTTAAAACCCCTCTTGTTATACAATTATCTAACTACTAATAATTGTTATTATATTTTAGAAAGGAATAATCTTGATCCCTTAGATATCAATAGAATATGATTATTTCAATTAATTTAATGTATGTATTTAATATTATTATCTTACAAAAGATTAATTGAAAAATTATTTCAAATGAAATATTATGTTAGTCATTGATGATGTAGGAATTTTCCTATTAATTATAATAGGATAGTGGCTGGAAAATGTCTGTAATAGCAATACCATTGTGGAGTATATTTATATGCTTCTCAATGTTAAAACCTATATGTTGTGACCATCCCTGAAGTCTATCTTATATATTTATTATCTTACGTATATTGCATGTTTAGTTTAAGTTAGACAGAGAATCTCATCGTATCGTAGTGTTTAATATATTATACTATATAATGGATTGAACTAGTGTATGTAAAAAGGGGGATGAGTTACAATATAATTATTGGTCTGCAGTCAAAACAGATTTATATTTACCTGCTTAAAGAGGTTTATTTAAACTTCTTTGTATCAATAAGTTCAATCTTTGTGGTCAAGTTGTAATCTTTAGTGTCTATATAAATGTATTGGACCATTAATAAAGGTGGAATTCCACATTTATTATTAAAAGGTTGCCTTGACAACAGCTTGAAATTGTTCATTGTTTATGATATTAGGATTGTCTAAATGTTGACTGGTTTTAATGATATACAGTATAAAAAATGTGGTGGAATATCAGTATTTATTATTTATATCAATATCCTATGAGGTTTGGTACATTTGGTACAGCCCCCAACATGGTAACAGGTCTTAAAATCGACATCGCATATGTTGGTAGAATATATATCTATAATATGGTGGAGACCAATGCTCCGTGACGTTTGGCGCAATTCGTAACGCATCGGACTTGGGGGAATGGGAAGTCTCAGGATCGATTCTGGCGCTCGCATTTCTGGTGTTTGAGTTTTTTTTATAAACTCTGAGCAATAAAGATATTAGCTTTTTTTTTTATTGATAAAAATAACACAAAATTTTATATTTTGCTATACATTTACCTTTTCAAATCGCAATAAAATTTTAATAAACATATTGTAATTAAAAACCAACCTAATTAAATTTTTCTAATTTTTAATTAGAAGACAAAGAAATGCCGATCAATAACTAAAACGTAAATGCTTCAAACAAAGTTTGGCTTGACTAAATTGTTATTGCGAGTCTTTGATAAAAAGCTTACAAGTATCAGAAGTCACTTCAATTTTAATTAATATTGCAGAATAAAATTGAACTAATTTCCTTTTAAACAGAGAAAAACCATGTCTAGAATGAATAGTTTGATTATTTATATTTTAAGCTTTTAGATGAATTGGTCTTAAAAATATTAATGGAACGCATTTAAATTATTCGCTATTTATATGAAGAACCTCTTTATTAATGTGCAGCAAATTTTGCACTTTAGAAAAAAGACTGAAGATTTTTAAAATATACATTTTAGGGGAAATGATAAAGTAAGATAATTGTAAAAGAAATATAAATACATAAAAAAGAATGGATTAATATATATGTATAAAAGTAATAAAATAAGAAATAAACGATTTGTTAAAAAAAAAAAAAGTTCTAGACTGGAAAAAAAATAAAGAAGTATTTGAAAGGAAAAAAATACGTAAAAAAGGCAGCCTGTCTGTATAGATTAAAAACTGATAGATCTACATATATGAAAAAGAGAGAAAATTATACTGAAAAAAAAACAACAAAGAATTTATAAGATTATAAAAGGTAAATTATAGGGGATTTGAACTCAGTCTTTCAAGCTCCCTACAACTATCCATTCCATCCTATACAACTGATATACATGACCACCTATATGTGAAAAAGATAAATGATCTCCAATAGACGTATTTCATGATGGATCAGCCTCATCAATTGGTCCATATCATCTCCCACACATATATATATATATATATATATGTAATCAATAAACAGTTTATATTTAGAAAGTAAATCTTCAAACTTTAATGGACAGGCTTCAATCTACTCCACCATCCAACTCTTCAGCCATCCATACCATTGAAAATCTGATGATGAAATGCCCAAATACCTTGATAATGCCAATATTACTGCCATGCCGATGTTGACCGTAAGTCACTCTGACTCTTAATGCCTAGAACCTGATCCATTTAAATACACAGAAGAGAGATGGGTAGGATACAGGCTGAATCTGTAATATTTAAAAATATGTATACTTTACATGCCTGGACTTTAGATGTAATTATAGGGATTTGAACGCAGACTTTCAAGCTCCCTTCAGCTATCCTGCCCATTCCTCTTCTGTGTATTTAAATAGATAAAGTTCTACATATGAGTCATATTGACTTAAGGTCAACATGGGCATGACAATAATATTGGCATCATCAAGGGATTTGGGCATTCCATTATCAGATTTTCAATGGTATGGATTGCTGAGGAGTTGGAAGGTGAAGTAGATTGAAGCCTGTCCATTAAAGCTTGAAGACTCACTATTTTAATATAAACCAAGCAGTGATTATATATATATATGTGTGTGTGTGTGTGTGTGTGTGTGTGGGAGATGCTGATCTGGATAACTGATGATTGCTGGTTGGGCATAAAATATGTATATTGGAGATCATTTATCTTTTTCACGTGTGTGTGGTCATGTGTATCGGTTATATGAGATAGATTAAATAGCTGAAGGGAGCTTGAAAGTCTGGGTTCAATTCCCCTATAATTACATCTAAACTCCAAGGATATAAAGTATGCCTGTATTTAAAAGATAAATTATAAATTTGCATTAATTTTATTTGAAAAATAAAATGGAGAGATAAATCTATATAAAATAAGTAATTAGTATTATAAAGATTAAAATACAAAGCTGATGGAAGGATAAACATTAATAGTCATATTTACTTATATGGTAAATTTCATTGGAAATGCACTCAGCTTTGGATTATAAAAGAGAAAAAAAACCACTTCATTATGCAAATTTAAATTACAAATACAAATGAAGGGATAAATCAATGCAGAATGTTGATTGGTTTTAATGAGAATTATATATGTATATATAGAAATTTCAATATCTTCTCTTTTTCACATTCTCTTATCAAAATTAATAATTAATTTATAATAATAACAACTAATATGTTTAAATGTGCTAAACATATGCAATCATGAAGCTAAGTATAAATTATAATATTAATTGGCTGAGCGCTTCTGAGGAGATTTATTTTCTCATAATCATATAAAAGTGGGTTGTCTGAGCATGATAGAAAATTTGCAAGGAAATCAATTCATACATCATGTGACTTAATCTAATAAGCTAGTACTACAAATGTTATATAATGAGCATTAATATCTCTTAACAAGCTTTTCCAAATATTCCTATCCTCAGACCAGTTTCAAGCTGTGGCTGTCCTCAATGAGGTGCTAGAATATTCAGACATTAGACCTAAAAATGCCAGTTCAAGTCCAGCATTTATCTAATAGTTAACTATTAAGGAGAAAATCTTAAATTATCAAACATCTGTATGTCTTTAAATCCAGTTATCTAACTTAAATAGCCATATGGATCTGAACTAAGTTCAGATAAACCATATATTAATAGCTTTAGCAATATAATATCACTCTTGAGGTTTTGGCAATGTTATATTGCTAAAACTATTAATATATGGTGTATCTGAACTTAGTTCAGTCCATGTGACTATTTAAATTAGATAGCTGTATTTGAAGACATGTAGATGTCTGAAAAATTCAGATTTTCTACTTAATGGTTAACTATTAGATAAATGTGGACTTCAACTGGTACTTTTTGATCTAATGTCTGAATATCCTAGTGCCTCACTGATGACAGCCACAGCTAGAAACCAGTCTGAGAATAGGGATATTTGGAAAAGCTTGTTAAGATCTATTATATAATGATAGAAAAGGTATGCAACAAATACTTAAATATATGCAAAGTGAATTAGAAAGTCCACTTTTAGGAGAGAAGCATGCTTCCTTCTGGTTTATAGTGGAAGGGTTGTTAGCTATAAGCCATGCTTCTTTGATTGTACGCTATTTGTCAAATACATTTTTTATCAAGCTCACACAACCCACTTGCTATGATTATAAGAAGATAAAACTTTTCATAAGTGCTCAGCCAATTAATATTACAATTTGTACTTAGTTTCACCTTGCCCGCATTTTAGCAGACATATTACTTGTTTAATTGGGAAGTCTATGTTTTTCATATTCTTACAATAATAACAACTGTAGGCTCGGTTGCAAATAACAGTGAGTACTCAAATAGCAGGCTAAGCAAACATCCATTTCACTGACTGATCTGAGATTTTATTTTTATTTGCTCAACTGACAATTGATACTTATTAATCATTAAAATTGTTACCATTATCACTGTGTTAAACTCTGTAGTATGTGGAACTTATTATCTTGAAATTTTAGAATACTGAAGACGATGGTGGTGGTGATGGTGATGATAATAATAATAATAATAACAACAACAACAGCAGCAGCAGACTAATAGTGAATTTTATTATTGGAATAATAAATTTAAATTATTTATTTCTAAACAGGAATTTTCTGATATAATTGAATATAAATTACAATTTTTATATTAATTAATATTTAATAATTCTGCTTTCAGTCTAAGTATTGAGTTACATGACTATCTCAAATCATTATCTTAAACATGTCTTTCTCATTTTATAATAATTCTTTAGTTCTCATTCCAAAAAGAAAAATTAATCCATTTTTGGAGTGAAAACAAAATAAATTACAAGACATTTTAAAATTTCTATTACAAATATATTTTCATTAAAAAAGGTAAACAAACAAATGAAATCTTTGTTTTTCAATCTTAACTATTATATTGTTATTATCATCATCAGCAATTGCAACCATCATCGATACAGTGCAGGATAAAGGTTTCTACAAGTTCAATCCATCTTCTCAGATGCCTAATTTCTTCTCTCCACATCACCCCACCACACTTTCTCATTTCATCCAGCTGATCTCATATGTGGTCTTTTTCTAGGTCTTTTGCAATTTTTTGGAATCCCATGTAAGACTTCAACAATCCATTTATTATTATTTCTTCTAGCAATATGTTGCAGTCTCTTAATTCTTTCAATAAAATCAGTAACACCTATTTGTTCTCTCACTCATGTACTTCGTTTTCGATCTCTTCTTGTTACTACTAACATATACCTCCAGCCTTCAGTGAGTATACTATTATAATCAATAATTTATACATTTATTTGAATTACACTAAATCTAACATCATTTTTTTCTTATTTTCAATATTTAAATTTTCTTTACCATATATCAAAATATTTGAAAACCAGGCACTCTTCGCAAACCTGGAGCTTAACTATAAATATAGGGGATTTGAACTCAGACTTTCAAGCATCCACCAACTGTTCAAACTATCTCATGCAACTGATATACATGACCACACACATGTAAAAAAGATAAATAATCACCAATATAAGTATTTCACGCTAAACCAGCATTCATCAGTTGGTCCAGATTATCATCTCATATATATATATATATATATATAGTATATATATATATATATATATATTTATATATATATATATATATATATATATATAAACATTACAAGCATAAAGCTAAACTAGTCAATATAAAATCAAAACTACCCCAAATCTAAAATTAAACCAGACCAGAATAAAAATAATATTAAAACACAACCTAAGGTTTCACTGCTACAAGCAGACTTCTCAAGTGTAAAGAAATAATAAAAAAAAAAACACAACTTATATATACTATTAAAAACTACCCACAAATCCATTCACTTCCCATCCACCCTTAATATTAAAAGAACTCTTAAATAAGTTAATTGCTTCAGAATCATAAATTTTCAATAATAAAGACTCTTTAATTCTTCTTTTGATTTCATTTCTCTCAAAGAAGACAACCTTAGCTTCATCAAAATCAATAGTGTGGCCTGTATCTTTTTCATGGACATACAAAGCAGAACTAAGATATCTATTTTTAACTCTACTTTTATGAACCTTTACTCTTTCATTTAAACTCAAACTACTCTGACCTATGTAAACCTTCTTACAAAATAAACAAGGAATAAAATATACCACACCAGGAATAGTCTTTCTATCAAAAACTTCCTTTGTATTATTCAATAAATTATTCAATGTAACACCCCTTTTCCAAGCAATTTTCTTATTTCCAAACAATTTACTATTTCTACACACAATTTTATAAGAAGACAATTTAAATGGCAAAGAAATAAAATCATATTTTTCTTTAACCTTTACATCCAGATCAAAGATTACTATTAAATAAAATACTTTTAACAAATTTATCAGAGTATCCAACACTTAAATAATCTTTATAAAATTGATATTTCTGAAACAAAGCTACCCCCCTAGAATTATTTAATTTAATATTCCTATGACAATAATTCCTTAAAGCAGCTACTTTATGAGATACAGACTGATAGCTATCAGGTTTAATTATAGATCTTAATTCTTTACTTTTAACTAAATGACTGCACAATAAACAATTAGTTTCTATATTTCTAATCACCAAAAGATCTAAAAATTTTAACTTACCAAAATCTAACCCCCCTCCTTCTAACACAAATTTTATAGAAGGATCAAAACAATTAAACTCATTTACAAATTCCTTCAATTTACCATTCTCAACAACAAATAAACAATCATCAACATATCTGACAAATAATTTTACATATAAACAATTCTTTTTAATAATAATTTCCTCTTCCATAAAACTAATATAAACTGAACATACTAAAGGAGAAATAATATGACCTATTATCCACCCTTCCTTAATCTTATAAAAATTACCTTTATAAGTAAAATACATAGAATCTTCCAATAACAAAAGCAAATCTTTAATTACCTTAATTTTATTTTTTGATAAAGAACTTTTCTTAATCAATACAGACAAAAGAACATCAATACTGCTTAACCTATTAACAGACTGATACATATTTTCAATATCTAAACTTCCAAATACCCAACTACTTTCCATTTTAAAATTATTAATCTTATCAAAAGCCTCAAAAGAAGAAGAAACTGTGTACTGACCAAAACAATTTGTTGATTTTGGTCAGTACACAGTTTCTTCTTCTTTTGAGGCTTTTGATAAGATTAATAATTTTAAAATGGAAAGTAGTTGGGTATTTGGAAGTTTAGATATTGAAAATATGTATCAGTCTGTTAATAGGTTAAGCAGTATTGATGTTCTTTTGTCTGTATTGATTAAGAAAAGTTCTTTATCAAAAAATAAAATTAAGGTAATTAAAGATTTGCTTTTGTTATTGGAAGATTCTATGTATTTTACTTATAAAGGTAATTTTTATAAGATTAAGGAAGGGTGGATAATAGGTTATATTATTTCTCCTTTAGTATGTTCAGTTTATATTAGTTTTATGGAAGAGGAAATTATTATTAAAAAGAATTGTTTATATGTAAAATTATTTGTCAGATATGTTGATGATTGTTTATTTGTTGTTGAGAATGGTAAATTGAAGGAATTTGTAAATGAGTTTAATTGTTTTGATCCTTCTATAAAATTTGTGTTAGAAGGAGGGGGGTTAGATTTTGGTAAGTTAAAATTTTTAGATCTTTTGGTGATTAGAAATATAGAAACTAATTGTTTATTGTGCAGTCATTTAGTTAAAAGTAAAGAATTAAGATCTATAATTAAACCTGATAGCTATCAGTCTGTATCTCATAAAGTAGCTGCTTTAAGGAATTATTGTCATAGGAATATTAAATTAAATAATTCTAGGGGGGGTAGCTTTGTTTCAGAAATATCAATTTTATAAAGATTATTTAAGTGTTGGATACTCTGATAAATTTGTTAAAAGTATTTTATTTAATAGTAATATTTGTAAGGATGTAAAGGTTAAAGAAAAATATGATTTTATTTCTTTGCCATTTAAATTGTCTTCTTATAAAATTGTGTGTAGAAATAGTAAATTGTTTGGAAATAAGAAAATTGCTTGGAAAAGGGGTGTTACATTGAATAATTTATTGAATAATACAAAAGAAGTTTTTGATAGAAAGACTATTCCTGGTGTGGTATATTTTATTCCTTGTTTATTTTGTAAGAAGGTTTACATAGGTCAGAGTAGTTTGAGTTTAAATGAAAGAGTAAAGGTTCATAAAAGTAGAGTTAAAAATAGATATCTTAGTTCTGCTTTGTATGTCCATGAAAAAGATACAGGCCACACTATTGATTTTGATGAAGCTAAGGTTGTCTTCTTTGAGAGAAATGAAATCAAAAGAAGAATTAAAGAGTCTTTATTATTGAAAATTTATGATTCTGAAGCAATTAACTTATTTAAGAGTTCTTTTAATATTAAGGGTGGATGGGAAGTGAATGGATTTGTGGGTAGTTTTTAATAGTATATATAAGTTGTGTTTGTTTTTTTTATTATTTCTTTACACTTGAGAAGTCTGCTTGTAGCAGTGAAACCTTAGGTTGTGTTTTAATATTATTTTTATTCTGGTCTGGTTTAATTTTAGATTTGGGGTAGTTTTGATTATATATATATATATATATATATATATATATATATATATATAATCAGTGCTCATTTTATATTAAGATAGCAAATCCTTACACTTTAATAGACAGGCTTCAATCTACTCCAACCTTCAACTTTTTAGCCATCCATATCATTGAAAATCTGATGGTGGAAAGCCCAAATCCCATGCTGATGCCAACATTATTATTTATCATATATCAATTGATATTTAAATAATGAAACTCCATCAACTTTATTATATAAGCTGACCTTTTCTGAACATGAGAAAAAAATAATTTATCTCACAGTATTTCAGACAAATACTATTTCTAACTGATATAATTTCAGCTTATAAGGATTCTTTTTTAATTGGTATTTTGATTCTCTCCAGTATAACTGAAAATTATTTATACTAAAAAAAAGAAAGAGAAGACTTAAATTTCTAACATTTAAATCTTTAACCTTACGAAAATTTTCTATTGATATATATATTAAACCGTAACTGCCAACATCTGGTTACCTTATGAGTATCATAGGTGCAAATCACATTTCTTTAACCAATGCTTAAATATACCAAAGGAATATCAACAAACGGTGCAAAACAACACATTCTTTTAGATAACAATTGAAACCTTAAAAAATTAGTATTGCCTTGATATTTGTAGAGTGGGGTGCAGATTGAAGCCTATCCATTAAAGTATGAGGGTTTGCTATCTTAATATAAACTGAGCAATGATTATGTATATATATATGAGGAAGAGATGATAATCTAGACCAACTCATGAGTGCTGGTTCAGCACGAAATACATATATTGGTGATTATTTATCTTTTCTACATGTGTGTGGTCATGTGCATCGGTGATATGAGATAGTGTGGATAGTTTAAGGGTGCTTGAAAGTCTGAGTTCAAATCCCTATATTACCTTGATAATAGTTTGTTAATCTTACGCATTGGCTAAAGTGATATGATATATATTTATATATAACAGAATATCTGTGGTGCTTAATATATAAATAGCATTTGAGGTTAAAGTCCATGCCTCCATACAATAAATATTTAAAATACTCTCTAACCAAGCACAAGTCAAAATTCATCAAGAATAAAGCGGTCATTACTTCATTTATATACATGTATAGATGGTTAACTAAACCACTTTGGTTAGAAACAATGAACATTTAAATCTTTTCATAACATTGTATCTAAATATATTTCAAATGATTTACTTACAATAGTTAACAAACCTGCGAGCTATTTCAATTTAAGCATTGCCAACAACGATTCAAACAATCGAAAATATGTAATGGAATACCCCTTCGGTGCTTAATATATAAATAATAATTGAGATTAAAACTATATCATTGTACAATACGTAGATAGTGCTCTCTAACCTTCTACATTCTTGGTAAATTTTGACTTATGCTTGGTTACAGAGTATTTTAAATATTTATTGTATGGAATTATGGGTTTTAATCGCTAATGTTTATATGCATATATTTACATGGTCGCAATGCGCCATTATTTCTAACATATTTCACAAATTCATTTAAAAATTAAACATGTATTAGACTTAACACTGATTAACTGAACACTAATTATATATGTGTGGGGATGGTAATCTGGACCAACTGATGATTGCTGGTTTAGCACGAAATACATATGTTGGTGATTATTTATCTTTTCTACATGTGTGTGGTCATGTGTATCAGTGGTATGAGATAGTGTGGATAGTTGATGGGTACTTGAAAGTCTGAGTTCGAATCCCCTATATTTACAATTAGGTTCCAGATATGTGAAGAGTGACTGTATTTTAAATATTTATGTATTAGACTTATAAGATTTAAGAAAATAAAAGAATTTAGTTTAATAAACATATAAACACTTCAAATAAATTTAAAAAAGGAAGAAATAGAAAAATGTGAATAATATGAATTCCATTAATGATACATTTATAATTAATTTAATTATACAGAACTTATTTAATGCATATAAGTTAATAGTTTAGCACTGGATATATATATATATATATGTACTTGTGTAAAAGGAAATTAACCTTCTGACCTGTGCTGTTTCTTTTTTAAACTAAAAATTTATACACTCTCATCCATCTGATGGCTAATTCCATTCTATGTAATTACATATATTCTATACTAAAATACATTTAATTTCAGATTATTAGTAGTAATTGAGTTTCTTGGCAACATTAAAGATTAAAAGTCATCTCTCTTTATGTGGATATAATCTCATTTCTATTCATTATTATAATAATAATTCATGGAAATATTTACACAGACAAGATAAATAGACTATTAGTTTAATGTTTATTTTCAAATTCATTATTTCTAAAATATTTGATAATTTTACGAATTTAAATTTTTTTTCTCAGTATATATGGATTAGTAATGATATGTACACATGTTAAAATGTATTTTGTTTTAAAGTTATACAGTTTATATTTATTTTAGCAAAAGTAAAGCATATATAAGTTTTATTATGCATAAATATTAATTACATTTTAATATACTGCATTTAAATGTAACTTATTTTAATATAATGAATCAATTAACAAATATTATATTAATAAAATTCTAAATAACACTACAATTTGCATTAGATGTGCAAATAAAATTGATGGAAATAGTATTCAAAACTAGTAAATCTTTTGTTATTAGTAAATGACATCAATTTTTTTGTTAGTATATAAATAAACTTATCATTTGGATATAAAGTTTGTTAAATGATAAATAGACATTCTGTTTGTTTTTATTTGAATCTAGTAAAGAGAAATGATTGTTTTTATAATCTTTAATCAATAGCATATATAAGCGATTTAAACCCGCTGAAGAAGAAGCTGTCAGTAGTAACCAAAAACAATTAAATCAAATTAATCTAGGCCTAGTACTTTCGAGGTTTTCCCTCATATTCATGGCCAAAATAGGTTATAAACCATTGCTGTAATGTTACTAAATAATAATGTATGCAAATGCATATGCAAATTAATTTGTCCATTTTCTTGAAATAGCAAAACACGTGTCGCGTCTATTAATGGCATTGTTATCACTGATAATAAAATACGCCTCCTTGATTTTTCTTTTACAATCTTTGGCTTCGAAGCACACTATCTTAGGGTTGCAGGGTATTGTGGTAATTCTGCAATATATTAGACAACCATCAGCATACTTTATAAGTATAAATGTAGTGTGTGTTATATAGCATAATGGTAAAGTCTCAGACACTGAAACATGGGTTTTCAGGTTTGATCCTGGTACTGATACAATTTTTTTAATACTGATATTTTTTTTGTTTAAGTATCGATATAATACTTTTACATGTTTTACTAATCTATTTTCCTTGAATTTGGATTATCATAGGGTTTGTTGCCTAGCTAAAACTCTTAATTAAACCATAATATTACCTAAATGCACCATAGTCAAAATCCAAGGAAAAAAGAATTAGTAAATAACATAATTTTTTTAAAAAGATAATATTATGTGCATTTCTTCCCTTAAATAAATTCTTAACCGCCAGATATCTGGCAGTATAGTGTGTATATAATAATATGTTTAGTATAAATTAGTTATACTGAAGTAATGAGCATATACAAAATTAAATCATGAAATAGTACAAATATTTTATTACTGAATGAATGTTTGAGAAACTAACTTTATTAATAGAAAATTAAACACGTTATGTATGAGAGATTCCAAATGAAACTAAAAATAACAAACAACAATTACTTTTAACAAACTAATTAATATGTTGGTTAGAGTCGACCTAGTTTCAACCTAGCTTTAACTAGGTCGACTCTAACCAATATGTTCATTAATTTGTTAAAAGTAATCGTTAATTATTATTTATCACATAAAAAAAATTTCTATAAGTTATTTTGTGGCCAGCCAAAGTCAGGAGAGTTAATAGGTAAATAAAAAGATAAAAGTGTAAATAATTATAAATTTTTTTAATGTTTTACTCTTTCTATACAAAATTGTATAGAATTCAATTTGTTTTAATTTACAAATTTTATTTTATACCACTGGAGGCGCTGGAATTTAATTTCCGCAAAGGCGCCCTTACCCACGCTGCGTCCCTATATACATACATACATAAAAAAATTGTAGCATGCTTAAATAAAGATTCAGATTCTCACATAAGTCTCTCATTAATAAATTGTTGTTCGCAAATAAATGTATAAAAAAATAAAGTAGTTAATTTTATCTAAAGTGTCAGTTAGTATTTATTATTATTATTTTTTAATTATCACGTGTTAAACAGCTGATTAGAAGTTTAAATTGTTCAATTTTGCAAAGTAGCGTAGAACGTCAGCTGCTATTAATGTTTATATAATGCACTATTGAAGCTAAAAGTCTTGTGTAACGTTTATTAAAGCTAACGTCTGTCAGTAATGTTGAAATAATAATGTCTAACAATTTCTTAACCCTTATATTACCAACCCTTCCTTTGTCAAATATTTATTATTATAAAAAAAAACCTTAATATAGTTTAAAAATCATTAAGAATTAAAGCAAGAAATATATATAAAAAATCTATTATTTGTAGATAAAATTCTGTTTGTATTATAATTCAAAAACCAAATTTATATTTGATTAGGAATAAAAACGTGCTTGCAAGTGTAATAGAAGTCTGGGTTTAATGTAAACAACCGTTTGTTTGTTCGTTTTTTAACCAACAAAAAACAGGAATTTCTTTTTTACGTCCTCCTAACAATTGCCACCAGGCGCTTTTCAATTATTTTTTTTGCCAATTTTATTTGCATGCTTTGGCATCTTCAGTTGTAGTTTTTTTTTTTCAACTATTGCAAATATTTTTAAATATCGTTAAATTTCTTTTAATGTATTTTAATTAGAGGAAATTTGAACCCACACTTTCAAGCTCCCTTTAGACATTCACTCTATCCTATACAACCGATATAATGAACACATACATGCGAAAGAGATAAATGATTACCAATATACGTATTTCATGCTGAACCAGCCCTTATCAGTTGGTCCAGATCATCTCCCACACACATATATAATCACTGCTCCGTTTATATTAAGATAGCAAATGTTCAAACTTTAATGTACAGACTTCAATCTTCTCCAATTTTTCAGTCATCCATATCATTGAAAATCTGATGATGGCATGTTCAAAGCCCTTGTTTGCCAATTTTTATACCCATGTTGACCATAAATCAATCTGATCCCTCATATGTAGGACCATAAGCTCATTTATTTTATAATTAACCATTTTACAGTTACCAGTCTCAATAGTATAAATGATTCATTAAATTTCATAATATAGCTCTAAATTACAAATGCTATAATAAATTGTTTAGGTTCAGGCAAATTGTCACCAGTACCTATCAAATGTCATTTGGTTGGCTTGGTCATAGTATCCTCATACTATAATGAATCCAACCGCATTAAGAAAAGAATTTAACATATAAATTATATAATTTTCTATTTATCATGATATTCATCATCATTTTTTCTTTTGAAAAGGCCTGAAAGATAAAAATATTTCCAAGTTGAATTGTTTCTCCAATTTTGAAGGGTCTCTATTCTTCATAGGACCATAGTAAACATCCATATTTTATCCACCCATCTCATATGTGATCAGTTTCAAGGTCTTTTACAATCTCTTGGGACTTGATGTAAAATTTCAATCAATCTTCATCACTTTTAGCAATATATCCAGCCCAGGTCTATTTCAGCCTTAATTTTCTCAATGATATCAATAACACTTATTTATTCTCTCACCAATATATTTCATATTCATTCTCTCATCTATGAATATTGTTTTTGATATATTGCTTTTGATTTCTTCTTATTTCTCCTAATATACATTTTTCTATAATTCATTGAATTGTTTGAAGTCTCTGTACTCCTGCTCTTCTGTTAACAGCTCAAATCTCAAATCAATAAGTAAGAACTGGAAAAACACATATATTTAAAATCTTTCTTTTCAAATATATTAACATATTTTCTTTTAATATTAAGTTATTTCTATTAAAAACATTCCATTCAAATTTAATTCTATGATTAATTTCGTTTATTGTTTTTCATTTATATTAATAATCTAATTATAAATTTATTAAGCGTGTATACATTATGTAAGTAATATTTTATTAAGGCTGTGAACCTCAAGAGTATGCGCCTAAAAATGCGAAGGTAGGGACCTCTACAGGTCTTAAACACAAGCTTATGGCTTTGGAAGAAAAGAGCGGAACTACTCTTTACTTCAACCTACTTTCTATATGAATAGGAGAAAACTAAAGCATCTAGATCTGAGAGCATGAAGCTATTCAATACTTCACTAATTAAGTCCACAATTCCTATTACACATTAGTACTCACGAAATCTTTCAATTTACAAGTTAAAGGAATGATCTTATAGTTAGAAATCTATTACAGATACGCGCTTAATAAATTTATAATTACCACTTTAAATTATCCATAATAAATTTCTAACTATAAGAGCTTTCCATTAACTCATTGTAAATCGAAAGATTTCATGAGTACTATGTGTAATAAGAATTGTGGATTTAATCAGTGAAGTATTGAATAGCTTCATTGACTCAGATCTAAATGCTTTAGTTTTTGCCTATTTTAGGTTTAAATAAAGAGTGGTTCTGCTCTTTTCTTCCAAAGTTGTAAGCTTGTGTTTAAGACTTGTAGAGGTCCCTATCTTCGCATTTTTAGGCACATACTCTTGAGGTTCACAGCCTTAATAAAATATTAATAATCTAATCTAGGTATTTATATAATATTAATATCATCTATGTTATTTATTAGTTTTTGAAATGCTTTTTTACAACCCACTAGATGGTTTCATTTGCCCCAACAATCTTCTTTAAAACTTCTATTTATATTTTTTCAAATAAGATTTGAAAAAAAAAGTAGACATTCTGAAGAAGATTGCTGAGGCAATCGAAACTGAGATTTGAAAATATAAGTAGAAGTTGTGAAGATTGCTGGTGCAATTGAAAACATCTAGTGGCTTGTAACAAACATTGTAAAAACTAATGAACATAAATGATATTAATATTACATGGATTTGGTAATGCAATAAGAAAGATAAAGTTCAAGGTATTTATAGTTATTAATTTCTTCTAATTTTATGCCTATCAATCTTTGTCTTCTGTTAGAATCCATTGAATATCACTTCTTTTTAGTATTTATCTTTACTTTTATCCAATACATGTCGTAACATTTTCTGGAACTCTGAAGCATTATTTGCAAAAACAAACACTCTTCAAAATCTAGATGGCTTAAATAATCTCTATTTACTTTTATGCCCCTAGCTTCATATTTTAATCCACAAAATATTATAAACTACCATACAAAGCATTAAAGACATGAAGTCACTCTGTCATACATCCTTGTCAATATTGACATTGTTAATATCACCATTTAATCCCATTGCTTCTGCATTTTGATAAATAGTCTTCGGAATATGGCAGTAGCCTAGGTCTACATCATGATGGTCCAGATCTTTAACTTTGTGGAAATACTTATGGAATCAAATGCCTTTTATAATCTACAATCCACAGCATAATAACTAATGTTCATTGGTACTTTCTATCACTTATCAATACTTGGATATGATCCACTGCTAAACCACTTTTACATCCTGTTTATTTTTTTGGCTGTTTGAATTTAAAGTTTGCTGGAAATGAGTTGGTAATGATTTTGTGTAAAATTGATAGAAGAATAAAATATATTTAATTTCTAATACCATTTTTACCACCTTTCTGCTGCATTCTTCCAATCATCTGTTAAGATTTTCATTTGAACATTTGGTAGATGACTTTGTCAATAGTTTTGCAGTTTCTTTATCTCCTTATTTTAAAGTATCAATACTGATTCCATCATTTTCTGTGTATTTACTTTTCTTCATAGATTTAACTGAATATCTCACTTCATCTAAAATATTTGGCAATTCAGAAAATATAATAAATGTAGGAAATACTTGTTTTCATATTCTTTATTATTGTCATTTTTTTAAAGAACTGTTCCACACATTCCGTAAACATCTCTCATTTTAGTAATAGGACCATCTTTTTATTATTGCTGAAACAACTTTCCTTCCCATATCAAAATGTTGTTTTGCACTTTTGAGACTTTTATTCCTCTTTGCCAATTCATAATTTGAAAGAAAACCTCACCAAAAGTATCTGTTTGATACCTTGGTAATAAACCTACTTTGTATATTTCTTTCATTTTTGTTTGAACTTTATCACTCCATTTATAAATATTCACAGGTATTTTCCATAAAATTTACTTAGGGTTGAAATTTTCTCTTGATTTAACAAATAATTCTTTGAACAATAATTTCTGTTTTTCCAAGTTTGTTTCCAATTTCAATATCTTTGCAAATGTTCTTACAATATCACCCTCATCTTTTCTGGTTGCTCTTTGGAATTTTCTACTTACTTCATTTAAATTATCATTATTATTTTCAATGTTGGATTTAGTTTTTTTTAATTATTACTTAAATCATCTTAATTAAACTTTTCTCAGAATCATCTTTAATTATTTGTTTTATTTCTATTCATTTGTTTGATCATCTGTTATATGTAATAATTCTAATCAATTTGTATGCTATTCCCAAAAGAAACAAGTATGCTTTTAAAGTTATATTTGTGGTGTTGGACAATCATGTATGGATCAGCTTTACTTAACATTGACACATGACTTATTCCTACTCATTAAGTATCAATGCCATGCATTCAATATCCGGACATTTTACTTGAAATTATAGTGACAATAAAAAACATCACTGATTTTATGCAAATTTATTAATTACTTTCCTGCTTCGTTTCAATTATCACATTTTTTTGTCCAACTACATTTTACCTTTTTTCATTTCCATTTTTGAAAGAACAATCTATAATGACTAGAAGTATATGAAATCTATCAATTTCTGCCTGAAGCTGATCATAAAATGTTTCCATTTTTTCTTCTGTTATTTGAGTTATTAGTTTATAGTCTTGTGTTATGATAATGTTAAATGAGTATTTATAAAATTGGTATCATATCATTGGTCTGTTTTATTTCTTTGCCAAATTGCTAGGGCAGAAAACGTCTCTGTTATCAAAATTTCCTTAAATTGTAAGAATATATTCCTTTTTTCAATTCTACATTCTTATCTTCATTGATTTCAAAAATTATTGGTTGAGGAGTATTAATTTTTCCTTCAAGAGTTTTTCTAAATGGCATTTATCTTACTTGATTAAAATATCTCATTTATGTTATGAGTTTTTATATGTGGGATTCGAACTAAGACTTTCACACGACCCACTACTCTCAGTGCCAGTGAGGATAGTAATCTAGACCAACTGATGATTGCTGGTTTAGCATTATAACGATCGAATGAAAGTGAAGATCGAATCTAACCGCAACTACGATATCTGCTCTACAAGGCGCCATCTAGGCATTTAAACCTAGAAAAATTTATAGAGTAGGCAGATACGCACTGTTAAGATTCCACTTTATTTAAATATTCAGATCGTTAGCCCACATCACTAGCTCAGTGGAGTAGCAGAGATAATAAAATATAAATTTTATATCTTAAATATAAAAGAATAAAAGCCACTGCCAGAAATTAACACATAAAAATATTTATTTATGCACATATAAAATAACATTTAAATTTTGAGGAATAAATTCACCATTTTAGATTTTTCTATTAATCTTTAGTTTTACATTTAAGTAAATTACAACCATGAGTTTAATATTTATTTAGGGAGTTGAGTATGAATAGACTACATAGATCTGCATTTGAAAAGAAAATATTCTTCCCTGATTTAACTTTAGGCAACAAATTTCGCAATCAAACCGGCGCCAATCCATCTGATACATTTATGTATTCAATGTAACATGAAAATACGATGACACAAAATACTATACTGTCAGGAATATACATCTGATCAGTAAGTAGAATTAGAGAAGACATTGTCTCTCCACCAACAGGAATGTTACATCTGTTGGCAAGTAGAACAATAAACATAAAACTGCGGTCCTTTGCCATCTTACAAACCCATCCATAGGCAAACAGAAGGTGTGTGGCATATATATATATAATCCTGCCCATAGCGGATCTCATACTACATCTACAATTACACAAATATATCCAATCCATTGAACCAATTCAACTACGAAATGAATAACCTAAGATTACCCTCTCTTAATATAACTTTACAAAACTATATAGCCATTCACGCCCGACTTAAATTTAACATTTAAATACGTTCGCACAGATTATTTTTATACAATTTGTTTTATAATGTCGAGTATAGATTGGCTGCACAGATTCCATGGTCAAAAACATTCCAAATTAAACATAACCGATCAAAATCCAAAGTCAATCGATAACGTCAATTGCTGAGGGAATACAGGAGACCCTTTGGTGTTCATCATAAGACACCGCAGTGATATCGTTGACATATATTCCAATCGACTGTGAAAACCACAACATAATCAACCGCTAACGAATTTATGCAATGTCTATACCCAACTTAAATGTAATGCATTTAATAACTTCTACAATAAATATTACTACAAATAAAAATAATAAAATGGAAATGATTTTAGCAAAACTTAACTATATAAATTTAAACAATCAAATATTAATTTGAAAATCAAATAAGAGTTCATTTTAAAATTTAAATTAGCTGAATCTTTAAAAAAAACAATGATGAAAGTTCTTAATTACTTTTTTGTTGTTGTTGTTAATTTGTAAAGTTCATAGCTCACGGTAGAAGAGTCCAGGTTTCTGCTTTTAATTCTTGCGATGCCTCCATTGAAAGATAATGTTCTGGAGATGGCAATAGCTGGTTCAAGGTATCACAGTCTTTTCATTTTTCTTTTTTAAATAGAGAGTGTGGTATGTGCGTCCTACCACATCTCTCAAACACACAACGCTGGAACTGTCAGAAAAAACTGTATTTCCCTTTTTATATTATCCACATGGATTCAATCAACAAAACGTCACTAATCCATCACTTTCGTTAGGGTCCGAGCCAAGGCTTGGTGCTTCCATTGGTCAAGCTAATTTCTCTTTCTTTCTTATCTATCTTTCATCAGATCATTTTAATTATACAAGAGCCCAAGGCTAGCTTGCTTTTCAAACAATTTATAAACAATCATTTCCATTTACAGATTACAAGAATTAATTAATACCTGTTTTTATTTTTAAATCTTGTACTTTTTCTTATAAAAAGTACGTTCAAATACTTATTTATTTGTTTTTTTTTTTTTAAAAAAATATTTTTAAAGTTTGGCATCTGTGCGAATGTATATACGTTTAACAAAACATTTTAATTTTAGTGTTTAGTTTTTTACTTTTATTTGTGAACTTTTAAGTTTTTATTTTAAATTAATGTAACGACATATTTATATATCGTTACAGCATGAAATACATATATTGGTGATTATTTATCTTTTCAACATGTGTGTGATCAGGTGGATAAGCAATATGAGATGGCACTGAGAGTAGTGGGTCATGTGAAATTCTGAGTTCGAATCCCACATATATTACATATATAAATGCAGTTTTAAACCTGTACAATGTATTAATTTATATAAATAGTGTGTAAAAGGTCTGCCTATCCCTCGCATATGTATGTATAAGTGGATTATTCTCCTGTACATGAGGGGTCAGAATGGCTATTATGTCAACATGGGTAGGATGACAACCTTGGCACTAACAAGGGCTTTGAATGTTCCATAATCAGATTTTCAATGAAATGGAAGGCTGAAGAATTGTGAGTTGGAATAGTGTGAACCCTGTCCATTAAAGTATGAAGATTGGCTATCTTAATATAAAGCTGAGCACTGATTATATATATATATGTGTGTGAGAATAGTAATCTAGACCAACTGATGATTGCTGGTTTAGCATGAAATACATATATTGGTGATTATTTATCTTTTCAACATGTGTGTGATAAGGTGAGTCAGCAATATGAGATGGCACTGAGAATAGTGGGTCATGTGAAAGTCTGAGTTCGAATCCCACATATATTACATATATAAATGCAGGTTTAAGCCTGCACAATGTGTTATGAGTTTTTGTAAATTTCTATAGTCTTTCTTAACAATCTTTGTTCATACTGGTCATTTTTTACCAACTTTTTTGTTTCTGTAAAACCAATGTCTTCTTTTAATAATTATTTGAATAAATGGCCAATTAACTGAATCTCTTCCTAACAAAAATATTCATTCTTTTCTGGTACCAATTCTAAGATCCAACATGGAATTCTACGTCATGGTATTTATGAAATTCCACATTGAGACTTCAAAATGTTATATATGGCACATATTTACTATATAATTAATATTTTAAAAAAAGAAAATATTTTTGATATTAGGGAGGAATCTAGTATATCAGTCATTTATTCATATATATTAAATAAATAAAGCGTAACATCAATTGTAGGTACTTACATATTAGTCTTGCACTGGTGAAAGTCGCTGGCAACAAACAAATGGGTACATAAAGAGCAAATTAAAGATATTTACAATCTTCTGAGAAAGGAAATGAATTAATTTTGTAAGAGAATATTAGTTAAAATTCTGATGAGAAGAAAGTAATTAATCAAAATTTTTGTTTTGACTTCATTTTATGATTTAATAGATGTTGTGATGTCATGAAAGAATTTTTGTAGCCATTTGTTCAATTTTCACTTATAAAAAACATAACTGTGTGTTTGTTTCATTTCCAGTAGATAAAGATGTAAACTACCAAACATCATATGATCATCATTTCTTATGCTTGCTCATAACTGTTATTGAAACAGGCAAAACTCTCCATACAGTAATGTCACTCAGTGCAATCCAGAGTAATCAGTGGATGCCAGAAGGCTTGTGCATAAAATTCCTATCTAGTGCCTACTCATCCAATATCCCTAGACTAGTGTCTGGCTTGTGGCCTTCATCAGTGAGGAGCCTTGGATCTGAGAGTACTGTGCCTAGATTTTAGGATCTAATGCAACCCTCCAGCAGTCACCTTTTATCTCTACTTAACTACAAAATTATGAGAATAAAATTGAAAACACAATATTATACAGTCATATAGGTCTGAACTCAGTTCAGTACCCATACATTTTGGTGTCTTTGGTTTTTTAATAACCATAGCCACCACTATACTACTAGGCAGGATTGGTATTAAACCACCAAACATCACATGATCACCATTTCTTATGCTTGCTCATAACTGTTATTAAAACAGGCAAAGCTCTCCATGCAGTAGTGCCACTCAGTGCAAGCCAGAGTAATCAATGGATACCAGAAGGCTTGTGAATAAAATCCATTGATTACTCTGGCTTGCACTGAGAAGAACTGTTTTAAATAAAGTTATGTGTAGTCATTTTTCAAAATAAATCTTTATATGTTTACTTTGTAAAAGATAATTACTCACAGAAAACTTAAATACATGTTTATAGACGTTTGTTTCATTTCCACTAAATGAAGTTATAGGTCATTATTTTTTCCAAATAGATCTTTAATTAATTAATTAAATTTAAATCTCATGTGGATGTTACTTTCCAAGATCAATAGATTAGAAAATATTGCCAGACTAATACTATATGTCCAGTAAATAAATTGATCAGTGTAACTGAGAGATTATTAAGAGAGGCTATGGATATTTTGAAAAGATGCTATAACATGAATAAATAATATGAATTAAATAAGATTAATATCATTGGAAAAGAGTTATTTGGGGAAAAAATATTTAAAACAACCAATAATTTTGAGAATAGAGAAACATGTGAAAATTATATATATATAGTTTAAAAAAGAGAAAGCTCTCACAAAATGTGTTTGTGATCATATAATGTAAACTATTTTTTAATTTCATTTTTTCCAAATTTATGTTGTTATTGATTTCCCTACGTCTGTAAAGCATCTATTTTATTAAAGTAAATGCACTGCTAATGAAGAGAGATCCCATATAGTGTAAATATAGATTGTAATAAATAATAACTTTGAAATATCTGTAATTGTTAAGCAAAAATAATTACCTCCCACTAAGTTATTGATTTTTAATGTTACAAAATTCAGTGGGTGGTAGTTACTTCCACGTTGCAATCACATAAATGTAGATGTAAAATTTTAAAACCTTCAAGTCAGCAGAAAATCTTCACTACTTTAGGAATAAATACTATTAAAAAAATTAGCAGTATAGTAAGATGATCATTCTAAAAAAACATTAAAAAATCAAAATTATTTTTGTACCAAAAATAATAGCGCGCGCGCACACACACACTCTCTCTATATATATATTGAAGCAGTCGATTTGATGCTCAGATCGTGCTTCACAGCCCCCTTACAGTCTCCTACCACTAAGCCATGTTTAAACCCCATCCTTACACGCTTATACATATATTTTTCCTTTTCTTAACCATTTAAACATAACTGACATAGATATTTATATATCTTAATGCAAAATAATTTAATAAATAAATATTTAATATCATTTTAATGTGTATGCGTGTGTAATGGATATATATATTTTCAGTGTGGAGAGATTGATAATAAATCGTATTAATAGTTATATTATTCATGTATCTTAAAATTCATATATGAAATGTCTTATTTTTTATATTTAATTTTAGCAGTCAGAAAATGATGCAATTCTTTTAAGAAGTTTCTCGAACACAGCTAAAAACAATTACCCGGAAAAACCCATTAGTTAAAATTAAAAGGTTACAATTTGTAATAGTAAAGTAAAATCCATTAGTGGAAATTTTTATCCACACCAATTTGTTTTAAAATCATAAGACTTATTTTAAAACAATCGTTTGAGAAACTTGTAACAGGATTGCATTGTTTCAAAAGACTTATTAAACAAAAGGTATCCGGTCAGCAGATTTCAGCTTTGCTAAAGTGCTCAAATTGCCTCAAGTTCAGCAGCTAAGTGCTCTAATACATCATCAAAAAAGGAGTGTAAATACTGCTGGATTTGAATCCAAAGAGAGGAGGAGACAACCATAAATTAACGATGGTCAACATAATCCATGCTAGTTTAAATTCAATGTGCAGTGAGTAGGGGAAACTTCACCTTCCCCTCTGTTCCAACATGCTCGTTCCTGTAAGAAAAGCTCCAGATCCCGTGCCTATGAACTTTCAAATGTCTACCAACTAAATAAGTAAAATGCTACCTATGATGCCTTATTCCAAACCTAGATCTAGTGTACTAATGCCGATGCACATTCCAAACATCAAGGACCGCTACTATTTATGAAAGGTAAAAGAACTTTAGCCGTTCTATGATTCTATTAAGTTCAGCCTTCTATAACAACAATAATCCTGATGCTCTATTCTAATATCTTATGTAAATGTTTATATCTTATGTAATTTTACCTAGTTACAACTCTATATAACTTAACCTATTCTATCATTCAGCCTCTATTCAATATGTTTTCTTTTTTTAATTTCCATGTGGCAATAATATTTTAGGTCATTATTATATTACGTATTTTTGTGTTTTAAAATGCCAGTAATATTTCAAATTCGCTAGCATGTAATTCCTTTCTAGTTTCCCTACCCATCACTTATGGTGTAATTAAGAACTTATTTTAATTAAAAACAAGTCCTATTCGACTTATGCAGGTGCTCGTGAGTTTGGAAAAACAGTCATTATCTTACAAAATTGTTGTAGGAAAACAGATCAACATCTGTTTTTCTAAAAATGTTTTTTTATCTTTTTAAATGCGCTAATCCTAACCGTAAATGTATTTTATATATATAAATCTAATTATTAACCCAGTTATTTCCACCACCCCATTTGTTTCTATATAAACATATCTATTTCTAATAATAGCATTTATTAACCGAAATTTGTATTTATTAAACGGTGTGGGAAGTTATAAATAATTTAAACTAAAGGGAAAGGGGAATCTTTATGTCTTAAAATTTATATAATTTAATTAATTTAAATCATCCATGCCTGTTTAGCGATTGGATCATATCATTACGCAGGATATTTTATAATTTATGGGCTTTAAGTAATTAAAATAGACTTTAAAGCTATATATATATATATATATATTGTTATCCCAAGTGTTGCATGCATATAGGTACATTTGTTCTTATATTATATATTCATGCTTCTCTTATCCGGAGGTATCGCAAAGTCGAACCCCATTAGTTCTCTCAAAGTCCAAGAACCAGGCTCTTAACCCCCCTGGGGACTTGTTTGGTTGTATGTGCATGCTTTATATGGGGATCGCTCTGGAAAAACCAGCCCAATAAATGCATAGCCAACCGCTCTTCATTCATAAACTGATCCTGCCAACATCTGCAGAGTTACATCGGTATTTTTCTCTTCAAATGGATTCCATGAAGCACATGTTTGGATCCATGACTGGATCACATCAAATACACCACCATGCACGCAACGCTTTTTTGTTGTATTTCTAATAAACCCATGAACATCCATAAGCCATAATCTTGTGATTTTTGCTAAACAGATCTGTGTCCACTATTTAAAATGTGCATCCTTGCGATGACATTATTATTATCATCAATATATATTCATCAGCTATCCCACATACGTCTGTCACTTTATAAATTGAATATTAATCCCTATATTTTGTACAAATGTAATGCTTCATTATAAAATAATAATTATCTTTCAGATCGGTTCAATGATATTTTGTTCCTTCTGGGGGTGTAGTGGTACTTCAATATTATATTTCTTATAAGCGCTAAGTCTTATATTCATCATTACAGTATATATTATTGGCATAGCCACAACTATAATCAAAGTCAACTGTTAAATTTGATTCTTATTTTAACAACCAAATGTAATATGATTTCTCTATGACCAACTGTCATATAACATTTATAAGGCCAATGATCAATCAATGATAACACGCATTTACTTATGTTTTGTTAAAATAATAAATCTTAAATATATATGTTATAACATTTCTGAAACATTGTGTTTTCTTTTATTTAAATTAGTATTTTAATTAATAAGTTATGCCCGTACTGACTAGATGATCTCTGCTAATGTATAATTAATATGAAAGGTCACGATCGTTAAATGCTTCTAAATTATATTTCATGCTAAATATTCCACCATTAAACTTTAAATTATTAAGAGTCTTTTTGTGTCTCCGATGTGCAATGCCGGCGGAGAGAAATAAAATTAGATCAATATCATCGGGATTGTTGCTCATAAGTTGGTAGATCTGGAAAATAGGCAAATAGGGCAGAATTCATGACTGTACCTGATTTATGTATCTTGCATATAAATGGATTTGAGGTACTTTTGCCTAGATGCTAGATCTTGTTATGTGAATATACAAAACTGACCAGTACAATATATATAATCCAACTGAATGTTTGTTCATAAGGCTGCCTTGTATTCCCATGTGAATGTTTGTCCGTAAGGCTGTCAATATCAAATTTATGAATGTAGATGAAGTAATTCCACTCTTTATATTTAATAATTCATAATTTTTATTATGAAGCATATTTTATGCAAAGAAATAATTCTGCCATTAATAAATATATTTTTTTATGAAGGGTTGTCTGTAATGCTGTCAAATTCACATATCGAATATAACAGATATATTTTAAAATTTTGATTTAACTTTATTAAGTTTTTATAAAAATGATAGCCTTTTAGGTCTGCTACATTTTTCACATTTATTTATATAAGATTAAAATATTTTGTTTAATTTACACTACTTTAAAAAAAAATTATTAAAGGAATATAAGAAAAACGATGTCCTGTGTGATAGGCCGGGTACAGTCTGGTATATAGATAATATGCATTGTTCTCCTTACTTATCTTTTACTTTAATATTTAATATATGAATTTTTTTCTACAGTACAGGCTTTTTCATACCTGCACTCCAATATGTAATATATAGGGGGTTTGAACTCAGACTTTCACACGATCCTTAACTCTTCACGCTATCTCATACTGCTGATACACTTGATCACACACATGTTGGAAAGATAAATAATCACCAATATACGTATTTTGTGCTAAACCAGCACTCATCAGTTTGTCCAGACTATCATCTCCACACATATATACTATCAATGCTCAGCTTATATTAAGATAGCCAATCTTCATACTTTAATAGACAGGCTTTAATCCACTCCACCCCACATCACTTGAAAATCTGGTGATGGAACTCTCAAAGCTCACGTGTTCTTGACAAGAATTTATTTTTTTTCTCTATAAACGTGCATAGCTTTTTCCTTCTTAATCAGATTTTGTAATCTCTTTTTTGAGTCAGTATTTTAATTTTTTAAAGATCTATTTAATCTCATCATTGCCCTTAATTTATTATTAAAGAAGTTTGCGACTTGGTTATTCTTTCTTATTTCTAATTTAGTTTAAATTCGTGACATTTTGCTTTTGTAATTATCGCAATCTAAATTGATGTTTATATATTTCCTGTTTTAATTTAACTTTCACACAACAAACATTAAAGAAACATTTTAATTTTTTATTACCATAGATGCATGTTCAATTATTTCTTGATTCAATAATTTATATATCAGCTTATTAAAATTTAAAATATTTTCTTTTTTTAACTTTTTTTATCAATTTACTTTTCTAGCTTTTTTTTTTTATATGATGGAATTATTTTTTTTTACTTTTTCCGTATTAAGTAGTCTAATTCTTGTCAGATCTTAGATTGAAACTTGGAAAAGCACCATCAATATGCAACATTCTTACACCTAATAAGCTATTCTAATTATTAAACTGCAATAAGTTTAATTCAGGACAATCGTTTTTCATAATTGAAGTCAAATGTGATTGAAAAACTATATATTAAAAGATTCACACATTTGGAAGCACATACTAAACAGAATTGTAATATGGTATGTGATGTGATTTGCTGTGGCTTCTCCTTTATCAAAGTCAGGAATCTCTCAGCCACTATGCCAAAAAAAACCTGTTAGCTACCTTACCTTCGGCTTTCCATTCTCCACCCTATGTTTTTTCCATATTTTTCTCTAACCTGCTTTATTATATTTCCATAGCATCATCTTTGTCCACTTATCTAGATCCTCTTATATTTTTCCAAACTCAGTATAAAAACCAAGAACTCACTTTCTGTATAATCACTTTGTTTATATTTATTCTCCCACAATTTCATTGTTTGTAGCCTTGCTTCTTTAAGCATTTACATTCAATTAGCCATACCTTTCTTACATAACTTTCAGATAGTTGGCCACACTTCTCCACTTGTGTATATATTCCCTTGTGGCTAATGATCCTATTTGAGCCTTAAACAGTAAACCACTTTCCTTGCTATTATCATAAATTAACTTACATCCAATATTCTGTTTACTTCTATATATATTTAAACTCCTTTTACTCTCCATCTCTCCAACTCCCTGTTTTTAATTATTGCATCTATTCTTCTGTCCTATTCTTTGCCACTGTAACACTCAACAATTCTCCTAACACAATCATTCCACCTTTTGTACAATTATACTACAATAAATATTTATCCAAATCATTAGTATACCATACTACTTTTCTTACTCATCTTGTTGTCTGACCTTTACTTGTAACCCATTTAAATACTATTTTGGCTATTCTCTTACTATCCATTCTACGATACATTTTCATTTAGCTTTTTTGTATCTCTCATATAAAAACATAACCATCCCATTTCTTCTTGAATTGCCTCCTTTGACATCCACATATTTACATTTAATGCATATTTTCTTACTTAACCTTTGTACTTTTTCTAAGTAATCTAACACTCCTATACTAACACATAGTGCCTCATTGCCATAATTTAACCCTACTACTACCACTTCCATACAATTCTTGCTACATCATATTTATTATATGAAAACATTGTTAATTTGTTTATCAGTCCCTTTCTTTTCTTTGCTTCATTGATCAATTTTTTGTCCCAAAAGTTCTCCACTGCTTTACAACTAGAATATTTGACTTAGTTCAGCAAACCCTTAACCGCCCAGCAAACAAAACATACCAACGAAAACAATAAACTCAGAAGAGAACCCTCCCCCATCACCTACTGAAAATCTTTAATAGCACACTGATAGCAATACAAATTGAGTACCCATCTTCACTATTAGAGCCATTGATCATAACACAATTGATATAGCTTTTTATACCTTTTTATCTTTCACTTCTTTCATTTTCCATTCAGACTCTTTTAATTCCTCAAGGAATTCCATTTTACATAAAGTTTCTAATTTTAATACAATAGAAATAGCTTTTTTCATCTTTACAAAAGATTCAAAACAAAACAAAAAACAAATCTGAGATATGACAAATTTTTAGATTCTCTCAGCAGATATTGACCTTAAATTACTTTATTTTTTAACAAAACATATAATGCACAGGATGACCACCTCTATCTATTAGTAAAATTTAAAATTAGCCATATAATAGTAATCTGCAATCCTTTTAACTTGTTAATAGAGAAAAAACCATCAAAAATGTGCAAAGCATTTACAATTACTCTGACTAGCCCCCCTTTTTTTTGTATATTCTTGCACATAAACAATTTATAAAATACCATAAAATCGGCAAAATAACATAAAAATTAGCGGTTTGAGAGCAAGTTAAAGCCGTCGATCAGTGCATTATGAGAAAAGGCTAGACCACCTGTATATCCCCAAGATGCTTCTCAACCCCCTATTGCCCTCATGGAAGTCACTTTCCACTGGGGGGCAATACTTCCCACTTTGGGAAACACTGCACTAGAATCATTTAAAAATGAGTTACATTTGTGATATTCCTCTAATATTATATATAAGTTTTCTGTAGCGCACTCAGGAAAATTTTTCTTTTTTGAGGATTTATGGTATATTGCATTTTAATCATTGTTATGATATCATGATCATCAATAGTATTCTATCCCATGGACAGGTTCAGAAAGTAATCACATCATCAATTAATCCATTATTTCCATTCCAGACTTCTCATTTCCCAGCTCTTCAATTTAATGTATCTCTCTCTACCTCTTATATCATCCAACAATGTCAATCTTTTCTATTCTTTCTTTTTACTTCCACTCACCATTTCCCTCCAAAACATATTTTACTAAACTATACTTTCTTCTTAACATTTGTCCAATCCAGTTTCTTTTTCTCTTTCTGATTTCCTCAATCAATCTTTCTTCATTTACTCTTTTCAAAACTTCATTTGTTATTTTACTCACCCAACTCATTTTTTTCCATTCTTCTTTATGTCATATCTTAAAAGCTTCTGATTGTCCATGTTTAATTCTCTCTTCACAGGTCCATGAAATATTTTCTTTCTCTTAATAAATAACTACTTTGCCAGTGCTATATTTCTTTTAACTTTATCATCACTTCTTCCATTCTCACTCAACCAACTACCCAAATATCTCAATCTCTTTACCTATTGAACTATGTTAGAATGAATTTCAATCTGCCATTTTTTACATCTTCTCAACTTTAATCTTCATTTTATATTCCCTGTATCCTTCCTCCAATTTATTCAACATAGTCTGAAGACACTTTTCGTCTTCAGCTACAAAAGTTATATCATCCAAAAATCTTAAACATTTTATTATTTTACCTCCAACATTTGCTCCTACAAAATCTAAATAATTATATAGCATATTGTCTAAATAAATATTAAAAAGAATGGGTGACAAACTGCGCCCTTGCCTAACTCCATTTTCTATATTCACTTTATCAGTATCATTATTCTGGAATATAATTCTTATTCTTTGACCAGTAGACATATTCCAAATCAATCTTCTCTCTTTCCAAAATAATCCTTTACTTTTTAAGATGGTCATAAGTATTTTCCAGATTACTCTAACAAATGCTTTTTCCAAATCCACAAAACATATATCACTTCCTGTATATTTTTCAATATCTCTCTCTCTGCAATTGTTCTAACAACACCAGTAGCATCTCTTGTACTTTTTTCTCCCTGAAAATCAAACTGTTCTTCTCCAATATAATACTGTACCTTCCCATAAATTCTCTGAATTAAAATCCTCAATAAAACACCAGAAGCAGGGGATAAAAAATTTATTTCGCAGTACTCTTCACATTTAAAAACTTTCTTCTTTTTAGAAATTGGAACCATTATATCTCTTAAAAAATCTTCAGGTCAAACTCCAACTCCAACTATTTCCTTCATAGTAAATTCTCTCATTTTTCAAAAACTCTATAGATATTACATCAAATCCAACTGTCTTACCATTCCTCAGTTGTGCAATTGACTTTATTATAGATCTGGCATATGTCTAGATCCTTATCAACTACTTTAAAATTATCGTTATTTTCAAGTTCATAATTATTTTAATTATTTTTTCTTCTAAATAGATACTGAAGATATTATTTCCATCATTTTAATATATCTTTGCTATCAGTTAATCTCTTTCTATTCTTATCTGCAGTATTGCTTTCTATCCATGTCTTGTTCTCCCAAGTGACATTTCTAATTCTATCAAATGTCAGATCTTATCTTTTCATCTGATGAAGTATTTTTATATACGCAAAGAATGAACTTGACTAACACATTCTCATTTAACTATAAGAAGTTCAAACAATGCTAATATCTAATTTACAGTTAAAACTTTTAAGAATGTTAAAAGAATTGGAAGATAAAAATATATTAATAATATATTCTCTGATTTACAGATAAGAGAGTTTCAGAATTTTCTAGATGTGTATAATATATATATATATAAACAGTAAATGCAATATTATAGTCTAAATTCATTTGTAGCGCTTTCGAATACATGGTAATTCTCGTCAGCGTTAACTGAATTTCAAATTTTTAAACTTAATGTTACATATATTTCCATAAGCTGTGTTATGGCCATATTTGCAACTTGCCTATTAATAACATCATTCTTATATTTATCAATTAATATTGCCTCTTTAATTTTCCTATTTTTATGATTTCTTTCTTCCATTAATATTTTTATTTCATTATTATTAAATGTAAACTTATAATTACAAGTTTTTTCAAAGTCGAAGACTACTGAAGCTGTATTAAATTGACTATTTACATTATTTTTAATTTGATTATATAATAATTGATGCTCCTTCAATCTTTTTTCCACAGAACATCTCGATTCACCGATGTAAAATTCCTGACATCCACATGATATATATATATATATATTGTAACGAGCACAGACGTTCGTTACATTGTTTTTTTTTTTTTTTTTATTAAACATGGAAGTAAATTAAAAAGTTCGCATTTAAAAATTTTCTTTTAGAATTAAAAATTGAAATTAAATATCATCTTAAACTCGTATATATTAAATCGCACAGATATAAAAAATTATTAAAATAAAACTGTATTAAAAATAGAAAAGGTATTTTAAAAACAAAAACTTAAAAAGATTTGGAGATAAAATTATATCTTTAAATTTATCTTTAAATATATCTTTGATTTGGAAAACAGGTTAATTAATCAGAAATGGAAATGATAAATTTAATTAGTCAAATGTAAACCAGCCTTGGGCATTTAAATGTAAAAACATGGGTCAGATAGGAAAACAATAGAAACAAATAGCCAATGAAAGAAATCCATTGGGAAATCGGACCTCAATGAAAAGGATCATCGCATCGATGACGTAATGTAAATGCAATCCTTCAAATGAATATAAAAGGACAAGGTTGAAAATTATTAGTGATTGATTATTGATTATTACGATGTGACCATATGTAGTACTACGGAGTTGGAGGTGATGGAATTGACAGACGCACTGTCAATTCTGTCAGCCGTTAAAGAAAGAAAGAGAAATGAACTATCGTTTTTCTACATTGAGGACCAGTTAAAACAAAAACCTCCAGATGGATAAATAAATCGGCCAACAGAATATCAATCTTAGGACGGCGTGGGAATTTACGTTCATGGCAAGCAACGGATAAAGTTGGATGTTTTAACAATCGTAAGAACTTTATATTCACTTGAAACAATAAGAACTCTAAATTTTAAAACTTTTTAGTAAATAATGCAATAGAATCCTATCTGACCAAACTAAATTCTTTATTAATAGTGTTATTTGATGTATTTTTTTTCTTATTTATGTAAAATCATTTCCATTTATTTATTTTTTTATTCTTTAAGTTTTTATCATGTTTTTTTTTTGTTTTGCGTTAAATTAATTATATAAATGTTAAACTTAAGTCGGGCATGAATGGCTGTATAGATTTGTAAAGTTATATTAGGGGAGGGTAATCTTAGGTTATTTGTGTCGTTGTTAGATTGGGTCAATGGATTCGATATATTTATGTAGTTAGTAGATGTAATCGGAGATTCGCTACTGGCAGAATCGCTTCATACGCCACATTCTCCCGTTTTGCCTATGGAAGGAATTATAAGACGCAGAGCGCAGTTCCTTTCTATGGAGTTTTTTTTTTATTGTTCTTCTCGTTGGATAGAAGTAATATTCCTATCTAATGAGAGTCAATATCTTCTCTTAATCTTTTTGGTGCTGCCGTATTCCGTATTACATTGAATACATCGATGTATCAGATGGATTGATGCCAGTTTGACTGCGAATTTTAGCCTAAGGTTAAATAGGGATAGAATATTTTATTTTCAAATGCAAATCTATGTGGTCTATTCATACTTGACCCTAAATAAAAATGCATTAAATTTAAGTTGTTTATAGACACTTGCATGGATTGGTTATCGGTTAAGTATGTTTTGGGTTTTCATATTTGATCAAAATATATATAGACATTCAATAAATAATGATACCTTACAGTGAGTATCTAAAATGTATTTATTCGGATGTCTTTTAAGTTATTGGTGACAATGCAAGTATCTTATGGTGAATACTATTGGATTACGTATAAATTTCCCTCCGCAATTGTCAGTAATCAATAATTTTGTATTTTGATCGTTTATGTTTACTTTGAAATGTTTTTGACCGTGAAATCTATGTAACCGATCTATATTCAACATTATAAACAAGCTTTCCTAAATTTATCTGTGCGAACTTAATTAAAATGTAAAATTAGAATCTAATAGTAATTAAATGTAAATTAAAGTCAAAAATCAAAGTTAAAAATAATGTTAAATGTTAAAATGTAAACTAATACTAAAATAATTTTAAATCTTATATATATGTGCATAAATAAATGTTTGTATGTTAATTACTGGCAGTGGCTTATTTTATTTATTTTTTTAATATTGAAATATAATTAGATAATAGATTATCTTGTTAAATCTCTGCCATTCCACTGAGCTAGCGACATGGGCTAACGACCGGAATCAAAATTTAAAAAAAAAAAAAAAATTTTTTTTTTGACTGACGTATCTGCCTACTTTATAAATTTTTCTAGGTTCAAATGCCTAGATGGCGCCTCGTAGTGCAGATTACGTTAAGTGTATTGCTCCGGATCATTACAATATATATATATGATAAACAAAAATAAGTTAAAAATTTTTTAACCTGCCTATAGCTTGCATTTTATGATCACAGATGGAGCTCTACCAATAGCCCACTCAAGCTTGTTTACAAAAAATGCTGAGAGAGAATTGAAAATTCAATCTCTTTCAAATTGTCCCAACCTTTAAACCATGGATTCAAGCTAATTGGCTTTTGTCAGTAAAGGGTAGGAGGACCAGAAACTAGATCTAAATCTCAACTCTACAGAACAGCACTTATGTAAACTGTTCCTATAAGCTTGAAAGCACGAATTTTTCAGATATATAAATATCTTAAAATCCAGCTAAACAAACTATATAGCTATATGGGTCTGATATCAGTTCAGATTCACCACATAGTTAAAAGGTTCTGCAATCTATATCATTGCTAAAACCTTCAAACGTACATTTATGATAAACAAAAACAAGTTAAAAATTTTTTAACCTGCCTATAGCTTACATTTTATGATCACAGATGGAGCTTTACCAATAGCTCACTCAAGCTTGTTTACAGAAAATGCCGAGGGAGAATCGAAAATTCAATATCTCTTTCAAATTGTCCCCAACCTTTAAAATTCGCATTAAAAAAATAAGGTAATAAAGTATGACTAATAAAAAATATCAAGTATTTGAAAAAAATTGATACAAGACAAACTTTTTTTCTTTTTTTTTTATTAACTGCAGTATTTAATTTTACATTTTTTCATACGTATTTTAGTCATTATCACTATTTGCAGTTCGTTTGTAATCTGTTAGAAATCAGATTTGTGATGTGATGTGATGTACTGTAGCTTCTCCTTAAACAAAGTCAAAAATCTCTCAGCAATACAACTAGTGCAAATTTCAGTATTGTGCTGTGTTAATGTTTTTCTGTTGACAACTGATTTTTTACTACTGAAATAAATTTTAAATGTTCACATTTTGTTTCTATATTTAAAAAAATGACATTGCAATCAAAACAAAAAGATTATACATTATCATTAGAAAGATTATTTTCAGTTTATAAAATCAATAAAACCTTCCTTATTTATTTTAAAAATCTAAGATTATTTATTTATGTTATGCCTAACAAAATACGTTTTAAAAATTTAAAATTTTTGAATATTTATTGTGATATTTTTATATGTAAGAATAAATCTATTAATATTATTTACTCATTAACATAAGTAGGTTATTTATTCTAAATACAGCTTCAGGCTACATTCACGTTAGCTGCTAATATAACATTATATTTTTGAAAAAAAAAAGTATTTCAAGTCAAAATAAGTTATTAATAATTTAAATTTCTTGATATCTAATAAATATAGTGAAATATGAAAGATATTAAAAAGAAACATGAATCGCATAACTTCAAAATTGCATTAAAATAATCTGCATAAAATGAGACCCAGGTCTATATCATTTTCAGAAAATTAAATATATATTGTTAATTTTTAGTTTTTTGCAAACACCATGAACAAATTATTTTAATGCATGCTATTTTTATATAATGAAACAAATTATTTTAATGCATGCTATATTTATATAATGAATATCCTAGCACCTCACTGATAAAAGCCAGAGCTAGAAACTGATCTGAGGATAGAGATATTCTGAAAAGTTTGTTAAGAGCTATTGACATGTTCATTATATAACATCCGTAATACAAGCTTATTAAATTAAGTCACATGATATATGATTTGATTTCTTTGCAATTACTGCATGCTATGTGTTGAAAAATGAGCTTGTTTTTTTTTTTGATGAAATTAAAAATGGCAGTTAAGAACTTTTATCTACCAATAAAGGACAACTATATTAAACTGAAATTTAGTTTTGGTAAACTTATAAAATTAGATATAAGTCATGGTTAGAAAGTAGATTGTTGAAAAAAAGTGAGCAAGATATAGAACTAAAAAACCTCCAAGTACCTACCATCAACGCTACTGTAAGTATAATCTATTTTTCTATGATGCCTATATTCCAATACATTCTGCTGAAGAACTCACTAAGTTACTGCCAAGCTGACTGTTTTTAATCATTCCTTTCTTTAAATTATACCAAGAATTAAATTTATTTGAAATACAAAAGAATTATTTGCATTAACTTTTGTGTTAAATATTTATTGTGAAACATGCTGGAGAAATCTACCAAGAGCAATAATTCATATTTTTTTTTATTAAGAACTAGAAAAAACATCAAGGAATGTCTTTTGAAAGATAAGAAAAAGAAAATTTAGAAGCACAACAAATTATCTATTTTTTATGAATTATCAAGAATCATATAGGTAACAATATGTTAATGAAAATAAGTCATATCACATGACCTCTATAGCTTGTGGCATTTATAATTAAAAAAATAAGCTTGACTATACTCTTTATTTATTACACATTGGTAATGCAAGCTATATAGGTCATGTGATATGACTTGTTTTCATTAATATCGTAAAGTTTTAATTATTTATTAAGTGCACAGGAAGTTTATGTAAATACTTTTAAGGCAGGCTAATGCACCTTGAAATTTACAATAGTCAAGCAATATCTTTATTTGCCAATAGAGGGACCTCTCAAACAATGACACAAGATAGTAACTTTTATAAAGATAAGAGTGATGACTTAGTGGAGAGAACAGCAGCTTCATGCTCCCAAATCAAGATGCTTCAGATTGGCCTATATAACTGAAAAGTTAAAGATAAGATGCCGATCTTATCTTTATAAAAGTCACTATTACTGTGTCATGGTTTGAGAGGTCCCTCTATCAGCAAAATAAAGATATTACTTGACTATTATAAACTTCAAGGCACATTTGATACAGGTTAAAGCTTGTCTTAAAAGTATTTCATTAATATTATAATTTGGCTGCTAAGGCTTTGACTATATTAAATTTCTAAGCCTACTAATATATGGAGTAACTGGCTTTAGTTCAGACCCATGTAACTTTTTAGTTGATGACCTATAGATGTCTGAGAATTTTAGATATTATTATTAGTTAAGTATTGGAGAAATGCTTAGCTTGAGTTAGGATTCTGAATCTAATGTCTTAGATCCTCACTGAAAAGAACCATAGCTCGAAATTGGTCTGGGGATGGTGACAATCCAAGATAAAGATTTCAGATGCTTTTTCTTGTGGCATTTATAAGAAAAAATAAGCTGATTTAGAGCTATTACTACATTCTTTATTTAAGTAACAATATTTGTAATAATTGCAAAATGTATTTGTGATTGGCAATAAAGCATTAGTTAATAAGTCAATTTGCTTTGGTTCAGAAGAGAATATTAAGAACTTAATTATGCTTTCTTATGATTCAAAGATTAGACATATTTGTAATTACAATGACCCGACTATTGTCTTTAAGATGAGTGACAATTATTTAGTTTGTTTTATTAATTTATAATAATCAATGTTTAAATATTCAATGTTATCATGATTTTCTATTTTATATTATATAAATTAAAACAATACTTTTGCAATTTTATATTTTGCAAACAAAGATTATTTTTTAATATTAATTTTTATTAAAACAGTAGCCAACTTTTCTTATAATAGTGTCACCTAGTGTAAACCTTAGTAATCAATGGACGCAAGAAGATTTGTGTATAAAAATCCTTATCTACTGCCTTCTCATCCAATATCCCCATGTTAGTTTTTAGTTTGTGGCTTTCACCGTTGAAGAGTCTTGATTACTAAGGCTTGCAGTAGATAGCGCTACTGTATGAATAGTTTGCTACACTTAGGAAAACAAGGAAGTGAAGTTTTAGGGAGTCTGATATTTAAAGAATATAATTTGGGAAACTTTTAAAGTGGGTGGGCTTTTAAATTGTAATATTATAAAAAAGAATGGATGGGATATAAGAAATAAGCAAAAGATGGTAGATTTAGATATAAGTGTAGATGTGGAGAGGGAATGGTTCTGTAAGATTAATGGTAAGAAAGTTTGTTATAAACGTAATGGAGAAGAAAGAATTAAAAAAATTTATAAAAGAGTAGTAAGGAAAGAAGAAATGGTTAAAATTGGGGTTTTGAATATGCAAGGTGGTAGGAGACCAGAAAAGTGGCTGGAATTAAATAAAGCAATTGAAAATGAAGAGCTTGAGGTATTAGCAGTAGTGGAAACTCATCTAAGAGAAGAAGAAGAACCTATTTTGGAAGAGGGGGTATGGCAGGGTGTAAACAGAAAAGAAAAACGGGTGGTGATATAGGTGTTATATCGAAAAAATATTTAAATATTGTTAAATATCAAGAGCATTTGTGGTTTGAAATAAAGTTGGGTAGACAAGAATGGATGGTGGCTGCAGTGTATATAGCCACTGGAGATAGTCAAACTGTAATGGGGTGGAACAGTAGTATATATGAATGCCTAGTTAAGGATATACAGAGGTTTAATAAAAAAAGGGAAGAGAATAATGGTTATAGGGGATATGAATGGACATATTGAAGAAATTGATGATGTAGATAATAAGAATGGTCAGTTTTTGAAGGATTTTTGTCAAAGAACAAATTTGAGCATTGAGAATTTATCAAATATGTATGAAGGACAATACACATGGTCTAGAAATAATGTATTTCACACAATTGATTATGTATTGGTAGAGAAAGAGGGAATGAACAAAATACAGAAAATTAAGGTGTTTGATAATGAAGAGAGAGTGTGTAATAGTGATCATAACTTTATTGTAATAGAAATGGTTAGTAATGTGATGGAGGATAGAAATAAAGATAGTAACAATAGTGAAAGATGTGGATGGAGAGTGAATGATAAGAGTAAGTTGGAAGAGTATAAAATAAAAGTTGAAGAAACCATGGAGCAGTTGGTTGGGGATGAATATAAGAACTGGTGTGGTGAAATAGAAAAAGTGGCAAATAGGGTTTTAGTTGAGAATATGCAGAGGAATAAAAGTAATAAAAAATGAGAGTTAGTAAAAGTGTAAAAGAAAGGAAAACAGCATGCAGAGAATATAAGTGTGCTATTAAGAATAAAGAAAGTGAAAACAATATTAATGCTAAATGGGGAAAATACTTAGAAAAGAACAAGTTGGCTAAAATGGATAATTATAGAGAGAGGATGAAGTTAAATAGTAAATTGTTGGAGGATATTAATAAAAGTGGAAGAGATGGGAGTAAAAAAATTTGGAATTACATTAAAAAAAGAAATGTAGGGGAAAGAGATAGTATTAATAGATGATGAGGTAATAGAATGTAGTTCTAGAGAAGAGGTAGAGAGAATCTTAAATAGATATGTAATGGATATAGAAAAGATGTTAAATGGGAAGGAATTAGTGATAGAAAATGTGAAAGCAGGTAGTATTGGGAATATTAGGTTCACAAAAAATGAACTGAATGAGGCAGGGAAGAGGTTGAAAAGTGGAAAGGTGAGAGGTTTAGATGGATGGGCAGCAGAGATGGTAATGAATTTAAGACATAGAGCAAAACCAAAGTTATTATCATGATTTAATAAGATGGTACAGAAGAGTTTTTCCAGGTAGTTGGAGTAATACAAGAATAAGATTATTATTTAAAGGAAAGGGTAAGGATCGTAGAAAGTTAAATAATTATAGACCGATAATGGTAACATCAGTTTTATATAAAGTTTTCTCATATATCATAGCTGGAAGAGTTGTAAAATGGATGGAAGAGAATAATGTAGTGAGGGAAAGGCCAGATAGGCGTATATGAGATAGTTTGTTTGTATTTACACAACTTATGGAGATGAGTAGAAATTCAGGTAGATCGTTATATATGAGTTTTATAGATATAGAGAAAGCATATGATAGAGTAAATAGAAATAGATTATGGGTAAGGTTAGCCAATTTGGGAGTGGATGAAGCTTTAGTAAATATTATTTAGAAATTATATGAAAATAATTATTACACTTACCAATTAGGGAATATAGAATCAGTTAAAGTTAAAAATGGGGTGGGATTAAGGCAAGGATGCCCTATGTCACCTATTTTGTTTTTGTTGTTTTTGAGTGAAATATAGAAAGCAATAGAAAGACTAGGAAGAGGGGTAGAGATACCGTTAATAGGTGGCAAGGGAATATATACTTTGTCAGGTCTTTTTTTGCGGATATCTTTTTGTGTGCAGAAAGAAAATAAGATATGGAAATTATGTTGAGGACATGTGCAAGGGTGAGTAAAGAGATGGGGATTAAATTTAGTGAAGAGAAATGAAATATAATGATGGTTAGTACTGGGGAAAGAGATGTAGAATTTTTATTGGGGGATATAAAGTTAAGTGTGGTGGATAGATATAGGTATTTGGTAATTATCTTATGTAATCAGGAAAATTCCTAGGATGAATGGGAGAAAAAATTGGTAAATGAAGCAAAGAAAAGAAAGGGTTTGGTAAAGAAACTAACAGTATTTTCATATAATAAATATGATGTAGCTAGAATTGTATGGAAGGGAGTTGCAGTAGCAGGGTTAACTTATGGTAATGATGCATTGTGTTACTAAAAGGGTTTTAGATTATTTAAAGAAAGTACAAAGGAAAGTAGGAAGACATGCATTAGATGCAGAGATGTGGACAGCAAAGGTGGCAATTCAAGGAGAAATGGGATGGTCAAGTTTTTATATGAGATACAAAAAGTAAAATGAAAATGTTTGGTAGGTTGCAGTTTATGGATAGTAAAAGAATAGCCAAAATGGTGTTTAACTGGGTTATGAGTAAAGGGCAGGTAACAAGATGGGTGAGAAAGGTAATGTGGTATGCAAAAGATTTGGATAAAGAATTTATATCAGTATACTTGTATAAAAGGTGGGAGGATTGTTGAGTGTTATAGTGGTAAGGAATGGGATAAAAAAATAGAAGCATTAATAAAAAATAGGGCGGTGGACAGCATATATAGAAGTAAACAGAATATTGGATGTGAGTTAATTTATGATAATAGTAAGGAAAGTAGTTTATTGTTTAAGGCTCGAACGGGATCTTTAGCAACAAGAGAATATACATGTAAATGGAAAACTATGGGTGATTTAGTGTGCAAATTGTGTAAGGAAGGTATAGAAAATATTGGCATCTGTTGATTGAATGTTAATGCTTGAAAGAGAAAGGGTACAGATAATGAAGTTATTGGAGAATAGGTATGAACAAAGTGACTACACAGAAAGTGAGTTATTAGTTTTTTTATGCTGGGTTTGCGAAAAGATAAGGGGGATTTAGATATAAAGGCCATAGAGTTGACAAAGATTATGTTGTGGAAATGGGATGGGGCAGAATATGGAAAGACTTAGAGTGGGGAATGGAAAATAAAGTGGCTAACAGGTTTATCTGGGCATAATTGCTGAGATATTCTTGACTTCGTTTAAGGAGAAGCCAAATGCATCACATCATATCACATACAGTTTTAATAGCTTGTGTAAGCATATTAAATGGTGATCATGTGGTTATTTTTATTACTGTTAAGGAGACATGAACAAAAGCCAAGGATAAATGCACTATAAATAAAAAAGAAACCAGCATCCTTCTATCTAAAAAGTGGCCTCTCTGAAATCAGTTGCATAAATTTGTATTAAAAAACCAAGAAATTTAACTTTATGTAAATATTACAAGTAGCAAGTACATATAATAACAAAATGCAACAAGATGGAAAAGAAAAAGCCATGATTATAATACTTGGGATATTGAAAGAATGCATAAATAAAAGATATTTTTAAAGTGATATATGCCTTTTATGGTTTAAATGTTTTAACATTTATTTAAAATTATTATTAAATTCATTTTTTATATAAAATTAAAGTGCCATTTTATTCTTGTTGTCATCATCATTAATACTGTGATTATCAGTGTGGTCTTATGTTTTTCATGATCATAAATTTTAAAATGTAGTAACAAATAAGTATGGGGGTTTAAGGTATTTTGGCCAAATTTAAAGTGTAGTGATCAAGATAAAAAAAAAATTAAGCCAATATCTATGACGGATATGATATTGTTTCATAATTAATAGTTTCCTAATTTGTAGCATAATTTATGACAGTCAAAGTAACATTGTCAATAACATTTATCAGTCCTGTAGCTTAAAATACCTTCATACAAACTGGCACTCAGATAGTAGTAGAATATTATTTTTCATATACCATATTATCTGTATCAGCACATTCACAAAGGAATGAATTTGTACAGGTTATGATCATTCATTAATTTTACACAGAGGCAAAACTTTCCATACCAGTAGCACGACTGTAATACCTCTATGTTAATAGCTTGTGCACACATAAAGAATGGTGATCAAGTTTATGTTTAGTGGTATATTAATTTTACTCAAGCAGAAATAGCCAATCATATTTCATGCTTTTCCATGTTAATGACTATTCACCTAAAAAAGTTGTAAAATTGGACAGACTTGACAAAAACCTTCATCATTGCTGTGGATATGTATAGTGTTTACAATGTTATTACTGTTTGTTATTTCTTCATTACTTCTAATAATATGAGAGCTTATTAATGATGCAACTTTAAAATATAAAATGTTACAATAAAATACATTAGCAGGACAAGAAGTAATGGCAAAATTTTACCATCAATGACTAAATTCTTGTTCTATTTAACATACAGTATTTTTGGGACAATAATGACATCCTATATAATAAAAATGAGAAGACCAGATCCATGTAAAAGGAGATAAACTTTAACCTCTGATGTCACCAAAAATGATTAATTATTTACTAATTGACAATTCCTGAGGCTAAACAAGTTTATCTCATTTACCTACTATATATATAATCTTATAATTGAATATTATTAAATACAATAATCAAAAATTTTTGAAAAGTACAAAAAATATAATCATCACTTAGGGACACTTTTGACTATCCTAGTGGTTCTATTGAAATTATTTCTGATCCATTAAATTTAAAAATTGTTAATGTGAAAATAATAAAATTTATAGTTGAAATATTAAATTTTATTGGTAAAAATATTTATGGAGTTTTTAAGAATTTTAATAAAATGGGTAATGGCTGGACAATGGGTCTGCTGACAGTTGCCCAAATATGAAATTTTGTAATTTCTACATATGAAGAAAGTATTTTGAAAAAGGAATGTTATCAAAAAAATATTACTTTATATTATCGATATGTTGATGATGTTTTTGTATGCAGCAACCCAAATACAATTCAAGATTTGTTTAAAGCATTAAATAATATAAATGGCTTAAAATGGATCAAAACAGGTGAAAATTTAAAATGCATTCAGTTCCTTGACCTTAAGATAACTAGAAATAGATATAAGCTGGATTACTATATGACTATTAAACCAATAGCAAAAAGAGGCTATATTCCATATAAATCAAGAGTATCAATGTCATATAAAATAGCAGGTTTGAAGTCCTTCTTATTCAGAAGTGATAATCTCTCTAAATATTCATTGGATAAAGGCAAAAATATTGAAATGTATTCTAATGAATTGTTAAATGCTGGCTATAATTACAATCATATTTATTATACTATTAAAAATTTTAATTCAAAATATAAATATAAAATTAAAAAAATATTAATAATAAGGTTGATTCTTCTACTAATAAAATGTGGATAACAATACCATATATTTTGTGTCAACAAGCAAATTTCATAAGGAAAATTTATAAAAGTATATGTGATGATGCATTTTATGCACCTCCTATACTAAATAAATTAATAAATAACTTTAAAGGTAAAACCTCATTTGTAAATAAAAATTGCATCATTTATAAATGGATATGTAGGTGTGGTAGCTGATAAATTTGGAAATTAAAATGTACATTGGAGAAAAGAATTAAAGAGCATTGCTGTTATTAAAGAGAGTTCAAAATATGAAACAAAATTGCAAAGGTAATAATAACATATCAGCTTCCATTTTTTACAACTATAATAAATTATGTATATATAGTTTTCATTTCAATTATAATAATGTAAAAATATTGCAAACTGAAAGAAATAACAATAAAAGAAAAATAAAGGAAGCTATGCTAATATATAAATACAAGCAAGACTTAATCAATAGGCAGGTAGCAAATATTAAGATCATGGATTTATGGAAAGGTTAACCTTTCAAAGTATTAGTTGACAAAGACTATGAGGATAGTCGAAAGTATTCCTAAGTGACAATTATATTTTTTATACTTTTCAAAAAATTTTGATTACTGTATTTACTAATATTGAATTATAAGATTGTGTATATTGCTTCAAAGAAATACAGACATCGATTTATAATATTATTACATATATATAATATAAAGGACATGCCAATAACTCTAAACAAGCTTTTTTTATGATAAATGCTTCACGAGAAAGCATTCAAATCATCTTTATCTAGAATTGTCTCCATCTCCAGACCTGTTTTAAATTATGGCTCTCTTCAGCAAGGAGTTAGGACACCAGATTCAAAAAATGCATTTATCCAAAGGTTAATTCTTAAAAAGATATAAAATTTTAGATATCTACAATATGGGTCTAAACTTAATTCAGAAATTATATATATTAGTGAGCTTTGCAATTTAATTTAGCCAAAGCCCCCAACAGCAAAATAATAATAGTAATAAAATCATGTTATATGTCACATGATCTATATAGGTTGCATTTACCAATATGTAATATAAAGAGCATGCCAATAGCTCTAGACAAGCTTTTTTTATTATTTATGATAAATGCTTCAAGTGGAAAGCATTCAAATCATCTTTATCTACATGTTATATGTTTGTAAATGCAAGCTATATAAGTCATGTGACATATAATATGATTTTATTACTATTATATACACTTGTTACTATTATATACACTTGTTTCGGTGGTTTTGGTAAAACGCCATCTATTGATCATAAATAATAAGTGATAGCAAGTTACGTGAATAACTTGTTTTTGTTTTTCATAAATGTACCTTTAAAGTTTTCTTGCAATGATATATATTGCAGAGACTTTGACTATGTGGTGAAACTGAACTGAGATCAGACCCATATAGATATCTGCTTTGTTAGGCTGAATTTGAAGACTTTACCGGTCTGAAAAATTCACGCTTGCAAACTGATAGAAACGTTTTGCATAAACACTTGGAGTCAGTGTTTAGATCTAGTGTCTAACTCTATCCTTGACTGATGATAGCAAATAGCTTGAAATCAGCTGATCTGAGGGTGAGCAAATGAAAGAGATAGTTAATTCTGACTCTTTTGTCGTTTATGTAAACCAATTTTACACTTGTTTCGGTGGTTTTGGTAAAACGCCATATATTGATCATATATATATATAATTAAATGTTTATATGGATTATTATAATAATAAATAGAAATGGAGAGATAATATCTATTAAATAGAGATAAACTTTTTAAGTTTTGATATTACTAAGAAATTATCAATTACTATTAATTGGTACTTGCTGAGGTTAAGCAAGTTTTTTTCATAAATTTGTTAAAAATCATTAAAGTAAAAGGGGTCCTCTTTTAATTCAAACTGAAGTTCTTACAAGGATTTAACCCCAGAAAACTATTTTTTACAGGTATGAGATTGTGAAAAAATAGCAACTTTCTTGATATTCTGCAAATAATATTTTTAAGTTCTACAGAGAGTTGTATACGTAGTTATGAGACTAAGCAAGTTTTTCTCTTAAACCTATATTATCTCATTTCTATTCATCATTATATATATTTATATACTTATAGTAGTCAAATAAATCATGATAGTCTTAAATATCTCATTGCAAGGAGAAAAAATCCTCTTCAGCCTCCTTCTACAGAGGAATAATCAAGGAAAATGCCTTATTTACCAAATAATTTAAATCCATTTTCTTTCATTTTATCTTTTGATTAAAAATATTTATATAAATATTAATTAGTTATGAACTGACTCCATAAAACAATTAAGCTATTTCAGAGATATTTAGATATTTTAAAAATGTTAAATCTGGTTCAAATACCATAAGGCCCTTTACATATGCTGATGTTTTTACCTATTAATACGCGAAAATTAAAAATAGAATAATATCTAAACGACCACATTATAGTTTATAATAACAACTACTAATGAACTTATTTATTTTCTAACAAATAATATGTAATATGATAAAATTGCGTGATGTTCTTTTATAACAAGAAAAGAAAATGAATTCTGAAATTGATCTTTTCATTCCATTTTGTAATGAAAGTTTAAAAGGGTTGCTAGAATATTTCGTGACGAGATTATATAAAAATTAATAACAAATTATTACTAGTGCATTTTTTAAAATCTTATTTTAATGATCTGTCGTAAAAAATTGTTGAAAAAAGTAAATCTAGTAGTGAATTTTCTTAAAATTTAGTGCCCTATATCAAATATAAACATTAATAACTATATATATATATATATATATATATACTGACTTCATTGAAAAAATTAAAAGACAAGTGGAGTTGGGCTGGACATATTTCTAGAAGAGATGATAATAGATGGACAATTGAAATCTTAAATCTGATTCCAAGAGATTGTAAAAGACCCAGAAAGAGACCACATGTGAGATGGATGGATGAAATAAGAAATTGTGCAGGGGTGATGTGAAAAAAAGAAGCTAAAAATCGGAGATGGATTGAACTTGGAAAGATCTTCTTCCTGCAGTGGATTGATAATGGTTGATGATGATGATGACTGAATAAACTCTTTTTTATAGTATAAACATATGTATTATAAATCATGCTTTTGGGAACAATCATGTTTAATAAAATAATACTAAAGCAAATATACCAGATGTTTCTGCAAGATAACACTTGCCTTCAAATGAATGAAAAAATAGTAATAATCACGTGGTTGTAACAGAGACAATTGTATCATGTGGTTGTATAATAGTTCGATTTAAATTTGACAATATTTTTCATATTCATTCATGTTAAACTTTTCCAAATCATTACCAATTTTATTGTTTCATCATGTTTGTTAATGCAGTTTGTTTTTTAATATGTCTATAGTCTTCCTAAATATCCTTTGGCCATAGTTATTACATATAGATATAATTTTAGTATTTGCGAAATCTATATGATAGACAGCAGCCAAAACATGGACAGTAAGTGCTGAAGATGTTGAGAATTTATTTACTGCATTAATGTGCTTATCTTTTCTGACACATGTTGATTGCTTTTTCCTATTGGGCACATGCCAAATGGGATCTCATATACTTCTTGAGCTTCCAGAGGGATTACATCCTTAGGGTTGATCTTTTTCTCAGTAGAGAATGTTGTTTTTATGACATAGCATCTCAGTACCTTTCCAATCTTGTCTGTTGTTTCTTTTATATAAGGAATGCATACTCTAGTAAAAGCATTTGCTTTTTTTGGGGGGGGGGGGGCTTTTGCTTAGTGCATTGTTTAGCGGTATCATGGCCATTCTTTAATAAAACTTCATGTATGTTTTTGATCACTTTTCTAATGCAGATATTCTTGTATTCTTTACCAAACTGGTAAAACAATATATGTGAATATTTTACTTTGTTTTGATAATGGGATAAAAGAGATACGTGTATTATTATTACAGAATTAGGTGAGATGGATGTTTCAATTGATATATAATAATACTATATCAATTAATTATTTTAATTATAAGAATGCCTCTTTATTTTATTTATTTCCTTAATCAGTATATCCCTATTATGCATTGGCTTCCAAAATCATCTATATATTTATTTCTATGACATCTGCTTTCTTCTTTTTTTGTTGATGTATTATTCAATAAGACTCTAGACCATCAATAAAATATTGATATTCATCAAATAAATTTTTTATTTATATTTTTTCCCGTATATTGTTTTCTCTGTGTTATTTCTTTTCTCATATATTATTATGATTCATTTGTGATAAAGATAAAATTCATTAGATAAAAAATTAGAAAATGGCATGGTGACTTGAAATGTTAATTTGAATAGTTTATGGCAAGACAGATTCTAAATTTTCTCTACAAGCAGTAAAATAGAAATGACATTAATAATTTTTATTAATCATTCATTAGATTAGATATTATCTGCTTAGTGAATAATACTTTTACAGTGTAATTTTCACTACCCCACATGCAAGTTAGGAAATGGTTGCTATCCCCTTTTAACACCTTGTAGAGATATGTAATCAGAAACATATTACTATAGACATGTAAAAAGAAGCAGACTCATCAGTTTGTGCAGATCACAATCTCTTACATACATCATTATATCATTGCTCAGTATATATAGATAGCAAAGTGAAATGACAAAAAAAAAATCAATTCAGATGTCACATGACTTAACTTAATAAACTTGTATTTACAAATGTTATATATAGAGTTTGCAAAATAAGCTCTTAACAAGCTTTGAAAATATCCTCAACCCCAGACTGGTTTCTGCACCTCACTGATGCCAGAAGCAGAAACCAGTCTGGGGTTGAGGATATTCTCAAAGCTTGTTAAGAGCTTATTTTGCAAGCTCTATATATAAGATAGCAAACTACTACAGTTTAATTGATGTGTTGATCTTACTGCCCTCACAACTATGACACAAATCAAAGTATATTAATAATTTTTGTTAGTCATTCATAAGACTAGAGATTATCAGATAATGAACATTTCTGTAGTGTAATTTTCATTACATCACTCACCATTACATTTCTCTGCAAGCTGCTAAAGTTAGATAGAAACTAGTCTCTACATTACATGACAGTAGTGTAGTGAAAATTACACTACAGATATATTATTCCTTAAGTGGATAATATCTAGTCTAATGAATGACTCATAAAAGTCATTAATATACTTGCATTAAGTGGTTTGTGTCAAAGTTGTGAGGGCAGCAAGGTTGACACTTAAAAATTAAACTTTAGTAATTGGTTATCTATATATACTGAACAGTAATAAAGCTATGTATAAACGATTATGATCTGGGCCAACTGATGAGTGCTGGTTCAGCATGAAATGTACATCTTGGGGATCATACAACTTTTTCACATGTCTTTGATCATATGTTTATGATTGTATCCTTCCACAAGGTGTTAAAAGTGGAGAGAAAAAAGTCCCTGCCTTGTGTGAGAATGGTGTAGTGAAAATTACACTACAGAAATATTATTCATTAAGTGGATAAAAGACATTATTACTATTCAAACTTGGCAAGTGCTCTTGATCAACTTTCTTGTGTTTTTTTTTTTCATTTATGATTCAATTAGTAAAAGCTAAATATTATACTGTCTAATATAAAAATTGTTATTAGGAAGTTAAAAGCAAAAATGAAACAGTTGAAGTAAGAATTAAAATAGACAAAACGTATGTCTACTCATAAAATAAATCAAACTCAAATAAATAAGGTACTTTAGATCATTTTATTTTTCTGTTGTCTAAATTTACGACAACAGTAGCTATATTAGAACATCTAGTGTAGAATATAGTGGATAACTGTCACAAACAAAAATGAAAAGTATTCCAAAACAGTTCTTTTAATATATAAGGAAAACCAAGTCATATATCACGTGACTTAATTAGTTTGTATTGACAAATGTAATATAATGAGTGTGCTAACAGTTCTAAACAAGCTTTTTAATAAATGCCACAAGAGAAATCATTTAAAATCTCTATCTAGAATTACTGACTTTGTATTTTGGATCAAGTGTCTGAATGTTCTAGTGCCTCATTGATGAGATGTTATTAACTCGAACTGGTTTGTGAATAGGGATAATTCTAGATAATAATTTTAAATGCTTACTTTTATAGCATTATCAAAAAAGCTTGTTTAGAACCCTTAGCCTGCTCATTATATTACATTCTAATGTATAAATGTGGTTATAAAAGATGATACTGCTGTAAAAATAAAATATACATATGATATTTTTGAACCCTGATGTAGGGGTGGTGGATTAGGCAGTATAAAATATTAATGATTCAGAGAAGACCAGAGTTCTGGAATTAAAACTGCAAATACAGAAATTGCACATTACCCATTTTACAAAACTGATAGTTTCTTTAAAAAAAAACAATGTAGAGTTGAAGGCAAAAAAATATTATTAATTTATAAGATAGTTGGATGGAATCCTCAGAAATGAGCAATAAAAGCTTCAGAACATTGTGAGAAGAGAAAAAGGTCAAACCTCTATTATATATAAAGATGGCATTAATTTTTTTTTCTCATGTGTCATAGCATCAGCTGGACAGCAAACCCGCTAACCCAGGTCGACTGCTTGTAAAGCAGCTGATGCTGACCTTTCGACCACCAATGCTTTGCAGATGGCATTAATTAAATGTAATCTAAGTGCGTTGTGGCAGTGAATTAGATACATGACTTTATTTGAGAATTTTCAATAACTTTTGAGCTTTTTGTAATATAAATCTCAAGTTATGAACATGGTAGACAAATACCACCACAATACTATAAAACCCTATAGTTCTTTTTTTAATGTAAATAGATAAATAAATTAACCATGGCTTATGCTTGTTTCATCTTTAAGCATTTTTATTTTTATCTCTTTCTTTTAAATTAAAAAATGTTGCATTCGTTTATTGATTTAATTTTTTATTTTTAAGTGTAATTCATTTAATGTATTGATCAAAATGCCTAAATAATAATTAATTAATTTTCCTCTTTTCTTACTATAATTTCTTTTTATTTCAGCATTTTTAATTCTTAATAAATTTGAAATTTCTCATATTTTCTACCAACTTATTTATTTATGTATTAATTTCCATTAATTAGCTAAAATATTGCTTATAATAACTTCTCTCATATACACTTTAATGCAAAAAATTTTTTTTAATAAACCTTCATTTTCCTGAGAGTTTCAACTGTCCAGCAGTCTTCATCAGAGCTTCTCAAATTTCCTCTATCTTTTAAATATGAGAGAAGTTATTATAAGCAATGTATATGTTAAAATAAGCAAAACTCTCTCCATACAGTAGTGCCACCTAAGCAAGACAGAGTTTTGCCTATTTTAACAAGTTTTGAGCAAGCATGGAAGATAGTGATCATGTGATGTTTTAAGCAATGTATATGAATATATAAAGAAATTCAAAGAAAGTAAAGGAGAATAATAAGAGTATATAGCTAAAATACTGGTGGATATATGCCAATAAAAAGATAGACTCAATTTAAGCAATATATTCATAGAAATAAATCCTCAGGGTTAGCCTTGCACTATTTATATTTGAAAAAAATGTTGACTTACAATAATTAAAAAAAGGCTAACTTTTATAAAATGCTTTGTAAATTACTTTAAACAATGTTATAGCCTAAAAACGATTTACTCGCTGACGAAGAAGCTTCCAAATAAACAAATAAAATTTCGCTTAAAACTATTAACTGGGCCAAGCGCTTTCGAGGTTTGCCCTCATATTCATGGCCGACGAAAGTAATAAATCTTTACGTAGTGTTATTAAATAACAAATATGCAAATGTAAATGCAAATCAGTTTGACCATTTTTTTGAAATGGAAAAACACGTGTCGTGTCTATTGATAGAATTGTTGTCGCAAACAATAAAGTACGCCTCTTTGATCTTTCTCTTACAGTCGTTGGTTTCAGAGCATACAATCCTGGGGTTATTATCCAATATAATAAAATACTTATTATAACAATAATAGAAATGTGCATAATAAATTAACAATCTTTCATTAAGTACCTTATAACTTAACTTTAACCAGATCTTATTATGATACGTTTGGGTGTGTGTCTGAGATTTCTAGAAATTAATTTGCATTTTTCATCCTGCTGAAAATTTTGTGAAGGTTTTTTTTTTTACATCTAAATTCACGCATATTTACTTTCTAATATTTTAAATACAGAAAAAATTATAGATGGCAGAAAAATCAAATATGCAGTTCTATAAAGTATCTCAAACTTCACAATGATGGGTGTCCTTTATATATTTCCACGATCTCAAACTTTGCGAGATTACGTCAAGAAAATATTACATTGGTCGAGAAAATATTATGATGGTCTAAAAACTTGATTTTTTGGAAAGTTTATGATTACATTTGTATTATAATTGTGTAATAATTATTAGAAATCAAAAATAAATATTATTACATATTTATTTTTTAAAGAAATGTTTTATTTTTAAATATAAAAGAATATAGTCTTCTAAATATTATTATAGAAATTATGGTCATGAGAAACACAGCTGTCTAGAAATGAGATCACACAGCAGATTGTTATAATATTTTGTGATATCATAAAAATTACATAAAAAATTTAAACTTGTAAAAAATTGAGATTTAGTAGTTATTAAAAATAATTTGTTCAGATTTTTAAAACAAACATCAAACAAAAAAGATGTCATTAATTTTGCAAATTGATTCTGCTCCATATGGAATTTGATGATGTAATAGCATTTTGTTTTGATTAAAATCTAATTTTTTAAATAATTCTGAAAATCAAATATGATTTTTTTAAAAAATTTATTTAATTTCTAAACAAAAATGTCTATCGAATGAGGTCAAATTTATTATATTCTGATAAATAATAATGGTTTAATATCAAAATGAAAGTTCAAAGCTTAAATCTAGTAAGAACAAAGAAATCTGTCAGAATACTAGTGGAATACAAGAGGGTTAAACAATATTAAAAATTATCCAATACAATAATTTAAAGAATGCTTAAAACATATTTTTATTGTTTTTTATATATACAATACATGCTAATATCATATTATCAATTTTGGTAGTGAATAGCTAAAATATGTTATAAATGCATGAATTTATTTACAGATGGCACTCCAGGCAGGTCTGAGACCGTAAATGTCACTTTTTTTTTTACTTGGGCACACATATTACAATTACTCCCCTTTTCAATAATAATATTTGTTAATAAAATTTATTAATCAAACCATACACACAAATGAAAATGAATAAATAGTTATGTACTAGTGTCAATGTATAATTAAAGAAAACAAACTATCTCATAAATTTTCAGTATTTTAGCCAGGAACAGGAACAATAGCAGGTGACCCTGGAGATTAAATCAGTCTTATTTTCTCTCCCTATATGTCATGATGATGATTTTTTATTAATTAAATCAGACATGTATGATTTTACTTATGATATATATATAGGTATATGTGTAAAAGGAGATTGCCTTGACAACAGCTAAAAATCGTTGATTGTTATTGATATTGGGATTGTCTAAGTGTTGACTGGTTTTTAATGATTACTTAAAAACCCATTTAGCATTGAGAATTATTACACTTATTCTTTGGATGCAATTTGAAATTTATAATTACAGTTTGTAATGTTATAAATGACTATTTATTATAATGCATTCAGAATAGGCTTTATTTACCTGTTTGAAGAGGTTTATTTAAACTTCTTTGTATCAATAATTCCAATTCTGTGGTCAAGTTGCAATCTTTAGTATCTATATAAGTATATTAGACCATTAATAATGTTGGGTTCCATCTTTATTGTTAAATAGAGATTATCTTCAGAGTAGTTAGAAATTGTTGATTGTTATTGATATTGGGATTGCCTAAGTGTTGAATGGTTTTAATGATTATATATTGTAACCAGTTGGGTTACATGGCACACGGCAACATAGTTGTGTGTGTGCAATATATAAAATGAAGGAAAAGTAGAAATAAACACAGACATATTTTTTGTAAATGTTTTTACTTGAATAAAAATAATAAATAAAGGGTTAAACAACTCTGGATTTGAAACAGAATTTTTTTATAAATTAAAACATTTAAAAAAGTCTAAATTAATTATTATTATTATAATTCTGATTTTGAATTTAAAAACAAGCATGGTATTTTTGAAATCATTTAACTAATTGGTAAATTTCTCTATCTAAGTAAAAACATGTATATCACACTTTGATAAAAAATTTAAACTTGTTTTCAAAAGAGATTAGAGAGATAAAAGAAAACTGTTTTCAATTAAGGTGTTTTTATCATCTCCAAATGACTCTTATAAAAAGGCTGATTAAAAAAATATCAGTTCAGTTTGGCTTGTAGTTTTTAAAGTCTGAGTTCAAATGCCCTACATTTACAATTAGACTACAGGTATATGAAGAGTGCCTATATTTCAAAAAACTTTGTTTTTACAATATTTTTTTCATTCTTTTTGCTTCCTTGTTGATCAAAATAATTTAACTGATAATATATCCATTAATTTTGAGTGAGCAATTTATATTATACAATATTTGATCTATATTACATTTTTAATTTCAAAAAGAGTTGCATTGTATAATTCCTAAGTCCCTTCATTAATTTTGAAGAGAGATTTGTTGTATTATTTAATTATTTTATTATACTTCCTTCATCCAATTTTCTGGGAAATATTATGGAAAATGAGGGGACAAACCCTTTCCTCTAACTTATTCATTTAGCAATCCATGTTTTTTTTTTATTTCTGATCACTAAAATATATAATTATAACAGTTTAGCTTTAAAAACAGAAGATTTTTACTATGTGTTATTCAGTTCAATGCATTCTTTTTTTTCTCAAAGTAACCTTTATTAATAAAAGATTACAAAAATTTTGGGTACACTTACCCATTGAGGATTACACAGTGATTCAATGCAGCAAGGTAAAATGTACATATGTTCAAAAATAATTACATCCATAAAAATTGCTGTAATGTGATTAATGTGTATCTGTATGTGGATCCACATGGCCTGGCTGTCGAGAAGTTAACCATCACCCAATGGTCCCACCCCTGGGGCCCTGAAGCAAAGACTCAAATGCTTCAGCTGAATAGGTGAAGTCCAGCATTGTGCCAACCACCACAACAGGCAGTGAGGTCCAAGGCCCAAGTTCACCAAGCAATAAACTTTCAAACCAGAGCCAAGCCATGTCAAGACCATTCTGAATACCTCTGCCTCCCAATTAGCAGTCCAAATGAGCAGGGACCACAATCGGTCTACCTGCCCAAAATTGGAAAACCAACTTGAGTAAAAACTAAGAATAAGTAAAGAGTCAGATCGACACTGCCCAAAAGGGGACACAGCAGCCAACCAGAGCAAGAATAGCACCAACTTTGACCATGTAGCCTCCCAGCAGGTGTTCTGGGCAGTGGCAAAATTGTTAACAGCCCACACCATAAACCAGATACCTAATGTCTACAAACAGCCATCCTTGAAGAAAAAGAGGGGAATACAGACCCATGCCCATCAAACAGAACTCCATCAATGTTACAAAAAAAGGTGGTGGCTCAAAACAGACCAACCACTTTACAAATGCACTAAATTTAAAGCTAACAAATGAAACCTAATAATTGTGAGTGCAAATCAACACTGACCTATCAAATAATCCATCAAGGGGTGCAGTAGCCCTTCATGGCGAAGTCCATGTGAAGGTAGTGACTTTCACCCTCCCGGCAGGTATTCCCGGGCTAGACAATGATTGTTGACCATCCCCACAAATGAACCAAGCCCCTTATGACCACTATCATCATATTTGAGGAAAAGGAGTGCAAACTCACACCCACCAATACAACATTTAAATCGTGTAGTCTTGAAATCAAGCCGGGTTTACTTGCATACCATGACAATAAATCACTTGTCCATATCATCTTGCACACTGAGGTCAATGGAGCTGAACATCCACCCTTGATCATCATCAGACTCCTGGGTCTTCAAATGTTCACAGCAGCTGCTAAACCCACCAACCAAAGTCCTTCAGGGTTCACGATGATTTTTATTTGTTGATACTAGTTGGATCCTGCTTCTTTTGATTGAATTTTAGGTCTTGATTAGTAATGAATGATTCAAGTATAATCTGAAAGTTTGTTGTTAAACTTTGGAAAATTCTCAATAATTATTGCTTAAAAAGTATGATTAATTTGTAGCTTCAAAGTTTCTGTTTAGGTCTAAAACATCATTTGTACACATTTTGTCTTTAGATCATTATTTTTTAGCTCTGGAATCACTTTATTGTAGTTCTGTGTTGATTTGAAAATTTTTTATTTATTGATTTTTTTGGGGGGGTGTGGGGGCCCAATCCACCAGAAGGGAGGTGATAACTTCTGTCCAGAAACCTGATTTTTGTGCAGGGCGATAGCTTAGGTTATTTTCTTTAATATTCAATTCCAAAATTGAAATCGAATTAATAATTGAAACTTATTTAACACTGCTAAAATCTGATGCAAAGATAAAATTCCTAAAACCATCATTGCTAACATTATATTCCATGTTTTCTATGAGATTTGATGTACAAATGAATTTCCTGTTTATTCTATTAATAAAATTAGGATTTCTAGTGTCTATTCTTTTTAGAAATATTTGGTTTCATTTAAAATTATTTTTAAAAGGTTTATAATATTTTAATGATTCCAAGAATTATTTAAGCTAGCTTTTGTCTCTTTCTAATGGCATCCATTTGCATAAAACGGAACGATAGATAATTTCAATTATCATTGAATGAAAATTGTTTCAAAATTTCTTCTAAAGATGAAAAAACAATAAAACAGATATTCACTTACATTTTGGTAAACTTTTTTTTTATGAATCCAACAATGGACTATGACTTTGGTGCATAGAACAGGGAGCCTGAAACAGCTAAAGCTGGAGTCCTAGGCTCCCTCTAGCGGACTGATGGTTCAATGCATTCTTATTAAAATCATGCTCTTTTACCAAGCAGGCAATAATTGCCATCAGTTTTATTAGATTTCTCACCTTATGTCTAGCATTCTCACATTAAATAAAAATAATACAAAAAATACCTTTTTTTATATATGGTATATTTTTTATTATTTATTCTAGATACTAACTAACAAAAATATTAATTATATATGCAATATTTTAATATTAAGGTGTATACTTCTTAATATATAATTATTTATTTATTATAATACATACACACATCACATATAGACTATGTTATTCATCCATAGCCAATATGGATTACAAGTCTCTATTAACTAGACTTTAAATATATATTTTTTTAACAATAACGATAATAGTATAGCTTTTGTTTTTTATTTTTTTTACTTTAAACACTTTCCAACTTTCATATAAACTTTATAGTATATATATATAATAAGTATAATCATGATTAATTATAAAGAAATCAAGTCATATGTCACATGACCTAATTTAACAAGCTTGTATTACAAATGTTAACTAAAGAGCTCACAAATAAACTCTTAACAAGCTTTGCAGAATATATACTGCCCCCAGACAGGTTTCTGCTACTGGTTTCATCAGTAGGGTGCCAGGATATTCGAGCATTGTGAATTGCTTAAATATCCTGGCACCCCACTGATGAAGCCAGTAGCATAAACCAGTCTGGGTTGCAGATGTTCTGCAAAGCTTATTAAAAGCTTATTTGCGAGCTCTTTAGTTAATATAATTGTGATTAACTATTATATATGGTCTTTCAATTCACAGAAGTATTATCAATTAATTCACTGACCTCTTCAACTGCCATTAAATTTTAAAAAAACATAATGTAAGCAAACATCATCAACTCCAATCCCAGGATTCCTGAATTTTAATATTAGTACCTTAGCTATTAATTATATTTATTTCATTTCTATTTACAAAATTTGCCTTAATTTTTTTTTATTATGGTTTCGCTCTTTATGAAGACTCATAACATTTTCAAAATCCAACTTAAATTTATATTTACATATCCTTTCATGATCGAAGAAAACTGAATTACTCATTAAATCTTTATTGTTTTTATTTTCTTATACACTTATATAACCACTGAATCTCTTTTATTCTCTTCTCTATACTGAATCTTAATTTATCTATATATGATAATGTCCAAACTCCTCACTGAAGAGACCCAAAGGTCGAAACCGGTCTAGAAATGGGGACAATCTAAGATAAAGATGATTTGAAGCCTTCTCTTGTAGCAGCATTTATCATAATAAAAAAAAGCTTGTTTAGAGCGTTAGCATGCTCTTAAGTTTACATATTGGAAAATGCAAGCTATATATAAGTCATGTGACATCTGACTTTTTATTATTACTATATATGATAAATCCACAAAAAATTTTATATACAACATTACTTTTTTGCTTCACAGGTATGATACTTTTAGAATTTTTCACTAACTTATTAACATTATTTGTAACAAAAAATGAAACATTAAACACATCCTCACTTGATCATGTGAAGTATATGAAATAGATATCCATTTTTTCTTATCAATTGTCAACTTCTTTAAATTATTATACTTCTTTTTAAATTGACATAAAGTAATATGAATTTATTCAATTTTATAACCAACTTCAATCAATTCCTTCACTTTGGTAATAAAATAATTTTTCATTACAAAACAAAAAAGATCTTAAACTTGCCATCTTATGCGTAATTGGTACTTTTGATATACAATTTATATATTCTCTTTTTTGCAATTGCTAATTTATAACTTAATATACTACTATCTCTTGTAATAAATAAATTCAAATACTTAGTACTTTATTGTGTCCTTTTTCAATAGTCCATTTCAAGCCATTTTGAAGATGTACATTATAAAATGTCTAAAGATTAGCCTATGGGTCTGCCTGTTGATGCGCAAGTTTGCAATTTTGTTTTGTGTACATATGAGAGTAAAATTTTAGATGTACTTTTAAAGCATTAAAATTTACAAAAGGTATATGGATGATGTTTTTGTTTGCGGACATACCAATATTATAATGGATATATACATATAAAAGTTGTATCCATATTATTATACTTAAAGAATTAAGAAAACAATTAAATTATGCAATCTATTTTTAATGAATTTATTGCAATAGTTATAATCTTCTTTTTATTAATTATGAATAAAGTAATCAATGTCAATTAATCCTTCTTTCCAATCTTACATTTCGTAATATGACCATAAATACTAAGGGTCAAAGTAATTAAAGAATGAATAGTCATGTAAATGGGCAGTTGCTGATTGTCTCCACAGGATTAAATGTGGAATTTCCAAAGAGATATGTGTGGCGCTATTTGTCACTACCTATAGCCCAATGTATAACCAATTGGTCATTGTAATAGTTCAAAAATTAGGGTTTTTTTAATCATATAATCAGCACTTATGTTCAGATAAGGCTTTTTATAAAGATAATATAAACTATTATATGCAGAATTTGATTCAGGTTGGGTATAGTAAGCAAAGACAATTGTCTATTGTGTTAAACCATTATAAAAGATATAATAATAATACTAATATAGGTATGAATAATAAACCATGGACATCATTAGCTTATGTTCCTGGTATTAATAAATACATAATTAAATTTTTAAGACACAATTTCCAGTTGGCATGAAGGATCCCTCCTAACCTTGATAGATTAATAAATAATTCTAAGGAAATAACAAGTAAAGAGAATAAAATCAGTGTTAAATATTCTGTTGAATACCCACAATCAGGTTGTAATGCAATACATATTGATGAAACTAAGACAAATATTAAATATTGTCTTCAACAGCATAAATATCCTTATAAAAAAGCAATAGAGGATGGTTCAGTTTATACAACATTCTATATTCATCAAAGTTTTACAGGCTATATAAATTGCCCACAAGTTTGTAGTATATTGATGTATAAAACGTGATAAAAATGTAAGATCAAGGAATCATATGCGATAAAAAAAAAACTTTCTCGTATTATTAATGCGAAGTTCACCAGTTTTCCGATTAGTTGTTCCTAGCCGATATTATAGAAAGTTCTAATTTATCGCTTAGTATGGTAATAACTTTTATACAACCTTGATACGGATTCAAACGAGTTGAAAGCGCCTGGCAATAGTGTTTTACATATTATTTTATTTTTAAATGTCTCTGTTTTATATAATAAACTTATTATAACTGAAACACAGGCTTATTATATACGTGTGTCTATATATGTAATATATAGGGTATACGAGCACAGACTTTCACACAACCCACCACTCTCCACACTATCTCATAACACTGATACACTTGAACACATATATGTTGAAAAGATAAATAATCACCAATACATAATTCTTGCTAAACCAGCAATCATCAATTGGTCCAGATTACCATCTCTACACATATATGCTATAACTGCTCAGATATATATTAAAATAGCCAAGCCTCATACTTTAATGGACAGGCTTCAATCTACTCCAACTCTTCAAATTTTCAATCGGATCGATGTTTGAAGTGTTGGAGTGTGGAGTAGATTGAAGCCTGTCCATTACAGTATGAGGATTGGCTATCTTAATATATATATATATATATAGTAACGGAATAGCGTTACATAGGGTTTGAACCTAGGAAAATAAAATATATATTAACGACGAAATAAATGACGGGTACAAAACTTTTTAACAAAGCGATCTTGTTTTAAGAATAAACGAGAAAAAGCCGTGTCTAAAGCAGATCGCAGCTATACATGAGTACCTGTCAGATTTATTGAAATAAAATTAAAAGAGTTTTTATTTTGAGGAATTAATTTGTTATAATCATTATTTGTCAAGTTTGCTTTTTTTTGTCATTTCGTTTTAAAAGAAACAGGGAATGTTCGAGAACAAATTAGAAAATTTATTAAATCATTTTGAACAAAAGGGAAGGAAAAAAAATAAGTAAATTAATTAATCTGTAATAGGTAAAGAAAATTCCAAGCGATCTAAGATATTTTGAATGGGGGGCAATTAGTAGAGTTAAATTTAGAGAAGTTGAAACAATAAGCAGGATGTATGTTGGTAAAGTCTAGATAACAATCCAAATTTAGAAGCAGAGGTGATAAAAAGTGTACACTGCTATTGTACTACTTAGACTTCTGACTCCGGTTAAAACAATATGTAAGAAAAATGGAAAAACTAAATTAAATTCCCACGTGGTGCAAATGTCACAGAAACTATTAAATAAAGAGGATCCTTGATTAGCAAATAAGAACTAATGACTTATGAGTGCATGATAGAGATTGGAGGAAAAATTCAAGGTGTCACGGCGGGAAAGAAGAGAGAAGAAAAAGGCAAGACGGAACCGAAAAAGGACACTAAATTGAAAGTTGTTGAAGGCGAAATCAAGCTGAATTGTAGCGGAAAGTATTATTAATTTTTTTGCGGAGCTTCCGATTAAGTACTTGGACTTCCTAACCTACACTTGTGTAATATTGTAGCCGAAATGCATTGCTGAATCCAAAATTCGCGGCTTGGCCGCCGAACCTTCGCACCTGGCACTGCTGATCATCCTAGAATGCTCTCAACCTCGGAGAAAATGAACTCAAGGACCACACACACCATGGAAGCCTCACCCAGAACCGACATGCGGAATTAATAAAATATCGCTCAGGATCCCATTACAGTCTTCTCGTCCCACAGGTAGTTATTTTAACATTTGCTTACACATTCATGCACCAGATAAATACTTTAAAGTGGAGAACGATTTACAAACATTAAGTATAAAATGATTAAATTGCTAATGACCAACCGAACCACTAAAGAACTCAACCAGTATAATATGTACGATTAATACTCAGCAAAGATCTATGTAAGTTAATATTCGCTTCCGTAATTGTGTTATCTAGACTTACTAAATTATATATCTGCATAATAATTTTATTTACCCAGTTTACAAATAAATCATTCACATAATTAATGTTTCTTTTATTGATCGCTTGGAATTTCAAATTTATTTAACCAATGTTGAATGAGTGCGGGAGTGATCTATTTTATATAATTTGAATGGGTGCATTTAATATGTTAGTTAAGCGTTAAGTATATTTATAGCATTTATAATTGTCGTACCATTCTTAGGTTAAGGTTAAGTTTTGGGAGATTTATTCTGGGGGATATAGGGCGGGCCTAACCATGATAAAGGCATGTCAATAGTGTGTTAAGAGTAATGCGCGATATAGTTCGGAAATAGTGGCTGTGTTAATTTCTTGCTGTCCGCTGGAGCGATGCTTGAGCATGTTCTGTGATATAGTTGAGTGAGTGTGTGCACGTGCGTGGCAAGCTTGAAAGGGTTCTCCTGGCGCCTATTACTCGGATTCAATCTGAATCTAGGTATGAAACAAATAAAACGTACGTGTATATGTGTTTGAAACTATTTTCACAAAACATTATGTAACCCCGGACGACAGAACACAGCGGGTTCGTAGAAGGGAATCGTCAAGAAAAAGCCAGAAGGAGAACTAGTGTCCGCAGATATATACACCAGGCGACGGATTACATTTGGCGCGTCAACGTGTGGCGAAACTGTTGTTTCAAAGGGCAGAACCGACGTGAAAATAACTGACGTTTCTAATAACGAAAGTCAATTTAAATAGAGACCCTGAGAAGGAAAGACGTTTAGCGACATAAAGAAGGCGCTCGGAAATTTTATAATCACTAAAAGTCAAATTATTAAACATTGCTTGAGAGAGTGGGAAGGGGATTTAGTTTTTTGTCATTATTAAAATAATCAAGCAGTCGAATATACCTGATATTTGTAGAAAGCTGTGGAATAGCGGGATTCCGTGGAAGAAATATCGGAAGTAATTCATAAATTAATTTCTATATTAGCAAGTTAACCGCAAATAAATTTAATCAAAAAAATATATATATATATATATACATCGTTAAAAGACGCATTGTAATATTATTATATTCTTGCGCAAAGGAACGAACTGTAACCGGGATCTTGTTAGGAGTTGTGTGTTACTTAAAAATAAAAGGGACGTTGAGCGTAAACAACACATATATATAAATAACCACCGAAAAAAAAAAATATTATAAAAGATAAATAAAGGATAGCGTATCTACATATGTAACGACGCGTGTAACAGTATATAGGTATAACCGCACATATACCGATAGCTACTGAATATAAATAAAGGGGAACAGTGGGAACTGGGATAATCTGAGCGATAGAAACTAAACTTGAGGGCTTACTGTGGGAATTTTAAGAGCAAGGAGCATCTGAAAATAGGACAAGACAGTCAGTGGGACCAGCGGAGTAGTAGGTGACGGGCCGTGGATTACTATAGCCGAATATAAATCGAATATTAAACAGGATGGAGGGAAAGTGGATTAAACTCGAACATTTTAAAGGAAAGGGAGACGAAAGCCCATGTCGACATGTGGAAAGTCTGAAGAGGTTGTTCTCTTGCGGGCAGTTTAGTGAAGAATCTAAGATAGCGATTGCATGCAGCCATATCCAAGGGGAAGCAGTGGAATGGTGGGAGGCGATGAAAGAGAAACCGGAAACGTTCGAAGAATACCAAAAAGCCATAATGGGAAGATATTGGGGACTAGCCCAACAAGAAAGGGAAAAGTGGGCAATCGAACAAAGCAAAAAGGAAGAAGATGAAACATACAGTACCTTCATACAGCGACAGGTGGCGAGATTAAGAAAAATAAATGAATATCAAATACCGGAAGAGCGACAAATCCGGATAGCGGGGCGCAACCTGCCCAGGGAGATTAGACAAGTCATTGAGGGGAAAACTGAGATAACACGAGTGTTGGAGATATTAGAGGCGGCCGAAAATGATGACTATTTTAGCAAAGAAGGGAATGATGGGATCAGGATAGCTAATATGGCACAAGATGAAGGGGGGAAGGACCTCGGAGAAAACAGGAGTGCCCAAAGATCGATGTGTCAATCCAAGGGGTTCATGTGAGGGCTCTGCTGGATACAGGAAGTCAGGTATCGGTAATGGCTCAGGAAATTTTTGACAGGATCGCCCAAGGGCAAACAGAAATGAAAATCTTGCCATTGAAAGGGACCCAGATTATAATGGCCAATGGGAAAAAAACAAGGATACAGACCAAACAGGTGTGGGCGAATATAGCTATTGCAGGACAGGAATTCACCCAGATTGTGTTAATACTTGAGGGGCTGATACATGACTTGGTGTTAGGGTCTGATTTTATGAGAATGGCAAAGTGTAGCATTGATTATGGGACTGAACAAGCAAGAATCGGTAGAGTCACAATGCCTTTTGGGGAAACCATGGATAGAGAACCAGAAGGGCAGAGGAAGCTGCAATGTATCATGGTAAAAGGGGAGATTGAGAAAAGAGTTAATGAAATGACTGGGCCAGATAAAGGAGAGAGAGAGAGGATTCAAGGAATATTGGGGTCTTACGAGAGTGTTTTCTCGGACAAGCCGGGAGTAATCAAGGGGTACGAACACCGAATCCGGTTGAACACCAGCAACCCATATCAAACTAGGGCGTACCCAATCCCTTTCCAATACCGTAAGGAGATTGAAACCCAGCTGGAGCAGATGATAGAGTGGGGGGTTATTTCAAAGTGTACCTCGCCATACAACAACCCCATCTTAGCCGTAAAAAAGGGTGACGGATCGATACGATTGTGCCTCGATGCCAGACAACTGAACAAGGTGACAATTCCAGATACAAACGCTCCGCCCATCATGAGCGAACTGATGACAAGATTTCAGAACAAGCGAATCTTTTCCACGATGGACTTGACGAATAGCTACTGGCAGATGAGCCTCCACCCCGACGATCGAAAATACACCACATTCAAATATAACGGACGGGCGTACCAGTTTAATCGCGTGCCTTTTGGATTAAAGAATAGTGGTGCAGGCTTAGTGCAGTGCCTGGACCAAACCCTATCAGATGAAGTTAAGAAATTTGTCACAATGTACGTAGACGATATCATTATAGCGTCTGAAGACATAGAGGAGCATTGTCGGCACTTAGAAATGTTGCTCCATGAATGCGAACAGAAGGGAATAAAAATAAACCTAAAAAAAAGCCACTTTGCGACCCAGGAAGTCAAGTTCTTGGGACATATCATAAGCCAGGATGGAATACGGCCCAACCCTGAAAAGATCCAGGCCATCCAAGAATTCCCTGTTCCGAAGAAGAGAAAGGATATTAAAGCATTCCTCGGAATGTGCACCTTTTACAACAAATTTTATGAAAACTTCTCCCATGATATGGAACCCCTATTACAATTGTTAAGAAAGGAGCAAGCGTGGACATGGGATGAGAGACGGGAACGGAGTTTCCAGAGGGTGAAGGAAGGATTTTTAAAACAGACCATATTAGCATACCCAGACTTCGACCAGATATTTTGGGTACAGACGGACAGTAGCGACATTGGGCTAGGAGCCACGTTGTACCAAAAGGGACCGGACGGAGAACAGAGGGTGTTGGCATTCGTTAGCCGACTACTCAAAGATCCCGAACGAAGATACACTGTCACCGAACGAGAAGCCCTCGCCATAGTGTGGGCTTTCAAAAGGTTCCGACAGTACCTGGTCGGATCCAAAGTGAGAGTAATTACCGACCATCGGAGTCTGGAATTTCTGAATAAAAGTTTTTTGACAAATAATAGGTTAGTGAGGTGGAGCTTAACCCTGCAGGAGTTCCAATATGAAGTGGAATATTGTAAAGGGAAGGATAACGTGGTCGCGGACACACTGAGCCGTTACCCTGTGGGAACACAGCCAAATGCCGAGGCTGGGGAATTCGCGTACATAACCGCTACTACCAGGCGGAGCCGGGAGGGTGAGTTTAGTGCAAACAACATTCGGAGGGGCCAGAAAGAGGATGAAGAATGCCAACAAATAATACGATACCTACGTGAGAGGAGGCCAAAGGCAGGGTCCGAAAAAAAAAAGGAAGAGACTGGGGGGGGTCTGTTATGGAAATATCGGGACCGGTGCATTATTCTGGAAGGAATAGTCCAAAGGAAAACAGGGAATGGGAAACAAACCCGTATTGTAATACCGAAGGGAATGCGGGATCGAATGGTTGATGAGACCCATCAGGAACGTGGCCATTACGGAACAAGCAAGACTGAGGGGTACCTTAGTAATTGGTTTTACTGGCCAGGGATGCACCACGACATTGCCAGAAGACTACGGGAGTGTGAGATTTGTGCGAGGACAAAACCGTTAAATCGGTCGAATGAAGGACCTCAGATACCGATCATCGTCCGGGAACCAAACCACACCCTGGCCATTGATTATTACGGGCCATTGCCGATGTTTGGGGGAAAGAGGTATTTACTGGTCACATATGATTTGTGCTCCAAAATGGTCGCTGCGTACCCCATGGCCCGGACTAATGCAAACCAGACCATCAAACTGTTGGAAACCAAACAATTTCCCATCATCGGGAAACCTAAGTGCCTTTTATCGGATCATGGCACACCATTTGTATCAAAGATGTGGAGGCGATGGGTGAACCAAACCGGGATCAAACATCATATGACGTCTATCCGGAACCCGCAGAGCAACCCATGCGAGCGGGTGATGCGGGAGTTGGGGCGGCTATTCCGCGTGTACACTGCAGGAGATCATCGGAAATGGGTTCGGGAGATTCCCCGGATTACTGAAATGATCAATACCTCAAAGAATGAGTCCACTGGACTTGAACCAAGTCGACTCCATTATGGACGACCTATACCGTATCCTTACAATGATAGACCCTCGATCCGAACAGGAAGAGTTGATCGAAAACATGACAATCAGATAGCATTACGGAGATTGGAACATATGGGGGAAATGCGAAGGCAGACCACTAGGCCAACCCGAAACACGTTCGCTGTGGGAGACAGAGTCATGGTAAGAGCAAATCCGGTCAGTCGACCGGAACAGCACATATTCAAGAAATTCCTCGACATCTATGAGGGCCCATATGAGATCGTCCGGGCATATGGGAATAATGCCTTTGTACTGGGCCAAGGAAAGGGAACATTTAATGCGAGGGCACTGAAGAGGGCCGAATAACTTGGCTCCTTCTCAGAGCTAAAATCCGCAATCCTCGGATTTTACTCTACACCAGGCGGGGAGATATGTAACGGAATAGCGTTACATAGGGTTTGAACCTAGGAAAGTTAAATATATATTGATGACGAAATAAATGACAGGTACAAAACTTTTTAACAAAGCGATCTTGTTTTAAGAATAAACGAGAAACAGCCGTGTCTAAAGCAGATCGCAGCTATACATGAGTACCTGTCAGATTTATTGAAATAAAATTAAAAGAGTTTTTATTTTTTGAGGAATTAATTTATTATAATCATTATTTGTCAAGTTTGCTTTTTTTTGTCATTTCGTTTTAAAAGAAACAGGGAATGTTCGAGAACAAATTAGAAAATTTATTAAATCATTTTGAACAAAAGGGAAGGAAAAAAAAATAAGTAAATTAATTAATCTGTAATAGGTAAAAAAAAAATTCCAAGCGATCTAAGATATTTTGAATGGGGGGCAATTAGTAGAGTCAAATTTAGAGAAGTTGAAACAATAAGCAGGATGTATGTTGGTAAAGTCTAGATAACAATCCAAATTTAGAAGCAGAGGTGATAAAAAGTGTACACTGCTATTGTACTACTTAGACTTCTGACTCCGGCTAAAACAATATGTAAGAAAAATGGAAAAACTAAATTAAATTCCCACGTGGTGCAAATGTCACAGAAACTATTAAATAAAGAGGATCCTTGATTAGCAAATAAGAACTAATGACTTATGAGTGCATGATAGAGATTGGAGGAAAAATTCAAGGTGTCACGGCGGGAAAGAAGAGAGAAGAAAAAGGCAAGACGGAACCGAAAAAGGACACTAAATTGAAAGTTGTTGAAGGCGAAATCAAGTTGAATTGTAGCGGAAAGTATTATTAATTTTTTTGCGGAGCTTCCGATTAAGTACTTGGACTTCCTAACCTACACTTGTGTAATATCGTAGCCGAAATGCGTTGCTGAATCCAAAATTCGCGGCTTGGCCGCCGAACCTTCGCACCTGGCACTGCTGATCGTCCTAGAATGCTCTCAACCTCGGAGAAAATGAACTCAAGGACCACACACACCCTGGAAGCCTCACCCAGAACCGACATGCGGAATTAATAAAATATCGCTCAGGATCCCATTACAGTCTTCTCGTCCCACAGGTAGTTATTTTTAACATTTGCTTACACATTCATGCACCAGATAAATACTTTAAAGTGGAGAACGATTTACAAACATTAAGTATAAAATGATTAAATTGCTAATGACCAACCGAACCACTAAAGAACTCAACCAGTATAATATGTACAATTAATACTCAGCAAAGATCTATGTAAGTTAATATTCGCTTCCGTAATTGTGTTATCTAGACTTACTAAATTATATATCTGCATAATAATTTTATTTACCCAGTTTACAAATAAATCATTCACTTAATTAATGTTTCTTTTATTGATCGCTTGGAATTTCAAATTTATTTAACCAATGTTGAATGAGTGCGGGAGTGATCTATTTTATATAATTTGAATGGGTGCATTTAATATGTTAGTTAAGCGTTAAGTATATTTATAGCATTTATAATTGTCGTACCATTCTTAGGTTAAGGTTAAGTTTTGGGAGATTTATTCTGGGGGATATAGGGCGGGCCTAACCATGATAAAGGCATGTCAATAGTGTGTTAAGAGTAATGAGCGATATAGTTCGGAAATAGTGGCTGTGTTCATTTCTTGCTGTCCGCTGGAGCGATGCTTGGGCATGTTCTGTGATATAGTTGAGTGAGCGTGTGCACGTGCGTGGCGAGCTTGAAAAGGTTCTCCTGGCGCCTATTACTCGGATTCAATCTGAATCTAGGTATGAAACAAATAAAACGTACGTGTATATGTGTTTGAAACTATTTTCACAAAACATTATGTAACCCCGGACGACAGAACACAGCGGGTTCGTAGAAGGGAATCGTCAAGAAAAAGCCAGAAGGAGAACTAGTGTCTGCAGATATATAGACGAGGGACCGGGTTACAATATATATATATATGAGCATTTAAAGCATATATGTGTAAAGATGGTAATCTGGACCAACTGATGATTGCTGGTTTAGCATGAAATACTATATTGGTGATTATTTATCTTTTCAACATATATGTGTTCAAGTGTATCAGTGTTATGATATAGAGTGGAGAGTGGTGGGTGGTGTGAAAGTCTGTGCTCGTATACCCTATACATTACATATATAGACACAGGTATATAATAAGCCTGGGTTTCAGTTATTACATTGTAGAGATGTTTGCCCATCCTTGCATATGTATTAAATGGATTATGTCCTGTACATGTGGGTTTCAGATTGACCTTAGGTCAACATAGGTGTGACAAGAATCTTGGCCTCAGGGTGGCCTTTGAGCATTCCATCATCAGATTTTCAATTGGGTGGACGGATGGTAGAAGAGTTGGAGTGTGGGGTAGATTGAAGCCTGTCCATTAAAGCATAAAGATTGTCTATCTTAATATATATCTGAGCACTTATAGTATATATGTGTGGAGATGATAATCTGGACCAACTGATGATTGCTGGTTTCGCATGAAATACTATATTGGTGATTATTTATCTTTTCAACATATATGTGTTCAAGTGTATCAGTGTTATGAGATAGAGTGGAGAGTGAGTGGTGGGTCATGTGAAAGTCTGTGCTCATATACCCTATATACCCTATATATAATAGACTTATTGTAATATTGTGATTTATATTTTATAATAACAGTAGTATTACACTGATTACTTTAAAAATTAGAAAAGTAGAATGGAAATTACAAACCATGAGAAATTGATTTATCTGATCCGACTAACTAAAAAAATCCATACGGCAATCTTTATAATTTAATTTATAAATTCAATGTGTAATCTAAAACCTCTTAGTATTACTTTTCATTGGCAGGTTTTTTGGGTGCTTTTTTTTTGGGGGGGGGACGGACTTATTTGTCTTTTCACTTTCTCATTGAGTTTTTTGAAAAGGATGAGAAGAATAGAGACATGGGAGAATGATCAGGGAAATTATATGGTAAGTTTTTATAGTTTTTTTTTTTAAGTGTCATAGCATCGATCGGGACGCGAACCCACAACTCCGGCAACTGCCTGCAAGTGCAAGGCAGTCGCGCTGACCGATATCTCATAATACTGCCTACCTAATATTGACTTACAAAATTACTTTATGTAGATAAATTTCAAACAACCTTTTCTTATTTGTAATTCGTAAATCAGTTTGGAATTTTGATTCTTCTTTTTTCTTTAGAAATTTTTAAATTTCATTCTTTGTTTTTTCAAAAATAAATAAAGGGGGAGTAGAAAAATACAGTCTCAATTTACGATTTATTGTAGTAATACTACTATGACTTAATTTATATATTCAAACTGTACATAAAATCTAGATTCATGAAGTGTTAAAAAAAAACAAAGATAAAAAAGAAAACATTTTTCCTGTCCTGCCATACATTATACAAAATCCTTTTTCTTTCTTTAACTTGTTAAAAATTAATTTAAAAATAAATTTTGTGTTCTGCATTGATATTATTTTTTAAATGTTTCTATTTGAAAAGCAACTGGAAACCATAGACTCGAAGGTATTTTCTTGAATTGTTATATTGTTATTTTTTTTTTTTTTAAGTGTCATAGCATCGGCCGGGACGCGAACCCGCAACCCGGGCAACTGCCTGCAAACAGTCGCGCTGACCTCTCGACCACCAATACAAAAAACCTTCTTACATTCTTTATTAAGAGACAACCTTGAGTCATCTATGATGGAGGAAGAAAAATGAGATCGTCTATGCATGCTGCCCAAAATTACTTGGTTCCAAGTGAAAGTGGCGATGATGTCTTTTATTTTTTGGATTTTTTGTGCCAAGTCAACTATTGGTTGAATGGTGGGAATACAAAGAAATAAGAAAGAAGTTTTGATTTTAAGTTTTTTTTTTTGTTAATTTGTTATTATTATTTCAAAGTCAGCCAGTTTATTTTTATTTCGACTGTTTAATTTTATTTTTTTTTGCTCATGTGTCATAGCATCAGCCGGGAAGCAAACCCGCTATCCCGGGACAACTGCTTGTAAAGCAGCTGTCGCTGACCTCTCGACCACCAATGCTTGTATCATGTAGTGAATATCGCTGACAAGTAGTGTTTTCATCAAAATTCACAACATGATCTACCATCTCTCTCTCACTCTCACTCTCTCTCACACACACTCTCTCTTTCACACTCACTCTCACTCTCTCTCTCTCACACACTCACTCTCTCTCTCACTCTCTCTCTCACTCTCTCTCTCTCTCTCACTCTCTCTCTCTCACTCTCACACTCACTCACTCACTCACTCTCTCCTCACTTCTAAAAAAGCCAGTAGGAAAGAAGAAATTTAAAAATTTTTGAAATAATAAGATGAAAAATTCCCAAATAAATCTGTTTACAAATCCAAACATCAATTAATTTTGCAAGTTAATATTAATGTAATTATAAAGGATTTGAACTCCAACTTTCAAGCTCTCTACATCTATTCAATCTATTGTATACAACTGATACACACAACCACATACATGTGAAAGAGATAAATGATCTCCAATAAACGTATTTCATGCTGAACCAGTGCCCATTAGTTGATCCAGATCATCATCTCCAACACATATGTATATAATCAGTGCTCAATTTATATTAAGATAGCAAATCTTTAGACAAGATTCAATATTCTCCACTCTTCAGCCAACCATTTCATTGAAAAACCAAGGATGGAATGGTCAAAGTCTTTGTTGTTGCCAATACTATTGATCTGGGCCAACTGATGAGTGCTGACTCTGCATGAAATATGTATATTGGAGATCATTTATCTTTTTCACATGTATGTGATCATGTATTCCAGTTGTATAAGATAGATTGGATAGATGTAAGGAGCTTGAAAGTTTGAGTTCAAGTACCTTAAAATTACATTAAGTTTAGTACAGGGAAAGAACAGATCATGTATTCCAGTTGTATAAGATAGATTGGATAGATGTAGGGAGCTTGAAAGTTTGAGTTCAAGTACCTTAAAATTACTTTAAGTTTAGTACAGGGAAGGAACATGATAGAGCAATTAATAGGAGAGATATTAGGTCAGGACCCTAAATACATTATTTAAATACTGGTCATAAAATGGAGTGTGAGAAGAATATTAGAGCTATAAAGCGCATTAAAGATTATTGAAAAGGGATATGCTATGAAACTTTATACATTCAGGAAATTTTGGATAGATGTGTAAATATAGTTAAAGGTCCAGCAAAATTAGGTGGAAAATGAGTGTTATTAGATAATTGGAAGATTTAAAAATTATAGTAAAAAAGTCATGGTAGAATCGTGAATGATGGTTTATAAAAGTGAAGGGAAAGTAGAATACTTATTTATATAGATGAAGGTAATATAATGTCTAATGGTTGGAGTAAATGTAATTAAGTCATGTGATGTATAAAACTTTATATCTTGAAAAGATCTCGATAAAAGATGAAAGCTGGATTGATAAATAATTGTAATTATAATTGGTTGATTGTTTCACTTTTATTTGGATTGACTATTATGTTAGCTATATATCAATAACAACATTGTGGACAAATAATTATTTTTATATTGGATATTTGACCATTGTGTGTGTGTATATATATATATAACTTAGATGTAATTAAAGGGGATTTGAACCCAGACTTTCAAGCTCCCTACAGTTATTCACTCTACCCAATATAACTGATACATCTGACCACATGTGAAAAAAAGATAAATGATCTTCAATCTACATGTTTCATGCTAAAACAGCACTCATCAATTGGTCAGATCATCATCTCCCACACTTGTAATGTGCTCAGTTAAAATAAGATAGCAAATCTACACACTTTAATGGACAGGCTTCAATCCTCTCCAACTCTTCAGTCATCTATATCACTGAAAATATGATAATGGAATGCTCAAAGCCCTTGACAATGCCAATATTATAGTCATAACCATGTTGATCTTAAGTCATTCTGACTCCTCATATATATGACCATAATATATATTTCAATAATATATATCCAGCCGGTATTCATCCCTCTTCTGTGTAATTAAACAGACATGTTAGGGTTCTACATATGAAGGGTCAGATTGACTTATGGTCAACATGGGTATGACTATACTATTGGTATCATCAAGGGTTTTGAACATTCCATTATCAAATTGTTAGTGATATAGATGACTGAAGAGTTGGAGAATGGATATGATTTAAACCTGTCCATTAAAATATGTAGATTTGCTATCTTAATATAAACTGAGCAGTAATATATTTGTGTGAGAGATGATGATCCCATCCAATTGATGAGTGCTGGTTCAGCATGAAATATGTGTATTGGAGATCATTAATATTTTCACATGTATGTGGTCATGTGTATCAGTTCTATTGGATAAAATGAATGTCTGTAGGGAGTCTGTATTCAAATCCCCTTTCTATTATAAATAAAAAAATTCAAACATACATACATAATAATAATAATAATAATAATAATAATAATAATAATAATAATAATAATAATAATAATAATAATAATAATAATAATAATAATAATAATAATAATAATAATAATAATAATAATAATAATAATAATAATAATAATAATAATAATAATAATAATAATAATAATAATAATAATAATAATAATAATAATAATAATAATAATAATAATAATAATAATAATAATAATAATAATAATAATAATAATTCAATTCAATTCAATTCAATATCCATTTATTATGTGCATTTCAACATTTACACTTTAACAGAAATACACAATAAAAAAAAAATAATAATAATAACAATGATAATAATTAAAATTTAAAAAAAAAAACAATTATAATCAAATACAAGCTAAATACATAAAATTATATATACATATATGTTCATAACTATACATTTAGTTGTTTTTTAACATTCATCACAAATTGATCGCAAAAAATATCAATATTATTAAAAGTTAGATTATATACCATTTGCAATCTATTAATAACTGATTTACCAAAGAAAGTATTTTTACATATACTAATCTTGAAAGTTTGCATTTCTCTTAATAAGCGACAAGGTACTTTCAATTCTATTTTTGATATACAGTTACTGACATCAATTTTCCCATCAATCAACTTTTTCAGTAATATCATATCCTTCAACATTCTCCTTTCTTTCAATACTGTTTTGACAGTTTGACATTCACCCATTATTAATTTATTAAATCTTTTTTCAATATTATATATTTTAGACTGAATATTAATCAGATTGAAGTTCCATATACAAGAATTATATTCTAAAACTGTAACAACAAGAGAAAAAAGTAACCTATATTTTATGGAAATAGATAAATCTCTCCCATATCTCAAAATACAGCCCATCTTTCTGTATGCTTTATTAATAATACATTTAATATGTGCATTAAAAGTAAAATTGCTACAAAATATAATTCCTAAATCAGATACAGTCTCTTTATATTTAATAACACCATTCTCAATTTTATATTGATAAACAGATTTTTCAGTTTTATTAGTATAGGAAACAATGCATGTTTTATTAATGTTAATCTCCATGTTGTTATACCTACACCATATAATAAAACTATCTATATCCTTTTGAACCTCAATATGATCACTATAAGTAATAATTCTTTTAAATAACTTACAATCATCAGCATAAGTAAGTATCATACTATTTTTTATGCTATGATCAAGATCACACATATAAACATTAAAAAGCAATGGTGCTAATATTCCACCCTGAGGAACACCTATCATATTATCAAAAAAAAGAGAATTAGTTTTATCCATATGTACATAAGATTTTCGACCCCTCAAATAATTGGAAAACCACTCAACTAAATGAGGACTAACACCCAACATTTTAAGTTTATACAAAAGTCTAATATATGAAACTTTGTCAAATGCCTGAGTCATATCAAAATATACAACATCTAATTGCTTCTGATCAGATAAGGCATGAGCAATATGATCAGATATCACCATTAAATTAGTTTCAGCAGATCTACCAGGTAAAAAACCATGCTGATAACTAGGTAATACCTTAATCATATCTACAATAATATTACTATAAATACACCTTTCATAAATTCTAGCAAAATGTGAAAGAATTGAAATAGGTCTATAATTACCCGAATCAGATCTATCCCCTTTTTTAAAAATTGGTATAATTTTAGCTATCTTAAATATATCAGGAATAATAGTTTTCTCAATTGATAAATTAATAATATAATGCAATGGTGCTACCAAACATTCAGCACAACCCTTGATAATAAAATTAGGAATATTATCATATCCCATAGAAGATTTCGATTTAAGTTTAGAAATTGCAGTAAACACTTCAGGAATTGCAATTTTATTAACATCTATATTCCAAAAACTTTCTTTATTAAATTTAATATCAACCATATTATCATTACTTGAAGTATCTAAGTACATATTAGTAAAATGATTGACTAGATCATCCATAGAAGGCCTAATTACATTATATCTACAACTTTTACTTCCAACAATATTAAGATCTTTTATATAATTCCAAAACATTTGTGGATTATTCCTAAAATTTTCTTCAACTCTATTTAAATTATTATTATAATCTCTTTTCATAAGAGTTTTAGTATAAGCACGCAAACCACTAAATTTCTTATACAATTCTTTATCATTAGTTAGTTTATATAACCTATGATATTTGTGCTTTCTATTTAAGCCCTTACACAATTCCCTAGAAAACCATTTAGGATATTTGTTATTAGTATTTAAATAATGCCTAACAGGAATATATTGATCTAGACAATTTTGAACTATACCAACAAAATTATTTGCCGCTATATTTGGATCATTTTCCATCAAAATTACATTCCAATCAATGTCCTCAAAAGCTTTATAAAGGCCATAATAGTCACCATGTTTGTAATCTCTCTTACTATTTACCATAGGCTTTATATGTTCATGAGAACCATCTATTACAAATTCCAAAGGTGGATGATAAGGATCAGGGGGCAAAAGAGCTTGATCAGCCTCTTTGCACTTCAAATCATTCTTAGTGCTAAACAATAAATCCAACATACCCCCCCCCCTAAAATTAATAATACTATTAAGTTGAATTAAACTAACCAACTCAACAAAAATTTTTAATCTATAAAGTTTACTATTATCAACATTCTTATTACTATGTCTTGAGTAATCAGCTTCATTAAAATCCCCAACTATAATAATATCATATTTATATTTCACCAATATATCCTCAACCTTAACTAAATATGCATCTAAATCATTCATTGACAAAGTAGGTCGAAGATATATAGTACCTAACAATATTTTATTTTTATTTTTTAAACTAACTTCAATCCAACAAGATTCAATATTATTATCATTAATAATTATCTGTTTATGCTTTATGTCTTTTTTAATAGAAATCAAAGTACCACCTCCTCTTGTTTCATAATTATAATTTCTATCACATCTATACACACAATACCTATCATCAAATATACTAATATTATCAATTTCTTCTTTTAACCAAGTCTCTGTTCAAAAGATAATATCATATTCATTTAATAACAATTCATATTTAAAATCAATTGTCTTAGTTCTAAGACCACATACATTTAGGTAATAACAATTCATGAATTGCTATTTATTACACAGATTATTTTGCAAATTTATATCTTGCACTATAGTGCTAATTTCATCAACATTATCAGTCAATATAATATCTTCTGTCTTTTCTTCAATAATCTTATTAATATTTAATATAGCATTATCCTGTGTACTATCAACATTAAAATTTCTTAAATATTTTAAATCTCCATAGAAGGGCAATATGACTGCTGACAAAGGCCAAACGTTACCAACCAAAACTTTATCAGATTCAGATTCCTCTATAGATAAATAAAATGAAGAATATTTTTTAGATTTTGTATTCAGTTTATAACACACACTATTTATATCTAAAACATTTTTCAAATGAGCAGTCACATCTTCAACAGAGGTGTCATTATCCATTCTAGTTAGAAAAAATTTTTTAAATTTCTTTCTTGTCTTAATAGCTTTTAAAACATGATTAACCTGATTTCCTATAATAGGTGAAGAACTTGAATTTTTAATATTTTTATTCTTATTTTTACGATAAAATACAGTTTTAAAACCATCATTTTCTTTATCTGCACAATCTTTCAAATAAAAGGCATATGAGTTTTTAGAGGTGCTATCTTGATTAGAAATCCCAGACGATTCATCTGACGTTACATTTGTTTTCATATCTGACTGACCAACCTTCACTTTAATTGCTTTATTCTGCTGTTCATTAAATTTAGAACTTGATCTATCAGTGACACTAAAAACTGCCTCCTTTTTTAATTGATCAACTCCTTCACTTCTATTTATAGTAGAAAGTGGAGGGAAATTTAAATCAGAAACAATAAGTTCAGGCGTTTGCTTTTCTTTATGCTTTAAAATAAGTTGACTTTCTTTTTTATTAAAAACAACAGAATTTCTGTCTATGCTTCTATAATCATTATTTTTATTTATATCCAAATTATTAACAGATGCATTTAATAACATATTTTCTATCGTAATATTTTCTTCTTTCAATAATTTAATTTCACTTGATAAATCTGTAACACTATTTAAAATTCTATTCAATAAAAACGTAGATTTTTCACAAGATAAACAATTATTATCCATTTTAGATAGATTTTTTTCTCCTTTATCAAAATCACGATTAGATATAGCATTAATTTCTATTAATTTAGAAATGTCATTACCTTCATTTCCTAATAAATTTTGACCAAAAATATCCAAGTCTTGCGAATCATTTATATCTGATACAATAATCTCCATTTTGTTTTCATTGACTTCCATTACGTTATTACTATTTGAATGATTACATTTATCACAAATATAGGACTCCATTTCTATTTCATTTTTATGCAATATTATTCCATTAGATTTCAAACATGTTTTATGAAACTTATTATTGCATTTAGTACATTTAATTCTTGGCTGTTTTCCAAATATAAGATCACTGCAAAGAGCACATGGTGTACCTCCCATAGCATCATCATAATAATAATAATAATAATAATAATAATAATAATAATAATAATAATAATAATAATAATAATAATAATAATAATAATAATAATAATAATAATAATAATAATAATAATAATAATAATAATAATAATAATAATAATAATAATAATAATAATAATAATAATAATAATAATAATAATAATAATAATAATAATAATAATAATAATAATAATAATAATAATAATAATAATAATAATAATAATAATAATAATAATAATAATAATAATAATAATAATAATAATAATAATAATAATAATAATAATAATAATAATAATAATAATAATAATAATAAAAAGTTCCCCCAAAAAGTAAGAGACTTGTCAATGAAAAATAATAAAAGGTTTTTAGATTCCACTTTGAATTTACAAATTACGAGAAATCCTTTTTCTAAGTCCAAAAATTCTTCAACTGATGGATTAGTCACTCCAGTATTTTCTCATGACATCAAAGCAATGATTTAAAGATAAAGAAAGTGAAATATAAATAGCTGACTAGATTGGTATTGTATTATCTGTATAATTTTTTAAAAGTTTAATTAGCATGCACACACTTGTATTTGAATATATGAAGCATATCTTATTTAATATGAATGTTAGTTATTCAAAATAGTATTCAATTTGATATTTAAAAATCCTTGTTATTTAATGTTTTCTTGAAGGTTTGTGATGATGGTATTTTAGTTGTATTTATATGTTATACTATTCCCATCATCTAATATGAGTATAGAATGTCTTTAGAAAAAAATCACTTTATTTAAATATTCCAAATACATTCAACTGTTAGGAATAACACACAGGTTAGTATATGCACAATGTTTCGAGAGTTAATATTCTCTTTTTCATGTATTTCTGGTCTGATCAGTGACAGTACTAGTATGGGCATCAAACCTGGATCCTTAGATTCTTGAGTATTGAATTTTAAGGTAATGCTCTAACCAATTGAGCCATCCTGCCAAAGGTAAGTCAGTAGAAATTTCACATATTTATCTATGAGGTCCCTCCTCATTTCTCCACTTTTTTCTAAGAGCAAGGTTGATTAATGGTTTCCATACATTATGTATAATCACACTGTTGACTTCTGGGATTGTTTGCCATTGTCATGTGAGCAGCTTCTTTAATTTTTCTTCTTTGTACCTTTTCTTTTCTATCCAATATTTTTGTATTTTCACAATTTAACATTTGTTCATTGATATATATGTTATTGGCTACCTTAGACACACTGTTTTCTCTTGTTTAATAATCAGTTTATGTTCTTGCAAGCACTTTTCAATGGGACAATTGGTCTCACCAATATATGTTCTTCCATATTCACATGGTATTTCATAGATGCAGTTTTTTCTTTTTTTAACATTTCAAGTTGAGGCTTTGTAGATGTTAGAATTCATCATAGTGTGGTATGGCTCTGGAAAGCCATTCTGATGTTATACAGATTGCAGATTTTCCTTAATTTATTTGCTATTTTTGGAATGTATGTGTACACTACAGTACCAATAATTGTCTTTTCTCTTGATGGTTCGTTTTGTTGCCTATTTAATATTTTCTTAGTAACAGCTGATGGGTAACCATTTTTCATAAGAGTTTGTTCTATATAGACCAAATCGCTGGTTTATGAACAAACTTCTTTTGCTCTGTTTCATAGTGATAGTATAACTCCATGTTTTGTTTTTCTGCTGTGATTGAAGTATAGCCTAGGTATTTTCCTGTATGTGTAGGTTTTCTGTAAACTAGTTTTGGATTTTTCATGAGAGATTCTTGTCACAATAATGTCTAAGAATGCCAATTTTTGTTCTTTTTCTGATACTATTGTAAATTTAATTGAAGGGGATATGTTGTTGATGCATTTCCAGAAAGTTTGTGGTAGTGCTTCACCACACTATGAATGTATCATCCACATAGCAAAGCCAAACTTTAGATGGTTAGAGAGTCGTTATTATGGCTATGGTTTCAAGTTCTACCATGTAAATATTGCTAATCAGGGGTGACAATATTTGGAATTTTTCTAAAGATATCCGATACTCATATTAGATGGTGGAAATAGTCCAACATATGAATATCCCTGTTATTAAGTACGTAAATTTAATTGTAATTTGAATACCATTCAAAAACTTTTGTATAATTCTTTAATAAATATTTTTTGATTCTGAAATTAAAAATGAAAAAAATAGCAAAAAGAAAAACATTTTTGAATTTAAGTAGTTTAATTTAATTTAGTTTTTTTATAAAGCCCACTTCATATTTTTAAAACTTGTTTTTATGATAAACAAAGTCTACCAGAATTTAAAATATTAATTATATGTGTTTACGTTATTCAACCTTTTTAGGAAAATTATTGTTTATTTAGTTAATTTGCATTAAAGATGTTTTTTAATTAAAATCAACTGCGTTAAATATTTTTTTGCCTATCTTTAATCATACGTACCTTTTATTTCCACCACTCCACTCTTGCACTCAGGGCACTACAAGTGGATGTTGAGTTTGTGTGGGGTACAGAGATATTTAATCATTGGTGGGGGCCATGTTACCATGATAGAAACATGTTCTTATTGTGAATATTTTTTATTTGAATAAAAGAGGATTACTGTTTTACTTAGTCTTGTGACACATACTCAAAATATGCTATAGTATATATTACATACTCTACCATTGTGCTAAACTGAATATATCAGTGCTCTATCACAGTGGTTATTAATATATATATTGTGCTTAAAACGCACATCAGTGAAGCTATATTAAAAACTTACAATTGCTTAGTGCTTTCGGAATTTACATATAAATAAAAATATTTAGATTTCCGAATCACTTTTATTTAAATATTCTAATTTATATGCAAAAAATGACACATTACTATTAATAATTCATTCAAAAATAAACTACTTTAAAAAATACTATCTCATAATAATTATGGTAATTCTGCACTACATTGGGCAATAGATGTATGGTAGATAATTATTTTTATCAATCACATTTCAAAAGTGTAAGATTATGTTTTTGGTATATTGCATCAATTTAACCGTGAATTTATTTATAATCAAAAAATTTTAAATAAAAGAAATTTTTTTTATTTCTTAAATTAATAAACAAAACACGATATATTACTATATTCTTTTTTCCACTTGTATTTGTAATTTTATTTGGCAAAAGGTTTTTAATGTCTGTGACTGAAAAGGTTTTATTATTTTCATCATTGTAAATATATTAAATAACTTCAAAATTACCAAATATCTTTTAAATTCATATAAATAAAAATACAATAAAAATGACCCCCAAGGTGCATTTCATGCTGAACCAACATTCACACACATTTCAAAAGATATTTTATTCATTTATAGAGCAAGGTACATAATTGTGTATACAGGCAATAGTTAGAGCTGCTGTTAACAAGCATTGTCTGCAATGGGTCTACAGAGATACAATTCAGATAGGAGGGTTGGAGATAAGTTGTCCAATCACTTTTATCACAGCAATAGGGGGAGGAATCAGTCCTAAGGTTAGAAATATCATAAATAGAATGAAATGGAATGTCTTGAAACTTATATTTTTAGTTGTTCCCAGGTCTGAATCACCAACTGGTCTGGGCAAGTCCTCTTGTCAATCTCCCTAGCCTTCTGTATGAAATTTATTAGGAGGTCTTTGGGATGGTGGTCAATCCCACTTTCAAACAATACTTTGCAACACATAGTCCAAATCCTGAAGTTGACAAATGAAGCTAGCCATATTTTGGCAAAAAGCCCTTTTTCAAATGCCAGAGGAATCATTACACAAGCCAGGTCAGATGCAGACATTTTCCTCAGAACCATGCCTCGGAGACAAGATCACGAACCACAATGGAACAGAATGTGGTCCATCAGTTGGTTCAGGTCACCATCCTTCATATATATATCTTTATTATGAGAAAAATATTTATTTAAATTAAATAAATGCATTTTGAATTACAAGTGTCAAATTAACTTGACCCACATCTTTGACACCATCCACTTTAGATAAATATAGTAATGATTATTATTAATCATTTACTAAACTAGAGATTATCTCTAGCACAGATATAAACTGTATAACTCAATTAAATATTAATATATCTGCTTTTTTTTTTAATTAAATACACAAACACATGGAGATATTCACATTTATTTTTCCCACAAATAATATCTTTATAAATATATTAAATAATGTCACAATTATCAAATATTCTTTTAAAACCATATAAATAAAGATACAATAAAAGACAAATGACTCCCAATAGGCATTTCATGCTGAACCAACACTCATCAATTGATCCAAGTCACTATCCTTCATATATATCTTTATTATATGAGAAATATTTATCTATGCTAAATAATTACATTTTGAATTACAAGTGTCAAATTAACTCAACCCACATCTTTGACACCATCCACTTTAGATAAATATAGTAATGATTATTATTAATCATTTACTAAACTAGAGATTATCTCTAGCATATATATAAACTTCAAAACTCAATTAAAGATTAATATATCTGATTTTTTTAAAAATTAAATACATTTAACACATGGGGTTATTCACATTTCTTTTTCCCACATATAATATCTTTATAAATATATTAAATAACCTCAAAATTACCAAATATTCTTTTAAATTTTGAGGTTATTTAATATATTTATAATGATATTACATTTGGGAGAAAGAAATGTGAATAATTTCATGTGTTCAGTTTTAAAAAATCTGATATATTAATCTTTAATTGAATTTTAAAGTTTATATCTGTGCTAGAGACAATCACTAATTTAGTAAATGATTAATAATAGGCATTAGTATATATATATCTAAAGTGGATGGTATCAAAGATGTGGGTTGATTTAATTTGACACTTGCAATTCAAACTGTAATTATTTTCATCATATAAAGTAATTACTCCTTAGGTGCAGTTGAGTGCACTTTCAGTGTGGTTTACCAGAAACATAGATGTCACTGATTGACTAGGTGTGCTGCCCTGTCAATATTGAGAAATCTGATTGGCTAGATGTGCTGCCCTGTCAATATTGAGAAATCTGATTGGCCAGATGTGCTGCCCTGTTAATATTGAGAAATCTGATTGGCTAGATGTGCTGCCCTGTTAATATTGAGAAATCTGATTGGCTAGATGTTTTGCCCTGTCAATATTGAGAAATCTGATTGGCTAGATGTGCTGCCCTGTTAATATTGAGAAATCTGATTGGCTAGATGTGCTGCCCTGTTAATATTGAGAAATCTGATTGGCTAGATGTGCTGCCCTGTTAATATTGAGAAATCTGATTGGATAGGTGTGCTGCCCTGTTAATATTGAGAAATCTGATTGGCTAGATGTGCTGCCCTGTTAATATTGAGAAATCTGATTGGCTAGATGTGCTGCCCTGTTAATATTGAGAAATCTTATTGGCTAGCTGTGCTGCCCCATGTGTGATTGTTTAAATTAAATTTTTACATATTCTATTTGGTCAAAAGTTGGACACTGTTTAGAAAAAAGTTATGGGATTTATGATTTATTACTAACCACAATCATGTCATTAAGAAAAAAGATAACAGTGTTCAACTTTTGATCAAATGAAATATGTAAAAATCTAATTTAAATAATCATGCATACATAATTAATTATTCCCCAATATTAATAGGCAGCATACCTAGTCATTAGGTGAGAGCTATAATTCTAGAGAACCATATTGAAAGTGCGCCAATTATATCTAAAAAAAAAGTAACTAATTCAAATAAAATTAAAATAAACAATACATGATGTATATTTCTGAAAATCCAAAATCAGATAAAATTATAAAATATTCATTAATCCAATAATAAATATAACAATATATTAAGTTTTTGATGCATTGCTTATTCTCATTTCTGTAAAAAACATTTTTCCTAATACTAAAATGATTTTATTTTTATTAACTTACATCAGGGGTCCCCAACCTTTTTGCCCTTAAGGGCACATTCTATAATACCGGCCAGGTGGCGGACACCGTTTATTTTTTCAATGTAAATTTATAGTTGGATATTGTTAATAATACACATAATGTACAAAAAAATATTTATTTCAAAAATAAAATTTTAACATATAATTAACGTTTATATTTTTACACTGTAAAAGTATAGTATTTGATTACAATATAATACAATAATTTATAAGAAAATTTAAAAATTAAATTTATTTGTATCAAATAATTTTTCGCCGTGTTAAAGATAGCGGCGGGTACATGTAAAATGGTCTGCGGGCGCCATGGTGCCCATGGGCATAGGGTTGGGGACCCCTGACTTACATATATGTTATTTGTAATAATTTCAAAATGTTAATAAACTTTTCATGGAACAATGTAATTCAAAATAAATATGTACAAAATGTATATAGAGAAAAGCTTTATTTAATCCTAAGAGCATGATATAGCATGCTTTTAACTACCTGGTAATCATATCCATTGCAATAGTTATTCTAGGAGCTTGTGACAATTATATTAATAAGTTTGAAATTCGTTTTTAAATACAAATATGTTAAAGCTAATCAAAATCAAACAGCTTATAGTGAGTATCTTGGAATAAATTATCCACAATATCTAGTATTTAACAAGCAATATATTAAAACTATTATTTTACAACTGTAACTATTAATTGGATTTGTTTATTTTGTTAATTACAGGAAATTATAACAAAGATACACATAAAATTTTATTAGTCACTGAAAAATAATACATCATCAGATAAGCATACAAAATCTCTTTTAATGCATCTCCATTTTTAAATAACTCGAGAAATTATTAATAAAAAGAAGACAGTTTTTGTAATCAAAATGTTTATCAATATAGAGTACTTCCAGTTCAATTATAATTAATCAGAACATCTCAATTTTATGCTCACCATATTGAATTTTTTGCATTTGGTTGACTTTATACAAAAATAATGTTACCATAATAATATCATACCATAGAATACAATAAGCCCAAAAAAAAAATACAGTCATTATTATAAAATAAAAGATAAATTTATTTTAAAACTAAAAACTTAAAGTTTTAAAAATTATTAATTTTCAATTTAATTAAAGCAGAGGAGGATGGATAAAGCTCTGATGAAGACTGCTGGACAGTCGAAACTGTAAGGAAAATGAAGTCTTTAAATAAAATTTGTTTGCATTGAAGTGTATATAAAAGAAGTATTATAAGCAATATATAATTTTCAATTTATTCATAAAGTGTAAATTGTCATACTTTTGATAACAATTATTTAATTCTTCATAAAATTACAATTTAAATGATGTATAAAATCCTTATCTATGATATTTTATATCAGTACTCAAACAAAAAAAAGCATAATTTTTAATAAAATGCATATCAGATATATTTCATCTTGTAATAAAACAAATAAATTACTGAGAATAAATGTGCATTAAAATAATATTGGTAAATTATAATTTTAAGAGAAAATTATGTACAGACATCTATTTATATGAGAAAATGGGGTAAAAGATAGGACCATTCTTTTATTATAAAAATTATTGCCATATGCTATGGCAAGAGGGCATCACAATTGTCTATTGTAACAGACTTGTGAAATTTAATCATGAAGTATTATATGTATATTCTAATATTTAAAATTTCATCATACACATTCTTATAATTTGAAAAAGAAAAAGCTCTGAGGAAAATTATTTATTATTGTACTGAAATATCAGCTATTTAACTATTATATTTTTATTACATGGAAGCTTTCAGAAATAATACTATGAATATATATATATATATATATAATCGTTTTTGGGTTAAACCATATGTTAGTTTTGATTAATTCCCAATGTTTTCACAAAATAGCATCCACCATTGACAAAGTTAACATTCCAAAGAAAAAACATTAGATCTCACATCAATGTTCAACTGAAGAAAATAAACATTTTATTAATATACATTCTGAATCTCAATTACTTCACCCTCAATCTCATTACTATTTGAGATCTAATGGTTTTTCTTTGAAAAGTTAACCTTGACAATGGTGGATGCTATTTTATCAAAACATTGGGAATTAATCAATACTAATGCATGATTTAACCCAAAAACTATTTTATTTACATCATATAACTGTAAAACATTAAATATAATGTATACATATATAGCACTGAATTGATTTACTTTTGTGTCATGATTGTATATATCTATTGGAAAAATATTTATCATTTACACATACATTCATTCTGTCTTATCAGGTAACAGAGAAGAAAAACCACGGTGTTTCTTGATCTTAAACTCAGAGGTAAAAAGCCAATAAACTCACCACACTGGCTAATGCCTGTTGGTGAGCAGCCCATCCATGTTCATATACTATATGAATAAACACATAGTAATAACAGCTGCAACAACAAGAATGTATGGAGTGGACATTGGGAATTTACACTGCTCGATTCCTTTAAGGCCTCCAAGAGGAATCAATGGGTCTCCTTTAAGTTAATAGCAAACTTCTCATGTCCAAAGGTGGAGGGTGGTAAAAATCCCCTGATTGTAGACCCAGGCTGCCATTTGATGACAACTTTTTATTTAGGTACTTACAATTGCAGATTACTTTCAAGTGAAGGAAGATTGCAAGAATTAGAAGAAATGTCTTATATTAAATGGGATATTATTGGACTTTGTGAAGTTAGAAGAAAAGGTGAAGAGATGATTTAAAAAGTGGACATATACTCTATTATAAAGGCACAAATATTGGAAATACAAGTGGAGTAGAATTCATTATAAATACAAAGTGGAAGAATAACATTGTGGAGATTGATGGTGTATCAGACAGAGTGGCAAGATTAATTTTACAACTTAATAGCAGATACCAAATGCAAATAATTCAGGTTTATGCCCCAACAAATTCTTATAGTGATGAAGTAGTAGAGGATTTTTATATGGATGTACAAAAGGCTTTTGATCAGAGTAAACAACATTTTAAAATTGTTATGGGAGACTTTAATGCTAGAATTGGTAAACAAATGAAAGATAAAAGTGTTGTATGTAATTTTGGTTATGGTAATAGAAATGAGAGAGGACATAGACTTGTGGAGTTTGCAGAAAAAGAAAAACTTTATATTATGCAATTCTTTTTTTGAGAAAAATGTTAAAAGGAAATGGACATGGAAGCATCCAAATTAAGGTACAGCAGAATTGGATTATATTTTGACTAACAGAAAATATATATTTCATGATTGTAATGTTCTTAATAAATTTAATACAGGAAGATGTGAAATACATGTTAATGCAAAACTAGAGAGACAAAAATTATTAAGAAAAACAATATTTACAGTTGATATTCCTAATCTTCAGAAACATTCTAAATGAATTTAAATTAGAATTTACAAATCAGTTTCAAGTATTAGTAGATTTTGAACATGATTCAGATTTGAATGAAATTAATATGAAAATAACTGATACACTTTTAAAAACTGCAACAAAGATAGCTGGTAGAAAAAAGCAGCAATTGACCAACAAAATTTCTACTGAAACTAGAGAATTTATGAAGAAAAGAAGAAATATGAAGATATACAAAAATGATGCACTAAAAAGAATTGAATATCTCGAATTTTGTAAAATGGTGCAGAAAAGAGTTGAAAATGATATAAGAAAGTATAACTGTGAACTAGCAAGGAAAGCTGGAGAAGAGAATAAAAGTCTCAAGAGTGTAAAACAACAATTTAGTATTGGTAGGAAATTTATATCTGCAATAAAGAAAAAATATGGAACTATTACTAAAAAAAGAGATGATATCATGAAATGGGTAGAAGACTTCTATCAAGAATTATATACTAATAAAGAACAAGTACCTTCAATATCTATTATATCTTCTGAATTGCCCAGAATTTTAAATGAAGAAGTGAGACATGCAATTAAATTTATGAAGAAAGGAAAAGCTCCAGGTAATGATGGAATTAGAATTGATATATTAAAAGAAGCAGATGAAGAAATCGAATTTTTTTTAGCAAAGTTAAATAGCAAATGTCTAAATAATAAAGATGTACAGATGATTGGAAGAATGCAGTATTAATATTAATATTTTAAAAAGGTGATAAAGAAGATATTAGAAATTACAGACCTATCAGCCTTTTATCAGTTTTATACAAGATTTTTACAAAGATAATTACAACTTGTCTACAGAGAACATTGGATTTCCACCAACCAAGAGAACAAGCTGGATTTAAAAGTGGCTTTAGTACAGTAGATCATATCCAAGTATTGAGAGAAGTTATAGAAAGGACAAATGAATATGAGTTGCCATTATGCTTTGGATTTGTAGATTATGAAAAGGCATTTGATTCTATAAACATTTCTTCAGTGATTAAAGCATTGGATCATCAAGGTATAGATCCAGGATATTGTCATATTTTAAAGAATATTTATAAATATGCACAGCAACAATTAGATTACATAATGCTACTGGAAAAGTCAACATTGAGAAGGGTGTAAGACAGGGTGACTCCAAACTCTTTTACAGCAGTGCTGCAAGAAGTATTTTGTGGATTAAAATGGGAATCTAAAGGAGTGAAAGTAAATGGAGATTATTTAAGTCATTTAGATTTTGCAGATGATGTAGTTGTTTTTGCAAATAATGCTTTAGAGCTGCAGGAAATGTTGCAGGAGTTATCAGATGAAAGTAGGACTAAAGATAAATGTTAAAAAGACTAAAGTAATGTTCAATGGATTTTCTCAAAATATGAAAATAAAGATTGATTATGATGAGTTAGAAGAAGTTAACAGCTACAAATACCTTGGTCAGATTATTAATACAGATGGAAACATAATGGATGAAATTAATCATAGAATTAAACTTGGTTGGAGTGCTTTTGGTAGAAATAACTTGATATTAAAAGGAAATATGCCTATGTGTTTGAAAAGGAAGGTTTTTAATAAATGTGTTTTACCAGTTCTTACTTATGGATCTGAGACTTGGACACTTAATAGAAGAGCAATACAGAGACTTCAGACCACTCAAAGAAGTATGGAGAGATGCATGTTAGGAGTAACAAGAAGAGATTGAAAATGCAATATATGGGTAAGCGAACAAACAGTTGTTACTGATCTCATTGAAAAAATTAAAAGACTGAAGTGAAGTTGGGCTGGACATATTGCTAGAAGAGGTGATAATTGATGGACAATTGAAATCTTAAACTGGATTTCAAGAGATTGTAAAAGACCCAGAAAGAGACCACATATGAGATGGATGAAATAAGAAAGTGTGCATGGGTGATGTGGAGAAGAGAAGCTAAAGATCGGAGAAGATAGTTTGAACTTAGAGAGACCATCCTCCAGTAGATTGATAATGGTTGATGGTGATGATAATGATGAAAGATATATACCTATTTATATTTATGCACATAGTTGCAAATGGCTATGTTTGCTTATTATTTTACAGAGTCATAAGTAATATAAAATAATAAATTAACATATGACTATTTAAAGAGTGAACATTTTAATGTATATACAAAAATGTACATGTACGTGATATCTATGTAAATTATATTTTTTCATCAGTTGTAATGTATAAATTGTCTTAATTACTAAAAATTTAACTTAAACATTAAAGAATAAATCCACCATAATGTAAGTTTTTGTAATTATAATAAAATTTATGAATAGTTAGTTACATTACTAAAATTCTTTTGATTTTTTTTTGATTTTATTTTAACTTTAGCTTTCATTTTTAAAAGATAAAATATTGAAAATAAACAAATAAACTAAATTTACTGTAAAGACATTAGTTTTAACATTTTTTTTAATATGACGCATTTTTGAAAAGAGCATTTTATACAAAATCAAATGATGTATTAAATGATTACATAGGCTGCGTAATTCTCTTAAAAATTTGAATTGAAGCTCAAGATTTGAAAAGATTTTAAAAAAAGAGATGGAGTAAACCAAAAAAGGAGAATCTATTTGTATTTATTGTTTGGCCTACTTTCATCATCTAATGTGAGTTTTGAATGTCTTTAGATAAATTTAACTTTATTTAAATATTCCAAATACATTCAACTATTAGTAATGGGACACAGATTACTATATACACAACATTTCGAGAAGTATTATTCTCTTTTCTTCAGATGTTGCTGACTTGCCCAGTGACAGTACTAGCATGGGGATCGAACCTGGACTCATATTCTTGAGTACTGAATTTGAACCTGGACCTTTAGATTCTTGAATACTTTAAAATTCAATACTCAAGAATCTGAGAGTCCAGGTTCGATTCCCATGCTAGTAATGTCACTGGTCACCTTAAAATTCAATACACAAGAATCTAAGAGTTCAGATTCGATTTCTATGCTAGTACTGTCACTGGTCAGGCCAGAAATACCCGAAGAACAGGGGAGAATAATACCTCTCAAAACATTATGCATATACTAACATGTGTGCTATTACTAACAGTTGAATGTTTTTGGAATATTTAAATAGAGTTAAATTTTTCTAAAGACATTCAGTACTCATATTAAATGATGGAACTAATCAAATATATAAATACAACTAAAACACCATCATCCCAAACCTTCGGGAAAACACTGAGAATATACTTGTCTCTATCTTTTGAACATATAAACTGATTTATAAATGAATAGTAGAAATTATAATTTTTTAATTTAAAAAGACATTTGCTATTATTTTTGGCTGAAAGTAATTACATATCTATTTGTTTATGCTCAAATAATATTGTTTTCTTATTTATCCACACTAAATGTATGTTTTAAAAAACTTTTTTTATAGACTACTTATTTTTTCAAACTGCTTTTTAAAAAAAATACCATAACTTTTTTTAAATTGTAATACATTAAAGATCAGCCTTTTTAAGCTATTGTGCATGCGCTTTTTACGAGTGTTAATAATAAATGAAACCTTTCATTCCCAACACAAGATATAGTATTTATGAAAGAATAAAATGAATCCACTTATTCTTTCCAACCCAAATGCTTATATATGGGCAAATCTTAAGTACTGGAAATGAAAGCATGAGGATAGACAACTCACTTTAAATTACTGTTTACGATGTCTGAATGAATGACATTGACGAAATTATCTAGAATTTACTAAATGTCACTCTCAAATGAAACTTAAACATATGTAAATAAGCATTTATTTTTATAGCACTATGTTTTATAAATTGCAATATATTAAAGATCAGCCTTTTTAAGCTATTGTACATGCACTTTTTACGAGTGTTAATAATAAATGAATACTTTCATTCCCAACACAAGATATAGTATTTATGAAAGAATAAAATGAATCCACTTATTCTTTCCAACCCAAATTCTTATATATGGGCAAATCTTAAGTACTGGCAATGAAAGCATGAGGATAGATCACTCACTTTAAATTACTATTTATGATGTGTTGGGAATGAAAGTAATCATTTATTATTAACCCTCGTAAAAAGCGCATGCACAATAGCTTAAAAAGGCTGATCTTTAATGTATTACAATTTATAAAACATAGCACTATAAAAATAAATGCTTATTTACATAACTTTTTCTGTAATTTTTCTTGATTTTTTCTTTAAAAAATTAAAGTTTAACAAATATCAAATTACAAAGAATTATCAATGCTAAACTCTTTATTAACTAACTTTTTAAAATCATTAGTCTAAATAATTAGGAACATCTTTTTGTTACAACTTTTTCTGCAAGTTCAAATAAAATTTTAGTTGAGTGGTTATTCTAGTAATTCAATAATCAAAATTGCTCCAAATTCACAACTCGACCAAGCTAGCCAAGAAAATAAACTTTAAAACACTACCAATGGTTTTATTGCTACAAGCAGACTTCTCAAGTGTAAAGAACTACAAAATAACATATTTAAACTAAACATTACCCACAATTCCACTTACTTCCCATACACCCTTAATATTAAAAGAACTTCTAGATAAGTTAATTGCTTCAGAATCATATATTTTTAATAAGAAAAATTCTTTAATTCTTTTAATTTTTTTATTGTTAAAAATTTATGATTCTGAAGAAGTTAACTTATTTAAAAGTTCTTTTAATATTATGGGTGGATAAAAGGTAAGTGGAATTGTGGGTAATGTTTAGTTTAAATATGTTATTTTGTAGTTCTTTACACTTGAGAAGTCTGCTTGTAACAATGAAACCATTGGTAGTGTTTTATTAAAGTTTATTTTCATGGCTAGTCTGCAGTTGTGAATTTGGGGTAATTTTGATTATTTATTGACTAGTTTAGCTTTAAGCTTTTAATATTTAAAAATTCAATGTAAATTGCCTATTTAAAATAATAAAAAAACTATTAAAAAATATAATCAAAATTAGGAGATAATCCCAGAGATAAAAAGAAATAGCAAAAAAAATAATATACCCTAAATGCATTTTTTGGCATTGAGCACCCCTGTCAAATGTGACCATTATAATATTTAATCTTTCAGCAGATTGATATTTTCAGTTTCTTCCTCTGGTGGGAATTTTTGTAAATATTCAGCATTTAATTTTAGGATTTATTTTATACTAGCCGTACCCAATCACGCGTTGCTGTGGCTCAGTCTAGTTAAATGGAAAAAACCGAAAAGAGGAAGTGCATGATTCTAATACATTTAATTTCACAATGCTTGTGGGTATACAATATTTTTTGTTGTTTCATTGTCTGTGCAGATATAGAGATTGTCTGGTTTGCCGATTCTAGAACATGCAACATATTATTGTCCATGTGAGAAGTAATCTATGTTCAGCTCTAAACTGCACAATTCTAAAGATTAGCCCTGAGATTTGTTAATGGTGATTGCAAACACCAATTGAATTGGGAATTGCAATTTCTCACATGAAATAATTAAATCAAAATGAAAATAAATCGAAATCTATGAAAATTCAATTTAACAATGCAATCGGAAACGTTGAAATGGAATTGTAAAATATTTAGTACAGCGTGTGTTGCTTTTATGTCCAACAGATAAAGCTGTTATTCAAAAAAGGCATGTTTTTACCTGTCACATGTATATAACTGTAAGTATATAAATAGTAGGTATATACAAACATGCACCTATTCGAATGCAACATTGTATCAAAATTTCAAAGCAATCGGTGAAGAACTTCAGAGATTTCAGATTTTGAACAAACGAACATTTACATTTTTATAGATTAGAATTCAATAATTTTTTTCTTATGTGTCATAGCATCAGCCGGGAAGCGAACCCGCTATCCAGGGACAACTGCTTGCAAAGCAGCTGTCACTGACCTCTCAACCACCAATGCTTGACTAGAATTCAATAAATTGGGCTTGAATTTGTAAGAAATATAAATTTACAAATGAAAAACATTCTAAAAAATAGTATTTGAACTTTGCAAATATATTTTAAAAAATTATTAAGTCAAATATATAATGAAAACGTTTATTTTTTTAATGTCTGGTTATCATAATACTATTGAAAAAAAGTAAATTAATGAAGTCTTTGTTGGTTGTTTGTGAAATGCTAACAAATTAATTTCAAATAATCATAAGTCTATGAAATTCTGTTTAAAAGTTAAAAATTGTATTTGTAATTATTAAAATATCACAAAAGTTTTGTACTACTATATCTACCAAAACATTTCCATCTTAGGCTCTATTTTACTTTTTTAAAAAAATCATTCAACTAAAATCCAAGTGTAATCGTGTATATTTTTATTTTGAAATAATTATTATAATCATAAATAAATGAAGACTATATGGAAAAAAGCTTTCATAAAGTCCATTCTTTTATTTATTTTTTAAACAGAATGTGCTTAGCCAATATTTGACTATTACAAGTGATAGACGTGTATATATATATATATATATAGTCAAAATAAGTCATAGATCACATGACCCTATCTCTTAAGCTTGTAAGTTATAAACAACGAGGTTTGCCAATTCCTCAACAAGCTTTATGATAAATGCTCAGCCAGAGCCAGCACTTAAAATATCTCTATCAGAAACCCCCCCAAACCCCTGACCATGGTTTCATGCTTTAGAACTCCTCAGAAGTGCCAGGGTAGGTGCAGACACTAGATCTAAAAATACCAACCCAAAGCCAAACACTTATCTAAAAGTTATCTATTGAGTGGAAAATCTGAAATTTTCAGACATCTACATGTCTTCAAACCCTGCTATCCAACTCAAATAGCTATATGGGGCTGATAGATCTTCAGCCATACCATATATTAGTAGTCTTAGCAATATAACATTGCATAAGACTTAAGGCAGAGACTATAAATAGTCAAAATAAGAGTCATAGATCACATGACCCTATCTCTTAAGCTTGTAAGTTATAAACAATGAGGTTTGCCAATTCCTCAACAAGCTTTATCATAAATGCTTAGCCAGAGCCAGCACTTAAAATATCTCTGTCAGGAACCCCCCCAAACCCCTGACTATGGTTTCGTGCTTTGCTAATTCATGTAAAATTTAAATATGAAAATTAATTAGGGAGAATAAATCAACTTTTTGAGAGGGCATGCGTGATTCTTTTCTTTTGATAACAACATATATATACACTCACTCTCACTTTCCAATTTGTACTATGTCTATGACTCATAATAGTCAAAAGTTGGCTAAGCACATACTGTTTAAAGAATGAAATTTTAAAAAATGTACTTCATGAAAGCTTTTCTCTATGCAGTCACACATTTAATTATGATTACATTAGACTGAGTTAAAGCTTATACTTTTATAAGTAAATAATTATTATACAAATATTTTATAAAAATAATCATAAATAAACTGTGGGAAAGATATAATTTTTAACTCATCACTAACAATAAAAGAATAAAGTATATACAATTATCCTGGCAACTGGTCTCTACTAATCAGTGACTTTATAGACCAGGTTTGAATTTTTTATAGTTTTTTTTTGGTTGTAGACATTTAACCTTTTTATAATTTTTTGATCTATTAGATCAATATGGTTTCTGCCTTCAAATGACACCAAAAACACTGGCGAGCAAATAAAAGTCAAAGACCAAACAGTGCCTTGTTTAAACAAAACCTTTGGGTGAATCGCTGTGATTGACCATTTTCTCTCTGAAAATTATTGACAACTTGCTTATTAGAAAGAGTTTTAAAGAAAGACAAAATTTAATATAGATGTTCTCAAATGGGTAAGTCAAGATTTTAATGCTTTTATTCAATGATCAATTTTATAAAATAGACCAATCTTGGCCAATGGGAATTTCAGAAAGTGATTTAATCTATAGTCTATTAGTTTATAATATTGAAGAAAAAAAAGTGTATTAAATGATACTAATAACATCATATATATGAGATATTGTGAAGATGTTTTTATTTGTGATCTTTCAGATATAATTTCAGACATTTTTGATTAATTGAATGAGGATCCAGACCTAAATTGTTCTCTTGAACATTTTATATCTAGATTTGTTAATAAAATGTACTAGCATCAACCCCAGACCAGTTTCTGCTATTGGCATCATCAGTGAGGTGCCAGGATATTCAAGAATTAGATTAAAAATACTACAGGATAAGCCCAGCACTTTATCTAATGTTTAACTATTAAGTAGAAAATCTGAAATTTTCAAACATCTATGTCTTCCAACCAGCTATCTAACTTAAATAGCCATATGGGACTGAACTAAGTTCAGATACATCATATATTAATAGCTTTAGCAATATAAAATCACCAAAGCCTTAATAGCAAAAAATAAAATTACAAAAAAAATCAAGTCAGATGTCACATGACCTAATTTAATAAGCTTGTATTTACAAATGTTATATATAGAACTCACAAAATAAGCTCTTAACAAGCTTTGTAGAATAGCCTCAAACCCAGATGCCAATAGCAGAAACTGGTCTGGGGTTGAGGATATTCTGAAAAGCTTGTTAAGAGCTTATTTTGCGAGCTCTATATTAATAAAGTATACTTGTATTTCAAATATTTTTAACATAGCCATATTTTTTAAAATTTTATTTGTTAATATTTTTTTTAAAAATAATTATAGTATTATATTATAAGCAATTAAATATAGTGTGGTATCAGATTTATTTAAACTTTAATAAATTGTGTAATTAGTAGCCAATGAGATCATGTTAAGTTCAAACCCAAAGTTAATCTCAGTTGTAACTGAATGTAATTTTATCCAAGATTAAGAATTACTTTTAATTATTCATTAAGAAAAATGCAAAAATTAGTTTTATTTAAATTATTTCATATATAGGGTATATGAGCACAGACTTTCAAATGACCCACCACTCTCCACTCTATCTAATAACACTGATACACTTAAACACATATATGCTGAAAAGATAAATAATCACCAATATACGTATTTCATGCTAAACCAGCAATCATCAGTTGGTCCAGATTATCATCTCTACACATATATACTATAAGTGCTCAGATATATATTAAGATAGACAATCGTCATACTTTAATGGGCAGGCTTCAATCTACTCCACACTCCAACTATTCAACCATCCATCCAATCATTTGAAAAATACTAATCATCATATTATCTCTTATCTATTATGCAGTCAATAAACAAAAACTTCACAGATGTTCCATGGCAATGCTAGGCTAAGAATTTTGTTGATGTTGTTATTTTGCTACACAAACAACATATAACTTGATGGATTTAGATGGTAAATAATTATTCTAAAAGTAATGTACTTGTTTTAAATTACTGCTAATTATACGAAAACATAAGATTCATTTTCCTGTTTTGGCTTTTTATAAAGCTAATGATCTATGAAACCAGAAATATTTTGTCCATATATACTACATGCTATGCATGAATGCATTTACATTCAATGTCAGTTTTTAATGGCTAGAATCCATTTTTAATTTTTAGTAATCAAAATTTTAATTATATGGCTGAAGAGTTGGAGAGTGGACAGGATTGAACCTGCCCATTAAAGTGTATAGATTTGCTATATTAAGATAAACCAAGCACTGATTATATATGTGTGTGGTAGATAATGATCCAGACCAACTGATGAGTGCTGGTTCAGCATGAAATACATGTATGTGGTCAGATGTATCAGTTATATCAGATAGAGTGGATGACTGTAGGAAGCATTAAATTTAAATACTATTGATTTAATAGTTTTTAAAAAATCTGAAAATGGCAGCATTATTTAAAGTTTTTCCTAATTTTGGTTTTTTATGAAGCTAGAAGTCTTTTGTCCAAACATCAACCTATTAAGAATTAAAAAATTTAAAGCAAAATTATTTTGAACTAACAAAAAATAATATGGCAAAGTTAAGTCATATTGGGCAGAGTTGAACAAATGCAATTATACTTACACTGCATGGTTTTTGGTTTATAACATGAAAATCAAATAAATTTACATAAAATCTATACTTTTATTATTTATTTTTATAACTTTATTAAATTTTTATTTCTAAATATTTAATGTCACATATTTTGATTGTATTTTTTATAATATTTTGGAATAAATTAATCAAGAAAACTTTACTGACATCAGAGATTAAAGAAATTAAATATAGTTTATGTCAATAGTTGTCATAACCATTGTTATATTTTCATTGATTTGTTTTAATAATTATAGTTCAATCTAAATTTTTTAAAGAGTTTTGATTATTTGCAATTATATTTTAGCAAAATACGCATAAAAATATTAAATTTAACAATAATTCTTATTTATTCATTTATAAATATTTATATAGCCTATATGCTAAACTTATTGATAATTTATTGTTTATTGTTGGTGAATCATTTTTGTTTATTTTCAAAATTAATATTTTATAATTTAGACTAATTTTGTTTACTAAATTCATATCTAGAATAAAAATATAAAAACTAGAGACAAAATAAAAAATAAAATTTATTTTTTCTCAACAATACAGCCAAAAAATAAATTTGAAAATAAAATACAATACACACATTAATTTGTTCTTACTACAACTCATATAAAAGATTAGTATTTTTTATTAAAAATATTTATCTTATGAAAAATAAATAAATAAAACAGACCTAAGCAATAAAATTAATATTTGGAATTTTATCAGGAAATAAATACAAATTTCACTAATTTAACCACATTCTAAATTGGAGTGAATCTGAGGAATACCGCAGGATGCTCGAAACATCAGATTATTTACTATTACAAAAATTTTGCTAAAAAATGTTTAAAGTTAAGGAATGAAGATGTGGGCTCTCTGAGAAGATGTAAATAAAAATTTGAATAACAGTACAATAAATTTAAATGGATTTAGATGTATTTAAATATAATCAAGGGAACATAAATACCAACAACAACAGAAATGTAAAAGAGTTACAATTAAGATGTACAATATATTGGAAACATACTAAGCATGAATAAGGTTAACTTTAAAACAATATATGTTTGCCTTTTCAGTATAAATGTCTGAACATTTATATGTATAATATTATATGAAATAAATACATTTTTGAATTTTTACTTATTTGTTTAATCCTTGGGTATTCTTGTATATTTTTATCTAAAACACATTTAGACCCATATATTAAAAAATAGTAAGGAATATGCAAATAAAGTACTCTCTGTGTTTTAAATTCAGTTTCAGCTAATTTTATTCTGATAATTTCTGTAGAAACTTGGCTTTTTTCATACCTAGTTAATTATGAAAAATGAAAACTTTATAAGTGCAATATCCGTTTTTTATATAACAATTCTTTATTTCTAATACAATGCTTACATATCACCCATCTAACAACAGTTTCGATTGCCCCTGCAACCTTCTTCAGAACTTTTTCATTTTCTTTATGCCCCATCATCCATTTTCTTTTCGGTTAAATCGTTTTTTCCCTTAAGTTTACATTTAAATCTATAGCTTCTATACAGTGCAATATCCCTAATATGAGAAAAAATATATGTATATTTTCTAATTTAAGCTAACCAGTACAAATTTAAAATTTTATTTGACAAATGTTTACATAGGCATTATATATATAACTACTAATAATATGTGATACAAATAGTGGCAAATTATGTTATTACTCTTTTTTTTGTTTCTAATATGATAATTGAATTCTATATTGGCTTAATAATTTCGGGAAATATTAATAACACTTTAACAGCTGTTTACTAAACATCTTTGGTTTATCTTTGAAAATCTTTTAAATATTTCTATCCCATTTAAAAATTTTATTGAAAAATATTAAGATATCATTTAAACGATAAAAATGGATATTTTTTTAAAAAAAAAAAATTAAATCAAATTTTTAAAAATAAATTAAATTTAATAAATTAAAGCAATAGAAATGATAAACTGCGGAGTTTATTTTATAACTTAATACATCTAAATGATTACATTCTACAAACTAAATTAAATATCAATACTTGATTTCCTGTATATGGGGAATCAAATATATAGACGGAGAAATCAATCAACTTTTGAATTTAAAGTAATCAATATTAAGTCTGCAAAGTAAATAAAAAGTAGGTATTTTCTTCAAAATATAAACTTAAAAACAAATTATTGTAAATAGTTTTTTTTAAATTTGAAAGTTAAAATATATATACGAATGTAAATGTTATACGTTTTAATCAAAACATATGGTTTAAATTTTGTTACATCTATCGTATGGATGAATTTTGATTTTATAAAAGCTGTCATAAAATTAATATATATATTAAATGAACTTTTTTTTAATAGCTCTTATTATTTTTTTAAATCTTAAAATCTTAATGTTACTGTTTCTATACGTGAAAATCTGTGCGTATGTGTCAAACTCATGAATACGTTTGAAAGTTAAATCAATAATAAACATGTAAAGTTGCAACATTATATGTATTTTTATGTATGTCACCAAAATGTTTCCGTAGAAGAAGAATAAAATTATTACAGTATCTATAATTTACAAATTATACTCTACATAACGCTCCTAATTTAGAAAATATATATATTTCATCGAAATAAATGTATACACTTTATATATATGAAAACATAAAATCAAAGTATTTTTTATAAAACTATTATATGATACCTGTCTTTTGGACGGGAAAAGAAAGTGTTTGAGTGACGAAGATTATTAGAGTTAGCGCTACTAGCGTGTCTGTGTGAGCCGATGTCATAGCGCTTAATACCACGAAGGATAATATCTCTGCCCGTAACCAACGCACGGAGCTTCTCTTTATAATTCCTTAACAACGTTGTTAGCTATTTGTTTATATAACAGAGGAAGATAACACAACTTTTTTTTTTAATTTTGTAGTTCCAAAATAAATAGGTTTGTTGTAGGTTAATTTACCTGCTTTTCACACGTATATTTGGCAGGTTGAATTTATTGTTTCGTTATTTTCAAATGGAAACATATAAGTAATGTATTTTTAAAGAACAGTTCATAATTTAAACAAGGGGTGCTGCGCCATCTTATCCTCTATTATAATTATTATAAAAATATTATGAAAATAATTTAGTAAATAAAAAGATAAGTTGTTGTGTCAAAGTATAATTGTGCAAACTAATCTGGTCATTATGTTATGATTTATTAAATGTATATATCTTTAATAAATCATAGATTTCCACAGATGATGAAAATGAAGCGGCGCTCTTTCTCCGACATTGACGTCATACTTGTGACGTTAATCGTCGTTTCTTATGGATGCTGCGATTAAATTTTCATTTCTTTAAATTATATATATACATTCAAATTTCAATTTCGTTTTATGGACAATATTTATCAATGTTGTGTGCGATAATTAGCTTAATGTAAAAAAAAAAAAAAAGTATAAAAAATGTTCTCTCGTTAGACTATTCATATCTGTGTGATTCCTTTAAAATCTAAAAATGACGATTTATCAGTGAAAATATGTAAATTCGATATCACATAAATTAAATATATATAAATATATTAGCTGTTAAACTAACAGGTTTTAAAATATCGTAAAATGGTAATTAATTAAAGAAAGTTTGAAGATAAAAATTAATATGGAGTTCTTCAAATCTTGGACTTCGCTAAATTTATAATCCCATTACCAAACAGCTGTTAGCGAAAAAAAAGTATAAATCCGACATATGAACAAAAATTGATATTACTAAAGAGTTAAAACGTATACATTTACCTTCAATTATTCGATTATATTTGCTATATTAATATTTTTTAAAATAAATGAAGTACAAAGACTTTCTGAAATAACTTAATTGATTACAGTGTATGAGTGTTTATATAATTTTTTATACTAATCATTTACACAGTTATATATATATCTTTCTACCAAAAAAACTTGATACTAAAAGGAAATATGCCTACGTGTTTGAAAAGGAAGGTTTTTAACAAATGTGTTTTACCAGTTCTTACTTATGGATCTGAGACTTGGACACTTAATAGAAGAGCAATACAGAGACTTCAGACCACTCAAAGAAGTATGGAGAGATGTATGTTGGGAGTAACAAGAAGAGATCGAAAATGTAATGTATGGGTAAGAGAACAAACAGGTGTTATTGGCCTCATTGAAAAAATTAAAAGATTGAAGTGGAGTTGGGCTGGACATATTGCTAGAACAGATGATGATAGATTTGGCAATTGAAATTTTAAACTGGATTCCAAAAGATTGTAAAAGACCCAGAAAGAGACCACATGTGAGATGGATGGGTGAAAAAAGAAAATGTGCAGGGGTGATGTGGAGAAGAGAAGCTAAAGATTGGAGAAGATGGATTAAACTTGGAGAGACCTTCATCCTGCAGTGGATTGATAATGGTTGATGATGATGATATATATCTTTACAGTTTTACATGCATATGCATACAATTGTTTTATGTGTCTTATTCCCTTAATGACTTTTTTTAGATCTCTTTTGTTTATTGTACTTGGCTATGTACTATTTACGTAATAGTTTTCATTTTTCAGACATTGTTTCTAGATAGTAGTTCTATAACTGGTAAATATTCCTGTTTTCTTTGCTATACTACTTGGGATGTACTTAATAACATTTACATAAATGATGAACCATTCATTGTTTTTTTTTCTTTTCAGTACATTTTTTATTATCAACGCCTAAAGAACATTGAGCTAATCACATTAATCTAAAAATTTTAAAATTAAAATTTTTGCTGTATTTTTGGAGCATAAGTTAATGGTTTTAGTTCGGAAGGCAAAGACTCTTATTGTTGCAAAATATGTACTTATAATATGATTTAAACATATATAGGTGAAATTAATAAAATTTTCACAAATAACAATGTTTAGCTTAGTGCTTTCAGGGTGTATTTACTCCATATTCATAGCCTTTATTATGTGTTAAACATAATGAATGCAAATTTATGCAAATCATTATCCTGGCCATTTTTTCAGTATTATAAAGCAGGAATCCTTTCGATTGATTGTGTTTGGGTCGTTCACAATGCTTCTTTTATTTTTCTTTTGGTGTTGTTTCTTTCTCTGCAAACAATTTCGGCACTAGAAGATTCAAATTGTTTGTAGAGAAATGACACCAAAAGAAAAATAAAAGAAGCATATTTCATTGAGAATGACTCAAACATAATCAATCGAAGGGATGCCTGTTTTACAATATCGAAAAAATGGACAGGATAATGATTTGCATAAGTTTGCATTCATTATGCTTAATACATAATAAAGGCTATGAATATGGAGTAAATAAACTCCGAAAGCACTAAGCTAAATGTTATTTGTGAAAATTTTATTAACTTCACCTATATATGTTTAAAGGGTATTATAAGTATTACAATCAATTGGCGAAGTAAATTATTCATTAGAAAATAAGTATATGATTAAATAATTGTGCATAAAGTCCCATGTATGTGAATTACAGATTCAAAACTGAACTTGAATTTACCAATGAAATACTGTTTAAACCATCAAACAACACATGATCACATTCTTAACACTACAGTATGGAGAATTTTGCATCTGTGAGATAATCTGTTAGGACAGATTGAACAAGAATTTTAGCCAAGATTGTGGTGCACAAAGTTTTTATAAATTTGGTTAAAATCTTAGTTATGGATAGTGTTGTCCAAGAGTGTCTAGATTGGTATGTAACTTTATTATACTCATATAAGATCCTATATAATGTGCTTATATTTAAATGATCTATCAAACCATAATCAATAAGTTCTTCTGAAATATGAGAATGTATTTAGTAAATTTATTGTTGGTGGTATTGCGTTGTTCAATCCATTTTCCAGATTTGCTATTTAAGTCTTGATCCTTACATATAAGGAGAAAAATTGAGAAGATTAAATTTAGACTATCTTTTGATACTGGGTAGAGAGCTGTTTTGATTGATTGCAGTTATTTATTTTCACCTTCAGCAGTTTCATCCAGGGGTCATAATATGCCAGAATGCCTCCCAAAAAGCATTGACTATTCATACCTTTACAATTGGGTATAATAATTTTGGTGAGAATGGTTTAATTTTATCTGAAAAATTAAAAAGCACTACTGGATTTAATTAATTACTCATTTTGGTCTTGGATATGTTCAGTGGAATATCCAAAAAGATCAATAAAATGGAATGGTTCTACCTGTAGACAGCTGTTACAGGAATGATGTTCCTAGATGTAATATAAGTCCAGTCATTGTCTAACAGTTATACAATATATATATATATTGTAACGGTCAGAAAACGTGTGACTCGTAAACATAGTGCAGAATTCGACCACCATACAGAACAGCAGCACCATCGAGTAGCGAAGCCACCCGTGGTACTGAGTTCGAACATAGTTTATCGATTCCACACTACAATCCACGAAACAATGCATCTGATGCGACATTAGTAAATATTTCCTTAGGCACGGTGGTCAGGGATATGCAAGAGACTCATGATTTTCTCGAGTTAGCCAATAATCAAACTAATATTAATTAAACATTCATATTTACATAATCGAGGAAATATTATATAGAATGGGTATCGAATAAATGAAACATAACTGCAGACATATAGTTTAAAATTATTTATTAATACATTTTAATAAAACAATCTAATAATATTTTATGGCCTAACAACTTCAGCAGCGGGATTTGCGACATGATTATATTTTAAAGAACACATTTATTTATTTAGACATTATTTTATATTGAGGATTTCAGTAGCGGTATTTCCGATACTGTAATGTTTACAAAAGGAATACATTTATTTGAAGGCGTAATCTAGCTACCTAAAATTCTCGAGTGAGTATTTCTAATGCATGCATGGAGGGATTTATACCTTTGCAATGCAAGAGTCTAAAGTACGGGTTATAAGAGTAATGGCAGACATATATTTATTTAATTAAAATATTTATTTATAACTAAGGGCAAACATTTATTTGAGAGTGAATTATGAAGATAATGTAGAGGTGGAGTGATATATATAGAATAATAAAACGAAGTAAAGGAACACGTGGTATATGGAATGGCAGTATATCGAAACTGCAAGACCGCGAATGGTTATAAGAATGTCAGACTGGTCTCTGCCACGGCCCGACGAAGTAAGGTGTCACATAAGCATAACCAGGGACAAGCGGTACGTGGCGCAATTTGCCAGCTGGCTGCATGACATTGTCAAATCCTACGGGAGCACCCATTAAGCCCGCTTGTGTAGGACGACTGGGGTTAATTTCAACCCTGAAGAATCCGGAAATTTCATGGCGGAATGGGTCATCGCGTCTCTAAAACATAGCACATGTGTACTGTATAAACGATTATGATGAGATTTAAATAGATTTCTGACTTGGCCCTACATTATCAACATTTACTAAAGAACGTTGGTGACTCTCAAAGAAATGTAATTTTCTGGAATTATTCATTAAATTTAATAAATACAAAATATATAAACTGGGAGTTATTACAACTAATATGCCAGCCATTTGCGAAGTAGTAGACCCCTGCATTACAATAAATGAAGCATTGAATGCGTGTCGATTTATATGAAAGTTAAGTTATTAAAGAAAGTAAATATTAATGAAAATTTGACACGCATTCATTGTTTTAAGCGATCATAGATTTAAACTTTGAAAATTGAAATAATTATGAGCATGCAATAATTAAATAATAACTATAGATAGAAATGTAGATTATAGAAATACGCACCCAAGAAAGACAGAGTGAGGTAAGCTAGATTATTAGAGAAATTAACATATTAAATTAATTATTCAGTTTTAGTTATACATATGGTAGTTTTACATTTTATAAATTAGATAAGTAGTATGAAGAAGAGCTATAGCATATTATTAGAGTACTCTAGAGTTTGAACACAGACAGGTACCTGTTTTATAAGAAGTTTTCTGATTCCATTAGTTTAGCAGCAAAAAGTTCACGAGTGGCAATTCTTTCTTGTATTTAGATATTCATTTAATTTCATGGCAGCAGCAGCTTTCTCATTCGTTTCAGGCAGCAGATCTTCATGGTGAATTTATGACGGGCAATGGAGGGTTCGGCATCCGATGGCCACCTCCCGATGGAGAATAATCTAGGTGCTTTACTCGGTCATACCTTGGCAGGAACAAATTATTTTATTATTTTTGAAGACTCTCGGTGATTGAGAGCAAAGCTAAAGTTTAAGTGAATGTCTCCAGCAAGTCTAAGATGGCCTCTTTTTTTATCTTGATCTTTCACATTTTTGTTAAGATATTTTTAGGTTCTACTTAATCTGCCCTGAGGATAATCAATGCATTTAGTTGGTTTTTAATTAAAGAAAGCTGCCATTCTATTGTTTACATTTTACATTTACTAATTAATTTTGGGGAATTTTTCTTTAATTAATCTATTATCTATCACTGACCGATGCTTTTAAATTTCAAAAACAAAAAGGGAACATAAGATTATTTTAACTGTTAATTAAATATTACATCAGATATTTTTAGAATTATTATTAAACGAAATTTAAACAAAGCAATAAATACGAACTTTATAATCCAAAATAAATGATTAAAATTATACAAAATTATATAACTAAAAGAAATCTAACTTATATTATTTTATCCCTATTTATTGCGTTTAATTTGAGATCGAAATGTGTGCGTGTTTATGCTGAATTCTACATATATTTATACATTTTTAATATTGTTACACACACAATTCGATATCAAAAAGTTTAAATTTGGGCGGGATAGACCGGTCAGTGAGAGACGACAGAAAAAGGTAAAACTTAAGATTCGAATACGAATCTTACTGTTTCAATATATATATATATAGAACAAGCTGGATATTATCAAAACCTGGAAATATTATTATAATATCATCTACAATTGAAACAGTGTTTACATTAACTCCCAAATGAAACAACTAAACACCTTTAGTAGTTTTCTCTCCATACTTGATTAGTAGTTTTGATTAAATTGCTTACAATAAGAGTGCCAATTGTAACTTCTGTGGCATCCTTCTACTGAGCTTGAATGCAAATGAGAGATGCAAACTTGAGTTTAATGAATCTATTCATAATTTAGTTTTGGATGGTTATAACTAAATGTTGATGTGTTGATGATTGTTTGATTGCCTAAAACAAATATTCCCAAATGCACCTTGAAATCTATTTGATTGGCAATGTATTCTGTGTACTTATTCAATTTTGGATACCAAAGTGATCTCCTGGATTAACAATATGGCTTGAGACACCCATAGTCCTTTAACAGCATGGTGTGATTTGAATAATTTGGGTAGAATCATATCATTAATTTTTTTCAGGATGATTTTGCAAATACCATTTGGTCTATGTCTTCAATTATTATAAGTATCAAGTCAGTGAACATAGACTTTTTCCCCTGACTTTTTATGACAAAGTATTATATTAGTTGATAAATAAGGGAGATCAACTTTATTTAAATGGAAATGATTGTAATATTTGGGTAATATTAGAATTAGGATGCAATCTAAATCTCTGTATATTTTGTCTGGTATTTTATCTGGATCTGGTGGTGTATGTGATTTCAGATGGCTTTTCTCATGAGAAACTTCACTTCTAGTAATAAATTCTTTCAGGTCATTCACTTTTAGGTATTGGTTTACATGTAGTTGTGGTTTAACAGCTATATATTTTTTCTATATATTTTCAAATATATCTGTATCAACATTGACACTTATTAAATTATCATCTGTCTTTGGTTAGGACAGGAATTCTATTGGTCTTAATAGTAATTGTACTGTTGCAATTATTGTTGATTTTACCAGTAGTAGTCTAATTATGGAAAACGTAGAGATAATCAGTTTCTTTCTATAATTTGTTTACCAAAGTCTCTACCTCTTTTATATTGGTTATTGTTTTAATGTGTTATTGATATCTTCTATACTGGTTATTGTATTGAGTGTGGTATTCATATCTTCTATGTTGGGTTATTGCATTTAGTGGGGTGTTGATATCTTCTATGTTGGTTATTGTATTTTGTGAGATATTGATATCTTCTATATTGATTATTGTATTTCATGATGTATTAATATCTTTTGTATTGATTATTGTATTTAATGTGGTATTGATATCTTTTATATTGTTTATTGTATTTCATGTGATGTTGATATTTTCTATTTTGGTTATTATATTTTGTATGGTGTTGATACCTTCTAAATTGTTTATTGTATTTAGGGTGGTACTAATATCTTCTATATTGGTTATTGTATTTAGTGTGGTATTAATATCTTCTACATGATTATTGTATTTAGTGTGCTATTAATATCTTCTATATTGATTATTGCATTTAGGGTGGTAATTAATATCTTCTATATTGGTTATTGTGTTTAGTGTGGTATTAATATTTTTGGTATTGGTTATTGTATTTCATGTGGTATTAATATCATCTAAACATTGCTTTACCAAATCTTTTGGTTTATATTCTGTAATGACATTTGAACACCAGTAATTTAAAGTGTTTTTAAACATTAATTAGACTTCTATTGGAAAAATATACTTTGCTCTCAAACAGTAACTAGAGTCTGTAATATTATTAGAGATATCATTAACAGTTATCTTTAGATCCTAAGAAATAATTTGTTTGATGGTGTAATCATATTTAGGTGGACTACAATGAGATGCATTTATAATTAGGATTACAAATGCATGGTCAGAGAAGATTACACATTACATTTGTTGTGAATATATTGTTTGATAGTGTTATGAAAAAGGTCAGTTAACATCCATATAAAGGTTTCATTGCCTGATGGATATAGCATAAGAGTGGTCTCAGTGCAAGATAATTAAACTCAATACTCAATGATTATGTATTATGCTAAAAGTGCAATTAAAGTTGTCACAGAAAGTGGTAGTGTCCACATTATGTAAAAGTTTGCTCTGGGTTGTATGCAGCATCTGAATGACATCTTTTGCTTCATTGCAGAAGTATGTAGCTATTTGATTATATTTCTGTGACAAATACAAAAAGGATGTTACAATAGCATTTACTGACAGGTATACTATATTAAGTTTCTTTATAGGTATCTTTAGACTCATCAATACTGCCATTCTCTGAGCTGTCCACATGGGGTTATTTGACATTCTGTTATGTGAAAGGGGTGTATCTTCCTAATGTATCTTTATAAACTGTTTTTATTGTACTATTCTCTGATAGATATTAATATCAAATATGTTGAATTGTCGAGATTTATAAGCTGCATATGTTATTGTATAGATGATTTGGATGTCCATTTCCTTCTGCTTATCACTGGGACCATTTATTAATTTGTCTTTTGTGTACTGTTTCTTAATAAGTCATCATGTTATTTGAACTGCTAATGTTTTTATTTGTTTGTACTTCTTCAATATCCATTTCATTCCTAGTGCCTTGCTCTCCTGCCAACTTAGTACTGGAATGTTTTATAGAAGTTTGTATGTCATTAGATGACTTAATGGTAATGTGACTTTCACTTTGATAGTAATTTGCTCTTAGTTGTGGAATAAGAATTCCTTTATTGGTTTCATTACAATTTAATTTCATCGCTTCTGTTTTGCCAGTGTTGTTGTTTATTATGCTCTGTATATTGCTTGCATTCTTGTCATTATCTATTTTAGTTTCTTTTATGGACTAGTCCCTAGTAGACATGGCATTACCAAATTCATCATTTCCTTTATTTTGCTGTAATATCTAAATACAATATATCCATTTTACTTTGAACACTTTTTAGCAACTACCATTTATTGTACATATATGCATACACAATCTTACATTTCGACTGTCCTGCAGTCTTCTTCAGAGCCACTTTTACTTTAATTTTTCAAAGTAAAAAATTAAAAGTGGCTCTGAAGAAGACTGCAGGACAGTTGAAATATAAGATTGTGTATGCATATATGTACAATAAAAAGTTATTGCTAAAAAGTGTTCAAAGTAGAGTGGATCAATTGCATTTAGAGTAGACATGATGTTTCTCCATTCATTATTATTTGATGATTGATTTGATAAATTTATAACCACTTCTAATATTATGTTGCTCAGATTTGTCACCAAATGTCTTTGGTTTTTGATTTGTTTTATTTATGATTCTTTAGCTTGTGCAATCACCAATTATGCATTGTGAAGCTATATGTCCCAATCAAGCACATGTAAAGTATAATGGTTAATGTCCTTGTAGGTTGGTTGTGATGAGTATTGAGTGCATGGATATTCTGTGTAGTAATTCTTCAGGAGTTAAAACAACTAAACATCCCATTTTTTATGCTTACATAAGCTCTTTACATAAAGGCTAAACTCTCCATACAGAAACAAGATTCAGTGCAAGCCAGAGTAATCAATGGATTCAAGAAGCTTGGTGCATAAAATCCCCAATCTAGTGCCTAATCCAATATCCCCAGACTAGTTTCTAGCTTGTGGCTTTCTGCAGTGCTCTCAGATCCAAGGCTCCTCACTGATAAAGGCCACAAGCTAGAAACTAATCTGGGGATATTAGATTAATATGCACTATATTGAGGATTTTATGCACAAACATTCTTGCATCCATTGATTATTCTGGCTTGCAATGTATGGAGAGTTTAGCAATTGTGTAAACATCTTGTGTAAGCATAAAAAATGGTGATCATGTGGTGTTTAGCGTCTGTGTAATTCTTCGGGAGAATGATCTTTTTTTTCATTTAACTACTATTTAGCAAGTGCTTATTGGTATCTCATAGGGTATATTTGGAATTAGTTCTCTAGATATGTTGATGAGTTATGCTATATCTTCAATGTTTTTGTAAGTATTTTTACCTATAAAATCTGGCAGTTTATGCATTCCGTGACCTTATATTATTGAATTTGCTTCCTTAGTGACAATACATTTTTCTGATAAATTATCTTTTCTGCTTTTTCTCATTGTTTCTTGGTATAATATTTAAATCTTATGAATAATTTAACAGTGTGGCTGTTGACTTAGCAAATTTTACCAAATTGACTACTTTCTTTATTTGCTGTAATATCTTATACAAATGGAATTTATCCACTCCACTTTGAACCCTTTTTAGCAAAAAAAACTTTTATTGTACATATATGCATATACAATCTTGTTAACTTCTTAGCATAAAAATAATATTGTTAAAGTTTTTAAGAAAGTTGTAAATGGTATGATAATCTTATGTTTCGACTATCCTGCAGTCTTCTTCAGAGCTATGATGTAATGAACAAAATAAAATACATAACTATATAAATAATACCATAAAAACGTAAACAATAAAATTAATAAAATAATAAAGTCAGGAATATATAGTATATTTTATTTTATATTATCTGGATTGGTATTGTTTATATTTATATCAGTTTTATTATGGTTTGTTATATTTTATGGTTTTTTTTTATTATTCTATTAATTTTATTATTTATATTTTTGTCGTATTATTTATATAATATTTTGTTCATTATATCATAGCTCTAAAGAAGATTGTAGGACAGTCCAAAGTAAGATTGTGTATGCATATATGTACAATAAAAAGGTTATTGCTAAAAAGTGTTCAAAGTAGAGTGGATAAATTGCATTTAACACATTTTATTAAATCATGTATGTGTAATTCTTTTAAATATTCAGAGTTGGATGGTCAAGAAAATATTGGCTGTCCTTATGTTCTATCATAATCGTCTATTATACTAATTATTGTATATATGTGTGGAGATAGTAATCTGGACTAACCGATGATTGCTGATTTAGCATGAAATACCTGTATTGGTGATTATTTATCTTTTCAACATATGTGTGATCAAGTGGGTCAGCAATATGAGATGGCATGGAGAGTTGAAAGTCGTGTGAAAGTCTAAGTTCGAATCCCTTATATATTACAGTATATATGTGCAGGTGTGTGTAAGCCTGTGCAATGTATTAAATTATACTAATTATTGTAATTATAAATTTATTTAACGCACATTTTCAAGCGCACATTCTTAGTAAATATTACTAATTATTGTAATAAGTTGCCGTAAACAAAGAAAAGATTTATTCTGTTTCTATTTATTAAAAGAGTAAACTTTTTCCTTAGCCAACATTAGAAACGTTTTTGGCAACTAATTATAAACAAGATAAGAAAAAGGATAACAACTTCTAATATTATATTAATTATTATAATTATTAACATCAGTGGATTTGTACTGCTCGCAAAAGTACGATACCAGTATTCATAGAATTTTCCTAATGTTTGGCATATTACGTTTTTGATTTACAGTAAGCTTATTTACATTAATAAAGATTACTCTGTTATTTGGTTTTCATTTGTTTTCTTTATTTTTTTAACATTTTATTGTAATTGTTTTTCGTAAGGTATTTTATCATTCACTTCACTAATATTAATTAGTGTTCTTTATTGCCCAAATTTTTTCTTCCCAGGAAATTTGTGTATATATATTACGTTCTTTTTTTTCCTCTGTGTTTGTTATAATTTTGTTTCTGTGTCCACAATTTAGAGTTCTTTGATAATGATACTTTATTTTGTCTGGGCTTCAATCATTAAAGTGTTTTCAGATTTTTCCAATGAAATTTATTGATTTTTAAATTCGTTATAGATTGTAAAAGACCCAGAAAGAGACCGCATGTGAGATGGATAGATTAAATGAGAAAATGTGCAGGGATGATGTAGAGAAGAGAGGCTAGAGATTGGAGAAGATAGATTGAACTTGGGGAGACCTTCATTCTGCAGTGGATTGATAATGATTGACAATGATGATGATGAAATCCGTTATTTAGATTTAGCTTTTTTCGCTTACTTATTTGTTCATTTTCTGTTCTTATCATTTATTTGTATATTCTTATCTAAATTACACATTTTCCATTTACTTGGGTTGTCCTTTGGGTAGCTTCCTTTCAATAATGTGTTCGATTGTCCAAATCCATGGTGTCTGCACTAACTTCGTATAAGGTTGCGATATTTGAATTTTTGACAATGTTTTTAATTAACTTTTTAGTGTATTTTTAACATTTTTTTTATTCTAATTATTATATAATTACTTGCATAATACTTTTTAATTTTCCAAGGATTTTTTAACTGAATTTTTTTTTCTCTCCCGTTCTTACAACAGACCTAACTTTGTGCTGTTAGGTCCCTGTCATACTATTTATACATTATTTCTATAAATATCCATATTTCAAGATGTTTTTAAGTATATATTTAATTTTTGAACGTGATTGCACCTTTTAAATATAAATTCATCTATGTATTGAGTGGAGTGAGTACCACGGACTTCTGAAAAATCATTTACTAAACAGAATTCTGTACATGTAGTATATATAGCTATCATAACATTTCTTGTATTGATATTACTGACTATGTACTTATTTTTTATTTATACTTATGTTAATAGTTTCATTAATCAGTTTTTTAAGTACACAGTATAGTTGATTGTCTGATTACACATATTTTGGATATATTACGTATGTCTAACTGGGTATTGGATGAATTTTATATATAGCACATATAATTTAAATCTTTTCAAATATTTCATTAATTAAATATTAAAGCAACACGCAGCATATTTTATTAAATAAATGCACAATAATTGCAGCTATTCTTTCTGGAGTATTCTGAAATCCCATTGGACTGTCTGTTTTGTTAGAATAAACATTTAATCTTCTCTGTGTAATTTATATACCAACAATGCAATTAAATATATAACTATTGTTTATGTAAATAATCTAGAATTTTTTTTAGTGTCAAACTGTAATTCTGATATAAAGTCATCCATCTTTCAAGTATGTGCCATAATTTTAATATTCAATTAGCGGTGTTAAACGCCAGTAACCTCTCAATCCAAGTCACAAGATAAAGACTTTGAATAAGTTAAGAATACACAAGATAAAGACTTTGAAAAGTTAAGAATGAAGAAGATAAAAACTTTGAAAAGTTAAGAACAAAGAAGATAAAAACTTTGAAAAGTTAAGAATGAAGAAGATAAATTCTTTGAAAATTAAGAGTGGCTGATCTTTTTAAAAACTTTATCTTGAGACTTGAACTGAGCATTTATTAGTGTTTAACTTCACAAATTGAATATTAAAGTACAATTCATGTGTGAAAAATGATTACTTTCATATCAGAATTACACTTTGATGTGGCACTAGTAAAAAACTTCTTGCTTATTTACAGTAAAATATAACATCTTTTAATATTAACACATATGTAATAAAATAGATATGTAAATAAAATGAATAATGTAAGATATCGACACTCTCAGTTCAACATGCTTAAAATTTGCCTATATAATTGCATGAAGGTATAAAAGATGTGGTCATTCTTATCTTGTCCAAGCCTTTATCTTGTGACTTGGATTGATAGTATCTTGTGACTTGGATTGATAGTATCTTGTGACTTGGATTGATAGTAACTTGTGACTTAGATTGATAGTATCTTGTGACTTGGATTGATAGTATCTTGTGACTTGGATTAATAGTATCTTGTGACTTGGATTGATAGTATCTTGTGGCTTGGATTGATAGTATCTTGTGACTTGGATTGATAGTATCTTGTGACTTAGATTGATAGTAACTTGTGACTTGGATTGATAGTATCTTGTGACTTGGATTGATAGTATCTTGTGACTTAGATTGATAGTAACTTGTGACTTGGATTGATAGTATCTTGTGACTTGGATTGATAGTATCTTGTGACTTGGATTGATAGTATTTTGTGACTTAGATTGATAGTAACTTGTGATTTGGATTGATAGTATCTTTGACTTGGATTGATAGTATCTTGTGACTTGGATTGATAGTATCTTGTGACTTAGATTGATAGTAACTTGTGATTTGGATTGATAGTATCTTTGACTTGGATTGATAGTATCTTGTGACTTGGATTGATAGTATCTTGTGATTTGGATTGATAGTATCTTGTGACTTGGATTGATAGTATCTTGTGACTTGGATTGAGAGTTTACTAGTGTTTAACAACCCTAATTGAATATCAAAGTATGGCCCATGTGTGGAAGATGATTTTTATTTTGTATCAGAACTATTGTATATCTGAAAATGATCACCCAAAAGTTAATCCACTATTGCAATGTGTGGAAAATGATAAATTTTGTTACCTGCTAAAGAGTCACTTTTTATTCTATTGAAATTAATACTCTGAACCCTTTGCTTCTTTTTTTTACAAAGGAAATGATAAAATTTGGCAACTACTGGTGGGAATTTGCTTTTGTTTACTCTCATTCTTACCTAGACTTATTCTAGCATTTTAACGCTTGGAATTACAACATACATTTTATTGCATGACTGTGTAATATATATAGTATAGAAAGATAGAATAGTCTTTAAATAATCCACTACAACAAAATCTTCCCCAATAATTTTGTATAGAGGAGCACTGGAAGAAAAGGGTCAATGTATCAAACTTGTCAGGGGGTGAAAATTTGAGCCGTTTTCGATCTATAAATATGGATACCATTTTAATAACTAATATTAGATAATTAACTGAGTTGATTTGAGTTATCTTTTCAAAAAAAAACCTAAGTCTGATCAAAACTTTGAAAACAATTTTAGTTTAACTAATAAAAGCCTTCTGAAAAAATAAGATCATAGTGGCTTTGTTCCATTCTTCAAATCCATACCTTCCCTTTTTCATAATACTCAAAAAAACATCTTCACTTCATTCATCCTTTTCATATAAGATTTTTAAAAAGATTTCTTAATCGTTTGTGATTTTAAACCACCAAACATCACATGATCACCATTCTTTATGCTCTCAGATCCAAGGCTCCTCACTGGCAAAAGCCATAAGCTAGAAACTAGTCTGGGGATATTGGATGAGCAGGCACTAGACAGAGATTTTATGCACAAACCTTCCTGCATCCATTGATTACTCTGGTTTGCACTGAGTGGTGCTACTGTATGGTGAGTTTTGCCTTAGTGTAAACAGCTTGTGTAAACAAAAGAATGATGATCATGTGATGTTTAGTGGTTTAATATCAATCTTGTCCAATAGGATTATGGCGACTGTGATTATTAAAGAATCAAAAAGTATGGATGCTGAAGTGAGTTCACATCTATACAACTATACAAGCTAATGAGCTTGAATTGAAAACATTATTGTATTTTTATTTTAGACTCAAAGCTTTATAGTTAGCTAATGAGTTAAGAGATGGCTGCTGGAGGGTTGCATTAGTCCTAAGATCTAAATGCAGTTCTCTCAGATTTAAAGCTCCTCACTGATTAAAACCACAAGCTAGAAACTATTTTGGGGATATTGGATGAGTCAACACTAGATAGGAATTTTATGCACAATCTTGCTTCCATTGAATACTCTGGCCTGTACTTCATAATGCTACTGTATGAAAAGTTTAACCTGTTTGTCTTTTGTGGTTGTATTAATTTTATTTATTAATCTATTTTTTATCTCTTCAAACAACATGTCATGAAACGTAGTTCCATTTTAGCCTTCTTATTCTGTCATTAATGTTAATGTGATTTTGGTTTGTTTTTTATGTATTTCTTATACACTTACTTTTTTTTAATTTTAATATGCAGAGTGTATGTACTTTGATGTACATTGTCTAATCTCTGTATTGCATTTTTATTAATTGTCTGATTCACAGAATTATATGTAAATAAGTTCAGCATTACCAGTAAGCAAAGGAGGCAATTGTTCAGGGTGCAGAACTTAAAAAATATGCAGTATTGATATTTGAATGCCACATTTTGATTCAAGTAGACATTTTTTGTAAAAGTTGATTAATTTCATGCTTTTAATTGTACCTACAAAATATATGGTCTTAAAAATAAAAATTGGCAAGTTTGTTTTTTAGAAGGGATGTGTGGAAATAGTTGGCCTTGCTAGGTGCAAGAGAATCTGTGGATAAGATCCATGGACAGCCAACTATTTTCAAACATTGCCACAAACTTTTTCATTGAATCCAATATTTAGCCCATCTATAAAACCACACATTTTCTTAGGACTTTTTTGCATTTTCTGACAACAAAACTGTACCTATAGTCTTTTTTATTCTCTGAAAAATCTTTATAGTGACAGATCATTTAAGACTAAAAGCGATGTATTTAATAATGCCCTTGAAAGTATTTTTCTGTAGATATCATAAGCATTGCACTCCTTTCCATAGCCATCTTTAAAATATAGCCCTTCCTACATTACTAAAAAAATGTTGTAATAGTTTTGAAGCTAACATATCACTATCATATTTTAAAACTTACAGAAATCCTGTAAATGCTCATAACTTGTCCATGTTTTTAAATTACAAAAAATGATTTTAACTTCATTCAGTAAATATTTCAGTCTAAATAAATCAATAGTGTGGTAAAAATTAATGGTTAAATATATTTTAAATATTTCATCATATGGTAACTATTTCTTCAACAAGCATCTTCTTTCCTGAGATGAACAATAAACAAGAAGTCAGCAAAATTGATATATTATTAAATTCAGTCCACTGAAGTCATATATTTAGGTAATGGTTAAATATATTTTAAACATTCCATCATATGGTAAATACCTCTTCAACATGCATCCTCTCTCCAGAGATGAACAATGAATGAGAAGTCAATAAAATTAATATATCATTAAATTTAGTCAACTGAGATCATATATTATTATTTAGAGAATGGTTAAATATATTTTAAATATTCCATCATATGGTAAATACCTTTTCAACAAGTATCCTCTTTCGGAAGATGAGCAGTGAATGAAGAGTCAATAAACTTAATATATCATGAATTCCGTCTACTAAATTCATGTATTATTATTTAAAAGATAATTACAATATTATCTATCTGTTCAATGTATCATTTTATATAAAAAGTATCTTAATGTTTTAGGATTATAGTTAATTTTATTAAAATAAAAGATTTAATGTGATCATTATCAAGTATATATATATATATAATTATTTGACACAATATCAATCCAAAATACAGTAAATAAATATTTTGAATATACTTTATTCAGAAGTACTTTCAACTAGCTCAGTAGTCATTGTCAACTATTCAAAATTCAAAAATAACGTTACAATACGTCATATAAACATTTTCCCCACAATTCACTAATCTTAACATTCACTGCTTGTCTACTAATCAAATGTTATATTTATTAATCAATAAAACCTCCCTAATTTTACGTTTATTATGGTTTCTTTCAATCCCCATAATTTTAACATTATTAAAATCAAAATTAAATCCATAATTACAAATTCTATTATGATCAAAGAATACAGAAGACTAAATATCCCCATTTTTTTCAGAAATTGAATTTTGATCACGCTTCAATAATAAAATATGTTCCTTAGTTCTTTTTTCTAATGTACACCGAGACTCCCCAATATAACTCATACCACATTTACAAATCCATCTATATATTATTCAATTTTGATGAATAAACATCTTTTTATTCTTAGAATTATTCAATAGTTTATTTAAGATTGCTTTTTATACTCTGTTTAATTTAAATACATTATAGATTGTAAAAGACCCAGAAAGAGACCACATGTAAGATGGATCTGAAATAAGAAAATGTGCAGGGGTGATGTGAAAAAGAGGAGCTAGAGATTGAAGAAGATATATTGAACTTGGAGAGACCTTCATTCTGCAATGGAATGATCATGATTGACAGTGATTTTGATGATGATGATATATATAGTAAATACAGAAAAGAGGCTAGAGATCAGACAAGATGGATTGAACTTGGAGTAACCTTCATTCTGCACTAACTTCATATAAAGTTGCCTTTATCCGATGAATATTTGCAAGATCAAGAGTACCAACGTCACACAAAATGGCAGATTTGAAGTCCTTCTTATGTAGAAATAATAGTCTTTGCAAATATTCATCGGATAAAAGCAAATATATTGAAATATAATTGAATGAATTATTAAATGTTGGCTACAATTATAATCATATATATAATGTTATTAGAGATTTTAACACAAAATATAAGAATAAAAATTTTAATAATAATATTGATTCTCCTGCTAATAAAAAATATATGGATATCAATACCATATATTTCAAATGATCAAGTACATTTTATAAGAAATATTTATAAAAGTATATGTGATATTGCATTTTACACACCTCTTACATTAAACAAATTAATAAATAACTATAAATATAAAACCTCATTTATAAATAAAAATTGTGTCATTTATAAATGGATATGTAAGTGTGGTAGTGGATATATAGGTGAATTGAGATGTACATTGAAAAAAAGAATTAAAGAGCATTTTCAATTATTAAAACAGAATCAGAATTCAAAACAAAATTGTAAAGTAAATAATAATATCTTAGCATCTGTTTTTTATGACCATAATAAGTCATGTATTTATGGTTTTGACTTCAATTTTAATAATGTAAAAATATTGCAAATTGAAAAAAATAACAATAAAAGGAAAATAAAGGAAGCTATGCTACTATACAAATACAAACATGACTTAATTAACAGGCAGGCAGCAAATGTTAAGATCACAGAATTGTGGGAAGGTTAGCCTTTCAAAGTGATAGTTGACAAAGATTACTAGGATAATCGAAAGTGCTCCCAAGTGGATAAAATTTTTAATTATCTAATAATTGTATTTATAAATATTCAATTATATAATTATGTATATTGCTTTGAAAAAACACAGACATCGAATAATATATATATTCTACCAGACACTCCATCTACTCTGATACAGAGGGCGCCACCAGATCACTACGTATCTGGAAAATTTATTTACTGTAATCAAAATAGATGATGATGGTTTGCGCTGACTAGACTCGGGGAGAAACAAGAGATCTTAAATTGTTTAGACAATTGAGACAAAAGCACAAAGACAAACGTCAGACAAATTAAGTTTAAGCAAATTCTAAAATTTTATTAAGAGACAATAAATTATGAAGTATAATTGATTTACGACACAATAAATAGGGTTAACTCAGGCGTGTATCAGAAAGACAAAACGTACAGCTCTGGCAGCCCGACTGATCTTCTAATAAAAGAATTATAAAGGGAGGAAGCAAATTTCATTCAGCAAAGGATTCATCCAAACATTGGTTTTCACTTTCAGATATTTAAACAATACGTTCTTGAAACAAATCAACGCAACCAGTGCCGACGAGCTTTTCGAGACCCAAAAAAAAAATGTTTCGGACTCCGAATGTCAAGTGTCGGTAGAAGCTGCACCTATTATTATGTTTAAAATAAAGGTGGTTGATTTACCCCAAGAACAACCGAAAAACATGACTGAAAAATGAAAGGAAAACAATTAATTCTGGCAAATCCCAGTCAAACGATTGGCGAAAATTACTCTAAAATTAATAATTAAAGGTCTCAATAAGAGAAAAGTAAATCATTAGAAAACCAGCTATGTCTGTCCCAGCAATTAAAGAAAATAAACTTACAAACAAATTCTGAGTACACGCTCTGATAAATTTAAAGCACACATAATAAATACAAAAATAAATCTATCTGAGAGTGCACATGAGTACGAAAATATTAGAAGTTTTAAATACTTTAGCAGAACGAAAGTCTCACTCACCTGTAATTTAAAAAGGGATCAATATTATCTTCCTGCTGACAACTTATAAAATTACAAAGAAAAACAATTCTAATTTCCGCCTTCAGAGATATAAGAAACGAAATCCCTACCTGAGGAAAATTAGACAATAAAGTCGTCAGCCAAAAGATTTTTGGAGGTTTGTGAAAGCGCAAACACAGTGTTTACAAATTAATTATTGAATAATAAAATAATTACAGGTAAGCATTTAAATATACATGACTGCTAAAGCATTTATAAAAAGTGAGGCATAAAAATATAAAACCCATTCGTCACTCTCCAATAAACAAAAATTGAAAGCAACTTGGAATCTTAAAACTAAGATTCCAAGACACATTGCAAAATATTAGAAATCACAAAAAAGATTAAATATGAATATAAATATTACTTGAGCTTATGAATACAGATTTTTAATTAGACTGAGCAGAAATTTAATGAGAATTAATTTACCCTGGGAAGAATAAAAAAGAAAATAGTTACCTTTTGGTAAAACAAAGTTCACGTAGAGTGCACACTATTATTCTAGTTCATTTCAAGTTCTTTGACAGTGGCAAGGTAGAGGTAAAGAGGTTCTGGCTTCTTCTAGATGTTTAAGGCATTACTGGAGCAAATTTGGAAGTTAGGGATTTAAATTAGCAAGCCATTTTGGTGGTGATAACACTGACAATATTTGTCATCTTGTTGCAAGCAAAAGGATTGAACAACAGTGAATTTTCTTGAAGAAATTAAATGTCCAAACTGATATAAACTTTCACTTGAGAAACAGCTTGTTTAGTTAAGAATAATTAATAACTAACTCTCCAAATTTTCAGGGCTTTTTATACATCGCTCCATTTCCTGCAAAACACTTTCCTTATTGTTGAATGCTACACCTAAGGCAGGTCAAATATTAATCTCCCGCTCAATCTAATCTAAGAATTCTACCCAGAGATTATTGAAATGAAAACAACTACATAAAGATCCAATCTCCGCTTTTAGAATTAATTTTCTTCCATAGCGTAAGCTTGTGGTTAAAACACCTGTAGAGGTCCCTACTATCACATTTTTACATGCATATTATCGAGGTTATAGCCTCAGTGGATATTACTTACTTAATCAATGTGCATTTAATAAATTTATAATTACAACTTTAAATAATTAAAATAAAAGCCACAGGAATGTAATTAGCTAGGTTGCTTGTTTTTAATTAATTGATTTAAAGTAAAAACAAGCGGTATATGAAAACTATTTTAAAATAAATCGATAAACATTGAAATAATCTGTTTTACATATAAACACATGTGTATTTTGATACACGTATTCTTTTTTAAATAATAATAAAAATTTAAACATTAAACGTTTAGTTTTTTTTTTTGTAATAACACCATTGAATCGGATTTCAATCCGGTTCAATATATATATATCTGGCTAAAATTTTCAATCTTAAGTTAATAAAATCAAGTATAATTAATATCTTACGATAATTTTGACCACTAGACTAGTTCAAATTGATAATAATAAAAATATGGTTCGATTTAAATAAATAATAATAATATAATAATAATAATGAGACATATGGTGAAAGGTAAAGTAGTAGGATTACATTGAGCATATATCCCAAAAGATACAATCTCAATGGCATAAGAATACTCTCCCCCTTTTATTTCAAGTAATAATATAAAACCATAGCATTCTTAAGATTTTAAAAAAATATAAATAATCAAATATAATGTTACTAAATAAATAATAATTCTGTTATTAAAATATAACTATATCAGGTTCTTTAAATAAAATCTCTAATTAATTTATAATCTCCTGTAATCCAAGTATGATAAGGAATTTTGTATCATTCCTAACTACACCTACGCAATGATAATAATAAGAAGAAGAATAAATAATACTTCTATACTTAATCTAACTAACATCTGGTACAATATTTACTACTCAATAATCTGGTCATTAATAATAATAATGATAACAACAATAATAATATTCTTATTTTCTCATTTCTCATGTGGCATATTATAAGTATGGTATTATCTGAATAATATGTGGCAACAAGAAATATACTTAATTATATATGGCAGTATTTTCAATAATAAATCATGACCAAAAATATTCTTATATTATATGATTTTGCTGTGTCATATTCTGACTAATGATTAATATTGTTTAATAAAATAATATCATTTAAAATTATAATGTGCAAAATATGTGATATGTTTAGTTTTGTATTCAGTAGATTGAGTTTTACTGTAGTGAGTAGAACAATAACAACATGGACAACAAGTTTTATAAAAACAACTTTAATAAATTTATTCTATACTTTAAAACAATTATGTATAAAATATTTACAATTTTTTATAAAAAAAACTGACAAATATTATATTAAAATTAAAAAAATATATACAAAATTCAAATAAAAGAAAGATTGAAATTACAGATTTTCAATCTCAAAAATTAGGACAAAACCAGGAAAGTAACAAACTCCCTCTCACTTCCAGGCAAGGTGGGACTGTTAAACATGATGGTGTTTTTGCATATAAATTACTACTTGCCCATCTTCAAACCGACCAAGGGGTTTCAGGATGGTATAAATTCAGCCTGCACCAAGATGATGTAGAAGAGGAAAACTGTATCCATCAGTCTGGCTAAGGTGCAGAGACCATGTGACCTGAATGGACTTGATCTCCATGCCGTCAAGGTATTTTTTGTTCAAAGAACACTTTCAATGCTCAGATAAATTACAATAAAAGAGAACAGGATCAGAGTGAAGACTCTGTGGAGCCCACAGATACATCACCACCCATACCCAGTAAATGGGTCAAATAGCTACAAGATCAATTGGGACTCTATTTTCAGTTACTGAGCAAATAGAGAAAACAAAGCAATCATACTGGGAAATGTATAAGCTCCTTTTCCCAAATCTAAACCTGATATCTACCCAATCAAGACTGTCAGTGAAGCAAATGCTCAGGAAGTCAAGATACTCGTGGATAGGACCAAAGCTGGTTGATTTTATAATTAAGTTTAACTTGTCCTCTTTGCCCACCAGTCACTTTTTGGTGTGCAAAGAGGATTTCATCAAATAAGCCTCATGTGTAAACTTTGTAATATACATGAAGAAATGCTGGAGCACATCTTCTATGGCTGTGGGAATGTCCTGTCAATTGATGCAGCCATGAAAGAATGAAAGTATGCAACCATCAGGCTAGCGGCATGCCTACTACATGCCTTATGGATCACCAGGTGCTAACATATCTTCAGACAAGGACATAATGATCCTTGGAAAACTTTAGAAAAAATACTAATAAACATGAAGAACAGAGATCGCCTCCTTGTGCCAGAGCATCTTTTTGTGGACATATGGGTGCAGATTACCATATCCAACGATGAGACAACATCTCAGACTACTGCACTAAATAATGTGATGACAATGACACATAGATTGGTTGCAAAGCTTTGAACTTCTACATAAAACTATTGCAATCAGCAAAATGTAGCTACTTGACATATGCATTGCTTTACCAAAATATTGTCAATTTATGAAAAATTGAAAGTATCAAAACATTTGAAAAAATATAAGGAATAGTTATGATTCTTTTATCATCAAATATATTTTTAAAATATTTATGAAAAATTATGATTCCTTTGTTATATTTGCCATCAACATTCTGCATTCAATATCATTTGTATTTGTTCACAATACCAAAAAAATGTATTTTACCTTCTTCTAAAACAAATCATCTTTTCTAAAATTATCCATTATTCATCTTTCAAAAATATTAGTCTACATGATGTTTTATTAATGAAATTCAGATAGCAATACAATGCATAGGACATGAAGGATTAACTAGAGGAAAGACTCAATAGTACAAAAATAATTCAATAAACCACATGGAAATTAGTGTGAAGAAACAATAGGTATGACTTCATCTAATACCTTTAAAAATAATGTCTAGGCTTTCTTTCAGCACTTACAGACTAATTAAATATAAAGATCTAAAAACACTGTCAATGGAAATAAATACAAAGTACAGGGCTATGTTAACTGTATTTGCATAACAACTTCTTAGATATAATATAGGCTACTTATCCTATCTTCTTAACACATCCTACTATATAAGCATTCAGGGCTTCATTTTTCTACTCGCCTGTCACTACTATTTAAATAATTTCAAAATAGATTTAGACATTTAACATCGTAAAATAAGTAAGCAAATTTCCCAATAATAATCAAAGTTATATATCACTTTATCAAACCATGACTACTATAAGAAAAGGTTTCACAGACAAACTTATCTACAAATACAAATGAGATTTGATTTTAAAATATTCGTTCAATATTCATATCTTGAAAATATATATTATATGGTTTATCTAGAAAAGAATCATAAAACTATGATCATTTTATAAAGTTATAACGAACTTTATAATATAATAAATAAAAAATAAATATATGCATATTTCTCATCGCTTATATCTTTTAATAAAAAATCTATATGTGTTATTAACTCACACATCCATATGTTCATTTACTCATGTAACATAAGATAAATATTTTTAAAATTCCAAGCAACTTTAAGAAAAAAAATATACATCATATAATATTTATAAATGACTAAACATCACATGATCATCATCTCTTATACTAGCGCATAATTGTTATTAAACAAGGCAAAACCCTGATTGGCACAGGGTGGCACTACTGTATGGAGAGTTTTGCCTTGTTTAATAATATTTACAATAATTTAAATTATCTATGTGATTTTACTATTTGCAAATCACATCTCTGATGTCTTCTGGTCCAGTTTTACATAAAATATAAGAATTAAAATATCATTCATACTGCACTCAGTTTAAACTAATGCACTTCAATAAAAATTGTTTTCAACACATTTAAGAAAAATTATTAAAAGATTTTTTTTAAAAATATTAATATTGTTAGGATTAAAAAAATATCTAAAAATATGTAACCTTTACTACATCTTATAACTAAATTATAATTCTAATTATTAGTATATTTTAAAATAAATAATAATAAATTTTTTACGTATTCTTTTTATAGTTGTCCTTCATATAACAAGTTCAGTTAATAATCTGAAGAGTTGCTGTTGCTAAGTGATGAACATTGTCAAAAGCTTTTACCCCCATCCAGCTCTTCTCTCCTCAGTATGTAAACTCACAAATAAAAAAGAAATATCAACTCTTAAAAAAAATCCAAGTAAATCTGAAAAAATCATTGTTCATCCTGTTTCCAAAAGTTATTCAAACAGTCTATTTATTGTCACTTTCTCACAGGATACAATAATTAATATGATATCATTTTTTTAAAAAAACATTTGTTTGATGTAAGTTCCAATTTTTCCATGCACGTGAAATTCTTTCTTCGGCGAGAGATGCAACATTTTTAGACACATTTTAATAAGTACATAAATTAACATGAACAGATGTCTTTTCATTTTTTTTAGAAATTATATTCCAATTAGGCATATAGAAGATAAATCCAGGTTTTACAATACAAAAGTCATTTGTTTCTGGCATAATAATATTCTTTATTATCCATTTTCCTCCTTTATAGTCCAATTATCACAATTAAGATAACCTGGTTTTATTATATCAAAATATTCATGTATTTCTAATATAACTTTATAAGCAATTCATAACCATTATAACAACTATCTCTTTAAGATACTTTTACTTCCAAAAAGTTTAAAATATCACTTGCTTCAAAGATAATTATTTTTTTAAACATATTACAATCTTTTTAAATAAAAGACAATATTATAAAATGAGAGAGCAATATATTTTTATAACTCAATCTTGAATATTTTTATAAAGTTTTAAAAGTCAACTGCATTTTAAATTTTTCCAGTTATTTTTCTTAAATAATATTTTGTTTAAAGTTCTTAACTTTATCCACACAGACATATTAATATATCTGTCATACTTCTGGATAATATTTGACTGTGATTTCAAAGTTCTTTACATAAATATATATATATATAAATTTTCATATACTATACGAAAAATTATACTTCCCCAAACTCTTTGGTCCTTCACTGCCAACCTCCCCAAGCACAAAACTATAGGCTTATATTTCATAATTTACCAACGAATCCTTATCTAGGCTTCAGAATAGCTTCACTAGTAGGAAATCAATTGAAATTATTCCATTCTTTTTAGTTAAACAAAATATTATTTTTAAAATCATTTAGACTTTTTTTAAAAAAATTATATTTAATTTTAAAATAATTGACTATAAATAAACTGACACTATTTAAAAAAATAAATAAAAAGATTAACAATAAGACTAAATAGATAATAACAATAATAGCCAATAATTTTAATTACACAGAGTTTTTATACCTGTTTTTTAAAACAATTTTGATTGGCTGATATATCACCTAATATGTAAACTCATTTACATATTTGACAATTAAGTGCTTTTAAAAATCAGAAATAAATTATGAGTCATCATTTTTATTAATAACATAAGAAATATTTAATTCTCAACCAATTTTATAATTATATTTAAACTAACCAAATATTTTAAAATAATGTACACCTGGGTCTCTTTTTACGAGGATTTATTTTAAGCGATTTTGAAGTTACACGATTCATGTTGCTTCAGAAGTCGAACTCTGATAATGTGCTATTACTTTAAATAATAAATTTTGCACATATGTCATATTGAAAGTAGTAGCACATTATTGGAATTCGACTTTCATCTTAGTAATTTCAATATTTTCAGTGCTTTATAATAGTAAGATTTTATGCAATAATGAAATTAAAATCATGATTTCCACATTTTATGTATACACACATTAAATTTTACAAGATTATAATGTAAATTTGTTCAAACATTGTGCATGTTAATTTTGCATTTTAAATCACATTCTGTTTTTGCTTTTTAAAAAAGAACGTAATCAATTATTAATCATTTAGTGTCCACAAGTTTATTTTTAAAAGGTGAGTAATAGCAGTGGGCACAATTAAATTTGACAATTAAAAATTAAAATCTGATTTTTGATTGTAAATAACAATTTAAAAATTACAAAGATTAATTACTAATTACGTTGTCACCAGAAAACCATTAACACAACATGAGAGTGAAGTTGGTGCTAGTTGCATTTTCTCTTGTGAAGAAACTGATTTTTTACCAGTTTGCAAATGAACCTGTTTATCGGCAAATAGCGATAATAATTAAAACATGTATAAAAAAATGTAAATTACTGTACTGTAAATTATGCATAAAAATATATTATTTTGAATAAAATTAAATATTATAGTTAAAAAAAGTTTGTCTTGTATCAATTTTTTTCAAATTTGAATTTTTTTATTAATCAATTTATTTCCTTATTTTTTTGCACAAATTTTAAAGTAATTTTACGTTGGTGCTTTGCTTTTATGCGATTTTTGAAAAATCACAGTCCATATCCTCCCTTTTTCAAGGTAAGTTACATCTATTTTTGCGCGATTTCGTTTGTGCGTGTTTTCTGAGGAACTTATCTATCATGTAAAATAAGACCCAGGTGTATTTTAATAATTCTTTACTAATTTAACAAACATTTAATACAAATGTATCCATTTTTCAGTTTATCTTTACCAATTTAAAATATCTTTAAAAACTAATTAAATAATATTCTATATTTATTTTTATCATGTACAAATGCCTCAATTTTAGTAACAATTTCTAGAAAATAATTTAAAAAAACTTTCTTTAAATTCATGCATGCCTTCCCTAAAATTAGCATCACATGACCATTATCCCAGACAGAAGTGTTGCAATTTTTTAAAACTCACTGTCTGAAATCAACTAAATAAATATTTAATTACAAAAACTATTATATTAAAGAAAAATATTAAATACAATAATAAAAATTTGTAATAATAAATTTTGACATTTCATAACATTACTAAAACTAAAACATGTAACACATTACAAGAATTAAAATTTTAATAAATAATTATATATAATTTAAACAATTTTAAAAGACAAATTTAATAGCTTATTTAAATATTAAGTATTATAAGATCTAGGTGCAGTGCTCTCAGATCCAAAGATCCTCACTGACAAAGGCCACAAGCCAGAAACTAGTCTGGGGATATTGGATGAGTAGGCACATAGGATTTTATGCACAAGCCTTCTGGCATCCATTGATTACTCTGGTTAGCACAGGGTGGTACTATTGTATGGAGTGTTTTGTCTGTTTAATAACAGTTATGTGCTAGCATAAGAGATGGTGATCATGTGATATTATAAAAAGTATTATAATCCACAGAAGTACTTTCAGCTAATCACTAAAAAAAATATTTACACTGCTTCTGCCATTCTTTATTTTCTGAAATGTATTAAATTAAATAAATGTTAATAAAATAAAGTGTCCATTATGTAATATTGTAACATCAAAACTTTAATATGCTTTATCTCTGAATATGTAATTCAAAACATAAATACATACAAAGTATTTAGGGCAAAGCTTTGATTGAATCTTCAGTTAGCTTAGCATGCTTTCAACTACTTAACAGTCATCCTCAAAAAACAGATTGTAAGAGGGACTTGTGATATTTATTAGAGAATAGATAAAGCAGGAAATTTTTATAAAATTTGAATTGTAAGTATTGTAATAAAAAATAATATTGAGTATAATGGTAATAATATATTATAATACTTTTTGTAATGTATTATTACTGTTACATTCCTTATTATTTTTGTATTACAATATATATATATATATATATATATATATATATGTATATACAAAATATATTAAGGAATATATATATATATATATATATATATATATATAAAGAGTGTTAATAGCTCATAATAAGATTTCATGAATATCCCTATTCCCAGACCAATTTCTAGTTGTTGCTGTCCTTAGTAAGGCACTACAATTTCAGACATTAGATCTAAAAATACCAGCTCAAATCCAGCATTTATCTAATATCTACTATTAAGTAGAAAATCTGACATTTTTAGACATCTATAAGTCTTCAAATCCAGCTATCTAATTTAAATAGCCATATGGTACTGAACTAAGTTTAGATTCACCATATATTAACAGCTTTAGTAATATAACAACACCAAAGCTTCAAGAGAAAAACTATAGTTTCAAAGAAATCAAATCATATATCATGTGATTTAATTTAATAAGCTTGTATGACAACAGCCAACAGCTAGAAACTGGTTTGGGGATAAGGATATTTGGGAAATCTTGTTAAGAGCTATTAAAGTTCATTATATAACATTTGTAGTACAAGCTTATTAAATTAAGTCATGTAATGTATGACTTGATTTCCTTGCAATATATATATATATAATGTTCAAATTAATTATTGGTTTTCTTCAAATTCAAAAAAAGAAAAATACTTTTTTTTTTCAGTTTATAACAGTTACTATTCTTTTTCCTTCTTAAAACTGTTAAGAAGATCAACAAATTGGTTGAACATTTAAATGTTTTTATCACTACTCCAGTATTAAATTTTTTCCACTAAATAATATTTTGCTGCAAGTTTCTAGATTTTGATAAATTTTACATACATTTAAAATAGTAGTAAGATATACAGCAAGTAATTTTATTTTAGCAAAACAGTCTGAGATTTTGAGTGCTAAGAATCAAGAAACTATTAAAACTGCATTAACAGAAGTGTGTTTAGACAGCCACTAAGATAAATTATACAAAGTCAAGAAACCAAAACAGTAACGTATAATGTACAGTTTTCAACTGATTAATTTATTTTTTCTATTAATATATCTAGAATTTAAGATTGTCTGATAATGTTTTTCAGAAAGAAAACAAAATATTTATGTGATTAATTCATATCACTTTAACTAACTTACGATTTTATTAAAATAAACATTTAAATTTTAGGAAAAGAAATAATTAGTGAAAAAAAATTGTCTATTTTTTTTCATATGTCATAGCATCCGCCAGGACGCGAACCCACACCCGTCTGCAACCAACTACTTGCTTGCAACGCAGGTGCATAGTTAAATTAATTAAATAAAATATCAAATTGCTTTGTATTAATTGTTCTGCTTTATTAAAAAAAATTCCAAAAGAATGATTACTGTTAGTTCAAACAAAATAATGATTAAATCATAATTGAGAATACAAGAAACAACAAAGATTGGATTGTAATACCATGCGTACCACATATCGCAAATGAAATTGTAAATATCTGCGTTGATAAATTTAATGTGAAAATTAGAATGCCCCTAAATTTAAATAGACTAATTAATAATACAAAGGACAAAATACACAAATTGGATCAGCCTATGTATGCAGTAGGGTAGAGCCAAATAAGCTGTTTTTACATCTACTACTGGAAAACGAAACCTGATCTGAAAATAAGACTAACACAACACATCTTAATGTTCAAAAAAGTCAAGACTGATTCAACTAATGCATCCATATTTTACAACTATGGAAGAGAATATGGACACAGTTTTGATAATAAGATTATTAAAAGAATTTGTAAAGAGAGAATAACAGAAAGTATAAAATCAAAGAGATGTGGTTTATTACACAAAATAAATGTATAATGAACCATAGATCTAACTGTATTCAAAATAGCAAAAAATGGGTATCATGGATTTTTAACAGAATAACCATGATTATGACATGCACTGAAAGTATATTTGGTCTACTTAATTTCATTTAATATATTTAATCTCTGTTATAGGATTTTCATAATAATAATGACAGAATACCTAGATATTATATATATACAAATAAAATGTCCATTAATTAAAAACTATTGTAATAACAATAAAAACAATAAATATAATGGTAATTAATTATTATATACAGTCTTTCAATCCACAGAAGTAAATCAATTAATTCGAGTGCCGTTAAATTCAAAAAAACAAAACGGAAGCAAATGTCATCAACTCAAATCCTATGAATCCTGAATTTTAACATTAGCAACTTGTCTAATAATTATATTCATTGTATTTTTACTTATTAAAATTTCTTCCTTAATTTTTCTTTTATTATGGTTTCTTTCTTCATGAAGAATCTTACCACTTTCAATATCAAACTTAAATTTATATTTGTATGTCCTTTCATGATCCAACAAAACTAAAGCAGTCATTAAATCACTATTATTTTTACTTTTCACATGCGTGTATAACAATTCATGCTTCTTTAATCTTTTTTTTCAATACTGCATTTCAATATTTAACAGCAGTTGAGGATGGTTAAGGAATTAACCAAAAGTACTTCTGCAGAGTGAAAGACTGTATATAATAGTTAATTACCATTATGTTTATTATTTTTATTATATATATTTTAACCCTTAGTTTCTGTTATGGAGAAACTAATGAGGGGTAAATTCAGTATAACATTAGTTTTACTATTTCTAAATTTAATATCTGAATATTGACTTGTTGTAAATTGAAAGATTTCATGAATGTTAATGTTTAATAGAAAGTGGACTTTATCAGTGAAGAATTTATTAGCTTCATGCTCCCAAATTAAAATGCTTTAGATTTGCCTATATAATTACTAAAAATAGGTTAGAGATAAGAGGGGTTCCTCTTATCTTTATAAAGTCGAATCTTGCGTTATAATTTGTAGAGGTCTCTCTTGCTAAAATTAAGCACTCAAGGCACATGTACTAATGTTTTAACCTTATATAAGTATTACATGCTGACATCGCGCTTAATAAGAATTAATATTTACAACTTTAAATTGATTCAAAATATTTCTAAATTTAATATCTGAATATTGACTTGTTGTAAATCGAAAGATTTCATGAATGTTAATGTTTAATAGAAAGCGGACTTTATCAGTGAAGAATTTATTAGCTTCATGCTTCCAAATCAAAATGCTTTAAAGTTGCCTATATAATTATGAAAAATAGGTTAGAGATAAGAGGGGTTCCTCATATCTTTATAAAGTCGAATCTTGCGTTACGATTTGTAGAGGTCTCTCTTGCTAAAATTAAGCACTCAAGGTACATGTACTAAGGTTTTAGCCTTATATAAGTATTAATCTAAGATTTTTTTTTTATCAAAATGTTAAACTAAATAAAAGTTGGTATTTTGTTTTAAAATAAAAACATCCTCAATCCCGAATCTATAATGTATAAATAAAAGTAAGTATGTTTATATTTTTTTTTTCAAAATTGCAATGTGTAAATATAGAGAGGGAAGAGGGAAGATTGTCTTGTGCACATTACAAAACTTGGTAACAGTTAATTAACAACCTAATAAAAATAAAATTGAATCAGGATATTTTAAAAATGAAAGTTGATATCATAAATAAAATTTTAACTTGCTATTTCTAGCGATTGATTAATATTTAGTTATATGAAAAGATAGCTCTTTAAATTTCAAAAGATTATAAAGTCAGTTTACCGTTAATTAAAGTAACAATAAGTACATTGCTAATAGTTAGTATGTGTGTGGTGTATATAATTTTAATTATACAGAAAATCTGAAGGTCTTATACACCATATAGTACACAATTCGACAGTGTTTGGAGAGGGTTATTATTTTATATGGGTATTAAGTAAATTCAATCTTATTTTCACTCATAAATCTTCAAACAAAATTTGGTCTATTCATTTTTATTGAAATAATTTTTTATAAAATTTTCGACCACTTTCTTTTTACATTTTTTTGTTGTTGTTGTTGTTGTTGTTCAGAGCGGGAAATATTTCTCAAACACACGTGGGAAGGGTGGTCTGTGCATAATGTCCAGAAAAAAATTGAATAAATCAATTAAAAATTAATAGTAGGGGTCCAAAATAAACAGATCAGAAGAATGATTGATGGATAGATAAAATAAAATCAAGCTCATATTAGAGCTAGGGATCTTCTCTACAAATCTTGTGCAAAGTGAGCAAGCTAAAAATTTCCGTTCGATCTATCATCTGACTAAAGTTATTAATTTTATTTAAAAAGTGTATATTGTATATCTTAATAATGGATCACTAAAAAAGTTCATAGGCACACTGGTCTCCTCTATTAAGTCAATTGATGCCAAAAATTTTATCAATCTACAAGGAATCAACACACCATGCTAAAGTAACGCGTCTAATTCGGAAACTTCGATCTACATATCCTGGAATAATCTCAGGTACAAACTTTTGTTGTCACTTGTCTTTTATTAAATAATTTAATAATTAAATTTGGATGGATCATTATATTACAAACTTTTATTAACCTTAATTTTATATGGAATAAGTCATTTTTAATATTTGAATATTTAATTTTATTACAAATTTTAAATATGTAAATTAATACACTGTACAGGCTTACACACCCCTGCACATATATAATGTAATATAAGGGATTCGAACTCAGACTTGTTGACCCATCTGATCATACCCATGTTGAAAAGATAAATAATCACCAATACACGTATTTCATGCTAAAACAGCACTCATCAGTTGGTCCAGTACAACATGAGGGATCAGAATGACTAAATGGTCAACAAGGGTAGGATGACAACCTTGGCACTAACGTGGGTTTTGAACATTCCATCATCAGATTTTCAATGAAATGGATGGCTGAAGAGTTGTGGATTGGAGTAGTTTGAAGCCTGTCCATTAAAATATGAAAATTGGCTATCTTAATATACAGCTGAGCACTGATTGTATATATGTGTGAGGATAGTAATCTGAACCAACTGATGATTGCTGGATTAGCATGAAATACGTATATTGGTGATTATTTATCATTTCAGCATGTGTATGATCAGCTGGGTCAGCAATATGAGATGGCATGGAGAGTTAAGGGTTGTATGAAAGTCTGAGTTCGAATCCCTTATATTACAAATTTTAGTAATATTTAATACTATTTCAAATATTTAATTCTTACTACTGGAATAAAAGAATTATAAAAGGATAAAAGGCTGAAAGATTATTAATAATAATAATAAATGCTAATTTATCTTTACCTTATATTTAATTCCAAACATAATAGTTAAAAGAATAACTTATACTTATTGCAATTAAGATTCTCCGAGTAAATCTTTGAGTTTTCGTGAGAGAATAATTATAAAATGAAACTTAGAAATTATAGTCAAAACAATTCTTTTAATAAATGTGAAGGGCATTGGATGAGAGAGTCTGAGCGTTGGAAATAACCCAAGGGCTGGTTCCTAGTTCTTAGCGGGGGGGGGGGGCTGGGACGTGAGTGCTGCGGGGATTAGTACGGGTTTTCACTTTCTCATTTTCTGGATGGTGGGGATGATGTGATTTTTGGTAGCTGTGATCTATCTAGTTGCCATTAAGGTCAGGGGTTACTTAGTAAACTATGAGAGAAGCTATAAATGGCAAGATATATGCATATACAATTCAAGTTTTTTCTGTTCACTCAGTAAATCAAGTTCTGCATTGTAAAATCATAGTTTGAATCTTGTATATCACTACATATAACATGTAAATTCAAAAATTAATATTATGTTAATAAATCATATTTTGAGGGGGGAAAATTCTGAACAAAAGTTCTCTAAAGTATTATTAGCGTACATATAGTGAGCATCTGCTCTTATGAAATATTTTTAATGGAATAAATTATGCAGGGATCTTATATAAATAAATTTAAAATAGTATTATAAGCTAAAGAAATATAGTATGGAAAATGAACCCAAAGGATAACGTATTGCTTGAATAATAAAAATTAAATTTGTATCGTAAAATCCCTTTAGAAAGGAATAATATAATAATGTGTGAATTATTATGCTTTATTGTGGAAATCCAGATCTTAATGTAGCTACGAGATTAAATGTGTTTTTAACTTCGTTGTTGCCCCAAATAAACATTAATAATTTGTATAGCTTCAATGATATTTATTATCGCCATGCATGCATTTATTTTATATTTTATACACGCAAAATAATGTCTTTACTATAGACAATTTATACTTCGTGGTAGGATAATTGCCAGCAATTCCGGTGTACCAAGAAAGAGACAATAACTAAATTTTTATTATTGCGTTATATTGTATTTTAATATATTAGTTAAGAGTTAAAAATTAAAAAAGTTTTGACGTCATATACAGTCTAACTTAAAGTTTACAAATAATTTGGTTTACTATAATATTTCTTGAGCCCATGTATATTTTATTTTTCTGTATTACAAATACTAGGGGAGTGTAATGTATGAATGGATTTATAAGATATGAATATTTTCAAGTATATTTAATTTTTTCATATTTCGTATTTTATTGCTATCCTTGGAAATGGGTGAGTTATTTAAAATGTGTATTTAAGTGAAATTGTGCATATTTCTTAGCCTAGAGAATTATTTTTAAGTAAACTTTTCGTTAGTCGTAATAGACTAAGCGGTTCGTGGATCAATAATATGATAACCTTTTTTATGCTATGTGAGAGTGCAAATGACCTCTGTTTGTTGAGGCTAGAGTAGTTTTACCACCTCAAAAAGGATTGAGATGGAGCATAGCTCTCTCAAGATAAATAATTTTATTTGAAGGTATTTTTAGGAGATCGAGGACTTGATCCCAGCTCCAATATTTATTGCCTCGTAAGAGAAATATTTATGTTTGTAGTTTGCGGTGTTCTTAGCATGCCTCTTATATATGTGCAGAGACGAATTCCTCACATACTTTAGCCTCAGGAAGAAGGTAAATTCTTAGATCCATGCTAGCACCTAGAAGTTATTATTATTAACTTATTCTCTCTTACGAAAGCAACAGTTTATCATTACCTAGAAGTGTATGATATTTTTGTGTTTCTTACTTGAGAGATCATTGCCCACTAGTGACAAGTAATTGTTTGTTTAGAGATTAAATCTATCATATTCATAAATTGATGTATTGAGTAGCTAAGCTGTGCTCTAGCTTGTGTGAGAACGGATCTTTCTGCTAAATTCATATTCGTAAATTTAAATTCAGGCATCATCATACCCGGTTCGTACAGAAGCAAGTCATCACTGGACTGGTAAGAAAGGAATAGTAAACTCATGTTAAGTCATAGCAATAATTATACGTATGTGTGTAGCTAAGTTATGGGAATAATAATTCGCGAAATGCGTATAGACTTAAAAGTAGAAAGTTAAAGTAATTTTTTTTATTGCATTTAAGATAAGTCTTTTAAATACATAACTTGACTATTTTGAAAATATGTCTTAGTAAACGGAACAGAATATTAACATTACGTTTTTATGGGCTTTAAGTTAATTAATACGGTTAGAAATAATGGTATTTTATATAATGTTACTGAAGCACCACTTCAAATATAACTAAATAAATATTCGAAGATGTTTTATGGGTCAAAAGAATTATAATTATTTAGTTTGTGAAATAGTAATTAGTCCCAAAACTATTTATAATAAAAATTTATTACTGGAACAAGCTAGGTATTCGTTTTATTAAGTTTGTTTTGTTACTGTAGTCACTGGAGATCTCCTTTTATAAATAATTTAAACTGTATTTCATAGTTGTTTTTTTAAGTTGGGATCGCTACCATTTTTTTCTTTTTTTATATAACTGTTAATAAATATTTGTTGTTTTAAAATTTTAAACTTGTGTCTGGTGTCAATGTTTAATGTTTTGGATGTCCCGAGCCACATTATCCAGAGCTACACAGTATCAAATCTCACAATATTAGAGTTTCATAATATTGATAGAATTATAATATTTATACATTTATTATAGTCATTAATACTCGAAGTATAACCTGAAAGAATTAATCGAAATAACACATATTTCTAATACAGATTGTTCATAAAATATTTACATAAATTTTTACTACTAAAATAAAATGATACATTTTCACTAGTGAAGATTCGAAGATTTGAATTAATGGCATATATGTTCAAGATTTTAATAAGGGCTTGGCAAACAGATGAGAGAATGGTTTAATTATCAGATTAATATTTAATTGTTCAGTTAATTGAATTCTGACTAATATTAGGAGTGGACATAAAATCACTTCTTCACTCTTGATATTGGGATGCCTTCCCAGTGGATTAAACTATATTCTAAATTTATTATAACAATTGTTTTATTAATTATGTAGTTAAAATATCATATTTATTATTATCATTATTATTATAAGTCCTATTATTAGCGTTCGAGAAAGTAGACATTAACTTTAATTAAGCATATGTCTATTCCATTTGTAACTGCTGGGATAGCGTCTATAGGTCTGCAATGAGTTGGGAAAATAATTGAGTTGCACTTTGCCACAAGTCATGACCCTGAGAATAAGAGCATGAGAACAAGAACCTTCATAATTTTAAGAGTTTAATAAGATTACTATCATTAGAGTATGAGAGAATACAGAGTCGTTGAGTTAAGAACTGGTATGTTCCACTTCTGTATGTGCATATGGAATAGCATTAAAGAAACATAATTTTGGAAAAGAGGATGGGGAACCTAAACACTAATACAGTATTTAAGATTAAAATAATTGTAACAGTGGAGGAACGAAGGATTATTTAATTTATTTGTAAAAGAGGGGAAGAGTAAAATTTTCTACTCTGTGTTCATTAAGTTATACCATTTTAATATTTGTATTAGTATAATGTATGAGTTCTCTGCATGGATAACTGATCCATTCGTATTCATTACACATGAAACATCAAAAAGAACTTTATTATAGTTGCCATTGGAAATCATACAGCTATGTGGGTTTGTGGAGGAAATTTGATTATATTTCTAAATAATGTATCAGGAATTTCGAGTTTAAACTCAAAACTCAACGTATTATTTATAATTTAAAATATTATTAAAATTAAATTTTCTTTTGGAAAAGTTTTGATAACTTGCTTCCTCCACTGACTTCCCATTTATTAAAAGATGGTGATCTCGGGTGGAAACTATATTTGATGCTACAGTTGCAATTTGGCGCCTGGGTAAAATACCTACATAATTATTATTAGCGGTCTCTGTCTTATCTGAAGTTATTGGATTTTAATAATTCTATGATTGAAAATTAAGGTTACAGTTAAATTGGATTTTAGCTAGTCTATCTAAAAGGGGAGGGGGTTGGATTTTAAGGTTGCAATATATATATATATAATTCCAATATACATTTTTCATTGAACATTATTTTCATGTATTTAGTTAATGAAGCACAAAACTGGAAAAGATTATGATTTATATCATGTAAAAATACAATTTAAAACATTGATGATCTTCTAAATACATTACAATAATGTTTTATAATCATGGTAAAGGCTAAAAATATTTAAATAAAGCTAGAAGAGATGATAATAGATGGGCAATTGAAGTCTTAAACTGGATTCCAATAGATTAAAAAGACCCAGAAAGAGACCACATGTGAGATGGATGGATGAGATGAGAAAATGTGCAGGGGTGATGTGGAGAAGAGAAGCTAGAGATTGGAGAAGATGGATTGAACTTGGAGAGACCTTTATCCTGCAGTGGATTGATAATGGTTGTTGATGATGATAACAAAGAATTATATAATAAAAAATTAGATCTGCAGAAATGCATTTAAGCAGAAACATTAGAAAAGGAAAACACTGCCTTGTTAAGAGAAATAAGATCCTGAACATACACTTTTCTATAAAAAAACAACTTAAGTTTATTGGATTTTTTAATAATTCAGATTTATTCTCAAGCATATTTAACTTTATTTAGTAACCACATTATATAGTAACAAAAAACTATTTGAGGCAAATGTGAGAAACGGACCTAATTAATATTATAGAATTTGATAATATGTAAGATTATCTACTCAAAATGTTTGTGCTGAGTGCATTTATTATTATATTTTTTTTAAAATAATGGTATATTAATTTTGCATACGAAGTTAGTATAAACAATAAGTGTTTATGGATTAATAAAAATCTAAAAATATTTATGTTCAACTTAAGATTAATTAAGTTATTTCTCTCTCCTAACTATCTTTTGTCTTTTCTATATAATATTAATATCAACTACGTTCTTTATGATGCTTTTACAACCCACTATTGACAGTTTTGATTGCCTCAGAAATCTTCAGAACATCTAAGATTTGCAAATATAAGTAGAAGTTCTGAAAAAGATTGCTGGGGCAATCAAAACTGTCAATAGTGGATTGTAAAAAAGCATTGTAAAAAGTAATAAAGAATATAGATGATATTAATATTATATAGATTTGGCAATGCAATAAGAAAGATAAAGTTTTGTCTTTTTCTCTGTTTTCTTACTCTTTATATCTTTCTTTTTATATTTATCTTACAATTCTTCTCTCTTTTCTAATCAGTTTTAATTCATAATTTTGTTTTTGATAAGTAAAAGGTGAAACAATTTTAAATAATCAAAAGCCTTTGCAATTTTCAACAGAGGACTATTAAAAGCAATTTAACTACTTGTTCAGCTAAGTAACTATTAGGTCATTATAATCACAATGTTTTTCCTTTTTAGTCTAAATCAGCGGTGGCAAACTATGGCTCATAAGCCATATGTGGCTTTTTGGATATATATATATATATATATATATATAAATATAGCCACATATGGAAATATAGACATATATTGATAGAGCCATATATATATATATATATGGCTCTTCAATAATGTCTATATTTCTTCCACAGGACCTAATTGGAACACACATTTAAAAACAAAAAACAATATTGCAAATACAAAATAAAAAATCATAAGAAATAAAGATAAAACCAGGACAAATCCGGAACATATAGACCCCCTACTTTGTAGTAAACTTCAAAATAAAACTATTATAGTTTCAATTTATAAAATTTTTAAAAGATTTTATTAACATAATCATGATTATATTAATAAAACACTATTGGTGCTATTAACACCTAAACCGCAAACTACTGTTTACTTTTTATTCTTAAATTTCTCTGCTAAGTGCTTTCGAGAGGCGCACTCTCATATTCATAGCTCTGAGTGAAGTAACTCTCTGTAATTATATGCAAATTATATAAGGTTAAATGTTAATTTCTCCATTTCTTCGATATCAAATAAGATGTGTTTTTACGATTGATAGCGTTGTAATCCATAGCAATGTAGCAGGACCCTTTAACTTCTTTTCGCATTGTGTCTCTCTTTGCAGACCAGGTTGATCTCTTGTGGTTCCACTGGTGTCCTGACAGTTTCTGATGTAGTGAAAAGATAGTAGTGTGATGTATCTGACTGTGCCTTGATGTATGAATATCTGCGTTATAATCATGATTTTATTTGTTTCATAAGTCTAGCAAAACTTTGCAATTATTAAGTGAGCCCACAGTTGCCCTCTACTGAACAAGACAATGTTAACAGTGGCGGAATGTGAATACGTGTAATGTAAAAGAGGAACATTATTTTTATGTAGGTGTGCAAATCAGGATGTAACATGTTAATTAAAATACAATATTTAAAATGTTTTTCAACATGATTGCAAAGAAAAGACTGAGAAAAACATTAGATGAGGATCATAATTTTAAAACTGAATGGATTGAATCTTTTACATTTGTCATGAATTAAGAGGTCCTTCCAATTTATCTTATTTGCCAAGACTGGCACAAAACAAGAAGTGTAATTTAGAAAAACGTTTCATGACAAAACATGCTACATTTGCCATAAAATATCGTGTCAGTGACATGAAAAAAGGACAATTGAAGAACTTCAGAAAAATATTGAAAAATTCAAGTTCTGCATTTGATTATTGGAAACAGTCTGCCAATAATATTACTATAGCAAGCTTTGTAGCAACTTGGGGGAAATCACTAAGAGGGGAAAACCATTCACAGATGGTGAGTATATAAAATGTTATTTTGTTAAAGCATCTGAAGAATCTTTTCATGATTTCAAAAATAAAACAGAAATTTTAAATAAATTAGAAACATGCCATTATCTTCTAAAACAGTAGCAGATAGGATAGTTAAAATGTTCTTAAATATGGCCAAACAATAAATCAAGGACATTCAATTATCTTAAGCTTCATCTATTGCAGTGGATGAGTTTTACAACATCAAGGATACAGCCCAGATTTCCCTTTACATACTGTATATATCATCCGAGAGTCCAAGGGAAGAACTATTAGGATTATTATCACTCAAGGGTCAAACACGAGGAGAGGATATAGTAAATGCTGCCATTGAATGCATGAAAAAAAACCATATCATACTTGATATATTGTATCAATTGCAACTGTTGGGACAAAAAGCATGATGGGATCGAAAAAGAGGTTTGTTTTAATTTTTAAAAAAAACATTTTAATCATAAAGTGATTACTTTTCATTGTATACTTCACCTGGAAGCACTTTGTGCACAAACCTTTCCAGAAGAAATCGGACTTGATAATTAAGATTATTAATTTTATTGTAACAAGAGGACTTAACCATCGACAATTTCAAAAATTGCTATGTAAAATGGATGAGTACTCAGATCTTCAATATAATAGGGTTTAATAGTTTCCAGAGGCAATATGTTAAAACATTTTACATAAATGAAATCAAACTATTTTTCGACAACAAGGACATTCAATATTTAGAATTACCAGAAGATCAGTGGTTGCAAAAATTGTATTTCAGGATCGGTGTTACATCACAAGCTCAATTTCAAATTACAAGGTAAGGGAAATACTGCTTTTTCAATAGTAGAAGAAATTATTTTGTTTGAAAAGAAATTGATTCTATTTACTGAAAATTTAGAGGGCAACTTTAGTTCATTTCCCAAACTTGTCTCAATATCATGAAGAAAACAATGCCTTCATTAACAAAGATTATTTTAAGACAACAATTTTAAACGAGAGAATCTTTTCTTCAAAGGTATCAGGAATTTAGAAATGATAAAGCAACTCTAGCTTTTATTACAAATCCTCTTAATGCCAATGTGGGAGAATTACAATTTTCATCGTTTGATATTGATGTGGGTAATTTTGAATTACACTTTCTGGACTTGACAAGAAAAGATTTATGGGGCTCCAAATTTGTTCGCCTTGGTATTGAAATGGAAAAATGTCTGCTTTCACAGAACCAGCAGAGTGCTATTAAAAACCTATAGAAGGCAGATTCTATGATTTTTACTACTTGGAATAGTCTTCCAGATTCATATCATGAGTTGAAAAAATTTGCATTTGGTATTTTAATTATCTTTGGATCTACTTACTTATGTGAACAATCATTTTCTAACTTGAATTTTATTAAATGTAAATTACTGATACCAACTTGGAATCATGCCTCAAATTAAAAACTACTAATTACCAACCGGACATCCTGAAACTTTCAATGGAAATGCAAGCTCATTGTTCACACTGATTAAAACTAATGCTAGCAATTTTCCATATGATTTTAATCTACATTTAATAAAGATATAATTAATATTGTAACTTGCTATAGTATTTCTTTAAATTTTCCTTATTTGTAAAAATATATTCATGGCTCTCTAAGAATTTTTAAATTGTTGCGTCAGATTTGGCTCTTCTGTCTCAAAATTTTGCAGACCCCTGGTTTAAATAATTATGATTAGGTTCTGATTCACAGATCAATAACTAGAGGTGTAACTGGAGAACTAATCGCCAAATAAAAACTTCTAAGCTTGGTTAGAAATTTTCATTTATCTAAAAACAAGTTTCAGCTTAATTAAAATGTAATATTCTTTAAAATTGTCACCAATAATATACAGCATTGCTTAGACAATGAAGAAAATTAATGATCATAGAAGTAGTAATGATATCTCTTGCTTTACTTTCTTTGAGAAAAATGCTAAACGGAAATGAAATGAACGTAAAAACATTCATATAAAAGTACAGCAGAATTGGATTATATTTTATTCAACTGAAAATATCTATGTCAAGATTGTAATATTATTAACGGATTTAATACAGGAAGTGATAATCTATTACAAGTCCTACATTACATGACTTAATTTAATATTTACTAAGGCAATAAACCTAAAGCATGTGCGGTTGAAAATGCGAAGGTAGGGACCTCTATAGGTCTTAACCACAAGCTTACACCTTGGAAGAAAAGAGGGGAAGCTTGTATTTACAAATGTAACATAATGAGCATGCTAATAGCTCTAACAAGCTTTTTGATAAATACCACAAGAGAAAGCATTTAAATTCTCTAAACTGGTTTCAAGCTAATAGCTCTAATTAGTGAGGTACTAGGACATTTAGATATTAGATGTAAAATACAAACTTAAGCCCAGCATTTATTGAGTATTTAACTATTAAGTAAAAAATCTGAAAATTCAGACATCTATGTCTTCAAATCAAGCTATCTAACTTAAATAGTCATATGAGACTGAACAAAATTCAGACCCACCATATATTAATAGCCTTAGCAATATAACATCACCAAAGCCTCAGAAGCCAGACTATAATAGTAAGGAAACCAAGTCATACATCACGTGACTTAATTTAAAAAGCTTGTATTTATAAATGTATGATAATGAGCATTTATCAAAAGCATGCTCATTATATTTACATTTGTAAATACAAATTTATTAAATTAAGTCACATGATTTATGACTTGATTTCCTTACTATTATAGATTGGCTTCTGGGGTTTTGGTGGTGTTATATTACTAAGGTTATTAATATATAGTGGATCTGAATTTGGTTCAGTTCCATAAGACCATTTAACTTAGATAGCTGGATTTGAAAACATATAGATGTCTGAAAACTTCATATTTTTTACTTAATAGTTAAGTATTAGATAAATTATGCACTTAAATTGATATCTTGGATCTAATGTTTGAATATCCTAGCACCTTACTGATGAGATCCATTAGCTCAAAACTGTTTTGGGGATGATGATAATTCTAGCTAGAGATTTTAAATGCTTTCTCTTGCAGCATTTACCAAAAAATCCTGTTTAGAGTTATTAGCACCCTTCATTATATTACTATTAGTGAAATGTAAAATATGTATTAATGCAAAATTAAAGAAACAAATAATCTGAAAAAGTCAGCATTAACAGTTGATATTTTAATCTTCAGAAACATTCAAATAAGTTTAAATTAGAACTTGCAAATCATTTTAGAATATTAATAGACTTCCAAAACAGTTTAGATAGGAAAAGGCAAACAATAAGATAACTGATACTATATTAAAAATTATAAATAAGATGGGTGGTACAAAAAAAAACAGCAACACTCTGTTAAGGGTGTGAATTTTTTATGAATGATCCATTAAGGATTAAATATCTAGAATTTTGTAAAATGGTCTGAAAAAGAATTAATAATGATATAAGAATATATAACTATGAATTGTTAAGAAAAGGTCTATAAGAGAATAAAAGTCTTAGAAATATAAAACATCTTGATATAATAACAGTTACTTCTGCAAAAAAAAGAAAAAATGCAACTATTACTAAAAAGAGAGATACAAGAATTCTATTAAGAATAACAATTATTACACCTTCTAAAATGTCCAGCATTTTAATTAAAGAACTGAAACATGCAACTACATCTATAACGAAGGTGAAAGCACCAGGAAATGATTAAAAAAATAGAAAAATTGGTGCAAATACCTAAATCTTAAAGATGTTCCAAATGATTTAAAGAATGTGTGGTAATATTGATATTTCAAAAAAATGATGAAGACGATATTAGAAATTACATACTAATAATCAGTTATCTATTAATTCTGTATAAAATATTTACCAAGATAATTCAAATCATATCTCCTCAACTTTGGATTCCAATCAACCAAAATATCGAACTGGAGTTAAAAGTGGTCTTAGTTTAATAAATCACATCCAAATACTGAGAGAAGTCATAAAAACGCAATGAATATAAGTTACTATTATGCTTTGATTTTATAGATTATGAAAAGATATTTATCTACATATTTCAACCACAATTGAGATGTTGGATCATTAAGATATGGATGTGGGATATAGCCGTATTCTGAAAAATATTTATTAAAATGTAATAGAAGAGCCATATTGACACATAACAGAATAATGTTGAAACTTTTGATTTTTCAACAAAGTATGGGCAGATGTATGCTAGGAGTAATAAGTAAATTATCAAAAATAAAGTACATGAGTGAGAGAATAAAACAGGCAAAACTCTCCATAGAGTAGTGCCACTCAGGGCAAGCTAGAGTAATCAATGTATGCAGAATGCTTGTGCATAAAATCCCTATCTAGTCCCTACTCATCCAATATCCCTAGACTAGTTTCTAGTTTGTGGCCTTCATCAGTGGGGAGCTTTGGATCTGAGAGCACGACATGGTGCATAAAATCCCTACAGTGCCTACTCATCCAATATCCGCAGAGTTTCTAGCTTGGGCTTTCATGAGTGAGGAGGCTTGGATCTGACAGCACTGCACAGGATTGTGCAGTACTAACATTATGGAATTGTGGGAAAATTGACCTTTTAAAAGTATTAATTGACAAAAACTACAAGGATAGTTGAAAGCACTCCTAAGTGACATTTATATATATATATATAAACTTTTAAGTATTGTAATTTTTAATATATATATAAAAGACATATTTTGCACAAAATATGTCTTTTATATATGGAACCCGTGTAAATCTTTGTATCAACATATATATATATATAAAGTTGAAAGGAAAAGAAAAACCAAATACAAACAAAATTTATTTGTAAATATTTTCTATATTATACTGGAATAACAGTTAAGGATTAAATAATTTTGAATTTAAAAAAATTATTATAAATTAAATATTTAAAAAGGTCTAATTAATATTTTATTAATTCTGATTTTGAAATTAAAACAAGCATGTTTTCATATTACAATATATATATATTGTTAATTATATAATTCCACTATCTATTTTGATTAAAATTTATTTCTTAAATTAAAGCTTGTATAATATATTTTGATAAAAGTCCTACAAAGTTGGTTTTAAAGGGATTAAGGTGAATTGAAAAGAATCATTAACTTTTTTCAATCAAGTCAAAGAAACCTTACTTTAAATTAGTTTTTTTTTAATTCTACCCTGACTATAAAAGGTTTGAAAAAAGATTAGATATGAGATATACAGACTGTGACAACAAAACTATTATTACTATGAAGATATAACTGAAGGTAAAGAGGACAAATCAGCTGCTGCTAATGTCACATTGATAGAATGTAGGTTCACATGGAAGTAAAGTGCTTGCTTTTCTGTGTTCCATAGCCCATAAAGTATACAAGATGTCTGAATTGCCTGAAGCCCATCAAATGATAGAAACTAAATGGATCTGATTGAATGCAATAAGTTACTTGGATTATACCTTTCCCAAAGATGACAATAATCCAGTCTATAGTTTTAGAAGGGACCAGCTTACCAAGATATTAACATGCTATATATGCAGATTTATCAATATGCAAAGAAGCACAGACAAAGGTAATACATTGTGTATATAAAATACTTACAAATATCAGTAGGTTTTAAAAATAATATTTTTGACTAAATTAGTCAATTAAAAGAATAGTGAAATAAAATAATAAATGATCATTTCTAGTTTTATTTACTAAAAGTGAAAATCAGAAAATTTGTTTGAGAAAATGATGATTGTTAGCATCTCTAATTTAAAAATAAAACAAGTAAATAATTTTTGCTAATTATATGTCTAAAAACAAAGGATTTATTCTTAAATGATTTTATTTTGAAATTAAAAAAAAGTAAACTCTACTACATATTCCATGATGTCATCTCCCTTTTTTTCCTACCAATACTAATATGTTGTCTTATACTTTTGACACTTTTATTTACTTCTATAGATTTCCTTACACTTCACAATAATACTTTCTTAAATTGTTATCAACTCTTTTTTTGCAACATTTTACAATATTCTAGATATTCAATCCTTTTAAGGCATCATTTTCATAGATGTTCATATTTCTTCTTGTTTCCTAAATTGTCTTGTCTCAATAGAAAATTTACTGGTCAATTGCTGTAAAGTTGCCAGCTAAGGCAGTAGTTGGTGACCAAAATTGGAGGGTGCTAAGACCAGGCTGCCATTGATGACAAAATTTAATTTAAATTCTAAAAACTGCAGATCTCTTTAAAGTGCAAAGACAATCATAAGAATTGGAAGAAGGAAAGTGTCGCATAATAAATGGGACATTGGATTTTGTGAAAGAAAAGGTGAAGAAATAATTGATTTAAAAAGTGGACATGAACTATACTACAACATTAGAAATACAAATGAGGCAGGATTTATTATAAGTAGAAAATGGAAGAACAACATTATGGAGATTGATGGTGTATCAGCCAGTGTAGCAAGATTAGATATTCAACTTAGTAGCAAATACCAAGTGCTGATAATTCAAGTTTATGCCCAACAAATTTTCATAGTGGTAAGATAGTAGATTATCTTTATATGGACATACAAAAGACTGTTGATTAGACCAAATAACATTTAAAAATTGCTATGGAAGACATTAATCCTAGAATGGGCAAACGATTAAAAGATGAAAGTGCTGGGGGTAAATTTGATTATAGTAATAGAAATGAAAGTGGACATAGACTTATGGAGTTCACGGAAAAAGAAAAACTATATTATGAAATCTTTTGTAATGTTAAATGGAAATAAACACGGTAGCATCCAATGGCAGGTACAGCAGAATTCGGTTATAATTTTGATTAACAAAAAATATGTATTTCAGCATTGTAATCCAACACAGGAAGTAATCATTGTTTAGTGAGATGTAAGATACATTTTAATGCAAAACTTGAGGTACAAAAATTATTAAGAAAACATCTGCAGTTGGTATTCCTAATCTTCAGAAATATTCTAATGAATTTCAATTAAAACTTGCAAACTGTTTTCAAATATCAACAGATTTTAAACATGGTTTAGATATGAATGAAATCAATAGGAAGATATGCCATAGATAATGACACTATAATAAAATATTTTTGATGTAATCATTATTGCTATCAAATGTGCAAGATTTTACGGAGAGTTGCATTAGATCCTAAGATCTAGGTGCAGTGCTTTCAGATCCAAAGCTCCTCACTGACGAAGGCCACAAGCCAGAAACTAGTCTGGGGATATTGGATGAGTAGGCACTAGATGGGGATTTTATGCACAAGCCTTCTGGCATCCATTGATTACTCTAGCTTGCTGTGTGTGGCAACACCTATAGTGAGTTTTACCTGTTTTAATATCATTAGATTAACAGTCAAAATTTACAGATAGAAAATCCTATCAAGATTTATAAATATGATAAATTTTTAACACTGTTGATAATAGTGTTTAGTTATCTCTATGTATTCAGTATTCAGGTAATATTATATTGTAAAAGAAAACTGTTTAAACAATTATTTCATTTGGAGTAAAAGTATCATTATCAAGATCATCATAAAGTAAATGAAAAGTAATTAAAGATTAAAGAAATTCAAAATTAATTAAATGACATTATTTTCAAATTTCAAAAAAATATTATTTTAATCTAACAACAAAACTGTAATTATCTGTTTAAAAGTATTTCTAATTAACTAAAAAAACTACAAAGAAAAATACTGTATGGTAAAACTTGTACAGTCAGCAAACCAAATTATTAGAAAGACTTTTTCTTATGTCTGCTTTTAAATAGTAATGGCATAAGTGGCCTTTGTCACCTCAAAGGAAAAAACAGGGAGCTTTATAAAGACTAGCCATCAAGTTTTTAGATAAATCTGAATATATATTTATTTAGCATATGGATTTTATCACAACTTAATTATTAACAATATATCATAAAGGAATTTATAGGTATTCCAACTAGAAAATAGATAACACCAGTTTAAAATGCACTCTCTGCCATTTTGGTTTTTATGAAGACCACCAAACCACTGCTAACTCAACCAATTGACTAAACGTAGTTAGATAATACTGTTCATCAGGGATACAAGTGTTCCAGTTATTTTGTTTACTATACTTCAAAAATCACAATTTCCATCAAAAATTAAAAAAATAAACATGCACATTTTATAGAATTAAGTTTAATCCAAAAAAAATCAAATACTCCCTACAAATCAAAATATCAAACTTGTTAGTAATTAGGAGGAAATGACCAAAAAAAATTGGCAAAAATCATATAACCAAAAAATCAAATTTTTATTACAATCAAATATGAAAAAACATTTTGACTATTAGTAATAAAAGGCCCATAAAAATGTTAGCATAATCATGTGACCAAAAGAAAAAATTGAAATGCCTCTAAATATCAAACATATTAGTAATTAGAAAATGATCAAAATGATAAGCAAAATCAAAATCACAAAAACAATATAACAAAATAAATGGAATAATTTGCATCAATGCCAAATTGTATTATCTAACCTTGTTTACCATTTACTTGTTTTAACAGTGGTTTTGTAGCTCCCCTTAGAATCCAAAATATTTGAGAGTGCATTCTAAACTGGTGCTTAATATATTCATCTGTGGATTTATTAAGTTGTTCAAAATTCTACCTGTAATAGCTATAAATTCTGCAGTCACTAACTTTGTCATTCATAATTTGTGTTCACCCACATTTACATAGGCTAATGGCTGATAAATTCTATTTATGAAGCATATTAGTGCAACAATCATGAGTTGTCCTGACTCTCTTAATAAAATTCCATCTGCATTAGGAAGATCAAATCCAGCTGGGTATTCAAAATTTTAAATAAAATCATGCCTTCACTCTCATAATTAAAAGTATATATTCATTATTAAAAATATAAGTATTCATGTGTAGAATTTTAAAAAAACTAGATTTACCGCTTATATTCGACAGACAAGATGGTCATTATTTGTTATATACGCTATATGAATTGAATATCGATTTTTTATATATTAGTATAAATAATATTTACTAAGGCTGTGACCTCAAGAATGTGCGCGTAAAAATGCGATCGTAGGGACCTCTACAGGTCTTAACCACAAGCTTACATATTGGAAGAAAAGAATTAAGTGATTTATATGTTAAATACTGAATTAAACCAAGTCAATGGCCAAGTTTAAAATAATCAATTATTTACTTGCAGGTTCTGCAGTTGACATCAATGACTGTCAATTAATTTTGTCCTAATTCTTCTTGCTGAATGGACAATAAAGCAATAAATCGTGGCCCATAGGACCATTACCACGGCAGTGTAGATTTTTGGGTAGGTTATTTTATAGAGATTAAAAAATAAAAGTGTCTTAATTTTTTTTTTTTTTTTGTTAATATTGTCTAGAACAATTTTATTAAACAAGAGCTTAATTTTAGCTTTGAACATGTTAGGCGATATTTTCAAAAATCCATTTGGAGAAACAGAGAAATTTTTCTGATTAGTCGCAAAGTAAAAGCCTCGTCAGAAACTGAGTGTGATGAATTATGAACGACTTTGTTGTTACTGGATAAAATTATTTTTACTTTTATTAACAATTAAATGTTTAAATCCGTAATATATTTTAATAACATGATTTATAAAACTATTCATTATATTATGTTTGTGGGAAAAGAATATTTAAAACCTTTCAAATGTAAAGTAAACATACTATATATGAGGTATTAGATGATTGTTTTCTTTTATACTGATATTATTCTGAAAAAAATAATTAAGTGAATCGACAGACTGCTTGAAAAATAGATTGACCACGTGTAAAAATATCAATTTCAATACAGATTTTTTTTTTTTTTTACTATTATTTGAAAATAAAAGATATAACCCGAAACTAAAAGGTAGCGTAAAATTCTGGGTTCAATTCCTATAATTATATCTACCTTAAAAGTATATATATTATACTTGTATTTAAATATTACATTTTCTTATTACTAAACAGCTCTTTAGAAATTATATTAAAATACTTTATATATGGATGCGTATACATTATGAGCAAGCCAAAATGATATAGCCTTGCTATACAATATACATCATCATCATCACTGTCAACCATTATCAGTCCAATTCAAGATGGTCTCCCCAAGTTCAATCCATATTCTCCGGTCTCTAGCCTCATTTGTCCACATCACCCCTGCACATTTCCTTATTCCATCCATTCATCTCTCACATGTCTTTTGGGGGGGGGGGGGCTTTTTTACAATATCTTGTTTTAAAGGTCTATTAACTGTCTATCTATTATCATCTCTTCTAGCAATATGTCCAGCCCAAAAACACCACTTCATCTCTTAATTCTTCTCATTGATGTCATTAACATCTATTTGTTCTCTTACCCAATGTGTTCCATTTATGCTCTCTTCCTATTACTCCTAATGTGCATGTCTTCATACATCTTTGAATGGTCTGAAGTCTTTGTACTGCTCTTCTGTTGTGTCCAAGTCTCAAATTCATAAGTAATCTGAAATTTCCTATTTTCACTATGAGCAAGTTGTAGGACATATATGGATGACTAAAGAGTTGGAGGTTGGAGTATGATTGAAGCCTGTCTATTAAAGTGTGAAGATTTGCTATCTTGATATAAATTGAGCACTGAAAATATATTTGTGTGGGAGATGATGATATGGACCAAGTGATGAGTGCTGATTCAGCACGAAATATGAATATTGGTGATCGTTTATCTTTTTCACATGTAATCAGTTGTATGAGATGGAGCAGATGGCTGTAGGAAGCTTGAAAGTCTATGTTCAAATATATAAAATATACTTGTTTTTAAAATATTACAATTTATTTATTTGTTATAAAGTTACTTACGAACCGAGAATTGAAGAAATTAAAGATAAATTTATTCTAATAGCTCTTTACTATTTATTTCTTTTAAACGGTTAGATGAGAAATCTTTACATTGGACATAGTACAGCGCACCAAACAATACCGATTATTGCAACCCGTAAGTGGTTGTTGAATAAGAATGATCAAAGTAGAAGAGCCTCATTATTAAACGTTAACCAAAACTATTTATTTATAGTTTGTATCAATATAATTTCAAAAGAATAAATAATGACTTATTATATACTAGGATATGGCAATGATGTGATTCGAACCTGAGATATAAAGTAATTTAGATTTATTATAAAATTATAAATATAATCTGATTTACTGATGAATGTGACAGTCACATTCGGATTTAGTATTAAATGATATTCGAAATGTTTTGTGGCTATATTATAATTGCATCATCAAATAAAATGCAAAACCATAAACAATACTAGATAAAATCCAAAATTTTTACCAAAATCCTTACACGACCATGATTTCATCTACTACAACTAGACTTTTTCAAGTGAAAATCAAACTAGGGACAAACATATATGTATATTTAAAAAAATCAAATCAGATGTCACATGACCTAATTTTAATAAAGCTCGTATTTACAAATGTTATATATAGAGCTTGTAACTAGATAAAATCCAAAATTTTTACCAAAATCCTTACACAACCATGATTTCATCTACTACAAATAGACCTTCTCAAGTGAAAATCAAACTAGAGACAAACATATATATAATAATAATAATAAAAAAAAAATCAAATCAGATGTCACATGACCTAATTTTAATAAAGCTGGTATTTACAAATGTTATATATAAAGCTTGCAAAATAAGCTCTTAACAAGCTTTGAGAATATCCTTAACCCCAGACCTGGTTCTGTTTCTGGAATCATCAGTGAGGTGCCAGGATATTCAAGCATTAGATTAAAAATACTAGGACAAGCCCAGCACTTTATCTAATACATAACTATTGAGAAGAAAATCTGAAATTTTCAGACATTCATATGTTTAAAAATCCAGCTATCTAACTCAAATAGCCATATGGGACTGAACTAAATTCAGATACACCATATATTAATAGCTTTAGCAATATAAAATCACCAAAGCCTTAATAGCAAAAAATAATATTTGTAAATATGCAATAGTTATACATTAGGTAAAGTGCTGGGTTTGTCTAGTATGTTTAAACTAATGCTTGAATATCCTGGCACCTCACTGATGATGCCAGAAGCAGAAATTGGTCTGAGGTTGAGGATATTCTCAAAACTTGTTAAGAGCTTATTTTGCAAGCTCTCTATATATATATATATAAACAAACAAACCTTCTCATAATTAATTTCAAACATCACCTTCCCTTAATATCAAAAGATGTCTTCATAAGATTGATAGCCTCAGATTCAAAAAGTTTTATCATCAAAGTCTTCTTTATTCTTCTTTTTAATTCATTCTTTTCATAAAAAATCACTGATGCATTGTTAAACAGTATTCTATCACCTGTATTCAATTCATGAATATATAAAGCTGAGTTAAGATACCTATATTTAACTCTACTTATGTGAACCTTAATTCTTTCATTAAGGCTAAACTTACTCTCACCTACATAAAAGTTACCACAACTACATGGTATCTCATAAATAATACCAGGAATAGACCTACTATCAATAGACTGCTTTGAATCATTAAGTAATGAATTTCAAATCAGAACCTTTCTCCCATGCAACCTGTTAGGAGGAATGAAGGTTGCATGGAAGAAAGATTCTGTTTACTTAAGTAGAGTTAAACATAAGTATCTTAATGCAGCTTTATATATTCATGAATTGAATACAGGCCATAGAATATTGTTTAACAATTCATCAGTTATTTTTTATGAAAAGAATGAATTAAAAAGAAGAATAAAGGAGACTTTGATGACAAAACTTCTTGAATCTGAAGCTATCAATCTTATGACGATATCTTTTGATATTAAGAGAAGGTGGTGTTTGAAATGAATTATGGGAAGGTTTGTTTGTTTGTATATATACATTTATTCCTTTAGTTTGATTTTTACTTGGGAAGGTCTATTTGTAGTAGATGAAACCATGGTCGTGTAAGGATTTTGGTAAAAATTTTGGATTTTATCTAGTATTGTATTATTTTATAGTTTTCAATTTTATATATAGAGAGAGTGTGTGTGAGAGAGGCTTTAAAATTTCTATTTTGCTACACACTTGAATAAAAATATATATATAAAAAATAAATGTCCCTAAAACATATTTTAATATACTTTAAGATCAGTGAGTTTTAATGATATATAGGTATTATTTTTTTTTCACGTGAACTGTAATAATAATAGGGCATATAATTTTTTTGAAAAAACTAAGATCTATAGGGTTTTTTTTTTTTCAGTTGTAAGTCAATAGATTTTTCTTTGTAATACAGTTTGCAATGTTTTTCATCACAGATCATTGCAATTAAAATAGCCTAAACTGGTAGACAACATGCTCTTTCACTCTTCTGTCCATCACCAAACCTTTTAGCAAATTTAAATATTATTTTCTTTAACTGTATTCATATATTACATCTTAAGTTTTCCTTGCTGCCATCCCTCTATTATTTCCTTCAGCAACAATGCATACCATTCTGAATATCTTTATCAAATGATCAACAATGTTTGCCCTGTCAAGCATTGTTAGCTGAGAGGTCAGCGCAGCCGCCTTGCAAGCAAGCAGTTGATTGCAGGCGGTTGTTGTGGGTTCGCTTCCCAGCCGATACTATAACATATGGAGAAAAAACGTTTTTTTTAGAGTAATCTTCAAATTACTTCTATCTATCTTTTCCAATTTAACACATCTTCATTTTTATCCTGTTTATCCATGATATCTTCATTATATGATATCAACAGAACACGTCAAACATTTTCTAATTTGTTGCTTTGATTATATACTAGCAGTGTCAATGTCTCTGGCTTATATAAAGTCATACTCTATATATAGCTCTTAATAAAGTGGATTTTTAACATGAAATAATATATTTGCAGATATTAATTCTCATTTTTATTAAAAACGTTTTTCATTTGTGCAATTCTAATAATTATATTTCATCAATCATTGTAACGTGGTCTAATCTTTCTCCTTCATTCACATTGTGTCCATCTGATTTTCCTCTCTAAAATATTTCATTATCTCTGTCTTTTACCTATTAATTTTCACAAGCACTTTTCTTTCAATAGATCATCAATTTTATTTAACATCAACCGTAGATTAGATTCATTATCGATTATTAACATCATATTGTCTGTAAATCATATTACAATAATAATTTACTATTTACTTTGAAACTTTATTTACATTGCCACTAAATTCTCTCATTACTTTTTCTATATAAATATTGAAAAGCAAAAGTGATAAATTATAGCCTTGTTTGCATCTCTTCTTATTTATTGTCCTATTATCTTAGCATTCAAACAATAGGAGTGTGGTTCTTGTATAGATGATGCATTAATCTTTTGTCTGATTCTAAAGCTCTGAACATTATATTCCAGTTCAAATTATCAAAGGCCTTTTCTATATCAACAAAAATCGTTAGTACTTCTGTATTTCTCTTAAAAATTTATCAATCAATATTAAAAGATTTAAAATGGCTTCTACAATATGTCTATTTTATCTAAATCCAAACTGGGAGTCATTCAAAACATAGCAAACTCAAAATCCTATACTCCTCACATTATATTGGCTTGGGTAGAAGTGATTGCTACCAATATACATTTTTCAACATCTGAAGGCACTTTACAAATGCTTGTTTTTATTTCCTCTCAAGTATTTTAAGAGCTGAAATTTTGTGTATTCCCACTATTTTCCTCACTTGCTCAACAGCCTTTTTAAACTTAGAGATCAAAATGGGTAATCCCATTACCACCTCTTTATAATCCATTTCAAATGTGTTCACAATCACTGAATTACTCATTTCCTTCATATATATTCTTCTATATACTCATGCCATTATTTCTCAATGTCATTTTGAATAACCAACATTTCAACTTCTTTGTTTTAATTGTATTTAATGTCTTTTTTATAATTCTAAATTGTCATATAATACTATTCTATTTTTTAATTCAAACTAGTATTTATTCCATAGATAGATAAATAGATAGGTAGGCAGGTAGATAGGGAGGTAGGGAGGTATGTAGGCACATAGGTAGGTAGGTATGTTAGGTATGTAGGTAGGTAGACAGGGAGGGAGGAAGGGAGGTAGGTAGGTAGGCAAGCAGGTAAGTAGGTAGGTAGGTAGATAGGTAGGTAGGTAAGTATGTAGGTAAGTAGGTGGGTGGATGGGTAGGCAGGCAGTAGGTAGGTAGGTAGGTAGGTGGGTAGATAGATAGATAGATAAATAGATAGATAGATAGATAGATAGATAGATAGATAGATAGATAGATAGATAGATAGATAGATAGATAGATAGATAGATAGATAGATAGGTAGGTAGGTGGTAGGTAGGGAGGGGGGGGGGGGGGGGGGGGGGGGGGGGGGGGGAGGGGGGTAGGTAGGTAGGTAGGTAGGTAGGTAGTAGGTAGATAGGTAGGTAGGTAGGTAGATAGATAGATAGATAGATAGATAGATAGATAGATAGATAGATAGATAGATAGATAGATAGATAGATAGATAGATAGATAGATAGATAGATAGATAGATAGATAGATAGATAGATAGATAGATAGATAGATAGATAGATAGATAGATAGATAGATAGATAGATAGATAGATAGATAGATAGATAGATAGATAGATAGATAGATAGATAGATAGATAGATAGATAGATAGATAGATAGATAGATAGATAGATAGATAGATAGATAGATAGATAGATAGATAGATAGATAGATAGATAGATAGATAGGCAGGCAATGAATTAAAACCATTTTAAATGTTAAACAAAGGATCAAGAATAGGATAAATTCACTTATACTTGGAAGTCTGATGTTTATAAGCATAACTTGGTTAAAACTGTTGGTAATTCAGAGTAAAATTAATATGTTGTTTAGATGAGATGATAGCACTTAAGAGTTATTAAACTCATAATCAATTATACAAAACTGGAGACAGAATTTCAGCAATTAAATAAGAATATGTAAATATTTAAACATAGTGCAATGTATATGTAAACAAAGAGCGGAAATTATTTTCTTCCCCCACATTATGAATTTAAACCACTCTAAAGGTTACACAAAAAATCCACCTATACTTGGAGCTCTGATACTTATAACCATATCTTTGTCAACATTGTTAGTAATTCAGAGTTAAACTAATTTAACCACCAGATGGAATAAGGCAAGTACTTCTCAGACATATTTAAAGCATTCCATTAAAAATCTATTTTTGTTATCTTCAAATTTTTGTTATATAACAACAATTTTTTGTGTTTTGAATGCCATATTTATATTTAATAGAAGTTGGATCAAATTTTAAAAGAAATTGTAATACAAAATATTTTTTATGAAGAAATTAATAATTTCAAAATGTAAAACCTAAACGGTATTAAACTGATTACTGGTAATTTCAAACTTGTGTTTGCATTAAAAGTGTTATAATGTGATGATGATTTGTAAACAGAACAACAAGAAACTCAATATCAAGTAGAAAATTCAAATTTCATTTTTATATTCTCATGATTTTATTATAAGGATTTATGTGTGATAGATTTTTTTGGTTATCAAATGATGGACAGATGCACACTGGGACCAATAAAGAGAGTCAACAGTAATATACTTAGACAAAAGAGTGAACAGATGTTACTGATGTTATGAAAATGTTAGACTGAAATGAAGCTGAACTGGACATGATGCTGAAAGAATTATAGATAAGCTGTATTTTAAGATATATACCCTTTTTAGGTTTTAAAAATGTAATGTATAACTTTTAAAATCATTCTGTTTTAACTAAACTTGAACTAAAATTGTTAAGAATAGTTTACTAGTGAAAAATAGTTTTAATTCTCTGAATATCTTATAGAAATTAAATTCTTGTGATTTCTTACTTTAGGTATTCCAAGATCTTTATGGAGTACTGTATTCTTCTTCCATCTTATATACTTGTATATGCATTGATTTATAAATCTATTTTTCTTTATTATTGTTACAACGCATGTTTTATTAAGCCTCACCAATTTGACTGTTTCAGTTGATCAACAACCTTCTTCAGAGATAAAAGATAAATTTATACTATTTGTTTATTTTATATTTATATAAATCTTGTAGATCTGAAGAACACTGTTGGTCAATCGAAACTGTCAGATTGGCAAGGCTTAATAAAATATACATTATAACATTAATAAAGAAAGATGGGTTTGTTTAATATCAGATTTTGTTATAAATGAGTGCATAAACAATAGACACTGTTTGCACTTTTAAACTTTGTCAAAATAAGCATCAAACTTATAATTTGTGCATTCCATTGCAATTAAGAGATTAATGTGTAAGAGTAAGATTTTCATTATTTTTTCTTTCTCTAACTGCACGACCCACTAAATTCTCTAACACCCATCTATTTATATATACCATCCAATTTATTTTATTTATTCCATGTGTCAATGCATCAGCTGGGAAGCAAACCCAGGACAGTTGCTTGTAAGGCAGCTGTACTGACCACTCGACCACCAATGCTTGACAATTTATTTTATATTTTGTGTGAATAAAATCCCAAGTCGTACATCATGTGACTTAACTTGATAAGCTTGTATTTTATAAAATAAAATAATGAGTGTGCTAATAACTCTAACCAAGCTTTATCGATAAAAAACTTTTTAAGTATTAAAATTTCCTTCCACTTCTTATTTGCATTGCTGAATTATATATAATATAATACACCATATACACCTTAATTGACATTCTACAATGCAGTTTAACATATGATTTATTTTATTTCCTTACAGTTTCAACTGTACAGCAGTCATCATCTGAGCTTTAAACCTCAGTACTCTTTCTCCTATAACTGAAATAATGAGGTTTAAAGCTCTGATGATGACTGCTGGACAGTTGAAATGGTAAGGAAATAAAATAAATGATATGTTAAACTGCATTGTGAAGGGTCATTCAAGGTGTGTATGGTGTATTATATTAAAAACAGTTTCAAGTTATTGAGTATTCTCTCTGAGGCACTAGAATATTCACACACAATATCTAAAATACCAACTCTATTAAGTAGAAAATCTGAAATTTTTAGACACCTACATGTCTTCAAAATCCAATTATTTAACTTAAATAGCTATATGGGTCTGAAAACTCTTCAGCCACACCCATATTAATAGCTTCAGCAATATACCATCATTTAAGACTTAAAATCAAAACTGTAATAGTCAATAGCTTGAAACTGGTTATACTGCTAAGGTTATTAATATATAGTGTGGTGGAAGAGCTTCAGATTCATATAGCTATTTATGTTAGATAGCTGGATTTGAAGACATATAGGAGTCTGAACATTTTAGATTTTCTACTTAATAGTTAAGTATCAGATAAGTGCTGGATTTGAGTTGGTATTTTATATCTAGTGTCTGAAATATTCTAGTGCCTCACTGAAGATAGCCAATAGCTTGAAACCGATTTTATCGATAGAGCTTGGTTAGAGCTACTAACATGCTCATTATTTTATTTTATTATATATTGTGTGAATAAATTCAGCAAATATGATGGTAATCATAAGCTAAATTATAAAATATCTAGAAATATAAGTCTTTGTATTTTCCTGAAGGTTTGTGATGATGGTATTCTAGTTGTATTTTTATATTGGTCTATTTCTATCATTGAATATATGTATTGAATGTCTTTAGAAAAATTTAACTTTATTTAAATATTCTAAATACATTCAACTGTTAGTAATAGCACATCAAACAGGTTAGTATATGCATAATGTTTTGAGAGGTATCAGTCTCCCCTCTTCTTCAGGTGTTGCTGGCCTGACCAGTGACAGAGCATGGGAATCGAATCTGGGTCCTCAGATTCTTGGGTTTTGAATTTTAAGGTAATGCTCTAACCAACTGAGCCATTCTGCCAAAGGCAACAGTCTGTAGTAATTTCATATACTTATCTATGAAGTTCCTCCTGACTATACATAATGTATGGAAACCACTAATCAACTTTGCTCTTAGGAAAAAGTGGAGAAATCAGGAGGAACTTCATAGATAAGTATATGAAATTACTACAGACTGTTGCCTTTGGCAGGATGACTCAGTTGGTTAGAGCGTTACCTTAAATTTCAATAATCAAGAATCTAAGGATCCAGGTTCGAATCCCATGCTAGTACTGTCAGTGGTCAGGCCAGCTGTCACTGGTCAGGCCAGCAACACCTGAAGAAGAGGGGATGAAACATTGCGCATATATTAACCTGTTTTCTATTACTAACAGTTGAATGTATTTGGAATATTTAAATAAAGTTAATTTTTTCTAAAGACATCGATATTCGATGATGGAAATAGTCCAATATAAAAATACAAATAAGCCTTTGTAATGTAAATTAAAATTTTCTTTTTAATAACTATCATTTAAAACAGAATTAAGAACTTTAAAAAAGGATGGGAAAAACTGCAAACTTTTTTAATATTTAATTAAATTTTATTTCAATTTGCTTCAATCACACTTAATTTGTCAAAAGTATTTCCTGCATGATTAGACAACCATGCGATCTATTTTATTTGTTAAATTTAACCAATTTACGTTAAGCCTTCACCTTAATTGAGTTCTTAAAAAAGATCTCAGCTGAAACAAAAAAGAATATTTTTGCTGCAAGATTGTTTTAGTGGCTACAAAAAAAAAACATTATAGTTTGCACTGTTTAGTCGTGATTATATATAAACACACGCGTGTAAATACGTTTCACAATGTATTTATTAACAAGATATGAAAACAGATATACATTTGCGCATTTACAATATTTACAAGGGTTATATCCACCTGCTACCGTTGGTAAGATATAGCTCCTAGTTCTATGGTGAAGGACGGTAACCTGCTTTGTGAGTATGTCTGGTGACACTTCCGGCTATATTTGACAGCTTGCCTCGTGTCGGCATTTGGTTCTAGCAACTTCCAAGCCTGAATGTGGAATTAACTCATTGCGTTAACTGTTTTGCTAGACAGTTATTGTCTGGAGAACATAGATTCTGTCTTTCAGCTCAGTGACAGTAGTCTCTAACCCAACCTTCAAAAGGCTTGCCTATTTATTGCTAGATCCCCATTCTAATGAAAACATTCAGATTCAGTGGGCATCATCGCCTGTTGGCCCGTTCTTGCCATTGGTTATGCGTTATCTATTTGTATACGCATTGGTTCGACGCTGTGAATGCCAATCCGATGTAGATTAAACGGGATCTGGACGAGTCCAATAGTTAAAGGCAAGGTGAGATATGGCATAGCTATTTATTATAAATTTAAATGAAAGGAATAATATGACTGCTTTAATGCAAGCACTCAAATTTATAGTATTGTACACAAATAAAATGGCAGTAAGTGTTAACATGTATACATATAGCATTTAACAGCAATTATTCATTCACTTTAAATGACAATAATATAAAAATATATTGAATGACATCGGGGAAATGCAAGAATTAATATTTTTTTTAAAAATATGTATGTTACTAGCCAAGATGGAAAATTATCTTCAGCAATATCTAACTTACACAGAGGCTAAACTCTCTATACCTTATCACCCAGTGCAAGCCAGAATAAGCAATGAATGCAAAAAGATTTGTGCATAAAATCCCTACATCATGCCTCTCATTCAATAACCCCAAACAAGTTTCTTCTGGCTTGTGGCCTTCTTCAGTGATAAGCCTTAGAGCTGAGAACACAGCACCTAGATTTATTGCAACCCTCCAGAAGCCACCTTTTACTTTATTAGCTAACTATAAAGCTTTGACTTCAAAATGAAGACACAATAATGTTTTCAATTCAAGCTCATTAGCTTCTATAGTCATATAGATCTGAACTCAGTTCAGCATCCATGCATTTTGGTGCCTTTGGTTTTTTAATAATTAGTCACCAAAATCCTATTGGGCAGGATTGGTACTAAACCACTAAACATCACATAAACAGCTTGTGTATGGTATTGGATGAGTAGACACTAGATATGGATCAATATGCATAAACCTTCTTGCATCCATTGATTACTCTGGCTTGCACTGAGTGGCACTACTGCATAGAGAGTTTAGCCTCTGTGCAAACAACTTATATAAGCATAAAGAGTGGTGTTTAGTGGTCCAATGTCTAACTTGGTTAATTAAAAGCTTGAAAATGTAAATCAAATTTAAACATCATGGTGCCTTTTGGGTGTCAAAATATAGCAGTCTTCAATATATACTGCTTCCACCTTGAATATATTAAAAGAAATATATAACTACTTAAAATAAATTAATTACTATTTCATCAAATGTATGAATGTGGCATACGAATCATCTATCACTATAGCATATAGTCATTGGCAAAAAATTATTTTAAAGATGTATTGGATTTATAGACTATGAAAAGGCATTTGATTCTATAAACATTTCTTCAGTGATTAAAGCATTGGATCATCAAGGTATAGATTCAGGATATTGTCATATTTTAAAGAATATTTATAAAAATGCAACAGCAACAATTAGATTACATAAGAATACTGGGAAAGTCAACATTGAGAAGGATGGAAGACAGGGTGACTCCATATCTCCAAAACGTTTTACAGCAGTGCTGCAAGAAGTATTTTGTGGATTAAAATGAGAAGCTAAAGGAGTGAAAGTAGATGGAGATTATTTAAGTCATTTAAGATTTTGCAGGTGATGTAGTTGTTTTTGCAAATAATGCTTTAGAGCTGCAGGAAATGTTGCAGAAGTTATCAGATGAAAGTAGGACTAAAGATAAATGTTAAAAAGACTAAAGTAATGTTTAATGGATTTTCTCAAAATATGTAAAGATTGATTATGATGAGTTAAAAGTAAGTTAACAGTTACAAATATCTTGGTCAGATTATTAATACAGATGGAAATATAATGGATGAAATTAATCATAGAATTAAACTTAGTTGGAATGTGTTTGTAGAAATAACTTGATATTAAAAGAAAATATACTTATGTGTTTGAAAAGGAAGGTTTTTAATAAATGTGTTTTACCAGTTCTTACTTATGGATCTGAAACTTAGACACTTAATGGAAGAGCAGTACAGAGACTTCAGACCACTCAAAGAAGTATGGAGAGCTGCATGTTGGGAGTAACAAGAAAAGATCAAAAACGCAATATATGGATAAGAGAATAAACAGGTGTTACTGACCTCATTGAAAAAATTAGACTGAAGTGGAGTTGGGCTGGACCTATTGCTAAAAGAGATGATAATAAATGGACTATTGAAATCTTAAACTAGATTCCAAGAGATTGTAAAAGACCCAGAAAGAGACCACATGTAAGATGGATGAATGAAATAAAAAAGGGTGTATGGGTGATGTGGAGAAGAGAACCTAAAGATCAGAGAAGATGGATTGCACTTAGAGAGACTTTCATCCTGTAGTGGATTAATAATGGTTGATGATATTGATGATGATGATAATATTTTAAAAAGTATGTTGGCAAAATCATAAAATTACTTGAATTGTTTCCAGTTTGCTAGAGATGATATTAGTGAATATTATTTTGTTATATAGTGAATTCTTCGAAATTGTATTAGATCTCTATATGAAGGTTTTATTTTATTTTACTGATGAATTTATTTTGTTATTGTAAGTGATTGAACCCGGATTTTCAAGCTTCCTTTACTTGTCCACTCTGTCTCGTACAACGGGTACATGTGACCACGGACATGTGAAAAATATAAATAATCTGCTATTATTTTACTTCCATTATAGATCACTAGTATTTTGTTAACAATAAAGTATATGCTAAACATTTGAAAAGGGCACAAAACCGTGTATTGAAGGTTTTTTATATGTAATTACTGTGTATGATTTAAATTATTTATTATAATTTATACGAAAGAACAGCATAATGGATTTTATTAATTTCCATTTTTTGATGATTAATTATAAAAAAATAATCTTGCATTGGTGGTCGAGAGGTCAGCGCGACTACCTTACAAGCAGTTGCCCGGGTTGCGGGTTCGCGTTCCGATCGATGCTATAACACCTGAAAAAAAAAAAATTATAAAAAAATATTTTCATTAGATTGCATATGGAACAGATAAAAATAACTATACGTTTTTAAAAAATGCATTTTATTGTGAATTTATGTATTTTTTATGGGGGAAATAGATACTATTTATTTTATAATGATTATTTTTAAAACATCTTAGACATGTGCGTTATTTAGAGTTTTTATTAAGAGGATGTGACTGAAAATAAAATATCAAAGAAAGATTATAATCAGTTAATAATGACATTTTTTTTAGTAACAAAAAAATCTTAAACGCCGTACAAGTTGTCAAACAGATTAAAGAATCATATTTTTTTGTATTTATATAATGGACTATTTCCATCGTCTAATATAAGCATTGAATGTCTTTAGAAAAATGTAACTCTTATTTACATATTCCAAATACATTCAACTAACTGTTAATAATAGCATACAGGTTAATATATCCACAATGTTTTGAGAAGTATTATTCTCCCTTCTTCGGGTGTTGCTGGCCTGACTAGTGACAGTATTAGCACAGGAATCGAACCTGAATCCTTAGATATTTAAATATTGAATTTTAAGGTAACTCTCTAATCATCAAGCAGGATGGCTCGATTCCATTACCTTAAAATTCAATATTAAAAAATCTAAGGATCCAGGTTCGATCCCTATGCTATTATCATTGGAGGCCAGCAACACCCGAAAAAGAGAGGAGAATAATATCTCTTGATATGTTGTGCTATTATTACCAATTAAATGTATTTGGAGTATTTAAATAAATTTAAACATTCAATACTTGTATTAGATAAAGTAACTAGTCTAATATATAAATATAACTAAACCACCATTATTACAAATCTTTAGGAAAACACAATCATATTTTCTGTTTTTTTTTTTTTTTGTCCTTCTTTGTTTTGTTTCTCTATTTTTTTTCTTTTTTTAACATTAAAATATCTATATTTATTATTCCAGTTTATCATTATGCATATATAGATGTAAATTAGTTAGTAAATGAAATCACTATTATATATTCAATATTAAATCCACAGGCAAGGTGTAATGATGTGTAGCAGCCAATCAGAGACCAGTTCTGCTGGTCATTTGAAAACAATGCTCAAGCTACTACTACTCAAAAGGAGACCTCTTTTAATTAGTCATTGTATTGTTATACACCTTGGCTGTGGATTTAACTTCCTATCTTTAATGATCATCTCATTTACTAATTAATTTATATCTACTAAACATCAAATGATCACTATTTCTTATGCTTGCTCATAATTGTTATTAAAACAGGCAAAACTCTCCATACAGTAGTGCCACTTTATGCACAAGTCTCCTGGCATCCATTGATTACTCTGGCTTGCACTGAGTGGCACTACTGTATGAAAAGTTTTGCCTGTTTTAATTTATATCTACATTAACCATTAAAAATATTATATATATATTAAAAGTAAAAACATATATATATATATATATATATATATATATATATATATGTTTCAATCATTCAACATAATATGTACATTAATCTATAGCTACCATCCTACATGAAAAATTTAATAATTCACTTAACATATTTGATCAAGAAGTCTAACATCAATATATTTTATTTATATTACCAAATTCACCATTTCCTTTATTTTCCTGGTAATATCTTATATAAATGTAATTTACCCACTCTACTTTGAACACTTTTTAGCAAAAAAACATATTTGATCAAGAAGTCTAACATCAATATATTTTATTTATATTACCAAATTCACCATTTCCTTTATTTTCCTGGTAATATCTTATATAAATGTAATTTAACGACTCTACTTTGAACACTTTTTAGCAAAAAAACCTTTTATTGCACATATTTGCATACACAATCTTATATTTCAACTTTCTTGCAGTTTTCTTCAGAGCCATTTTTACTTTAATTTTTTACTTTTAAAACATTTAAATAAAAGTGACTCTGAAGAAGACTGCAGGACAGTTGAAATGTAAGATTGTGTATGCATATATAAAGTAAATGTGATGCTGAAGAAGACTTCAGGACAGTCGAAATGTAAGATTGTGTATGCATATATAAAGTTAAAGTGGTTCTGAAGAAGATTGTAGGACAGTCGAAATATAAGATTGTATATGCATATATAAAGTGAAAGTGGCTCTGAAGAAGACAGCAGGACAATCGAAATATAAGATTGTGTATGCATATATAAGGTGAAAGTTGTTCTGAAGAAGACTGCAGGACAGTCAGAATGTAAGATTGTGTATGCATATATAAAGTAAAAGTGGTGCTGAAGAAGACTGCAGGACAGTCAAAATGTAAGATCGTGTATGTATATATGTACAATAAAAGGTTTTTTGCTAAAAAGTGTTCAAAGTAGAGTGGATAAATTACATTTACATTTTATATATATACACTTAATTCTCATTTAAATGATATATTGGTTTCACAAAATTACATGCAAAAGAAATTCATGTAAAAAAATACATTGTATATACAGATAATAAGGAGATCAGTTCCAAACCTAAGAAATCAATGAAAACAAATAAATAAACCATGTGAAAATTTTCACTGATAATCTGGATGGCATATTTTTGATGATGGATAATTAAACACAATTGATTTTTAGGTAAAGTAAACATTTTTGCCTTTTAACTACACAGATGTTAAATCCAATATTGATTTATAGAGCTGAACTTAACTTTATTAATAAATATTGTTATCCATTAAACTTTGATGCTTGGTAAAAGATATTTTACATTTGATTTCATTAGTTGTTCTTCAGAGGTCGCTATCAATTTTCTTAAATTAATTTTGATTATTAGCATTGAACGATAAACAGTTATTAGTTTTGTTTATATTTTAAAATTATATTTTTATTTTAAATGTTTTTATCCACATTTTTTTCAACACTTTCTGAGACCAATGTCATGTTTAACTTAACTTGACCCATATCAATTATATTAAAAAAAATTCATAATGAATAATTAAGTTGGAAACATCATATGATCACCATTTCATATACTTACACATGCTGTTAAAGAGTACCAAACTCTCCATACAGTAGTGCCACCAAGTGCAAGCCTTCATAATCAATGGATGCAGGAAGGTTTGAACATTAAATCCCTATATAATGCTTAATCATCCAACATCCCCAGACTACTTTCTAGCATGTGGCTTTCATCAGTGAGGAGCCTAAGATTTGAGAGCACTGGACCTAGATCTTAGGACCTAATGCAACCCTAGCTTTGTGAATAAAATCTGTAGCTAGTACCTACTTATCCAATATCCCCAGAGTAATTTCTAGTTTGTGGTTTTCATCAGCTGGAGGGTTGCATTAAGTCCTAAGATCTATGTGCAGTGCTCTCAAGTACAAGATTCCTCACTGATGAAAGCCACAAGCTACAAATTAGTCTCAGGGTGATAGATGAGAAGCAAGAAATAGGGATTTTATGCAAAAGCCTTCTTGTGTTCATTGATTATGAAGGCTTTTACTTGGTGGTACTACCATATAGATAGTTTGGTACTCTTATTAACAGAATATGTAAGCACATGAAATGGTGATTGTGTGGTGTTTTGATGGTTTTATACCTATTCTGCTCATATGATAATGGTAACTGTCATTTTTGAAAAACTCAAAGATATTTAAATGTATAGATATTGAACTGAGTTCAGATCTACGTGTCTATACAAGCAAATGAGCTTGGGTTGGAAACATTATGGTTGTTCATCTTGGACTCCTAACTTTATAGTTAACTAAATAGGTAAAAGGCAGCTGCAGAAGGGTTGTATTAGGACCTAAGATCTAGGTTCAGTGCTCTCAAATCCAAGGTTTCTCAATGATGAAAGCCACAAGCTAGAAACTAATATGGAGATGATGGATGAGTAGGGACTAGATAGGGATTTTATACACAAACCTTCCTGCATCTATTGATTATTGGCTTATACTTGATGGCATTAACATAAGGAGAGTTTGGTACTCCTATTAAATTGATACAATAATAGTTTTAAAATAAGTTGTTTGTTTGATGTTGTTGTTGTCATTGTTATTTTGCCATTCTCAGTTTTATCACTAGTGTTGGTGAATTATTTTTTTTAGTACGAGATGTTATTCACACATCAAAAATATTTAAATCTTTTTTAGAAATAAAATATTTTCAACCCATTGAAACAAGCTAGACAAATTTTAAAATAGCTTTAATTTTTTTAAATATAATTTCATATGATTACTTTTTGAGTCAATTTAATATTTATAAATATAATAAATAATCTCCACCCCAGCATACAGCCTTTTCAAATCATGTGATTAAAGATACAATAAAAGACTATTTAAAAAAGATGCATGGCGGTGTGGGGATTATTTAATATATTTATAAAGATATAGCTTTTGGGACAAAGAAATGTAAATAACATCATGTGTGTGTGTGTGTTTAAATTTTTAAAAAATCAGATATATTAATCTTTAACCGAAGTTTGTTTACATCTGGGCTAGAGACAATCTTTAATTGAATAAATTATTCGTTATGATCATTATAGTATTTATCCTGTGTGGATGGGGTCAAAATTGTGGGCTGTATAAGTTTGACACTTGTAATTCAGAATTCAGCAATATTTTTATATTATATCTATTTCAAATAATCCTTGCTTATGGCAAACATTATTAAAACAGGCTGGAAAAAGTAGCCTCTTGAGGGAACTGAAAGTGGTACAAAATACTGAACTATTCACACAGACAACTAAGAAAGGGAGGGTTATCCATAAAATGAAAGCATAATGAGAGAGGGTAGTATGAGTTTTTGCATTTGTGAATGGTTGGGTTGTGATGGGATTGAGGCGGAAGATACAACGATAAAAATAAAATAACCTGAAAATATTTCTCCGATTCAATAATGATCTATTCTTCCACAAGAAGTTAGAAGTGGATAGAAATCAGTTCCTACCTTGTGTGATGGTGTCGTAATGGAAAAAATAGCGTGGACATGGAACTTTCATGATTGATATTTCTAGTTGGCCTGACAAATGAACATGAAACATATGAATAGGAATAGAAGGAAGTTTCAGTTGCTATAAGGGTGAATGCTATTTGTATGGCAGAAGGGAATAAGAGCTGCACTGATAAAAACAAAAAAAATTAAGTTAGACATATGATTGCGCTTTTACACCTATATTACATTAATTTTCACTAGAATATATAACAATTATTAATTTTATAAAGTCCTTTTTTAAAAAACGGGGATGCTATTAATTATTCATATTCCTGTAAAATCTTTTTTAAAAATCCTCAGGGATTATTTGCTCACTTGCTTTTTGTAGGTTCCTTACTGTATTTTGTACCGTACTATTTTAACAATCTATTAAAAAAAAAGTCTAATAAGTTTTTAATAAATAAATTTTAAAATTTGTTTACAATAAAATTAAAATTTAATTTGTTAAACAAATAATAAGTGAAAACGCGTACATGCTAGTGATGTAAACATAATATAATTAGAAAATAGCATAAGTAGTGTAATTAATTAAAATTGAAATAATCTCCTAATAATACAGAGTATATTTAATCTTTCACCTCTGTGTGTTTGAAATCTATTTCATATTGCGAGGCTAAGATTTAATTCTTTTTAAAAAAAGATTATTTAACCCGTTTCTGACTGTATTAAAAAACTGTATATCTTAGCTTAAGGTTTTCCCAGAAGATTAAAACTTGTATTGAAGCTTTTATTTTTAGAATTACATCTCTATATGCATGAACTGTATGTGTGGGTGGACGTGTAGAGGTTGTTAACTATTTTTTTAAATTAAAATGCTGCAAATGAAAGATTATATATTAAGACAAAACGTAAAATTGTCCTTCAATGACTCAAAAAATGGTGGAAAGCATTACCTACCTGTCTTTTTAATTGTGTAATGATGAAAAATATTTATATTTATTGAATATGATACAAGGAAAATATTGACAAAGTTATGCTATTTAATCCAGAAAATTATTTCATGATCTAATAACTGAAAAAAAATCAATTTTGTCAACTATTCTTTATAGTTGTGCTGAAGATTATACAGATTAAATTAAAATCTTATATAAAAAGAAAACGTCCAGCTATATATATATATGGTTTCAGAAAAGATTGAGGAATGAAGGTGCCAGTGTTTACAAAGTTGAAGATCTAAGAAACTAATAATTTATATCAGAAAGACCTCTGTGTGCTTTATTGATTACAACACTGCAGTACCTATCAAGAACCTTACAAGCAATAAATTTTTATTGAAGGAATCACTCAAAAATAAGTAAAATACAAATTACAAAAACACAGATCAGTGAAATACATAAAACACAACCTCCCCCTGCATAAAGAGGCACAGTACAGCACACCGAACAGTAGCAATAATTTTGACTTAGTTTACCTTCCTAAATTATTTACATTCATAGGAAACTAGTCTCTATGGTATTTAATTGTTGTTATTTAAAAATGTCTGTAAGTCAACTGTAGTTAAATATACTGCCCTGAATTGCTAATATCTGGCTGTAAATTACCATTCTTCCTATTAAACTTTTATATTGAATATGTAATAACGAATGTCAAATTGGACAAAAAATGTGAATTCAGAATTAGGGGGGGGGGGTATCAACAATTTTAGAAATCACTAAAACATCACATGATCACCATTTCTTTTGCTTATACAAGTTATTAAAATGGTAGGAATGCTATATATACACAACCACAGTAATTCATGTATATTAGAAGGTTTGTGCAACAAAATCCCTATCTAGTGCTTACTCATCGAATATCCATCAATTACTGTGGATTGCACTAAATGGCTTTACTGTATAAGAGAAGTGCTACTGTTTTAATTATAGAAATGGTTATAACAACATACTTATAGTAGAAAAACTTGATGAATTGAGTAAAAATATAAAATTAAAGCTATACAAAAGATTATACTAGGAGATATAGAATTGAAATTTCAAAACTGATGAAAAGACTATAAATCACTTGGTCTCTTTGACATAACAGAGTTGTAATAAATATAAAGATACACCTTTTGAAATAAAGCATGTGGGGTCTTCAATGTTTCTACAGATATGTATAATAAATACTGGTACAAAAATACTTTAAAATGATGGTTTTAAACTGCAGAGCTATTGAAAACTTTTGAAAATATCATATGTAGCAAACTTATAAACAAATTGCTAGTTGATCAGATTATAAATCAACCATTTTGGTAATATCATGAGATAATCTAATTGCTGAGTAAAAAAAGTTGATATATATATTGAAATGGTCGCTTTATACCACTATGTGTGTTTATGCCTTTTTACAGCAGTGTGTGTGAATCATCTCTTCTTATTTATATTCTTTATTATAATAACAATCCATGAAAATATTTAATTCAACATATACAATTCCCTGTAGAAGTTTAAATATTATTGGCAGAATATCAATGAAGATTTTATTTTTTCATATTGTGATACCTATAACAAATAGGGTTATTTAAATCCATTTACCAATTGGATTTGAAGTAGAAGAGGATCTCCTTTTACTTATCAATAAAAAAAACCAGTGAAAGAGCTATTATATAGGTTAATGGAGAAAAGTTGTTTAGCATCAATAAAATTGTCAATTAATAGTAAGTTGGCAACATCAAAAGCAAATGTTATTTCTGTTTATGTAGATATTATCTCCATAAAGATGATTTGATCCAGTTAAGATTGAAATATTTAAGAATGTATAAAACATTATTAATATTTGTAACATATGTTTGTATAACCTAAATCTAAAAATAAATCACATTAAATCCCTTTCAATCTTAACAATAATAATAATATTAAATAAAATATTACCTATATCTGAAAATAGTAATATCTGAGAAACTTTATTACATGAATAAACAACAATAATATTAATTAACTAAGAAAGATTTGATTATGAGAAAGTTTATTAAAATAATCTCCCTGGTTTATATACACAACTAACTTCACAATTTCTTTATATTTTACTTTCTGGAAATAACATAAAAAATAATAAATTCTATTTTAGTTTATTTGTTAATCCAAGATAATCCTTTTTAATACATTGATCAATTTTCAAATTGCTTATAACTTGAACATTTATTATGTTTAATATTTATTTGGAGAATTCACAATTCAAGAGTGGCATTTAAGTATTCAATTTCATAATCCATTATTCTTTGAATATTATTTAAATACTTGACATGGATAATCCTTAATGTAATTCCTTGATGTAAAATACACATTCATAGTTTGTTAAACATAGCAATTTAATTTCTTTAAATGGATTCTACATTTTATTCAATAGTTTAGTGTTCATTACTCCATTAATTTCAGATATAAAATTAATCCATTTATTTATCAATCATTAATCCATAATATCAATATTTCTGATCATACATTTGATAAATCAACCATTTATTATCTAGAACAAAAACAATCATTTCTTTAGCAAAAAAGTTTATATGAGACATGTATGAGTTAAAAAAATTATTAAAAAAATATGTTTCCTTTCATAATTGAAGACTAGATAAATTTATGAGATATTCATCTTTTCTTGAAGGGAAGAAAACAGTCATTTTTGTAATAGTTTCTGGAAAATACATCCAGCAAGTTGTTTGAAATTAAAAAATATAATTTTTCAAAATACATCCACTATTTACCACTTATTTCAATGAAGAACTTCAGTAATTTCTTTAAAATTGTGAATCAGCATTCCATAATTCAATTTGTCTATTTTTCTATTAGCAGTCAACTATATGTAATAAACGAGATTTCTTGAAGTAAGGAATTAATAAATTAAATTGATGATGATTTTTGGTTATTTGTTGTGGTCTATCTTTCTCCTACAATGATGGGAAGTCAAATGCCTGGCAAAGACATCTGCCTGTTGATAAACTCAGCTTGCCATTATGTACCTGAAAACAAAATGGCTATTTAAAATTTTGAATCTGTTTAGGTCCTACAGGCACTGAATTTGTTGAGACTGTTGGATTTTCCAAACTTTACTGTTTTTACCAATGATCACTTTTCCAAACTTTTATACTAGTGATCACATGATGTCTGGATGACATAATATTCTCCATCATGCATTGGGGTTTCTTCCATTGTCAGTGAAATATTGGAAAAAGTTGTCATGGTTTTCAGTAGGGGAAATGTTACAGTTAAGATTTTTTTAACTATCTTTTATTTGTAGGTTTAGAAAGAGTAATATTTACAAATATTTATTTAAATAAATAAATCATAAACTTTAAAATTTTCATATATCTCTTTCAAAAAAAATTAAATTGACTTTTAATCAAGCACTTTATTCAAGCAATGGACTTACGTTTGACAAATCTAGAAATTAAATTTGCATATTTCACCCTCTACTGAGAAATGTTGTTAACATTTTTTTACAGCTTCAAAATTCACATATATTTATTTTTTGATATTTTAATTTCAAAAAATTCAAAAGATTGCAGGATAGATGGTAAATGTTTACTGCCATATCATTAAATTCATTAAATTCCTTAACTTTAATGTCTTTATCACATGATCACCATTTTATATGCTTACACACGCTGTTAATACAAAGTACCAAACTCTATGTACAGTAGTAGCAGCAAATGCAAGTCTTCATAATTTATGGATGTAGGAAGGTTTGTGCATATCTTAGGCTCCTAGATTTATAGTTAACCAAATAGGTAAAAGGTGGGTTCTGGATGGTTGCATTAGATCCTAAGATCTAGGTGCAGTGCTCTCAAATCCAAGGCTATTCACTGATGAAGGCCATAAGCCAGAAACTAGTCTGGGAATGCTGGATGACTAGGTACTAGATAGGGATTTTATGCACAATGCTTCCTGTATCCATTGTTTACAAAGTTTTGCAATTAGTGGCACTACTCTATGGAGAATTTGGTACCCTTATTAACAGCATATGTAAGCATATGAAATGGTGATCATGTGATGTTTTGAGGGTTTTGTATTTATTCTGCCCATAGCATAATGGTGATTATGATTTTTAAAAAACCAAAGACACCAAAGGGTATAGATACTGAAGCAAATGATCTTGGATTGGAAACATTATGGTGTTTTCATCTTGTGCTCCTAGCTTTATAATTAACCAAATCGGCAAAAGATGGAGTCTGGAGGGTTGCTTTAGATTCTAAGATCTAGGTGCAGGCCTCTCAAATGCAAGAATCTTCACTGGTGAAAGCCACAAGCTATATAAACTAGTGTGGGAATGTTGGATGAGTAGACACATGCACAAACTTTCCTGAATCCATTGATTATGAATGTTTCACTCGGCCTAGGTGGCGCTACTGTATATGGAGAGTTAGCTTGAAATAATTTACTAAATGGACAACAATTTAGTTAAAGGTTTTCTATTATAAAAAGGTAAAATTGTAAATCAAAGCTTTATATTATAGATTAAAATATAAAAAAAGGAAAACTGTTATTTGAAGTCAGCAAAAAATCAAAAATTTATTCTAAAGTAATATATAAAAGAAAGAAATATGAATATTTTATTAGGCATATCAGATAATCAAAAAATTTAAATTTTGATATCTAAAAACAAAATACCTTGATTTGCTTATCAAAATCAATTTAGATTTCTTACCACAGAGAATATTGCATGATAACATTGCCCCCCTTTGATCCCTTTGTATAAATGTGAAGTTAAAATACACCATTCTTTGTTCCAATGTCCTGCTCTTCTTACCTATAGAAATATCATTGTGTCAGTTATTAAATTGTGCACTTTCTTGTATCCCTACTCTTATTGATAACATAAAATAGGCCTTTTCTCTTCAATTATGGTTACTACTTTTTTAATTTTTACCGTTTAGTTCGTAAGATCTCATTTTTTACTTCAATCTTATATCCAAGAAGTTACAATCGCAGTTTTTAAATAAAATCTCTAAAATTAAAAACAGAGACAGGGTGTTTGCCCCTCCAGACATTGTTGATGCTACATGGAACCTGGTTTCTCTTCTGACCCCATTATAAGTAAATAATTCTTTACTTTTTTATATACAGTTTGTATGTCTTTGTTTTGTATTTACAGAATGTACCTTTAACAATTTATATACTTTCTCTTTACAGTATACTTTACAATGTATAGTTAAATTTCAAATCTTTTCCATGTATATAAAAAAAAATCTAAATATTGTTTTAACTGAAATACAGGCTTATTATATACCTGTATCAATATATGTAATATATAGGGTATATGGGCACAGACTTTTACATAACCCACCATTCTCCACTCTATCTCATAACACTGACACACTTGAACACATATATGTCAAAATGATAAATAATCACCAATATTCGCATTTCATGCTAGACTAGTAATCATCAGTTGGTCCAGATTATCATCTCTACACATATATGCAATAAGTGCTCAGATATATATTAAGATAGCTAATCTTCATACTTTAATAGACAGGCTTCAATCCACTCCACACTCCAACTTTTCAACCATTCACCCAATTGAAAAACAGAAGCTGGAATGCTCAAAGGCCACCCAGAAGCCGAGATTCTCATCTCACCCATATTAAGATAGCCAATCTTCATACTTTAATGTACAGACTTCAATCTACTCCATACTCCAACTTTTCAACCATCCATCCAATTGAAAATCTGAAGATGGAATGCTCAAAGGCCATTGAGAGGCCGAGATTCTCATCAACTTTAGGTCAACATGGGTGTGATGAGAATCTTGGTCTCTGGGTGGCCTTTGAGCATTCCAGCATTAGTTTTTCAATTGTATGAATGGTTGAAAAGTTGGAGTGGATTGAAGCCTGTCCATTAAAGTATGAAGATTAGCTATCTTAATATATATCTGAGCACTTATTGCATATATGTGTAGAGATGGTAATCTGGACCAACTGATGATTTCTGGTTTAGCATGAAATATGTATATTGGTGATTATTTATCTTTTCAACATATATGTGTTCAAGTGTATCAGTGTTATGAGAGAGTGTGGAGAGTGGTGGGTCGTGTGAAAGTCTGTGCTCATATACCCTATATATTACATATATAAACACGGGTATATAATAAGGCTGTGTTTCAGTTATTACATAGTAGAGATGTCTGCCCATCCCTTGTATGTGTATTAAATGGATTGTGTCCTGTACATGAGAGGTCAGATTGACCTTAGGTCGACATGGGTATGACAAGAATCTCGGCCTCAGGGTGGCCTTTGAGCATTCCATCATCAGATTTTCAATTGGATGGATGGTTGAAGAGTTGGAAGGTGGAGTAGATTGAAGCCTGTCCATTAAAGTATGAGGATTGGCTATCTTAATATATATCTGAGCACTTATTGCATATATGTGTAGAGATGGTAATATGGACCAACTGATGATTGCTGGTTTAGCATGAAATACGTATATTGGTGATTATTTATCCTTTTGACATATATGTGTTCAAGTGTATCAGTGTTATGAGATAGAGTGGAGAGTGGTGGTCGTGTGAAAGTCTGTGCTCATATACCCTTTATACTAAATATTGTTTGTTTGTTTGTTTTTTCAAAAAAAATAATGGATTTTATTAAATTATTTAAATGCTATATCGCATTCAGCAGTTCAATTAATATTTGAATATATTCATTTTATTTATTTACTTGATTTAGCATGCTGACATCCATATATTACATCACATCTTATCATTTGCATAGGTGTGTGATATTCACTTATGCACTTTTCAGAAATTTTAAAAAATGAACAAAACTAATAAAGTTAATAATGAATATGTTCGAAAAATAATGATGTTTTGAAGTAATAATATTTGCCAGGGAAACAAATTATATCTTTATAAGTTGAGTTGTTTGATAACTTAACTCCAGAAGAGCATTCTTGCCTATTGAATAATGCTAGATACGTATAAATTAAATATATAGTCAAGAAGATCGTCTTTAGTAGACAAAAGATAATGTAACTAGGGGTTCTGCACCATATATAAATAGTTACGATGTTTGCTTTGTTTAATTAACAAATTTAATCATTTAATATTTATGAGATGATAATTTTTTTTACATTTAATTTAAAATTATAAAAATTTAACATTGTAAGATTAATAAAAACATTCCACAGGACACGGTGTTGTCTGTGGCAATATTTTTATGATGATGATTACTTTACACATTGGTAAAAATCCCCGTACAATAGCACCACTCAGTTGCAAGACAGATTAATCAATGGATGCAGGAAGATTTGTGCATAAAATCTCTATCTAGTGCCTACTTATCCAATATCCCCATACTAATTTCTAGCTTGTGGCTTTCATCAGTGATGAGCCTCGGATCTGAGTGCACTGAACCTAGATCTTAGGATCAAATGCAACCCTCCCCACCCCCTATCTTATTAGCTAACTATAAAGCTTTGAGTTTAAAATAAAAGTACAATAACGTTTTCTATTCAAGCTCATTAGTTTGTGTAATCATATAGATCTGAACTCAGTTTAGCACCCATACTTTTTGGTGTATTTGATTCTTTAATAACCACAGTCACCATAATCCTGTTGGGCAGGATTGGTATCTACTCACTAAACATCACATGATCACCATTCTTTATGTTTACACAAGCTGTTCACACAGGGGCAAAACAATTCATATAGCAGTGCCATTCAGTGCAAGTAAGGGTAATCAATGGATGCAGAAAAGTTTGTGCATAAAATCCCTATCTAGTGCCTACTCATCCAATATCCCCAGACTAGTTTCTAGGTTGTGGCCCTCATCAATGAGGAGCCTTAAATCTGAGAGTACTTCATATAGATCTTAGGATCTAATGCAACTCTCCAGTATCCACTTTTTATCTTACTGGCTAACTATAAAGTTTTGAGTCCAAAATGAAAGCACAATTATGTTTTTGATTCAAGATCATTAGCTTATATAATCGTATAGATCTAAACTCAGTTCAGCAACCATATTTTTGGTGTCTTTGGTTCTTTAATAATCACAGTCACCATAATCCTATTGGGAAGGATTGGTATTAAACCACTAAACATTACATGATCACCATTCTTTATTCTTATACAAGCTATTTTCACAGAGATAAAATTCTCCATACAGTAGCGCCACTCAGTGCAAGTTAGAGTAATCTAAGAAGTACCATATGGAGAGTTTTGCCTTTGTGAAAACAGCTTATGTAAGCACAAAGAATGATGATCATGTGATGATGATTACCTTACATAGTAGCATTTTCCCAACAATTTTTTTAAAAAAATTAATTAGTAACACTGGAATATCCTGTCCAAAATTGTCTGTATAAATAGTGGAATTTTGCATTTTTCCCTATGAAAATCCTTTACTTCTTCATCACAATGAGAATTTGTGGGGATATAAACATGATTTATGGGCACTTGGATATGCATTGGTTACTTCCAATAATTTGGATAACTCATCTTGTCACATCTGACTGATGTATCATCAAATTCCTCAATGTTGCTATTTTACTTTTTATTTATAATAAACCCCATTCCTCTTGCACTTTCAAAATTTGTGATTTTTTAATAATGTACATATTTTATTTTTAAATCAATTGCCTCTTCACTTTTCTTTTTAATTTACAAAATCCAACAATTTCCCATTTAATATTAGACAGTGCTTCCAATTCATGCAAGCATTTTTCATTTTAAATTAATCTGCAGTTATCAACATCTAAATTAAAGTTTGTCATTGAATAGCAGCTTGGATCTCAGGGAGTTCTTAGCACCCTCCATTTTTTATCACCAACTGCTGTTTGGTTGTTGACCTTATAGTCTCCTGGGAATAGTGACCATAATTTAGTTTTGCCTGATTTATTATCTATATATGCATATTGTAATAAAAATTCAGAATAAAAGATAAAAAGAGAACTGAGATGGGGAATGTTTTTCTTTATTTAAAGATATTTATCTAAATTTTTAAGAAATATATCACTCAGAGGTTGGATCGTTGCAAACTAAATATGATACGTAGAGCCACTCTGGTTCAAGACTGAAAAGATCTTTAAAAAGATTAATTAATTTAATACATGTGATCCAGGAGTTTTCATTGACTCTTAAATATTGCATACCATCTGATGCTATTTATTTCTAATACTATATATTTATAATAAATTTTATAAATTTGAAAGATTATTAAATGAATACAATACTTAGCATTTCTGTCTGATAAAGTGCTTGATAGTTATTTTACATAGCACTGATTAAAACCTTTCTATAAATTGGATATTGAATATCTCATTTCCCTTGTATATTAGGATTGGAACTCAGACTTTCACACAACCCTCAACTATCCATGCTATCTCATACTGCTGACATACTTGATCACACACATGACGAAAAGATAATTAATCACCAGTATAGTATTTCGTGCTATACCAGCGCTCATCTGTTGGTCCAGATTATCATCTCCACACATATATACACAATCAAAACTCAGCTTATGTTAAGATGGCCAATCTTCATACTTTAATGGACATGCTTCAATCCACTTCACCCCACAACTTTTCAGCCATCCATTTCATTGAAAAAAACCCATATATTACATATTGGAGTGCAGATATGAAATATTTATAGATAAATTTAATACAAGTGGTGTTGAAGTGGTGTGGAAAATACAAAATACATTATGTCTGATCTGTTAATAAAATGTAACACATTAGAATACACTATGAAAATTAAGCTAATAATATCCAAGATATAACATATTTACGATTCTAACTTTTTTCTACGAGAATCATAATTTATGCAAATTTAAATCTGATAAAAAAAAAAGTATTGATAATTATAATAAACGTGGCTTACAACAAATATATATTGTTTCAACATATAACTGAAATTAGAATAAGATTATTGATAATATATCTTGTATGTCTCTTTCTTATGCACTCTCGGCTTCAGCAAACTTAAAGAAATTACATGAAAAAGTTTCCATTCATTGACTACATTAAATGAATTAATCATTAAAAATAAAAATAAAATTGTTTTCAGAGAATGTTTTTACATTGTTTATACAATCAAATATTCAGGAACCAAACTCCTCTCATGTTTAGTATGGTAAATCAAGACTGAATATTAATGTGAAATTATAATAGCTTATATACATATATAATATTGAAGTAAATGATAATATATATACTTAAGCTAAATATAATTAATGGGGATTTGAACCCAGACATTTAAGCTCTCTTCAGTCATTCACTCTGCCCAATATAATTGATACACATGCCCACATACATGTGGAAAAGATAAATGATCTCCAACATATGTATTTTATGCTACATATTTAAAAAGATATATTAAGATCAAATTGATCTTAAGGTCAACATGGGTATAACTACAATATTAGCATCAACACAGGGTTTGAATATTCCATTATCAGATTTACAGTGATGTGGATGGTTGGAGAGTGAAGAAAATTGAAGCCTGTTCAGGAGAGTGTATAGATTTGCTATCTTAATATGAACTCAGCAATGATTATATATATATATATGTATATATAAATTATTAATCAATGTCTGTATTCCAATTATAATAAAATATATATAATTATTCAAAACAATACAATAATTAATACAGTAACAATATTTTAAACAAATATATACCAATTTAATAGAAGTACTTTCAACTATCTATGTAGTCGTTGTCAACTAGACTCAAATTGTATTAGAAAAAACCATTACAAATGTAAACAAAAGCAATACGTCATACATAGATAGTTGAAAGTACTTCTATTAAATTGGTATATATTTGTTTAAAATATTGTTACTGTAGTAATTATTGTATTGTTTTGAATAATTATATATATATATATATATATATATTATAATGGGATGGCCTATTTGATAGCCTTAGTTGAGGCACCAAATATAACAGAATGGCATTTAATCATCCCAGTTGATATATCAAATATAACAGAATCGATTATATTTAATGCTTGGAAATCATTAACTTAATGCTTCATAGTTAGGTTTGCCAAATATAACAAAATGGATTATATTTAAAGTCTAAGTTGGTCTTGTTAAATATAAGGGGATGATTAAATTCCCTAGAAAGAGGATATGCATTTCACTACAATCGGACTTTGGGTCTTCAGGTAGAATGCTAGAAATGAATCGATGAAATACTAAGTCCATGATTATATCTATCTTTAGTATGCTAGCTCAATAATCTTTAAATAAGTTTTAATATAATTTAGACTAGTTCATCCATCTTTCATCCCTCTTTCAGTCACCATTAAGCCACAATATTCAAACTCATGGAGAATTTGCAATTAGCTCTTTTCAGGGATAATTCAAAACAAGTTATTATTTAATATGCCTTTATATAAGCATTAACTAACAATTGATATTCATATGATATTTAAAATACTAGCATATATATAATATAATTCAATAATGATTAGACAAAGAGATCAAGTTAATAAATCAATATTTAATAAACAATAAAAAATATAATATAATAGATAATAAAATATTAATAAATAAATACGGTGAATTTTACCATTTTAAAAATATTAATAAATAATATTCTTATTTAATACCCTATGATAAAATTCAATACTATAATAAACTTTCAAAAATTAAAGAAAATAGTTTAAATTAACAGATATATAAAAACAATATCTGGATTCAAAATTAATAATTTATGTAACTTATTAATTTATTTACCGTTCTTATTTATATGTTTCATAATTACTAATATATAAGTACTATTTACAATTGTATAACTTATATATTATATGTATTTTTTGATAAATAAAATACATTAAACGTTTACAATATTATGTAGTAAATACAATATAATCCTGTTTAAAATATCTATTAAATAATAACTATTCTTTATATCCTTCATCTAATTTGATGAATTATGTCAAGCTTTCAATTAATTATATTTAATTTTAAATATAATTTTCCTTAAGATATAATGATGCGATGCCAAATTTGAAATAATAATAATAATAATAATAAACATATTAAAATAATATAAGCATTATTATTATTATTATATATATATATATTGTGCCCTTTTGTATGGGTCTCCATAAATTGTTATATCAATCTGTTTTAAAAAATTTTAAATTTTAAGATATATTTAGCTATATGATGTTAATTTAGTTAATAACAATCTTTCAAAAAGTGTAATTAAAGTAATTTATGAGTGTTTGATATGTGAAAATTGTGCTGATGTTTGAGAGAGACGTTTCAATAAAGATGATAATAGTATGTGGTTGGGAAAACTGGCCATAATTAATACTGCATTAATAAATTTAATAAATAAATGTTTAAAACTAAAAGTTTTTAAAAAGACAAGTTAAAATTAAATGCATATATTTATTGTTGATAAAGATTAATATTTAATAGGTGTATATAAATATTTTAATTATTAGTAGTACATAATAGAAGATTAATATTTGATTTTAATAATATCGAATTATTATTTTAAAAGTTGTTATAATATATTGTTTATTTTAAAAATATTTATTTTTAAAAAATGAAATTGTTAGTTTATTTTTAGATTATTACAGGCGTTTGTATCTGTGTTGTAAAACAGATGTTAGTTAGACACATACACACATGCTTGTGAGTTTTTAGTAAAGTTGCCAAAACTATTTTAAAATTCTGTTATAAAAAATTATAAGTATTATATTGGCTATCACGAGATAAAAATAAAGATAATTAATGTGAAACATTAAATCTGATTTTTAAAATGCTGTTTAAAAAAAAATAACGAATAAAAATAGACTTAGTTTGTTTATAAAAATAATATTATAAAAGTTAAAAGTGAAATAAAGTAAGAAAGTATATTTTAAAAAATGTTTAATAGATTTAAATAAATGATAAAGATTAATTTAAGAATTTAATAATGTAATAAATAATAAATATTAAATAAGTCATTATTTATTTTTAATTCTGTATTGTTGGTAAAATATGTAAATAAGCTAGCAAGTTGATTGTTTAATTTACCAATCAAGTGGGAAGTTTATTCCGGTATAAAACCAAGGTTCAATTGTTCGGAGGGGATTATGATTGTAATTTTTAAAGTAAAGTGTGCTATTAGAGATAGCTAAGTAAAATTATAGACGCTCTCGTAGTCATTTTTAAAAATTATAAGAGAGTGGTTTTAAATAATTTATAAAAAGTTTTACCGTCAAATATGCAGTGCTAATTTAATTATAGTTTCCTATTGATCGTCTCTATCGAAGCTCAATTTACTATCAAATAATCATGAAAATCTCGTATAAGGATAAAATGTATTGGAGACATTATATTAAAAATTTAACAAATGCTGGATTAACTAAGAGAATTACTAGATGGGTAAAAGCAATATGTTGGACAGTATGTAACTTTAAAAGTTGATTGTAATTAATTTTGATAAAACAGATATTTTAAAGAAAGAGAAATACTTCTTTATGAAGAAAGTATTTGTAAATTATAAATCTAAGTATATATCTTGGTAAAGATATGGTAAATAATAATGATTATATAAATATTTGCCTGGTAAAGTCTTTGTGGTTTAAAAGACTAAATTTTGATAGTTTTAAAAGGCAAATAAATTGGAAGTTTAATTGGCCAAGAAATACCTATAAGTAAAATTATTATAGTATTAAAGTCTGAACGCTGGTCGTACAGAAGAATTAAAAAAAGTTAATCTTACCTAAATTATTTTGTTAAGGAATGCGCAAATAAAATATACGTGGATATCCAAGTCTATTTTAGAATAATTAAATAAGAACTTTATAAACTATTGACTAATACTAAAAATAATAACTTTAAAATAATTGCCTTTAAAGAAATGAATCCGGATCATATAAACTATTTTAATTACTATTTTATTCTTATGGTGGAACTGATTTTTATTTTTATTTTATTTTTTTTTTAAAAAAAAGAACGTTTTCATTTATTTCATAAAAACTTTTAAAACACGTGATGTACCGGAAAAGGAAGTAATGTGTGGTGAAAGTTTGTGCCTAGGAAAAAGAACAATTATGGGTGAAAGAAGACACCGTTGGATTTTATGTAATATGTTTTTTATTTATTAACTAACATAAATATTTAATTAATTATTGATTTGTTAAAGATAGGAAAGGTACATTTACATTTTAAAAAAATAACTAAATATTAATATAACATTTCATTGCATAAAGTATATTTTTTATAATTATACGACACGTAATATTTTAAAGAATAATTGTTGAGTGTAAATGTGAAATTATTTTGTAAAACTATAATCCTGGAGGACATCGTATGGCGGACTGTACATTAGAGTATCATTTATGGTAAAAATTATATAATAATAATAATTTGATGTATTTTGATATGTTTTCTTTAGATCAACCAAATATTATTTGATTGTTGAATGAATGTATAAATATTTAAATAATATACACGCATAAGATTAGTAATAACAGTTTTATTTTAATATGCATACTTTGAATTTATGATGTAAATTTAATACAACGTAATATGAGAAATCTAGAAACAATTATATGATTCTTTCGTGGATAAATTTTAATGTTTTCTGTTACAATATTAGGAATGAGATTTATTATATTAGTATAAGTTATTATTTTTCTTTTCAAGTTAGTAAGAGATATAAAAATTTATATTTTATTTTATTTTATTAGATAAGTTAAGTTAATTTTACATAGAAGTTTATATTTTGATTGAAGGTTTATCGGATATAGATGATGAGGTATAAGAGAGTTTTGATAATTATTGGTCATCTGTTTTTCTGAAGTTGAATAAGGTTAAAACGATATTTTAGATAGAAGTTTATTAGGAAGGAATAGGAATAACAAGTTAAGAAGAGTAATAGTTTAAATAGAAAAGAATCATAGAATTTTATTTAATATAATACCTTATAAAATCGGTAATTGTTGAATAATTTTAAAGATTATTTTAAAAGAACATATACGTATTGCATATTTTGGTAAGACATGTAGTATGAAATTACATTAGAATGAAATAAATAATTATAATCAATAATTATTATTATATCACAAAGTTATATCAGTTTATACATTATTTGACATTGGAGTAATGCTAATAGTAAATGTAATACATATTAGTACATTATAATATAAATAGCAGAAATACTTAGGTGAAGTAGCATTTTAATTGTTAACGTTTGTTTATTTACATGTGCTACATTTTAGGATATTTTACATAAAATTTTCTTGTATTAATTGATGACAAAATGATATCTATTAAATTTTAAGTTCATCAACTTAATTAAATGTTGTTGATAAAACATTTAAAGAATGTATAAATTATTTATTTATGATTATGGAAATAGTAACAGTGTAAAAAAAAAGCTTGTATTATTATTTTTCTTATTTTTTTATTTTCTTTGATTTCCACTTTTAATGTAAATAGTGTAAATAAGTTATTGGTTAAAGTTGATGTAAATAAATTTGTTAAGTTGTTTTAAAATGTGTCGAATTCATTATTTTACACCACAGCATTTGACAACAGATAATTTGAATAAACATAATATATTTGCACAATATGAATTTATTATTATTATTATTTAGAAAGAAACACAATATTTTCTTAATATAATTTATAGAAATTGATTGACATTAACATATAATATTATGATGGTCAGAAAGTAATTATAATGCACAATATAAGAGTATAATATTATTTATTGCCACAGATTGTTAAATTATAAGAATTTAGTATATTTTAAAATTAAGATGCTATATGGAAATGAAAGACATGTATATGATTTACTTATTTTCTTAATGATTAATAGTATAATAAAAATAGATAAGATTAAGTTATACACTAAAGATTATTCTTGTTAGTTAATGTTATTGGAGTAAGTTAGGTGTATTTAGGTTTGATATTAAATCCCTTATCATTCCTATCTGCACGAATTATTATTACTTTAAGATAATTAGAAGAACCTGAGATTATTTAATTTATATTTTCCTTAACAAAAGATTGAGATTTATTTATCTATTATTATGAAAGGTAGTTAATTTATAAAAGACATAAGAGTGCTGTAGATGTAGTAATGAAATAATAAAGATGTAATTAGTATTCTTATGCCATTGAGATAATGTCTTGGGAAGACATTGGCTCAATGTAAATTCAATTACCAATTGTAACTTCACTTCACAGTCTCATGATTTAGTAAATACTTATTTAATTAGTAGATGATGTTGAACTATATTAATTTTTGATAAGTTATGATAAATTTGATAAGATATAGTATTATAAAAATATATTAAAGATAGTTATACATATTTTAGTTAAGCATAACGATTTAATTGAGCTAGCCATATTTAAGTTATATCATATATCGAGAAGTGAGGGTACAATATATATATATTAAAGAAAACATTTTCCAGAGTTGAAAGTAGATATTGAAGTTTATAGTTCATCATCCTAATGAAGATCTTTTACGAAGTATACTATTAATCCATTGGTATAATGATGATTTTATTTATCCTTAATTGATAAACTGTTAATAATATCCAATGACTTGATTGATATAATATATAGTAAATATTCTTCGAATGATGATGTTCTTAATCTCCATTTTTCTATTATCATTAGACGTTCTTTTCAATTAATATTTCAAATATTTCAAAATATTTTAAAATAGCATGCAAGGTTGGTTTCAAAACCTTTACATACAAAGCTGTTCTACTCAAAGCACATTGTTTTATCCTATATATATATTGTAACGATATATAAATATGTCGTTACATTAATTTAAAATAAAAACTTAATAAAAGTTCGCAAATAAAAGTAAAAAACTAAATGCTAAAATTAAAATATTGTTAAACGTATATATTCGCACAGATGCTAAACTTTAAAAATATTTTTTCTCATAAACAACAACAAAAAAAAAAAGTATTTGAACGTATTTTTTTGTAATAAAAAAATACAAGATTGAAATATAAAAATATTTTAATAAAAAAATAACGTAAGTTAAAATAAAAACAGGTATTAATTAATTCCTGTAATCTGTAAATGGAAATGATTGTTTATTAATTATCTAAAAGCTGTTTAATTAAAAAGTCAGATGAAAGGTTAGATAAGAGAAGAAAGAGATTTTAGCTTGACCAATGGAAGCAAATAAAGGCCCGGACCATAACGAAAAAACAGAACAGAGACGTTTTTTTTCATGGAATCCATAGGAGGACTATAAAAAGAAAAAATATTGAGTTCCAGTCAGTTTTTTCCAACTTGATTTGATGACAACGGTAAGACGCACTTGCCGTTCTCTCTCATTTTTTTGTTTGTTTAAAAAAAATATATAAAATGAAAAGACTGTGATACCAGAATGGAACCAGCTAATGCTACCTCCAGAACATTTTCTTACGATGGAGACACCGTGGGAATTGCCAAAATACCTGGACTCTTCTACTGTAAGCTATATTGACATGAACTCTAAATTTAAAAATAACTAAGAACTTTCGTTCAAGTTTATGAACTTCTATCTGACTTTTAAGTTTAAAATCAATTAATAATGTTTAATATTATATGTTTTCCGATTGATAAAAATCATTTCCATTTTTTTTTTCTTATTGTAAAGATTATTTAAATGCATGAAATTTAAGTTGTTTATAGATGCTTGCATGGATTCGTTTGCGGTTAATTATATTTTGGTTTTCATATTTGATCAAAATATATAGACATTCGATAAATAATGATACCTTACGGTGAGTATCTAAAATGTATTTATTCAGATGTCTTTTAAGTTATTGGTGACAACGCAAGTATCTTATGGTGAATACTATTGGGTTACTTATAAGTTTCCCTCTGCGATTGTCGGTATCAATAATTTTGTATTTTGATCGTTTATGTTTATTTTGAAATGTTTTTGACCGTGGAATCTATGTAATCGATCTATATCCAACATTTTTAAACAAATCTGTGCGAACGTATTTAAATGTTAAAATTAATTCGGGCGTGAATGGCTATATAGATTTGTAAAGTTATATTAGGGGAGGGAAATCTTAGGTTATTTGTGTCGTTGTTGAATTGGGTCAATGGATTGGATATATTTGTGTAATTAGTAGATGTAGTATGAGTTTCGCTACGTGCAGAATCGCTGTATACACCGCACCAACCCTTTGCCTATGGATGGGATTGTAAGTCGGCAAAAAGGATCACGGTCCCTTCCTATGGAGTTTTTATTTTATTGTTCTTTTTGCTATACAGACGTCATATTCCTGTATTAGACAAGAGTCAATGTTTTCTTAAACTATATTGTTTAGACGTCCATTCCTGACAGTATAGTATCTTTGTGCTGTTGTATTTTCATGCTACATTGAATACATAAATGTATCGGATGGATTGATGCCAGTTTGACTGCGAATTTTAGCCTAGGGTTAAATAGGGATAGAATGTTTTATTTTCAAATGCAGATCTATGTAGTCTATTCATACTTGACAATCTAAATAAAAAAAAAATTAAAATCATTGAAATTTATATAAATGTAAAATTAAAGAGTAATGAGAATATAAAAATCTAAAAATGTTAAACCTATTCCTCGAGTTTAGAATGATTTTATATGTGCGTAAATAAATATTTTTATGTGTTAATTTCTGGCAGTGGCTTTTATTCTTTTATAGTTAAGATATAAAATTTATAGATTTTTATCTCTGCGTCTCTGCTGAGCTAGTGACTTGGGCTAACGGTCGGAATATTTAAAGAAAGTGGAATCTTAACAGCGCGTATCTGCCTACTTTATAAATTTTTCTAGGCTCAAATGCCTAGATGGCGCCCTTTGTAGTGCAGATATTGTTTTTGTGGTTAGATTCGATCTTCACTTTCATTCCGATTGGTACAATATATATATATATAATTATCTTAAATTTATATATATCTGAAGAATAACAGAAGTGTTAAAACAACGTAGTTTCCAAAAAACTTAAACAGACGTTCTTTTCTTTTATATTGCTATTCCTTTAAGATTTAATAGAAAATTAAAATATTTTCCTTGCAGAGTTTTAATCCACAGATTATCTTAATTTGGAAAAGTTAATATTTAAATTCTAATCGTTGAACAGTAGTATTGATAAAAGAAAAAGTTATTTAAAAAGAAATGATTTTCTTTTCTTCTCCTTAATAATAAGAGAACAAATCAATCTGCTCGTGTGTTATTACAAGTTCATGCTTTATTCAAATATTAATTGTTCAATAGACATTAAGATTTAATAATATATATATATAAAATTATTTATTACTCAACTTCAAATCTGGCATTTTACTCAAAAGCTTAAGGTATGTATTATTTAAAACTCACATGTATATATAAATAGTTTATATATATATATATATATATATACATAATAAAATAGTCAAATAAATTTTATATTTATAAATAATTTCATAAGAGATAAAAGCACGTTAGACCAATAATAATAACTGGAAGAAGTTACTATTATAATATATATATATATATATATATATATATATATATATATATATATATATGGGAGATGATGATCCAGACCAACTGATGAGTGCTGGTCCAGCTTGAAATACACACATTGGAGATCTTTTATGTTTTTCACATGTATGTGGTCATGTATATTGGTTATATTGGATAGAGTGGATGACTGAAGAAATCATAAAAGTCTGGGTTTAAATCCCCTTTAATTATATCTAGCTTAAGTATATATATATATTATGCTTGTAGTTCAATATTATGTCTTTAGCTTGTATTCTGTGCATCTCTCTTCGGTGTATTTAAATGTACATGTTAAGCTGCTACATATAAAAAGTTAGATTCACTTAAGGACAACATGGGTATGACTATAATATTGGCATCATGAAGGGTTTTGAGTATACCATCATCAGATTTTCAATGGTATGGATGGATGAAGAGTTGAAGAGTGTAGATTATTAAAATCTGACCATTAAAGTGTGTAGATTTGCTATCTTAATATGAACCAAGCAGTGATTATTGTGGAAGATGATAATACAGACCAACTGATGAGTGCTGGTTCAGCATAAAATATAAATATTGGAGATTATTTAACTTTTTCACATGTATGTGGTCATGGGTATCAGTGATATTGGATAGAGTGGATGATGGAAGGGATCTTGAAGAGATAAAGAAAAGTGTGAATAGGTCCTTCCATGATGAATTCAGACCAGTGGTATTAAAAGGTAACTCAAGAACTTGGATTTCTTTGTTCATTAAGATTGTTTGTGAATTCTAAAAATTAGAGTACTGTATTCTTTATTGAATGGCATATCACAGAAAAAGATCTGAAAAGCTGTAGAAAAATGTTTTGCCACATGTTTATTTTTACTGGCAGGGATAATTCAAACCGAAAACACTGCTAGGCAAATATGATTGTGAGGATGTCTTGATTTAAAACGCCATACCTACATAATACCAGGACCTCAGAAAGGTAATAAAAAAACAACACTTCAAGCAGACCTAATGGATTTCATAGTTAGAAGAAACAAGAAACTCATGGCCATAGTATATCCCTATTATATCAGTAACCAAACCCATTCAAATAAATAATAGGTAAGATTAATGAGAGCTCAATACCTAACTTTAATAATTATCTGAACTAATAATATAAACTTTTAAGAAACTAATAAGACAGATGAACTAAACTTTATTATGGCTAACAGAATACTTAATTAAACTTGTAATATAAGGAGCATACCAATAGCTCAAACAAACTCAAAACCAATTGGTCTGAAGATGGGAATGTTCTAGATAGAGATTTTATATATTTTCTCTTTGCAATCTCATAAAAGCAATGTCATGCTATGTATGATTTGCTTTATTGATTATTCTAATTAAATTTATAATTAAGAATGGGTTATATATCTATTCCATATAATGTTGTATTTATATGTTAATGTTTAGCAATATTAAATAAGGTAGTATTAACAAAATAATTTTGTATTTATAGTATGTACTTACTTGTTTATTAAATGTATGTGGTAATTTCAATTCAGCAATCTTCATTATTTAGATTCTTCCATGCATGAATGCTAATCATCATCAGCACCAGAAACCATTATCAATCCATTGCAGGATGAAGGTCTCTTCAAGTTCAATCCATCTTCTCTGATCTCTAGCCTCTCTTCCCCCCATCATCTCTGCATACTTTCTTATTTCATCTATCCATCTGACATGTGGTCACTTTTTGGTTCTTTTACAATCTCTTGAAATCCAGTTTAAGATTTCAATTGTCCATCTATTATCATCTCTTCTAGCAATATGTCCAGCCCAACTCCACTTCAGTCTTTTCATTTTTTCACACGATATCAATAAAATATGTTTGTTCCCTTACACATGTATTGTGTTTTGATCTCTTCTTGTTACTCCTAACATGCATCTCTCCATACTTCTTTGAATGATCTGAAATCTCCGTATTGCTCTTCTATTAAGTGTCCAAGTCTCAAATTCATAAGTAAGAGCTAGTAAAACACATTTATTAAAAACCTCCATTTCAAACACATAAGCATATTTCCAATGAGTGTAAAAAATAAGCATATTTCCTTTTAATATTAAGTTATTTCTACCAAAATCTGTAATAATAATCTGACCAAGTATTTGTAATTGTTATACACATAATTAACTTACTAAATGTTTGTAAATAGAAATCCGATCACAAAAACATATGGTAACTATAAAGGAGAGAGAAAAGTTCAATCTTTATTAAGTAATCTTGGGATGGTGTGTTCCACTAATATGATCCATTGAACACTGGTAATTGAAACAAATAAATAAAAGCTGTCACAAGTTATAGTTCTCTTTTATATCATATATAATTTCACTTGGGGTTACACTGACCAGGAAATATAATCGCGTTTTTCCTATTTATTTAATTATTAAATTAAAAACAAAGGAGCGATTTGGTCATATCACAACCTTAATCTGTTATACTTGTATATATAGTATAAATGATTCAAACTCCTTTAGTAGCCAGGTTCTATATAAATAAAAAAATTACCGATTAAAAAAGCTTCAACCCGGTACAATATATATATATTAATTTTAATATTCTCACAGATAAATGATTAATTCATAGTATTATTTCTTGGAGTTTTCGTGTAATAAAAATACAATAGCTAAACAGCTGATGTTTCAATACAATAACAAGTACTTTCCTCAGCTCTGAGGAAAGTACTTGCTATTATACTGAAACATCAGCTATTTAACTATTACATTTTTATTACATGGAAGCTCCTGGAAATAATACTATGAATTTACATATATATATATATATATATATATATATATATCAGCAACATCTACACTCAAATGAACAAAGTTTTCCCAGTGCCCTGAAAAAACGATTTGAAAAAATTCTCTAGAAATGAAAATTTATAATGGCTATATAAACCAATCTATAAACCAAAAATATATCTACATATAAAATATGCTGGTTCATTTTTTTTTTTGTTTACTAGATATTTTGTAATAATATCTCTTTTAATTTCTTTTGTAGAAACGTTTTCCTTCTGAAATATTTCAGCACCATATCTAATTTTAGCTCTCCAATGTATTCTAGTCTCTGCCATACCTTTCTAATGTAAACAATCACGATTGCACTTTTTAGAATATCCGTGAACTAATTCTTATAACGTAAATGGTATCCATATCTTCTAGGAAAACTGTACTCATGTTCACTATAATATTCTTTTAGGAAGTCTAGTATTGTTCATTCATTTCATATGTCCAATTTAATGAAAGAGTGATTTTACAGTAAAGGATCCAGAAAGTTGATAAACATATTGATTGGTCAGTGCCGATTTAATTTGTGCTCATGGCCATTTTGAAATCTAAAAACTACCGCTGATGCATGACATAAATATTGAATAAAAGTACCTTAAATTCATATTTTAGAAATTATAAGCTAGTAAAAATAATATGCTTTATTTTACTAGGTTTTTTTTTTTAATTTACCTAAATAAAATATTTGAAGTATGATGATGGGAAGTGTCGAAGTATGTAGAGAGGGGTAAGAATGGTTTGGCCGATATGAAGTATCATCCAAAAGATGCAGAAATCTGATCAAACCAAACTTAAAATTTAAAACAGGCAAAATTCTCCATACAGTAGTGCCATTCAGTGCAAGCCGTGAGTAATCAATGGATGCCAAAAGGCTTGTGCATAAAATCCCTATCTAATGACTACTCATCCAATATCCCCAGACTAGTTTCTAGCTTGTCGCTTTTATCAGTGAGGAGCCTTGGATCTGAGAATACTGCACCTAGATCTTAGGATCACTCTGGATTGCATTGTGTGACACTACTGTATGGAGAGTTTTGCCTGTTTTAATAACAGCTATGAGCAAGCATAGAAAATGGTGATCTTGTGAAGCTTATAATTTTCAAATACTAAAAGATTATAACTCCTAAAATACGAATTATACTATATGCTTATAATTTCTAAACTACGAATTTAAAGTACTTTTATTCAGTATTTATGTCATTTATCGGTTGAATGTGTCAGCGGTGATTTTGGCTGGTCTTTAAATTCCAAAATGTCATAAGCACAAATTAAATCAGCACCGATTGGTCTTATAGACTTGCTGCTATATTTTTAAAATTTTATGAAGCATTTTTAAATAAAACTTTTTCTAATGCTTTATATTTGTTAATAGATTGGCCAAGTTTCACATCCATATAAAGAAATTAGGTAAAATAATATATCTAATTTAAGGTGGCCAACCGTACTCTTTTTCGTGAAATGTACTCCTTTTAAAACTTGTACTTCAAAAATACTCCTTTGCATTCTTTTGTACTCTTAAAAATATAAAAGCTATAATGATTACTATATGCAACCTTTTATATGTTCATGTGCATAAAGTTGTCTACGATACATGCTTACGTGACTGTGTACAAACTGTAACATAGAATTGTCTAGATAATTATATACTGGATGCATTAAATATGGATACTTTGAAGTCAAATGCCCATAACTTGCACGTTATTAGCACAAGAGATCACTACTGTTCTTCTTGTTGGGTCTGCACATGCCCTGCATCCAGTATATGATTATCTAGACAATCCTATGTAATGTTGACACAGAATGTAAGTTTTCTGTTTACCAAATGAGGATGGGGGGGGGGTTCTCTTAGAGTAAACATAAGTGATTTAGCATAGTTTTGGTGAGTTTCTTTGAACGAAAGCATTATTTACTTACTAAATACTTTAAATTAGGTAAAATCAAAATGGTTCTAAGAATAAGTATTTTTGAAAGAATTCCATTCACATTCCTTTTATACAAAAAATAGTTGGTTACCTTAATTCCTACATCAAAATATTCTGTCTTTTAATTTATTGAAAGTAGCAACAGCTTATTTCAATGTAAGTTGGATTCCAGCATGTAAGCCCATCCTTCTATTTATAAAACCATCAATAAATTTAAATCAACTTAAATTTTTTAGTTGATAACCCCCAAAGCCAAATTTTCTGAAATTTTTTTCTCCCACCACTGGCTGCTAAAAAACTTATATATCAAAGCGTCAGCTGGGAAGCAAACCTGGGATAACTGCTTGAAAAGCAGTTATGCTAGCTACTAGTCCAGTAATGCTTAACAAGAACTTTAATTTTTTTGATCATTAATTATTAAACCAACACCATTATATGTTGCATTCAAAATATCATTCTGTAAATCGTCCTTTTAATGGATAAAAGTAGGGTTATAACTCCATTGCCAATCTAGTATCAACGAAGATAAAGTTTTTGTTTTTCTCTGATCAAATCAAATTAAAAATTCCATCATCAATTCTGCATCATATCTTGATACCTATATCATTAAGTTGCTTATAAACACCTTTTTTTACATGTCATAACATCGGACGGGGTGAACCCACAACCATCTGCAAACAACTACTTGCTTGCAAGGCTGATGCAATGACGTCTCAGCTAACAATGCTTGACATAAACCAAAAAAATTCAAACAATGTTAAAGCAATTAATAATGTTTATTAATCATACATTAGACCAGAGATTATCAAATAATGAATAATATTTCTGTAGTGTAATTTTCACTACACCACTGTCACACAATGTAGGGACTGATTTCTATCTGTTTTAAACATCTTGTAAAGCGAAGTAATTATAAACATATAATCAAAGGCATGTGAAAAAGGTTTGGCACATCGTAATTTGCTATTGACATATATGCTAAACAATGCTGAAGATATGTGTAAGAGATTGTAGTGGCCAACTGATGAGTGCTGGTTCAGCATGAAACATGCATCTTGGAGATCATAGATCTCTTTCACATATCTTTGGTCATATTTATATGATTACAAATCTCAAAAAGGTGTTAAAAGTGGATAGAAGTCAATCCCTATCTTCCCAGACAGTAGCGTAGTGAAAATTACACTGCAGAAAAATTATTCAGTGTTAGAACAAGTATTCATCATCTGTAACACCAGTTTCCATTTCAAGAACTTCAGATTTTTCATCTGTATTAATAACATTTCCTCTCATTTTATCATGTGGAAACTGCAATATGAATAAGTTTTTTGGATAATCAACTAATTTCATAGCAATATCTTCAACCTATTTAATTAATTGAATCAAATGTCTTCACTAAATAAATAAATAAATAAATAAATACAGCATATAAATCATTCTTTTGCTCCCAACCAATCATTACACCCCACCCCTTTCAAAATTCCCATGGAAATCTTGAAAGACTAGTTAGTTAGAGAATTATCTTAAAATTCAATATTCAAGAATGTAATGGTCTATGTTCGATTCCCATGCTAGTACTGCCACTGGTCGGGCCAGCAATACCTGAAGAAGCAAGGAGAGTAATACCTGTCAAAACATTGTGCATATACTAACCTGGGTGCTATTACCACAGTTAAATGAGTTTGGAATATTTAAATGAAGTTATATGTTTCTAAAGACATTCAATACTCAATACTAAATTATGGAAATACTTCAATATATAACTACAACTAAAATACCATTATCACAAACCTTCAGGAAAACAACTAGCCAGCCATCTTGTTTTTCTTTAATTTTAAGGATAATAAAAATAATTAATCAAGACAAGCTTTCAGACATCAATATTTACATTCTTCTCGAAAGTTTTTTTTTTTTTACTTCACGTTATCCAACATCATCGAATAAACTTGTATTATTTTAAAGCATTCAACCAAAACCATGCTCAAATATATATATATATATATATATATATTATCATTCTTATAGCACAACTTTTTATATGTATTGCCACTCAGTGCAAGCCAAAATAATCAATGGATGCCAAAAGACTTGTTCATAAAATCCCCATCTAGTGCCTAGTCGTCCAATATCCCCAGACTAGTTTCTGGATTTTGGCCTTCATCAGTGAGGAGCCTTATATCTGAGAGCACTGCATCTAGATCTTACAAACTAATGCAACCCTCCAGCAGCTACTTTTTATCTCTACTTAACTACAAAACTATGAGTCTTAAATTGAAAACACAATAATATTTTCAATCCAAGCGCATTAGCCTATATAGTCATATAGGTCTGAACTCGACTCAGTACCTATACATTTGGGTGTCTTTGTTTCTTTAATAAACATAGCCATCACTATCCTATTAAGCAGGATTGGTTTTAAGCTAATAAACATCACATGATCACCATTTCTTATGCTTGCTTATAACTGTTATTAAAACAGGCAAAACTCTCTATATGTATTGCCACTCAGTGCAAGCCAGAGTAATCAATGGATGCCAGAAGGCTTGGGCATAAAATCCCCATCAAGTGCCTACTCATCCAATATGGGATTTTATGCACAATCTTTCTGGCATCCATTGATTACTCTAGCTTGCACTGAGTAGCAATACATATAGAGAGTTTGGCCTGTTTTAATAACAGTTATAAGCAATCATAAGAAATGGTGATCATGTGATGTTTAGTGGAAAATGAATGAATTGATGATATGACTTACTCTATGCACCTATCCATGGAACAGAATACTTTTGATGATATATAAATTTAAATTTCTATATATTTATACTATCCCAAGTTTGCTAGAAACCAGTCTATTTAGCATCTATTGATTATTAAGCTTATAAATTTATGCTACATTTGCAGTAATAAACACGAATATTGCTCCCGAAAAGCAATGATGATGATGATGATGATGAGGATGATTATAATGTTGATAATAATAATAATAATAATGGCGATGACGTTAATATTAAAAATATATGCAACGCACATTCCGTTTCAATATAAATATTAGAAAAAATTACTGACTTTGCTATATATTTGAAATGTTAACTCAAAATAATCTTTTTCATTTAAAAAAATTTTTTATTTTCTTTAAAACCATCAGTTAAATTGTGCATAGATTTTAAAAATAAAAATAAAAAATTTCAATAACCTTTTTTTTTATTTTTATTTTTAGCGTAAAAAAAGGGAAATGATAAAATTTTAATTCATAGACAAGTCTTAAAATATTTTATTTTGAACTGAAAGAAAATTTTATTGATTCAAGTTGAGTGAAACATTTTGATGTTGAAACTGAATCTGTTTGATACAGATTGCAAATTATTTTTTTTAGTAAATAAATTTATCTGGATATTAATTTTGAAAATTTTAATCCAAAATGAAATTTAAAATATATTCTAAAAATTTATGCAAACATTGTCAAAATGCATTATCCAGAAGAAGGGGTCAGTAATATCTAAGTCAGGTATGGCAGTAAATTAAATATGCTAATAACCAATTACTCACGTGAGATCTGTCAAAGTAAACGTTTCCAAAGTTATCTAGTGCTTTACACTAAATGAAGAAACTCAGACTTTCACATGACCCTCAACTCTCCATGCCATCTCATATTGCTGACCCACCTGATTACATACATGTTGAAAAGATAAATAACCACCAATATACCAGGGATTTTGTGCTAAACCAGCACTCATAAGTTGGTACAGATTCCCATCTCCACACATATGTACAATCAATAATCAACTTTATATTAAGATACCAATCTTCATACTTTAATGGACAGGCTTCAAACAACTACTCCAACCCACAACACTTCAGCCATCGATTTCATTGAAAATCTGATGATGGAATAACGTGGGCTTTGAACATTCCATCATCAGATTTTCAATGAAATGGACAGCAGAAGAGTTGTGAGTTGGAATAGTTGAATCCTGTCCATCGAAGTATAAAGATTGGCTATCTTAATATAAAGCTGGCACATATTGTATATATGTGTGGAGATGATGATCTGGACCAACTGATGAGTGCTGGTTTAGCATGAAATACTTATATGGTGATTATTTATCTTTTCAATATGTATGTAATCAGGTGGATCGGCAATATAAAATGGAATGGGGAGTGGAGGGTCATATAAAAGTCTGACTTCGAATTCCTTATATATTACATATATATGCAGGTGTGTGCAAGCCTGTATAGTGTATTAAATTACATATTAAAGCAGTGTGTCAAAGGTCTACCCATTCCTCACATCATCATCATCATCAACCATTATCAATCCACTGCAGGATGAAGGTCTCTCCAAGTTTAATCCATCTTCTCCGATCTTCTCCACAACACCCCTGCACATTTTCTTATTTCATCCATCCATCTCACATATGGTCTCTTTCTGGGTCTTTTACAATCTCTTGCAATCCAGTTTAAAATTTCAATTGTCCATCTATTATCATCTCTTCTAGCAATATGTCCAGCCCAACTCCATTTTAATCTTTTAATTTTTTCAATAAGGTCAGTAACACCTGTTTGTTGTCTCACCCATACATTGTGTTTTCGATCTCTTCTTGTTACTCCCACCATACATCTCTCCGTACTCCTTTGAGTGGTCTGAAGTCTCTGTATTGCTCTTCCATTAAGTGTCCAAGTCTCAGATCCATAAGTAAGAACTGGTAAAACACATTTGTTAAAAACCATCCTTTTCAAACACATAGGCATATTTCCTTTTAGTATCAAGTTATTTCTACCAAAAGCACTCCAACCAAGTTTAATTCTATGATTAATTTCCTCCATTATGTTTCCATCTGTATTAATAATCTGACCAAGGTATTTGTAACTGTTAACTTCTTCTAATTCTTCATAATCAATCTTTATTTTCATATTTTGAGCAAATCGATTAAACATTACTTTAGTCTTTTTAACATTTATCTTTAGTCCTACTTTTCTACTTTCATCTTCTAACTCCTGCAACATTTCCTGCAGCTCTGAAGCATTATTTGCAAAAACAACTACATCATCTGCGAAATCTAAAAGACTTAAATACTCTCCATTTACTTTCACTCCTTTAGTTTCCCATTTTAATCCACAAAATACTTCTTGCAGCACTGCTGTAAAGAGTTTTGGAGATCTGGAGTCACCTTGTCTTACACCTTTCTCAATGTTGATTTTTCCAGTATCATTATGTAATCTAATTGTTGCTGTTGCATTTTTATAAATATTCTTTAAAATATGACAATATCCTGGATCTATACCTTGATGATCCAATGCTTTAATCACTGAAGAAATGTGTATAGAATCGAATGCCTTTTCATAATCTACAAATCCAAAACATAATGACAACTCATATTCATTTGACCTTTCTATGACTTCTCTCAATACCTGGATATGATCTATTGTACTAAAACCAATTTTAAATCCAGCTTGTTCTCTTGGTTGGTGGAAATCCAAAGTTCTCTGTAGATGAGTTGTAATTATCTTGGTAAAAATTTTATATAAAACTGATAAAAGGCTGATAGGTCTGTAATTTCTAATATCTTCTTTATCACCTTTTTTAAATATTAATATTATTACTGCATTCTTCCAATCTTCCGGTACATCTTTATCATTTAGACATTTGGTATATAACTTTGCTAAAATTGTTTCAATTTCTTCACCTGCTTCTTTTAATATATCAATTATAATTCCATCATTTCCTGGAGCCTTTCCTTTCTTCATACACTTAATTGCATGTCTCACTTCTTCATTTAAAATTCTGGGCAATTCGGATGATGTAATAGATATAGGAGGTACTTGTTCTTTATTACTATATAATTCTTGATAAAAATCTTCTACCAATTTCATGATGTCATCTCTCTTTTTAGTAAGAATTCCATCTTTTTTTCTTATTGCAGATAGAAATTTCCTACCAATACCAAAATTTTGTTTAACATTTTTGAGACTTTTATTTTCTTCTACAGCTTTCCTTGCTATTTCACAGTTATACTTTCTTATATCATTTTCAACTCTTTTCCGTACCATTTTACAAAATTCGAGATATTCAATTCTTTTTAATACATCATTTTTGTATATCTTCATATTCCTTCTTTTCTTCATAAATTCTCTAGTCTCAGTAGAAATTTTATTAGTCAATTGCTGCTTTTTTCTACCAGTTATGTTTGTTGCAGTTTTTAAAAGTGTATCAGTTATTTTCATATTAATTTCAATCAAATCTGAATCATGTTCAAAATCTCCTAACACTTGAAACCTATTTGTAAGTTCTAATTTAAATTCATTAGAATGTTTTTGAAGATTAGGAATATCAACTGTAAATATTGTTTTTCTTAATAATTTTTGTCTCTCTAGTTTTACATTAACACGTAACTTACACCTTACTAATCGATGATCACTTCCTGTGTTAAATTTATTAAGAACATTACAATCTTGAAATATGTATTTTCTGTTAGTCAAAATATAATCCAATTCTGCTGTACCTTCATTTGGATGCATGTTCAAAATCTCCTAACACTTGAAACCTATTTGTAAGTTCTAATTTAAATTCATTAGAATGTTTCTGAAGATTAGGAATATCAACTGTAAATATTGTTTTTCTTAATAATTTTTGTCTCTCTAGTTTTACATTAACACGTAACTTACACCTTACTAATCGATGATCACTTCCTGTGTTAAATTTATTAAGAACATTACAATCTTGAAATATGTATTTTCTGTTAGTCAAAATATAATCCAATTCTGCTGTATCTTCATTTGGATGCTTCCATGTCCATTTCCTTTTAACATTTTTCTCAAAAAATGAATTCATAATATAAAGTTTTTCTTTTTCTGCAAACTCCACAAGTCTATGTCCTCTCTCATTTCTATTACCATAACCAAAATTACCTACAGCAATTTCATCTTTCCTTTGTCTACCAATTCTAGCATTAAAGTCTCCCATAACAATTTTAAAATGTTGTTTACTCTGATCAAAAGCCTTTTGTACATCCATATAGAAATCTTCTACTACTTCATCACTATGAGAACTTGTTGGGGCATAAACCTGAATTATCTGCATTTGGTATCTGCTATTAAGTTGTATAACTAATCTTGCCACTCTGTCCGATACACCATCAATCTCCACAATATTGTTATTGTACTTTTTATTTATAATGAATCCTACTCCACTTGTATTTCCAATATGTGTGCCTTTATAATAGAGTATATGTCCACTATTTAAATCAATTGTTTCTTCTCCTTTTCTTCTAACTTCACAAAGTCCAATAATGTCCCATTTAATATAAGACAGTTCTTCTAATTCTTGCAATCTTCCTTATCAGGCACTGAGAAGAAAGACCATGGTGTTTCTTCATCTTAAACTCAGAGGTAAAAAGCCAATAAACTCACCACACTGGCTAATGCATGTTGGTGAGCAGCCCGTCGATGTTCGTATACTATAAGAATAATCACATAGTAATAACAGCTGCAACGACAAGAACGTATGGAGTGGACATTAGGAATTTGCCCTGCTCAGTTCCTTTAAGGCCTCCAAGAGGAATCAAAGGGTCTCCTTTCAGTTAATAGCAAACTCCTTTCTGCAGCCCCATTCCTCACATAGGTATGTAAAAATGGATTATTCTCCCATACATGAGGGGTCAGAATGACTAAATGTGAACATGGGTAGGATAACAACCTTGGCACCATCAAATTTTCAATGAAATGGGTGGCTGAAAAGTTGTGTGTTGGAGTAGTTTGAAGCCTGTACATTAAAGTATGATGATTGGCTATCTTAATATAAAGCTGAGCACTGATTGTATATATATGTGTGGAGATGGCATTCTGGACCAATTGGTGAGTGTTGGTTTAGCACAAAATATGCATATTGGTGATTATTTATCTTTTCAACATGTATGTGCTCAGGTGGGCCAGCAATATGAGATGGCAAGGAGAGTTGAGGGTCATATGAGAGTCTGAGTTCGAATTCCTTATATATTACATATATATGTGCAGGTGTGTGAAAACCTGTACAGTGTATTAAGTTAAATGACGAAACATACTAGAAAACATTGTTTTTATATTTTTTACAGAAGTCACTGTAAAACATAATGATCAGATAAAGAATGGCAAAAAAACGAAAAGTTAATGGTGAAGTTTTGAATTAATTAGGCAAAAAATCCACGAATTACAAATGCACCCATACAAGTTCAAAGGTTGTTAATCTGGATATTTATGATGTTTTAATTTCTGCAACAAGCAAACTTTCATTTCTGAAAAATTCATTATCTTACTTAGATGTTCATCTCCCCTGCATTTTATCTTTAATCATATTAATCTAATTAAATCAATTCAATATTGCAACTTTGTGAAATATTTTTGAGATAATCTTTATAACATAAATACGGTCTGCTTTTTCCCATAATTAACAATGTTTAATTTATCATAAAATTAGAAAGTCCGAAAATATCTTTTTTTATTCACACGCTCGTAAAAATGTATCTTTACAATAAGTGATTTACTATATAATTCATTTAATGTCTTATCTCTTTTCTATACACTTGCAATTTTAAACATATAAATATTCAGGCATTTATAAAGAAAAGGTAGCTGTTATTAAACAAGGCAAAAATCTCCATACAGTGGTGCCACCTTCCGCCAACCAGAATACTCAATAGATGCCAGAAGGCTTATGCATAAAATCTCTATCTAATGCCTAGTCATCCAATATCCCCAGACTAGTTTCTGGCTTTGGCCTTCATCAGTAAGCAGCCTTGGTTGGCACAGGGTGGCACTACTGTATGGAGAGTTTTGTCTTGTTTAATAACAATTATGTGCTAGTATAACAGATGGTGATCATGTAATGTTTAAAAGGTAGATGTATTATTTTTAAAAATTGTCTTTATTCATGTTTATACTGAAAGCATGATCTGTGTGACTAAAGCCAATTTTTAAAATACCATATCTACCTTTTCTTTATAAATGTGTGAATATTTATATGTTTAGAATTTAAAAAAAAAAATGGGTGATTTAATAACATCACTGCCACAACTGAAAATCTTATTGATTGGTCTTTCAATATTAGTAGAATTTTATAATGCCAACTAGAAATAAATGTCCACATCTCTATATTATATTCATAGAAAGCCTTTCTCTCACTTCCAACATTCAAGTTTACATTTCTGTATAAAAATTTAGCAAAACATTTTGATTTCTATTCTCAAAGTGATAAAGGCCCAAGTTAAACATAGTTGAATTATTTCCTTCTTCATTGACTTCTTAAACACTTGATATTTTTTGTGTTTTTCCTCAATCAGAGTGTTTATAAGTTGCATTCAATGTATAAGAAACTATTTACACTTCATTTCTTAAATTTAAAGAACAACACAATCATGTGCATATTATGAATCTAAACTTTCAACGAAAAAAAAAATTTGTTTTTCTATTTAGTCTTTTAAATTAGCCTTTATGCTGTCTATTTCGATTTTAATCGAATTGGCTAAAAAAAATTAGTAATTTTTATGTTATCGTAGCAAATTTACACTCATTTTAAAGCTTAAAAAATACCATAAGATGCTGCCCTCTTTAGAGTTATTTTAAAGTAAAAAATCAATAATATTTCAGTTTGAAGCTAGAACAATGGAAGAAGATAGACTTTCCAAAGTGTTGATTGGCTGTTTCCCATTTTGAATAAAAGGGAGCACTTGTCAACAATTTTGACAGCTCCAAGTTCTTTGTTCTGATTTTGAAAATGAAAATGAATGTTTTAGAATATTTTTTTAGTATTTTTTTACATATTATAAATTATTTTAATAAAATATGCTGAAAATATAATTATTTTAAAAAAATTAAGATTTTAGTAAAAATTCTTTACTTTTACATTAACATAAATTGTGAAAGAAATCAATGATGTATGCAGCATTTTCTAATAGATTATGAATGTTCTTTTTAGCTTTTCCATTATAGAATATTTTTATAGTTAAAAATAAAAAATTTATTTTTGAAGAAACTTTTGTTCACTTTCATAATCTGACAAATTATTAATTTTTGCTTTTTACTAATGTAACTAAAATGAATATAATATTAAAAAACAAATACATTTTTATTGCTGATTTTGCAATTGACCAATCAAAAGTTTATTGTTTTAACTCGCTCAACCAACTAAAGTTTTTGACAGCACAATTCCACATTGAAATACCTATTTTACAAAACTACTTCTAATTTGTAATCAGTATCATCCTGTAGCTTTTTAGCTGAAAGAATGACATCGACCAATATAGATTCAACTTGCCCATTCTGCCGCATTGAAGAAGAAACTATTCAACATTTTCTTTTTATAGGCCCAATTCTTCAAATTTATTGAACTTTCATTACATATATCACTAAGTCACAATTGGCCTCACCCATAATGCTCATCATCAGCATAGAGAAGACTTTCCACAAGCATTAAAGCAACTATATTTGTTCTATTCATTCTTTGGTTTTTTAGATACCATTTCTGTATCAATACAACTTTTAAAAAACTACAATCACATTTTTACAGCAAAATAAATAAAATAAAAAATTTAGATCAAATTCTTGCACCTCCAGAGATATCTGTAGCCACATGGACCTTAATAACCTTGCCTAGATCACTGAAACCGCTGCTTATTAAAAAGTAGATATAATTTTTGCTTTAATGTCCAATATCTTTCATTAATCATATAGATTTTATTATTTTAAAATTCATATATAATTAGTCATCTACCGAATTGAACACTAACCTATAAAACTAGTTTAAACTTAACATCCCAGTTTCATATCTGAATTAATTCTCCACTACTTATATATATACTTCTCTTTGAATATGATATATATATATATATATATATATATATATATATATATATATATATATATATATATATATATATATATATATATATTACAAGCATATTACAAGCATAAAGCTAAACTAGTCAATATAAAATCAAAACTACCCCAAATCCAAAATTAAACCAGACCAGCATAAAAACAATATTAAAACACAACCTAAGGTTTCACTGCTACAAGCAGACTTCTCAAGTGTAAAGAACTACAAAAACTACACAATATATATAATATTAAAAACTACCCACAAATCCATTCACTTCCCATCCACCCTTAATATTAAAAGAACTCTTAAATAAGTTAATTGCTTCAGAATAATAAATTTTCAATAATAAAGACTCTTTAATTCTTCTTTTGATTTCATTTCTCTCAAAGAAGACAACCTTAGCTTCATCAAAATCAATAGTGTAGCCTGTATCTTTTTCATGGACATACAAAGCAGAACTAAGATATCTATTTTTAACTCTACTTTTATGAACCTTTATTCTTTCATTTAAACTCAAAGTATTGTGACTTATGTAAACCTTCTTACAAAATAAACAAGGGATAAAATATACTACACTAGGAATAGTCTTTCTATCAAAAACTTCTTTTGTATTATTTAATAAATTATTCAATGTAACACCCCTTTTCCAAGCAAGTTTCTTATTTCCAAACAATTTACTATTTCTACACACAATTTTATAAGAAGACAATTTAACCTTTTCCCGCCTCTTACGAGGCTCCTCAAGGGTTAAATGGCAAAGAAATAAAATCATATTTTTCTTTAACCTTTACATCCTTACAAATATTATTATTAAATAAAATACTTTTAACAAATTTATCAGAGTATCCAACACTCAAATAATCTTTATAAAATTGATATTTCTGAAACAAAGCTATCCCATTAGAATTATTTAATTTAATATTCATATGACAATAATTCCTTAAAGCAGCTACTTTATGAGATACAGACTGATAGCTATCATGTTTAATTATAGATCTTAATTCTTTACTTTTAACTAAATGACTGCACAGTAAGCAATTAGTCTCTACATTTCTAATCACCAAAAGATCTAAAAATTTTAACTTACTAAAATCTAACCCCCCTCCTTCTAACACAAATTTTATAGAAGGATCAAAACAATTAAACTCATTTACAAATTCCTCCAATTTATCATTCTCAACTACAAATAAACAATCATCAACATATCTGACAAATAATTTTACATATAAACAATTCTTTTTAATAATAATTTCCCTTCCATATAAATGAGTTAAAATTTTTAGATCTTTTGGTGATAAGAAATGTAGAAACTAATTGTTTATTGTGCAGTCATTTAGTTAAAAGTAAAGAATTAAGATCTATAATTAAACCTGATAGCTATCAGTCTGTATCTCATAAAGTAGCTGCTTTAAGGAATTATTGTCATAGGAATATTAAATTAAATAATTCTAGTAGGATAGCTTTGTTTCAGAAATATCAATTTTATAAAGATTACTTGAGTGTTGGATACTTTGATAAATTTGTTAAAAGTATTTTATTTAATAGTAATATTTGTAAAGATGTAAAGGTTAAAGAAAAATATGATTTTATTTCTTTGCCATTTAAATTGTCTTTTTATAAAATTTTGTGTAGAAATAGTAAATTGTTTGGAAATAAGAAAATTGCTTGGAAAAGGGTGTTACATTGAATAATTTATTAAATAATACAAAAGAAGTTTTTGATAGAAAGACTATTCCTGGTGTAGTATATTTTATCCCTTGTTTATTTTGTAAGAAGGTTTACATAGGTCACAGTACTTTGAGTTTAAATGAAAGAATAAAGTTTCATAAAAGTAGAGTTAAAAATAGATATCTTAGTTCTGCTTTGTATGTCCATGAAAAAGATACAGGCCACACTATTGATTTTGATGAAGCTATGGTTGTCTTCTTTGAGAGAAATGAAATCAAAAGAAGAATTAAAGAGTCTTTATTATTGAAAATTTATTATTCTGAAGCAATTAACTTATTTAAGAGTTCTTTTAATATTAAGGGTGGATGGGAAGTGAATGGATTTGTGGGTAGTTTTTAATATTATATATAGTGTGTAGTTTTTGTAGTTCTTTACACTTGAGAAGTCTGCTTGTAGCAGTGAAACCTTAGGTTGTGTTTTAATATTGTTTTTATGCTGGTCTGGTTTAATTTTGGATTTGGGGTAGTTTTGATTTTATATATATATATATTGAAGCAGATGATCTGATGCTCAGATCCTGCTTCACAGCCCACATCTAATCTCCTACCATCTAACTATATTCAAACCCACCTTTACGCACATATATACATAGCTAATAATATATATATATATTTCTTTTGCTTAGTACTATAACATAAATCTGTAAACACGTATGTATTTTAATTTAAAAATATTTTATTTAGTAATATTCTCATGTGTATACGGGTGTAAGTATTAAATCTATATATATTTCAGTGTAGGAGATTGTGAATAAATTAATAGTTATATTATATATAGAGAGTATCATATATGAAACATATTATCTTTTCATATGGAATTTTTGTAGCCAGAAATGATGCAATCTTGTTAAAAAGTCTCTCGAAAAACAATTACCTGGAAGATCCCTTAGATAAAAGTAAAAAATTACAATTTTGTAATAATAAAATAAACCCATTAGTGGAAATTGTCCACGCTAGCTTGTTTTAAAATTATAAGATTTATTTTAAAACAATCGTTCAAGAAACTGATAACAAAATTGCATTGTTTCAAACATCTTACTAAATAAGAGTATCCGGTCAAACTATTCCAGATGAACCTTAAGTGCTTAAACCACCTCAGGTCCAGCAGTAGTTGCTAAGTTACATCTTCAAAATAAAAGTATATATACTGCTGGATTTGAATCCACAGAAAAAGATACCATAAAATAATTATGTTGCTATACATATTCCACGCCAGTTTTGATTCTCACTCAATGTGTCGTGAGTAGGGGATATTTCACCTTTTCCCTCTGTTCTAATATGCTGTTCCCATAAACGAAGCTCTGCATCCCATACTGATGAACTTTATATATTTTTTCCGTGAAAGTGAAATGCTAACTATCAAATAATAATGCTACCTAGATCTAGTGAAACAATACTGATGGACTGACTCCTAGTAAAACCGCTCTTGCAAATGAGCAAGGTAACAAGAACTTTGACCACTCATAATTCTTAAATCCTGTCTTCTCTGTAGTATTTATATTTTAATCATCTATATTAAATGTCTTCAAAATATGTATTCTTATAACTCTATATAACTAATCAATATTAAGTCTCCTATAAAATATTTTTCTTTTCTTTTATTTCCAAGTGGCAAATAATTTTATTTAGATTTATGTATTTATATTTTAAAAGAAATGCCAATGATATCCTAAAATTGCAAGCATATAATTCATTTTCATTTTCCCCACCCATCATTTATCGGGTAATTAATTTATAACTTAACCAAAACAAGTCTTATTCGACTTGCCCAGGTGCTCATGATTTTAGATAAACAAACTAATTATATTTTTATGTTTACTGTAGAAAAACAGATTGACATCTGTTTTTTTTTATATTTTCCTTCTTAAATAATGCGCTATCTCTTATTCTTAAATTATATTATATATGTAAAACCCATCTTAGCTATTACCACCACCCACTTATTTTGTAATAATTTATATATTTTCACAAGGGCATTTATTAACCAAGATTGAGATTTATTAAATGTGTGGGAAGTAATGAATAATATTAAGTAACATAATGTAAGGGGGGGTCTTCAGATCTTAGTTTTATATTTAATTAGAATTATTATTCATGGTTGTTTAATGAAGTCATATCATTATGCCGAATATTTAATAATTTATGGGCAATAAATATGTTTAGATAATCTTTAATCTTTAGAGTTATATTTATATTGTATTTATTAAGCATTATGTGCATAAAGGTCACTTCATTTACATATATTCGTGCTTCTTTCTCACATGGAGGTATTCGCTAAGTTGAGCTCCATCGTCGTTCTCAATGTCCTTGAACCAGGCTGTAAAACCACCCTGGGGACATACTTGGTCTTATGTGCTTACTTTATATGGGGAGTGATCTGGGAAACCAGCCCAATAACGACATTGCTGACCATTCTTCATCATCCATGACTCACCTGTACTTCACTCCAGGGAATCTTGGATTCTTTCGTTCGTCAAACCGACCCTGCCTATGTTTGCAGAGGAAATCAGTAAACTTCGTTAAAATTCATGAAGCACACTCCAGGATCCATAATTGGACCACTCCAATCTGCCGCCATGCATGCACCACCATTCAGTGTATTATTAGTCGCCCAGAAATAGCCAAAAGTCGTAATGAGGTGATTTCTTTAAACAGATATATTTCCATTAATTCACTATGCATATTAATGTGATAGATTTAGTATCATTTATATAATTATTCATTATCCGTCCTGCACATTAATTATCTATAACTCAAATTGATAATAATATTGAATAACCAAATGTAATATCTGCTTGTAAAATTATTTTCTTTTTAAATCAAGTAAATGCTCTTTTCAGCTCTGGGGGTGTAATAATATTTCAGTAAGTATCCCAACAGCACTAATTCATTAAGTCACACGTATATATTATTGGCATAGCGGCAAATATCACATTATTGTTAAATATGAATCAAACATATATATAATACTTATGAGGCTAATGTCGGATAAATAACCCGACATAATTTTGTTATTAATAAATCTTAAATATATATATCAACTCGAACCATTGCTTTCTTTTAGTTAAGTTAATTCTTAATTTATTAATGATGCTCAATATGACTAGATGATCTCCGCTAAATACATAATTAATATGCTAGGTCACGAGCCTTTATTGCTCATAAAATATAGCTAGTTATGAAGTTAGTCTATCATTTAAGTTTAGCCTAGAGTCTTTTTGGGTCTCCGATGATCGATGCCGGTGGTGAGAAGTAAATTAGATCGATGTCATCGGGATTGTTGTTCATAATGTTATAGATCTGGGAAATAGGCAAATAGGGCAGAGTTGATGGGTGTTCCTGACCTGTGTATTTTGTGCACAATTGGATTCAAGGTACTTTTGCCTAGATGCTAGATCTTGTTACGTGAACATACAAATCTGACCGGCACAATATATATATATATATAAGAATAAAAATGAGGATATAACATCCATGTAAATAGAAATTTTTTTTAACATGTTGCCTAAAAATTATCAATTACTGTTAATTTGCAATCCCTGAGGCTAAACCATTTTTCTCATTAACCTATAATAGCCCTTTTTTTTAGTTTTTTGTTGAACAAAAGAACTATTATAGATTAATGGAAAAACTAGTTTAGTCTCAGATATTGTCAATTAGTAATAATTGGTAAATTTCTTGGTAACAAAAGTTAAAGGTTATTTCTACATACATGGATATTATATCCTCATTTCTATCTTTTATTATAATAACAATCCATGAAAATATTTAATTTAATATATATATATATATGGATATGCATATAGATATGAAAAATTAACTCCAATATAAACTAAAATATAATATGTATATTTGCAATATAATATATATAGTGAACCATATTTGTGGCAAATTCGGCATCAACATTTTAGAGTTTAAAATATTAAATTTCCAAGAAAGATAAAATAGGTATTTTTAGAAATTCTGTTGGATTTTAGATAATGTAAATTATAATTTCTATAGCCACATTTTTTTAAAAAAAGAGAATAACTGAAGATTTACCTTTTGATTTTACTGAGATAAGACTGTAAATTTTTATCATCAAGCAATTATAATTATAATTGAAATTACAGTATTCTTTTGCTGTTAATTAAAGATGGCCAGTGAAGGAGGGAAAAGATAACTTTAAAAACAAAATAAAATAGAAAGATATAAATTGGACAAAGTTAAAACAGGGATAAAAAGAAAAGGTTAAACAGAATATGCACAGTGGACTGAAATTAAGAGAGGTATAAAAGAAGGGACATTGCTGAGCAGGGATCTTTTTCTTCATGTTCTGTGTGGAACTCAGGTAGCAATTTGCAATAAGTTGATTTTTTTCTATGGAACCACTATAAAATATCTCATTATATTCTTACCAGTGGATTTTGCCATTATCAAATGTGTGAGTAAGAATAGTTCCCTGACAATTTCTTCATTCCTGGTGTTGCAATAGTGCTGTGATTGAATCCCATTACCTACCTGAATATTAGAACCCTGGACTGCCCACCAAGAAACTATAAGAAGCTCATGTGATGGATGATCTTACTAAGAACAAAATCATGCACCATAATTTGCACAGTGATAGAATTAAACAGTTGAAACTTATTGGTAAGAAACATTCTTTTGTGTGTTATATGTGATCCTATTCAAAAAAATTGTAAGCACTGTGAAAATGCAGTAGAGAAAGCTGATTAAACACTGAACTAAGATAACTTCCAAAGACAAGAAGCATTGATTTTCAACAAAGAAATTTGATATTACATTTTGTTCTCTTAATTATTATTACTAATAACAGTTGTTAGAATTATAAAACTAATAAGTCATAGAAATATAATTTACTCTGTTGTTGATTTAAATTTATTATTGTAGTATTATTAGCTAAACCTGTATAATTTTACCAATTATAAGTGCCAATTTCATATTGTTAATTATAACATCCAGAGGGCAGTAAATGCTCATGCAATAGTGATTATTACAAATAGAGGGAAGAGTCAGTGTATTTCCATATAGAGTCCTGGCATCTATTAAATAAATAGAAAACTGGTTCGTCTCTGACTAATTAAACTTAATTATAATAAATTGGGGTTGTTTGACCAGAAAAAGTAGTTATGTTTTTGACAATACCTGGCTTATTCAAATAAATGAATTATCTGGTACAGATGTAACTTGATCAATGAATACACAGAATTTAAAGGGTATAAACCCTACTTCACTGGGAAATGGTACAATGGTGGCCCAGTCATGAGGCTTGAAACTCATAACCTGAGAGTAGGAATGAGAAGTTAGAAAGAATACATTTTTAAATATAATATAAAGGTTGTTTTGTTAAAATCTTAGTGCAGAATCATATAGCAATAAATTAAACAAGAAATCACATATGTAATTAGAGAGTAAAAGAATAGGCAAACAAATAGGAAATAAAAAATCTAGAAGGAAAAGCAACAATTGAGGAAGAGATGTCAGTGAGCATAATATTGAAATAAAAGGAATAAGAAAATAAAATATTAGTTAATGCCAGAGAAAATAAAAGTTATAGAAAAAGAAAAAATATAAAAGTTGATATAATAAATAAAAATAGAGACATACAGAAAAGATAGAATTATATAGAATTAAGAAGCAGAAAAGATAGTAAGGTCATGGCAGAAGACAGAAAGAAAGAGATGAAAGAAGACATGAAGCCATTAATAAGAAAAATATCCAAGGAGTTAATGTCAGAATTTAAGGAACAAATTAAAAAAGAAATAAATGAATTTAAAGAAGAGGTCAGAGCCTAATTTAAAGAAATGAGAGGAGTTAGTAGAAGTCATAGAAAAGAAGGTAGTAAAAAAAGTATAGGATGTAGAACTGTCAGAAGTATAATCAGACAAACAAGGATATCCAGAAATAGGGAAGCTAGTAGAGAGTAAAGAAAATTCATCAAGCACAATTAATCCATTTTTAAAAATAAAAATGTTTTATGGGCATGATGGAGAATCACTAGCAGACCACATAAATAGTCTCAAGAGATATTTCACAATAAATGTGATGTCTGAGGATGTCAAGTTGATTGTGGCCACTAGTTATCTACAGGATGGAACACAAGCATGGTGGGAATCCCTGCTTGAAAAACGAGGTGATATTGCATAATACCAACAAGCATTAACAAAATGTTACAGGAATGAGAACCACCAAGAGAGGGTGAAGAACAGGATAGACTAGAATAATGTAAGGAAGAAGAGCATTATATGTCATTCTTTAAGAAAGCAGATGATTTAACTGAGTGTGCTGACAGCATTCTCATTGACAAAAAAACAAATTATCAAGATAGCTCATCAAAATTTACCCAACCCAGTGAGATTCCTGTTAATTGGCACAGGATGTGAGACCATTGAACAGATGACAGAGATGCTAGGTGTACTTGGCAGCAATAAAAGTGGGAGGGGGGAACAAATGACAAAATATGTAAACAAAATACTGAACCAGAAGGGTGAATCTCCTATTTATCATTATGGTGATTGCAGATATCTCTGAAAATCAAACAAATGGTAAGGAGTCTCCAGTTAAAAATAAAGGGGAAAGAATTCACACAAGATCTTTGTCACCTGTGGAATGGTTTAGAAATCAAGATATATACCATGGGGAAGATATCAATGTTAAATGGAGAAATTGGTGTGAGCAGCATAGGGAAAAAGTTCGAACTCATCACTGTAACCATCTTCATCATATTCAAAGAAATAGTATTACAGAATAAACCGGACTGACTTAAATTCTTTAGACTATGGATATGTATTAATATTAAATGAGAGACTGGATTGTAATTAAGTACTAGGTTAATTGATTAGGAAAAAAATGAAAAGAGGGAGTTTGTAGTAGTCTGACTGTCAGTAGAGATTGGTTAGGCATGTACTTAAGAGAGGAAAAATCAGTCCTGAGCTACATACATGACATTAAGTATAATAAGACCATTCTCAAATGCTCATCAGTTTAACAGTAGTAAGGTCCCAGAAAAGGGAGATGGACTAAGTTACCATGAGCTTATAAGTCTCGAAATTGATTGAGCAAGCCTCCTATGTGGATAAAGTTGGGTTTCGTTAGACTTATGTGGGGATTGTATGTGTACAGTGTTATATTTGCCATATTAAACCCTTAATAGCCACACACCACATGTGAACAGTCAATAGACAGGTAGATCAGCAACAAAAAAAATAAAATAACTTAAAAATTATTAAGAATAAAAGAGGCTAAACATTTTATTTTATTCTTTCCTTCAGTCATGAAGGTATTGTACTGTATTTGTGTTACAATCGGCATTAGCATTTTAGAGTTAAAAATATTACATTTCTGAAAAAGATAAAATAAGTATTTTTATAAATTGGATTTTAGATAATATAAATTATAATTTCTATAGCCACATTTAAAAAAAAAGAGAATAACAAAGGATTTACCTGTATAATTTTATCAATTAAAAATGCCAATGCTGTATCATAAATTACAATCCTCCAGAGGGCAGTACATTCTCATGCAATAATGATTATTACAGATGGGGGGGTCAGTGGATTTGCATATAAAATCATGGTGCCTATTAAATAAATGAAAAACTGTTTTTTTCTCAGACTATTATTAAATTTAATTATAATAAATTTTGACCAGGAAAAATAGTTATGTTTTCGAGAATTCCTGACATATTCAAATAAATGAATTATCAGATGTGGGTGTAACTTGGTCAATTAAAAACTTTACTGATAAAAGATACTATGTAAACAATATATATGCAAGTACTATATAAACTATGTAATCACTTATTTCAACAATAAAATTTATGTTAAAAGTAAATTGTTATATGGACCAATGTCAAAAAAAATCAAAATTGTAGCTGTTACATATCCTGATTCGATATCTATTTTTATTCCAAATATTTTGGATTGTATACTATTAATGATAATAATTTTTTTCACATCATCTTATTAAATCTGTACACCATGAATAAATTCCATCTAATTTTAAACAAAAACTTTTTCATTTAACTTAATCAAATAGCTTGACTATATTGACAAAACTAACCCATAAATTTTTAAACTTTTCTTGCAATTTTCCTGAAGGGAAAAAGCTTATCCAAAATGCTTTATAAATCTTTAAACTCACACCAAGACATAGGTGAGCCAAAGCAACCTATTCAATAAAGTTTTTGAAATTATACTTTTCTGCAGTAAACTACAGTGATGTTCCATGGTAATTACTGCAGATCTTTTTCTTTTTTCTTTTTTAACGAGTAATGCAACTACATAATATTTTTAAAAAATTTAATACTTTTAAAGCTAATATACAAGATCTATGATTTTTTAGTATTCTATGAGATGATTTAACAATATCAATAGGATATCTGTCGAACTCTACATGAGTTAGTAGAATGAATATATTGTTAAAATCAATCATATGAATTTTTTTGACTATTTAAAAATAATTAAAACTCTTTATATATTAAAATTCGGTCAACACATAGACAATCTAAATACCAATAACAATCAACAATTTCAAGCTGTTATCAAGATAACTTTCTTTATTGTTAAAAGGAGGTTGCCTTGACAACTGGTTGAGATTGTTGATTGTTATTGATATTAAGATTGTCTAAGTGTTGATTGAGTTTTAATGATCACTTGAGCATTATTACACTTATATATATATTGTACCCTTTTGTTTAGGTTAGAATGGATTATTTCTAATAATTTACTGAAGAATTTTAAATTTTTGAAGTTGGATAAGAATGATGTATGTTGTGTGTTAATAATCTTTGAATAATTTAGTTAAGGCAAGTAAAATAATTGATGTATAGTGTTGGGTTGGTATTTGTAAGAAAACAGTTAACTAAAAATCATTATAAGATTGTATGGTTGGGAGAACTGGCCATAATAAATACTGCTTTAATAAGTCTTATAAATAATAATTAGGGTAAATTTTAAAAGTAATGCTTTAAAGTTAAATGAATAGATTTAGTAATAATAATTGTATTTAATGGCTATATTTTTAAAATCATTTGATTAAAAAATAATAAGGTGGGAGAAAAGTGTAATTTTTTGGTTTTATAATATTAAAATAATTATTTTAAAATTGTGCTATAATAGTGATTATGTAACATTTTATAAATTAAATTATTATTTTAGTCTTTAAATTATTAGCTCCTTATTTAGTTTTGTAAATCACGTGATGCACACCTGTGTTCGAAAATAGAATAATATTATCTGTTATAAATGGTAAATTGGATTTTAAAAGTGAATATAATAAATAAAATCAGATTTATGTTTTTTGTTGAAAATAAATATGTTAAGTTCAAAATAAAGGTAGAAATGGTAATAAATATTGAAATGTGATTTTTAAAAATTATTTTAGAGTCTTTAGTAAGTGAAAATAAAATGTGAAAATTAAGTAAGAATTGAATAATGTAATAAAAATAAATATTTAGTAAATTATCTTTAACTTTAAACCAATGTTCATGGTCCCGGATAATTTGAGGCCAGGATTGTTTAACGGACCAATCAAAATTGGAATCAGCTGGAGTATTTAAGAACTGTTTAAATTTTGGCAGACGATTATTAAGCTGTTACCTCATTCTACCGACGTACAATTATAACATCGTTAGTATTTCGACAATTTCAGTAAAGTATTTAGTAGTGTAATAATCCATTTTATTTAGCTTCAATTTTTATAAAAATACAGCAGTTTATTATTACAAGATTGTGATATGGAGGAAGAGGGCTAAAACTTAAATAATTCCTTACTTAGCTGATTTGTTTTCGTTCAATTTGTCATCAGCTTAAACATGATGAAGTCATCACTAAATAAAAAAAAAATTAATGGAGGTATTCAAATGTTATTATTGTATAAAACATATAATTTTGCCTGTGGAGATAGGTCATATTGATTTATGACTAAGTTTCATAAAAAGAACGTCACGGAGAAAATATAAAAAAAAATTTTTTTTTTTCATTAAAAGATATAAAGTGAAATGAGATAATATATTTCATGAAGAAAATTTATTTAAAATACAATGGAAAAATACTTTTAAAGGAAAAAAAAACTTTTAAATATGACCGAACAATTATTTTAGAACGTGGAGATATTTCTTTCTGAAGAAATATTGGAAATATTTTAAAATTGGAATTTTTCCTAGAAAATATAAGATCATTTGCGAGTATGTGACTTATATCCTATTTTAAAAAATATTACAAGTTAGTCATTAAGATATGCGGGATATACAAAAGTTTATTTAAATTATTTGGGAAAATAATTTAAGTTATTTGAAAATATTGGGAGAAGTACTGGTTATATCATAAGATATTAAACCTCAGTAAATATGGAAAAGTTACAAGAATTTGGAAAATTATCTTGACGAAGAGTATTTAAAATTAGATATTTACCTAACAATGCATGTTAAAGATTTAAAGTTTTGGAGATAAGAAAAATATTAATTATATTAGTGTAAGTCTTATAGAATAAAAGTAAACGTACCGTATTTAACTTGAACTGTCATTTTGGATTATATATTACAATGTTAAGAACCGGAGCATGTGTGATTATTGATGTCAAAAGTGTGTATTAATGTTTTTTACCAGGAGAAAAGATACTTTCTGTAATGAACTTATTATCAAGAAAAGAACATTTCATCGTAAGAAATTCTAATAAAATTATTGTAAATATGGTTTTAGAATTAATTTTTTATTAACAAAATTATAGTAATATTTATTCGTAGTATAAATATAGCGTAGAAACAGAAAACATTAAATTATTTACTAACTTAGTAATTAAATTTTATTGTAAAGAAAAAAAAATCTTTAACTTAGTATATTTTAAAGTGTGATAATGTGGAATAAACGATAATAAAATGTTTATTTAGATCGTACTCCAGATGACATCACTAAGTAATTGCCAACAGAAATTACTTATGGTAATAATGTAAATTATTAATAGTTTTAAAATGTGTTTGTTATTTTGTACGGATGGATGCGTATATAAAACACACACCTACACATAATTTATCATTTGTTTAGTTATTTAAGAATATGCATAATTTTAATGATATCGTAAAGATATTTAAACATAAAAGAAATATAAGTATATGATTCTATTAAAACTGAATTGGATGTTTTGTTGAATAATTTAAAGTGTTAAAAATATGACACTGATTCTGATTGTTTGTGCTAAAGTTTGAGAACTATTAAAGAATGAAATAATCTTGTCTTATTAGTTAGTTAGACTGTTATTCTAAAAATGAATTTATTTGTTATTATAGAAATGAGAAGATGAATTTAGCGATGTAAATTGGTGAATTTTAAATGCTAATATCTTAATATTAGGTTATATAAGACCAGGATAATATCGTATGTAGGGTTTATTTATATGGGAAGAAGAATATACTATATTGATGTTTATACAAGTATAGCTAACATAGCCCTATATCTTGTGTATATTCAGGGCAGTGTTTATTTTCTATGTGCTAAAGCTTAATGTGCCATAGTGCTGAATGAATAGCCTGGACATTATACTTGGTAGAAAAGGTTATTAAACAAATAAGTTATACCTCAGTTCATGTACACTGTGCCCATGATGGTTAGTTGATAAAGGTGTTAAGTTGAAGTTATAGTTTACCCCATATGCCTACTAGTTTATGTGTTGTTGAAATTTATTGGATTACATTGTAAAAGATGGTTGTTTTAAAATTGGAAATAATAAATAAGTTTGGAGATAGAGAATTGTTAAATTGGATAAGTTATGTTGATTAGAGTAAAATAAGTGTAAAAACTTATAAGAACATAATTTCATCAGTGAAAGAATCATAAAACTTTTATAGTTAAAAATAATATTTATTTATTTTGTTATAAAATAAATAGTTAATAATTTAAAAGAATTTATAATGATATTGCTTAATTATTAAGAGTTTTTTTTTTAAAAAAGACATACTTATAATGCATATTTTTATTTATGATTAAGGGTAATAGACTGAATCGTGTTGAATGAATGAAAGTAGTCATAAATTTTACAAAAATAATTTTATAACAACACACTAATCCATACATGATATTTAAAGTTTAAAGTAATAATTAGTAAGTAGCTTAGTTTGATGGTATGCTATGAATTAAGGTTGTTCACATGAATATTATTGCAGAATGACTATACAGAATAATAAATAATTTTTAAAAACTAAATACAAGGATAAGTTCATAGTACAGGTATTACCTATATATTTTTTAAAGCCTATAAAGTAATAATATCGAATAACTGTAATAAAAAAGTTATATAATGATATTTTAAAAAATAAGAAATATTTTATTTAAGAAATGTTCTGTATCTTATATTTTAAGTCATTTGTTTTGTCTTGAAAAGTATCTGAATATAAATAGAATTCTATCAAAATGTAAATAATGTAAATAATTTATTTGTTAAGTTTGTTAATAAAATTGTTAAATTGTTTTATAAGTCTTGGTGTTGACTCAATTTCTTCACATTACAATTACATAATCACAGATAATTATAATTAAGACATAATATTTGCACATCATAAATAAAATTTTATTTAGGAGTTATATTTTATTGATTTATTTTATTTAAGAAGTTTTACTTATTGTATTATTATGATGGTTATGAATAATTACCAAAGATTTACATTAAATTATATTAGTAACGATTGCCACATATTCTCAGATTATAATATCATACTAAATATATTTATTTAAGATGCCATATGGATAATAGAGAATTATATTACAATTTTATTATAAGATATACAAGAATAACATTATAAAATGGAAAGATAGGAGAGTGAATTATAGATTAAAGATTAGTATTACTATTTGTTATTATTAGTATTATTAAATTGTAATTAGGAATGATATTAAATCCCTTAACATACTTGATTACAAAAGTTATAATTAATTTATCATTATTTTAAGAGAACCTGAGATAATTTGAGTTAAATTAGTTTTGAGAAAGATATTTAAATTAATTTGTTAAAGGTAATTTACTTAATTAATTTTGATTAAAGATGTAAGAGTACTATAAATGTAGTATTTGAGTAATGGGAATAAGGATAGTATTCTTATGCCATTAAGGTGATATCCAGTGGGAGATTATCTTAATGTATTCGCTCTACCACTTGCAAACTCACTTCATAGTCTCATGCTTTGATTAGATATTCATTTATTTCATTTTATAAACCAGAACTATATTATTATTTATTAATTAAGTTAATTTAATCATTGATATTCTTAAAAAATATAGTTATTGTTAATTTAAATACATTTTAGATAAACATAGTTATTTATCTGAGCTAGATCAAGTGATTATAATTATATATTTCCTGGAGGTGAGGGTACAATATATATATATATATATTATTGTTAAAAGAAGGTTGCCTTGACAACTGATTGAGATTGTTGATTGTTATTGATATTAAGATTGTCTAAGTGTTGATTGAGTTTTAATGATCACTTGAGCATTATTACACTTATATATATATATTGAAGCTGGAAATATAGTACATATTCCTGCTTCACCTAGTGCCAATGTCATCAGCACTAGGCTGGGTTTGAACCCCATCCTTATTAACTGACACCCATCTCATATTAGGTGGTAGTATATTGTAAGCAATATTATAATCTTTTATAATTTATTAATCTTATTTTATAATTAAAACTAACCTTTTTATTTTAGTTTGTTATTTTATATTTGTAAAAATGTATACTATGTTTATTTTATTAAATTGGCATTTATATGTAATTGAATCCATTAAATCATTGATTTTTCATATAAACCCTTTATTATTTTGAGTCTCTATGTGAACCATGACCTCCAGCTGGGACGGAATAAAACCAAGCACTGCTAGTGTCATCACAAACGTTATCCATTAGTCAGAGAGGCAATAATTTGGGCAAATAGGTTAGGATTCATCCTTGTCCTGACATAGCTATCTTGTGCATGGTTGGATTCAAGGTACTTTTGCTTGGATTATTGGTCTTGTTGAATGAATACACGATTTTGACCGGCACAGAGGCTGGGTTTTTTTTTCCGAGTTTGGACGCCCAAATCGTGGAGCCTGTTAATTATTCCCACACCCTGAATAATTCATTAGCTATATGTGTATAATTTGCTATATATAATTTAATATATACATAATTTTTCAGAATATAAAATGATTTAGTTGTGTCATATTGATTTTATAAAATCAAATACTGTTTTGTTAATAAAGTAAAGAGGAATACCATGTTTTCCATCCATAGTCTGTAATTTTTTTTGATAAACAGATTAATTAAAAGTGAAAACTCATATGGTTAAATAGATTGTATAAAATATAAAAGTAGTTTGAACTACTATATTAATGTATATGTAAGTTTTTATTTACTTCCAGAGTTTTGTTATGTAGAAATTTTTTTTTCTACTTTTCTCCCATGTTTGCTAAGAACGGAAATTTTGTATAGAAATTTTTTCTTGTTAATTGAGTATATAATGTTGTGATTATTTTAAAGCAAAGTGTAAAGAATTTGACACGTGTATGGATTTTTTTTTTCCAACTTTTTCTCCAAAGTTTTTTTTTCTTTCTTTTCCAATAATGTATAGTACTATGAATGTGTATAGAAGTATATGTGTGTAAAATCTATGTACTTGTATATGTAGCGCTGTGTATATATGTACATGGGTATGTATGTGCAATGTGTAGGAACAGATGTGTTTGAAAATTTTATATGTATTGCATTACTATATATTTTCTTGGAAACCAATATGTGTGGAAAAATTGTGTTGTATCTCAAGCATAAAAGCTTGAAAAGTTTTTCCCCAATATAGATGTACATTTTTTTTCTGGATTTGACAGTTGAAAAAATATTCATATCCCCAAATGATATTTCATAGATACAGTTGTATATATTCGGATCAATATATTTAAAAGTTGGTTTAGTTCACCTGAGTTTGAATTTATAGTGACATGTAATAATTTATGTATGTGCTCTTAAGTTTAACAGTTTTCTCTTAATGTTAGATTTATATACCAAACTCAAACTATGTAAAATAAATCATAAAATAAGGTCAAAGTGATGTAAAGTTTTTTTTCATGAGTGTCAAAAAAAACCAAAGACTGTGTTTTACAACCATAAAATGTTGTGTGAAAAGTTTTTTTTTAAATGCAAAGATTATAACTATAAGTGTAAAAGTTTTGCTAGCTGTGGTACCTGGTTTTTCAACCATATAGATATTTTGTAAAAGTTTTTTTTTGAAACCCATGTATTACAACCATATGTAGATTTTTTTTTGTATCTGGTTTTACATGCACACATGAATTTGTTTTCTGTTTTCATGTGTTTAAAAAAATGTTTAAAGCCCATGTACTACATCCATAAGCCTTATGTGTAAAAGGTGGTAATAAGATGTATTTAATGTTTATTCATATGGGCATACTGTGTTAACAATCAATAAAAGTACATATATATTTTAATATATATATATATACCTGTTTTTATATGTAGTAGAGCTATCTGTGTTATATTATTGCTGATCTTGATAACTGGCGCCCTGGTGTAGGGAATAGAGTACCTATTACCATTATAAATTCGTTATCAAGTTCAAAAATAAATAAATAAGTAAAGAACCATGGTAATTCTTGGCAACAATTTTTTTTTATATATATGAGATTTGGAAAGTGAAGAATTTTATAACTGGTGTAATATGTAATAAAATTGTAAGCAATGTAATATTCATAACAACAAGATTATGTATTAAATTTGGAAAATAATGATTTTTTTAAGTCTATTTCAGAGGCAAGGAGTGACCAAGGGTGGCCAGCTAGAATAAAAAAAAAAAAAAACAACCAAATCAGTCATTCTCATGATAAAGTAAAATTTTTTGTTGAAGTTGAAACAATTATTTAATTATCCAGCTTAAAACAGTCAGAAACTTAGTGTGGCAGGTCAGAAAGGACAGTCAGTAAAACATGATGGGAAGAGTGGACAGAGTAAGGGAAGAAAACGTTCGAATTAATGATTATATAAATTTCAAGATACAAAATACGTTTACATTCTAGTTGTTCAAGATTGTCTTAAAGTTTCAATTAGCCATATTTCCAGTAAAATAGCTTTGAATTCTAAGATCAGCATTATTACTGTTGTCAAACTTTTCAAAATCCAAATGGATAACAGCATAGAAAAAAAGGAAAGTGAAGATGTTGATGCCAGCATCTCAGTGAAAGAAGAAAACATGGAACAAATTTCAGAAGTCACTGTAAAGGATCCCTTTACACTCATCGATGACATGAAACCAGCCCAAGTATTTCCAGAAGATAAAAATGTGATTGCAATGCTCCAGAGTATGATGAGGATGATCCAAATTAGCAAGGAGTCAAGCCGAATGATGGCAGAGAGAACTCTACAACAAATCAAAGAACTATGTCAGAGGACAGAGATGAAGAAGGATAAGTGGGAACAATCTACAAAAATGATTAAAGATGGTGAAGAACTACCTCCACAAATAGAATCTCAAGAAGAAATAAGTGGAATTGTAATTTCACCTAAAGAAGTAGTAAGTGCAGAAGAAGTTGCTGAATCGATTGAACCAAATCCAGAAACAAAACCAGCAAGAGATACTGAGAATATTGTTGAATTAAACCGACTTAAAGAGACTTTAGAACTTCCAGCCAAAGATATTTTAAAAGAATCTCCAGTTGAATATCCAATTACTGATGAAGCAAAACATGAAAGTGTTAAGAAGGAAGAAATTGAAATTACAAAGGATCTTATTGAAGTTGTCAGTTTACCTTCAGGAAAACTTCTAATTGTGGAATATATTCTAAAATTGCAAAAGAAGAAGCAGTAAATACAGAAGCTGAGACTGCAATAGTATCAAATACCATAACAGAATTTAAAATGGACACAAATACTGCTTATGAGTTGCAAGCTGATTTAATAAAATCTAAAATTGATTTAAAACTTATGAAAGAGTCTAAAATCAAGGTCGAGATCATGGAAGAATCTAAAATTACTGCTGTAAATATTGATGATTGTAATATTAAGATGGAGATACCAAAAAAAGTAAAAATCTATTCAGAGACTACAATAGATGCTGAAATCAATACAGAAAACATGAAAAAGATGAAACCTGATGTAGAAATCATTCCAGAACCTCTTGAACAAATAGTTGAGAACATTGAGAAGTCTATAGATATGGAAGTAAATGAAAAAAAATACAAAATAAATATATTAGAAGATAAACCTATCTCAGAAATTCCCAAAATAAATGATAATGTAATAGGAAATTCAAATAAAAATGAAATTCCATTAGAAACATTGAAAGATAATGTTGCAAAAGATAATATACCAGAATTAAATAGTAATTTGGAAACAATTGAAAAAAGAGAGATACTGCTTTCAGAAATAATCAGGAAAATAGCACACAATATGACAAAAGGTTGAGATAAATATGATAAACAGCAGAGCAAGATAGAAGAGAAAAAACACAAAGATAAACATCGCAAACATAAAAATAGTGCCTTCAGCTTAGCTGATGATGGAATAAGCAAAGAAATTTTTAATGAACAAAAAGAGTTTTTTAATGCTTGCTATTTAAAACCATACTATGAAATACCTTCAGATCCAGGGAAGGTTTAAATTATTTTCAAAATGTGAGACCCTTTGTGTATGACCCCATATAATTGAAATACATATTGATTACATTTCTGGACTGTTGATATATAAATCTTATCTAAGGACTATTATCTAATAGTAACTAAATGAAGTAAGAAGACTAAAGTTAGTAGAATGAGGAAGATAAGAAAGAATTGCTAAGAAAATAAACCGTTTAATAACATGATAGTTTAAGAATTGTAATTTCAGCAGAGTAATAAATTTAGAAGAAACTAAAGGCTTGCAGAACTCGATACAGTTACCATTCCAATAATAATGTAATAAACCTTGGTCATCAAACCCTTGGTCAGCCTCTATTGTCACTGGACACCCAAGTAAAATGTTTTTTTCTTGTTTTTTTCCCCAAATTGAGGGATATGAAGCTGGAAATATAGTACATATCCCTGCTTCACCTAGTGCCAATGTCATCAGCACTAGTCTGGGTTTGAACCCCATCCTTATTAACTGACACCCATCTCATATTAGGTGGTAGTATATTGTAAGCAATATTATAATCTTTTATAATTCATTAATCTTATTTTATAATTAAAACTAACCTTTTTATATTAGTTTGTTATTTTATATTTGTAAAAATGTATACTATGTTTATTTTATTAAATTGGCATTTATATGTAATTGAATCCATTAAATCATTGATTTTTCATATAAACCCTTTATTATTTTGAGTCTCTATGTGAACCATGACCTCCAGCTGGGACGGAATAAAACCAAGCACTGCTAGTGTCATCACAAACATTATCCATTAGTCAGAGAGGCAATAATTTAGGCAAATAGGTTAGGATTCATCCTTGTCCTGACATATGTATCTTGTGCATGGTTGGATTCAAGGTACTTTGCTTGGATTATTGGTCTTGTTGAATGAATACACGATTTTGACCGGCACAGAGGCTGCATTTTTTTTCCAAGTTTGGCGCCCAACATGGGGCCAAACTCGGAAAAAAAATGCAGCCTCTGTGCCAGTCAAAATTGTGTATTCATTCAACAAGACCAATAATCCAAGAAAAAGTACCTTGAATCCAACCATGCACAAGATACATATGTCAGGACAAGGATGAATCCTAACCTATTTGCCTAAATTATTGCCTCTCTGACTAATGGATAACATTTGTGATGACACTAGCAGTGCTTGGTTTTATTCTGTCCCAGATGGAGGTCATGGTTGACTCAAATTAATAAAGGGTTTATATGAAAAATCAATGATTTAATGGATTCTGATGATTGCAGAATGGTACAGATATGATTTGATTGATTACTAATGGTTTGAACTGTAATAATGATAATTCTTTATGGCAACATTATAAAGAAGTGAATTTACATCAAATAAATATTATAAACAAATAGAGTAATTAACCTTAGAGATTGGGAGTGATGACAAACTAAGATTATTTAAATGACAATATTATAGGAATTTAATAAAGAATTTAGTACAAAATAAGTTAAGTCTTTGTTTATACAACTTGGTTATTTTATTTAATTCATTTTGATGCGGCTTTGACAAACAATGTAAAAGTTTGTTAATTGGTCAGCCAAAAACCAATCAGCAATAAAATGTTATTAGCCCTCTTTGAATGATTACAAATATATTTTATATATATTACAAGATATGAAAGGTATGCATTTAAAATACTATTACATTTAAAATCATTTGTATATAATAAGTGTGGGAAGCAAAATAGTTCTTAAATAAATAATTGACAATTATACAGTCAGATTTAATTAATTACAAAATTTGTTTGTGAATGTGCCATCATGGCAGAGAGCATTTCAGGATTTCTACTTAAAGCTATAAAATGATGATGAGGGCAGTATGCTATTACAAATTACAACAAAAGAAATGAAGTCTGCTATGAACCTCTGGGTGGCTTTGCTAAAGAAGCTCCTGATATGTACAGGAGATAAGAGAAATGTTAGCCTTCCAGCCAAATCATGTCTCTAAATAATCATAATAATATTTTGATGTGCATTCACATCTTAATGGCAATGCTCGAAAAGATCCCTTGGTATGAACTATGTCTACTTTGAGGGAGTGTAAAAGGTTGGACTGGTCAGATTCTGAAGGTCCTAAGAGGTTGGTAGCAAAGCAAGAATAGCAATAATAAAGAAATGGTTGTAACTATAAATACACAATACCTTAGACGTATATAGATAGATAGTGTATCATTAACAAAATAATAAATCCTGATTAAAATCATTGGCTCCCTGATATAATGTAAAGTCCCAGAAACGTTAGGTCATTAATGAATGAATAGTAAATTATATTACAAAAAGAAAGGCAAGAATTAAAACTAAAATATAAAATTGTTTTCCCCACTCTACACAGAAGATTACAAAATAGGACTTGTCTTTAATTAACATAGACGGGCATTAAATATCAAACTAATAAATTGTAAATCATAATTTTAATATTTTCTGACAAATAAAATATATGTATGAAATATATATACTGATAAAATTCTATGATAAATTTTACTTAATTGATTCACTAAAATTATTTATTCTTTCAGAAATAATTACAGGGCTATTTTAAATTGGAGGTAATAGTAAGATACTTTTAAAATAATTTCAATCATTCAAATAAATATATATATGAGGTACAAAACTAAATGATCTTACTATTAATTAATTTATGGAAGGAAGTCTTCTTGTAAAGATTTTTAAATTTAAAAAAATAACAGGGGGAGGATTTAAAGTTAATAGCTCTTTGAATTTTGTAGTGGGCCATTTCAGTTAGTCAAATAATCTAAACAAAGTGACAAAAATTAATTTAATTTGCCGCATCAAAATAATGTAAAATTTTATAAGAATTGATATTTTAAATTGAATAAAATTAAAAGACTCATTTTAACCAAGCCATATAAACATTACACATATATATAAAATAGATAAATTAATATTGATTTAAACAAGTGAAATAAAATCAGTGGCTTGCAGCAAATTGGAGATTATAATAATATACCTATTGGAAGATGTTTCACGGCTTGACAGAGACAGTTACAGTTAGAGTATTAGCAGGTTTACTTGACACGGACAGGCTCTGGTTAGATGTTGACAGCACTGGATGGCATTGATGAGCTGGTGAGACAGAGCTCCGGGAAGCACGGTCAATCTTTTAACCAGCCATTCTTTTAGGCATGATGTCTTGTATATAGATTAATCACTTCTCTTCAGTAAACTCAACAATAATAATAATCCCTCTTTTATCAAATTTTTCACTATTTATGTGTTCTGGTCTTATCTACAGGATTCAATTTATACTGACCACCAATTGTAATTGTTAAAAGAAGGTTGCCTTGACAACTGATTGAGATTGTTGATTGTTATTGATATTAAGATTGTCTAAGTGTTGATTGAGTTTTAATGATCACTTGAGCATTATTACACTTATATATATATATTATTGTTAAAAGAAGGTTGCCTTGCCAACTGATTGAGATTGTTGATTGTTATTGATATTGCAATTGTCTAAATGTTGACTGGTTTTTAATAATGTATAAATTTTATTAATAAAAAACTATATATAAATATGAATAAATTTATCAGTGAATATTTGATGCAACTAAAGTGGTAATGATAAGATAAGCTGTTGACTTCAATGATGTTTAATCTAAATTTGAAAAGTATCATATTCAGATATAATTATGATGACTAAATTGAAAAAGAGTCCAGATATATATTTGCCAAAAGTGAAATCTGATGGTGAATGTTAATGAAAATAAAGATTTAAGCTATAAGAGAGCATAACTGGGGTAAATTGCTCATTATCAAGTTTTGGTCAAAACTCTTCTTTTCAAGTGGCTTTGAGCATTCCATCATTGATTTTTCAGTGAAGTAGACAGTTCACTTGTTAAAGGGGTGTGAAATTTGAAGTATGTCCATTAAAAATTAAGAAATTGCTATCTTAATACAAGTTGAGCACTGATGGGAAATTATGATCTAGTTCAACTGATGAGTGCTGGTTCAGCATGAAATACGAATACAAGGGTCATATATCTTTTTTACTTGCTTGGTCAAGTGTATCAGTTGGTTAAAATGAAGTGCATGATAAATATTACTAAAAACCTAGGTTCAAACTCTCTATTTATTATCTTATATTTAAAAAATATCATCCATTATTTTAAAAGCATTGTGTAGTATTTAAAAAATCTATAAATCAAATTTTTTATGTCAAAAAGTGTTTAAAATTATTGTAATAAACAAACGATTGTATCTTCTTTATAGTTTTAATCTTATCGATCGTTAAACTTCTGTTTTTAAATACCTACATTGTTTAAAATTTTATTAGATATTGTTTATATTTATTTTGATCAGCTATCGTAGAACTGGATAGAATTTCTCTTTTGAGTAACAATTGACTCAATCTTATTCTTAACACACTTTTAATTCAGTTACACACTTCAGTAAGAAGACAAACTTGGAAATTCCGCATTAGCTGTTTTAGTGTTTTATATCTACAAAAATTTATAATATAACATGTATTACATGTTGGACCTTTTCCATCATCTAGGATTAATTGTTTAAATGTATTTAAGTAAATTCAGAGCTCATTTTAATTTTTCAAATGCATCCAACCGTGAATAAGAACCTCGTGAGTTAGTATGTAGCACAGTGGCTCAAGTGGCATTATTTTCCTGCCTTCTTTAGACCAGAAACACCTGAAGAAGAGAAAATATCTCTGGAAGTATGGTATTATATCTAACTGCTATTACTAAATGTTGAATGTATTTTAAAAGTAAAAATAAGTGATTTTTCTAAATATATTTAATGATTAATTTTAGGTGGTAGAAATAAAATCAACATAAAATTACAACTAAAACATCATCACACAAACTTTCACACAAACATTATAGAGAATGCGTATCAATTTTTTTGTCTAAATGTTTGGGTTATAATCTATAATTTTAACCTTCTGATGTACTATCTATTATCTAACCAAATACTTATCAAATATTACAATTTATATTATGGCTTCAATTATAAGAAGCAATAACACTTATTTATTTAGATCAGTTTTCGTCTCAAATACCTCAAATTTTTTCCAGCAATAATAATAACCCTTCTTTTTTTTACATTATGTAAAAGTTTTATAATAAAAATAAACTTTGATAGACAACCAAATAATATCTAACAATGTCATAGACTGTTTGAAATGAGTTAAAACAACTCTTTTGTTTCTCATATTTTGCTTATGTTTATTGATAACAAAAATAACAAAAAAATCTTTCCATACTTCATTGAGTGATGTAAAATCTATATATACCTCTTCCATTCAATGCCCATGTTTTACAACCATAAGTAATAACTGATAAAACCCGGATAATCTGATCTCTAGCTTCTTTTCTCTATTTCACACCAATAAACTTCTTTATTTCATCCATCCATCTTACATGTAGTCTCTTTCTAGGTCTTTTACAATCTTTTGGGATTCCATTTAAAACTTCATATATATATATATTGTCATCTCCTCTAGCAATATGTCCAGTCAGCTCCACCTTAATCTTCCAATTTTTTTATTGATGTTAGTAATATCTGTTCTCTTACCCATAATATTTTGTTTTTGATTTCTTCTTGTTACTCCTAACATATATCTCTCATTTCATTGAGTGATATAAAATCTCTGTATCCCTTTTCCTTAAATGCCCATATCTCCCAACAATGAGTAATATCTGACAAAACACATTTTTGAAAAAACCTTTTTCAAACATATAGGCATGCTTTCTTTAATATTAAGTTATTGCTGCTAAAAACACTCCATCCACATTTAAATCTATAATGAATTACATCCATTAGGTTTCCTTCTGTATTAATAAATTTGATCAAGGTATTTATAGTTAAATTTTATCCTTCTAATTACATTGCATGTTCTTTATTACTTTTTACAATGCTTTTTTGCAACCTGATATTGACAGCTTCGATTGCCCCAGCAATCTTCTTCAGAACTATAACACAATACAAATATACATGTAAATATATAAAATTTTAAAATTATATGTTCATATATATTTGTGTTCATGTATTTGTATTGTGTTTGTTATAGTTCTGAAGAAGATTGCTGGTGCAATCGAAACTGTCAATATCAGGTTATAAAAAAGCATTATAAAAAGTAATAAAGAACATAGATGATATTAATATTATATTTATAATTAGCTTTTTCTAATTTATAATTAGCAGTCTTTATTTTCTTTTTCTGAGAAAATCTATTGAATGATTCTTAGTTCTATTTTCTTACTTTCATCTGATAAATCTCATACCATTTTCTAAAGCTCTGGAGCATTATTTTCAAAAGCAACCACATCATCTTTAAAATTACCTTAACTTTCTATTTTAATCTGCAAAACAATTCTCACAAACTGCTGTCAAAAGTTTTGGATATGCAGAATGACTGTGATGTATACCTTTCTCAACCTTAATCTTCTTAGTATCATCAAGTAATCTAATCATTGATTTTGTATTTTGAAAAATGTTCTTCAAATATAACAATATTTTGAGTCTAATTTCTCATAGAAATTATTATAGAATTTTTATAATTTACAAATTCAAGGCACAATGACCACCCATATTTATTGGTCTTTACTCTAATTTCTTTTAATATTTTGATGTTATCTACTGTGCAAAACCCATTTTTAAATCCAGCATGTTATTTTGGTTGGTGAGAAGCCAATGTTTGCAGAAGATGAGCTGTAATTATCTTAGTATTGATTTTGTATAGAACTGTTAAAAGACATGTATGTTTGCCAATTGTTGGTGGCCTAGCAGTTAGCATAGCTGCCTTCCAAGCAGGTGGCCCGGGTTTGCTTCCCAGTCAATGCATTTGTCATATGAAAAAAAAAGATATGTATGTCTGTAAATTACATCTTAAATAAGGCAAAACTCTCCATATAGTAGTGCCACCCTGTGCCAACCAGAGTAATCAATGGATGCCAGAAGGCTTGTGCATAAAATCCCTTCTAATGCCTACTCATCCAATATTCCCCGACTAGTTTCTGGCTTGTGGCCTTCATCAGTGAGGAGCTTTTGATCTGATAACACTGCACCTAAATCTTAGGATCTAATGCAACCCTCGAGCAACCACTTTTTATCTCTACTTAACTATAAAACTATGAGAATGAAATTGGAAAACACAAAAATATTTTCAATCTAAGCTCAATAGCTTATATAGTCATATGGGTCTGAACTCTGTTCAGCACCCATACATTTTGGTGTCTTTGGCTCTTTAACAACCATAGCCACCACTATTCTATTAGGCAGGATTGGTGTTAAACCAATAAGCATCGCATGATCACCATCTTTTATACTAGCACATAATTGTTTATAAATAAGGCAAAACTCTCCATATAGTAGTGCCACCCTGTGCCAAACAGAGTAATCAATGGATGCCAGAAGGCTTATGCATAAAACCCCTATCAAATGCCTACAGACTAGTTTCTGTCTTGTGGCCTTTGTCAGTGAGGAGCTTTGGATCTGAGAGCACTGCACCTAGGTATTAGGATCTAATGCAACTCTCCAGCACCCACCTTTTATCTCTACTTAACTATAAAACTATGAGAATGAAATTGGAAAACACAAAAATAATTTCAATCTAAGCTCAATAGCTTATATAGTTATATGGGTCTGAACTCAGTTCAGCACCCATACGTTTTGGTATCTTTGGCTCTTTAACAACCATAGCCACCACTATCCTATTAGGCAGGATTGGTGTTAAACCAATAAGCATCACATGATCACCATCTTTTATATTAGCACATAATTGTTTATAAATAAGGCAAAACTCTCCATATAGTAGTGATTACTCTGGTTTTCACAAGGTGGCACTACTATATGGAGAGTTTTGCCTTATTTATAAACAATCATGTGCTAGTATAAGAGATGGTGATCATGTAATGTAATTTACATCTTCTCGATCATCTTTTTTAAATATCAATTTTACTACTGCATTCTTGTAATTATCTGGAACATCTTTACTATTTAGGTATTTAGTATATAACTTTGCCAACAAATTTTTTGATTTCTTCGTCTGGTTCTTTTGATATATTAATAATAATTTCCATCTGTCCTAGAGGTTTTTCTTTTTTAAAGATTTAATTTCATGACTCACTTCTTCATTTAAAATACTGAATAATTCAAAAGGTACACTAACTTTAGAACTATTTTGTTTTCTTATTCTTTATTGTTTATAATTCTTTATAAAACTCTTTCCCATATTTTATGATGTTATTTATCATTTTAATAAGTGTTCCATATTCTCTTGCAGAAATAATTCTCCTTCCATTATCTATTGTTTACAATTTTAAGACTCATTCACATCTACAGATTTCTGTGCCAATTCACAGCTATATATTTTTATTTTATTTATTAGCTCTTTTTCATATTTTACAAAATTCTAACTATTCAATTTTTCTTAATGGATCTTTTTTATATATTTTTATATTCTTTCTTTACTTCATATCTTGTCATGACTTAGTAGAAAATTTATTGGTAAATTGTTGCTGTTTTATGCTTGTAGTTTTTAATCATGTGTCAGTTATTTTCCTATTGATTTTATTCAAATCTGAATCGTCTTCAAAATCTGTTAATATTTTAAAATGCTTTGCATGTTCTAATTTACACTCATTGGAGTGTTTCTCAATATTAGGAATATCAACTATGATATTAAGGCTATAATTTTAAGACTATGCACCTAGATATGGCAGTAGGGACCTCTGCAAATCTTTAACACAAGCTTAATGACTTTAAAAGACAAGAGTGACCACTCTTATCTCAACCTACTTTCTAATTATATAGGCAAATCTAAAGCATTTTGATTTGAGAGTGTGAAGTTATTAAATACTTCATTGATTAAGTCCACAATTTTTATACAAGCTAACATTCATGAAATCTTTCGATTTATAGTGAGTCAGTGTGAAGTTCTTATAATTAGAAATCTTTTAAGACAATTTAAAGTTGTAATTAATAATTTGTTAAGAACATACTCATTACCTAAGTAATATATATTAAGGCTATAACTTTAAGACTATGTGCCTAGATATGACTGTAGAGACTTTTACAAATCTTTAACACAAGCAACTTCAAAAATATGGCCACTCTTATCTTTGACCTATTTATCTTTTAAAGTCATTAATCTTGTGTTAAAGATTTGTAGAGGTCACTACTCAAACGGGATCCTTAGCAACAAGAGAATATACATGTAAATGGAAAACTATGGATGATTTAGTGTGCAAATTGTGTAAGATTAGGCATCTGTTGATTGAATGTAAATGCTTGAAAGCAGAAAGGGTACAGATAATGAAGTTATGGGAGAATAGACATGAACAAAGTGACTGTACAGAAAGTGAGTTATTAGTTTTTATGTTGGGTTTACGAAGAGATAAGGGGGATTTAGATATAAAGGTCATAGAGTTGACAAAGATTATGTTGCGGAAATGGGATGGGGCAGAATATGGGAAGATTTAAAAATGGGGAATGGAAAATAAAGTGGCTAACAGGTTTATCTGGGCATAATTGCTGAGATATTCTTGACTTCATTTAAGGAGAAGTGAAATACATCAAATCACATAGTCTTAAGGTTATAGCCTTAATATATATTACTTAGGTAATGAGTATGTGCTTAACTAATTATTAGTTACAACTTTAAATTGTCTTAAAGATGTCTAATTATAAGAACTTCCCACTGACTCACTGTAAATCAAAAGATTTTATGAACGTTAGCTTGTATAGAAATTGTGGACTTAATCAGTGAAGTATTTAATAGCTTGATGCTCTCAAATCAAAATGCTTTCAATTCACCTATATAATTAAAAAGTAGGTCAAAGATAAGAGTAGCCGCGCATCTTTTAAAGTCATTAATCTTGGGTTAAAGATCTGTAGAGATCCATATTGTTGCATCTAGGCACATAGTCTTAAGGTTATAACTGTAATATATATTACTTAGGTAATGAGTACACACTTAACAAATTATTAGTTACAACTTCAACTGTGATATTTTTTATGTAACAATTTCTGTTTCTCTAGTTTTGCATAATCACGGATCTTATATTTCACTAATCATTAATCACTTCTTCTGTTGAATTTATTAAGAACATTTCAATTTGGAAATATTATTTCTGTTATCCTAAATATAATCCAAGTCTACAGTACTTTCATTTGGATTAAAATGTCCATTTCCATTTTGCTTTTTTTTTAAAAAAAGAATAAAATCGTAATATACAGTTTTTATTTCCTATGAATCCCCATACGTCTGTATCTCCCATTTCTAACACCATAATCAAATTTACCCACAGCACTTTTATTTTAAAATCATTTTCCAGTACTAATATAGTATTAATATTAAAGTCTCCCATGATAATTTTAAAATGTTGTATGATTTGTTCAAAAACATTGTATAGATAAAAAAAAAAAAAATCATATACTTCCTCATCACAATGAGAACATATACCAAATTCACACTTTCTTTATTTTGCTGTAATATCTTATATAAATGCAATTTATCCACTCTACTTTGAACACATTTTAGCAAAAAATCTTTTATTGTACATATATGTATACACAATATTCTGTTTTGACTGTCCTGCAGTCTTCCTCAGAGCCACTTTTTAAAATTAAAGTGAAAATGGCTCCAAAGAAGACTGCAGGACAGTCAAAATGTAAGATTGTGTATGCATATATAAAGTGAAAGTGGTTTTGAAGAAGACTGGAGAAAAGTTGAAATGTAAGATTGTGCATGCATATATAAAGTAAAAATGGTTCTGAAGAAGACTGAAAGACAGTTGAAATGTAAGATTGTGTATGCATATATAAAATAAAAATGGTTCTGAAGAAGTATGCAGGACAGTCAAAATGTAAGATTGTGTGTGCATATATAAAGTAAAAATGGTTCTGAAGAAGACTGCAGGACAATTGAAACATATGATTGTGTATGCATAAGTATTCAAAATAGAGTGAATAAATTGTAATTATTTGACTAACTAATACTGTCACTTTGATATACTATCAATCTCCACAATGTTGTTATTTCTCTTTAATTTATAATAAACTCCACTTCGTTTGTACTTCCAATATTTATGTTTTTGGAATTAAAATAAATGCTCACCTTTCAATGTAATTATCTTTTAAGTGTTTTAACTGCAAAAAATGCAATTTTGTTCCAACAGATCTTCCAATTTATGTAATCTTTTTCACTTGAAAGTGGTCTAAAGTTGTATGTACCTAATTAAAAGGGTGTCATCAAGTGGTACTCTAGTCCAAAAACATGATATTTTAGCAGTTTCTGCTTTGGGCTGCCTGCTGCACTCTTGGCTTATGACTTTAGGGCCACTTGGGGAGTAAGAACTATAATTTAGTTTTGTCTTTTGTGATTTGTAAATACTTTTAAATAACACTTATACTCATTCTGTCTTCAAGAAAATACAACTAATATCTCTCAGTTAAGAACTACAACTAAAAAGAAACATATGGTATTTCTCAATATTGCACTCAGAGGTAAAGATCCAGTAAAAATGCCAAACTGTCTGATGGCATGTTGGTGAGCAGATCATTTATATCTGTTTACTATATGAATAATTATTTAATAATAAAAGTTGAAACAACAAGAACTTGTGAGGAAATCAGCTATGGAGGTGACATTGTGAATTTGCACTACTCAGTTTCTTTAAAGGCTGGAGGAATCAAAGGGTCCCCTTTCAATTAATAGCAAACTTCTTTGATATAACAAAATATAATTTTAAGTTGGCAAGAAAAACTACAGAAGATAACAAAGTTTCAAAAGTATAAAACAACAATGTGGAATTAGAACAAAAAGTTATGTCAACAATAAGAAGAGATGAAATTACTCTTAAAAAGAAGGGTGAGATCATGAAATGGGTAGATATATTATACCAAAAATTATACAGGAATAAAGAAACAAAAAAATCAAATTAATCATTACAATTATTACATTTTTTAAATGGCCAAATATTTTTTAAATGAAGAAGTAAGACATGCAACTTTTGGAATTATAAATGATATCCTTTAAAAAAGCAGATGAAATAGAAAAATTGTTAACAAAGTTATATACCAGGTGTCAAAATGATAAAGATGTATCAGATGGTTGGAAGAAATCTATAGTAACGATGATACTTAAGAAAGATGGTAAAAATATTATAAATTATAGATCTATCCAACTTCTATCATTTATATATAAAATCTTTACTATGCCAATTATAATTTGTGTTCAGTAAATTTGGATTCAAATGAACGAATAGAACAATTAATAAAAGTACCAAACTATCCATACAGTATTGCCACCAAGTGCTCTTTAGTTAACCAAATAGGTGAAAGGTGGCTGCTGGAGAGTTGCATTAGATCCTAAGATCTAGATGCAGTGCTCTCAAATCCAACGCCCCTCACTGATGAAAGCCACAAGGTAGAAATTAGTCTGGGGATGTTAGACGAATAGGCATTAAATAGAGATTTTATGTGCAAACCTTCATACATCCATTGATTACAAATGCTTGCACTTGGTGGCACCACTGTATGGAGAGTTTGGTACTTTTATTAACAGCATGTGTAAGTATATGAAATGGTGATCATGTGATGTTTTGATGGTTTCAAAAGAACAATGCTGGAATTAAAAATGTTTGCAGATTAAATCATATCTCAAGTATAGAGAAAGGTTACAGAAAGAACCAATGAACCTGAGTTATCATTATTTTTGAATTTATAGATTGTGAAATGTTTATTGCTATCTTTTTCATTCTTGTTGTAATAAATTGGCCAAAATATTTCTAACATTGTAGCTGAGTGCGCTTTTGAATTGGAAAACCAGATTTATACTACTCATGGGTTAGCTAGGTATGCTGGGATATTTATTGATGAGGTATTACTAATCATTTAAATTAGATATTTAAATATTCCACTTGCTTGAGTATTGAATACTATTTTCTTTTTTGTTAATGGCCTGGTTGTTGTTAGCAATAAACGATGCCTTTTTTACTTTTATTTTTCGGTCATCTCTGCCTGTGCAAATGACATTTGATTCTATGAGAATTTTTATCTTTTATTAAAATCTTGAAGTGCCAAAATGTAGGTCTACAATATTTTTTATATTTTAAAAAATGTTTATTAAAATTGCAGTAGCAGTTATTAGAATACGTGGGACACTACAAAGATTAAAATTAAGAAAGCTGTATGAGAAAGTTATTCCATGTCTCAAACTTTGCAGATGCTGTGGTTTTTGAAAATAATGCTTCAGAGCTTCAGGAAATGTTACAAGAATTATCAGATGAAAGCAGAAAAGTAGAGCTAAAGACAAATACTAAAAAAAAACAATGTATTGTTTGATGGTTTTTCTCAGAAGAAGAAAATGAAGATTGATAAGAAATTACAACTGCAAATATCTTGTCAGATTGTTAATATAGAGAATGAAATTACTCACAGAATTAAACTTACATAAAACCACTAAAACATCACATGATCACCATTTTCTATGCTTTCACAAGCTGTTAATACAGTAGCAATCTCTCCAATACACTAGTGTCAACTAGTGTGAGCCTTAATAATCAATGGATGCAAGAAGGTGTGTGTGTAAAATATCTAGTGCTTACTCATCCAATATCCTTATTTGACTAGTTTCGAGCTTCTGACTTTTATCAGTAAGGAGTCTTGGATCTGAAAGCAGTGCATGTAGATCCTTGAGTATGCACTAGATCAGGATTTGAATCACAAACCTTACTAAGGTTCACACTGGGTGGCACGATTTAATGAAGGGTTTGCTACTATATAGAATTAAACTTGGTTGGAGTGCTTTTGGTAGAAATAACTCACTATTAAAATGAAATATGTCCATGTGCTTGAAAAGAAAGATTTTAATAGATACGTTTTATTAATACTTACTTACAGATCTGAGAATTTTACACTTAACAGAAGAGCAATATAAAACCTTCTGGAAAACTTAATGAAATATGGAGAGATGTGTGTTGGGAATAACTAGAAGGGAATGAAAGCAGAATATTTTGGATGAGAAAACAAGCTGGTATTATTGGCATCATTGAATGTTAAGAGACTGAAATGGATCTGAGCTGGACATATTACATGAAGAGATGACAATATATGTAGAATTGAAGTCTTAAACTGAATTCCAAGAGATTTTTAAAAATCTATAAAGAGACTATATGTGAGATAAATGGATTAAATAAAGTTTGTTGATGTAACGTAGAAAAGAAAAACCACAGATCATAGAAACCATATTAAACTTGGAAATCTTCATTCTATAATGGTTTGATAATGATTAAAAATAATAAGAATATGCAATGCGATGCACTGTGACCTTCTTTTTTTGTAGTCAGGCATCTCTCAGTCACTATGTCCAGAGAAACCTGTTACCATTCCCCATATTATTATTTTTCCCATATTCTTCTTTATTTCTGCTCCATCCTATTTCTACAACATAATCCTTGTCAACTCCACAGTCTTTATATCTAAATCCCCCTTATCTTTTCCAAAACCCAGCATAAAAAACAAAAACCCACTTTCTGTATAATCACTTTGTTTATATTTATTCTTCCACAACTTCATTAATTGTACCCTTTCTGCTTGCAAGCATTTACATTCAATTTTAACAGACGTCTAATACTTTCTATGTCTTCCTTACACAAATTGTAGACTAAATCACCCATTTTTCATTTATGTGTATATTCTCTTGTTGCTAATAATCCTGTTTGAGCCTTAATTTAAACAGTAAACTACTTTCTTTGCTATTACTGTAAATTAAATCACACCCAAATGTTCTGTTTACTTATATATATATATATGTTCACAGATGGCGTTCTACCAAAAACGCCCATCAAGCGTATGTTTTGTTTACATAAACGTCAGAGTAGTTAGTATTCACTATCTCTAACTATAATTCCACTTTCAGATCATGATTTCAACTATTTCTATCTCAGTAAAGACAGGAATAAAGAAACTAGATCTACATTATAAGAGTAGGGAGTTGGAGAAAGTGGAGAACTAGTTAGAGATAGTGGATACTAACTACTCTGACGTTTATGTAAACAAAACATACGCTTGATGGGCGTTTTTGGTAGAACGCCATCTGTGGACATAAATACAAGCGTTAGCAAGTTTTTTAACTTGCATTTTTGTTTATCATATATATATATATTTAAATTCTTTTTACTCTCCATACTAGTTCTCCAACTCCCTACTCTTATAATGCGTCTAATTTTTTATCCCATTTCTTGCCACTATAACACTCAAAAATTTTCCTAATACAATCATCCCATCTTTTATATAGGCATACTGACTTAACTTCTTTATTCAATTCTTCTGCATACCATGCTATATTTCTCACCCATCTTGTTGCCTGTTCTTTACTCATAAGCCAACTAAATACTATTTTGGCTATTCTCTTATGATCCCATAAACTGCAATCTCTGCATACATTAGTGCCACCAAATGCAAGCCTTTGTAATTAATGGATGCAAAATAATTATGACAAAAAAACAGAAACTTTAATAAAGCCAAACATATATTCAGATGTTTGAAACAAAAAATGTTACTATGGTTTATAAAAATTAGAATAAAAACGAAAACAAAATTAAAGAAGCATTATTTTAAAATAAAATTCTACATTTTTTAAAGACAAAAATCAAAGTTTTATAATGTATGATTAATATATAAAAAATGTAAAGAATTATTGTTAATTAATTAAAATATATAAATGTATGTGCAAGTTTTTTATAAAATAAAAATACACTTTAAAAGAAAACCAAAAGAGGGAGCTAAAATACAGAAACAAATTTGATTGGTCTATCCTTTTCACAATAGATTAACATGATAATAATATCACAAAATAACTTTTAAAAAAAGATTTATTTATAGTTTAGGTTTAATTGCTCATTTAAAAATAATAAAATTAATATTTAAGAGATAATGAAATATATATATTAAAAATACAAGATATAAAATTAGTCGTTATATTAAGAACAATGAAATAACTTCATATTAAAATATACTTATCTCCGGGTATCTTTGGCATTACCTCAATCCTATCACAATCATCCAGAAGTCCGACCTACCTCTCTCGCAAATTTGAAATGCCCAATTCTCTTTATTTTTGTTTTCGAAGTGAATAAGAAGACTATATGGCTTATATTGTAATTTTTTTTAAGCGGATATTCACTATTTTTTTTAGCTATATAGTACTTCATCATCATCAACCATTATCAATTCACTCAATCCATTTTTTCCTATCTTTAGCTTCTCTTCTCCACATCACCCCTGCACACTTTCTTATTTCATCCATCCATCTCACATGTGGTCTCTTTCTGGGTCTTTTACAATCTCTTGAAATCCAGTTTGAAATTTCAATTGTCCATCTATTATCATCTCTTCTAACAATATGTCCAGCCCAACTCCACTTCAGTCTTTTAATTTTTTCAATGAGATCAGAAACACCCGTTTGTTCTCTTACGCATACATTGCATTTTCGATCTCTTCTTGTTACTCCCAACATGCATCTCTCCAATATATAGTACTTATCTTCATATATATATCAAACGACTATTTTATCGCAATATCCTAAAACATATTACCAAAGTCGTGAAAAAAGCCAATGATCCCCAAGATGTACATTTTGTTCTGAATCAGCAATCATCAGTTGGCCAAGATCAACATCTCTTGCATATATCTTCAAAATGAGTTTAATACATATATATATATATAGCTAATTATTAAAGTTTAATGGACAAGGTTCAAATTTTTGCATTCACAATTTTGATATCAACCATTTTATAGAAATATATTAATAAATTTTATTATTTATTCATTAAGCTAGAGATTATCTCTAATCCAAATATACTCTTTAATTTTCAACTAATTAATAATGTGTGACCTTACTAAAATTTCAACACCTGATTTCTTTGCCCATGTTGATAGTTTTTGGTAACTTTCGCTATGTTACTTTATAAATATTAGTAGTTTTTATAGCTACAGATTAAATTTTGAAATTTCTATGTTGGAAAATTTGTTTTGTTTTCTGGGATTTATGACTGATATTAATGTAAAAATATAGCAATCATCATCATTGTCAACCATTATCAATCCACTGCAGGATGAAGATCTCTCCAAGTTCAATCCATCTTCTCTAATTTCTAGCCTCTCTTCTCTACATCACCCCTGCACATTTTCTTATTTCATCCATCCATCTCACATGTTGTTGCTTTCTGAGTCTTTTACAATCTCTTGGAATCCAGTTTAAGGTTTCAATTGTCCATCTACTATCATCTTCTCTAGGAATATGTCCAAGCCAACTCCACTTCAGTCTTTAAATTCTTTCAGCAATGTTAATAACACTCATTTGTTCTCTTTTCCATATATTGCATTTTCGATCTCTTCTTGTTATTCCTAACATACATATCTTTATACTTCATTGAGTGGTTTTCTCTTCTATTAAGTGCCCAAGTCTTACATCCATAAGTAAGAAGTGGTAAACACATTTATTAAAACCTTCCTTTTGAAACATATAGACATATTTTCTTTTAATATTAAGTTATTTCTACCAAAAGCACTCCAACCAAGTTTAATTCTATGATTAATTTCATTCATTATATTTTCATCTGTATTAATAATCTGACCAAGGTATTTGTAACTGTTAAATTCTTCTAACTCATCATAAACAATCTTTATTTTTATCCTTTGAGAAAATCCATTGAACATTAGTTTGGTCTATTTTAACATTTATCTTTAGTCCTGCTTTCTTACTTTCATCTGATAACTTTTGCAACATTTCCTGAAGCTTTGAAATCATTATTTTTAAAACAAAATATCATCTGCATAATCTAAATGACTTAAATAATCTCCATTTATTTTTACCCCTTTATTTCTTCGTTTTAATCTATAAAATACTACTTTCAGCATTGCTGTAAAAAGTTTTGGAGATGTAGAATCACTCTGTCTTACACCCTTCTCACTGTTAACCTTCCTAATATCATTATGTAATCTAATTGTTGCTGTTGCAATTTTATAAATATCTTTCAGATTATGAGAATATTCTGGATCTGTACCTTGATGATCCAATGCTTTAATCACTGAAGAAATGTTTATAGAATTAAATGCCTTTTCATAATCTACAAATCCAAAACATAATGGCAACTCATATTCATTTGCCTTTCTATGACTTCTCTCAATACCTGGATATGATCTATTGTACTAAAACCACTTTTAAATCCAGCTTGTTCTCTTGGTTGGTGGAAATCCAATGTTCTCTGTAGACGAGTTGTAATTATCTTGGTAAAAATATTGTATAAACTGATAAAAGACAAATAAAATGTAATAAAATTTACTTTAAGGGATGAAAACAAACGTGGTGTATTTTATTGCATCATGTGGAATTAATCAATTAATAAAAATCCAAAAAACGTAGACTGAAGAAAAGTTGTTAGTTTTAATGGCAAAAGACAATGAACAATTTCTCAAATAAACAAATGACAAATAGTGAGAATCAAATGGATAATATATCCAAACAAACGGAACACTAATCCAGAGAAATAATATCCAGAATAAATGGATAACATGTTCAAGAAATTTTGAGATCAGCCAAAAGAAATAAAAAGATGAATTGTCTGAAAAGATAGATGAGAATATGGTTAATGTAAAAATAAAGAAAATATTAAATGATTCACACCATAAAATTAAAGAAGTAATTCAAGAAATAAATAAATAAAGAAGGGTGAAAAGAGAAAAAATTATAAACTACAAATCCAGTAGCTATCAAAAATTTATGATGAAAATCTGGAAGCTATGAAAAAAATTGAATGGGGTGCATTTGAGAGATGTACATCAAAGAAGATGAGAAAAAAGAGCCACAAATGCAGAACTAATGAGCTGAAGTCAAAACGAAATAAGAGAGTAGTCACTAGCTCAACAAAAATGATGATCAGAATAAATAAAATCAAGGATCACTAAAAGAAAATATATATATTATAATGGTCCAGATCTATGAGTCTTACTGTAATCTGCACTACAGGGCGCCACTAGGCCATTTGAACCTAGAAAATTTATATAGTAGGCAGATACGTAAGTTTAAAAAAAAAATTATTTTATACATTTTGATTCTGACCGTTAGCCCATTGTCACTAGCTCAGTGGAACAGCAGAGATTTATATTTTATAATAAATTCTTATCTAAGAATATATATATATAAAAAAAAAGAATAAAATAAGCCACTGCCAGTAATTAACACACAAACATTTATTTACACATATATAAGATTTAAAATTATTTTAGTATCAGTTTTACATTTTAAAATTTAACTTACATTTTTAACTTTGATTTTAGATTTTAATTTACATTTTAATTTTTATAAGTTTGCACAGATGGATTTATAAAAGTTTGTTTTATAATGTTGAGTATAGATCGGTTACATAGATTACACGGTTAAAAACATTTCAAAATAAACATAAATGATCAAAATATAAAGTCATTGATGGAATTGCAGAGGGAAATTTATAAGAAACCCAATGGCATTCATCATAAGATGCCACATTGACACCAATAACTTAAAAGACATCCGAATAAATACATTTTAGATACTCACCGTAAGGTATCATTATTTACCGAATGTCTATATATTTTGATCAAATATGAAAACCAAAAACATAATTAACCGATAACGAATCCATGCAAGTGTCTATACCCAACTTAAATTTAATGCATTTAGAGTGTCAAGTATGAATAGACTACATAGATTGCATTTGAAAAGAAAATATTTTATCCCTTATTTAACCTTAGGCCAAAAGTTCGCAGTTAAACCAATGTCAATCCATCTGATATATCGATGTATTCAATGTAATACGAATACGACAGCACAAATATAGGTTAAGAAAAGAAATTGACTCTCATCCAGATAGGAATACTACATCTATCTGACGAGAAGAGCAATAAAAAAAAAACTCCATAGGAAGGAACTGCGGTCTCCGTCTTATTATCCCTTCCATAGGCAAAACGGGAGTGTGCGGCATATACTGCGATTCTGCATGTAGCGAATCTCATATTACATCTACTAATTACATCAATATATCCAATCCATTGACCCAATTTAACTACGAAACAAATAACCCAAGATTACCCTCCCCTAATATAACTTTACAAATCTATATAGCCATTCATGCCTGACTTAAGTTTAACATTTATATAAGCTATTTAAAATAAGAAAAAAAATCAGAATAAAACTTAAAAGAACAAAAAAAATAAATGGAAATGATTTTTAAAAAAAAGTACATCAAATAAAAAGAATTAATAAATAATTTAGTTTGGTCAGATAGGAAATACTATTGTGATAATTTCTGAAAGGTTTAGAATTTAGAGTTTGTTTTGAAGATGTTCATAAAGTTCTTACGATTTTTAAAATGTTCATCTTTATCCGTTGCTTGCAATTTTGAATGTGAATTCCCACGCCATCCTGAAGAGATTTCTATCCAGTTAGCCATTTTATTTATTCATCCGGAGGTCTTACTTTAGCTGGTCCTCAATGTAGAAAATGATGTCATTTCTCTTTCTTTTTTTTAGCAGAACTGAAGGGATTGAAGAGTGCATCTTTTCAATCCCTTCTCCTTCAACTCTGCACTAACACATATCACCACCGCTATCACACATCTCTCCCAGCTCTTTCTTCACTCACTTTTTATAGTAGACTTTCAGATCCAGTGGACATTACATCACGATGATGGTGATGGTCTTTTCACTGAAGTCCGATTCCATGAGTGATTTCTTTCATTGGCCATTCTGTTCCCATTGTTTTTCTCTCCTATCTAACCTTTGCTTATACATTTAAATGCCCAAGGGCTATTTCACTTGGACTAATTAAAATAATCATTTCCATTTTTCAATAACATTAATTAATTTGTTTTCCAAACATAAAGATATATTTTTATCTCTAAATCTTTTTAAGTTTTTGCTTTTAAAATACTTTTTCTATTTTTAATAAAGTTTTATTTTAATAATTTTTTTCATCTGTGCGATTTTATATATATATATTTGAGTTTAGATGATATTTAATTTCAATTTTTAATTCTTAAAAAAGTTTTTATTTGCGAACTTTTCTTTTTTCGTGTTTAATAAAAAAAAAATAATGTAACGGCGTATGTGCCCATTACAATATATATATATAAGAAGTTCACTGCCCTAAAAATGAAAATAAAAAATATGCACTGAAAATAAAAAAGGGAGTCAGCTGAAATGGGAATCTAACATTTAAGACAACATTATCTGGACTATTAATCAATTTTTAAAAATTAGAACTTTTCTAGATCATGCTGAAAAGATTCCCATCAAATAACTAACTGGCTTAGATATATATTTTAAATTCACTGACTTGAAGAAGTTATTAGAGGCATCTACATATGCTGAATCTCATTCAATAGACCTAGGAATATTCCGGAATTTAAAGATTCTGAGTTTTTGTTGGTCTGAGGTGTAGCAAGTGGCTATCAAACATTAAATGTAAGAAGAAAATTTAAAGAATCTTCTCACATGAAAATGGCAAACAATCTCATAAGTCAACTTGATATGACTATACATAATGTATGGAAACCATCAATCAACGTTGCCCTTCAGAAAAAAATGAAGAAATCAGGAAGAACCTCATAGATAAGTATATGAAATTTCTACTGATTGTTACCTTTGGCAGGATGGCTCAGTTGTTTAGAGTATTACCTTAAAATTTAATATTCAGAATCTAAAAGTCCAGGTTTGATTCCCATGCTAGCATGGTTACTGATCAGGCCACCTGAAGAAGAAAGAAGAAAACCATTTGAAATATTGTGTATATACTCACCTGTGTATATGCTAATCTTTGTGTTATTTCTGACAGTAATTCAAAATAGTTAAATTTTTTTAAAGACATTTAATATTAGATGATGGAAATAGTCCAACATATAAAAACAACTAAAATGCGATTGATCACCACAAAGTTTCAGGAAAACACTATAAAAGGACAATAAAAATGAATGTCTCATTACTGCAATAGACTTAATGTTATTACCTGAGTGCAAACTTCCAATGAAAATATGTAAATCTAATACAGTGATGGAAAAACTCTTGACTATTTTTACAGTATTTAAACTTTTTTGTATTGATAATTACACCTGACATATAACACATGCGAATCATAGACAATAGTTACTTAAAAACTGAGAGAATGTCAGAAGGAAAATTCATCAATGTACAAAATCAAGTCGATTTGTCTACAAAAAAATTCCAAAGCACTGATTTTAAAAACATATTCAATAATATATAAAACTTTATTTTTTTTTAATTTTAAAAATTTTTTAATAAATAAAAAATACAATTATTAATAAATATAATAAATAAAATTCTATAGAGTAAAATAAAGAAAACGTATATAATTTTTATATGAAATACGGGCTTACTATACACCTGTATCAATATATGTAATATCTAGGATATATGAACACAGACTTCCACACAACCCACCACTCACCACTCTATCTCATATTACTGATACACTCGAACACATATATATCGAAAAGATAAATAATCACCAATATACGTATTTCATGCTGAACCAGCTATCATCAGTTGGTCCGGATTATCATCTCTACACATATATGCAATAAGTGCTCAGATATATATTAAGATAGCCAATCCTCATACTTTAATGGACAGGTTTCAAACCACTCCATACTCCATATATATCTTTTCGATATATATGTGTTCTAGTGTATCAATAATATGAGATAGAGTGGTGAGTGGTGGGTTATGGGGAAGTCTGTGCTTGTATATAATGTTTGTAGATTTATATAATAAAATACGCATCTAATGATTTTTTTAGTATAAAAATTCTTGAACAGTAAAAATCATTTCTTTTTTTTCCTCTCGTATTTTGTCAAAAGATTAATCTTCTTAAAGATTTTATAAGACAGTAGCATAACTTCAGGCCATCAAACATCTTAATCTACAACTATAATTCTTTAAAAAAAAATATATATCCCTCTCTCTATAGATATATATTTAAATTTTTTTAAAAAAAAGGTTATAGCCTTAAAAAATATTACTTTGAATTATCATTATAAAATTTAATATCCAAACATTGGTGGCCTAGCGGTTAGCGTAGTTGCCTTTCAAGCAGCTGGCCCGGGTTCGCTTTGCGGTCAATACTTTGACATATAAAAATAAAAAAACTATAGCTATATTAAACCATTTATAATATTCCCAGTAATATTATATTTTAGTATTAAAACTTCGAATTATCATCTAAATCGAGATTCCTAACCTTTTTGGTCCCTGCACCTCTTTGGCTTTTAGAAAATTCTCTAGTATCCCATAATCATTATAATATAAATTACACAGTTGAAAATGTACTGTGCAGTACATAAGATGCATACACAAGAGGTGCAGGGGCCATAAAGAGTGAGTCTCAAGGGAGTACTAATTTGGCAATTTTACTAACTACCTTGAATCTTAACTGGGCATTTTCAATTATTGAACCCTGCAGTAAGAAAATATTCTATGCAACCTCACTGCACCTGTGTCTAAAAAGAGACCTGAAATGTTAGCGGCATGGCTGATAGACAATACCAACATGGAATAGCCTGGAAATGTTGATAACATGAGTATTTTTGAAATATATTAATAATATGTACCTCCTATTTACTGTATCTTCTGGGCAAGCTTCCCATATCCTTTAGGGTGCAGCTACCCCAGATTGGGAACCCCTGACCTAAAGTATAAAATGTTAACGTTTAAACATGAATGTAAACTGCCCTTAATTTGCGTATTTTTACTCAGTTAAAATATTAGATCATCAAATTATCTGACATATTTATAAAAGATATCTTCTGATTTCTTTTTAAATATTCCCTATATATAAAATAAGAACATTACCAAACAAAACAGTCATTGCCAATAATATGAACCTCTGTAAAAACAACCTTGATTTTTCTTTTGAAAGAATCAAAATTATTTCTATATGATGTTCCACGTTTATAATTTTTTTTAATTATAAATTTTCATTTCTCCCTACATCCACATATTTTTGATATATAGAATCATATACACTGATTTTGTCAAAAATACATTTTATATTAGCAATTATTTCAACAGTATTTGATAGTATACAAAAGTGTTTATTAAAATATGAATAAACTACTGATTACACAGAGACTACCCTCTCCATACAGTAACGCCACTCAGTGCAAGCCAGAGTAATCAATGGATGCCATTGAGTGGCGCTACTGTATGGAGAATTTAGCCTCTATGTGAACAGCTTGTGTAAGTGTAAACAATGATACTCATGTGATGCTTAGTGATAAACTTCTGATCTAATTATTGCTCACTTCCTCTTATTTATATAAGATAACAACATCTAATTTCTTTATTTTCATTTTTTTACTTTCTCATTCAAAACTTAATAATTCGTTCCCATATTTTGTATTATTAAATAAATAATATTTTTGTTTTACATTTTATAAATAGGTGAATTTAGGTCAGGTACGATATTCTAAATTACAAGTTACGTTTGCCCCAAATAAGAGGTCGATCACTCACTTTGAATTAATTAAATAAAAGTAATTAAAATAAATAAAACTTTCTTGATTAGTAATTGTAGTTTAAAATGTAAAAAAAAAAAACAAGAGAAAAATGGAAAAGAAATGTACTGTATTGTGTTTTGACCAGAGTATAAAACCAAAAATATATTAAACTTGTTAAATACGATGATAAAAGTTTCATTTTACAAAAAATCAAGCATAAAATTCTAAAAAGATTTGCAAAACTATGAATATTTTAACATTTATATTCTTAATATTCCAGAAAAGCAGCAGGAACATAACTGTTAATGTTAAGTCCACCTTCAATTTCTCTGATGTTTAAATTAGAATAGGAGAGGGTTTAAATCTAAACTGCTTATATCTTTTTGTAGAAAAAAGAAAGATGAATTTAAGTATATAAATAATAAAATTAAATAATCAGGAGCCTTGAATCTGAGAGCACTGCACCTAGATCTAGGTGCAGGGCTCTCAGATCCAAGGCTCCTCACTGATGAATGCCACAATCTAGAAACTAGTCTGGGGATATTGGATGAGTAGACACTAGATAGGGATTTACTCTGGCTTGCACTGGGTGGCACTACTGTATGGAGAGTTTTGCCTATTTTAATAAAGATTAATGTTGAGAATACCAAATATTATGGATAGGTAGGAATACAAATTACGGATAGTTGATTAATAACATTTAAATTTTTAACTAAACTAGAAGCTAATTAAAATTTTAATTGTAAAGCAAAATATTACTAAATGCCATAAGCATTCTATAACATATATTTATTTATATATTTTATTTGTAATACATTAAATTATGTATGATTAACTAGTAGTCAAATGATTGGCCATGTTAATTCTAAATAGGAGCTAAGGAAAGTTACTTAATGCAACTGATAGTTTAAGCAAATTGTATTAGATGCCACTGAGTCAAGGTTCAAATGTGGAATAAATTGGACCATTTTATCAATATTCCAGATTTGCAATTCCACTGACCTATCCTAATAACTTGTACTTACTTGTTAATGGATCCCTATCTATCTTGCATATTTGTTTCAATAAAATAATAAATATAAACTATAATTAAAATACTTCTACCTGTTTGCATAAATATTTCTTCTTACTCACGTAACTCAGTCTTAGTATTTATCACCATCTCTATGAATTCTTTACATAATCACTATTTTTTCTTCATTCAGACTGGCAAGTTAGCAATACAAGATTCAATTAATAACTGTAGTATCTTATTTATTTCTTCTAAATAATTAAAATTTCATGAGAAAATGGCAATATATATGTATATATAAAGTTGTATAAAGTGTGTATTATTTTTCTATATATTATATTATTTAATCAATTTTTTGAAGTTATATTGAATCTCTATGAGAAAAATTTTTATTCTATTTTACTGATGTTTTCTGTTGTTATAGTTGTCGTTTTACTTCCATTACAGAACACTAGATGGTGTTCTATCTGCAATAATTTATTAATGTTAAAATAGATGTTCAACATTTGAAAGCAGCACAAATCCATGTGTCAAAAAGGTTTTTAATGTGTAATTATTATTAATATATTTATATAGCTGTTGTATATGATTTTTTTATTATTTATTATAATTAATATTTAAATGACATTTTTACAAACCAATATTGTTTGGTTTTAATTCTTTTAATTCTAATATTTATACTTGATTTAATCCAATCTAAACAGTATAATGACTCTCAATTTATATTAACAACTTTGATCATTTTTGCAATTAGAATATCAATTGTTTTCATTGTTAATTTAGTCTAAGACATTAGTAAGGAAGGCTATTTATAGCTACCATAGATTTGAGCATTAAAATAAATGTATTTGGTATTGGCTAAATACAAAGTCTAATATTTACATGTAACATAATGACCGACATATTCCACAACTTATTTTCACACTTTATAGCGATGGTGTATCTTTATCATTATAAACGGTGGAATCTTTATTGTTCTATTTTTTCCAAAGAATATCCTTTAATTATTGAGATTGATTAGAGCTATAAATAATATTTCAAATATATTATATGATTACTATGGCTTGCACTGGGTGATACTACTATATGGAGAGTTTGTCAAGATTGGTGAGAAAGATAGTACAGTATGCAGATTTGGATAAAGAATTTAGTAATAAATTGGAAGGTTGTCTACTGTTGTTTCTCAGACAGCCAATCAGATGTTAAACAGCAGTCTGAAGAGCCATCAGGCCTTGACACATGACAGAGATTTTGATAAGAAAAGGATGATACCACCCTTCTCTTTACTTAACTTTATATATATATTCACCAGAATAAAAACTACAAAATTTTAAAAAATGTTATTATACTTATATTATTTGATATATATATATATATATATATATATATATATATATATAATATATATATATATATATATATATATATATAAGTCAGTCTTAAGCATCTTGGCTTGAAAGCATGAAGATATAAACATATTCATTTATGTCAGTATACTTATACAAAAGGTGGGATCATTGTATTAGAGGAATTGTTGAGGGTTATAGTGGCAATAAATGGGATAGAAAAATAAATGTGTTAATAAAAAAGTAGGGAGTTGGAGAGATGGGGAACTAGTATGGAGAATAAGAAGAGTTTAAATATGTATATAAGTAAGCAGAATAAGTTAATTTATGATAATAGCAAAGAAAGTAGTTTACTGTTTAAGGTTCAAACAGGATCTTTAGCAACAAGGAAATATACACATAAATGGAAAAATATGGGTAATTTAGTCTGCAAGTTATATAACAAAGGTATAGAAATTATTAGGCATCTGTTAATTGAATGTAAATGTTTTCAAGCAGAAAGGGTACAAATAATGACGTTGTGAAAAAATAAATATAAACATAGTGATTTTACAGAAAGTGGTTCTTGGTTTGGGGATTTAGATATAAAAGTCATGGAGTTGACAAAGATTACATTGTGGAAATGGGATGGGGCAGGGTAGAGAAGAATATGGGAAAAACTTAAGATGAAGAATGGGAAGGGAAGAGAAGGTATCTAACAGGTTTCTCTGGGCATAGTGACTGAGATTCCTGACTCCAAAAAAGGAGAAGCCACAGTGCATCACATCAGTATTTTATATGATTCACAATATTCATGAGAGAGAGTGTGTGCCTACTTTCAGTTTGATCTTAATTTGATGCTGCAAAATGACAAGTATTGGAAAATATTATTCTAATTTTTAATAACATAAATTATAAAAAATAAAAAATAAATTAAAAATCTTTTTTCGGATGTTATATATTAAGATCTCTATTAAGATCACAGTAGAAGAACTATGTCGCTTTTTTTCACTGGATCTGTTTATAACCATCACCATACGGTTATGGAATGTGATGTGATGGGATGCACTGTGACTTCTCCTTAAATGGAGTCAGGAATCTCTCAGCAACTATGTCCAGAGAAACCTGTTAGCCACTTTATCTTCCTTTTCCATTGTCCACCCTAAGTTTTCCCATAATCTGCTTCATCCCATTTCCACAACATAATCTTTGTCCACTCCATGACCTTCATATCTAAATCTCCCTTATCTTTTCCCAAACCTAGCATAAAAACCAATAACTCACTCTCTGTATAATCACTTTGTTCATATTTAATCTTCCATAACTTTATTATTTGTATCCTTTCTGCTTCCAAGCATTTATATTGAAGTAACAGATGCCTAATATTTTCTATGCCTTCCTTACACAACTTGCAGACAAAATCACCCATATTTTTCCATTTACGTGTTGATGTAAGATAGGCTGATGGAATGCCATCTGATCTTGTTGCAGTTCATCATATGACAGTCTAATGCCTTTCAGATTATTAAAACAGGGAAAAATTTCTTTTGAAAGCTACTAATCCTCTTATTAAAGTTGTCATAGATGAAACTTCGTCTACTTACGAATAGCAAAGCGTTATTATAATGCAATTTTATCCTAAAGAAAAGATAATTTAAAATCTTATTAAAATTAAGAAATAATATATCAAACGCTAGTTTGTTTGTTTTTTCTTGTTTTTTTTTCCTATGTCATAGCATCGTCCGGGAGGCGAACCCACGACCGTCTGCAACCAACTACTTGCTTGCAAGGCGACTGCGATGACCTCTCCGCTAATAATGCTTGTTTATCATTAATTCGCCAAGAAAGTTTTAGTTTTTCAAATGTATTTGATTAAGTCAATCTTTTTTTAGTTTTTAAAGCGATCAGTTGAATAAATCCGTTTCTATCACCTTTGAAAAATAAAGACGCTTTTTTGTAAAAACATAAAAGAGTTCATTATAGTCACACCTTTTACTACCATACCTAAAATTCTAATGATTATAATTTTCTTATTTTTATTTTTGCTTTTTACCACGCGTGTGCTTTTTTTTTTTTTAGTTTTGATACAAAAAACTTTTCACCCCAATAGAATTTTAGCTATTATTGTAAAAACATGACCCCTTCGAAACTAACCCTGTGCTTAAATGATTTCTAAAGTTTTTTATACTTAATGAGTTTTTTTTTTCATATGTCAAAGCATCGGCCGGGAAGTGAACCCGGGACAACTGCTTGTAAGGCAGCCATGCTAACCACTCGGCTACCAACGCTTGACAGACTACTTAATGATTTTTTAACTCATATATTTAAAATATGTATTCAACCCTCGTTTGACAAAAGCAATACAAATTGCATGTTTATGCATGTAACTATGCAGAAATGTGATATGATATGAATCTGGGTTTTTTTCTATTTACCTAATGTTAACAAACATAAAAATATAGTGGGATTTGGATTGCTATGAAATCCATGCTTTTAAATGATAGAACATTAAGGGTTAAAGATTACTAATAATTCTATTGATTGTTTTTAGTCTACCAGCTATAAAATTTGATCCATAGTAGATCGTGTCTTTAATTATTTCTAAAAAAAAAATTAATAATTTTGTTATATAGCAAATACTTTTTTATACATTTCATTCTATTTCTGCATAAATCTCTGCAAGAGTTCAACAAGATAACAGTGTCAGAATAATGGATTCCAACACTGCAGGTTTCTGAAATAATTTTCAGTTAGGTAATATATATTAATTTTAATATTCTCTCGAATAAATAAATAATGATTTCATAATATTGTTTTTAAGAGATTCAATGTAGTAAAAATAAAATAGCTATATATATATATAACTCGATTTTGATTTTGAATATTCATCACATAATCTGTTAATCAACTAACCACACAACAACAACAATAATAATAATTATTATTATTAGTAGTAGTAGTAGTAGTAATAGTAACAAGTCAGATGTCACATGACTTATATATAGCTTGCATTTACAAATATGTAAAATTAAAAGCGTGCTAATAGCTCTAAACAAGCTTTTTTATTTTTATTTATGATAAATGCTACTACAAGAGAAGGCATTCAAATCATTTTTATCTTGAATTGTCCCCATCCCCAGACCGGTTTCGACCTATGGGTCTCTTCAGTGAGGAGTTGGGACATTAGATCTAAAAAACCAACTCAAGCAAAGCATTTATCTAAAAGATAATTGTTAGAAGATCTAAAACTTTTGGACATCTACATGTCTTTAAAGTCAGCTCTCAAACTGAAAAAATCATATGGTTGTTGTTGTTGTTGTTGTTGTTGTTATTATTATTATTATTATTATTATTATTATTATTATTACTACTACTACTACTACTACTACTACTACTACTACTACTACTACTACTACTACTACTACTACTACTACTACTACTACTACTACTATTATTATTATTATTATTATTATTATTATTATTGTTGTTGTTGTTGTTGCTGTTGTTATTATTATTATGTTTCAATAATATACTTATTGTCAACAAAACTTACATGATTAATTTTTCATGATGTCTTGCATTGGTGGTCAAGAGGTCAGCGCAACTGCCTTGCACTTGCAGGCAGTTGCCTAGGTTGCGGATTTACGTCCAGCCAATGCTATGACACTTAAAAAAAAACTTACATGATGTTTACATACTTATGCCTTGGTTACAGTGGCATGATGATTTTTACACATTTGATTTGACTGAGATTTTCATTGCTAATTACATAAATATGGAAGTGTTGAATAGGGATCTATATCAGTTAACCTATTCACTTACATTGTATGATTATTATATTCCGAACGGAAAACTTTATTGAAACTCAAAAAGAGTTACATAAGTTACATTTTAAAATATAAGATCTTAGATGCATATTGATTAATAATATTACATATATAATAAAGATTTACAATCTTGATTGTGTTAGGAAAAAAAATATGATTTACATTAATTAAAAGAAAAGTAATTATTATATAACAAGATACATATATCAAATTAGGTTAATATAGAATTTTTAAATGTGGTGTTGAGAAAAATATGTGGAAATGCATGATATTATGATTGAAAACATATGGAGAGAGGGTTGAGGTTAGTGTTAGATTGGCATATGATCCCATAAAACTTGGGTTTATTTGGTGAGAATACTATATTTTTTATAGCTAAGTCTTATTTTTTCATTTGTTACATAAGTTCCATGTGAAAAAAAGGAGAAAAATATTAGTCAGCATGAATTCCATCTTGCGAAAACGCAAAAACATTGGTTCAAGATGAATTGCATCCTGGAGGGATGAAAAAAAACCTTGTTTGCATGAATTGCATTTTGAGAAAATGGAAAATACTAATTGGCATAAATTGCATCTTGGGAAAATGGAAAAATACTAGTCAGCACCAATTGCATTCTGGGAACATGGAAAAATACCATTTCAGCATGAAAAAGTACCAGTTAGCATGCATTGAATCCTGGGAAAATGAAAAAATTCAGTTTAGCATAAATTGTATCTAGGGGAAATGGGAAAACCCCTTGTTTGCATGAATTGCATCTTAAGATGATGGAAAGTACTAGTTGGCATAAATTGCAACTTGGGAAAATTGAAAAATGCTGGTCAGCATGAATTACATCTGGAGAAAATGAAAAATACTAGTCAACATTGATTGCTTCTACTACTACTACTACTACTACTACTACTACTACTACTACTACTACTACTACTACTACTACTACTACTACTACTACTACTATTATTATTATTATTATTATCAGCAGCAGTAGTAGTAACAGTACTAATAGTAATAGTAGTAGTAGTAATGGTGATTGGTAATGGAAGTGCTAATAATAGTAGTCATAGTAGTAATAGTGGATAGTACTCTCTCCAAATGTGCTTTTCTGGAAAATAAAATCGCCCTTCATCATTCTTCCAGATGTTAATATAAATATCTTAAAAATTTCTTTTCAAAATTATAAAGCAATAAGTTATTCTACCTGGTATAATTTCAGATCTTATGATCATGAGACTTGGTCTGCTTTTTTCTGTTCTATTACATTTTGTCATTCCAATGTGCTTAATTTTTCTCTTTTATTCAGACTATCTCTTGATATATTCCGCTTTTTATTAATATTAATCATTTTAATTTAGATCCTGACCAATTTTACACTATTCTTAAATTTGAATGCCATTTTTGATTAATTTAAATATTCTATTTATATATGTATATTTCTTTTCTTTATTACTTCTTTTCATTACTATGTAATATGCATTGTATATATTCCCTTTACTATTTTAGGTGCAATCTATAACTGGCTATAAGATATTGTTTTGCACTTAAATAAGTAAATTGAACTATTAGTAGTAGTAGTAATAGTAGTAAAAGTAGTAGTAATAGTAGAAATAGGAGTAATAATATTAAAAATGTATATTTAAAGCAAAATAAAATTATTTTATCACTTTTTATTAATCTTTTTATTAAATTCAATATATTCTACTATAAAAATTAGATATTTGTTGACCCGTTTCTTCTTTTGAATATAACATTGTATTATATTAAAGTTGGCAAATTTCCTTTAGCTTCCTTAGTACCACAACTCAGTTCACTGATCAAGTCATCTAAACTAATAAAATTTTCAAGTTTTAAGAACAGCTACCAGATTTGAATTTGAACTAAAATGATCTGGTCTTGCTAGAATTATTGAGTATATCAAAATAAATCAATTTAACTCTGAGCCACTGGTTAATGGTTGCATGTTAAAACAATGTGTGATATTATGAGATATGGCTATATCTTTATCAAAGTCAGAAATCTCAGTCTCCATGCCCAGAGAAACCTGTTAGCCACCTTACTTTCCTTTTCCATTCACCACTCTAAGTTTTCTCATATTTTTCTCTATCCTGCTTCATCCCATTTTCAGAACATCATCTTTGTTCACTATATGACCTTTATATCTAGATCCCCCATATCTTTTTCCAAACCCATCATAAAACCCAAGAACCCATTTTATGTTTAATAACTTTGTTTATACTTACTCTCTCACAACTTCATTATTTGTACTCTTTCTGCTTGTAAGCATTTACATTCAATTAACAGATGCCTAATAGTTTCTATACCTTCCTTACATAACTTCAGATTAAATCTCCACATTTCTCCATTTATGGTTGTATTCCCTTGTTGCTAACAGTCCTGTTTGAGTCATAAACAGTAAACCTCTTACCTTGCTATTATCGTAAATTAACTCACACCAATATTCTGTTTACTTCTATATATATTTAAATGCTTTTTACTCTCCATACTAATTCTCCATTTTTCAACTCCTTATTTTTATTAATGCATCTATTCTTCTATATCATTCTTTGCCACTATAATATTCAACAATTCTCCTAACATTATCATCCCATCTTGTGTGCAAGTATACTGACATAAAGTCTTTATCCAAATCTTCTGCATACCATACTACCTTTCTGATCCATATTGTTGCCTGTCCTTTACTAGTAACTGGATTAAAAACTATTTTGACTATTCTATTACTATCCATAAATTGCAATCTATTATAGCAAATTTTCCATAAAGTAGCCCCATCTAATGCAAGACATAGCAATGGATGCAAGAAGGTCAGTGCATAAAATTTCTGTCTATTGCATACTCATCCAATATCCTTAGACTACTTGTTAGTTTGTGGTTTTCATCAGTAGGAGTCTTGGATTGGAGAGCACTGCATCTAGATTTTAGGGTTTAATGCAATCTTCTAGCAGCCACCTTTTACATATTTAGTTAAATATAAAACTATGTGTCCAAGATAATAGTGTTTACAATCCAAGCTTATTCATTTGCACTATGTGGCGCTACTGTAGGGAGAGTTGACAAAAATTATGTTGTGGAAATGGGATGGAGCAGAATATGGGAAAACGTAGAGTGGGGAATGGAAGGTAAAGTGGCTAGCCGGTATCTCTGGGCATAGTTGATGAGAGGTTCTTGACTCCATTTAAGGAGAATCACAGTGCATCACATCACATCACATTACTGTTTTAACAGCTCATGGTTGCATAGCTAATGGTGATCATGTAATTCTTAAAGATTTCATGCTGATTACTTCTAAGTTAGGTTTGATCTTAGATAGATAAAGTAAAGTGTAATGTTGTAAATGATGTGCTCTATTGGGGAGTTGTAATATCGTTTAAACTAATTATAGATTTTTTTTAAAGGATGGGGGATTGGCATCCACGATTCAGTTAAATCAAAATTTTATAAAGGATTCCGAAAATATTAAGATGTAATGTTTTTGTTGTTGTTTTGTTTTTTCTGAAAATAATAATAATTTAATATTAAACATAATTAAAATCTTATATATAATTTTGTATAATATGCTGATAATTTAACAAACTATAAACGACTATTTTGTGGTCATTAACATCAAATTTTCTATTATCTTATAAGCGTGATCGAATTTGTTCAAATCATTTGAATACATCGTCGTCATTCATATATTCATTAAAGAAGATAAATATTAAATAGACGAGTTTTTTATGTGCTCTTTAACTTGGAACAGCTCACAGATTTTAATGTCAATAGCTTTTTAAAAAATTTCCGCATGCATTACTTTTTCAAACTAAAAAAAAATAATAACAAAAATATCTTAATACAATGTGATGTCAAGTGTGAAGAGGATGCGGTAATTATTAATCTATCCTGAGAGTGATTTTTTTTTTTAAAAAAACAACATTTTTAAGATAGTGAATTTTTGAAGGTAAACAAATCGAAGCGTTTAATAAGATCGGGAGAAAGCTAACGACTATTTATTAATATACACATAAGCTGATGTTTATATAGTCTCTGGATACATTTGGATAATTGAAAGGTAAGATTATATATACATATATGAATAAAGGAAATAAGTTTTTGAGGTTTCTGTTGCTTTAATGTAAACTATTTAATCAGTTCTTGAGATGGTTCAGATATTTAGAATATAAAGTAAGTGCTAATAGATATATTAATCATACTTATTTAAATGTCATAATCAATATATATATATCAGATTTGATATATATACCTAAGCAATATATATATATATATAAGCAATGTCACGTTTTATATGACTTGCTTTATTGATAATACATATGTATAATAAAAATTATGTTTCAATATAAATCAAAAGGGCTAATGAGTTTATTGTTCCGGAGTTTATAAGAAGTTCGAAAGTCAAACTTTCGAGCCCCAGAATTGATCATGGGATGCTCTGAGACCTCCCAATTCCAAGTTAAACACACTACTATTATGTTAACATTATTACCCTTTAGTGATCTAGTTTAAAGATAGTTTTTCCTATCTTTATTTGTATAGTGTCACTACTCAATTGTCTCAGATGTTTTTTTCATCCTATATGAACTAATGAAAAAGTAAATTCTTTGATAATTTAAGATAGATTCTTAACCACAACAAATAATGCCACAAAATTAGTACCAGAAAACTTTTCCAGTTCAATAGTCTCAGTGTATATTCATGTGTGTTAATATTTGTTGTTTATATACAGGACATTGATCCTACAATACACAAACACATTTTCATACACATAACTAACGCATTACAATCTGACGCACATTATATACGTAAAAGTATTCATATATGAACATATTATAGCTTAGTAGTCCAGTTGACCGGCAAAATTCAATGTTCTTGTTTCTATGCCAAAAATGTTTAAGAGATACTGTTGTTAGCATCAAAATTAGTCTGACACTTTTCCCCCACTTATTAACAGATATTTAATTTCTAATTTTGGAATAGATAATATAAAGTACTAGTAATGTTTGGATATCATTGATACATATACCTGAAATAAATGTTTTGGTAAGCACTTTGACTTAACAAATCATTATAGTTAATTATTAAAATGGCCTTGTCTTTCCAATGTAAAAAAACTTCAGACAGTAGTGTCATCTAGTGCAAAGCTTAGTAATCAATGGATGCTAGAAGACACAGAGACAAAACTTTCCATCCAGTAGCACCACTCAGCATATAGAATGGTAATCATGTGATGGATGCTAGGTTTGTGCATCAAAATCCTTATGTAGTGTCTAATCATCCAATATCTGCAGAGTAATTTCCAGCTTATTGGTTTTATCAGTGGGAAGTACTGAATCTCAGAGCACTGTGCCTAGATCTTAGGATCTAATACAATCCTCTAGAAGCCACCTTTTACCTTTTTAGTTAACTATAAATCTATGGATTCAAAATATAAACACAATAATGTTTTTAATCCAAGCTCATTAGCTTATATAATCATGCAGATAATTTGAACCCTGTCCAATATTTATTCTGTTGAAGGCCACAATCCAGTATATTGGATGAATAAGCATTAGGAAGGAATGTTGATGCACAATCTTTCTAGCATCTATTGACTATCATGGTTTGTACTAGGTGGCACCACTGCACAGAGAGAGTTGCTACTGTTTTAACAGCTTATGCAAACATAAAATATGGTTATCATGTACTGTTTTAGTTAATTTATTATTCTGAGCTATTCAACAGTTGTAAATATTCATTGGCTGAAAAACTATAGATTTCTAAATCCATTCTAAACTGAACAGACTGAATGGAATTATTGCCTCTGCTTTGCAATGGTTTTTAAACATCATTTGACATTTCAATGAAGTAATTATAAAATGGTGAAATAAAATTCTATTGAATAAACAATATAAAATGTATTTATATATCCTTTTATACAGACTAATTTAACTCTTTAATAGTTCAAAATCCCTATTGGCAGATTCAATTAAAGTTCCAAACTTTTGATTGGTCAATTACAGAATCAGCAGTAAAAATATATTTATCTTTTAAAGTTTGGATAGAAAGGATAGATGGATTAATTCTCTCTTTTTACAAAGACTTTATCTTGTGTTTGGAAGTGAGAGTATTCATTTATAGTTAAAAATCCACAAAGCGCAAGTGCATTAGCTTAATGGCTGATTATTACTATTATATTTGTTTTAGTTTAGCTTCTAAAATTCAAATTAATAATTCATTAGATTATTAAAGTGAATGAAAGTTTTTTAAAAATAAATAGCAGTAAACATAAAATGTATGTTTGTTATCCAGTTATAAATTGAAGTTGTACAAAGTTGATCATTTTTTGTGAATTTATCTTCATGTAAAAGTAAACATTTTCTACTAAAACCTGAATTATTTTTCTAAAATAATTATATTTCACACATATTTTGTGAAAAAAATCACTAATGTATCAAGAAAAGATTCTAAAACATGTTTTCACTTGAAAACCAAAACAAAAAATCAAACTGTCAAAATTTATTGACAGGTGAACTCTGGTGGAGAACAGAAGCAACAACCAATCAGCATCTTAAAAAATAGTGTTACATCATTGTCATACTTTTAAATTTAAATATTATTGATTTATTAGTTGTAAATAAATTCTAATGGTAGAATCATCATTTAGTATGATTTTCTTGACAAAAATAATCATAAAATCATCAAAATAATATTAAAAATATTGGTTTGAGAGTGAGATAAACCACATACAAAAATGATAATATGGTGCAGTTCACAGGTTAAAGATAAAAATCATTAGTTTTGGTATATATATATTGAACTGGGTCTGTTTAAAAGGTGTTATTTTATTGGGTTTAAACACCTTTCAACATAATTTTTAATTTATATTTTTAATATTACGTGAATGGACCAGCCCTTCAAGCAGAGGGGAGAATACCATCAATAGCAGAGCCATCAATGATACCCATGAACAGACCAAGCTATGCAATGCATAACATGATCACATTTTCAGACCATGGACTACCTTGACTGCCAGATTTAAACCCTTGCCATCAAAAGCATTTCATTTGTTTTGAGGATCAACCTCATGCACCGACTAATCATAAGTTATATAATCACCATGCTTTGGATGACAGGCATACAATCCAGTTCTTGAAATATCCCATGATTAGCGCACACTCTGACTCAGGGTCCAGCTTATTTACTTAACACATAAAATAACTCTACACTAATTTACTGGTGACACAGTGACAAAAGAGAAAGAGAAAATAGACAAATAACAATTAAGGCAAATATTAATATTTAATTATTTATGCACACATATATTTAATATAATATAAAATAACAATATGACTTTTAGCTATAGTTATAATAGTCCATTAATTAAAGTTCATTCATTTAAAATAAAGAATGTAGACTGTGATCAGAATATATTTAAAGGTATCTTTACTTCAGTTTTTATGATTTTCAATTTCCAACCGGTTGGCTTTTTGAACTCCATCAACGGTACCAAAGTTTGTTTTCATTTTTTTCTTGAGGGTTTTTGGGGCCTGAAGCCCAGCTGAATATTCTAAAATTGTCTACCAATGCATGTTTCTAGATCTATGGCTTTTGCATGAATGTTGACCACAGCAGTAATTGTCTGGTTTACTACTACATTTACAGTTTCTGACTATCTGGATCTCTGGTTATTTAGATTCTGCATTCTGACTGAACTGAATAATAATAATCTGAACTGATGAATGACCTAGCAAATTGCAGCCCCAACTGAGGAACAATAGCTAAGATGTAACTTTTATATCTTAACTCTCTCATTGTTTTATTTTATCTTGACTTGAATCTGTCTTTTAATTAAAATAAGAATCATAGATCACATGACCCTATCTCTTAAGCTTGTAAGTTATAAACAATGAAGATTGTCAATTCCTCGACAAGCTTTATGATAAATGCTTAGCCAGAGCCAGCACTTAAAATATCTCTGTCAGGAACACCCCAAACCCCTGACCATGTTTTCATGCTTTGGCATTCCTCAAACAGGTGCCAGGGTAGGTAGAGTAGGGTAGGGGTTTGGGGGGCTTCCTGACAGAGATATTTTAAGTGCTGTCTCTGGCTAAGCATTTATCGTAAAGCTTGTCTAGGAATTGGCAATCCTCATTGTTTGTCTTTTAATTAATTTTACATTTATTAATTGATTTTTTACATTTGCCTTAATCTTAATCTGTTCAGATTTATCTACTATCTTCGTAAGATAGTTTACAGTTTTTTTAATTAATTCAACTGTTGATTTTGATTTTATTATCAATTTGAAATCTTATAACGTAATTTATTACATTTTTGAAAGTTTTATAAACATTTTATTTTTACAGACTAATTTTTAGTTGATTTCACCTTTGTTTATTTTATACATTATAAAAGTTTTTTTTTTTTTTTTACAAAGAGAGAGAAAAAAGAGTTTTAAATTTTCTCTAAGTCTATTATAGATTTCTCCCCCCTTTTGCTAAGAAGTTTTATTCTAAAAGAAAAATGTGACACAATCAATCTTTTGTGGTTTAAAAATCTTAAAGTAATCCTTTTTAATATATATATATATATGATCACTAGATGGAGCTTTACCAATAGCTCACTATCAAGCTTAGTTTACATAAACACTGCTTATAAAAAAAGAAGTTGCCCCGGATTAGTGGGTTCGCTTCCCATCTGATGCTGTGATACATGAGGAAAAAAATCCAATTTTGATCCAAAAAATTTCAATACTGTAAACAAAATCAGATATGTGCTGTAAGCACAGATAACGAAGCTAGTATATATTGAAAAATGTTATATTAGCTGAACACTTTCGAGAAACTTCTTGCCCTTATATTCATAGCTACTGTTTTGTTAAAAACTGCATTGTTAGAAGGAAAATTTATGCAAAATAATGCGAATTAGTTATAACTCCAATTTTTGAGACAGGGCAAAGCAGGCTTCTCTTCGATTAATGGACATAGGATTACTTGCTATGTATAATGCTTCTCTGATCTTGCATTTAGCATCATGTCTTTCTGAGCAAACGATGTTAGCAGACATGGGTTCAAATCTATGTCCTGTTGTTTTTCAGCTCAACAAAGATAGAATTGCCTTCATGTTTGGTTTTAGTTTTATTGTAAATGTATTTCTGCTGAACCACTCTGTTGGCAACATTGGTTGTGGTCTTCCCATAATATGCAGCCTGGCAGTTAGCTTGTGGGCAGGTCATCTTATACACAACCTGAGGGATGAGTTCAGGTATGATTCTGTTCTTGGAATTATTGATGTCTGTTTGTATTGGGAGCTGATTGATATATGATAGTGAAGTTCTTAGCTAATTTATTATTGAGACATTTGGCTAGCAGTTGAATATATGGTATAAGAATTCTTGGCTTGTTGTTCTTGGTGTGGTTGTGGTTGATTTTGTGATAAAATTTATTTACTTTCCTGTTGATCAAAAATTTTAACCTATTTTAGTTAGATCAGCCATGTATTGGGTAAGATTGTGCCTTTTTTCTGCTTCATACTTATATAGCTCATGATTTCTTAATAAGAATGAGGATAAGCCTGCTACTTTATAGGAGTATGGCGCATATGAAGTAAGGTGTGTTATACCTCATACTTCCACTGGCTTGACTATCTTAGTGTAATCAAGGTGATTACGATTTCTGCTTACACATATGTCCAGATATGTGACCTGTTGTGTTTGATTTTCAGCTTTATAGGTGTGAGTTTGAAGATGTTCTGGGGACTAATAGGTAGTTCAGAAATAATGTGATCTATATTATAATACTTTTTTATTTATCAAAAGTTGTTTCAATTAAAAGAAAATTTTCTTACTTAATCTAATTAAAAATAGATAGGGGAATTTTATAATTATCAGTATTATCTATTATAACATGAAAAACAAGTTTGTTTTAGATTTTTTTTAATTATCAAAATCAGAATGAAATAAAACATTAAATAGGTCTTTTTTTTAATGCTTGATTTAAAATACAATAATTTTAAAATATGAAAAATATTACCTAAGCATTAATCTGTAATTCCAGGGTATATATTTTAAATAAATATCTACAAAAAAAATTGTTTGTGTTCATTTCTACATTTCCTTTAAACTTTATGTATATTAATATCATTAAAACCCAATCAACACTTAGACAATCCCAATATCAGTAACAATGAACAATTTTAAACTGTTGTCAAGGCAACCTTTTTAACAATAATGGTGAGGAAAAAGAAGGTTGCCTTGACAACAGTTTGAAATTGTTGATTGTTATTGATATTGGGATAAGGGTTGAATGGTTTTTAATGATTACTTACTAACCCATTTAGCCTTGACCATTATTACACTTATATATTAATATATTTGCACACACCCTACTATGTTGTAGTATGGTGTGAGACATAACTGTCTTAATATATATATGAAGTCTTTTTTGTATTAAAGGGTTTCTTATTTTATTAAATTACTGATGTTTTGAAGATGAAATATCATCCACCATTGTCAAGATTAAGGACTTAATGAATAACTGTTAGATCTTAAGTAATAATAGGATTGAGATTGAGCGTGAATTAAGGAACAATCATTCTTATATATTTCTGATGGTTAATTATTCAGAAAAGGTAGAGTAAAAATATTTTCATTTCCTTTAATTGAAGTATTAATTGATTTCAAGTTGCTTTTAGAAGAGATCAAATAAGTGATCTCCACAAGACTGGAATATATTATGCTTCATCAGATTTGTTTAAACCATTCAATATTTTAATATTTCTATAGTTTCTCTCATGATTCTCAAATTATACTTTTTCAAATTAGAAAGTATTCTAGCATTATCAAATTCAGATGTGTAATCACTTATTTTATCTCTTTATCAACTTGAAATCAATTAATTGTAAAAAATGAAGGAAATAAAAAAAATGTTAACCCACTTATTCTGAATAATCAACCATCAAATATATTTAAGAATGATTATTCTTTACTTTATGCTCAATCTTGTTATTACATAAATGCTAACAGTTCTTCATTAAAACCTTAACACTGATAATGATGAATAATATTTCCTGTCCTGGGAATTTAAAAAAATAATGCAAGGTTTAATACAGAAAAGACTTTATTTACATATAATCATGAAAATATTAAATATGTGTAATAATGCTCAAGGCTAAATAGGTTTGTAAATAATCATTAAAAAACAGTCAACATCTAGACCAGGGGTCTCCAACCCTATGCCTGGGCATCACGGTGCCCGCAGACCATTTTACGTGTGCCCACCGCTATCCAAACACGATAAAAAATTATTTATCTGATACAAATAAATTTAATTTTTAAAATTTCTTATAAATTATTGTATTATATTGTAATCAAATTGTAGGGCATACTATACTTTTACAGCGTAAAAATATAAACGTTAATTATATGTTAAAATTTTATTTTTGAAATAAATATTTTTTTGTACATTATGTGTATTATTAACAATATCCAACTATAAATTTACATTGAAAAAATAAATGGTGCCCACCGCCTGGTTGGTATTATAGAATGTGCTCTTAAGTGCAAAAAGGTTGGGGACCCCTGATCTAGACGATCCTAATATCAATAACAATCAACAATTTCCAAACTGTTGTCATGGCAACATACTATTAACAATAAGGGTGGAATCCCACTTTTATTAATGGTCTAATATACTTATGTAAACAATAAAGATTGTAACTTGTCCACAGAGATTGAAATTATTGATACAAAGAAGTTCAAATAAACCTCTTTAAACAGGTAAATATAACCTGTTCTGAATGCAGACTAATAAAGTCAATTATAGCATTACAAACTGCAATTATAATTTTCAAATTGCACCCAAGGTATTACTTAAATAGTAAGTGTAATAATGCTCAAGGCTAAATGGGTTTGTAAGCAATCCTTAAAAGCCAGTCAACACTTAGACACTCCCATTATCAATAATAATCAACAATTTCTAACTGTTGTCAAGGCAACCTCCTTTTTTCACCTTTATTGCTAAAAGATTCCTTGACAACAGTTTGAAATTGATAATTGTTATTGATATTGGGATTGTCTAAGTCAGGGGTCCCCAACCCTATACCCGCGGGCACCATGGCACCCGCAGACCATTTTACGTGTGCCCGCCGCTATCCGAACACAATAAAAAATTATTTATCTTATACAAATAAATTTAATTTTTAAAATTTCTTATAAATTATTGTATTATATTGTAATCAAATTGTAGGGCATACTTTACTTTTACAGTGTAAAATATAAACGTTAATTATATGTTAAAATTTTATTTTTGAAATATTTTTTTGTACATTATATGCATTATTAACAAATTCCAACTATAAATTTACATTGAAAAAATAAATGGTGCTCGCCATCTGGTTGAAAAAAATAAATGGTGCCCGCCACCTAGCCGGTATTATAAAATGTGCTCTTAAATGCAAAAAGGTTGGGGACTCCTGGTCTAAGTGTTGACTGTTTTTTAATGATTGTAATATATGTGTATCCGTATTATCATCAATTATGGAGTAACCTTCAAGATTCTAAATTTAATTGTTTGATTTTTATAATAATCAACTGGATTATCATCACGAAAAGTGTAATATTATTTTATATTTAGCTTCGTAGTTGACATATTATAGAAATGTAGTGTAAGTTTTTATGAATGAATTTATAAATTAAAATATTCTTTAAAAACACGTTTTCCAAAATTTGTTACGAAAAGTCAACATTTTATGTTTTTTAATTAAATGAGTATCATGCTTAGTAAAATGTAAAAGCTTCTTTAATGAAAGAAAATTAATTATACTTTTCTAACTTTACTTTTAATAGATCTTTAGATTCTCAGTTTTATAAAGAATTGCTAAATAAAAATTATTTCTATATTTTAAAAAAATGTATTTTATAAAGTATTAAATTTATTTTGGCTTTAATAATAAGTAATGTACTTAAATATCTTATGTTTCTACAATAACTAAAAAAAATGCTAATATTGTAATTTTTACGAAGTAAAATTATATATCTATCATTGACATACTATTGCTAATTTGTTTGTAAATATACATTTTCAAAAGTTATCTCTCTCCCCCTCTCTATCCCTTCCTTTATTTCTCTCTCTCTTTCCCTTTTTCCTTCCCTTCCTCTCTCTCTTTCTCCCTCCCTTTCTCTCTCTCCTCTCCTTCTCTCTCCCCTTCCTTTCCTCTCTCCCCCTTTCTGTCTTCTCACTTTCCTCTCTTTCCTTTTCTCTATTCCTCTTTCTGCTTTCCCTCCTTTTTTCCCCTATCCTCTTCTTTACCTCTCCCTTTTCCCTTTTTTCTTACCCTCTCTCTCTCTTCCCCTCTTACTCTACACGCACACACACATATATATATATATTTAGAATCATGCATTTCCGATTTAAATATTAAAAATCATTATTGATGCTTTGGGGATAGAGGAAGATTGATATCAATTTCCAGTCTCATTTGATGAGATCCTTGTTCTAGAATAAAACCCTGAATAGTGACAAAATAATTATTGGTTTTCTCTACATCTTGATATAGTGATCAACTATTTATTGATATATCTTCTGATTAACCAACTTTGATAAATATAAAAAATTTTAAAATGAATTATGAAAATAAATTATTTAAAATATTTTCAATAATAGCAAATAATTCCTGCTGTAATGGTTGCTTGGTTCTAGAACTCTTTTGCTAAACCTGATTTTTTTAGCAGATAATTAAAATTATGACCTTGTTATTGTTTTGATAGCCTTGAACAAATATCTGTATAAATAAAATGACAAATTTAGAAAAATTTAACAAATAAAAACTCCCTGAAGTATAAAATGTAATTTTTGGTTTAATTTTATATCACACAATACTCCTTCATAATAATAATAGCTAAACTCTCCATACAGTAGTGCCACTCAGTGCAGGGCAGAGTAATCAATGGATGCAAGAAGATTTGTGCATAAAATCTCTATCTAATGCCTACTCATCCAATATCCCCCAGACTAGTTTCTAGCTTGTGGTTTTCATCAGTGATGAACCTTGGATCTGAGAGCACTGCATCTAGATCATAAGATCTAATGCAGCCCTCTAACAGTCACCTTATTAGCTAACTATAAAGCTCTGAGTCCAAAATGAAAACAGTAATATTTCCCAATTCAAGCTCATTAGCTTGTATAGTGGTATAGATCTGAACTCAGTTCAGTATACATACTTTTTGGTGTCTTTGGTTTTTTAATAACTATGCCCATAATCCTATTGGGCAGGATTGACATTAAACCAATAAACATCACATGACCAACATTCTTTATGCTTATACAAACTGTTTACACAAAGGCTAAACTCTTCATACAGTAAAATTATGGTGACTATGGTTATTAAAAAACCAAAGACACCAAAAAGTATAGATGCTGAACTGAGTTCAGATCTATGTGACAATACAAGCTAATTAACTTGAATTGAAAACATTATTGTATTTTTATTTTGGACTCAAAGCTTTATAGTTAGCTAATAAGATAAAAGGTGGCTGCTGGAGACTTGCATTCAATTCTAAGATCTGGGTGCAGTGCCCTCAGAAAGATCTCCTCACTGATGAAGGTCACAAGTTAGGAACTAATTTGGGATTATTGAATGAGTAGGCACTAGATAGTTTTTATGCACAAACTTTGCATCCATTGATTACTTGGACTTGCACTGAGTGGTGCTACTCTATGGATGGCTTAACCTCTGTGCAAATGGCTTGCTTAAGCATAAAGAATGATGATCATGTGATGTTTAGTGGGTTAATAATAGATTATTAATTTTCAGAAGAAATTTATTTATTTAAATGAGTATTAAAAGTATATTGTTTTTATAGTGCTAAACTTAGCATTCAGTGAATAAAAATTATTTTGTAATATTTGTTTTTTATATATCACAGTGAACATGAACTTTCAATTTGAAACACCAAAAACTCTCCGTACATTAGCGCCACTCAGTACAGCCAGAGGAATCAATGGATGCCAGAAGGCTTGTGCATAAAATCCCTTTCTAGTGCCTTCTCATCCAATATCCCCAGACCAGTTTCTAGCTTATGGCCTTCGTCAGTGAGGAGCTTTGGATCTGAGATCACTGCATCTAGATCTTAGGATCTAATGCAACCCTCCAGCAGTCACCTTTTATCTCTACTTAACTACAAAACTAAGAGTCCAAAATTGAAAACACAATAATTTTTTTCATTCCAAGTTCATTAGCTTATATAGTCATATAAATTTGAACTCAGTTCAGTACCCATGTCACTCAGTGCAAGCCAGACTAATCATTGGATATTGGATGAGTAGGCATTAGATAGGGATTTTATGCACAAGCCTTCTGGAATTCATTGATTACACTGGCTTGGAATGAGTGGCACTACTGTGTGAAGAGTTTTGCCTGTTTTAATAACAGTTATAAGCAAGCATAAGAAATGATGATTATGTGATGTTTAGTGGTTTAACTTACAATTAGAAGGATTATACATCTGACTATCATTCCAACTTAGAATTCAAGTTTGGTCTAAATAAATGTCAAAAAAAAAAAAAAATTGAAGCATCAAGCTGACTTAGAATATTTTTTATCACATAGTAAATTCATAGACAACTTATCAAATTACTGGTCAATTAATGGATATTTAACTATTATTTATAAAAAAAATAATGGATTGTAAAAGAAAACTGTCACAACAATATATGTGAACATAAAGAATAATTAATTCCAAAAATATGAAGATAAAAAAACCTGTTTCACACATCAAACCTCAATGTGGAAGTTATGAAATTGCCAATCTAATTGTGAAAGTTTCAAACAGTAACTCAACTGAACAATATTAGAGTTTCTATTCATTACAAAGGTATCATTAGAAAAAAACAAAGCTTCCTTAATTTTACATTTCCTATCATTGTGTTCACTACAAACCATTTTTATTTCACTAGAATTGAAAACGTCTTTATTTGTTCATGTTTTCAATGCTAGTGAAATAAAAATGGTTTGTAGTGATTGATAGGCAATGTAAAAGTAAAGAGGCTTGTTTTATTTCTAATGATAACATTGTAATGAATAGAGTCTAATAGTGTTCAGTTGAGTACTGTTTGGAACATGCGCAATTAGTCTGATGTTGTCATAACTTCTGTGTTGACACTTGAAGGTTTTTGTTAAAATTTTATATCTACGGTTTCTGACAATATTGCTCAGCATTAAAAATGCATTTAGGATATACTGTTATTTTTAACTATTATTTATCTCCATATTTTGAAAAAATAATGGCCCTGAATTATTAATCTTGGGTTTTAATAAGTTGAGTATATGTAAGCTGCTTTCATGATCAGAGAAATATCACATTTGTATGAGTATTGGACTAATAATTTATCTTTCTAAATTAAAGTTATGACAAAATATTTAACTCCTTGGCTGCAAATTTTCTTATTAGCCAGATTGAATAAAAATTTAAGTGATTTTGTTCATCAACTATGGTTCTAGTCCATTTCTATTCATAAATATATTAGTATACAATTATCAGAATTGTTTTCATTTAGCTTTTAAAAATTGAATTATTTTACATTCAAATTGTTTGAATGTAGTGAAAAAATTAAAATGACCTTAATAACTAAAGGAAAGTCTAAGAAAAATAGCCTGCAGTAAAACAAAAGAATTATATTTTAACCAACCATAATGTAAAATCACCATTGATTTCTCATGTCTTAGAAGTTACGAATGCTGATTATTCATTTCTGTTGTCTTTTCTTCATCCAAAATTAAATATTTTAAATAAAAATCTAAATTTAGCCACATTATTAGTCAATATAGTGTAAAAAATAATCATAAAATACATAAATATTTATGAAAAATAGTTGCATTTTGCTAGCTGTCACTGAATGTCATTGATATGCAAATAGCAATAAAGTGTTATTCACTTGTCTTGATTATTTTTCTTGTAAAATTTAAAATTTTTCAAATCAAAGTTTATATTTAGATAAATTAATCTAAAAAATTAATTATGACTGTAAAAAATTATGGGAAATATATTTATTTATGTTCAAAATCAATTACAAAAGTATGAAACATTTTGGTGTAATTTCTGACTTTGACAGTTAGAAATGCCCAGTCAACAATGGACAAAGTTGACAGTCAGTGCTTTGTAGCACCATAGAAGGTAAAAGCAGCTGGACAATATGACCATATATGTCAAGCAAAATTTGATTTTTTTGTGAAAACATTGCCAAATACCTATTTTTTTGGAATTAAAATTTTAGATATAGATTAACCTTCTCAAACTCTGCATTTTTTGACATTTTTCTGTTTCACACATCAATGTAAAATATATGATAAAATCATTATTACTTATCTGAAAATAATAAATTTGACTTCATTTGATAAATATTTTTGTTTACTACTGAAATAAATTTTAAATGTTCACATTTTGTTTGTGTAAATATTAAAAAATGACATGGTAAACAAAACAAAGAGTTTAGAAATCATTATTTCTAGAAAAATTATTTTCAGTTTATAAAATCAATGAAATCTTTCTTAATTCTTATTATTTTTAAACATCCGAATAAATAATTATTTATGTCTCTTATATCTAAAATTTTTGAATATTTATTGCAAAATTGTGATATTTTCATACTCATAAATATAAATAGATTGCTGACATAGAAACTAAGCTTGTAAATTGCTTCAGACCATGCTTACACTCGCTGCTAATATAACATTATATTTTTGAAAATAAAATATTTCAAGTCAAAATAAGTTATTAATAATTTATATTTCTTGATATAAATATAGTGTAAATTATTTTTAAAAAAATATCTAAAATCATAATAAATTTGCAAATAAACAAGTTTTTGGTCATTGGAACTATTTACTTTAATCAATGTCATAAAATGCTGAATGTTTTACAGCCTTGGCAACAGCCAATGGCTGAACATGTCAAGGTGGGGGTTATGTCTAGTTTGAATTTCCGTTTTCTATGGCAAATTTTTCAGTGAAATTTTATTATAATAAAATATACCATTTCACATGCATTTTAACGTATAATACAAAAAATTCACCAGGAGGCAAATTAGTCAAATTTCTGGCATCCCACTAAATCGAAAGGTTAAGCTACAATTTTACATTAAAATAATTGTACAATAAAGAATATGTGACCAAAATTGGCCTAAAGATGGTGCAAGATGTTGTAATTTTTTTGAAGTGGTTGTTGTATAGGAAGACATTTAATTTATTGATGTTTTACAATTTTAAAAATGGATTAAATAAAATATGCAGCAGTTAAAAATTTGATAAATCCATTTTTTTTGCAGTTTCTTTATTTGAAAATATTTACAAAAACATTAGTTATGATTACCTGATGGTTATCACTTTTAATGGGCAAAATATTAACAATCGCAATATGCCTAAAGTTGGAGTTTTAAAATGGGTAATTAAAAATGGTAAGAAAAAAAAAGTTTGTAAGATTTGGGATTATAAAAAATGTAAAACAAGTTATTACAATTATATATGAAAAAGTATATTATTAATACAGGTGGAAACATAATGGATGAACTTAATCATAGAATTAAACTTGGTTGGAGTGCTTTTGGTAGAAATAACTTGATACTAAAAGGAAATATACCTATGTGTTTGAAAATGAAGGTTTTTAACAAATGTGTTTTACCAGTTCTTACTTATGGATCTGAGACTTAGACACTTAATAGAAGAGCAATACAGAGACTTCAGACCACTCAACAAAGTATGGAGAGATGCATGTTGGGAATAACAAAAAGAGATCGAAAATGCAATATATGGGTAAGAGAACAAACAGGTCTTACTGACCTCATTAAAAAAATTAAAAGACTGAAGTGGAGTTGGGCTGGACATACTGCTAGAAGAAATGATAATAGATGAACAATTGAAATCTTAAACTGGATTCCAAGAGATTGTAAACGACCCAGAAAGAGACCACATGTGAGATGGATGGATGAAATAAGAAAATGTGCAGGGGTGATGTGGAGAAGAGAAGCTAAAGATCGGAGAAGATTGATTGAACTTGGAGAGACCTTCATGCTGCAGTGGATTGATAATGGTTGATTATGATAATGATATAGAAAAATATTATTTTTTAAAAAAGATTGGATTAAGCAAATTCTTAAAAGAATTCTACTGCAGATGATAAAACATTTCTGATGAAAATCAACTGGTCAGAAAACACTCCTAGAAATTTATTTTCTTCTTCTCTTAACAGTGTTCGTCATTTTTATTAAAATGATGTCATCTATAAATGATTTGGAAAACAACTATGGGATGAAAGTTCTTAAGGAAAATAAATAATCATAAATGATATATTGTTTTTTTTTCTTATCTAAATAGCTGGTAATGATTGGGTTATCCCCTGAGATTTTTCTAAGACCAGTCAGCGATAATAATAAAAACAATATTCACCGAAATTTATATATAATATTTATTCAACAATAATAATAATGAGTTAAAAAGCATTAAGAATGTAATAATCCAAGTTAAATAAGCTATAATTTATCCTCGAATCGATTTTATATTATTCACTCAAGGAGTAAATCAATTTCGAATATGTTACCTCAATTTTAAAAGTCTCTTACACGTACACACATGGATATTAGCAAATATATATATAGTTTTTTTAATAATAACTAACGTTAAGCAATTTAAATGTTTGTAACGGACAATATCATATTTCCATATATAAATAAACTCTTTAAAGTTCGCAATTTACGAGCTTTATTGGCTCACAATTTATATATTTTCTCAACTATTATTCCGTTATTAATTGTCACTTGCGGTTTGGTTAACTTCGGTTAATTAATCTTTTATCCGGTACCCATTTTAACCGACAAGCACTTCTGTCTACCCACCATCACTTAACTGATTGAGAATTTATTTTATACTCAGCTAATATGTATGTAAATGCCTTTATTTGCATACAAATTTTATTTCAATTAAATTTGCTATTGGGCCGATCTCTTTGTAGATTTTCTACAGAAGTTTTTTAAACAAAGGGAATGTTTTATAAGTGAAGAAATCTGTATATAATTTACAAAAATAAATGATCCTTATTTATACATGTTTATTGTTTTAAAATAAATTTTTTAAACATAGTAATATACAGTTAAACTTTATAAAAAATTACATAGCATTCAGAATGAAACTTGTTACAGCCAAAAGGAACAAAAATTATTTGGAAAATGCAGAGAAAAAGATATCTTAATAAGACTAAGAGGAAAATGAAACTTTCACCCAAGCATTATCATGTATACTCACAGGCGAAAGCAGAGAGTCTCGCTGCTTGACTTTGTCAAGGAGCTTGATAAAGACAGTTAGAGCCGAGTCCTGAGAATGACATGTTTATACACATTTTAATCTACCAAAATCTAATTTTGAATTTCAAATCATAATATTTGTATCTTACTAGAATATACAATATACTATTAAAAAATCAGATATATTAATCTTTAACTGAGGTTTAAAGTTTATATCTGTGCTAGAGATAATCTCTAGTTTAGTCAACTATTAGTAATAATCATTATTGTATTTATCTGAGGTGGATGGTGTCAAAGTTGTGAGTGGAATAAGTTTGACAGTTTTAAATAAAAATGTAACAATTTACATAAATACTTTTCATGTAATAAGGATATATATGAGAGCTGGTGACCTGGGCTAACTGATGAGTGCTGGTTCAGCATGAAATGCATCTTGGAGGTCATTTGTCTTTTATTGTATCTTTATTTATATGAATTTAAAAAGAATGGGGAAGTATGGAAGTTGTTTAATATATCTATTAAAACATATAAAGTTACAAATATATTTCTCAACTGCACAAAAACAATAAAAATGGCAATCTTAAAAATATTTTAGTGTTATTATCGATTAAAATTGTATAATGAGAGAAGTTTTGAAAACTATTGATGTATTATTTCTGTAATTGAAGATGATAATAATAATGTTGTTCAAATTATGCTTATGAGATCACAGTTTTTAATAATTCAATTACCTTCCAAGTATCTGCAATCATAGTACAATTTAGACCCAAGATCGCCAACCTGGTTTCTACCACTCACTAGGGGGCATTTAAATCTTCGAGATGGGAAGTGACTATTTGCCAGATATTAAAAAAAAACTATAGATTACTATAGATGTGTAACAGTTGTTTATATATTTATGGAGAGTTGCTCGTTCTTCTAATGAAATATGATAACTTAGTACAAACCCATAAAGATTCCAATTTCAATATTGACATTATATATGCTTGCTATTATGCTTTTTATTGACAATAAAAGAAAACTAACAATGAGCTCATAGGCTCTGTACATGTAACTTATAACAAGCGTCAAACAACTTGTAACAATCGCATGGTATTCCTCTTTATCTATGATGGTCCGTGAGTATTTGGAATAAGTTGAGTGTGATCTTAAGTCTGTTTGTAAAAAGTTATTTTTTAACCTCATGTCTCAAAAAAAAAGAAATACGTCCCTGGTTATTTACGGGAATATTTAAAAATGGATTTTATCGAAGCTATAACAAATACAGTTACCGGTGTCTTTATTGTGTTTCGAAACATTATTAAATGAAGCACTAAACTTTGTTATTTGGGCATCGGTGGGTAGTATGAAAATTATACTGTTAACAAGAGTATAAATGTGGGCTGTAGGTAAAAAAAGATTGATGTTTCTTGATTTAGACAGCGGTATCAAAAAAAAAAAAAGTAGTTGTAGGAATATATGCTTTAAAAAATGAACATTAGCGTTAATCAATTGTTGCTCCTGTGAACGTAAATTTTATATTATAACAAGCATATCAAAATTTGTATAATCATAAGAACATGTGTAAGTAATTAAGATTCTTCGTATGCTATACAATATATAAATGTACATACATTTTTTATATGCGATTCAAATTTTTTAAACTACTTTGGTATGTATAAGCTATGTATAACACTAAAATGGAATTCTGATTAACAGTTTTAAATTAACAAATTTTATTATATTAATTCAATTTGTAATACAAGCACACACCTATCTACTATCGTCAGTAAGCAACTTACAAGATATTTAGCTTTTTCTCCTTTAATCATTGATGTGAATAAATATTTGTAATCTTGATAGTCTTAATTTAGATGATGTTTTAATTTAAAACTTAATTACGAACAATAATTTGTTACTATTGATTTTCTTATTGTAGCAGTTAATTTAAAATAAAATGATTTAAAACTTTAATTCCCACAATTAGTATCATTTCTAACCGTGCAACGTAGGCAAATTAAGTGGTGGGTCGTGTGAAAGTCTGTGCTCATATACCCTATATATTACATATATTGATGCAGGTATATAATAATCCTGTATTTCAGTTATTAATAAAGATTTTAGTAAATATGTTAAATAACTCTCATTAGTTTTTTTGTTGGTGAAGTAGATATTTATTACGTTCAATTCGTTGTTTGTAGCAAAGTGCTCTTTCCGCTGGTTAATTAAGCCAGATTCAAAAAATAAAAATTTAAAAAAGCTTGGTTTATCACTAATATTTTTTTGTCAGATTGTGCCAATTCTGTTGGGTTTGGTCTGGATTGCAGACTCCAACCACCAGTAACAAAAATACGAACACCTGAAATTCAATTAATATGATTTATTAAAATTAAATATATTTACATAATGTACAATATCAATGAATATACTTTCATGTATATAATCTCAATTAATGCAGAGCCAGTGGTGCCCAGAAGTCTCAACTCATTTCCAGCTGTATGTAACAGTCTGCCTCATAAGTTTATCCATTGACTCTTCTGGCTGTATCAGACAGCTTGTCTGGAGTCGGCTCTGGTCTTAGCAGCTTCCAGTCCTATTGTGGATTTGCCTTACTGCATAGACCTATAGCATAATAGCTATAATGGAAAATGTTAGCAGTGATTTTAATGGAGAATGCATAACATCAATGTGTATCATCACTTAGATTAGACAGACATTCTCTCCTTACCTCTAAAAAGGCTGACTATTTATTGCCAGATCCCCAACCTTACTGGAAGCAATCAGAGAGCATCATTCCTATTGGCATACTAACCATTGGCTGACTTTATTTATCTGTTTACCCATTGGTTAACGGCAATGAATGCTCAATCTGATAAGATAAGGAAAGAATCTGGACTAGTCCACTTCTGAAGGAAAGGTGAGATTAACAATAACCATGTCATTAACAAAAAAGAGAATAGTATACAACTCTCCAAAAAGTGGAATATGTAAATCGTTAATTTGAATAATTTAGCATTTACATATAAATACTACATTACCAGGTGCCTATAAGGGCTACCAATCTGGTTTAACAGGCCAAAAGTATGCTCAGGCCACAATCAACAAATTAAACTGAATAAACTTACTTCCCAAATGTTCATATCATTGGAAAAACTAAATACAAAAAGAATAAGCAAAGAAAAATAACATGTATATAATTATTGCTAACAAATAAATTATATACAGAGGCAAAACTTTCCATATACTAGCACCACCCAGTGGAAGCCAGAGTATTCAATGGATGCAGGAAGGTTTATGCATAAAATCCTTATCTAGTGCCTACTCATCCAATATCTCCAGACTAATTTCTAACTTGTGGCTTTCATCAGTGAGAAACCTTGGATCAGAGAGCACTGCACCTAAATCTTAGGATCTAATACAACCATCCAGTAGCCATCTTTTATCTTATTAGCTAACTATAAAACTTTTAGTCCATAATGAAAACACAATAATGTTTTCAATTCAATTCATTTGCTTGTATAGTCATATAGATCTGAACTCTGTTCAGCATCCATACTTCTTAGTCTTCATGTGATGTTTAGTGGTCAAACAAAATATAAGTGTTAATTTAAATCAAACAAAATACACAAATGATATAATAAATATAGTATTAGAAAGTCTTTAGGTATAAAAAAGTTCATTAAATTTAAGCTTTACAAAGTTTTATAAATTCAAATGATTTTATATATTTACCTTTTCTTTCATATAAATAACATAGTTTGGTGCTCAGCAGATTTTCGGCACTAATTATATTTAGAGTATTATTTTCATTTTTATTGACGTGTGTGTATTTCAAACTCAGGTTGGAAGAAATTTATAATTCACGATCCAGTTTTTTTTCATTTATTATGGTTTGTTATTGGAGACATTAATCGGTTCTACACAATTTAGAATATTTACTTTGTCGTGGCCAGATATTTCCATTGATTTTGGTTTGATGGTTTGTAGTTTTACATATATTAGACTAGTCTATAAGCTATTGGGACTATTTTTAATAAGTCAGCCATTTACTCAGGAAGAATTTTGGTTATATTAGCCAGTCATGGGAAAACATCCCAATAATTCAGAGAGATTTCAGTCTTCTGTCCATAATTTTACTTTTCCAACGATGACAGCACAAGACAAAGAAATAAGAAAACAAAAGATAAATTAGTCTTTTCAGGAATGGTCGAGTGGTCAGCACAGCTGCCTTGCAAGCAGTTGTCCTGGGTTTACGGGTTCGCTTCCGAGTAGATGCTTTGACACATGGAAGTGCTTATCTCATGTAATTTTTAATTCTGAAGAAGAAACTACGAGAACAAATTTTATTTGAGGAGGAGGGCTAATTGAATGTGATAATTTATATTTTGAAATGAATTTAAATGTATAAATTAAAATACTAAAATCCTTCATTTTCTTTGGATAACAGGTAATTAATACAATATAACACTTGATTTGAATTATATACTACCTTAATTAAAAATAAAAACTTTATCCTATATAATTTTAACTTAATCTAATAAATATCGTTCTCAAAAAATAAATCTTTTTATCTTTTATCTTAATAAAAGATCAAAGTTTTTTTTAAAATATTTTCTAGCCAGGGATTAAATTTTTTTTGAAGAAAAGAAAAAAAACCACACACACCCTCTTTTCAAAATAAAACTAAATAAAATTTAAACAATTTTTTTTTTACGAGATATGTATGTATTTGTTGTATACATAGCCTAGTGGTTAGCATAGCTGTCTTCCAAGCAGCTGGCCCGGGTTTGCTGTCCGGTCAACGCAATTGACATATAAAAAAAGAAAGGTATTGGCATATTAACTGAAATACAGGTTTATTATATACCTGTATCACTATATGTAATATATAGGGTATATGAGCACAGACTTTCATATGACCCACCATTCTCCACTCTGTCTCATAACACTGATACACTCGAACACATATATGTCGAAAAGATAAATAATCACCAATATACGTATTTCATGCTAAACCAGCAATCATGAGTTGATCCAGATTATCATCTCTACACATATATGCAATAAGTGCTCAAATATATATTAAGATAGCCAATCTTGATACTGTAATGGACAGGCTTCAATCCACTCCACTCTCCAACTTGTCAACCGTCCATCCAATTGGAAATCCGAAGATGGAACGCTCAGAGGTCACCCTGAGGCTGAGATTCTCGTCACACCCATGTTGACCTAAAGTCAATCTGACCCCTCATGTACAGGACATAATCCATTTAATACATATACAAGGGATGGGCAGACATCTTTACTATAACTTACGATTTACCTATAACAATAAGGATTTCATTGCTATTGATTTGATTTGGCAATTTAAATTAATGATAAAAGAATCTGCAGTTTGAGTTGCTTACCTTTTATTGTAAAATATATACCCTACATAACATTTGCTGTATTAAAATGCTGAGTCTATCTGAGCTATGACCAATCATGTTACGGTGCTGATTATAATTATTACTGTCTTGTTAAATGGCCTGTATTCACCATGTTACAGTTAATGTTGATTTAATCGATCATATATTCAATTCTGGAAAAGTAATCTTTAGTAGTTTTATAGATCATACTATCTTGTCCATGGTCAGCCATAAAGTATCATATAAATAGAATCTCAGTTTAAGGTTTTGAAATATAGTTTTAAGATACATTCATTAGTGAGAATAGTTATTTATTTTGGGGTAATTTAATATACCTTCATGTAATGTTGCGATGGGTCTTTGGGTCTTCGCAGTGTACCCTGGCTGCAATTGGATTATATCATGACAGTCTTGTATTATGTGATTAATTTTGTCTGTTATGGTCTGGATTAATCTTTTGGTTAGAGTTTGTGGTGCCTCTCAAGGTGGGCCCAATTTGCTGACAAATGATTGGTGTGTGACAAATTATTCTAGTCCTGTCATTAGGCTACAGTGTTGGCTTCCAACGTGCCTCAGCATGACATGCTGCTTCAACTTTGTTACCAATAAAATAGTCAGAACTCGGATCTTTAGATGTTTTTTTCAAATTTGCATGCTAAAATTTTATCAACCATATGAATATTTGTCATGTGACAGGTGCTCTATAACAACAGTGAAATATTAACCTTTCTTACATAACTTGCAGACTAAATCACTGAGATTTATTCATTTATGTACATTTTCCCTTGTTGCTAATGATCCTGTTTGAGCCTTAAATAGTAAACTACTTTCCTTGCTATTAGCATAAATTAACTCACCCCAATGTTGTTTATTTTTATATATTTTTAGACTCTTTTTACTCTCCATACTAGTTCTCCATCTCTCCAACTCCCTTTTTTTTATTAATGCATATATACTTATATCCCATTACTTTATACAAATCTTCTGCATACTATAATACCTTTGTTGCTCATCTTGGTGCATGCCCCTTACTCCTAACCCAATTATTTACACTATTTTGGCTATTCTTTTATTATCCATAAATTTCAATTTACTAAACATTTTCATTTTGCTTTTTGCATTTTTCATGTAAAAACTTGACCATCCCATTTCTCCTTCAATTGCCTCCTTTGCCAGCCTCACATCTGCATCTAATGCATGTCTTGCTACTTTTCTTTGCACTTCTAACTAATCTAGAACTTCTTTACTAACATATAATGCATCATTACTATAAGTTAACTCTTCTACTGCCACTCCCTTCCATACAATTCCTACTACATTATATTTATTATAAGATTTTTATTATCAGTGTTTTTCTTTGCTTTGCTTCAGTTATCAATTTTTTCTCCCATTCATCCAAGCAATTTCTTTTATTATTTAAGATGATTCTCAAATAGTTATATCTATTTACCATATTTAACTTTATATCGCCCAATAAAAATTATTTCTCTTCTCTTTTCCCAGCATTTACCATCATTATTTTTAATTTTTCTTCACTAAATTTAATTCCCATCTCTTTACCCACCTTTGCACATGCCCTCAGCATAACTTTCATATCTTGCCTAGTTTCTGTGCACAAAAATATATCATCAGCAAATAAAAGACTTGATAATATTTATATTCCCTTGCCACCTATTAATGGTATCTTTACCCCTCTTCCTAGTCTTTCTATTGCTCTCTCCATTTTTCTTAAATATAACAAAAACAAAATAGGCGACATAAGGCATCCTTGGCTTAGTTCCACTCCACTTTTAACTCTAATTTATTCTATATTTCCTAATTGATACTTGTAATAATTATTTTCATACAATCTCTTAATAAGATCCACTAAAGTTCCATTCATTCCCAAATTTATTAAACTTACCCATAATCTATTTCTATTTACTCCATTAAATGCCTTCTCTCTATGTATAATGACTATATATAATGGTCTATCTGTATTCCTAGTCATCTATAAGTTATGTGCCTACAAATAAACTATCTTCTATATACTTATCTGGTCTAAAATCTTTTTGTATTTCTCCCACTTTATTATTTTCTTCCATCAATTTTATCACCCTTCCAGGAACCATATATGCAAGAACTTTATATAACACTGAAATTCCCACTATCAACCATAATTACATAACTTTCTTTGATCCTTATCCTTTTCTTTAAACAATAGACTTACTTTTAAATTATTCCAGCAACCTGGAAATCTCCTCTTCTGTGCCATCTTATTAAAACATGATTATAGATTGAATTTTTGCTCTATTTCCCAAATTAATCACCATTTCTGCTGCCCATTCATCTAAATCACTTGCCTTCCATCCATTCAATTTCTTCACTGCCTCATTCAATTCATTTTCTGTAAACCTAATATTTTTATTACTATATGCTTTTATGTTTTTTATCACTCTATTCTTCACATCTAACATCTTTTCTATATTCATTACATACTTATTTAAGATTATCTCTAATTATTCTCTAGAGCTACACTCTTTGTCCTCATTATTTTGTAATACTATTTCTCTCCCCATACATTTCTGCTTTTAATATATTTACGAATTTTTTACTCCCATCTCTTCCACTTTTATTAATCCAATAATTTATTATTTGATTTTATTCTTTCTCTATAATTATCTATTTTAGCCAACTTTTTTTTTTAAGTTTTCCCATTTAATATTAACATCTTTGCTTCTAATAGCACATTTATGTTCTCTGCATGCTTTTCCCTTCCTTTTACACGTTTATGAATTCTCACTTTTTTTATTACCTTTATTCTTCTGAAAATTCTAAAACTTCATATTCATCCCCAACAAACTCTTTTATGATTTCTTCTATTTTTATTTTATGTTCTTCTAACTTATTTCTATTATTCATTCTCCATCCACATCTTCACTATTTTTTCTACTTTTGTTATTATTTTCCATCACATTACTAACCATTTCTATTACAAAAAAATTATGATCACTATTACATCTTCTCCCTTTATTATCAAACACTTTAATTTTCTGTACTTAGTCATTCCCTCTTTCTCTACTAATACATAATCTGTTGTGTGAAATATATTATTTCTAGATCCTATGTATTACCTCCACAAATATGTGATAAATTTTAATGCTCAAATTCACTCTCTGACAAAAAAAATTTAAAGCTGTCCATTCTTGTTATCCATAACATCAATTTTTTCAATATGCCTATTCATATCCCCTATAACCATTATTTTCTTTCCCTTTTTTTGAAACTATAGATCCTTAAATAAGCATTCATACATACTACTCTTCCATTCTATTATATTTTAACTATCTCCAGTGGCCATATACACTATAGCCACCATCCATTGTTGTCTTCATAATGTTATCTCAAACCACAAATGTTTTTGACACTTTACAGTATTTAAATATTTTTGTCATATCTCCTATACCACCAACCCTTTTTTCTTTTTCTTTTTTATTTATACTCTTCTATACCAAGTCTTCCAGTGTAGGTTCTTCTCTTAGATGTGTTTTCACTACTGCTAATACCTCAAGGCCTTTGTTTTTAACTGCTTTATTTAATTTCTGCCATTTTTCTGGTCTTCTACCATCTTGCATATTCAAATATCCAATTGTAACAATTTCTTCCTTTCTTACTACCCTTTTATAAATTCGTTTGACTCTTCCTTCTCTATTACATTTGTAATTAGCTTGTTTATCATTAGGTTTACAAATCCATTTCCTCTTCTGATGATGCCTTGTTGGTGACTTATTGCTATGGTACATGTCAACTTGTACTACAACATATAAATTCAACAAAAGAGCTATTATAAGTTAATGGAGAAAACTTGTTTACCTTCAGAATGATTGTCAATTAACCATAATTGGGAATTCCCTGGTAACCTCAAAAAAGTAAAAGTTAACTTTGTTTATATGGATATATTTTTTATTTCTTCATTATAATACTCTATAAAAATATTTAGTTCAACATATACAAGTCTTTGAGATGGTTAAAATATTATTTGCAGAATATCAAAAAAGATATTATTCTTTTACATATTCATATCTATAAAAATAGCATTCTCAGTTTAAATCCATTTAACATCTTGGTTTTGAAATAGAATAGGATAACAAAAGGGCTATTATATGTTAATGTTGGCTTCAAGATGATTGTTAATTAGAAGTAATTGATAGTTTCCTGGCAACATCAAAAAATAAAAGTTATCTATGTTTACAAGGATACAATCTTCTCATTTCTATTCTTTTTTATAATAACAATCCATGGAAATATTTAATTCAATATATATGTGTATTAAAATGGACCTTTGGTTTTACTCCTCTTTTCAAACATATATAATTCAAGACCATAAATTATTTTCTTTAAAAACATCACCATCATTATTAATAAAAAAATTAATAATAATAAACTTTTCTCTTCAAAAATATGGTTCCAAATGATCTTTCATATATATATATTAGAATATATATTGGTTAGTATAAATAAAATGTTTAAAAAGAAAAAGGAAGAAAGTAATTCTATTGAATTTTTTATATATGAAAAATTCTTTATCATAATGTCATCATCATCATCAACCATTATCAATCCACTGCAGGATGAAGGTCTCTCCAAGTTTAATCCATCTTCTCTGATCTTTAGCTTCTCTTCTCCACAACACCCCTGCACATTTTCTTATTTCATTCACCCATCTCACATGTGGTCTCTTTCTGGATCTTTTAAAATCTCTTGGAATCCAGTTTAAAATTTTAATTGTCCATCTACTATCATCTCTTCTAGCAATATGTCCAGCCTAACTCCATTTTAATCTTTTAATTTTTTCAATAAGGTCAGTAACACCTGTTTGTTGTCTTACCCATACATAATGTAAAAGGAGCTAAATCATGGAGTTAATGGGTGTCAGGAATAACAAATTATTTTTAAAAAAAAAATTCATACCCTAACTAATGATGGTCAGATTGAATATTCGGCCATATTTATAGTCATCATTCCCATGAAACATCATAAGGTATAGAGAGAATATAATTCATTGTCACTAGAGCTGATATTTATTTTAAAAAAACTTATCCACTCTACTGTATTTAGGGCACCATCTTTGAAAAGAGATCCATTCAAATCCCTCCCTATCTTTTTAGATGTTAACCCTTCCATTAAAATGAAAAACATGGTCATGTCTCACAGAGTATGTGTTATCCATGTAGTCTTAGATTTGGAATGGGAGAGAATAAATGGATACTTATAATAATGTAAATTAACAACACAAAATTTATTTATAATATTTACACTTAATGTAATACCTAGAGATGAATCCAACACATCAAATAATTTTTTTCATGTGTCATAGCATCAGCCAGGAAACGAACCCGCTAACTCGGGACAACTGCTTGTAAAGCAGCTGTCACTAACCTGTCGACCACCAATGCTTGACAGATAAATATATTTATACAAATATACAATCACAATGGATATAATTCATTTGAGTAGTTGCATTTAAATTATAAGCTCTGGTGTGCTTACATGCAATACAAATAAATCATGTAATTATAATTATTTAATTATAAAAATATAAATAATAAATCAATTTTAATTCTAACTATCTTAGTGTATAAAAAAATTGTTATGTTAAGAGATAAAAAAAATAACTATGTATTTAAAAAACATGTTAAAATTATTAATTGTATATGTAAATAAACATTAATTTTAATATTTGCTAACAATATCCTTTATTTTATCAAAGGTCTTTTAATTTCACTAAAATTTCTTTTATTATAGCATTAAATTTTAATGTAATACTTAATTAAATCTAGATTCGAACATTTTTTTAAAGGAAACTAAATTGATCCATAAAAGAGTTGCTTTACTTGATATATTTTTTGAATTATTCTCTGGATTACATGTCCATGAATAAGCAGAAATATGAAGGATGAACAATAATAAATTTTAATTTTCCATGATTTTTTTTTTATTAGGAGGTAAAAAAATTTAATCATGATCTTTAATCATGTTACATTCATTGTTAGTTACATTACAAATTTTGCAATGGTACAATTAGACCCTGAGGTGTTAGCCCATTGCCTGGAAGAAAATGATGCACCCAGGTATCTTCGTGCAATCTTTTGGATGCCAGAAGATGGTCTCTACTTTTCATTTTCCTCATAGTGTTCCTGTAAATTGTCCAAGGATTGAGGTTAGACTGCTTGAAGACTATATGGCACCTCATAAGTCATACTGTGAAGAGAATGAGGATCACCTTCCTAATGACTGCCAAGATGCCAGTCTTAAGTGCTTTCTTTAGTGAAAGAATGTCCCTACTGTTTGGTGGTACATTTGACACTATCATGACCTGCAGCTGACCCAAGAAGGGATAGCAGTAAAAGAGATGCTGTAACATTTCCTCTTGAGACCTGCAGAGGCTACAATGAATGTCTAGCCACTGAAATTTTACATAATTTAAGACATTTCTTGAATTGTAATTTGAAGAAAGCTATATAATTATAGCTTTGACTAGTGCACTAATAAAAGTTTTTAATCCATGATAATGGGATTATCGACTACTGTGGACCGTTCCATCTTAGCTATTTTTTTAATTTTTGTTATTCAAATCAGCTTAATTTTTTAAAGGCTTTTAAACAGTTATTCATAGTTGAAAATAATCCAACAGGCATTTCCAATGAGGATATTAATGTGATTTCAAATAGAACATTTTTTTCTCAAAAACTTATTTTTCCTCCACCAAAAAATATAAAAAAATTAACCAACATCTCTCTTCAATTTTTTTTTTATAAAATCTAAGATCATATCTAATAAATCTGGGAACTTTTACTTATTAAACAATTCAAAACAAAGCAAAACTCTCCATATAGTAGTGCCATCTTGAATTGTTTAATAACAATTATGTGCTAGTATGAGATAGTGATCATGTGATGTTTAGTGGTTTAACTTTTACTTATTATTATATTAATTTAAATAAATAAATAAATAAACAATTATTAATAAATATATATTGTACCAATCAACACATATATTCTAACACTTAAGGACACCACCAGATCTCTGTACAACCTGGAAATTTTATTTAGAGGTCAGAATATATATTAACAATGTGTGACTAAACTATCCTAATTTATTAATGAATGATTATTAGACTAGTTTAGCTCAGAACAAGAGATTCTCAACAAATAAACAACTGATTGACAGATAACAGATATCAAATACTGGGAAAATTTAAATAAATATAATACATTTATTAATTACTAAAAGAAAATCATGGAAAATAAATTATTAAAATCATAAGTCCATAAATTTGAAATGAATTAACTTCTTATGTAGAGGATTTTATTTAAATTATGAAAGTAATTAGTTTATTAAACCTTAAAACATCACATGATCACTATCTCCCATGCTTGCTCATAACTGTTGTTAAAATAGGCAAAACTCTCTCCATACAGTAGTGCCTCTCTAAGCAAGACAGAGTAATCAATGGATGCCAGAAGGTTTGTGCATAAAATCCCTATCTAGTGCCTACTCATCCAATATACCCAAACTAGTTTTTGACTTATGTCCTTCATCAGTGAGGAGCCGTGGATCTGAGAGCACTGCACCTAGATCATAGGATCTAATGCAACGCTCCAGAAGCCACTTTTTAACTCTACATAACTACTAAACTATTTGAGCTATTGAGCTTAGATTGAAAATATCTGTGTTTTCAATTTTATTCTCATAGTTTAGAAGTTATGTAGAGTTAAAAGGTGGCTGCTGGAGGGTTGCATTAGATCCTAAGATCTAGGTGCAGTGCTCTCAGATACAAGGCTCCTCACTGATGAAGGCCATAAGCCAGAAACTAGTTTGGGGATATTGGATGAGTAGGCACTAGATAGGGATTTTATGTGCAAGCCTTCTGGCATCCATTGATTACTCTGTCTTTTTTAGAGAAGCATTACTGTATGGAGAGAGTTTTGTCTATTTTAATTAATTTATTATTGTTTAAGTCATCAAAAGAAAAGTCAATACTTTAACATAATCATGTGACAAGATCTTACTCTGATAACTACATCTTTACTAAAGTATTCAAATTATTATGATGGATTTCATACTTACACTAACAAATTAACTAAAGTGCTTGCCAAATTACTATAAAATTATTTGAGAATAAAAGAAAATACAAAACGTAAGAAGTATTGGAGATGCAACTTTGAAGTTCACACCAAAAATAATAATTCAGGCCACCCAGCTACTGGTAAGGAATCTGAACAGGTACATATTAATAAAGAGTTTGTCAGAAATGTTGCCAACAGTGACTCTGTATTTCACTAATCGGATATGATGGTACGGAAACACCAGGACATGTAAGCTATACCAAAGCTTAAACAAGGAAAGTTTAAGTGAGCCTATTATTTAAAGTAAAAATAAATACAACACAAATAATATCTAATGCTTAAAGCTCAAATAGTTTATTACATTTTGACAAGTGAAAAATTTTAATCAGCAACATCATCATCATCAACCATTATCAGTCTACTGCAGAATGAAAGTCTCTCCTAGTTCAATCCATCTTCTCTGATCTTTAGCTTCTCTTCTCCACATCACTTCTGCACACTTTCTTATTTCATCCATCCATCTCACATGTGGTCTTTCTGGATCTTTTACAATCTCTTGGAATCAAGTTTAAGATTTCAGTCGTCCATCTATTATCATCTCTTCTAGCAATATGTCCAGCCCAACTCCACTTCAGTCTTTTAATTTTTTCAACACACAGATAGAAATAAGATTCTTCATTTAAATAAAGAATAATGCATGTAAACTCATAAATATTTCAAGAAAGTTGTTGTTTTGTCAAGCATTGGTGGCCTAGCGGTTAGCATAGCTGCCTTCCAAGCAGCTGGCCCGGTTCGCTTCCTGGTCAACGCTTTGACATGTAAAAAAAAAAGTTATTATTTTTAGCAGACTAATAAATAAGGCAAATAATAATTTCAATAATTGATAAGAATGCCTAAAAATAAGTAATTGAACAGAAAATTATATTCTTACCCTATGAGAATTCCGACCATATAATTACAAAAAGTTAATTATACGGATCGAATATAAAATCTGTAAATTGTATAATGATATAAACAACTTATGGTTAATCACTATTATCAAACTATCCGCAGTTAATAAAACGAAATATAACTTATATTTGAGATATATAAATAAAACCAAAATAATTAATAACTAATACATATGCAAAAGTTAATCATATACATACAATATAATTCATTAACATTAAATTATGTCAATATTAGTAGATTAACTAATATTAATCTAAGACGAGTTACTTTATATTAATAATAAAAGTTTTGGGTGTAAATGTTAATCATGCCTAGCTTATTGAATAAATAAAATTCTTAGTACCAAAAATGGTGCTGCAGATTTTGACTTAAAGTTCACTATAATAGATATGAAAACAGGCAAAACTCATCATACGTATTGCCTCTCACTGCAAACTAGAGTAATCAATGGATGCCAAAAGGCTTGTGCATAAAATCCCCATCTAGTGCCTACTCATTCAAGATCCCCAGACTAGTTGTCTGACATCCATTGATTACTCTAGCTTGCAGTGAGTGACAATATGTATAGTGAGTTTTGCCTGTTTTAATAACATTTATAAGCAAGCATAAGAAATCGTGATCATGTGATGTTTATAATAGATATGTACATTTCCTGGATAATTCAGGTTAACTTGACATTTATTGAAAGGAAAGAAGGTTCAATGGAGAAACTTTGGTCTAGAGGTTGATAGATCAGTTAAGAAAATCAGTAGGTCAGTTCTATCACTAGATTAGATCAGGGGTTGGCAACATATGGCTTGTGGCCCAAGTATGGCTCTTTGAGCATGCTATTCTGTTTCTCCAATGAATATTTAAATAATATTCATATGCAATAACGAAAGTTCCATGCACACTTCCGTTCATATACTGCAATTCTTCTCAAGAATTAATTTTATCATTGCAAAATGCATGTTACTTATTCATTTATTATTTTATGTTACTGCCTGATATTTACCTTCAATTAAAAACTTACGCATTTGGATTTCTGTTAATTTTTGGATTGATATATTTTTGCAAACAGACATTTTCGAATATGAATTTTATTAAAAATAAACTAAGAAATCAACTGAAAAGTTAAAGGTCTGCCATCTTGTTTGAAAATGAAAGTAACGTCACATTTACCGAATTTTGACAAACTTTCTCGAGAAACTCATCCACAAAAATCTCATTAGAAACTATACATTGTTATTTTTTGTGAAGTATATATTTTAATTTTATTATTCGTACAAGTTAAATATATTATAAAATATTTAAAATCCTATCGTACTGTTTGACCAAAAAAATGTTAATTTATATGGAATAATGTTTAAAATCACTCATTTTTTAATTTAATAATAATATTTTATAATTATAATTAGAACTATTCTATTGTTGTGCTTTGTGCACATGTAATGAAGCTATAAAATTGTGATAGTTAATAAACTTAATTAATAAACTGAGTGCTTTGGGGAAATCTTTGTTCCCATAATCATAGCTCATCATTAACTGGGAAAAGTTTGTGGAGAAGCTTTATGCAAATTTATGTAAATTGGCCAACGCATCCATTTCTTGGAAATGCTGAAGCAAGCCTCTCTTCTGTTTATTGCTGTCAGATCACTTGCTATATAGCAAGCTTCTTTGACTTTGCGTTTTGCATTGCTTCTCTCTGTGCCGATCATTTTGTGGTTGTTGGTTGAAAAGTGCGGCCAGTGTTTTTTTCATGTTCTGCAAATATAGAGCTTCCTTGTTGTAACATTGATAATAAATAATTGAGTAGCAGTGTATTTTATTACAATACTTTTAAGCAAAGTACAAATAAACTCATTTTAATTAAAAAACGTTTTAGGCTCAATTTTCAAAAATGTATATTTCATAATTCAAGTTGCTGACTTGTGGCTCCATGGGTTTTATTTTGATAGATATAATTCTAAAAATGACTATTTTTTTAAAAAAAAAAAAGATTGCCGACCTCTGGCTTAGATCATTTGGAATGGAGGTAGGTCTGAAAGAAGAATTCCACAATGTTATTATTGATAAAATTTGATTGTTTTTTAAAGTATCCATGAAGCTAACCCTTTATTTTTTTCTGTAAAACATTCCAACTAAGCCATATATTTTTAATAATTAAGTTATTTATTTCCTAATTTCATGCATTTTGCTCAAATTTTATTCTGGGGGTGTTAACAAGCATGGGAAGGCTAAGAGGGTTTGTTGCTCTTCAGGGTCAATTAATTTGAACTCAGACTGAGATATCAATATATAAATTAAAACTGGTTCCATAATGGAAAATTAAATAAAATATCTCAATGATTATTTGGTGAATTAAAGTCTTAGGGTATGATGACTAAAATTTAGTTGGCTGTTTCTGTGTAATTATCTCTTAATATGGAAATCATTGCCTGAGATATTATTTAATGCTCCAATATAAATATGATCATCATCATCAGAAATGATGAAACATTTTATTTAATTAAGTGTCACAATTATTTGATCTAGTATATAACTTGGTTTTTTGAGATTACATAATTGGAATAGCATTAGGGAACTGCATGTGTATTTATTAACATAAGTCTTTTTTGCCTGATAATTGACTCTATGAACATAGGAATACAAATAGAGATATAGGTTTAGTACTGATCCTCTTATCTCTCTATTATCTATTTTTTGGCTCGTCCATTATCTATCCATTTTTACATGATCGGTGTTGCAAAGTAGGGTTGCTTATATATTTTCATGTACATTTATCATTGTCAGATATTCTAACCTTTTATATCATCTTATCTATTACAATATATATATATATATGTGTGTGTGTGTGTCTGTAGTGAATGTCATTGTCTTATATTTTACATCTTCAAGTCAGGCCATTTGAAAACTGCATTTTAAACTTTTTTTTAATTCCATAAAAACAAACGTAACGTAATGCAAACTAAATCTTCTAGTCAAAACAATATTTAACAATTTTATATTACTACCAAGATGGCAGTCCACTTGATCATCAATGGTATTTCATTACTACTTGTCATTATTTTTAGCCTAATCAAAAGCATCATATATTTAAAACTTTATTGCAAATACTTTCACCAAAACCAGTGCCTATGCCATCTACACTTTATTGTCTAAGACAAAGGTTCCCAATCTGAGGTATTTGCACCCCCAGGTGGAATAGGAAGCTTGTCCAAAGTGTTTGGTGAATAGCAAGTAAATAAGTATATTCTATTAATATATTCCAAAAATAGTTATCAACATTTCTGGGCTATTTCATGTTGGTACTGTTTATCAGCCACACCAGCAATATTTTAGGTCTCTTTTCAGACACCGGCACAGTGAGGTTGCATAGACTTACTCAAAATTTTAGGTTAAGATTTATTTCACTGAGTAAAGCTTTTATGAAGCTTAATTACTGTTTGTTTCTTATTATAATGAATAGGGCATACCAAATAATTTATTAAAGCCAAGGGTTTACAGGGACCAAAAAAGATTGGGAACCCCTAATCTTTGACTTAAAGCTTAATTCTAATCAGTCATTCTAAATGATCATAAGTTTAATTTGTTTACAATAATCATAATGTTTGACTGATTCATATTAAACCAATCATTCATTTCATTAAATTGATTCTCAAGTTGGAAAACAGATGTGAATGCAATAACTACTAACATTCTCATGGCGTAATAATAAATTCAACTGCCTGCCATTTCACAACCAGAACAGATGTCTTATTTTTTCTAGTACTGGAGATATTTGGTTATTCTTAGCTAAAGAATAAAGGTCCTAAGTTAACCTGACCAATTAGAAAAATATTGACTCACTTACTGTATATCTCAAAAACGATAAGTTTATATATAATATAGCTTTCATGACTGGTCATGTGTTATAACAAATGATCTAGAGAAATAATGATTAATGCATCTTAGCTATACAAAGTTTATGATGCACTTCTAAAACTGAACTGATAAAATATTTATGATAATAGTTTGGTATGCAATGATTAAATGTTTCAGAAGAGAACTTAAAATTAGTCTGCTTAAACTCATAGACTTCCGCGAAATCTGAATTTTTCTTAATATTACTTTCAGATCATCTAAACATAGCTTTAATTGTGATCATCCTCTAAAACTGTATTTTTAAAATTAGTATACTTATTAAAAAAAGTTTTAGAAAAGCAAAAGTACATTTTAAAAAAATTTAAAATAATTTTTTATTGAGTAAAATTACAATATATTTTATATAATAAAAGTTTTATATTTTTCTTCTCATTTCTCCAGCGAGAAAAAAAAACGATTAAGTTTTCAAAAAACTTTTTTTTTACAAAGAATTAGATATTTTAAGAAAGCAAATTAAGCAGAGTTGTATCCTCTAGATAGAAGGCACTCAATATTAAATTTAAAGATAGTCGGAGAAATCTAATTTACTAATTTGCTTTTTGTGAAATTTTAAGGCTAAATTTTCAAGGTCAAATGAAAGAAGAATAAAATTAGTCGAAAAGTAGAACTGAGAAAATCAAAAATTATTAATCCCTCTAATTAATAATAGAAATATAAATCATGTTTTCATAAGGTAATCGTTAGATCATTATTACAAATATTTTGCATATAAGGGTGGTAGTTGGTGCGTTCGCATGCTATGCCCATGTTTTGGGATTCAAACTAGATTAAATAAAACTTGAAAATTATTTTTAGGTTTGGAATAGGTTTAGAATTTTTAGCTATTATTCATATTAATCAGTAAATAAATGGATATGTATTTACTAAAATAATAATACGGATATGGTAGAGGTGAAAGCATTGATGGAGAAGTTAGCACAGAAATATATAGAGGATGTGATATATACTTACTCTTAGATAGATAATAAAATAAAATCATTAATAATTTTCACCACCTGGAAAAAGTAAAAGCATGCATGAATGCCATATATGACTTGACTCATTATTTAAAAGCTGTATTAATTTTAAAATAAAAAAAACATTTAGACTCAAACTATGAACAGAAAAAATTCAAATGACAGGTGCTAAAAAATAGATATGGTGTTCTATAATTTGATAAAAATTGATTATATAAAGAAAAGAAAGTGTAAGAAAGTAGAAACATAGATGTTGCATCTAACGGTACAATTTCTATAGGCAATACATTTTATCAAACAAGATAGAATTCACACGTGACTGTTATAACTCCGTCTACAGTAGAAAATTAACAAAACCATCAAAAATGTGACTTAGTACTGAATAGTATATGATAATATAAAAATTATAACTTACATAAAATAAAAATGATAAAAGAAAAAAAGTTAAAAAGAATTTTAATATTTATTATACTTATAGGGGATTTGAACTCAGACTTTCAAGCAACCTTCAACTATCCACACTATCTCATACTACTGATATACATGACCACACACATGTAGAAAAGATAAATAATCACCAATATACGTATTTTGCATTGAATGTTGCTTGAAAGTCTGAGTTCAAATCCCCTATATTTACAATTAAGTTCCAGGTATACGAATGCCTATATTTCAAATCTTATTTATTATACTTATAACTTTTCATTTTTTTTAGTCATGTTTCAGTAAATTATAAAACCAAAATGCTGTCAAAAAAATTATAAATTCTTTATCAATCTAAAAAACTTAATTTAATATAATCAAATCGATTTTCATTCTAATATGAACATTCTCAAAAACAATCATTGTCACATGATAAATTTTTAAAATGGCATCTTAGGAAGATTTGTATTAGAATGAAAATTGATATGATGATGTTAAATTAAGTTTTATAGCAACCAATTGTCTATTATTTTGATTTATTTATAATTTATAGATCAAGAGTTTATACTTATAAATAACTTTACAATTTCATCACATATGCATTAATCCCACATATACAGACATTTGAAAGAAAGAACTAATTCCCAGGATGCATTTTATGCAGAACCATAACTTAACAGTTGGCCCAAGTCATAATCTCATGTATTCATTATGCTTATTATTTGTCAATATCAAATTAAACCACTAAACATCACATGATCACCATTTCTTATGCATGCTCATAACTGTTATTGAAACAGGCAAAACTCTCCATACAGTAGTGCCACTCAGTGCAATCCAAAGTAATCAATGGATGCCAGAAGGCTTGTACATAAAATCCCCATCTACTGCCTACTCATCCAATACCCCCAGACTAGTTTCTGGCTTGTGGCCCTCAGATCCAAGGCTCCTCACTGATGTAGGCCACAAGCCAGAAACTAGTCTGGGGATATGGGATGAGTAGGCACTAGATAGAGATTTTATGCACAGGCCTTCTGGCATCCATTGATTACTCTGGCTTGCAAAGAGTGGCACTACTGCATGGAGGGTTTTGCTTATTTTAATATCTTGACACCCCAAGTTAATCAGCCATTATTTCAATTATACATTTTCAAGGGCCCACAAGTATTAGTTTATGTTTTTTTTCAACATTATTTTATCTAATATGTGTTACTTGTTAAGTTTTAAAAATGTTAATTTTTAAAATAAAAGAAATCACACAAACTACAACAAATAATTGTGATTAAAATTAATTTAATGATCTAAACCACAGTAAATCTTACTTATAGTGACTAAAATTCATTTGTCAAGTGTTGTTAGCTGAGAGGTCAGCACAGCTGCCTTGCAAGCAAGCAGATAGTTGTTGCGGGTTCACCTTCCGGTCGATGCTATGACATATGAAAAAAAAAATCATTTGTGAATTTTAAAATAGAGTTCCAAAGTAAATTTTTTTTTCAACGAAGCAACTTATGAATATAAACAAAATAAAATGTTTTCAAAAAAGAGTTACTTACTCATGTTGATGGGCTGAAGTCCCTAATGCCTGCAAAATTGGCATAAATGAATCTTCTTTATTAAAAAGAAAAGTAAGAAACTGAATGTAAAAAACCACAACAATGTTTGGAGGGTGTTAGCATTTACATATTATAATATATATTTAAAAAAATTAATTAAACCTTCTGAATGGAATTTATAACAATTTTATTAATATTTTTTAAAGTTAACAGGAATTTATATTTTTTTAATATTTTTAAAGTGGCCAGTAGTTTATAATAGATTTATTAATATTTCTTAAACTTAACAAGTAACACATATTCGGTAATATAATATTGAGGAAAAAATGAATACTTGTGGCCCCTAAAAATGTATAATTCAAAAAAATGGCTGCCAAGCTTGGGTGACAGAATAATACATAAGTACCAAAAAATTTTAGTAATGCCATTTTTGTTTAAGATATCAGGGATTGCTGAGTTAAGCTTCATTATTAATGATGTATAATATATTTTAATTAGATTTTAAAATTTAAATATATACTCTTTAATTCTTTAATATTGTTTCATTCAAATACCTTTTCATTGACCCTGAGGCTTAATCTTTGCACCTGATGTTATTCAGATAATTAGGTTTTTATTGAAAAACATGCTGGCAAAATATAACTGATATCTGAACACTATCAACAGATTGACTATGTGTGAGGGCAATTGCCCTTAATGATTTAACAAACTGATTACCCTTTGTATGGGGCATTGCCCTAATGATTGTAACAGACTGTTTATCCTATGATAATGATTCAATTTGGACCCATACTACTGTGCTTGCTGATCTCATCTATTTTACAAAAAAAATTTTGCTAACCTGTAATGCTCGTTATCAATTTACTAAACCAGAGGTCAGCAAACTTTTTAACATGGAGAGCCATTTTGTTTAAATATCCCCCTTTGTTAAAGAACTGAAAGAAAAGAGATACTTTCCCTTCCCATTAAAGAGCCACAAAGAAAGAGGTAAAAAATATATTCATGAAAAACACAAATTTCTGTATGGCTGTGGATGCATTTGAACATTTGTTTCAGTAGCAAACATAATTAAATCTGCATACATCACATAATCACCATTTCTTATGCTTCCCATAACTCTTATTAAAACAGGCAAAACTCTCCATAGAGTAGCACCACTCAATGCATGCCACAAGCCAGAAACTAGTCTGGGGATATTGGATGAGTAGGCACTAAATAAGAATTTTATGCACAAGCCTGCTGGCATCCATTGATTACTCTGGCTTGCACTGAGTGGCACTACTGTATGGAGAGTTTTGTCTGTTTTAATCTGCATACATCCTAACAAAAATAAAAATTATTTTAAAAATAAATAAATGAAAACAAAAAATACTTTGACAGTTATATTTATTCAACTAGTACTTAAAATTCATCATATATGATAAGAAGGCTGAATTCAAGAAACAACATTTAATGTGCATTTTTTCTCTCTTAGAGTCATCCAAATATTTATTCACAAATTACAAGAGGAAATAAAAATGTGTTTACTTTTATCGTGATAAAAAGAGCAATGAGATTAGGATTTGTATACTTGTAGAAGTCTAAAAAAAGTAAAAACTATCAATAGATTGGCTTTTTACTCAAAATTAACTCTGAAAAATGTGTAGAACTTTCCTATAGTCACAAAGCTTCGTAATTTATCTATCCACACATTTGTAAACAAACTGCAATATTTTAATTTGGATTTGTTTATCTGATTTGCACTTACAAATTTTTTATTCTAGTTTAACATTAAGCCAAATTTAAGACAACTTTGATCAAATTTTTATGTGAATCTATTTTAGCTATAAGAACTTCTTTTTTTTAGTTTTAATTTTTTGAATGAAAAAATGATATCTCCATTAATTATGCCTTTAATATTATTTCATTTTGTTAATATTGTACTGCTCAAAAAAGTTCTAAATTATTATTTTCAATTGAATACTAAAATGTTAATAATAATTACAAATCTGTTAACCAATATTAAGTTGGAGCCAAATGGTACTAACTTCAATAGCTTCACAGTCACATTTTTCTTATAAGGTGTAGCCAAATTATGTTGGTGTTTGATTTGTATGTTGTAGTCAATAAATGGTAATATTCCAAAGTCTGATTATTTGGGAATAACTATATCAATGGTATAATTTACTGTATTGAAGTTAGATATCTTTGATTACTAAGTTATAATTAAATTATATTCATTGATAATGATATTTCATGCTGGTTGCAATGATTCTAGTATATATCAATATATGAAAGAAAGACATACGGTGGTTGTTTGAAAATACGATTGGTACTTGTTATTTTAGTTGATATATTTGGAATGATTGACAATAGTAGTTTCATTTTATTAACCATATCATATTTCAAGATGGCAGAACTTCATCTGAGATTTCTAAAAATATAAAATTTTTTAATTTTTTTCCCCTGGAGATAATTTTGTGAAACTTTTTTTTTTACGGTTTTAAAATTTACGTATATTGATTTTCTAATATTTTAATTACAAAAAAAATCAAAAGATGGCAGGACAATCAAATAATCAGTAAATAAGCAGGTGGGTAAATTTAGAGTGGGGAATATAAAATAAAGTGGCTAACAGGTTAATCTGGGCATAATTGCTGAGATATTCTTGACTTCGTTTAAGGAGAAACCATAATACATCACATCACATCACATCACATTACAAAGGCCTTGAATTACATTTGAAAAGTAGACATTGTTTATTTGGTGATCACAAACTTTGCCGAGTGTATTTCGTGGAAATATTACAATTGTCCAGAAAATATTAAGATGATCTTGAAACGAGTTTTTGTTAAATTTATGATTATATTTGTATTGTAATTTTGTAATAATTATGAAAAAACAAAAATAAATACTTTTACATGACCATAGGCGCAAAATAAAGGAGGCATATTTCATAAATAATGACACCCAATCAATTAATAAAAAAGACACCTGTTTCACCATTTCAAATAGATGGACAAACTAATTCAAACAATATTTTAAATAAAATACTGAAACATCTAACTAATTAACATAAATTTGAATACTCCTCCTCATCACTATCAACTGCACACAGCTATGAGTATGAAGCCATGGAGCTTTGAAAGCGCTAAGCTTTAAATAAATTATTAATAAATATAACTTCTTTAACGTGCGTTAAAAGCGCATAATTATTAATATTATTTAATTTTTACGGAAATCTTTTATTTGTAAATATAAAAGAATATTTTCTTCTGAATATTGTTACTATAGAGATTATGGCCACATGAAACACTGCTGTGTAAAAAATGAGGTCACTCACTTGATTGTTATTATATTTAATGATATTATAAAAATTATGAAAAATTATAAACTTTTAAAGGAATACATTGTGCAGGCTTGACACCTGCATTTATATATGTTATATATGCAGGATTTGAATTCAGACTTTTACACAACCCACAACTCTCAGTGCCATCTTATATTGTTGACCCACCTGATCACACACATGTTGAAAAGATAAATCATCACCAATATACATATTTCATGCTAAACTAGCACTCATCAGTTGGTCCGGATTACCATCTCCACACATATATACAATCAGTACTCGGCTTTATATTAAGATTGCCAATATTCATACTTTAATGGACAGGCTTCAATCTACTCCAACCCACAACTCTTTAATCTTCCATTTCATTGAAAATCTGATGATGAATTGTTCAAAGCCCACATTAGTGCCAAGGTTGTCATCCTACCCATGTTGAAGATAAATTGATAGATTTAGTAGTTAATAAAAAAAATTCATTCAGATTTTAAAATCAAACATGAAACAAAGAAGATTTCATTCATTTTATAAATTGAGTCAGCTCCACCTGGAATTTGATGGTGTGACAGTGTTTTGTTTTGAATAAATATAATTTTTTTAATAATTCTGAAAATCAAACAGGATTTTCTAAAATCTATTTAATTTCTAAACAAAAATATCTATCAAATGAGGTTAAATTAACATCACATGAGCACCATTTCTTATTCTTGCTTATAACTGTTATTAAAACAGTCAAAACTCTCTATATGTATTGCCACTTAGTGCAAGTGAAAATAATCAATGGATGCCAGAAGGCATGTGCATAAAATCCCCATATAGTGCCTACTCATCCAATATTCCCAGACTAGTTTCTGACTTGTGGTCTTTATCAGTGAAGAGTCTTGGATCTGAGAGCACTCAAAGTTTTTAGTGCATTATAATAATAGATTTATATTTATAAATTGTGTTTGTCTAATCATAGGTGGTTAAAAATGAGACACTGTCTTTCTCCTGTGATGGGCTAAATAGATTTGTACAATTGAATATTTGTTTATAACATCATGCACACAATAGACACAAGCCCTGATTTAAGCATGTAAGAGCTGGTGTATATAGAAAGTATGCTCTAAACTTAAGTGAATCACTTAAGTTTTTTAAATTCTTACTGGCAGGCGAGTGCATAGAAATTTATAATATTTAAGAAGTAGCATATTATTGGAGATTGACTTCCATTTGAATAATTACAAAGTTTTCTGCACTTCATAATAATACCTTTACATTTATAAGTCATGTTTGTCTAATCGTAGGTGGTTAAAAATGAGATATATCTTTCTCCTGTGATGAATTAAATAGAATTTTACAAAACTGAATATTTGTTTATAACATCAGGCACACAATAGACTCAAGTCCTGATTTAAGCATGGTCTGTAAGAGTTGGTGTATATAGAATGTACACTCTGAACTTAAGTGATTCACTTCAAGTTTTTTAAACTCTTAAGTGTGTGGAAATTTATAATATTTAAGAAATATAACATTATCACAGATTGACTTTTGTTTGAATATATTCTGATAAATAATAATGGTGTAATATTAAAATGAAAGTTGAAAGTGTAATCTAGTGAGAACAAAGAAATCTGTCAGAATACAAGAGGGTTCTCCATAATTGATTAATAATAGTAAATTTATACTTAAAAGGTATGGATATACTGTCTTCATAATAATTTTGCAATAAAACTGAGCATCTGTTTTGTAAAATATTATATAAATAATGAAATAAAATTACAAAAAAAAATCAAGTCAGATATCACATGACTTAATTTAATAAGCTTGTATTACAAATGTTATATATAGAGCTTGCAAGTAAACTCTTAACAAGCTTTGCAGAATATCCTCAACCCCAGACCAGTTTCTGCTACTGGCATCCTCACTGAGCTGCTAGGATATTCAAGCATTCGACTAAAAATACCAGGACAAGCCCAT